>CM028134.1:816941000-818348000 GCA_016271365.2 Neoceratodus forsteri | reverse complement strand
TTATGTGACTAGTTGCAGCTTGCCAACTGCCAAGATAGATCATAAACTTTTATAACATTCAGAGGAAACACAGTAAAATTCCTATGGTGATACAAAAGCATGTTGTACCTCCTTGAGATCTGGCAGAGAGACATAACAAGTCCATTGATGTCCTGGAAAGGGGAAGCTGCTCATAGATCAAAGAAAGTCATTTGAAAAAAATGAGTTTTGCTGAGCTCACAGAATATAATAATTGTATAAGACATCCTGTTTTGCATAGATATATTTTTTTATATTCTGACAAGGATGAGCTAGGTGACCTCACGCAAAGAGGTTGGCGAAGCCAGTTTTTAAACAGTATTCTGTTTTCCATTTACACAAAAATGTTTGGACTCTGAAAAAAGAAACCTCTACAGCACTGTGAGATAAGAATACCTTAGAAAAGACAATTCTAACAGTACTGGGGAAATAGATTTTGTCTGCACTTTTAAACCTGTTTTGTTTAAGTGATTTGTATCTTTTGTGATATATGGTTCTGTATTTACATTTTACATTTTTTTATCTGTTTTGAAGTAAACCTCTACTTTAGAGACTACTTGGTGTGCCTTTGAATTTCTATTTCTTAACAAGGGAAGCACACATGGTTAAAGCTGACACTGCACAAAGCTTACTGGTTTTACTAAACTGGGAAAAGGTAAGAATTTATTCTGAGGTCTTTAATAGAGTTTTAAGGGTTCATTTTGTACGCCTGGTTAGGTGCCCATAGGCAAAAGATATCTGCCCCGAAGATCAGAATTATCTGAGCCTGTACATTGGGTACGCTAGGAAGAGATTCACAGTTTGAATCCCTCCAAGACTTGAGACCAAAGGTTGATTCAAACCCACAAAACAGACAGGAGGGTTACCCTGTTTCTGTTAACTGTTCACAAGACTGCACTCGGAAGTTGGCACTTTTGGGGTAGAGGGCTGACCTGCTGAATGGGTTTGTGACAATGCATATATATTTTTTTTAATTTAAATTGCATAGTAAATATTTCCAGCTCTGTGTGCGTCTATTCTGTTCATTGGGCTGCTTAACTCTCTCTCTTGGCTACTTTCTGAAAACTCCATAAATTGCTCACTTGTATGCTGTGGGTACAGATTTACCTACAGACAAATAAAACAGAAACCTAAAGAGCTATTTGCTACTTTGGTGTATTAAAACACAGACAACACAGCTAATAGCAGGTATGCACGAGGCACAGGAATTATGGCTTCAGTCTGAAAGCTAACATTCCTTTACTTCATCTCGGCTGGTGTATGTCCTCAGACACTGACTACAGTAGCAAAGCAGAAGCCTCTTGAGGCACACCACAGAAACTGCATCACACACTGGAAAAAAAAAGCCAGAAAAAGGCTCTTTTTTGGTTTTGTGTGTGGACACTACAGCTCCTGAGCACCTACCTGCAGCCACAGACATCATGACTACAATTGGCAGAGTACCTGAATTTCATGAATCCAAGGAAACATTTGATTTATATCTAGAGTGTTTCCAATGCTGGCTTAAGGTAAACAAAATTGCAGAAGATGAACAAGTAGATGTCTTCTTAGCAGTCTTACAACCACGTATTTATGCCCTTCTGTGGAATTTAACAGCCCCAGCTGACATCCTGACCCTGACCCTGACATATGAGCAAGTCACTGAGGCACTTGCAAAGCATTTCAAACCCCAGCTACTTCTCATTGCTGAGCAGTACACCTTCTACCAGCGCAACCAAGGGGAAGGGGAACCTATTGCTGACTACATCATCACATGAAAGCATCTAGCACGCACTTGTCGGTTTGGCCAGTCCCTGGATGATGCCCTCCAAGATTGCATTGTATGTGATCTGAGAGGGGAAGCTTACAGAAACAGGCTTTTGCAAGAAAAGAAATTAGACTTTAAGACAGCTTGTAACATTGCAATCACTATGGGGCTCACTCAAAAAGGCTCCCAAGCACTGGCAAGACATTCAGAACTCCAAAGAAGTGAAGTTCATATGGTTACTCATACCCTAGAACAAAGGGACATGCCACACCACACAGTGGTCCATCACATGCTCGTCAGCAGCTCTAAACATTTAGGAAGCCAGCACGACAGAGCACTTCCACAAAGTCAAAACTGTGTTATTGATGTGTAGTCCGAGAGCCACAGCCTTGGTTCTCTGATGAACCTGACCTGCCAGACTGCCACCCACAGTCCAGGTCTGAAGCCACCAGACCCTCACAGAAATGCAGGTAGTCTGAGAGCCACAGCCGTGGTTCTCTGATGAACCCGACCTGCCAGACTGCCACCCACAGTCCAGGTCTGAAGCCACCAGCCCCTCACAGAAAAGCAGGTAGTCTGAGAGCCACAGCCATGGTACTCTGGTGAACCCGACCTGCCAGACTGCCACCCGCAGTCCAGGTCTGAAGCGACCAGCCCCTCACAGAAATGCAGGTAGTCTGAGAGCCACAGCCGTGGTTCTCTGATGAACCCGACCTGCCAGACTGCCACCCGCAGTCCAGGTCTGAAGCCACCAGCCCCTCACAGAAACGTAGGTAGTCTGAGAGCCACAGCCGTGGTTCTCTGATGAACCTGACCAGCCAAACTGCCACCTGCAGTCCAGGTCTGAAGCCACCAGCCCCTCACAGAAATGCAGATAGTCTGAGAGCCACATCCGTGGTTCTCTGATAAACCCGAGCTGCCAGACTGCCACCCGCAGTCCAGGTCTGAAGCCACCAGCCCAACCTAGAAATGCAGGTAGTCTGAGAGCCACAGCTGTGGTTCTCTGATGAACCCGACTTTCCAGACTGCCACCCGCAGTCCAAGTCTGAAACCACCAGCCCCTCACAGAAATGCAGGTAGTCTGAGAGCCACAGCTGTGGTTCTCTGATGAACCTGACCTGCCAGACTGTCACCCGCAGTCCAGGTCTGAAGCCACCAGGCCCTCACCGAAACGCAGGTAGTCTGAGAGCCACAGCTGTGGTTCTCTGATGAACCCAACCTGCCAGACTGCCACCCGCAGTCCAGGTCTGAAGCCACCAGCCCTTCACAGAAACACAGGTACGGACTCGTTCTCAGGGACTGATTACCTCCAGGAAGGGAGCCCTAGCTGCCAATTTTGCTTTCTTTACATGAGGACAATTGTCTCTGGGTTTAAATCCAGAGTCTTTTACTGCTGTGGCCCACTGGCTGCAGTCAGCCCCAAGAGCACTCCGATTGGCTCCATATAGCTCTGCACTGTTAATGTTTGATTATATTGCGCTAGATTATGTTTTCTGTTAAAACTGTCTTGTTTGTATTTTATTGCTGATGTTTCCTGATTTAATGTAAATGCCTGTATTGTGTTCCTCATAAGACCAGTAGCGATGTCAGCTCAGGCCTTTGAAACCCCCCCTTCACCTTTTTACACTAGTATTGTGTTTTAAATAGCCCTGTTATTGCTCATTCAGACCTGGGGGCACCTTGCCTAACATTTTGGTCTGCAACACCCCCCCCCCCGTTTAAGCCAGTCAGCATTTCTTTTTAGCTCCACAAGCAGCCCCACCCTTCAGACTTTCTTATTTAATTCTCCTCTGCCTTCTCCTTCCAGGTAGTCTGAGAGCCACAGCCATGGTTCTCTGATGAACCCAACCTTCCAGACTGCCACCCGGAGTCCAGGTCTGAAGCCACCAGCCCCTCACAGAAATGTAGGTAGTCTGAGAGCCACAGCCGTGGTTCTCTGATGAAACCGACCTGCCAGACTGCCACCCGCAGTCCAGGTCTGAAGCCATCAGCCCCTCACAGAAACACAGGTATGTACTTGCCCTCAGGGACTGATTACCTCCAGGAAGGGAGACCTAGCTACCAATTTTTTCGCTCCCCCGGTCCTGATTGAATACACATAAACCCCACCCTGGCTTTCTAGCTCACTCCTCTCTAGCTCCCCCCCATCCTTATTCCATTATGTGTGTCAAATCGTGGATCCTGTTCTGGTCCTTCTTCTATCTCATATCGCATGCCCAATATATGCCACCTCAAGCCTTTATTACTGTGGATACTAATCTGATCTGCTCTGTAACTAGTTCCTGTGCCTACGTGAATTTATGCCTTTTCAACTCCCCAATTCTTCAACACTATTTTCATATTACCTTTAACGCTGGTACACGAAATGAATTACCACCTCAGCTTATGACTTCTGCCAACATCATAGAGGCGTCACCTCTACAGATAGCAGTCAGAGTACTCGTCTCTGCCACCCTTAGTGGGAAGGGCAAAAAATGTTGGGGCACAGCCCCCCAGGACGATGGCCCAAATGACATAAAGGGGTTACCAGTACGAAGCTTACTATTGCCACTCTAAGAAAACTTTTACTCCTTCTTCTCCTGTACTCAGGAAATGTGGAGCTCAATCCGGGGCCACGAGCTGCAATCACATCGCCCTCTGACCTTGCCACACTGTAAGCCATGAGTTTCCTCCACATTAATATATGCAGTCTGTTAAAAAAGTTCTCCGTGATCTTGGCCTGGGTCCTCCATACTCGACCAGACATCCTAGTGATTTCAGAAACCTGGCTTAGACCGGCCACCTCCGACAGGGAAGTCAATATCCCTAACTATTTACTATTTAGAGCAGACTGACACTCCAGGGGTGGAGGAGTTGCCATCTATGTCAAGGATAGGTATAAGACATCCTGTCTGAGTGCTTTATCTGTTGCAAATGCTTATGAATGTCTGTCTCTTCAAATCACCATCTCGCACACTTCAACACTATGTATCATAGGATGCTATAGACCTCTTTCTGCCGATCTACAATTGTTACCTCATCTGAGTAATATCATCGAACAACAATCCTCAGAAATAATTATTCTTGGGGATCTTAATTTAGACTGGCTATCTAAAACTGCCGCTCCTCTCGTACCTTTCTGTGACACCCATGGATTATCGCAACTCATTGTTGAACCAACACGAGTAAATAAAATGAACATGGATAACAGCTCCTTGCTCGATGTTATCCTACTGAATAAACCATATCTCTTCTCCTCTGCCGGCATCTTCTTCAGTGATATCAGTGATCACTTATTTATTGCTTGCATAACATCAAGCAACAAACCTACTACTTCACCGAAGTTTGCTGCCAAGAGATCTAGACGGAACTTTGATCTCACTGCCTACATAAACGAACTGAAACACTCCTTGTATTGGCAAGAGTTCTATTTGGCAAAAAACACGCAATCAGCATTCGACATATTCAGCAAAATTATCCCAGATGCCCTAAATAAATATGCCCCTATAGTTAAGGTGCGAATAGGAAAAAATGCACGTAGATGGTTCACACCATTATTAAAATCTGCATTGACTGAAATAGATAACCTATGGAAAAAAGCACGCAAAACCCTTTCTGGTGCAGACTGGTGCAAGTTCAAAAGGGCACGAAACTCATGTACTAGAATGGTTAGAGATACAAAAGCTGCATACTATCATTCTGAATTTCTCTCTGCCTCCAAAAATCCTACAAAATTTTGGAAAACCATCAAGGACTTGTCTGGTCACACGTCCGGTGGCTCGCTACCTGATGAAATCTCCTTAAACAATAACACCATTAGTGACAGACTGGAAGTTCTGGATGCCTTCAATAATCACTTTGCGACTGCAGGCTTAGCCTTTGACAACTCCCCAGCGAATTTGATACACTCTCAGGTGGATAATCAAGGTGCAGATCCTAGTGTCACAGATTCAGTCTTCTCCTTGCGTCCTACTACTCTGAAAGAAGTTAAAGACCTCTTGCTAAAACTGGATGTAAAAAAAAAAGTGCTGGTGCGGATACCCTCAACCCATATTTTTTGAAGGTGGCCATCCATGTGTTAGCCGTGCCCATAACCCATTTATTTAACCTATCATTAAGTCAAAGATCCATTCCTTCAATATGGAAAACAGCGCACATCATACCCCTGTTCAAGTCCGGAAATCCCTGTGATCTAAATAATTACAGACCAATTTCGATTCTCCCGGTCTTGTCAAAATTACTGGAAAAAGTCGTAAGTAACCAGCTGAGGCAGTATCTAGAAGCTAATAACCTGCTTAATCCAGTCCAGTCAGGGTTTAGAGCTAAACATATCATCACAGCACTTGCCAAAGTGACTAATGACTGGCAAAGAGAGCTAGACAACAGGAATTACACCTGTGCCGTATCCTTGGACCTGAGCAAGGCCTTCGACACTGTCGACCATTCTCTGCTACTCTCTTCCCTGACCTCACTAGGTGCTGACCCATTATCTTTACAGTGGTTCAACAACTACCTCACTGATCGTTTCCAGCAGGTGAAAGCGGAAGGAGATCTCTCAACTCTCAAACCTCTCCTAAGAGGTGTTCCCCAGGGTTCTATCTTAGGACCGATCTTATTTGCAATATACATCAATAATATTAATGAAAGCATAACTAAGGCCAACATTCATCTGTTTGCAGATGACACAGTTCTTTATGTAAGCCGCCCGTCATTACAATCTGCACGTAATGACCTTCTATCTGAGTTCAACCTGCTGCAACACCAACTCCTAAACAAAAAACTATTACTTAATGCAAAGAAAACAAAAGCAATACTCTTTTCTCCCTCTGCCCAAATGGTAAATTCAGCCCTATCAGATCCTGTGCCGCAGATTACTACAATTCTTGGCGAGAAGTTGGAATTTGTCCCTAAATTCAAATACCTGGGAGTATGGCTAGACCATAGGCTCTCACGTTGAAGAATTACTCAAAAAATTACGACAGAGACTTGGCCTGTTCTTTAGGATAGCCCGCTTCTTAACTAGAGATGCCAAACTACAGCTGGTACAATCAACCTTTCTATCCGTGATAGATTATGCTGACATCCTCTACAGTCACTGTCCCATTTTCTACCTCACCAAACTTGACATATTATATCATAGAGCTTTGAGGTTCATCACAGGCCTGCCTTATTCCACTCACCACTGCTCCCTATATCAATCAGTGGGGTGGAGTTCTCTTCAATTCAAGCATGATAAAAATGCAGCCTTATGGACCCTGAGAGCCATCTCCAAAAAACTGCCCCAATACATTACAAACTGTCTTCCTATAAAACCAATAGGCAATTACGCCCTGAGAAGTTGCAAATCTCTCCTACTGATGGTTCCGCAAGTTAACTCTCACTTTGGCAGGGCTGCTATAAGCTTTACACTGTCCTCCTTGTGGAATAAATAGCAAAAAAAAACTGAAACTGAGGTCACCCATCGGCATCTCATCTTTCAAGTTCTTATATTCACGTCTCAGAAATGATCAGTGCAATTGTTTCCCATGACCATGAATTCTCATCATGCTAACCTGTACCATTTAACCATGAATGAATTACTTCTAGTGCTTGTTTCCTCCTTGGCCCTGGTCTGTCATCATGCTTTCATGTAACACCTTGATGCCTCTGTCCTCCCTTTGGTACTGGTCTAGCTTCCCACTTTCTCCAGCCTTCTTTTCACAACTCTGTACTGCACTCATCCACAATCTACACACAATCATACTATAAAAGTCCTAACTCCCCTTTCCCTCTCCCTGTAGGCCCCCAACGCCACATCAATTCTACCGACCTACCCTTGGGACTTTACTTCTCACAATGTTTATCCTTCGCTTACATATTACATAACCCTCCTGATACCCCATCTGCCATTAGTTGGTGGTTCTGCAAGCCATTTTCATGGCTAGTGCTAGTGACTGCCCCCGGTAAATGAACTAACTGGTACTTCTATACAGAGAACATAGTTTATATACAGTTGCATGGTTCAATGGTGGACCTGTCCCCTTGCATTTGAATCCTCCTCTGTTATGGCTTGCCTTGTCTTCCTTTTATCATTTGACTCCCCTATTACTGCACCATTGTGTTTGTGTTTATATACTTATTTACATGTATTTATATGTTTTTATGATGGATGTTACCCGACCCTGTTCTAACCAGGTCCATCTTGTAAAAGAGCTCTGCTCAATGATGTTCGCCTAGATAAATAAAGATTTTGATTGGTTGATTGATTGAAATTCAAAAGTGTGTTTTTGATGTAGAGGAAACCACCATCAAAGCACATGCCACTTTTGACATGAGAAATGCTGCAGCTGTGTAAAAATGGGTCACATACAAAGGGTGTACAAAAGTACATCACAGACTGCTACTGCACGGTATGTCACAGATTGCACTGCAACCACTGAAACAGAGGATGAGGCATTGTGCCTGTTCATGGTTTATGCAACATGGGCAACCGGAAAGAAAATTTACCTCCAGCTTGAGCTAGCAGGCAACCCGGTGAGCATGCAGCTAGACACCGGAGCCTCAGTATCTCTTGTGCCAGAGAACATCTACAGAGAGAAACTTCAGCAGTGCCCATTGCAACCAGCATCTATTCAGCTCTCAACTTACATGGGAGAGCAAATCTCCGTGCTAGGGGAAATTCAAGTGCCAGTCACCTACGAGAGAGGAAAGTGGACCTTGGCTCCGGTGGTGGTACAAGGAGAAAGACCTGCATTACTAGGCAGAGACTGGTTCATGCAGATCAAATTGAACTGGGAAAAGATCTTCAGCTTGAATACAGTCACCAAAGCACCGCAAGATGCGCTAAAGAAAATATTGGACAAACATGGTCCTATTTTCCAGGATGGTTACGGCACAATCTGGTATTTTAAGGCAAAGATCTGAGTGCAACCAGGAGCCGTTTCAATTTTCCACAAGCCTTGACCAATACCGTATGCTTTAAGGGAAGTAGTAATAATAATAATAATAATTTTATTTATATAGCGCCTTTCAAAATATCAATGCGCTGAACAGGTTAATAACATAAATACAAATATCCATGCAAACATAAACATATAAAAACACATCATAAATACATCATAAAAGCATAATAAATTACAATAAAATCCAATCAATTTCTAACTAGCTAATCCTCCAAAAAGGCCATTTCCCATAAAAAAGTTTTTAATTCTTTCTTGAATATCTCCACGGAGGTGCACTCCCGTAACCGGCCTGGTAGAGAATTCCAAAGAGTGGGAGCAGCATGAGAAAAAGTTCTGCTGTCTGAAGTTTTTAAACTCACTCTTGGAATCTCCAGCAACCCCATGTCAGCCGAGCGGAGCGATCGGCCAGGGCAATAATGAACCAGGAGGTCTTTCAGATAGGACGGACCCTGGTCACGAAGGGCTTTAAAAGTCAATAAAATGACTTTAAAGGTGATCCGCCACCCTACAGGCAGCCAGTGCAGTTCACGCAGCACCAGGGTAATATGACAAGACCTACTTGTCCCAGTCAAAACCCAGGTTGCAGCGTTCTGCACCAGCTGCAGGCGGCGGATTTCAACCCCAGAAAGCCCAAAGTAAAGGGCGTTGCAGTAGTCCAGGCGCGAGGACACAAAGGCATGGACCAACGTTGGCAAGGAGTCAGATGGAACAAGGTGCCTAACCCTGGCAATATTCCTGAGATAGTAAAAGGAAGTGCTAACGACAGCTGACACCTGAGATTGTAAAGTCAGCTTATCATCAAAAGTCACCCCAAGGTTACGCACCCATTCAGAGGTCGGTAATGACACGCCGCCAAGTAAAATTCCAGAAGGCGCGCCAGTACACGACCTCTCAATCCGACCACCCGGGTCCACCACCAACACCTCAGTCTTCTCCGAGTTCAATTTTAACCATCTAGAATCCATCCAGTCTTGGATTTCCCCCAGACAGTTGTTAAACATCGAGAGAGCTCCATCCTGGTTGGGTGCAAAAGACAGGTATAGCTGGGTATCCTCAGCATAGCAGTGAAACCTCAGCCCATACCGTCTTATGATATTTCCGAGGGGCAGCATATACACTGCAAACAACATGGGTGACAGCACAGAACCCTGAGGCACTCCACACAACAAAGACACTGGGCCGGAGGAAAAAATTCCTGACACAACTCTTTGTGATCTCCCAGTAAGGAATGAAGTGAACCATTGCAAAACAGTTCCCGACATTCTGCAGATTTGCCTCAGGCGTGCTAACAACACCATGTGATCCACAGTGTCAAACGCTGAGGAGAGATCAAGGAGAACCATTATGGAATGTCTCTTTTGATCCCTCGCCCTCAGAAGATCATTAAGCACCCGAACCAGCGCAGTCTCGGTGCTATGTCTTTTACGGAAACCAGACTGGAAGGATTCGTAGATACTATGGATGGTTAAATGGTCATCCAATTGAGCAGCTACAACCTTTTCAATAACCTTCCCAATAAAGGGAAGGTTAGAGATAGGTCTGTAGCTTGAAAAACAGTCTGGGTCTAAGGAAGCTTTCTTCAAGAGAGGTTCACCACCGCCTCTTTCAGGGAGCTAGGAAACTCACCTGACTCCAAGGAGCACCAGACTATTTGTGCCAAAACTGGACCAATGGTATCAATACAACCCAAAATTAGGGTAGTCGGTCCAGGATCCAAGCTGCAGCTTGTAGGGCGCACACTGTGGATAAGCCTCATAATATCCACAAACTCAGGTCGATAAAAGGAACTCCAAGAGAAATGAGGCACTGTGTTCTCGCACATCCCTACATCACCACCCTTGGAGGTTGTCAAACACAGATCAACCCTGATGTCAGCCACCTTAGTTGCAAAGTAACAAGCGAGCTCATCGCACTCTGCGAAAAGGCTTTCCGAACTTGCAGACAGGCTGGGTTGCACAGTCTATCTACAGTTCGAAACAGCTGAGCCGGTCGATTCTGAGCAACTGCAATCTCCCTGGACAGGAACTCTGCCTTCTTATGGGTGATTGCAGATTGATAGCTAGCATAATGTTCTATCACTGTAAGGCGGTCGGCATCAAGGGCTGATCTACGCCAACAACGCTCTAACCTTCGCCCTTTTCTCTGCATCTCCCTCAGAGTCCCATCAAACCAAGGGGCCCTGGGGTGCAGAGAAAAAGGGCGTTCACGAACAGGAGCAATAAAATCCAGGGCAACCAGAGAAGGAACTGGACAGTCTTGAAAGCCATGGTATCATCTCACGAGTAGAGAGGAGCGACTGGGCTGCCCCTATTGTTGTGGTACCAAAATGAGACAAAGCAGTGAGGTTGTGTGGTAACTACAAGGCTACAGTGAACCATTGTATACAGCAAGATCCATACCCATTACCCAGTACAGAGGACTTGTTTGCTACACTCTCCGGTGGCAGGTTCTTTAGTAAGTTGGACTTATCCTTTGCATAACAGCAATTGGAACTGGAACCAGAGTCAGAACCATATCTAACCATCAACACCCACAAGGGACTTTACCAGTATCATCACTTGGCATATGGAGTTTCCACAGTGCCAGCAATTTTCCAGAACACAATGGACCAGATACTGCATGGACTTGACCATGTAGTATGCTTTATGGATGATATCTTGGTAACCACACCCACAGTGGAAGAGCATCTGACAATCCTGGACCAAGTTCTGACCAGACTGCAATGGTATGGACTGAGAGTAAAGCTAGTGAAATGCCAATTTCTGCAAAGTTCTGTTGACTATCTAGGTCACCGGATCGACACCCAAGGCCTATGACCAACAGACAGCAAGGTTTTGAGACAACTTTTCACCTCTTATGGACTATCACGGGAGTCAGTGTTGGACAATGGTCCCCAATTTTCTTCCCATTCTTTAAACTGTTTTTAAAGCAAAATGGCATTTGACATATTTTGACTCCACCTTACCGTCCACATCAAATGCTGCAGCCAAAAGAGCTGTACAGACATTCAAAAAAGCTTGGAATAAACCAGATTCACGGCAAGTACCTACAGCTCAAAGGCTGCCTCATTTTCTGTTTGCTTACAGAAACACTCATCACACAGTCACAGAGCGAACACCTGCTAAACTGTTCCTAAAATGTCAACCTCGTAGCCGTTTGTCATTGCTCAAGCCAGACTTGGCCGACACTGTTGCAAAGCATCATCTACAACAGGAAAAGGGTCACAACAAGTCTGCCAAATCCTTATGGATTTTTCATCCTGGGGAGAGGGTGATGGTTCGAGACTGTAGACATCCCAAGGGTTCTTGGATTCCTGGGGTGAAGATTGAAACATGTGGACCTTTGACTTATGCAGTTCGCGTGGGACAGTGACTTGTTCATGTACGTGTGGATCACCTGCTGCATTCCAAGGTTTCAGCAAATGCAGCAGAAGATGTCACTCCATCTGAGGACAGTGACACAGAGGACTTTGCTCCTACCCATGAAGTTCCACCGGAGCCAGTGCCAAATAATAATGAATCTCCTTTTCCATCAGCAACGGTTATTCCAGCCGCAGATATCCCCTGAGGCACCTAAGACCACCACAAAGACTTGACCTTTAAAGTCATGTAATGAACTTGTACCTCTGTGTAACTGAACCCTTACTTGTACTGTTACTTAGTGACAAGTTCTCCCCAAGGGGCAGAATAATCCCCTGAACTTGTTTCTGGGTACCGAACAGTCTACTTTGGCCCAGAAGTTAGAAATGTTGCTGTTGAAGTATTTAGACAAGTTTCTGTCTAAGGGGGAGGAGTGTAGTATAGGCATGGATACATATGGTAGTATATACATGGGTATATATGGTAGGAACTTGATTAGAGTTATAGTTTATACATGTGAGTATTGTAGTCCATTATATATGTAAGTTCCTGTCATGTACAGTAAGCCTTTTTTTTGTGTATGTCCAGTGATGTAAGACCACTATCTCTAGGTAGAATAAAAGATGGCCACTGAACTGACATACTATGTATGAGTCTCTTCTGTACTGACCCACAATTTATCACAACCAAATTACAAGTAGCCAAACGCAAAAGTTTTGCAATTAGACTTCCAGTGACGTCAGCAGCGAGATGGTGGCTTAACTCTTCTCTCTGCCTAGCCCCAAGTTCAATCTAAAGGCATCCATCGGTCATTTACAATGCAATCACCCACAAAATCCACAAGATCAAAGGTCCTACTCACCAGGAACACTCACACCCCAGCACAAAAGCTGCAGCAGATGTTACAGCTGGAAAAATCAGCTCTAATGCTCGACTCTGAGGAAGACGAGGCCCGACAGGTACTCACAACCATGTCCGAGGAAGACTGCACACAACTGGTGGCATCAATACTCCAAACAGCTAAAACTATGTCCAAAATAGACACCACACTAACAGAATTAAAAGCAGATATTAACAAAATCTGATTAACCTATGATTTTTGTAATATAAAACTGTGTTATTGAATGTCTCTCATGAGAGATGCTGACAGTCTGTGAAATGACAACCCCCCCCCCAGGTTTTAGCTAATAGGTGTTACCTGGAAGGCCAAAAGATAATTACAGGCTAGAATATACTTATAGTTTAGGATCTCCTTTTTATGTGACTAGTTGCAGCTTGCCAACTGCCAAGATAGATCATAAACTTTTATAACATTCAGAGGAAACATAGTAAAATTCCCATGGTGATACAAAAGCATGTTGCACCTCCGAGAGATCTGGCAGAGAGACATAACAAGTCCTTTGATGTCCTGGAAAGGGGAAGCTGCTCATAGATCAAAGAAAGTCATTTGAAAAAAATGAGTTTTGCTGAGCTCACAGAATATAATAATTTTATAAGACATCCTGTTTTGCATAGATATATTTTTTTATATTCTGACAAGGAGGAGCTAGGTGACCTCACGCAAAGAGGTTGGCGAAGCCAGTTTTTAAACAGTATTCTGTTTTCCATTTACACAAAAATGTTTGGACTCTGAAAAAGAAACCTCTACAGCACTGTGAGATAAGAATACCTTAGAAAAGACAATTCTAACAGTACTGGGAAATAGATTTTGTCTGCACTTTTAAACCTGTTTTGTTTAAGTGATCTGTATGTTTTGTGATATATGGTTCTGTATTTACATTTTACATTTTTTTATCTGTTTTGAAGTAAACCTCTACTTTAGAGACTACTTGCTGTGCCTTTGAATTTCTATTTCTTAACAAGGGAAGCATACATGGTTAAAGCTGACACTGCACAAAGCTTACTGGTTTTACCAAACTGGGAAAAGGTAAGAATTTATTCTGAGGTCTTTAATAGAGTTTTAAGGGTTCATTTTGTATGCCTGGTTAGGTGCCCGTAGGCAAAACATATCTGCCCCGAAGATCAGAATTATCTGAGCCTGTACATTGAGTACGCTAGCAAGAGATTCACAGTTTGAATCCCTCCAAGACTTGAGACCAAAGGTTGATTCAAACCCACAAAACAGACAGGAGGGTTACCCTATTTCTGTTAACTGTTCACAAGACTGCGCTCGGAGGTTGGCACTTTCGGAGTAGAGGGCTGACCTGCTGAGTGGGTTTGTGACAATGCATATATATTTTTTTTAATTTAAATTGCATAGTAAATCTTTCCAGCTCTGTGTGCGTCTATTCTGTTCATTGGGGTGCTTAACTCTCTCTCTCTCTCTCTGGCTACTTTCTGAAAACTCCATAAATTGCTCACTTGTATGCTCTGGGTACAGATTTACCTACAGACAGATAAAACAGAAACCTAAAGAGCTATTTGCTACTTTGATGTATTAAAACACAGACAACACAGCTAATAGCAGGTATGCACGAGGTACATGAATTATGGCTTCAGTCTGAAAGCTAACATTCCTTTACTTCATCTCAGCTGGTGTATGTCCTCAGACACTGACTACAGTAGCAAAGCAGAAGCCTCTTGAGGCACACCACAGAAACTGCATCACACACTGGAAAAAAAAAAAGCCAGAAAAAGACTCTTTTTTTTGTTTTTGTGTGTGGACACTACACCTCCTGAGCACCTACCTGCAGCCACAGACATCATGACTACAATTGGCAGAGTACCTGAATTTCATGAATCCAAGGAAACATTTGATTTATATCTAGAGTGTTTCCAATCCTGGCTTAAGGCAAACAAAATTGCAGAAGATGAACAAGTAGATGTCTTCTTAGCAGTCTTACAACCACATATTTATGCCCTTCTGTGGAATTTAACAGCCCCAGCTGACATCCTGACCCTGACATATGAGCAAGTCACCGAGGCACTTGCAAAGCATTTCAAACCCCAGCTACTTCTCATTGCTGAACAGTACACCTTCTACCAGCGCAACCAAGGGGAAGGGGAACCTATTGCTGACTACATCATCACATGAAAGCATCTAGCACGCACTTGTGTGTTTGGCCAGTTCCTGGATGATGCCCTCCAGGATTGCTTTGTATGTGATCTGAGAGGGGAAGCTTACAGAAACAGGCTTTTGCAAGAAAAGAAATTAGAATTTAAGACAGCTTGTGACATTGCAATCACTATGGAGCTCACTCAAAAAGGCTCCCAAGCACTGGCGAGACATTCAGAACTCCAAAGAAGTGAAGTTCATATGGTTACCCATACCCTAGAACAAAAGGGACATGCCACACCACACAGTGGTCCATCACATGCTCATCAGCAGCTCCAAACATTTAGGAAGCCAGCACGACAGGGCACTTCCACAAAGTCAAAACTGTGTTATTGATGTGTAGTCTGAGAGCCACAGCCCTGGTTCTCTGATGAACCTGACCTGCCAGACTGCCACCCGCAGTCCAGGTCTGAAGCCACCAGCCCCTCACAGAAAAGCAGGTAGTCTGAGAGCCACAGCCGTGGTACTCTGATGAACCCGACCTGCCAGACTGCCACCCACAGTCCAGGTCTGAAGCCACCAGCCCCTAACAGAAACACAGGTAGTCTGAGAGCCACAGCCATAGTTCTCTGACAAATCCGGCCTGCCAGACTGCCACCCACAGTCCAGGTCTGATGCCACCAGTCCCTCACAGAAATGCAGGTAGTCTGAGAGCCACAGCCGTGGTTCTCTGATGAACCTGACCTGCCAGACTGCCACCCGCAGTCCAGGTCTGAAGCCACCAGCCCCTCACAGAAAGGCAGGTACGGACTTGCCCTCAGGGACTGATTACCTCCAGGAAGGGAGCCCTAGCTGCCAATTTTTGATTTCTTTACATGGGGACAGTTGTCTCTGGGTTTAAATCCAGAGTCTTTTACTGCTGTGGCCCCAGGAGCACTCCGATTTGCTCCATATAGCTCTGCACTGTTAATGTTTGATTATATTGTGCTAGATTATGTTTTCTGTTAAAACTGTCTTGTTTGCATTTTATAGCTGAAGTTTTCTGATTTTAATGTAAATGCCTGTATTGTGTTCCTCATAAGACCAGTAGCGATCTCAGCTCAGGCCTTTGAAACCCCCCTTCACCTTTTTACGCTAGTATTGTGTTTTAAATAGCCCTGTTATTGCTCACTCAGACTTTGGGGCATCTTGCCTAACATTTTGGTCTGCAACACCCCCATTTAAGCCAGTCTGCATTTCTTTTTAGCTCCATGAGCAGCCCCGCCCCCTCTGACTTTCTTATTTATTTCTCCTCTGCCTTCTCCTTCCAGGTAGTCTGAGAGCCACAGCCATGGTTCTCTGATGAACCCGACCTGCTAGACTGCCACACGCAGTCGAGGTCTGAAGCCACCAGCCCCTCACAGAAACGCAGGTAGTCTGAGAGCCACAGCCGTGGTTCTCTGAAGAACCCAACCTGCTAGACTGCCACACGCAGTCCAGGTCTGAAGCCACCAGCCCCACCTAGAAATGCAGGTAGTCTGAGAGCCACAGCAGTAGTTCTCTGACGAACCCAGCCAGCCAGACTGCCACCCACAGTCCAGGTCTGAAGCCACCAGCCCCTCACAGAAATGCAGGTAGTCTGAGAGCCACAGCCATGGTTCTCTGATGAACCCGACCTGCCAGACTGCCACCCGCAGTCCAGGTCTGAAACCACCAGCCCCTCACAGAAACGCAGGTAGTCTGAGAGCCACAGCCGTGGTTCTCTGATGAACCTGACCTGCCAGACTGTCTCCCGCAGTCCAGGTCTGAAGCCACCAGCCCTTCACAGAAACACAGGTACGGACTCGCCCTCAGGGACTGATTACCTCCAGGAAGGGAGCCCTAGCTGCCAATTTTTGCTTTCTTTACATGAGGACAATTGTCTCTGGGTTTAAATCCAGAGTCTTTTACTGCTGTGGCCCACTGGCTGCAGTCAGCCCCAAGAGCATTCCGATTGGCTCCATATAGCTCTGCACTGTTAATGTTTGATTATATTGCACTAGATTATGTTTTCTGTTAAAACTGTCTTGTTTGTATTTTATTGCTGAAGTTTCCTGATTTAATGTAAATGCCTGTATTGTGTTCCTCATAAGACCAGTAGCGATCTCAACTCAGGCCTTTGAAACCCCCCCATCACCTTTTTACACTAGTATTGTGTTTTAAATAGCCCTGTTATTGCTCGTTCAGACTTGGGGGCACCTTGCCTAACATTTTGGTCTGCAACACTCCCCATCCCCCGTTTAAGCCAGTCAACATTTCTTTTTAGCTCCACGAGCAGCCCCACCCTTCTGACTTTCTTATTTAATTCTCCTCTGCCTTCTCCTTCCAGGTAGTCTGAGAGCCACAGCCATGGTTCTATGACGAACCTAACCTGCCAGACTGCCACCCGCAGTCCAGGTCTGAAGCCATCAGCCCCTCACAGAAACACAGGTATGTACTTGCCCTCAGAGACTGATTACCTCCAGGAAGGGAGACCTAGCTGCCAATTTTTTCGCCCCCACCCCGGTCCTGATTGAATACACATAAACCCCACCCTGGCTTTCAGCTCCTCCTCTCTAGCTCCCCCCATCCTTATTCCATTATGTGTGTCAAATCGTGGATCCTGTTCTGGTCCTTCTTCTATCTCATATCGCATACCCAATATATGCCACCTCAAGCCTTTATTACTGTGGATACTAATCTGATCTGCTCTGTAACTAGTTCCTGTGCCTACGTGAATTTATGCCTTTTCAACTCCCCAATTCTTCAACACTATTTTCATATTACCTTTAACGCTGGTACACGAAACGAACTACCACCTCAGCTTATGACTTCTGCCAACATCATAGAGGCGCCACCTCTACAGATAGCAGCCAGAGTACTGCCTCGCCACCCTTAGTGGGAAGGGCAAAAAATGTTGGGGCACGGCCCCCCAGGACGATGGCCCACAACGACATAAAGGGGTTACCAGTACGAAGCTTACTATTGCCACTCTAAGAAAACTTTTACTCCTTCTTCTCCTGTGCTCAGGAAACGTGGAGCTCAATCCGGGGCCACGAGCTGCAATCACATCGCCCTCTGACCTTGACACACTGAAAGGCATGAGTTTCCTCCACATTAATGTATGCAGTCTGTTAAAAAAAAGTTCTCCACGATCTTGGTCTGGGTCCTCCATACTCGACCAGACATCCTAGTGGTTTCAGAAACCTGGCTTAGACCGGCCACCTCCGACAGGGAAGTCAGTATCCCCTAACTATTTACTATTTAGAGCAGACTGACACTCCAGGGGTAGAGGGGTTGCCATCTATGTCAAGGATAGGTATACGACATCCTGTCTGAGTGCTTTATCTGTTGCAAATGCTTATGAATGTCTGTCTCTTCAAGTCACCATCTCGCACACTTCAACGTTATGTATCATAGGGTGCTATAGACCTCTTTCTGCTGATCTACAATTGTTACCTCATCTGAGTAATATCATCGAACAACAATCCTCAGAAATAATTATTCTTGGGGATCTTAATTTAGACTGGCTATCTAAAACTGCCGCTCCTCTCGTAGCTTTCTGTGACACCCATGGATTATCGCAACTCATTGTTGAACCAACACGAGTAAATAAAATGAACATGGATAACAGCTCCTTGCTAGATGTTATCCTACTGAATAAACCACATCTCTTCTCCTCTGCTGGCACCTTCTTCAGTGATATCAGTGATCACTTATTTATTGCTTGCATAACATCAAGCAACAAACCTACTACTTCACCGAAGTTTGCTACCAAGAGATCTAGACAGAACTTTGATCTCACTGCCTACATAAATGAACTGAAATACTCCTTGTATTGGCAAGAGTTCTATTTGGCAAAAAACACGCAATCAGCATTCGACATATTCAGCAAAATTATCCTAGATGCCCTAAATAAATATGCCCCTATAGTTAAGGTGCGAATAGGAAAAAATGCACGTAGATGGTTCACACCATTATTAAAATCTGCATTGACTGAAAGAGATAACCTATGGAAAAAAGCACGCAAAACCCTGTCTGGTGCAGACTGATGCAAGTTCAAAAGGGCACGAAACTCATGTACTAGAATGGTTAGAGATACAAAAGCTGCATACTATCATTCTGAATTTCTCTCTGCCTCCAAACATCCTACAAAATTTTGGAAAACCATCAAGGACTTGTCTGGTCACACGTCCGGTGGCTCACTACCTGATGAAATCTCCTTAAACAATAACACCATTAGTGACAGACTGGAAGTTCTGGATGCCTTCAATAATCACTTTGTGACTGCAGGCTTAGCCTTCGACAATTCCCCAGCGAATTTGATACGCTCTCTGGTGGATAATCAAGGTGCAGATCTTAGTGTCACTGATTCAGTCTTCTCCTTGCGTCCTACTACTCTGAAAGAAGTTAAAGACCTATTGCTAAAACTGGATGTAAAAAAAAAGTGCTGGTGCGGATACCCTCAACCCATATTTTTTGAAGGTGGCCATCCATTTGTTAGCCGTGCCCATAACCCATTTATTTAACCTATCATTAACTCAAAGATCCACTCCTTCAATATGGAAAACAGCGCACATCATACCCCTGTTCAAGTCTGGAAATCCCTGTGATCTAAATAATTACAGACCAATTTCGATTCTCCCGGTCTTGTCAAAATTATTGGAAAAAGTCGTAAGTAACCAGCTGAGGCAGTATCTAGAAGCTAATAACCTGCTTAATCCAGTCCAGTCAGGGTTTAGAGCTAAACATATCATCACAGCACTTGCCAAAGTGACTAATGACTGGCAAAGAGAGCTAGACAACAGGAATTACACCTGTGCCGTATCCTTGGACCTGAGCAAGGCCTTTGACACTGTCGACCATTCTCTGCTACTCTCTTCCCTGACCTCACTAGGTGCTGACCCATTATCTTTACAGTGGTTCAACAACTACCTCTCTGATCGTTTCCAGCAGGTGAAAGCGGAAGGAGATCTCTCAACTCTCAAACCTCTCCTAAGAGGTGTTCCCAGGGTTCTATCTTAGGACCGATCTTATTACAATATACATCAATAATATTGATGAAAGCGTAACTAAGGCCAACATTCATCTGTTTGCAGATGACACAGTTCTTTATGTAAGCCGCCCGTCATTACAATCTGCACGTAATGACCTTCTATCTGAGTTCAACCTGCTGCAACACCAATTCCTAAACAAAAAACTATTACTTAATGCAAAGAAAACAAAAGCAATACTCTTTTCTCCCTCTGCCCAAATGGTAAATTCAGCCCTATCAGATCCTGTGCCACAGATTACTACAATTCTTGGCGAGAAGTTGGAATTTGTCCCTAAATTCAAATACCTGGGAGTATGGCTGGACCATAGGCTCTCACGTTGAAGAATTACTCAAAAAATTACGACAGAGACTTGGCCTGTTCTTTAGGATAGCCCGCTTCTTAACTAGAGATGCCAAACTACAGCTGGTACAATCAACCTTTCTATCCTTGATAGATTATGCTGACATCCTCTACAGTCACTGTCCCATTTCCTACCTCACCAGACTTGACACATTATATCATAGAGCTTTGAGGTTCATCACAGGCCTGCCTTATTCCACTCACCACTGCTCCCTATATCAATCAGTGGGGTGGAGTTCTCTTCAATTCAAGCATGATAAAAATGCAGCCTTATGGACCCTGAGAGCCATCTCCAAAAAACTGCCCCAATACATTACAAACTGTCTTCTTATAAAACCAATAGGCAATTGCCCTGAGAAGTTGCAAATCTCTCCTACTGATGGTTCCCAAAGTTAACTCTCACTTTGGCAGGGCTGCTATAAGCTTTACACTGTCCTCCTTGTGGAATAAATAGCAAAAAAAAACCTGAAACTGAGGTCACCCATTGGCATCTCATCTTTCAAGTTCTTATATTCACGTCTCAGAAATGATCAGTGCAATTGTTTCCCATGACCATGAATTGTCATCATGCTAACCTGTACCATTTAACCATGAACAAATTACTTCTAGTGCTTGTCTACTCCTTGGCCCTGGTCTGTCATCATGCTTTCATGTAACACCTTGATGCCTCTGTCCTCCCTTTGGTACTGGTCTATCTTCCCACTTTCTCCAGCCTTCTTTTCACAACTCTGTACTGCGCTCATCCACAATCTACACACAATCATACTATAAAAGTCCTAATTCCCCTTTCTGTCTCCAATAGGCCTCCACCGCCACATCAGTTCTACCGACCTACCCTTGGGACTTTACTTCTCACAATGTTTATCCTTCACTTACATATTACATACCTCTCCTGGTACCCCATCTGCCATTAGTTGGTGGTTCTGCAAGCCGTTTTCATGGCTAATGCTAGTGACTGCCCCCGGTAAATGAACTAACTGGTGCTTCTATACAGAGAACATGGTTTATATACAGTTGCATGGTTCAATGTTGGACCTGTCCCCTTGCATTTGAATCCTCTTCTGTTATGGTTTGCCTTGTCTTCCTTTTATCATTTGACTCCCCTATTACTGCACCATTGTGTTTGTGTTTATATACTTATTTACATGTATTTATATATTTTTATGATGGATGTTACCCGACCCTGTTCTAACCAGGTCCATCTTGTAAAAGAGCTCTGCTCAATGATGTTCGCCTAGTTAAATAAAGATTTTGATTGATTGATTGAAATTCAAAAGTGTGTTTTTGATGTAGAGGAAATCACCATCAAAGCACATGCCACTTTCGACATGAGAAATGCCACAGCTGTGTAAAAGTGGGTCACATACAAAGGGTGTACAAAAGTACATCACAGACTGCTACTGCACGGTATGTCACAGATTGCACTGCAACCACTGAAACAGAGGATGAGGCATTGTGCCTGTTCATGGTTTATGCAACATGGGCAACCGGAAAGAAAATTTACCTCCAGCTTGAGCTAGCAGGCAACTCGGTGAGCATGCAGCTAGACACCGGAGCCTCAGTATCTCTTGTGCCAGAGAACATCTACAGAGAGAAACTTCAGCAGTGCCCATTGCAACCAGCATGTATTCAGCTCTCAACTTACATGGGAGAGCAAATCCCCATGCTATGGGAAATTCAAGTGCCAGTCACCTACGAGAGAGGAAAGTGGACCTTGCCTCTGGTGGTGGTACAAGGAGAAAGACCTGCATTACTAGGCAGAGACTTGCTCATGCAGATCAAATTGAACTGGGAAATGATCTTCAGCTTGAATATAGTCACCAAAGCACCGCAAGATGCGCTAAAGAAAATATTGGACAAACATGGTCCTATTTTCCAGGATAGTTCAGCACAATCTGGTATTTTAAGCAAAAGATCTGAGTGCAACCAGGAGCCGTTCAATTTTCCACAAGCCTTGACCAATACCGTATGCTTTAAGGGAAGTAGTAATAATAATAATAATAATAATTTTATTTATTTAGAGCCTTTCAAAGTATCAATGCGCTGAACAGGTTAATAACATAAATACAAATATCCATGCAAACATAAACATATAAAAACACAGCATAAATACATCATAAAAGCATAAATTACAATAAAATCCAATAAATTTCTAACTAGCTAATCCTCCAAATAGGCCATTTTCCATAAAAAAGTTTTTAATTCTTTCTTGAATATCTCCACGGAGGTGCACTCCCGTAACCGGCCTGGTAGAGAATTCCAAAGAGTGGGAGCAGCATGAGAAAAAGCTCTGCTGCCTGAAGTTTTTAAACTCACTCTTGGAATCTCCAGCAACCCCATGTCGGCCTAGCGGAGCGATCGGCCAGGGCAATAATGAACCAGGAGGTCTTTCAGATAGGACGGACCCTGATCGCGAAGGGCTTTAAAGATCAATAAAATGACTTTGAAGGTGATCCGCCACCGTACAGGCAGCCAGTGCAGTTCGCGCAGCACCAGGGTAATGTGACAAGACCTACTTGTCCCAGTCAAAACCCGGGCTGCAGCATTTTGCACCAGCTGCAGGCGGCGGATTTCAACCCTAGAAAGCCCAAAGTAAAGGGCATTGCAGTAGTCCAGACGTGAGGACACAAAGGCGTGGACCAACGTTGGCAAGGAATCAGATGGAACAAGGTGCCTAACCCTGGCAATATTCCTGAGATGGTAAAAGGAAGTGCTAACGACAGCTGACACCTGAGATTGTAAAGTCAGCTTATCGTCAAAAATCACCCCAAGGTTACACACCCATTCAGAGGTCGGTAATGACATGCCGCCAAGAAAAATTCCAGAAGGCGCTCCAGTACACGACCTCTCAATCCGACCACCCAGGTCCACCACCAACACCTCAGTCTTTCCGAGTTCAATTTTAACCATCTAGAATCCATCCAGTCTTGGATTTCCCCCAGACAGTTGTTAAACATCGAGAGAGCTCCATCCTGGTCGGGTGCAAAAGACAGGTATAGCTTGGTATCATCAGCACAGCAGTGAAACCTCAGCCCATACCGTCTTATGATATTTCTGATGGGCAGTATATACACTGCAAACAACATGGATGACAGCACAGAACCCTGAGGCACTCCACACAACAAAGAGACTGGGCCGGAGGAAAAAATTCCCGACACAATTCTTTGTGCTCTCCCAGTAAGGATTGAAGTGAACCATTGCAAAACAGTTCCCGACATTCCGAAGATTTGCCTCAGGCGTGCTAACAACACCATGTGATCCACAGTGTCAAACGCTGAGGAGAGATCAAGGAGAACCAAGATGGAATGTCTCTTTTGATCCCTCGCCCTCAGAAGATCATTAAGCACCCGAACCAGCGCAGTCTCGGTGCTATGTCTTTTATGGAAACCAGACTGGAAGGATTCATAGATACTATGGATGGTTAAATGGTCATCCAATTGAGCAGCTACAACCTTTTCAATAACCTTCCCAATAAAGGGAAGGTTAGAGATAGGTCTGTAGCTTGAAAAACAGTCTGGGTCTAAGGAAGCTTTCTTCAAGAGAGGTGTCACCACCGTCTCCTTCAGGGAGCTAGGAAACTCACCTGACTCCAAGGAGCACCAGACTATTTGTGCCAAAACTGGACCGATGATATCAATACAACCCAAAATTAGGGTAGTCGGTCCAGGATCCAAGCTGCAGCTTGTAGGGTGCACACTGTGGATAAGCCTCATAATATCCACGAACTCAGGTCGATAAAAGGAATTCCAAGAGAAATGAGGCACTGTGTTCTCGCACATCCCTACAACATCACCCTTAGAGGTTGTCGAACACAGATCAGCCCTGATGTCAGCCACCTTAGTTGCAAAGTAACAAGCGAGCTCATCGCACTCTGTTTGCGAAAAGGCTTTCCGAACTTGCAGACAGGCTGGGTTGCACAGTCTATCTACAGTTTGAAACAGCTGAGCCGGTCGATTCTGAGCAACTGCAATCTCCCCGGACAGGAACTCTGCCTTCTTATGGGTGATTGCAGATTGATAGCAAGCATAATGTTCTATCAATCTAAGGCGTCGGCATCAAAGACGATCTATCTCCAACTAGCAGCTCTAACCTTAGCCTCTTTTCTCGCATCTCCTCAGAGTCCCATCAAACCAAGGGGCCCTGGGGTGCAGAGAAAAAGGGCGTTCACGAACAGGAGCAATAAAATCCAGGGCAACCAGAGAAGGAACTGGACAGTCTTGAAAGCCATGGTATCATCTCACAAGTAGAGAGGAGCGACTGGGCTGCCCCTATTGTTGTGGTACCAAAATGCGACAAAGCAGTGAGGTTGTGTGGTGACTACAAGGCTACAGTGAACCATTGTATACAGCAAGATCCATACCCATTACCCAATGCAGAGGACTTGTTTGCTACACTCTCCGGTGGCAAGTTCTTTAGTAAGTTGGACTTATCCTTTGCATAACAGCAATTGGAACTGGAACCAGAGTCAGAACCATATCTAACCATCAACACCCACAAGGGACTTTGCCAGTATCATCACTTGGCATATGGAGTTTCCACAGTGCCAGCAATTTTCCAGAACACAATGGACCAGATACTGCATGGACTTGACCATGTAGTATGCTTTATGGATGATATCTTGGTAACTACACCCACAGTGGAAGAGCATCTGACAATCCTGGACTAAGTTCTGACCAGACTGCAATGGTATGGACTGAGAGTAAAGCTAGTGAAATGCCAATTTCTGCAAAGTTCTGTTGACTACCTAGGTCACCGGATCGACGCCCAAGGCCTACGACCAACAGACAGCAAGGTTTTGAGACAAGTTTTCACCTCTTATGGACTATCACGGGAGTTAGTGTCAGACAATGGTCCCCAATTTTCTTCCCATGTCTTTAAACTGTTCTTAAAGCAGAATGGCATTTGACATATTTTAACTCCACTTTACCGTCCACATTAAATGGTGCAGCCGAAAGAGCTGTACAGACATTCAAAAAAGCTTGGAATAAACCAGATTCATGGCAAGTACCTACAGCTCAAAGGCTGGCTCATTTTCTGTTTGCTTACAGAAACACCCATCACACAGTCACAGAGCGAACACCTGCTAAACTGTTCCTAAAATGTCAGCCTCGTACCCGTTTGTCATTGCTCAAGCCAGACTTGGCCGACACTGTTGCAAAGCATCATCTACAACAGCAAAAGGGTCACAGCAAGTCTGCCAAGTCCTTATAGATTTTTCATCCTGGGGAGAGGGTGATGGTTCGAGACTGTAGACATCCCAACGGTTCTTGGATTCCTGGGGTGAAGATTGAAACGTGTGGACCTTTGACTTATGCAGTTCACATGGGACAGTGACTTGTTCATGTACGTGTGGATCACCTGCTGCATTCCAAGGTTTCAGCAAATGCAGCAGAAGATGTCACTCCATCTGAGGACAGTGACACAGAGGACTTTGCTCCTACCCATGAAGTTCCACCACAGCCAGTGCTGGAGACCCAGTCTCCGAAAAGACATAGACAGGATGGAAGCTGTCCAGAGGAGGGCAAGTAAAATGGTGCAGGGTCTGCACCGGAAGACATATGAAGTGAGACTTGAGGAGCTTAATATGTATAGCCTCGAGGAAAGGAGGGAGAGGGGGGACATGATAGAAACTTTCAAGAGTACCTCAAGGGAATCAACAAAAGTCCAGAGGTAGCATCTTTCAAAAAAAGGTGTGCAAGAACAAGGGGCACAATTTGAAGATAGAGGCGGCTCAGAGGTAATTTAAGGAAGTATTTTTCACAGAGAGGGTTGTGGAGTCAAAAACAGTGGTGGAATTCAAGCATGCATGGGACAGTCATAAGGCAATTCTAGGGGTGGGGGTAGAAAGAAGTAGGCTGCTGGTTAACTAGGATCTGCAGCTTATCCATCAGGTAGGGAAATGGGCAGACTGGGTGGGCCAAGCGGTCCTTATCTGCCGTCAAATTCTATGTTTCTATAATAATGAATCTCCTTTTCCATCAGCAAAGGTTATTCCAGCCTGCAGATATCCCCTAAGGCACTGAAGACCACCACAAAGACTTGACCTTTAAAGTCATGTAATGAACTTGTACCTCTGTGTAACTGAACCCTTACTTGTACTGTTACTTAGTTAGTGACAAGTTCTCCCCAAGGGGAAGAATAATCCCCTGAACTTGTTTCTGGGTACCGAACAGTCTACTTTGGCCCAGAAGTTAGAAATGTTGCTGTTGAAGTATTTAGACAAGTTTCTGTCTAAGGGGGAGGAGTGTAGTATAGGCATGGATACATACGGTAGTATATTCATGGGTATATATGGTAGGAACTTGATTAGAGTTATAGTTTATACATGTGAGTATTGTAGTCCATTATATATGTAAGTTCCTGTCATGCACAGTAAGCCTTTTTTTTGTGTATGTCCAGTGATGTAAGACCACTATCTCTAGGTAGAATAAAAGATGGCCACTGAACTGACATACCATGTATGAGTCTCTTCTGTACTGACCCACAATTTATCACAACCAAATTACAAGTAGCCAAATGCAAAAGTTTTGCAATTAGACTTCCAGTGACGTCAGCAGCGAGATGGTGGCTTAACTCTTCTCTCTGCCTAGCCCCAAGTTCAATCTAAAGGCATCCATCGGTCATTCACAATGCAATCGCCCACAAAATCCACAAGATCAAAGGTCCTACTCACCAGGAACACTCACACCCCAGCACAAAAGCTGCAGCAAATGTTACAGCTGGAAAAATCAGCTGTAATGCTCGACTCTGAGGAAGACGAGGCCCGACAGGTACAACCATGTCCGAGGAAGACTGCACACAACTGGTGGCATCAATACTCCAAACAGCTAAAACTAAGTCCAAAATAGACACCACGCTAACAGAATTAAAAGCAGATATAAACAAAATCGAGCATAGAGTGAAACAAATAGAGCTGGGTTTAACAAGTGTCACAGATCAGGCCGACAGACATGACAGACTCCTGCTATTCCTCCTCACAAGAGAAAGAGAGCTAACAAGCAAGCTGGACGACCTGGAGGGCAGGAGCAGGCACCAGAATATGCGGGTGTATGGTGTACCGGAGGGCGCAGAATCAGGAACACAGGTCATGATCTCCTAATTGCAGAAAGTCTTAAAAGAATCGTTAAAACTCCCACCAGACTTTGATGTTTCCATGGATAGGGCCCATCGCTCACTGTTGCAGCGGCCCAACAACCTGGGAGCTCGCCCCAGGTCAATCATCACCAAAATGACATCCTACAACACGAAGGAGGAGATCCTCCGAAGAGCCTGGAGAATGCAAGCAATTTCCTTCAAGGGCCATTGTATTACCATCGATAATGATTATACTACAACTGTGCAAGACAGCAGATGTCCCAAATGGCCCAATTTGAAACAATTGAGAGTTAAGAATGTGAAAGCCCAAATTCTCTATCCAGCTCACTTAAAGGTGGAAACGGGCCAGGGCATCAACATCTAAGAAGATCTGGTTGCAGCGGCACAATTTCTGGAGGGCATAGGTATCACAGTCCCACACCTAGTCAAGGAGCACCTTGAGAAGGAGCTATTGCAGTTGGCCTGGGCGGTGGCACAAAAAGGAGCCCCGAAGCAGCAGCACTCCTGACCAGAACAAGCTACCACACTGAGGGCGGACATCTGCACCACCCTAAAGAAGTACGGATCCCCGGTTCTCATAGACGGAATTACTTCAAGGGACAGTCAGCCCATAGCAGAGTCCCGAGAGGAGATGGATTGTGACACGAGGGTCCCAGGTCAATGAATCAACAAGTAAGGTAAACATTTTTTAAGATGCGGTGACCTCTTCCTTCCCCCCTCTATGGGAACTGTGTATGTCAGTTTAAAGATAAAGATCTGTAATATTGAGGCCCTCTTGATAGGGAGAGCTGGTCGCTGGTGCTCATGGAGGGGGGGCAGGAAGATGCCCATCACGGAGAGACTGCCTATTCCAAGCCGTGGATTCCTGAGGGACTGTTTTATCATACCTCCTAACTGAATCAAAGGATATATCATGGACTGTCTTGAGACTTTGAAGGGATCAGAACTATTTCTGAGAACCATACTAAGCTAATCAGATTGTTAATTGGATGTGATATAGGGGCAGACTTTGGGGGGGTAAGAAACAGAAAATGTATATTAAAACTGATTTTGCTTTGCACCATGTCACAACAGTTTAAAAGCCTTAACTAAAAAAGGTAACAGCAACTGTTCTGAGAAACAGATATATGGCAAATGCCTAAAGCAATACTGATGGCAGGGCGCTGTAACTCCCGAACAGAAATGGCGCCAGGTTTGATGTAAAAGCAAATACACAAAGGTGTAAGAGAATAATAGTGAGGAGAAAGGAGAGAAAGAGAAATATGGATGAAGGGAGTAGGCTTTATACTTGTAATCACATCAGATGGGGAGTTGAGTAATATACCAGTAAAAGTGGATGCCCTTCTCTACATAGGGAGGGGGAAGGGTTCAACCCCCTTAGTTGCAGTGGTCCCCCCTCCCCCCGAAGGCAACAACAGCGGGGGTGGGAGGAGATGTTTTCCTAATAGGATGTCTGTGTACCAACTAGTTTTAGCCACGCTGCTGATGTTAGCCATGCCCAGCGGAAGAGGGTATTACCCTAAAGACCTCCCTCTGAATGGGCAAGCCCGATACCACCATTGCAGGCCCAGTGTCCTCAGTATGGCACAGGCCAGCCCACTGACACAAATAAGGGCTGACCTAGGAAGCACTGATCTAAATAACAGATATAATTGGGGTCATAAACAAGGAATTCTGAAGGTATTAATCTTTGCATCGGGGTACTCCGAGGAAAGGATTAAATGTCCTGTCCAGCTGGAAACTGAAATAACCCCCGAGTCTCGGAGGAGTCTGGCAGGAACTAGAACCCCCAAGCTTGTTCCACCTACATTTCACAGTTTGTTTATACTGTTGTTTTTCTCAAGATTCTGGGACAAGGTTAAAGAGTTTGAGTATTGTTACACCCCCACCTGCTGGAGAGACTTGGGAAGCAGTTTTTAATGTTAATCAGTTTACATCTAAGTTTATGAATAAGGCAATAGTGATGTTTCAGAATCAGAAACACAGGATTCATTGCAGAATATTGGTATACAAGGAGCTAGATCTCTATAGGAGAGACAGATTTCTGTGGCTGGACTCAAATACCTTGTCAGAAGATCTGGGGAGTGCCTCGGAAGGGGGGGAGAGATCCTATCATAAACTAAAGAAGCTGGCTAGATCGAAAGGAAGCAATTCTAGAAACTACAATGGCCCAAGTTAACACCAAAATATTATCCTACAACATTAACAGGATTAATCATTCAATCAAGCGGAAGCAGTTACAGAAATTTGTTAGAGATCAGAGATGCGATATTAATTTTATCCAAGAGACCCACTTGAACCCCACGGAGGTTCTAAATTTAAAAACTAAAGGGTATCCTAAACTGTATCATGCCTCTTTAGATAAAGGCAGAAAGAGGGGGGTAGCAATGTTGCTATCTGCCTCCATACCCTTTGAGGAAACTGAAGTGGTGATGGACCATGGAGCTTGATATGTTTTGGTTACAGGGATGATACAAAATGTTCAGGTCACACTGATCAATGTCTATGCCCCTCCGGGCTCCCCTATCGACTTTTATATAGATCTCCTTAAGACTATAGCTGAGAAAGCCAAGGGTGTTGTCATTGGGGGGGGACTGGAATGTAATTTTGAACAGAAAGCTATTGGGTATACCCACAGCAGAGGGCAGAGTGGCCAAGAGATTTGTCAGAGCCTTGAGGGATATGGGAATGACAGACATATGGAGGGCTAAATATCCGTCAGCTAAAGATTACACATATTATTCTGCTAGACACAAAATGTATTCAGGGTTGGACATGTTCTTCATCTATAGCAGGGATCTATCTCTGTTTAGCTCAGTGCAGGTGGGCACAACCACACTGTTGGACATTCATAGAAACCATTAAAACACTATATGCATCCCCACAGGCACATGTAAGGGTCAATGGGGGGAATTTTCCAGAAGTTCAGGCTTGGGAGGGGCACCCGACAAGGGTGTCCACTCTCACCGCTCCTCTTTGCCATCTACATTGAGCCCCTGGCTCAAGCTATCAGAGAGAATCGGGATCCATGTGGTGAGGGTTGGGGACACAGAGCACAAGGTCTCCCTTTACGCGGACGATGTTTTACTTTATTTGTCCAAACCAGAGGAGTCTCTCCCTAATCTGTGGAAACTCCTAGATCAGTTTGGCCGGTACTCGGGATAATAATAATAATAATCTTTATTTATTAGGTACCTTTCAAATATCAAGGCGCCTTACAATATTAAAACGTAATCATCAAATATGACAAATAAATATACAGTAATAAAATCATTATAAGGGGATATGCCCTTAATAAACCAAACACAGAGGTACTAAAATTTTACTATAACCCTTCCCCGGAGATTACCCAATTAGTCCCTTTGAAGTGGAACTCTCTAAAACTAAAATATCTTGGCACCGTCATCACTAAAAATATTGCAACACTATTTACAAATAACTTTGACCCCTTAGTGAGTCAAATTAAGAAGGATATGGAAGGATGGGAACTCCTCAACGTACCCCTTTATGACAGGATTCAAACAGTTATAATGAATATACTGCCCAGGCATTTATACCTCTTTCAGTGCCTCCCCATCAAGATACATCACAACTGACTACAAATATGGCAGAAAACTATCTTGACATTTGTCTGGGCAAGCAAAAGGCCCAGAATTAAAAAAAAGCAGCCATGCTCATTAACAAAAAGCACGGAGGAAAGGCACTGCCAAACCTAGAGGATTACTACCTTGCAGCTCACCTAAGGAATGCCCTCCTGTGGTCAGCACAGGATTATTTAGCCCATTGGAAAAATATAGAGCTAGTAAGCACAGAGGGAGCCCCATTGGGTGCCAGGGCTACAAATCCCAAACTGATACAACAAAATAATACTATATCCCTGGTGACAGTGAGAAATACATTGTGGGCAACAAGGAGACTATGGACTAAATATAAACTTGGTAATGAGCTATGGCCATTGAGATGGTTTGCATGGGACCCAGACTTCCACCCATTGAAGCAGGACCTCACTTTCAGGAAGTGGGAAAGGCTGGGCTTATCTACTCTTAAACAGTTCATAGATGGGGATAATATACTGACATTCGATCAACTTAAAGACAAATTCAACTTGAGACAAACTGATCACTTTAGATTTTTACAAATTAGAACTTACATACATATACTATGGGCCCAGGAGGCTCAGGGTCCTGCCCTGGGCAACCTGATGAATACCATGACAGAGATTCTCACACACCAAAGAGTCAAGGACCATGTCTCAGCCTTATACGGAGCTCTTAGAGAAAGGGGGGCCAACCACTCGGAGCCTCTCAAAAAAAGATGGGAAGTTGAGATTGGGGAAAGGTTGACAGATAGAGAATGAGAAACAATATTTCTACAAGCAAGTAAAACCACACACTCTCCACGATGGAGAGAGTTTGAGTGGAAGGTCAGAACACGCTTCTTTATCACTCCAGTGATGAAGAACAAATGGGATGGAAATCATTCCCTATCATGTTGGAGAGGATGCCAAGAACCAAAGGCTCCTCATCTCCATGTGTTCTGGCACTGTCCATGCATGACTCACTTCTGGAATCAAATTAGACAAGTGATGGGGGAAATTTTGACCGTACCAGAGGACACTGCACCAAAACATATGGTCCTAGGATTACCGCCTAGAGAGATTAAGGAGAAAGATAAAGTCTACCTCTGGAACATACTTATAACAGCTGCACATAAAGCAATTACCAGAAAATGTCTGAGTCCTGAGCCTCCCACCATCCAGCATTGGAAGGAGATAGTACAAGAGATACAGGAGATGGAAGAGCTAACACACAGAATTAACTCCCGAACACAGTCCTTTATCCAAAAATGGACTCAATGGGAAGTGTGGAAAGATACTCACATGGTAGGAGGGGTAGGAAGAGGGGAAGAGGGGTAGATAGGGTGAAGAGGTGCAAAAGAGCCTAACAAACTGTAAAATATCCTATAATGAAACAAACAGAAAACTGTACCAACACTAGATTGTAATATATATGGATCCTACAGAATTGAATGTAAGGTGGAGATTCAGCCATGAAAAGATGAATTTCTTGTAAGATGTACCTTGTGTAATGAAAAATGTAATTTTGACCTGTGCATAAACTTATAATAAACTTGAATTAAAAAAAAAGGTTTGCAGTTAAAAAAATATTTCATTATACAAGATCCCTCCCTGTTGATTTCTTAACCCCCCCCCCATCATATTTCCAGAGTAGAGCCTAACAGCAGGAAAAAAGGGCAGAATATTGGGCAAGCAAATAATTCAGAAAACCTGGAACATGCACATGCTTTGTTTGAGTCATGTATTGTTAATGAAGTTCAGCTGGGTTGACATGCAACATGAGTCTGAAATCACAGAATACTTTAAAATGTTATATACTAGGTCCCCCCCCCCACCAACATGGGGTTTACCTGGCCACCTCCCCTTCCCAACTTCACTAGCTGTGTTCAGCCTCCTCTAGCACACAATCAGGATGTTGTACAGAGGGACCAGTAGAGGCTGCAGGATCCTTAGTTTCTTCAGTGCCTCCTGTGCCATTCTAGAACTGGAGTTTAGCCACACATCAGAAGGGGTGGCTACCATGAATGGAGCAAGGGATCAGTTGCCTCTCTGACTGCACCAGACACAGCATATTCCACCTCTGCCACCTGAACCTGGGGGAGGTGAGGAGAGAGTTGCATGGAAGAGCAGTAGCCCTGTAGAAGGAGACCTGCAGGTTTTAAGCATGAATATCCAGAATGTTTCATGCTGGAGAAGCTTTTGTAATTATCTCCTCCCCTTTGACCCATGGTTACCATCTCTAAGCTCATGAATTTCATTTCTTTTATACCACTATTGTGTTTTTCATAGAAGTGGCTTCTAACTGGGCTGTCAAGATTGCAGGTTCTGATGCAGCACAGATGTTACTGGGTGTGTGGGCCTTCCCACATACAACTCTATAAGAGAGGGTTCAGCACTTGAGAGTGGGTTGAGCGAGACCGAAAAAGGAGCTCAGCTGATTAAGAGGTACCATGGGAGACCAGAGGACCACAGGCATGCAAGGCAAGAAAGGAGTCACTGATTGGGGAACTGTGAGTAAGAGCCAGGCTTGTCTTGCTTCAAAGGAAATTGACTTTTCTGAGGTTTGTTCACTGCAAGTTAGCCATCCAGCCAGGATTTACAAATACCTTATTTCTGAGGTCCAGTGAGCACCATTTAAGAATCAGCATGGCCTTCGGATGGGTTTCTAACTGAGCACATTGCTTCTTTACATTTGAAGTGCATCAGTGCTGCTTAGCCCATGGCAACATCAATGGGCCTGCACTGATTGGACCCAGGATACCCAGGAGCAGTGTGTGAGGGAGCTCCCCCATTTTAATTAAGTTTTATTCCTGGTACCAGGTGGGAGAAGGTACCAGCTTCCAAAGCAGGAGGACAAACTAAATAGCATGCTGTGATGTGGGTCAGGCTGAGGGTGGAGGCAGCACCTGGTTGGGCCAGCCCTGGAACTGGTGCAAGTTACTCCTGCCTTGAAGAGCACCTCAGGGGTGCAGTTTAGGCTGAGCCTTAAAGGGCACCTAAGGAACCATCCAGGTTCTATCTTAAAACCTCTTATCTGGGGATTATGCTGAATTAATCTTGTTTCCCCCTTTCAGGGCTCTTCCTGAAATAAAGATGTGTTTTACTGTTAACCCATAATCTCATTACTGACTGCCATACCAGTGTGCAAGTTGATTTGGGGGAACAGCTGCTTTTGTGTGGGGGGTCTGCAGGAGGAGTGACCCCAGTGGGGAGGTGGGTATGTACAGCATCCTAGGGGGTTGTACTGACCAGTCATCTTGCTAGCACTACTCTCACATATTTACATTGAGAATATGTTCTGCATGACTGAAAGAGTATCCTCAGGGCAGAGAAATTGCTCAAGTCTGCTGTGAACTGAAGTCATCATTATGGATGTTGGAAGTTGGAGAGTAAAAAACAAAATGAAAGGTACAAACAGTTTTAGAGCCAGCCCATCAACGCAGCAGTAATGTTACTGCTCCTGACACTGGTGACCCGAGTTCAGGAACGATCCCAGGTCACCAGTGACAAGCTGGGAGGAGAAGGAGGATAAAGTGGCCCAAAAGATGCTGTCCTCCTCCAGGGAGGGAAGGAAAAAAAAGCTGCTATTGTGTAAAAGAAAGAGTAAGCGAGAGAGCACAAGTGTCTAATTTCGCTGCTAGTGTTGCTGTGCTGGAGTAAGGAGAGGCAGGAGACAAACTTGGGAATAAATGCAGGTTTACTGGGTGCAAGGCACCAAGGAGATCAAGTAGTATACAACCAATCTATACTGTAACGTGGGATGCTATAACTTTACTGTAGCTCATTCTTTGTTCATCCTACTATATCTGTTTAGCTTCGGTTCTTATAACTCTATGGTAACAAACTTACTACTATGGACTCTATAATGATGCTTATACTATATGAAAATCTTATGTTCTACACTATATAAGCCTCTATTACTCTATAGTAAATGGTCTATTAAACTCTAGGATGAATCTTATACTGTATTTCATTACATACAACCTGTGAACAGTAACCACATGAACACAGAGTCCTTCATAAGTCCAGGATGGTGGCCACCGATGTGTTCTGTTGGCCGGCTCTTGGTTGGATCAGAAGAGCGAAGGGTGAAAGGACTAAAACAAGCAAGAACCCCAGCTATGCAAACCTCCTGGCTAAATAGGGCTCCGGGGCAATCATACTGTAAGGAAGCTGAAATACTCAATGTGATGAAGGTGTGGGAGCTCCTGGTTAGTGGAAGACCCCAAGGAAATGAGAAAAAACAAACTGCAATAGGCAAACTCCTAAGCCGGGACTGGGTTTCAGGGAAATTCAGGATGCAGACAACTGGGCCGGAACTGGACTCCAGGGAACAAGACAAGATGCAGACACTGGGCTGAAGCTGGACTGCAGGGCACAAAACAGGATGCAGACACTGGGCTAAAGTTGGACTCCAGGGCACAAGACAGGATGCAGATACTGGGCCGAAGTTGGACTCCAGGGCACAAGACAGGATGCAGACACTGGGCTGAAGCTGGACTCCAGGGCACAAGACAGGATGCAGACACTGGGCCGAAGTTGGACTCCAGGGCACAAGACAGGATGCAGACACTGGGCTGAAGCTGGACTGCAGGGCACAAAACAGGATGCAGACACTGGGCCGAAGTTGGACTCCAGGGCACAAGACAGGATGCAGACACTGGGCCAAAGCTGGACTCCAGGACACAAGACAGGATGCAGACACTGGGCCAAAGGTCTCTGGATTCTTGAGTCCAAAGCCCCACCCTTACTTTTACGATGGATCCCTACCTGTGAACCGGGGCGGTTTCCTCCACTACCTAAACACTGTTAGGAAGGGGAGTGGCTGGACGTTCTGGACATGAAGCAGTTGGCCAGGAGCTAACTATGCTAGACTTATACTGGCGACCGGCCCCAACTGGCAGAATAAGGAAGGTGATTTCAATCTCTGGTCACTGCAATCAACAGTACATGAGGAGAATGAGAATCAGGCGAAGATGATTAGCATCAGGCTAGAGAGTTCAATTCTTGGACGAGTGGGCGGTTCGGTAACCTGCAAGGCAGTTCCTGGGTGGAGACACTAGTGCAGGATTGATCCCATAGTCTCTAAGCATACTCCAGTAGAAGAAAACCAGCAGAATATTTCGATATAAGCACAACGTATACAGGGTTAATCCAATAGTTCCTTGCAGCACAACAGTTTAAGCAGGAAAAGGCAGCTATATCATAGGATTCTGGTACAGTCTGTGTAAACACAGTCTCAATGTCTCTACAGTGCATCACTTTTCTTAATAATCCCAGTATCACACAGCAGCAATCTGAGCAGGGACTTTAGAAAGGGAATACACTGGAAAGATTCCTACCAAAAGCTAAGGACTAGCTATGTGGGGAACCTGGCGTAAACTTTCTGTACCCTTCCCACTGGTAATAAGCTCCGAAAGCACCTAATGGGAAAATTACCCTAAGCAAAGGTACTCTGATTAGTTTAAGCACTAAGAGTCCCTCCTTAACTGTCCCTCCCCAGACTAGAGGGGACGGGGAAGTTACAGGGGTTACTAGCCCTTGGGCATGGATGTGACTACTGAATTGGAGGGGATGGCTACTGCCTGATTCACTCCCCTTTACTCCCTGCTGGCTTATCATGAAAATCAGGGTGCATTTCCAAACTACAGGAGAGCACTATTAAATATTTGCTTAGCTTATCTGTTGGTGGCCATTTGGCTACTGGCCAGTGGGCTCCGATCTGGGGCGCTATATCTTATCTGAGGCCAATGTCCCCTCACTGGCCCACCCAAAACTGGAAAAACTGTATAGAATGTAAAGAACATCAAGAAAACATATTGGCTACCTGGCCTCTAACTCACTGGCCCACCTGGCTACCATGGCTACTAAAACAACTGGGGCCCTTCTTGCCTTAACTGGCCCTTATACGTGCTAGGTAAAAAATAATCAGTAGCTTATGGGTTAACTAGCCCTTTCTGGTAGCCCACTTGGCTAGCTCACTTAATGTGCTGGGACTTTCTGCACTCTGAGCTGGCCCCTTTAACTTGCTGGGTCAGTGTGGCCTCTTTAAACAGCTGGGCCCAGCATTTCCCCTTTAAATAGCTGGGCCTGATGTTGCCCCTTTAAATCTGTAAAGCCTGGCAGGGACCTCTGTCTATCAAGTGGGCTAGCCTTGTCTTAGCTCCGCCCCCTGCCTATGCTCCAAGCTGGAGTAAATTTAAATAAATTAAAATATCCCCCCCACTGGTGCTCCCTCCTCTAAGGGCCTTGCTCTGCCCCTCTAAGCTGCCCCTCAGGCTGTCTTTCCAAGCGCCCGATGGCGCCAAATAAACTTTTTAATTTTTATTTAAAGTTTTGGCAGTCAGCACCTGCCAGTTGGTGCTGCCACTGACTCACCACCCCGACCTGGGGAGAAGCTGCTGGAGAGGAGAAGAAGGAGGCTCTGCTGCTGTGGCTGGTGCTAAGGAAACGGGCAGGTGGTCGGGAGGACGGCTAAGGGGTCTTGCTGCTCAGCCCGACTCTCTGTTGCTATGGTTGGTGCTGGGATGCAGCCCGACTTGTGGGCAGTGCCGCTGAGGAACCGAAAGTACTTTTTACATTTTTAAAAATTAAATTAACTGGGCTAACAAGCCCATGATGCGGTCGACTGCCGCCGGAAAATCCGCTGCTGCAGGAGGACTGCTGCCACTGGGGAACCACTGGAATTCGGGAGCTGCTGCAGGGATGAGAGGAGGACTGCAGGTAATTTTACCTAATTACTTTTACCTCCCAGTGTTCTCTCTCTCCCTGCCTTGGGCCACAAACTCTTTCCTTTACTGTGCAGCGCCTGAGAGAACTCACCCGACCGCATCGACTGCTGGCTCCCCAAAGACTATTTTTTTTAAAAATGGCCCTTGCTGCCACAGAAGCCCTCCCTGGCATTCGGGATGCCGAGTCCATAGCGACCAGGGAGGCAGGCAGCTGCCCAGCGTGAGGATGGCATTCCCTCACGCTAGGGCTGGGCAAGCTACAGAAGCAAAAAAAAAAGTCTTAAACTGCAGCTGCAGTTTACTTATAGGGGCCTGGGCACAAAGGGGCCTGGGGTACCACAGGGGAACTGACTGGCTATGAGGGGGGGTACTATTGGAGCATTACAGTTGCACCCTACCAAGTACTCTCACTGATGGAAGCACAGGCGGTGGTCTCAGACTCATGGAATCGGGAGGGGAGGATGCAGTTAGGCACTTGGCTACAGCGCACATCAGCATGTTACCAGCCTGGACTTGCATCCTTCCCACCAGCACCCTCTGGGGTCAAGACCAAAAAGGTTAGAAAAATGCATAAATCCTTGGTGTCAAGCTGTGCGACACTGGGATCCTGGTATGTCAGGACCCAGTCATGAGTGCTGGGGAACCTGGTATGCCAGGACAAATAATCAGGGTGCTATATCTCCAAGCTGCCATCTTAAGGAAGTAAAAAAAAAAAGTTTTAGTAAACTGGCCTGTAAGTGCAGCTGTAGCACTGCCGCTATTCTAGTGACCCAGGTTTGGGAACTTGGGAGCCATCCGGGTGAGGGAAGATTGATTGTCCCACAGACAGCTCTCCTCCCTCGGGTAGGGGGGGCACAGTGTTCTGTTGCTTGCAAACCACCTGGCAGTGGCCAGGAGGTAGCACAGCAGGATCACAACATGAGGGAAGGGGTAGTCACCAGATACCAAGTAGCATGCATGCATGCACGCTGGCACCCTTAGGGAGAAAACCAGAAGCTAGAGCAAAAAGTCCTAATCCACCATTGTGCTGGCTCTCCCAGCAGGTCCAAGTATGACAGACATGGCGGGGCCACTCACCGCTATCATGGATTTGGGCAACTGGTGGATAAGTGGTAGGTCCATGAGAAGGTGTGTGATGGGGCTGGGGAAGCTGTTGTGTGAGCCAGGAGATGAGAAACAGCTTGATTTTTAAAGAAAAGTTTTAGAAAATGAATTAACTGAAAAATGCGACAGCAAGTATTTCAAGGGTGCCAGTAATTCACTGTTAGAGAAATACATGAAAAACTTTCCTTGTTATCAAAACACTACTGATTGAAGTTTCATCCCCTTTCCTCAAACACGAAGCTTTCACACTGGAATGAATATCAAACAATTTCTGCAGCATTATCTGTGTACCTTTTGGTATTTCTAGGGAAGAGGGAAAGGAATTCTCACAGCCAGCCACAGGTCATTCTACCCATCCATGGTATCTGCTCCCAATCGGCTGAGGATCTCACCTCCTTTTTAAGTTCTCATCCTACAGTGGAGCCCAGCAGGCACCCCCAACCGTTGATTGAGACCTAGATTTGATAGGGGAAGGGGAAACACAGACACACACAGCTGATTGACCCCAGTAGATAGAGGTGTAGCGGTCATCATACTCCTGTTACCCCACCATTTTCCTCCCTGCTTCCCATAGGCCTTCCCACCAGGATGCAGTGGTGTGAACTGCCACAGCAGGCTGATACACTGCACATACCACGTTAACCCTCCAAGTAACTTCCAGCTGCATTGCCACCTGTTGTCACCCAAGTGGCAGAATAGCAGCAGAGCCAGCAGCTCCCTCTCCCTCCTTCACCAGGGAAGGAGAGCACACTGGATGCTTAATCCTCCACCCACCAGCACTGCACAAATTGTAGTCATGTAATCATACCTCTCAAGCTTTTGCCACTGAAATGAGGGACACAGACACCAGAAGTGAATGACAATGTGGGACACTGGCCCTCAAAGTGAGGCACACATCATCAAACATGAAAATACAAGTTCAAAACTCTGTAGAAATCAGTGATTTTATTTGCTCAAAGTTTAATGTCGCCTAAGCATCATAGAATGTTAAGAATGTCTGCTTTAAAGTCTGAGTTTGCTGCATTGTTTCTATGTGGACAGCACCTTTTCAATGTGTGACAGAACATTTACGAGAGGTATAATGAGAGATGTACCTCATAATGTGGGACAGTTGAGAGGTATGCATATAATGACCTAAAGAGGGGACCAGGGCACCAGGAAGAGAAGTGATCACCATTGTGCGTAGGTAGAACTCACGGTACACGTAGTGGAAAACTTCTAATTATAATGTTCAAAGTATTCTACTTTTTTAGTAGTAAGGATATCTGCATAAGAATGGGGTATATATATATGTGCATCTGTTAGAGTTTATCTGCCCCAGATGATGATTCACTAGCTGAGGTCATGCTCCCTTTTGATGACATCACAATCTGTTACTTTGAAAATTATTGTTACTCCACATGATGAAAAATAATGAGTTGCAGATGAAATCTGAAGACCAAAGATCTTATTTTCATCCAAATTCCCTTAGTAATAAAGAACAGAATTATTTATTTTTTTACAGGTTATTTACCTAGCACAGGCTAATAGCCTAGCCGAGATGCAACATCTCATTTCCACTAGAGTCCTGATCTACCTATATCTGCAGCTGAGAGGACTGAAGCCCAATGTCATGCAGTGAGAATGTGACTTGTTTAAACTTGTAATTCTGTAATTCCCAAGTCAGTGCTTTGGCTGTTATATAAGCAATACTACCTGACAGGGTGGGTGGTATTGGGGAATACTGGACCACTCGGGGAGCATAATAAGGTCCAATGCCAGAAGCAGAGGGTCTTATAGCCCCTGGAAGGTCCGGTATTCCCCAATACTGCACACCCTGGAGGGTATTATTGCGCTTAAAAAATGGGCACTGTAAAAGAAAATAAGTTTAATAAAAAGTGTAAATAAAAAATAGTTTAAAATACATTTTTGTAATAAAATAATTCCTCCGCCTGCATTACAATGTGTGTGTGTTTTGTTTGTTTGTTTGTTTGTTTTTTTAGGTAGGGACCTTCCTTGTACTGGAGCCTTTTGATCTTGGTGTCATGGTTACCCCCCCCCAACACCACCACCACCATACACACACACACACACACACACACACACACACACACACACTGGAACAGGGCTTTTTATTTTTTTTTTATTTTTTATTCATGCAGCCATTGTGTCTATATATACTTTATGGTTTGATGGTGGCTACAGTGTCAGACTTGGAAAAAGCTTCTGATTAGGGTCAGTCAAAGCCATGGCAGTGATTTATTTAGACCAAGAATAACTTGGATGTGACAGTATTTTAAGGCTTTTGCTTCTCATTAATGAGCACCTACCCCAGAGTTGCTTTCATGCCCCCCTCCCCAGGATCGCGATCACATGACGAGAAGTTTGAAAACAAGGTACATGCTTTCTGTCATTTGTCTTCTCCCTCCCCCGGAGTTTCTGAAAGTGTTCCCGGTCAGTGTTTCTTTTCTTTTTCCCTCCAAGTGCATAGTTTTCCTGCCATTTGCCGACTGATGTTACTTGTCCATGAGTGGCTGGGGGAGGAGGACAAAAGCATTTGTTTACAAAGCCAGATTAAAATATTGATGGTGGCTTCTGTTTTGTACCCGTAAGTAATGGATGGGAAGCACTGAGCATGATTACTAGTTTTTCACTGAAGTCAGCATTAGGACTGTAGCTTGATCGGGTAGTGCAGCATCCATAGATGCGAGGTTGATAAGAGTGGCTGGACAACCCTAATGTCATTCTCCCCTATAAAATAAAGTCCGATTTCATTTACTTTTTGACCTAGTGGCGGGGTTAGTGAGGCGGAAGTGATCAAGTAAAAGAAAACACGTCCCCGAGTGTGTAGTGCTCAAAGCAGGTGTCTCTGATAGTGCTACAAGTTAGGGGAAAAAAGATAAAAAACTTTTTTTTAATGTGGGGGGGTTAAATAAAAATGAACCAATGTGTGCTACTTCAGTGTAGAGAATGCAGTGTGTGTGGGGGGTCAGTTGCTTGTTAAGAAAAACATGGCTACAATTTCAAAATGAACGTTCTGTTGGCACAAGGATTTAGAACCTAATCAGGCAGCAGAGACAGGGACTCATTTTTTCCCAGTCTCTGTTGCCTGATACTGGAACGGCTAGTTGGTCACCATAGCCAATTGGCTTAAAGGAATTCCCTAGACCATTTTCTAAATACATATTCACTACATACACTACATAGGGGATACACAATGGCCTTACTCAAAATATGCAATTTATCTTCATGACCATAACTCATGAGTAGCAGAGCCACAAGTAAGTTATAATAGTCCTCCTCACTCACAAATGGAGATAAGTTATATATTTTGAGCAAGGCCATTGTGTATTCGATTTTTATACAACATGTGTGTGCCTTTTTTCAGAAAGATAAAAGAGATATCTCACTGACCATATGTAAGATATCACTTTTTATCTTCACAGTTGGGCATGTCACAGTGGGTATCTTGGCCAGTTGGGTATGTCACAAAAGGTTTGGAGCTCATTTAGAATTTTCAACCTCAGTAACAGTATTAACTGTATTCAAATGCAAATAACTTTAAAACGAAAAATTATAGCATTGTACTATGAGTACGAAAGTTGTTCAGCACAAAAAGTTCTACAAAATGAGTGGTGTTTCATTTATAGCTACCTTTTATTTTATTTTTTATAATTGACAAATAAACAGCAGAAAATGTATTTTCTTTTCACTTTTTCAACAAACAAATGCGAATGACTTTAAAACACAATAATGATAGCATGGTTCTGTGAGCACAAAATTTATTCAGCACAAAAATATCTACAAAATGAGTGGTGTTTCATTTACAGATACCTTTTAATTTTTTTATGATTAGCAAAAAACAGCACAAAATCCATTTTTTCACTTTTTGCAATAAACAAATGCAAATAACTTTAAAACTGAAAAAAGAGAGACCCACAATTGTTGTATAAATCGAATATGACATGGGTGGCAGTGCGATAGCAGAAATATCTCCACTCACTGTTGCTGAACTCTAGATACCCCACTCGTGGGATATCAAGAGTTCAGTGGCAGCTTGTGGAGATATTTCTGCTATCTCACTCTCACCAATGTCATATCCTATATTTATCAGGGGAAATTTATCACTACTGGTGTTGTATAAATGCAGATTCAAATGTGTTGGAGACTTGCGTAATTGAGCTCTGTTGGTACCAGCTATGACTTTTTGCTTATGGAGGGAGACCCTAATTAAAGTTCCTCCCACTGCACCCTAGTCCAGATTTTTCAGTTGTAAATTGTAAGACATAAGCATTTTGATGTTTTCTTTTTTATAATTTCATGGAATGTACAAGGATTAGTGAAGTGATTTTTTCTGGTAGGAAAAAAACACACCTGGATGAGTTGGTACAGGTAGTTTCACATGCAGTTTCTGGCATTTAAAATAGAGCAGTAATTTGTTTAATATCTTTCCCGATATGGTTTATGACAGCAGAGGACAAGCCATTTTTTTATCATTTAAACAAGAGATTCCACATCCCTGGGCTGGTATTTGGTCCAGTATCCTGCCAAATGCTGAGTAATTCTAAACATGTTCAGCTCGATCTTCACTGATGTAAGCCATCTTTCTCAATGTATAAAGGCCAAGAATACAGCTGGATGAAGACAATGCAGGATTAGAGTTAGAGTCAGTCGGGGGGAGGGGAGAAAGAGAGGGAGAGAGAGTGTGAGAGAGAGAGGGAAGGAGGGAGAGAGAGAGAAAAGAGAGAGAGAGAAAGAGTTTTGCCATGGTGAACTGAGGTTTGGAAACAGGATTCTAACCCCAGGAATTCTTCAATATTCTTAACTCTGCCAGTCAGCCGCTAGCATAAAACTGCCCGGAGACTGGAACTTATGTAAATGATGGAACACATCATTAGCTCATGCCACCATTCAAATGCTGCCCTTACCAACTGCTGCCTTCTATAATGCTCAGATTTAATTCTCTGTCTGCTAGTCAAGATGTCTCGGAAATCTCTCTTCACAGTCATTGTTGAATTAATAGTTTTTCATCGCAAAAACAAGTAATATTTATCTAATTTTTTATCTGCTGCCTTTACTTTCTGTTTATATTAGCGCTAAGTTAGTTTAGTTTTATTTATTAGATTTAGTGCTTCCTCCCGGTTCCCAGTAACCTTCGAGGAACCAACACTTCCGTCAGGTTTTTCGTACTTTTTATTATTATAGTTTACTTATTACTAGTATTTCTTCGTTGAACCGATACTTTTCGTTTCATTTTGGTGTTGATCGTGGGGGTTTTTCCGACTTGGAAATCAACTGCGATTCTCTAGAGATTTGTGGCAACCGCAAAGAAAAAAACCCCAAAACTCTTATTTAGTGGTTTTGTTTTGGGGTTTGACATTTGACTAAAATGTCCGATAAACCAAAGAAGAAAACAGGCTCTACTGGGTTTAAAAATTGTGCTCAGTGTGGAGAGGTTTGCCAAGGTAGACAAACATGACAAATGTATTGTCTGTCTTGATGAATCCCACTTCACAGCTGAGTGTGAAATCTGCCAAACCTTTCTGGAAAGATTTAAGAAGAAAATTGCAGAATCAAAGGGTAATGGCTCTGACCAGCCTTCTCCCTCTACAACTACAGATGAAACCACAGGAACCAAAACTTCTACCCTGAATAAAGGGGAGCCTTCGAAGATGAAGCAAACTGGTGCTGGCTGAGAAACTGAGACCAGCAAAGAAACCAAGAAAACAAAACACATAGAACCCCTGCTGGAAAGCTTAAGGGGATTTCTGGGGAACAATCTGAAATGCCTTCATCAGAGGCCATCACTCAGGCATTCAAGGTAATTCTGGGCTTACAGGGACTGGTACCAGTTCTAGTTCCACAGGTACTGGCCAATCCTATGGTTCAGCCCTCGGTTCAGCAACCGGTAATCCTGATTCAATCCTCGGTTCCTGAGATCCAGGATTATGAGGAGTTCGAAGACTATGATGATGATGAAGGGGAACCCATCGAGCCTGAGGTCTCCCCTGACCAAGAATTTGAATCTCCACCAAGATTTCCCAAAGATTTTTCCTCTCATTATACTTTTGCGAGAAAGATGGTGGATGCCTTGGACATCACTACCAGTGAGGTGGTAGAGGAGGAGGAAGAGGTGGAATTCCTTGATCTCATGGGTCTGACCCCTACTAGGAAACTATTATCACCAATTAACAAGTTCCTAAAGAAGCATATCCTGAAAATCCTCCAAACCCCAAATTTTATATCACTTTTGGACAAAAGGGCTGACAGAAAATACCAGCTAGGCAGGGAAGGGGCAGAATTTCTGTTCTTCCACACTGATCATGAAGGTGTTGTTCAGACTGCAGCCTGTGACAGGGCAAAGGTGCCTTTGGCATCTCACCCTCCAGACAAAGACGAGAGGAAAAACAACAGCATGGCCAAGAAGGGCTATCTGTCAGCTTCCCTTTCTATCAGACAGGCTAAATATATGGCCTATGCTGGCCATTATCAGAAGTCTCTCTGGCATTTGGTTTTAGCCATGGCAGACGAGGCTCCTCCTGGCCTAGTAGCTGATCTTGGAGAAACTGCAAGGTTTGACTTGGAAGCATATAAATATAAATTCCAAATGGCAGTAAATGCTAATGACACTGCTGCCAGATGGATGGCCCTCACAGTGGCTCTCGAGATTTGCATGACTCAGAACCACTAATCTGTCACAAGATACTCAGATGAAGGTCATGGGTTTCCCTTGTGAGAATAATTCTCTGTTTTGGGACAAAACAGAGGCCTACATGAAGAAGGTGGATGAATATAAAACCACCTATAAGAGCAACACAACCAAGGAAACGCCTTTGACTTTCTACAGACCTTATAGAAGGGAGGCGCAGAGGTAGGTCTACCTGTGGCAGACCTTTCTTTCAAGTGCAGGCCGTACAGCAGTACCCCCAGCAAACAGGATACTTCAGAGGCAGGGGCAGAAGGGGATTTAGGCTGCTCAGGCCCAACCCCAGCCTAAACAGAACCCCTGACTTGGTAGCCAAGGTCGCCTCCCCTGTACCAGTAGGGGCAGGCTGGCTCACTATTTCCAGGCATGGAAAAACATCACCACAGACAAGTGGATCCTGGAAGTAGTGAGTCAGAGTTTGTGCCTCAGTTTCAAATCCTTCCAACCCTAAAGAACAAGGATCTTCAGACCAGCTTCAGCCTTAGAGAAGAAGCTATTGGAGGAGGAAGTGGCAAACCTGTTACTGTCAAGGGCAGTAGATTCGGTTCCTCCACAGCAAAGGGGAAAAGGATTTTACTCAAGGTACTTTCTGACAATAAAGAAAAATAAGGAGCGGTGACCTATCATTTTCAAAATGTTTTTCAAAGATTTAGCTCACCTGCACCCTCCTCAATGAGAACCGGTGCCAGCATGGGATCTTAATATATGCATTGCCAAGCTCATGGAACCCCCATTTGAACCCATGGTTGCAGTTCATCTGAAATATGTAACCTAGAAAACAGTTTTTCTGGTGGCCTTTACCTCGGCCAGAAGGATTAGCGAGCTTCAGGCCTTGTGCATAGAACAGAACTATATCTCCTTCCATACAGATAAAGTGGTGCTCAGAACTAACAGGAAGTTCCTTCCTAAAGTAGTTTCTGACTTCCATCTGAATCAGTCCATAACCTTGCCAGTCTTTTTCACTGAGCACTCTAGCTCAGATGAATGTAGGCTCCATAGCTTGGATGTCAAGAGAGCTTTAAGCTACTACTTGATTCACACCAAGGACCACAGACAGGACAGACAGCAGCTGTTCTGACTTATGGGCATGTGGGAAAAGGAAAACCTGCATCTAAAAGGACTATATCTCGCTGAATCATTCAAAGTATCCAATTCTGTTATTCAAAAGTAGGCAAGGAGCCCCCAGTAGGCCTCAGGGCCCATTCTCAAGGGGCACAGCTGCCACCATAGCAGCTGCCAGGGACATCCCCCTACTGGAAATCTGCAAAGCAGCTACATGGAGAACAGTACACACCTTCACGAAACACTACTGCCTGGACACTCAGTCCAGAAGTGATGCCAGGTTTGGTACAGCAGTTCTGCAGAGTCTATTTCCAAAATAGGTTCTGTGCCTACCTCCAAAGGTACTGCTTCATAGCCTGCAAAAGTTAAGAATATTGAAGAATTCCTAGGGTTAGAAGAAAAAATTACTCACCTTAGTAATCTTGTTTCTTCCAAGGTATTCTTCAATATTCTTAACTCTCCTACCCTGCCTCCCCTTGCAGAACCAGTGGCTTTTGCATCTCAAGCTGGATATATCTATCAATCAATCAATCAATGCTTTATTCATAAAGCATCTTTCAAAATCAAGGCACTGTACAGACATAAGCCACAGTATTTAAAAATAAACAACAATATAAATTATTTAAAATCAGTCTGGAAAAAATAGAGAAAATAAATAAGTTTTCAGCATGGTTTTAAAACTACTGATGGACAGGCATTCTCTAGGAGGGGAGTATTTCACCCTTATTGTTTCATATTTTTGAACCCTGTTGGGTGTTGTTTTTTCCCCTCTTCAGGTTATATCTGACATTAATGGGGGGGGGTTACCTCTTGCAAGATGTTTGTTATTGTTGGGGTTACCTCTTGCAAGATGTTTGTTATTGTTATTCTTATTTTTTTCTACTTTCTGTTTATCCACCTTCTCACCCCGACTACAGCTTCTTCAGGAGACACCAACCACCACCCTAGAGCTTGCCTTACCTGATTCCCCAGGAGTTCCCCATGGAGCTGTGGCTATACCCCCAGGTAAGAGTGCGGATGGGATCAAACATCCGATGCTTCAATGTCTAGTCAGGGTCCCTGGTGGGCAGGTAGATTTGCCATTAGAGTCGGTGTTTGGTGCTCCATCTACCCGTGCTCCGGCAATGTTTTTTCTCCTTTTCTGTGGAAGTGGCCGTCGCTCTGATGTCAAGGCATTACGCCGACAACCGCCACTTCCCAGCCCTCTCTTGTACGTGCTCCTGCACTTGCTGTTCCTCTGGCGTCCACCAGAGGCCAGCCAAGCAGCAGGCGAATGCCCCCTCCCTTCCGGGAGAGGAGAGCTGTCCCTTGGACGCTCAATCTTCTCCCTCCCCTGCCGACCCCCGATGACCCAGGCTCGCCCCCAACCCAGGTCACTGGCATGACGCGAGGTAGCGCCCAGCGCCCAACCTCAGTGCCACCGGCCGGTAAGTTGTTCTTATTATTATTAATACTATATTATCTTGCTATTGTTACCTAGGATTATTAGTGCAAAAATCGGTTGATTAGGTTAGGAGGGGTCTTTCCTTGCAGGCTTCCAATGAATCTAAGCATTATAGAATGCAGCAGTTGGTAATGGCAGCATTTATTTATTTATAGAGCTTTTTCTGGGTTTTTCTTGGATTTTTTCCCATTCCCTCCCGGACCCCCGGCACAAGGTCATACATGCGCGTGGAGGCACACACACACACCGGAAGACAGCTCAGCTCCTTCCACCCACCAATATTGCTGTCCTGTCCACCTACATTACCCCACTAGACCTCCACCCGGTGGGGAACAGAACTATGGGAGGGTCAACAACCCACCCCCGGGAGAGGAGAGCAGCATGATGGCATGCTCAATCCCACTCCTCCCACCTTCCCCCCCAAGCCAGCACCCTGATGACCCGAGTTAATCCCCGAACCCAGGTCACTGGTGTAGCGTGAGGTGTGGCATCCAGCACCTCAACCCTCAGCGCTACCGGGTCAGCTCGGTAATGGCAGCATTTAAATGGTGTCAAGAGCCAGTGATGTGTTCCATTCTCCAGGCGGAAGCACCAAGGGTGGTCGACGGTGAAAATGCCAACCTCCCGCACAGTGACGGCACAATACCAACGCAGGTATTGTGCCGCCCATTCATCAAGTGTTTCCTGTGGGGGGCTGTGCCCGCCACACCCCCCAGACTTTAGGATTATCAACTCCAGGTCAGAGTTGGTCCGGGGAGGGGGCAGAGCACTGGCGGAAAGCAAAACATGAAAAAAGCACCATTACAGTGATTGTCGCCGTAATGGTATTTTTTCTTGTTTCGCCTTCGAGGTGTCTACCTGAAGGGGTGCATCGCTCCAGGCAGTTCTATGCTAGAAGCTGACTGCAAGAGTTAAGAATATTGAAGAATACCTTGGAAAAAACAAGATTACTAAGGTAAGTAATTTTTTTTATCTACACTTTTTTTTAGAATTATGTCACATGTGTCATACGTTATAGGTTGGATGTATATATTTTTTTATTTTATTTGTTTCACCAGGAAAGTGGATTAGATCCAAGGACCCTTTTTCAACCACACTTGGGTGAGGGGGTAACAAAAATACGAACATAATAACAAAATAACAATTAACATAAAATCACTAAAAATCTTTATAATATCACAATCGTGTGTACCACACACTATACAAATCGTATATTACACACAACTCTAAATAATATTAATTCATTGTTCAGTTGTTTACTGTATATGGTTATGTGTGTCTGTGAGAGCCGTGTGTCTAGGTGGTATGAGGGACATCTTGCAGAATTTCCTTATTATTCTCCGAGTCTGTGTATTTATACAGGCTGTATTATCACTTGTCCCTAACTGACAGACTGCCATTGTAAGTGGCAGAGGTAAAAACAGTGTGGGGGGGGGTTCAAGCATGCTTGGATAGGCATAATGGATTATTAGTAAATAGGCAGGGAGGAGGGAAGGTTGCCAGAGTCCAGTTAGGGTCTGTGGAGAAAAAGTAGGCAAGGAACATCTGGGTGGGCCAAGCAGTCCTTTTTTGTTAACAAATTCTGTTTCTAAAAGAACTTACCAAAGCATGCAGTAGTACTAGCACCGCTATAAACTAGGTAGCTGTAGTCAACTCTCACAATTCCACATTATGAAAACCATATAGACTGCTAAGGTATTGCTTGGCTGAACACATGGTGGCACCATTGTGCCAAAGACAGCACTGGATGTGGTCCTGGCTTGTTTAACAGAGCTTGAAAAGAAAGCAGAGGAAAAGCACCAGTGATCTGTTTTTTTCCTTCAGAAACTCTAATTAGTTGCTGAAGTGAACCAGTAATGGAGATTAGGAATACAAAACAAACATTGAATTTCTTCTGAGATTACCTACAGAGGGATAAACAGAAATGTAAGGCTATGCCTGAGTTCAGTGGCCAAGCAGCCAGCCACTCCCACTTCCTGAGCTATATAAGCAGTTCCTCTAAGCCTGACTGTGAAGCATTTTTTCTTTGCAGCCGAAGGCTCTGCTGGTTTGTCCTCTGAGCTGGTTAGGCCTCCCTGGCCGGCTGAGGCCTGCCCTCCCACCCCCTGCTTGTCTCTGCTGGGCTTCTGTGCTTATTTCAGGTGTCAGCATGGCTCAGTTGGTAGCACATCTGCCTCTGGACCAGAAGGTCGTGGGTTCTCGTCCCACAATGGGATTGGACTTGCACCTAAAAATCGCTGGCATCCGAGTGCAGTATTAGGGGGTGCTGTACTGCTGGGGTGTGCCGTCCTTCGGATGAGATGTTAAACCGAGGTCCCTTCTGCACATCCTGGTGTTGTCCTGGTGGGTGTCCAGGTGGAAGTAAAAGAACCCAGGGCACTCTTCACAAAGAGCAAGGAACATTCCTGGTGTCCTGGCCAACATTCCCCTTCCCATAAACCGGTTCATGCAATCATCCAGGCTGTGTGTGGGTGATGATGTGTGATATGGCTGCCACCACACATTCAGTTACTTCACTACCAGTCTAGCATTGCTTGTAAAGTGCTTTGGGATACTGTGTATGAAAAGCGCTATATAAATGCTGATTCTTCTTATTATTATTTTTGAACTTCTGGTTTGTATTTTACCTTCGGCTGTGTGTGTGCTTCTTTCCCTTTTTTTGGGGGGTGGCTTTGTTTCTCAGCTCCTAGCATACTGCTGCTCAGGAAACTCATGCTGCCTTTTGCCTCACAACTTTAATTGCTTTTGTAGCTCTAGCACTCTGCTACCCAGAGCTCATGCTACTCCTTTCAGTTACCTACAACTACAGCCACTGCTGCTGACTGTTTACTTTAATTATTATTGTACCCAGTGCTTGTGTTTTAACACTGTGCTAACCACACTCACACTACTGCAATGCAACTGCATTCATTACCTGTGTGTTTTGGCTCAGCCATAGTTGCTTCATGTTGCATACTCAATTCTTTTCACCTAACACAGTTTACTCTGACCCTACCTGTGCTTCTCATTTTACTTGCAGCTTCCCTGCACTGCCTGGCTACACCTGCTTTCAAGCATTGTCTCCCTGTTTTATTGCACTTCTAACTGTGAGGTCAGCCAACTAGCTCCTGCTGTGGCTGCTAATATAGCTCAATATTAAAAAATCTGTCTTTGCCGCCGAAAATCCTCAGAGTCTGTCACCTTGATTTGGCTTTGTACTGTCTGGCTGGCTTGCTCCCAATTCAGTTGTTTAATTGCTACACAAGTTTGATATGCTGGTTTAGCTATCACGACTACTGCTTACTGACCTATGTGCAGGTCTACACTTGCTTATGCAGCTGTTACTCCTTGCTTACGCAATCCATTACTTCATGCATACTGTCACCCCTTCGGCTTTGGCCTGGGATTCTGCTGCACTCAATCTGCATTCAACCTTGCAAGGTCTCAGCACTCCATGCTCATTATGATCTCAGCACACCGTGCTCATTCAGCTCAACAGCTTTCAGCTCTCAATCAATTTCTGGGGCATGCCAGCCATTCTAATCTGGTGCAGGGTTCCTGCAGCCGATGGTCTCACTCTGCATTTCGTCTGCATCATCGAGTGTGTCCAACTTGGGGCGGGATCCTTCTCACCTGGCCCATAGCTGGGAATGTCCTCGCTTGGCTTGGCTTTAGCTGTCTGCTATGTGACAGCAGCTCCTGCTGTAGAATTTAAGACTAGCGGTGAGGGGTGGTTACGATGATCTCCTTTGACTCTAGTGTTCCACTACAGTGGTTGCCCATTGACTTTAGTGGTTTCTCTAGCAAGGCACCTTCACCGCATTCTCCCTACGACTGCTTCAGGTTCACCTGGTTTGATTTAGGGCGGGTAGGCCAGGTTCGTGCCTCAGCAGTTGTTGCTCTCCTCCTGCACCTTGGATGCACGTAATGTCATTTTCGATGCCCTGCAGGGGGCAGGCCTTAGACAGCTAGTGTTGGAATCCACTCGGGAGGGAGCAATACTAGAGCTGGTACTCTCAAATGGAGAGAGGATCACAAATTTAGACGTCGGTAGACATCTGGGAACAAGCGACCACTGCACAGTGTGCTTCACAATAAGCACAGCCATGGAGACAAGCCATACAAAAACAAGGATACTGGACTTTAGAAGGGCTGACTTTAGCAAAAATGGGTGAATACCTGAGGAATGCATTAGAAAATGGCCAAAAAGAAGGGGTGGAAGAACAATGGAGAAAAATCAAAACTGCCATCATAGAGGGAACGAGCCTTTGTGTGAAACAAATAAAGAAAACAAAGTGGAGTAAAAAAACACTATGGTTCTCAAAAGAGGTGGCTGAGAAGGTTAAGGAGAAAAAGGCTTCATTCAAAAAGTATAAGGAATCACAGAAGGAGCACGACAGGGAACTGTATCAATTAAAGCAGAAAGAAGTGGGGAGCAGTCAGAATAGCAAAGGCCCAAACCGAGGAAAAAATTGCCAACTCAGTTAATAAGGGGGATAAAACCTTTTATAGGTACATTAGAGAGCATAGAAAGGTTAAGGGAGGAATAGTGAAGATTAATAAAGGAGAGGGGAGGTGGGCAGAGGGAGACAGTGAAAAGTCAGAGATACTGAATGAATACTTTTGCTCAGTATTCACAAAAGAAGATGAAGAGGAGTTATCTAAACCAGACAATAGAAGCACTCTGGGTAGGGGGGGTTGATACCAGTCCATTTACAGAAGAAAGAGTCCTGAAAGAACTCCTAAAACTCAAGGTGGACAAAGCAATGGGGCCTGACCGGATTCACCCCAGGATCCTAAAAGAACTAAGGAAGGACCTAGTGACACCACTGACCACACTTTTTAACAAATCATGGGAGGATGGGTTGGTATCTGAAGACTGGAGGAGGGAAGATGTGATTCCCCTTCACAAAAGTGGGAGCAAGGCAGAAGCAGGAAACTACAGACCTGCAAGTTTGACCTCAGTGGTAGGGAAAATTATGGAATCACTTCTGAACGAAAGAATTGTTGAGTACCTAGTGGCCAGCGGGGCACAGGACCCAAAGCAGCATGGATTTACAGCAGGAAGGTCATGTCAGATGAATCTAATTGATTTCTTTGACTGGGTGACCAAAGTAATAGACCAGGGAGGGGCTGTGGATAGGCCTACCTAGACTTTAGCAAGGCATTTGACACAGTCCCGCACAAAAGATTAATAATCAAGTTAGCCAGGCTGGGAGTCGGTCCCAGGGTGGTAGCATGGGTAGCAAACTGGCTGCACAACAGGACACAGAAGATAATAGTGAATGGGACACATTCTGAAGAAAGGGGGGTTACTAGTGCAGTACCTCAGGGCTCAGTACTGGGTCCAGTCCTCTTTAACATCTTTATAGGTGACATTGCAGAGGCTCTGGAGGGAAAGGTATGCCTCTTTGCAGATGACACAAAGATCTGTAACAGAGTTGATACACAAGGGGGGGGTAGAAAGGATGAGAAGGGACTTGGCAAGGTTGGAGGAATGGTCAGACATATGGCAACTTAGATTCAATGCAAAGAAGTGCAAAGAAATGCACCTGGGAAACAAAAACCCAGGAGAAGAGTACACAATAGCAGGGGAGGTACTATCAACAACAAAATTGAAAGAGACCTGGGGGTAGTCATATCAGATGACCTAAAGGTGGTAAGCAATGAGAAGTCAGTAAGGAGAGCCAGGGAATACTGGGATGCATAGGAAGGGGCATCACAAGTAGAAAAAGGGAAGTGGTTATCCCTCTGTACAGACAGTTGGTGAGACCCCATCTGGAGTACTGTGTGCAGTTTTGAGACCTTATCTATGCAAGGACATAGACAGGATGGAAGCAGTCCAGAGGAGGGCAACTAAAATGGTGCAGGGTCTGAATCAGAAACCATATGAAAAGAGACTGAGACAGCTTAATATGTATACCCTTGATGAAAGGAGGGACAGGGGACATGATAAAAACTTTCAAGTACCTCAAGGAATCGACAAAGTCCAGGAGGGTAGCATCTTTCAGAAAAAGAGATGTGCAAGAACAAAGGGCACAATTTAAAGATAGAGGGGGGACGGCTCAGGGGTAATGTGATGAAATTTTTTTTCATGGAGAGAGTGGTGGATGCATGGAACCGCCTTCCTGGGGAGGTTGTTGGGTCTAAAACAGTGGGGGAATTCAAACATGCATGGGACAGATATAAGGCAATTATAGTGGGGGGTGGCAGGAAGTAGGCTGTTGGTTAACTAGAATCTGCAGCTTATCCAGTAAGTAGGGAAATGGACAGACTGGGTGGGCCAAGTGGTCCTTATCTGCCGTCAAAGTCTATGTTTCTATGTTGTTGCAGAGTTTTCTCGCAACCTTCCACGACGTTCCTGCTAGAGGGTTTGAGTGAGAGCCTCCCTCCAAATTGGAATATTTTCCAACTCCCTTTAATTGAGTTTTCCAAACTGCAGCTGCAGAGCCGTCACTAAATAAATTTTCCCAAGCCTGGAGGGAAGGCGACCTAGGCCTTGGATCCCCAGAGATTTCCTCCTCATAGGGTTTTTTTTCTCTCCTCTGTTGCTCAGGTCATAACACTTAGTTAGCATAGTTGTTTTCCCTAGTTTCTTTAGGTAGATTCTGTTGCTGGATGGAGGTGGAGAATGTCCTGCCATTCCCTCTCTCCTTACGGGATCCCCTCTCTCAAAGTAAGCCATCAGTATCATGCTACGCAAGCCTGGGCTGTTACTACGACAACTGAGCATATCATTGCATTATCAAACTGTCTATGCTTCTCTACTACTACGTTACAGTTACTGCTTCTACGTCACTGTTACTGCTTGCATTACGTTTCGTGTTGCCTCCTTTTTGGGGATGATACTACATTTTTTGGGGGATTCCTAAGGTACCTTTAGCCACGGGAACTGTCCCATGGCACCTCTAGGGGTGGAACCCTCTCCGAGAGTTCCTTGCTGACGTAGCCCTACAGGGTGGTAAATTCCTCTGGAATAGAGAGTGCAAACGGCCAAAACCAAACAAACACAGTTACACAAGCATAACACTATACTGGCTGCGTAGGTCAGTGAAGTCCTATCATTTTTAAGACCACAAAAGCTAAAGGCAATGTATACAATGCATTTGAAATACTCTGCTTGCTTAAAATGCCTAACTAGGTAACCAGTACAGTTTAACATGACCAAACAACAAAATGCATCCTTCAGATCTTCTTAAATACTTATCTCCTTCATTGAGCCCCACTCTCTTTGCTCTTAGGTCAGTGATGCTAAGACCACTCATGAACCAATGCTTTTTGGGGTCATCAAAGTACTATATCATGCATGAGGTGTTGTTGTATGTGTAGCCCACACGCTCTGCACCGGTGGGCTACTACCCCTGCCTGTTGACCCTGGAACAGTTTAAGAGGCCTGGGGTCTGCTACAGTGGCAATTGTTTTTTTTTCCCCAAAGGTATGAATAATAGTGCAGTGCCTTCACCCAGAGTAAGTTGTAAGTGGGTCAGGTGACTGATTGGTACAGCCCCCTGGGATACCGCACCTACCCACCTCCCCGACCAGCCACCCTGCACACGAGATCCCCAACAATCTTTTCCCACCAAATACTATAAGTCTGTCAGAAGGCAAAATGTGTAGTTGGCCCAGTGGCACTGAGGGTCGAGGCACTGGACGCCACACCTCACACCATACTGGCTACCCGAGTTTTGGAACAAGCTCGGGTTGTCTGCGGTTGGCGGGGGGGAGGGAGAGAACTATGAGAGGCTGCCGGCTGGCAAGCTCTCCACCTTGGAGGGATAGACGGGACACTCGGTGCGTGGCTGCCCCCAAGTGGAGGCTGGGTGGCAGTGTCACTTCCAAGAGCCCAGGCGCAAGGCCAGGGGAGGGTGGAAGGAGCTGCCGACTGGAGCTGCGGTGCTCGTGTGGGCCTCCACCCACATGTAGTCACTGCTTCTGGGGCTAGGAAGGGAGAAAACCAAAGGAAAATGCGAAGGTCTCCACTCAATGAAGCCTCCTGGCCAGCTCGGGAGTTCCACCAGGACGCGCATAGCGCAGGCAAGCTCCCGAATGACCCCAAGTCTGGTAAGGTGGCCGAGAATTGCAGAGACCTGCCGAAGAGGATAAATAAAGTTAAAAAAAAAGAAGGCAAAATGTAATGAACCTCTCCTCTGCCCTCTCCTAGTATGACTGGTCCCCCATCGATCATGTGCCTAATATTGACCAGGCCCTAAGTTTCTTTATAGAAGGTTTCAACAAGATTTGCAATATTTTTGCACCACTGAGGAAAAGAAAAATTTGGGGTCAAGTTAATGGTTGGATCACAGGGGATCTCCTTGCCCAGATGAAGGAAAGGGACAACCTCTGGGAAAAAGCCAGGTCCTCTCACAGCAAACACAACTTCCAATGCTATAGAGCTGCAAGAAACCACTGCACCAACCTTATCCGCCAAGCAAAGGCCAACTTCCACAAGGAGCAGCTTAATAAAACTCGGGGCAATGGGAAGAGTTTTTGGGAGAACATCAAACCTTCTTGGGAAGGATGAGAAGATCCCCACTCACTCAACATTAACAACATCACGATTACTGACCCTCGGCACATTGCGGATTCTCTCAACGTAGCGTTTACTGACCTGACTGGAGTGCTACCCCCCGACTACCTGCACCCTGCTGGGGAACAAACCAACTGCACGCCTCAAGGGGGCTCAATCTCTGTCTTCTAGTTCAAAAAAGTGTCAGTGAAGGAGGCTTACAAATATATAAAAAAATACTAGGCAAGACCAGAATGGGGAGTGATGGAATCGATATGAAACTCCTATCCCTAACACTGGATGTCATCATTGTGCCAGTTACAAAACTATTTAACAAATCACTGGCTCTTGCACAGTTCCCTGGGATCTGGAAACAGGCTCTCGTGACGCCGGTGCACAAGAACGGTGATATGACATGCACCGCCAAGTATAGGCCAATATCCATCCTCTCTCCCTTATCTAAAGCCCTGGAAAAGATTGTGGCCGCCCAACTCACAGATTACCGCAACAAATATAACCTGTTATGTCCCAACCAACATGGCTTCAGGCAGAATCATAGTACCTCCACAGCTTTGCTGGACTACACTGACTACTCGCACAAGGTATTAGACGAAGGAAAGCTGGTGGGGTCAGTCTTCATAGACCTCACCAAAGCCTTCGACACTGTCAATCACTCTCTCCTCCTAACTCAACTACAGAACCTGGGGGTTGCAACCAATGCTGTCTGCTGGTTCAAGGACTACCTAACACAGAGAAGCCAATGTATAAAAATTGGGCACACAGTATCTAGCTCCAACGAGGTATCTTTAGGGGTCCCACAGGGGTCAATACTGGGGCCCTTACTATTCAGCCTCTTCCTAAATAATCTTCCTGAAGCCTGTGACACTAAACTGATACTTTACGCAGATGATGCTGTGCTTCTCACCAACAGTTCATCAATAGTCGCCCTCCACTCCAAGCTGTAGGGATCCTTCTACAAGCTGGAAGACTGGTTCTGTAGCCATAAACTTCTATTAAACTACAAAAAAAAACAAGGTGATGCTCACAGCCAGCCCACAGCACAAAAAGAAGCTCCCTCCCCTCACCATCTCCAATAAAGTCAGTGAGCTGCTGGAACAAGTTCAGATCTTCAAGTACCTGGGGTCACCGTTGATGACTGCCTCACCTTCACCCAACACATCAACACAGTGGTAAAGGCAGTGAACACCAAGCTGGGTGTACTATATAGGCATAAAAAGTATCTCACTCCAGAGGCCCTCCATCTCTCAGTCTCCAGCTCCATCCTTTCTACCATCAACTATGGATTGGTGGTCTACGGCGCAGCAACAGACATTGCACTAAAAAGGATTCACAGTGACCTCGACAAGGCATGTAGGCTCACAATGGCTGCAGATCGAAATACCCACACCTGCTCCTTATACGAGGAGACTAATTGGCTGCCACTAAAAAACAGGATTATATTCCAAACATGTCTCCTTGGAAAAAAGTCACCAATGGGTAAAACCACCCCATGCATTTCTAGCATCCTAACACCAAGTGCTACCAGCTATACCACCAGAGGCAGGATGAGGGGGGGCCCTATCGACACCTTTCTGTCGAACTGTGCAGGGACAGCATGCTTTCAGCTATAGGGCCCCCAATGGCTCAATGAAATCCCAGTGCACATTCTAAACTCCCAATACATCTCGCAATTCAAAAATGGCCTAAGGCAACGCCTTCTTACTAGGACAGTTTGTGACTGCCACTAGGACTCTAACACCCATAATGCCCACTCATTCACATTCTTCTTTCCCTTCCTTTAACCCCCACTCTTCCCTCTTGCCCTATCCCTCTGTCTTCATTCTCCCCCCTGTGCCTTTTCTCCCACTGGATCAACCTTAAAACCAACCTACTACCACTACCTCCCAACCTCCTAGACAAAGCCACTTCTTTTGGCCGCCCACTCCCCCCTCTGTCTCCCCTCCCCCTCTCCTTGACTCCTCCTTGGACTCTCACACTAGGTGTCACACCTCTTTATCTCCTTTGCTACATATAAACACTGTCCTTTACCCTAGTTGAATGCTCTTGACGCTGTACTATCACCATTGGTACTATGAATGACATTGTAACCTTATTGTATACTAGCTACCTACTATTCGAGTATTGTATGTAAAGTGTTTGTTATTGCTGTCATTGTCACTGTTTGACATGGAACCTTTGTAAAAGAGCTCTGATCTCAAAGGTATGATCTGAATCCCTAAATAAAAAATAAAAAAAAACTCTCTTGACACAGCAACTTCAACAATCAAACTCGCAGCTTTATTGGTGTAGGGACTAGGAAAAGGGTACCTGGATGAAGAGTAGCTGTGGAATAAAAAAAGAAGAGTTAGTGGCAAATGGCAAAACATTAACCATAAGGGTCCATAGGCCAGTCCACCCCTTGGCTGTCCACCCCCACCGGTACCATCGTTACACCCTGAGGAGTTCCTGAGGTACCCGAAACTGGTACCCACCAGTTACAGGCCTGAACATTGCCTTGGGCTGGCCAGCTGTTGGGGCCCTGCAAGGTTGAGAAAATGTTTGAATTTAGAATCACAGTCCCCTGTTTCAGAATCCAGGAACCAGGTCCTGGGTACTCATGGTTTGCAGGTCTCAAAAGCATTTGGCATAGCCATTTCCAGATGTCCTGGAGTGTGGAACTCCGCTAAATTCACGCAGCAATGGGCAGAAAGGAGGATGGACTCTGTTCCCTTGGCAGGCTGGATCTTGCTCAAAGGTCTTGCAGCTTGTCCCCTTGATTGAAGATCTGTCCACTTATCACCTTCAGCTGCTTCTGGCCCATTGCAGAGCTCGGGCAGATCCACACCAGCTCCAGATGGCCCAGACCCGGGAGTGGCTCCACAGCCTGGCTCCCCACAAGGGTCATAGGTGCCCTAGCACCCCAGCAAGCGCTGGTGACCTACTGAGACAGTGGGTCCTACTTGGAAGGGGTTAACTGGTTCCCTCCCTGGCTCTGGGTGAGGACTCCTAAGCAGTAGGAATCCCCTGCAGTCCCTGCACTGAATCCGCAAATGAACGGGCAGCAGACAACTCCCCTGGATAACAGCAGTAATAGTTCGCCATGGATGCTAGCCTCTCAGCAACAACCTCAGATGAAACTTAGACCACAGCAAGCCACAGGGGGTTTGGAACTAGCAGGGCCCTGCTCACCTTTGTGTGCTTTCAAGTCCTAAAAATGTCCACAACAGTTTATCTTTAGCCTCAGCTGGAGCTGGGACACTGCTGTCGGCCACATCACTCAATTCACACAGCAAATTTACAGAAACTGGCTAGCACCCTGCACCTGAGACACTTTGCCTTTTCAATCTATTAAACGGAGTCCCAATACTTAAAGCGGTTCCTCTGCAGCACCTGTTCAGCTTTCAATCCGCAACACAGTTCTATCAGATTAGTCTCATATACAGTGCAGGGTCTCTGCAACACTAGTCCTCTCCAATCCAGACAGCACAGTTCACAATACCTGGAGAATTGAAGAAATAATTCCAACCTCTCACTTTCTTTTCTCCTGATATTCCTTTCCAATGGAGGCCTGAACAAGGCCTCTTACAATCCAAATCCACCTACACAGAATCCCCCTGACTCGAGAAGAGCATGGGAACAGACCGACTCAAACCCACCAAGTCCCAGGGGTTTCACTCAAGATTCTAGCCTCCTGATTGGCTGTTCAAGCTGATCATTCATCAATAACCATAGAGATCAGTATTTCCTGATTTCTCATTGGGGCATGAATTAGGCAACTGAATTAGTCCCCTCCTTCTCCCAGAAGTCCTTTGTCACAGTTTTTGGGTGCCCAGTTATCTCATTGGCTGTTTGGAAGGGTCAAAGCATTACAAACATGACTACCCCATTCAGTGTTATACAGCAGTCCTCACAGTTCCCACTTCTAAGTCCAGGTGCAGCCAAGATAAATACTTATAATGTATAATCTCCCCCACAGTATTGTAGCCCCCACTGTGCCCTTTTAAATGAGCCCACTCTTGGGCACATACACTTAACAGTCCCCTTGTCGCCGCCGCTGAAATACTGTCCCCCCAGGCGACAGGAAGAATTTCATTAATATTCATCGGGGCTCATATATATCAATGAGCCCTCGCTATTTAGCCCAGATTTAACTTTATTTTCAAACACTGCTGAGGCTTCTGCCCAGCCTCCCCGAGGTCACCAGCCCCCATTGAGGTGGTGAAGGGCACCAGGACCACTGATACACTCCCTGATTGACCACAAATCTAGCGGTCGGCACATCAAGCGCTTTAAACGCATGTGCAGTCACTGGCAAGTCCAACAAACTGCCGGCGACTCACAAGTAAGGATTTAAGCCCAAATGGGGCTAACATAAATACAGGGCTGCTTTTGGGGGAGTCTGGGGCAGCAGAAGACTCGGGCGACCCACATGGACCTGGTCTGGGGGGGGACAGGGGAGCCAGTAGAAGTCGGGAGACGTGGAAAATTCAGGTAAGCCCCAGAGGGGTTCACATATGTAAGACATCGATCAGCCCTGTTGTGTTCAAGTGAGAATGGACTATAACTCCTTTTCATACAAAACAGTATTCGGAAACAACATGGGGAAAAAACTCGGTGAAGAAAAATTGCATGTTTTGGCAGGGAGGCAGTCTTGATCTTTGATGGCTTTAAAAAGTTTCTCTAATTGTGATGAAAGATTATAGCAGTTTCTGGATGCAAACAAGGCTGAGGATGAATGTGAAAGAACCACTTTCCTATTAGTTGGAGCAAAATCATTTGCCCTACTTAGTGATCTTTTATCTAAACAAGCATTTGTCAGTGCCGAATGTTGGCTTGCTGGCATTGGCACTGGTAGTGCAGGAGTTAGGGAGATGCATAATAGGAGTGGCAGTGAAGTATTGAACTGATGCCAACCCCATCCCCACCCTGCAGAGACTGACAGGCATTGGGGTGTGCCTTTGAGTTGTTGGCCATAACGCTCACGCCATTTCACCTCACCCTACCCTGCAGACGCCGACAAGTGTCACGGTGTGCCTTGGGATCTTCTGGCCTTATGCTCACCCCATTCCATAAGGAAATACTCTGAGATGGGTGCAGTATAGGAAAATGGGGTGAACTTTGGGTCTGAAGAGTCCAATGCACACCTCAATGCCTGTCACTGGCTGCAGGGTGGGGGTGGGATGGTATGAGCATTACAGCTGGCAATCCCAACAAGTCACACCCCTGACGCCTGTCAGTCTCTACGGGGTTGGGCGTTATGGTTGGAAACCCTAACATCCCGGGTGTTTTTGATATTTTCACTCCAAATTTTCAACATGGGCTTTTTGTGACCCCCAACTCATGAACAGTGGCATTATCAGTTCGTTAGCCGGAAGGTGATTTTGCACAGCGACTGCACCATTTGGCACCACAGGTGTGAAAACACATTTCGAGTAGGATGTGAAAAATGAAAAGTTGTACTGTTCATGAGGAAGTTTAAAAAAATAGCAAAATTGAAAATCTGGAGTGAAAATATGAAAAATTGGTGAAGTCACGAGCATGCGTAGAAACTGCGCAATGCATGCCTGTAACGCAATTATTTGTTTTTTTTAACCAGATTTTCAACATAGGCATTTTGGGACCCAACCTCATGAACAGTGCACTGTGATTTTGTTAATCTGTCCCAAAGTTGATTTGCCACAGAGACGCGCCATTCTCGCCAGGTGTGCAAAAACACATTTTGGGCAGGATGTGAAAAATGACAGCTTTACTGTTCATAAGGAGGTATGAAACATGGCAATGTTGAAAATCTGGAGTGAAAATATTAAAAATTATCAAAGTTACAAGCGTGCGTGGAAACTGCGCAATGCACACTTGTAACACAGTCATTTTTGGAATTTTTTCACCAGATTTGCAACATTGGCTTTTTGGGACCCCACCTCATGAACAGTGGCACTGCTGTTAATTGGTCCCGAAAGGTGATTCCATGCAGTGACCATGAAATCACCTTTCAGGACCAAATAACGACATGACAGTGCATTATTTCATGAGGAGGGGTCCCAATAACCCCTTGTTGAAAATTTGGAGCCAAAATTCAAATAAATGTCTGAGATAGCCATCTAAGTTGACTCCCCCCCCCCCATTGATGCTATTATACAGCTTACTGACATTTCTTCATTTTGCGGTTCAGCTTTGAAGAGTCCAGACGTGTTCCCGCTCCAGCAAAGGTTGCAGCATCGGACCTCCGGAGGTAAGCATGGGATGGGGGGGGTGAGGAAGTGGGGGTGCAGAGGGTGGGCGCAGGTTGGGGGAAGGGGCACCATGCACAACGAGGGACCATTTTCTTTTTTCAGGTACAAAAAAAACCTGACATTGCAGGACCATTTTCTTTCTTTCTTTACAGGTGAAATTAAACAAATGTTGGCCACACTGGTGTGGGCTCCCAGTGTGCCACACAATGGGATGGGGGGAAGAACATGCCCAAATGGTCAACTTTCTGTGAGCGGTGACACACTGGGGTGGGCTCTCATTGTGCCCCACAATATCAGGAGGTGGGGGACATGCCGACATGGGGATTACACCCCCAATGTTGGCTGTGTTTGGGGCAGCCACTGCCATGTTTATTGAAATGTTTCACCAGGGAAGGCATGTACAGGAGGCATGTCATCTGAGCCGCTACATGACAAGCTTGTCTCCGATTGCAGCGGCACATTTCTTTCAAGTTGGTGGCACTTTACATAATTCTTGTGTCAGCGCTAGTATGCTGGCTAATTGGGGAATGAGGGATATGCCTACTAAAGCATGCTCTGCATTCACCAACACTGACTCACCTCTCACTGTGCTAATACTACCGCAAGATGTTCCTTGCGCCTGAGCAAGACAACATAAAAAACAGCTGGAGACAGCATTTCCAGAGGTTCTCAACAACCCTGAGAGACTATTATTTGCCAAATAGAAATATGATAGTGGGAAGTTATAATTTTTCCAGCCAAAAGCAGCAACCAGGCAAAACTGTTACAGTGTATATTGCATGTCTGAAAAGCTGTCTCCTATAAATAGATAACCCACCTGGATAAAGACTTGAGAGACCAATTTGATATATGGCATTATCAGTCACGAGCCTTGAGCCATTTACTGAATTCTTCACATACAGAAATGCACTCCTGGGATGAGGCTCTCAAAAAATCCAGTGCCTTTGCAGCAACAAGCTGCAGCTTAAAACAGTTTCTTTTTTTCAGTTAATCTTTTTGTTGAAAATGTAATCAGCAGTATAGACAAGAACAATCATGAGTATTTTGTACAGATCAATACAAGTCAGCAAAGTCCCCGCCAAGGAGGAAGAGGACATAAGTTATGTAGTTAGTAAACACGGAATTAGATGATATTACCATTCCTCACCCCCTCTCAAAACACCAAGATAGAGCATGCTAAGTAAAATGTATCCAGTGTGTGCGGTAAACCACTTAGCAGCCTAAAATACCAATGTGAGGTGATCCTCTCCTTAACATGTGAGATAAAGGCAACAGAGATATAGAGACTTCAGGGGAGGCTGAGGTACTGTGGGCAACCCTGGAATAGGGAAACAGAGCCTCTACTCACATTGCTGTGATCTACAGACCTCCAGCACGAGGGGGGGAGGGAGTTAGATAAGGTATTGGTAGAAGTCATTGGCAGGATGGCAGAAAAGGGGGAGGTGCTGCTGGTGGGGAATTTTAATTTCCCAGATGTAAATTGGAGTATCCCAGCTGCAGCTTCAAATAGAAGTAGAGACACCTTGGATTCATTCTTCAGGCAGCTAGCTAGTGAACCCATGCATAATATCATTGGTAGCTGCCCTTGGGCAGCGATCTCCAGTTTGTTAATCTGGCTCACAAGATGCTTGAACTTGCTTTTCATCTCCTCCACTGCAGAGTCTGAGGATCCACCAACTGCTTACGCCATTTTACCACCCTTCGTACCACTTCCCTGACAGAGGTGACCGCATTTGACTTCAGACAATGAAATCTCTGCATTGGTGTCAGCAACCAGGTCAAAAAAATGTGCCTGTTGACTGCTCAGAGGATGCTCCAATGGACTAAGCAGATTTTACTTGAGGTAAGGCACATTTAAACATGGATTTTAGCAGATTGTGGATAGGGGTTTAAAGCTAAAGAATTAGGCAGCCATCTTGTGGGTAGCCAAGCTCCATCCCAACTTGTAACATGGCACTAAAGATAGGACTGAAATGGAGACACGAGATTGGTCTAAAGGGATCACCTGACCAAAAATGAGCGGTGATTAATCCACCAGTAGAGCCCGCTCCTGCGCTTCCACAACTGTCCACAATGTCAAGCGCTAACTGGGTAACATGAACTGTAACACGGTAGTGCACGAGCAGTCATAGAGCCATCGCCGACATGGAGTGCAGCGAGCGACATGCGAGCGGAACCTGAAAGCCAGTAGCCAAGGTGGGTAAATGCAGCAATAGGGCTAAAGTGGGTCTTAGAGCACACACAGTTCCAAAGCAAGCAAAATAACTGTATCCAGAGGTAGCAGTCGTACTCGGTAGCTGTAACACTGTCCCATGATACAGCGGAGAACTGCAGCATCGGGACAGCACCGCGAGGGACAAATTAGACAAAGTATCGCAACGACTGAGGAAACGGCAATGCTGTTGGTTGTTTCATACCTGAACAATTGCTGAGGGATATTTTATGAAACTAGCACACACAATATAAGTAGTAGTGTGCCGTAGAATGGGAATGCGCACGTTTGTGGAGCATACGTCTGTGTGACAAACGATGAAGTGCAGAACAGTGTTAAACAAATAGTTGTACATCTCGGCCACTACAGTGTGGTGTAAAGTGGAAGAATGTAATCACAGTCTGTCTCTTGCACTTGCCATGTTACAAGTGCATTAATCACCTCCAGCGTCGGGCTCTACCAGTGGTTTAATGTCCGGTGGGTGGTTGGAAGCACTCGGCCCTGCAGCCTCATGCACCAACCCCCATGAGCATTATCACGGTGAAACCCTCCTCTCAGTGATTGGTGCTTACTTATAACGGATTTCAACACCAGAAGCAAATTGAAATAAATGTCTTCACTAGTGCAAAACCAGCGCCCTCAAAAGTCACAAATGCAACAGGATGCATTGCCCATCACAATATTGCTCATTCTAGTCATATCAATGTAAGATCTGCCACCAGATGGGAAACCTGACCCAAGCCTGTGGATAGACAAGATCACACCAACTAGCCATGGATCAACACACACCAGTCACCTCTTCAAGGAACCACTATCTTGGAACTACAAGTCATGTCACATCAACACACCAGCAATTACCATCCTACAGTACCGAATAACCCATGGAAGTTAGCTTCAGACCGTTTCAAAGACTACATATAGATTTTGCAGCAAAAGGAAGACAAATGTAGTACAGCAGTTCTGAAAGATTGAAGGGTAGTGAATGTAATTCAGCCCCGCAAGGTAGGGTACAGGGAGCAACCAGGTAACTAAAGACCCATCTGTCTTATCTCCATTGTGGGTACAATGATAGAAAACATGAGTCAAGGACCTAGTGGGACCAACCTGCCAGTGCAGTGATTATCACAACTGCTTGCAGCGCTGACAACCTTAGTTCTGAAGTGAGCTTGGGTGTCAGAGGGTTAGCTGGTGGGGAGGAGAATCGAACATCCCATGGACTGCTCTCCTCCTCCAGGTTGAGGGTTTGCAAAGTTGAGCATTAGTCTGGCCCCTAGCAGTGGCTGGGAGGCAGGACACACAGGCTGCAGCTCAGGAGAAGGAGTGGCTCCCATTGACATGTGGCACATGGTAGTGTGTATCACAGTGTCCTTGACAGTATGGTAGTGTATATCACAGTGTCCGTGACAGTATGGTAGTGTATATCACAGTGTCCGTGACAGTATGGTAGTGTATAACACAGTGTTCATGACAGTATGATAGTGTATATCGCAGTGTCCATGACAGTATGGTAGTGTACATCACAGTGTCCTTGACAGTACTGCATGCCACTCCTTCTGGGGACCAGAACAAGGGAAATTATCCTGGCTGGAAGGGTGACCACCAAACACTCACAGGCCCAGCACAGTGACCCAGGATCAGCACATCTGGATCCTTGACCGGGGGAGTTGAACATGCTCCCTGCCACTGTGGGTAAACTGTGGGAGACTGGGAATGGTAAGTCCAAGGAGAAGCTGGGTGATGGGGCTGGGGAGGGTCAGTGACAGAGGGGTCAGCCAAGTCAGGAGAATTAAAAAGTAAAAAATTAAAAACAGAAGGACCTAGTGGACTACCTGGAAATAAATGGGCTCCCGAATCGTAAGCAGTATGGGTTTATGGCAGGGAGGTCTTCGCAAACCAACCTGACAGTATTCTTTGACTTGGTAATCGGGGAAGTATGTAAGAGGCAATCAGTGGATTTACTCTACTTTGACTTAGACAAGGCTACAGTAGTTCCACTTAATAAATCTGCAAGCAGGGAAGAGGCAGGGGACTACCGCCCAATGAGTCTCACTTCTGTGGTGGGCAAATTAATGGAATCCTTACTGAAGCAGAGGGTAATAATCAATCAATCAGTCAGTCAACTTTATTTAGTATAGTGCTCCATTCATTTTGACCCAGGGTGCTTTACAAGCGAGCAAGAACATTTAAAAACAGCAAAAATAGATTATATAATACATAACATACTATAAATAAAAATATTAACTAATTATTAGTAACTAAATCTGGCTTGAGGGATATGCTTGATTAAACAAAAATGTTTTCAGCTCCCTTTTAAAGATCTCTACCATGGAACTCTCTCTCACAGGGTGAAGGAGGGAGTTCCATAGGGTTGGTGCTGCAAAAGAAAAGGCACGAGCACCAGATGTTTTTAAATGTACCCTGGGAACATCCAGATATCCGTTGCCTGCCGAATGGAGGGAACAGGTAGGGCAGTAGGGTTGCAGGAGGTCTTGCAGGTAACCAGGCCCCTGACCAAGCAGGGCCTTATAGGTCAGCAAACTGACCTTGAAGGTGATCTGCCACCTAACTGGCAACCAGTGCAGAGAGCGAAGCACAGGTGTACTATGACAGGGTCTTGATAACGCAGTCAGTAGCCTGGCTGCAACATTCTGCACTTGCTGCAGGCAGCAAAGATACACCCCCGATAGCCCCAGGTATAGGTCATTGCAGAAGTCGAGCTGCGACGTCTTGAAAGCATGGACTGGTGATGGCAGATCGCTCTGGGGGTATCAGGTGTTTAATCCTGGTGATGTTTCTCAGATGGTAAAAAGTCTTCTGGACCATGGCCAACACCTGAGTTCTGCGTGTCAGGCCACTCTCCAGTACAACGCCAAGATTTCTCACTCTGACCAAAGTGAGCAACTGTGAGTCCCCAAGCCTAAGCCCAATGACCTGTCCAGATTCCCCCCCTATGACCAGGGTCCATCACCAGTACTTCAGTCTTGTTCGGATTCAACCTCAACCAGTTGGCGCTCATTCAGTCCTGGATTTCAGTGAGGCAATGATTGAACATTGAGACCGCCTCATGCTGCCCTGGGGGCAAAAGACAGGTATAGCTGAGTATCATCCACGTAGCAGTGAAAGCTCAGCCCATATCATCTTATATGTCCCCTAGTGGCAGCATATGCACCGCAAACAACATGGGGGCCAAAATGGAGCCATGTGGGACCCCACATGGCAGGGGCATGGATAATGAAGAAAAAATCCCTGACACCACCCATTGCATCCTGCCAGTGAGGAAAGATTGAAACCAGTTGAGGATGGTACCAGCCAGTCTGCAACAAACCCACAGATGCTCCAATAGTACCTCATGGTACATGGTGTCAAATGCTGCAGAGAGATCGAGGAAACTCAAAATGGAATGACTTCCTCGATCTCTTGCCACCAGGAGATTATTTAGCACCTGGACAAGACAGTGTCAGTACTGTGCCTCTTTCAGAAACCCGACTGGAGAGGGTCGTAGATGTCATGAGTTGTTAAATGGGTCTCCAGTTTAAGGGTCACCACCTTCTCAGTAACTTTTCCCACAAAGGGAAGGTTAGAGACTGATCTATAGCTGGCCAGGCAGTCCGGGTCCAGTGAAGGTTTCTTCAGGAGTGATCTTACCACCACCTCCTTCAGGGGTCCAAGGAAGATCCCCATTACTAGAGAACACTGAACTATCCTGGCCAGGACTGGGCTGATGACAGCAACACACCCTATTAAAAAGTGCATTTGGCCCAGTTCCAAACTACAGTTGGTTGTCCTCAACTGCTGGATGACCGTCACAAAACCCGCAATGACCAACTGATCAAAATCGAGCCAGACAGGCTGAATTTAGTTGTTTAACCAGGTATAGCACACTAAGCTGAAAGCTTTTTTACAGGAGCGACCTGGGAGCACAAGGAGGTTAAGTGACTTGCTCAGGGTCACACAGTATGCAAGTGGAAGCTGTGGGATTCAAACCCAGGTCTGGTCTGCTCGATGTCAACAGATTTGCAGCTCAGAGCCTTAGACCACTGCACTATGCTGCCCGTGGCATCAGGTCCACCACTGCAAATCTCACTAGAGGGCACCGACCAGATCTCTGACCTGATAGAGGCAGTCTTATCAGCAAAAAACAGAGCAAACTCATCACACCTTGTATGTGATAAGGCTCCTCCAGACTGAAGACAGGCTGGGTTACATAGCCTCTTGACAGTGTGGAACAGCTGAGCCACTCTCTTAGTCACTGCAGCAATCTCCTTGGACAGGAACTCTGCCTTCTTACAGGAGCTTACTGATTGATAGTCTTTATAATGAGACATCAATCTAAGCTTATCTTCCCCAGATCCTGATCTCTGCCAGCACCGCTCCAACCTTCAGCCCCTCTTCAACTCCTCAAGAGTCCCATCAAACCAAGGGGATCTCAGGTGCAAGTGAGCGGTCAAACACGAACAGGTGTGATGGAGTCGAGGGCTTCAGTAATAACCCTGTTACAGGTGAAAAACGATTCCCCAGGCTCATCGCACACACTCATCATTCCTAATAGGTCAGCACTGCCATCAGACCCTATGGGGTCAAACCGCTTAAAGGACGGTACCAGACCACTCTGTAGGGGAAGGTCTATGGGGGGGAGGCTTCAAACGCAAACCTCACAGTATCATAGTTCGACCAAGTGACTGGTTCCACCACAAGGTCGATGACCTCCATTCCCAGTGAGAAGACGAGGTTCAAGGAGTGGCCGTGTATATGGGTTGCAGAGGTAACAACCTGTGTTAGGCCCATTGAATACATTAATTGGAGGAAATCCTGATCAAACTGTGAGAGTTCATCAGCGACCCAATAACATTGCTGGAAGCCAGTGGGCAACAGGAGCACAGACAACATAGCTTCACGGCTGGGACAGCATGCCAGACTAACCTAATCGAATTCTTCGACTGGGTGACCAAGGCAGTTGATAATGGAGGAGCACTGGATGTAGTCTACCTGGACTTTAGCAAGGCCTTTGACTCTGTCCCACACAGTAGGCTAGTAAAGAAGCTGGAATATATGGGGGTGGGACGGGAGGTGGTGCAGTGGATTAAAAATTGGCTACACAGTAGAACACAAAGGGTGCAAGTGAGTGGTACATTATCAGCAGAATGGGAGGTAAACAGTGGGGGGTGTGTGTGTGTTGGGACCCTTACTATTTAATATATTTATTGTGGACATTGAAAATTGCCTTGAAGGGAAGGTGTGTCTGTTTGCAGACAACAGTAAAATATGCAACAGAGTAGACTGTTCGGCAGGAGTACAGAGTATGGAGTCTGACCTGGCAAAACTGGAGGAGTGGTCTACAGCATGGCAGCTGAAATTCAGTGCTAAGAAGTGCAAGGTCATGCACCTGGGAAGAAGCAACCCTAATAAGGAGTATTACCTGGGAGGAGATAGACTAGCAGCGACAACCCACGAACAAGATCTGGGGATCAGAATCTCGGATAACCTGAAGGTGACAAGGCAGTATGAGAAGGCAGCACTAAAAGCCAGTGGCATGCTAGGATGCACTGGGAGGGGAATCACGAGCAGAAAGAGGGAAGTGGTAGTGCCACTGTACAGGGCACTGGTCAGGCCCCACCTGGAATACAGTGCCTGGTTTTGGAGACCCCACCTCAGAAAGGACATAGACAGGATGGAGACAGTACAAAGAAAGGTGACAAAAATGATTCAAGGATTACACCAGATGCTATACGAAGCCAGGTTGAGGGAATTAAACATACTCGCTGGAACAGAGGAGGCAGAGAGGAGACATGATCAAAACCTTCAAATACATCAAGGGTTTAAATAAGGTACAGGTGCAGGAACTCTTCCAGTTCAAAAAGGATAGTAGAACAAGAGGACATGCCCAGAGGCTGAAATGAAGGAAGTTCAGGACCAATGTTAGGAAGTTCTTCTTTACCAAGAGGGTGGTTGATGCCTGGAACAGCCTACCCCAGAGGCCATGGGAGCCAAAACAGTTGGGGGTTTCAAGAGAGCATGGGATGGACACAGAGGAATCAGTCTCCAGAACAGCAAATAGGGAGGGGGTAGAAAACTGAAAATTGGGCAGACTAGATAGATCTTGTGGTCCTCTTCTGCCATCACCTTCTGTGTTTCTATGTTTGTATCTGACTCAGTGCCACAGAGAAGTTTGCTTAAGAAGTTAGAGGAACTGGATACAATAAAGTACCTAGTCAGATAGGTGAGAAATTGGTTGAGAGTGAGACAGTAGCGGGTGGTGGTAAACATGGTCAAATCATGGGAGAGGGATATCACAAGTAGGGTGCCACACGGGTCAGTCTTGGAACCAGTCCTTTTCAGTATGTTCAATATGTTCATCAGTGACATAGGAGAAGAACTACAGGGCAAGATTTGTCTCGTCGTAGATGACAATAAGCTCTGTGGCAAAGAAGACAGTGAGGAGGGGGTAAGGGAGATGCAGAGGGACCTGTAATGCTTAGAAAAATTGTCTAAAATTTGGCAGTTATGTAATATCCCCCTTCCCATTGGGGACTGTCCATTTTTGGAGCACTGGAATAATGAGTTGGGCTACATCAGCCCAGAACCTAAAGGGTTAATTCCTCTGCCACATGGCAGGGCCTGCTGCAGTTAATAGATCATTGATGTGCGTGTGGGTATTTAATGGGGGGGGGGGTTGAGAGGGTTTTGGTTGGAGAAGAAGAGACCGGAGGAGAGGAAAAAGAGAGGAGCCACAGGAGTGGGGGCGATTGCCCGCTTCTGCTGGCTCAACCATCTATTGTGAGTCTGAAGGGGCACTTATTGCTGAGTTACCCTGGTGGGAAAGAAGTAGGAACTAGTGGGAAGCTTTGGATCTCAGCAAGGCACGAGTTAGAGCTGAGAGCTCTGTGGTCGAGAGTGTGAGAGGGAACGGAAACCTGCTGCCTGAATGCCCAGAAGCATGATTTGGGGCAGTGAAGATTCAGAGAGGACACTGCCCCTAGGAACACATTGCTCTTAGTTCTGGGGGGATGGTCGCTTACTTGGCACCCAGCGGAAGATGCAGAGGTTGGAAGGGAAGCTGCTGTAAGTGAAAGGCTGATTGCTCCATAGGGATTATGCCAGAGAGAGTGAGAGATGGGAAGGAGTGATGCTTCCAAGGGAAAGTATACTGTCTGAGGAGTGGGGAACCCTATGGGTACCATAATAATATTGCCTGTACTTTCTGGAACCATACCGGTCCACGGACCATAATGCCTATGTGCTTTGTGACCATATTGGTCCTGAAGTGAAGCTGCCTTGCTCCCTGTATTAATTTTGCTGCTCCATGGAGTTGACTGTTAATTAAATGGGACCCACCCCCCCCCATTCATTTCACTTCAGTGTGAACTCAGTTATTTTATTTAGCTGTTGCACCTCTAACCCATTTTTTCCTAGCACAGCACCCAAAGGAGATGCCTGCACCCCGTATCATCATAGGTATCATAGGTAAGTTCAAGCCTGAAGATAAAAATCCTATAAAGCCTGCCTATCCAATTTTAAAATTGAAATTTGTTGTTACCAAAATGGAGATCTATTTTAGTCTTAAATTCATTCATGGTAGAACTGTCAACAATGATAGATGGAAGTTCATTCCAAACTACCCTACAACTATACCAATGTTTACGTATATTATGATTCCACATCTGCTGGTATAGCTGTTTATTATGCTTTCTGGTACTAGTCCTACCCAGATTATGCCTAAGACCCAATTCAGCTAGGAGAACTTCATCCTTCATGAGCCTATACAGTAAACAAAGATCTCCCCTTAGTCTTCGATAGTGTAGGGAATAAAGATTAAGGCTAACCAATCTCTCATAATAGCTAAGTTTATTCAGTCCCTTAATATGTTTTGTCAATTTTCTTTGGACCCCTTCCAATGAATTTATGTCTTCCCTGTTTTGAGGTGACCAGACCTGCACACAATACTCCAAGTATGGCCTGACCAGAGCATTGTAAAGTGGGATAAGCACCTTCACCTCTCTGCTAGCTAAGTGTTTGAATATTAAATTTGTTTTGTGTTGCTTTTCTAAGTTGTATCCTGCAGTGAGTTCTAAACTTAAAGTCATTTGTAACCGTGATCCCCAAATCTCTTTCTTCTTTTACTTCACCCAAAGGGGTACTATCCAGTAGATATGTTTCAACCTTATTATTTTTACCAATGTGCATAACCTTACACTTGGTAATATTTAATACTAGCCTGTTTAGGTTAGTCCATTCGAGAATTGAATCCAAGGCGTTTTGCAAGGTAGCCTTATGTTCAGCATCATTAACCACTGACTCTAGTCTACAATCATCCGCAAACTTGTACATCCAAATATTTTGGTTATTGAGTTTTAATGAAGTGATATAAATATTAAATAGACTAGGCCCCAACACTGATCCCTGGGGAACTCCACTGGTAACAGGAGCCCAGTCGGAAAACTCCCCATTGATAACCACTCTCTGCCTTCTATCTCGGAGCCAATTCATAACCCAATTACAAATGTTACTATTAAGATTTATACCCTTTAGCACAGATAATAAATGTTTATGAGGCAGTTTGTCGAAGGCGTTTGCAAAATCCAGAAAGATCACATCCACAGAATTTCCCACATCTAGTTCCCTATTGACATTTTCGTAAAATGCCAATAAGTTAGTTTGGCATGATCTAGCCTTTGTGAACCCGTGTTGTAGGGGGTCTATCATATCATTATTACCAAGATGTTCCAATAGTAAATCTTTCATTAGGCTTTCCATAATCTTACCAATGTCGAGGTTAAACTAATGGGTCTAAAGTTATCTGGAAGAGTTCTAGGCCCTTTTTTTAATATAGGGACAATATTAGCTTGTTTCCAATCGTTGGGGACCATCCCAGTATTTATAGAGGCCTGGAAAAGACAAATTATTGGCTAAACCAATTCCATTGCCAGTTCTTTCAGAACCCTAGGATGTATTCAGTCCGGTCCGGGAGATTTGTTGGCGTTAAGATTGACCAGATATTTATGGACACTATCAGGGTTAATGATAATGTTACCAGGTATGGGAGGTCTACAGCATCCATATGAGTCAGTATCTTTTGTATTATACACAGAACAGAGGTACTTGTTTTGTATGTCGGCCATTTGTATATTTTTTGTCCTGATTCAGTAACAAATGGCCCAATATTGCTTTGAACCATCCGGATATTATTAATATATGAAAAGAATGCTTTTTTGTTGTCATGAACCCTTTCAGCAAGATGCACCTCTCTTTGTGCTTTAGCTTTCCTGATATTTATTTTAACTCTCCTAAGGCAGTCTTTATATTTCATATATATACCTTTACTGATTTGGATAGTTTAAATTTCTTATATAACCTGTTTTTTTTTTTATTGATTAATTTTTTAATAGTGGCAGAGAGCCAAACGGGTTTTTTTGTTTTATTAATATTATACTTAGAAGTGACAGGGATATATTTAGAAGTGAGTGTCTCAATTTTGGTTTTTAAGGAATCCCACGTAATTTGTACTGTTTTATTTTTGAATTCTAATCTCCAGTCCCAACAAAGGAGATGCTTTTTCATTTTATGGAACTCAGCTTTGCAAAAGTTCAATTTGGTAGTGGTACCAGTGGGTTTAAGGGATCTTATTTCGGTAACTTTAAATAGAACTGAACTATGGTCGCTGTTCCCCAAGGGAGTATAAATCTCAACTGAATTAACTGATGTTCCCAGATATTAGTAAATATTAAATCTAGGATATTGTTTCCCCTAGTGTTTTCAAGTACCTATTGTTCTAATCTCCCATGGTCAATAACATCTAAATATTGTCTCTCAAGGGGACATGTACCTTTTCTATTATTCCAGTCTATATTAGGTAAGTTAAAATCCCCTGTTAATAAGATTCTGTCAGTTGGATTGAGATCACCAAGGACTTGTAGTATGGCCATATCATCTTCTTGTGTTATAGAGGGAGGCCTGTATAATAGATCCAATATAATGTTGCGAGTATTTAATGGGAGGAGCTTTACCCATATAAGTTCAAGAGAACCAGTTTCCCATATAATTTCCTCACATGCTATGTCCTCATGTATATAGAGTGCTACCCCCACCGCCCTTCCTATATTTTCTACATCTACAAAATAGTTTGTACCCAGTAATTTCTTTGTCCCATTGATCATTCTCATTCCACCATGTCTCAGTAATCAATGCGATATGTATTTTGTGGTTCTGTAATATTATTTTGAACTCATAAAATTTATTTTGAAGACTTCTTGCATTAAGAAGTATTATGTTCCAGTCAGTGGTATTAGGAGAAGAAGGTGGAGGTACACTTAAATTGTTTTCAAGACCTGGTAAACATAACCCAATTATGGAATAGAGTTCTGCTTTGGGTGACCCCCTTCCCACAGACTTTACCACCAGCATACCCCTTGACACTGGGGAGGGGGTAGGCTACTACATGGGGGCTTGTACGGGATGTGTTTTATGGTGCCTGGACCATTGGTGATGGTGAAGAGATGCTGGGTGTAGTCTATTTTATGGTGGATGTGATTTGCTGCCATTTGGGACTGGTTAATATGGTGCGGCCTGCAGCATGAATTTGTCCCTCAGAGGAAGCTTTGGTGCCCAGTGGTCTGGCTTGGGGACATGGATGGCTGGAACATGTGAACACTATGCAAATGCTGTTGGGCCAGTCCAGATGATTGGACTGTGTAAGTTCTTCTGGGTGGGGATGGCAGGCTCTGGGGAGTTTGGCACAAGTAGCTGGGAAGACTGGAGAGGATGACTGATGTGGTGAGCTGTTCTGCAGAGCCTGTATTTGAGTAAGCAGTCAGAGATTTCTGAAGGAAGACTAGATTGCCCAGGCCCCTGCTGCATCAGATGCAATGGTCCCCTCTGCCATGCTTCAGTGGATGTGGGAGTCGGTGAAGAAGTCTACTGTGCCCTCTTCATGTGCTTTGTGCCAGTACAAAAGGCCTGGAATAACCATGTTGCCAGTCTGTTGTAGATGCTATCAAGGAGCTCCCTTTGAGTGTGATCAGCTGTTTCATCCAGGGCCCAGTGGATCAGTTACATGTGTGGACTCGGACTTAGCCAGTGTGAGAGGTTGGGAAGACCTGAGTGCCCAGCCTCCTGATCAGTCAGTTGGTGGAGGTGAGGAAGCTAGAGCTCAAGAGTCCCCTGCACCCTGTGGAGCAGAGCAGCATCAATGGCCATTTGGGCATGGCAGAGGCCTTAGCAGTGCCCAGGCCCCAAAAGAAACACCAATGTTGCTGACCCCTGAGGATTTTGCTTCACCCAGATCTCCACTATCTAGTGAGCGGGAGACAACCACCCCACTTGTGGCTGTACTGCCTGTTACCACTGTGGAATTGGTGCCCAGTAGTAGCCATCAGGAAGCCTCAGTGACTGGGTCAGATGGCCCATAACATTCTGGTGAATCATCAGGAACAGTCATTGCAGGCCCAGCAGAAGTAATGGTGGAGGATGAAGAGGAGCCGGGGCTGGATGTTTATCCCCCTCTGTACAAATCCATGGTGTTGTCCTCACCGGAAGATCGACCTAATTTGCCAGCACAGCCTCAGAGGAGGAGGAGGAGAGAAATGTGTGATCAAGCCAGTGACAATGATCCCAATGTGCGGAAATATTGTGAGAGAATATGCCTTCCCAATGGGCAGGTACCTCGTGCCACAATGCACAGCTTGCTTGAATGGTCCCAGGCAGAAAGGATAGTGTGCCATCAGATCAGGCAGGAGTATCCCTCATATATCTTCCCTGATCTACCTGAAAGAATTTGGGACATTACTGAGGAACACCACAAGGACTGGGTGAATCGTGGAGTTCTTGATAAACTGTATAAAAAACACAATCTAACCTCCACGAGCTCCACCTCTGTGCACCAGGAGGTCCAATGGATTGCGAAGGGCATCTTCTCTCATCATGCCTATGAGGGTCTGACCCTGTTCAAGAAGTTTGCTCAGATGCAAGATTTGACTGGGACCCATAACAAGTAGTATGTAGCTGCCACAGATTTTTTAGGACAAGCCAGACCCCCAGTTCTACTTTTCCCATTAGAGACTGGAACAGTTGAAGCCTGTGACCCCAATTTGACCCCAATGGACAGTTGAGACTTCCGTTGAGTTGCCCCCCAAGAGGTAAAGACTGTATAAAGGAGCAGACGAAAATGGAGGGAAGATAGGGAGAGAAGGCAAAACAGCTGCAAGCAGTTCAGCAGCGAAGATGGGTGAGATCAACCCTTTTCTTGTTTATTTTACTTTTATGAACTCTCTGAACTTTACTTATTTATGGACATTTGCAGACACTGATACCCCATGGTTTAAAACGGGTTGGTAATGGTGACCTCGGGAAGGATTTGAAAAGCTAAATTGTCACAGGCTGAAAAGGCAATAAGTGTTACTGTTGCTCTACTGCAGAATGTTATTTTGTGGCAGCTGTGTTTACTGTTATCATTGTAATGTTCTAATATGATCCATGGTTAACCCATATGTGGGGCATGGAGAGTAGGTGGTTTCGGCAGCCATTAGGCAGGTTGGGCAGTTTCTAATCTGGTATGTCAAGTTAGGACTGGGATGCCACCCCTGTTCTGACTGGCAATCTGAAAAGGTTCAGGTGGTTGTGTCGCCAGGGTACAAGCTCAAGCATAATTTTAGAGATTCAAGCTCTGTAGGGACCCTTTGTTAATTTTATTTTGATGGGAGAGTTTTGCTGCTCCTGCAGTGTCAATAGCGTAGCTGACCAGTGGCTTAGTGAGTGAGGGAGGGAGTGCACAGAACTCCTTGCTGGGTTACGGTTTTGTAGCTGGCAGTGCTAAAGGCTCGCCGGGGTCAGCTAGCAATTCAACAGGAGAGGGTTGTAACCCCCTCTGTTGGGGAGTGTACATTTTGGGGGCACTGAAGTAGTGAGTTGGGCTACAACAGTCCAGTACCTAAACTTCCTAAAGGGTTAATCCCTCTGCCGCATGGCGGGGCCTGCTGCTGGCCGGAGGTCATCGGTGTGCGTGGGGGTATTTAACGGGGGTTTTGGCAGAATTGATAGGCTTTTGGGTGAAGAGGAAGAGACCAGAGGGAGATAGAGAGAGAGAGAGAGAGAGAGAGAGGGCATGGCAGGTGGCTCCACATGAACAATCGTCCATGGTGAGTAGGCAGGGGCAATTATTGCTAAGTCACCCCAGTGGGACAGAAGTAGGAATTAATGGAAGCTCTGGATGTCAGCAAGGTATGAGACAGTGCAAACAGCCCTGTGGTCAAGACTGAGATAGGGAACGGAAGCCAGCTGCCTAAATGCCCAGAAGTGTGATTTTGGACAGTGAAGATTCAGAGAGGACTCAGCCCCTTGGGACGCGTCGCCCTGAGTCCTGTGGGGGGGGGTCACTTAGTTGGTGCCCAGTAGAAGATGCAGAAGTTGGAAGGTGAGCTGCCATAAGTGAATGGCTGATCGTTCCGTAGGGATTATGCCAGAGAGAGTGAGAACTGGGCAGGAGTAATGCTTCCAAGGGAAGGTATTCTGCCTGAGGAGTGGGGAACCTTATTAGTCCCAGAATCCTCTGTTCCTTTTACTTCAGTGTGAACTCAGTTATTTTATTAAACTGTTGCACCTCTAACCCTCTTTCTCATAGCCCAGCACCCAAGGAGATGTCTGCACTCTGTACGGACTGGTAAGGCCTGGTAAACATAAGCCAATTATGAAATAGAGTTCTGCTGTGGGCACCCCCTCCCCACGGATTTTACCACCAGCATACCCCTAGACACCGGGGAGGGAGTGGGCTACAGTTGAAATTCAGTACAATCAGTAGTGTCTAGTACATTCCCCTCCAAGTTACTGTAAAGAGCTTGCATTTTTGAAAATGTTTTAAAGTGTATACTTTCTTACTCATATATTGTCACTCCGTTATTTTCAAAATGGGTTTCTTAGTCTTCAGATGCCAGCTGGTTTGAAATAAACCCATCCACAAATGGCAAGGTGAAACCCTTGGATAGGAAACTGCTCTAACATTTTAAATACAACTTGCTCATCTGAGCTAGAGTACTCACTGCTTCTGTCCATGTGAGACTCCACTCAAGCTTCCCCATGTTCACTTCTGTAAAGTGAACAGATACCTAGCAGCTTATGGCTGGTGTGGGGTAGTTTGCTAACAGAGAGGCCACACCTCTCTCAATTAATAATCACATCAAAAGGATAGCAAGCTCTACCATTGCTCATTCACCAGATTCAATCACAATTCTTGCAAATTCCTGGAATTTATAAGAAATGTGATTGAATCTGGTGAAAGAGCAGCGGTAGAGCTTGCTCTCCTTCAGATGTCAGTTGAAATTCAGTGCCAAGAAGTGCAAGGTGATGTATGCAGGGAAACAAAAAGTCTAGGATATAATACTGGATTTGATGGGTTAAGCTGGGCACTTCTTCTGAAGAAATGGACCCAAAATGTATGTTAAGCAACTCCCTAAAACAATCCAGCCAATGAAACAAGGCCTATAGCAAGGTGATCAGAATGTTGGACATGATTGCTAAGACATACAAATGTCTTGGGGGCAAAATCCATCAGGTAAGATTCATGCCCAATGGAGCAGACACTTAGGAGTAAATATTGCAGAAAAAGATTGGACGTTAATTTGTGAAAGCCATATAGGGCAGTTAGGGTGTGACAATTTTTAAGAGGTCCAAAATAAATATATGACTAGGCCTGTACCAAAGCCACCAGACTTGTGAAATTAGAATATTTTGTATTCACACTCCAAAACAGCCTTAATCACCCCTTCAAGTTCTGGAAGGTTATCCAATCATTTTCCTCCACTTTGACCCAGTTTGTCTCCCCAGTCTTCAAGGTGGGCAACTCCCCCATCTTCAACCCTGCTGCTGTGGCCTCGTCCTTAAACTCCTTTTTCACCTCCTGTACTCAGTCTCTCCTCTCCTTCTCCCCCTTTACCCCCTTCCTCTCCTCTGCCTCTCCCCACACCTTCTCCTGCTCTCCCACCACTCTTTCTGCCTCCCTTGGGGCTATCCTAGCTTTAGATCCTCATAAGTGTGTGAGCCCCCATGGTCTTCACCCAAAGCTACTACATTCTCTCTGCACGTGCTATCATCATCCCTATTATCTGCCCCCTCGACCTTGCCTATTCCCTATCTACAGTCCTAGACACTTGGAAATAGGCAACTGTCATCCCCTTCCCCAAAGAGGAATGATCTCTTCTCTCTTGATAACTTCTATCCAGTCTCCCTACTCCACATCCTGGCTAAGTTCCAATAACACTTTGTCCTCTCTCATCTCTCCCTCCTCCTTGACTCCTCCCCTTCTTCACACCTTGCCAGTCTGGCTTCAGAAAGTCCCACTCAGCTGCCCTCCTCCAGCTCACAGACTCCATTCTATCTGGCATGGATCAGGGCCAGGTCACCACTGCCATCTTTATTGACTTGGTCAATGGCTTTAACACTGTAGCCCACCCCTTCTCATGGACAAACCTAAGGTGACTGGGCTTTCTGCCTCTTCAGTCAGTTGGTTCCACTCCTATCTTGAGGGCAGGTCTCTAGTTGTCTGTACTGGAGACACCCTATGCCACCATTCCCCATCTGTTCAGGCATGACCCAAGGGTCTGTCCTTGGCCCAGTTCTCTTTTCAGTTTTCCTAAATGACCTCCCCACTGCCTGTTCCTCTGTGTCTGTTCACATGTATGCAGATGATACAGTGCTCTTTGCCTCTGGCCCTGACCTCACTGCTCAGCTCCAACGGAACTTTGCCAACATCCAGTACTGGTTTCTGGTTAGTCGGTTGTCCCTCAATGCCCCAAAAATGGTCACCATGAACTTCGACACCAGGCAGTGGCTTGTTTGGCTCTCTGCTCTCCCTTTCTTCCATACCCATGATGGTGTAATGATTGAGGATGTCACTTCCTTTAAATACCTTGGGGTCTGACTGGACCATCACCTCAATTCCTCAGTGCATATGGATACCATCTACCACAAGCTCCACCCTGAACTTGGTGCACTCCACAGGAATAAAATGAGCATACCACTTACTGCCCACCAAGAGAGCATCTAGATGATACTATCTTTGACTATGGTGTCATCATTTACAGCGCTGCTCCCAAGTGCACCCTAGCCAGACTAAAGACCTACTTTCATGCTTTCTGCTGTTTTTCCCTGGATTGTCCACCCACTGTGATGACCCTACCACTGTATTAACCGCTGGCCACAGGTGGGACCATTCCATATAGTAGTAAATGACATCAAGGATTCTCTGTTATTTCCTCTGTGACAACAATTTCCTAGCTAGGCACTACCTGAGTATAGTACCTTACCTCCCCAACTGGTGTAGCTAAGAGCTGCCAAGAGTAGGGAATGCTGCATGGGACTGACCTGGAGACCTGCAGGAATGTGAGACACAGGCTCTGTAAGCAAGGACACTGACACTTGGATTTAAGGGAAAAAAAGGTAAATTTTTACTGAAAAGGTGAAATAAATATCTGAAAAAAAAACAGCCACGAATGGCACAATACACCTTGTGAATAAATGACAGATAAATACACATAAAATTAGCAGTACGTTTAACACTTTACTTCTTTCCCAGCAAGGCAACACCACCCCACTGACCTTCTTGTTTCTCTTTTTCCCTGGAGACTGCAGGCACTCACCACCCATCAGCCATCCAGCACATTCACTTTACCCCTGGAGGCTGCAGGCACTCACCAGTCACCAGACCCTCCAGCTACCAAACAAGCTAGTCTCAGGATAAGTGCCCTCACTTTGGCCTTAATCCATGAGCTTATTCACACTGAAACCATAATAGTCTGTGGGCTTCTGTTTGGTACAGGGTCATATGTGTCACCAGTTTTCATAGGAACTGAAGGGCAATGATGAAGGGGCAGGGATAGCTTTTCACATAGTAAATCTAAGTATGTGACCAGAAATAATGGCAAATTGGGTATTAATAAAAAGGTTTTTAATTTTTCTATCATATGAATATAATCTAGAGGTTCATGAAGTCAATAGTAATGTAATCATAAAGTCACAATTTTGACCTGACAGTTTTGGAAATCAAATAGACTGTAGATGGGGATATATAAAGATATTTTCTATGGAATTATTATTGCATAAAAGAATATTGAAAAGGTTGTTTTAGTATAAAATAATTCTGGAAAAAGCAAAATAATTTGTATTTCTTTTTTCAGGACTTGAGACAGCGTGGCTGATGAGCACCCTGTAGCACTGAAAGCACCTAAGTCGAGGCGGACAACTTGCTGGACCATAGAGGAGAGATGTATAATTCACAACAGCAAGAACAAGTCTGACATAATAATAAGACCTCTGACATTGACTAGTCAGTCCAGAATTGAAGAGGTTGCACGTAGGAGACAATTGTGTGAAGACCCAAGTATCAGATGCAATGACATATGCAAGAGCATACCTGATGAACTTGATGACATGTGTCATGGGTATCACAGACAGTGCTTCCAGTCATTTACAAATGTCAAATACTGTACCTTAGGAAAAGGAAGTGTCAGGTTGATGATGACACAGAGAACCAACAGCCTTCAACCTCCCAAAGGAGCAGAGCTGAAACCCCCTCTCAAGTGTTATTTACTTCAAACTAGTGTATTATGTGTGGAAAAAGAGATAAGTGGATTTCTGGAGGAAAAAAGAAGACAAACTAGGGAAAAACTGACTCAGTGTGTAATAAAAACTGCAGAGATATCTATCAAAGAAGCAGCAGAGGCAAAACAAGACAATAATCTACTATACAACATTCGAGATGTTTATGTAATTGCAACAGAGGCTCATTATCACAACTCTTGTCGCTGTGATTATACAAGGAAAGATGACAGAAACGCGGTAGTGGGCCAAACTGTTGAAAGTGTTGAGCAAATCAGAGCCCACAAAAAGGCATTTGAGTATATCACCAAATATGTTGAAAAGAGTATCATCAGAGGATCACAGGTTGAAAGAATGACACTGTTACATGAGAGGTACCTTTTATTTATGCAGGCTTATTACCCAGCACTCTATAATCCTAATTACAAACCAGACAAGCTGAAAAACAAGTTGATCAAACATTTTGGTCAGAGGATAAGGTTCTGCTAGCCAGACTTTAGAAGTGAACTTCTTTACTCTGATCAGCTCCCAACTGGTCAAGCTGTGGAGACTGCATTTGAATCTGCTGCATCAGATGACAGAAGACTTGAAGAGGCAGTGCCTCTTTTGTGTCGTCTCATCATAAATTCCTTCAGGGAATCACAGGAGCTTCCCTGGCCACCTTCTTCAGGTTTCCTGCTCTCCAACACCATCTCACCACCAGATGTGCTTGTAAAATTCCTGGCACACCTCATTTCTGGTCGATCTAATTCTATGACCACCTCAAGAAGAAGAGAGGTTGGTGAATTCAGTTGGTCAAGATATTTGCTATGCAGTGAGTTGTGGTCAATAGAAAATGTCATTACAGGAATGACTGTAAGACACATCACTGGTAGTGCTAAAATCATGAGTATCTTCAACCGCTTTGGACACTGTGGGCCAGATATTCAAACTGTGCCATTCTGTGGCGCAAGCCCTTGCGCTGCTCAAAAAAGTTGCGCAGGGGTGTGGCCAGGGCAATATTCAATGGAGTTGCGCTATGGAGCAACTTCTTTGAATATCGCCCCCTGGCCACAGCCACTGTGCATGGCGCAGTGGAACTTGCACCACCACAAGTGGTCAGAGTGGAGCATTGAGATGTGGTGGTGCAAGTTCCATTGCGCCATGCGCAAACCTGCGATATTCAAAAGATGACATGCAAATGGGGCCATAATTTATGCAAGGTGCCGGGGGGGCCATTTGCATATCTGATCTCATTTGAATGCCATTAGCATGCGGGTGCGCCGATCCCCGACGACTTGCGCCTGGCGCCCTGCCAGACTGCAGCCGTCGGGGATAGCGCCTGCAGCCCGATCGCGGGCATAATAGTGAGTCCCCCATTTGCCCTATTGTGGGCGGGCGTTCCGTTCCCCAATTAGCCTGATTGCGGGCTAACATTATTTACCCCCCAGCCCGATCGCAGGCATAATGTTATTTACCCCCAGTAGCCCTATCGCGGGCAGACGTTATGTCCCCCAAGCAGCCCGATCGTGGGCATAACATCAACCCCAAAGTCCAGTATCCCTGGTGGTCCAGTGGACTGTGAAGCTCAGTGCGGGCATAACGTCAGCCCCAAAGTCCAATATCCTGGTGGTCCAGTGGACTGCAAAGCCCGATCGCGAGCATAACGTCAACCCCTCAAAGTCCAATATCCTGGTGGTCCAGTGGACCACGAAGCGGATCGCGGGCATAATGTCAACCCCCAAAGTCCAATATCCCTGGTGATCTAGTGGCCCCACCCTACCCACCCATGGAGCCCCACCACCCCACTTCCCCGTCAGCCAGCGGCGGCAGCACCCACCATCTGCACGCCCACCCGACTGACAACTCAATAAGAGCTGCACACCTATTGGTTCAGAGCAAGAGCCAATGGGCATGCAGCCCATACCGTACAAGGCAGTCCAGATATGTAAATGAATTCATTCATTGAATAAATATGATGTATTTATATGTATGTGTATATGTTGTATAAATAAAAGTTTTTTTAGTGGTAATTATATGAATGTGGTATGGGAATCAACATTTTTTATAATAGGATCATTTGTATTTGTAGGACATCATGATTCTGATGAGTTGAGACTTAAAATGGGGGAATTCTAACTAATTACACCATGTGTGAGATTGACAGGTGTTTAGTGTGATCACATGTTATAGCAGTCCTATATAAGTGGCGGTTTGTTAACTAAGAATGTTAGCCTTTAAGAAAAACTGGTTAGGTTCAAAATATGTCAGGGGTTTATCTGCACTGTCTGCCTTTTTAATGTAATAAATTGAATTTTTGCACGATAATGCTGTGGTGTCCTTTTTTGGATTTGTGTGTGCAGGGGACCTGGAGTAAATGATTTAGGTAAGGTAACCTCCAGGAGAAAAATAAGTAGTACCACAGTACGAGGCTGTTATACCGCACCCACCACTGCTTCCTGCACTCCTCCTCTCCCTCCCTTCCCTTGATAAAAGGTGCCTTGCACAGTGTTCTTCCTTTATCTCCAAATTCTGGCTTGACTCCCTTACCTCATACCTTGCCCCTCTCCTTTAATGCCCCCAACCTCCTCATGCTCGCTTTGCAGCACTGACACTAATTCCCTTTCCCTTCCTCCAAGGAAGTCTACTGCAGATCAAACTGCTTTCTCTTATCGCTTCCTTAAACTCTGGTCCTCTCTTCCCCTGACCATTTGCTCTGCCTCTTCACACAGCTCCCTCAAGTCTCTCCTCTATGACTGCACAACACACTCTTGCAGTTGCTCCTTATCCCATGTCATATGCTGCCATCCACCATTCTCAAACCACTAATCTCTCTCTACCCTGCTTACTGCATTAGTGTATCCCTCCCTTACCCACCCTCCCCAGTTTACAGTATTGTTGTATTGCTTTTGTGCATTTGCAAATGTAGAGTAACGTATCTTATTGTACTATATTTCTCTGCACCTGGTGTTTGCCTTTTGTATAGTTGTTAATTTTTTGTACTTTTTGTAGCTTGTTGTATTGTCTGCTTTCCACCAACCCCTCCCCCAGGGCACATCCAGAAATGAACTATTACCAGCTCAGTATTCTTTCCTTGCAAAACATTTGATAATAAGTATAGAAACAGAGAAAAATAGACAATGACAACAGAAAAAGACCAGAGGTCCATCCAGTCTGCCCAAGTTCTTTATAATCCCTTGAACCTACTGTTCCTCCAGGGTACTAACCCTCCCCATCCTCTCTCTATTCTCCTCCTCCTTGGTCCTGTCACCCCCGGTAACCACTGTTCCCTTCATTATGTCCAAGCCCTGCTTCAATCCCCTGACTGTTTTCGCACCCACCGCTCCAGCTGACAGACTGTTCCAAGGTACCACCACCCTTTCCATAAAGTAGTACTTCTTCACATCTCTCCTAAACCTACCTCCTGTTAATTTCCATTCTTGTCCACGTGACCGCGAATTGGTATTAGGGTTAAACAGTTCTCCTCAGTTAACTTTGTTAATTCCTTTAAGGAACTTGAAGGTCTCTATTATATCTCCCCTCTCCCTTCTGGTCTCCAGTGAGTACATATTTACTGCTTTGAGGTGCTCCCCATAGGATCTGCCCTGCTGGCCCTGAATCATTTTTGTTACTCTGCACTGGACTGTCTCCTACATATCCTTATCCTTTCTGAGGTGAGGACTCCAGAACTGGGCACAGTACTCTAGGTGATCTATTATTTCCCCTTATCATTGTACATACCTTTAAGAAAGGTGTTTTCCCAATATGAGACAGGTATAAAGAAGAGAGGAGCATGTACTATCATTATTTCTGGGAATGTACGAAGCTCCACCCTTCTGGTCCAAAAGTGTTGTGGAGGTGACTAAGATTTTTATAACGCCAGTGATAGGCACTCCCATTTCCCTAGTTTTTGGCCTGGAAGGAGGATGCGGGAAGGACTGGGCACTGTATCCTAGAGTGATATAGATAGTATTTATGCTGTGCCAGGAGGTGTATTCAGAACACCTGGGATTTACAAGACATTCCTACAATAATTATGTGGACAGCTGCGAGAAAAACATTGGCCAGGATATTCGAACGGGTTTAGGGATCGCTAAATGGGTTAGTGACCTGCTAACATTACTTTGTGGGGCAAGGCAGGGAGGGACCTTAAATGAGGGAGTCATTTGGTCACCCCAGAGGCTGGCTGTGTCCTCTGGGCACAAGAATCTTTGACATTGTTCCACTGTATAGCAAATTTCTTATGCAGTAATTGAACTACACCACATTCTGCTAGTGGTGCACCGAGTTTGAATCTGGTATCCCACATCTAAGCACTTGATGTAAAAGGAACAGCAGAACAAAAATTATTGGCTTTAAAATAAACTTCATTTCAAGCAGGAGTTTGTACCGGAACAACCTATACCAATTCAGCATTACCAGGACGGGAACAGAAAGAGATTCCTGGTATTGTAAAAAAGGGTGTTTCCTCCTGAAATGTACTTGGTTGACTTATAAAGAAAATAGAAACAGAGAATTTGTCAGCAAAAAAACACTTGACCCAGTCAGTCTGCCTAGATGGTCCCAGCGTGGTCTATATCTATAGACCCTAACTGGTCTTAGGCAGCCCTCCTTCCTCCCTGTCTATTTATTAATATTGTACTATGTTTTATCCCATGAATACTTGAAGCCCCTTACTGTTTTCGCATCCACCACTTACGTTGGCAGTCTGTTCCAGACGTCTACCACTCTTTCAGCGCTCTTCCAGGGTGTACTGTACATATTGAGATCCCGCAGCCTCTCCTCATCGGGCATTTGGTGTAATCCCTGCACCATTTTAGTTGCCTTCCACTGGACTGCCTCCGTCCTATGTCCATTCTGAGGAACAGCCTCCAGAACTGGACACAGTACTCCAGGTGGGATCTCACCAGCAAGCAATATAGTGGAAACACCACCTCCCTATGCCTGTGCTCCCCAGCATTTTGCTGCCCCTACCCCCTGCTTTGTCACACTGCCCTGCCACTTTGAGGTCATCAGACAGGATAACCTTAAGGTCCCTTTCTCGCTTAGTCACTGTCAGTACCCCCACCCCCCATCCTATACTTAGCTCCTGGGTTCCTTTGCTGTAGGTGCATGATTTTGTACTTTTTGGCATGGAACCCCAACTGCCAATTTTTTTGAGTTTCCTGTGTGGCGCAATGTTGAAGGCCTTGCTAAAGTCCTGATAGGCCACATCCACTGCCCTCCCCTGACCTATTTTCTTGATTACCCACTTTGAGAAATCAGTCAGATTCTTCTGGCATGACCCCCTGACCCATTGAATTCAAAATACTCAACCAAAGGGTTCTATTAATCCCCCCTTCCCCACTGAGGTGAGGCTGACCAGCCCACACTTACTAGCCTCCTCCCTGCTGCTACTCTTATGTAGAGGGACCATATCTGCTGTCCTCCAGTCCTCCGGCACCATGTTTGTTTCCAGTGATCTGTTGACCAAGGCTATCAGTGGGGTAGCTAGCACCTCCCTAAGTATTTTTAGCACTGGGTGTATCCCTTCCAGTCCCACGGCCTTGACACCTTCAGAGGCACAAGTCCCTTCAGGACTCTTTCCTCTGAAAATGAACTTGTGTCAGCCTCCTTCCACGCTTTGTTCCTGCTGCGCCCTAGTGGTTCATCCCCACTCCCTCCACTGTAAAGACTGAGCAGAAGTCACTATTCAGGATGTCTGCCTTTTATTGGTCCTTTTCTGTGCCTAGAAATGTAGAAGTTGTCGACAGATGAGGAACTCTTAGCCCACCTAGTCTACTCTACATTCCCTACCTACTGTGTCACTGCAGACCCTACTCAATCTCCAGTCTCCCCCCTCCCTCGCCTTACTTCTTAGGTCCCCTTGTGTCTATCCCATATATGCTTGAATACTGTTACTGGAAGTCTCCCCCTGCTGCCCTCCTTACCCTCACTATCCCTTCCCTTGCTTTTTTCTTCTCACTTACGTACCAGAAAATGGTCTAATCCCCTTTAGCTACCCCTTTGACAGGCAATGCATATGAACTGAATGATTGAGTCTCCATGAATCTGATTTTAGTGTAGAACAGAAAGTATACAGTGTTTGGAAAATGTTGTAAGTTTCAGGTAATGAAACTGTAGGTAGAGGACACAAACTATTCCCATGATGTTGAGGAAACATAGAATTTGTTAGCAGAAAAGGATTGCTTGGCCCACCCAGTCTGCTCAGCTGATCCGGCCTAATCTGTCTCCACCGACCCTAACTGGTCTCCATGACCCTCCCTCCCTCTCTCCTCATTGTTTTAGTCCCCCCATGTCTATCCCATGCATGTTTGAAGCCCCCTGCTGTTTTCACCACCACCACCACTTCTGCTGGCAGTCTGTTCCTGGTGTCCACCACTCTTTAAGTGAAGTAGTACTTCTTTACATCTCTCTTAAACTCCCCCAACCCAGCTTCATAGCATGCGCTCTGATCCTAGTGCTCTTTCTCAATTATTTGTTTTATTTTATTCTTTGGTAACCAAGTAAGACTCACTAGGCACATGTGCCTGTTTTCAAGAGTGCCTGTGGAGCACTGGGGTGGTTAAGTGACCTGCTCAGAGTCACACAGTATGCAAGTTGAGGCTGTGGGACTCAAACCCAGGTCTGCTGGATGTACCAAGCTCATTCACAGCTCGTTACTCTAACCTCTAGGCTATGCTGCCAGCTTTTTGGCACTGAACCCCAACTGCCATGCTCTTGACCACTACTTGAGTTTCCCAAGGTCCCTACACATTTTCTTCATCCCCCCCGAGTGTCTACCCTATTATAGACTTTGGTGTCATCTGCAAAAAGGCATACCTTCCCTTCCAGTTCTTCTGCATTGTCACTTAGGAAGACATTAAAGAGGACCGGCCCCACTACTGAGCCCTGCAGCACCCTGCTGGTCACTCTCCTGTTATTAGAGTGAGTGGCATTAATCAGCAAACCCTGTTGCCTATTCATTAACCGGTTCCTTACTCTACCACCCTTTCATTTACCAGGGTTTCCGTTCATTTCCCCACCATTGAAGTTAGACTGATCTTTGCTAGTTGATAGCTGCTAGCCTCTTTCCCCCCTGCTGATGCTGCTATGGAGAGGGAACATGTCTGCTCTCCACCTGTCCTCCAGAACCATGTTTGTTTCCGGTGAGCTGTTGAGGAAGGCTATCAGTGGGGCAGCTAGCACCTCCCTGAGTTCAAGTACCCTTGGGTGTATCCCTTCCAGTCTCATAGCCTTGTCCACTTTCAGTGCTGCAAGTTTCTTCAGGACACTTTCATCTAAAAATTTACTTGTGTTCATCTCCTCTCTCCCTTTGTTCTTCCTGCTCCCTTGTGGCCTGTCCCCACTCATTCCACTGTGAAGACTTAGCAGAAGTGCCTGTTCAGGATGTCTGCTTTTTCTTGATCCTCTTCTGTGCAGTCTCCTGCTGCCACCCTCCTTATCCTCACAATCCCTTCCCTTGCTTTCCTCTTCTTACTTATGTACTAGAAGAAAGTATTATCCCCTTTTGGGATTTATGTGATAACAGTGAAAGCATAAAGGCAGTCTGCGTTATCGTGAAACCAGAGTGCCAAAAATCTACTTCGGTACTCTGACTCCCCAGCGCACAGCAAAACAGCACCAAGGACTTGTATTTTAAATGTTTTATGTGGTGGGGCTGCACCATTATATTCGCTGACCCCCCATCTGGTTGCCCTACCCTGTCAGTAGCCCCGATGACATCTCTTGGGATTAGTCGCCATTGTTGCAGGCGCTCAATCACCGACGCCCATGTCACAGGCTACCCCCTTTTGCTACCCCTTTCTGCTTGCCTCTGTTTTACTTGGTATACCTCCCTGTGTTCCTCCCTGTGTTTCCTTGTACCTCTCCAATGCCACCTTTTTTCCTTCAGCACCTTGGCCACTTCCCTAGAGAACCATAACGGTGTATTTTTTTCCTTCTACTTTTACTCACTGCCTTCACACAGAGGTTGATTGCCTTGATTATGCTGTCCCTTATTTTTCTCCACTGTGCCATCACCCCTCCCTGGCAATCCCCCCCAAGAGACAGTTTCTGAGGCAGTATCCCATTTCTTTAAAATCCACCCTCCTAAAGTCCAGGACCCTCATCCTCATGTTGTTTTCCTCTGTTCTCATCTTGATGTAAAATCACAATGTACAGTGAGCACTGGTACCTAGAGTACTGCCCCCTGTGGGGTCTGGTGTCCAGATCCAGCAATGTCACATCCCAAACTTAACCATACTGGATTGACTGTAAGGCCTTTTTCTGGTGGGTGTTTTCATATGTTTGTATGTTCCTTGACTAGCTGCCTGAGAAAAGCCTCTTGTAGGGAGTCAAGAATGGCACTGCTCCTTATCAAAGCTGCAGCTGGAAGGCTTCAGTCCACATCTGGCAGATTGAAGTCCCCAACTACCAGCACCTCCCCCTTACTTGCCATCCCGATGATGGCTTCCCCAACTGCCTTATCCAACTCCTCTCCCTGTGCTGGACATCTGTATACCACCCCTGTACAGGTAGCGGCCCCAGTACCTGTCTGCAGGATGATCCACAGTACCTCCAGCCCTTCTTCTTCCTCCGGGTGTCCCTGTACTTCTGTGGACTTGATTCTCTCCCTCACATACAGTACAATCCCTCCTCCCTTCTATGTCTCTCCTAAACAGAGAGTAGCCCGGTACGTCCATGTCCCAGTCGTGGCTGTCAGTGCACCACAACTCTGTTATGGCCACCAAATCCATGCTGGCCTCTGCCACCATGGCATCCAGGGGTGGAATTTTATTTCTAGACTCCTTGCATTGGTGCACATGGCTCTCCATACCTTACTCTTTCCCTACCTGCTTCCCTGCTTCACCCTCCCCCTGCTTGTGCTGTTCCCTGGAGCTCCCCTGACCTTGAATGTTGACCCTGTGCCAGACTCACTTGCTACTAGTTCATGACCCAACATATCAGGGAGCCCCTGTCAGATTTAAATATTGAAGGACAGAGAAACTATTTACAGGCAGAAGAAGCCAAGAGCCCATCCACTCTGCTCTGATCCTACCTACTACTGCTCCAGCATATTGCTGGAAATGCTCTAGTACGGGCCCCCTACTGGCAGCATGGTCCTTTTTATGTTGTCTTGCACATACGCAAGCAACATTTTGTGGTAGTAGGAGAAATGCAGAGGTGTGTCAGTGTTGGCGAATGCAGGGCACACTTTAGAAGGTGCGTCCCTCATTCTCCAATTAGCCAGCATCTTTGCACTGACACAAGAATATGCAAAGTGCCACCAACTTAAAAGAAATGTACTGCTGCAATCAGAGACAAGCTCGTCATGCAACAGCATAGATGACATGCCTCCCCTACATGCCTTTGTTGGTGAAACATTTCAATAAACATTGCAGCTGCTGCCGCCGTCTGCCACACAATACCCAGAAAGCCGACTTTGGGGGTACCCAATCCTCCTGTGGCATGTCCCCTTCCCAGTTCAATTTGTTTGACAATGGGGGTACCCAGTCCTCATCGGCAAAATGCCCCCCAGTTCAATTTGTTTGCCGATGGGGGTACCCAGTCCTCATCGGCAAAATGCCCCCCAGTTCAATTTGTTTGCCGATGGGGGTACCCAGTCCTCATCGGCAAAATGCCCCCCAGTTCAATTTGTTTGCCGACGGGGGTACCCAGTCCTCATCGGCAAAATGCCCCCCAGTTCAATTTGTTTGCTGATGGGGGTGCCCAGTCCCCATCGGCATAATGCCCCCCCCCTCAGTTTTATTTGTTTGCCGATGGGGGTGCCCAATCCCCATTGACTTCAGTCCCAACACACACACTTTCTTTGCTGACAGGGGTGCCCAGTCCCTGTTAGCTTTGATTCCACAAAATAAAATCCATGTGGCACACTGAGGCCCACCCCAGTGTGACCAAATGTATGTTTAGTAAAACCTGTAAAAAAAAAACTTCCGCCGATGTTTTTTTTTTAATCCTATGTAAGCAAGAAAACAGTCCTCAGCATCAGGACACTCCTCCTCCCCAACCCACACCCACCCTCTGTGCACCCCACCTCCCCGCACCCCCTCACCCCATACTTACCTCAGAGGTCCGCGAGTGATCTTGGTGGAGCGGGAGACATCTGAACTCTTCAACAGCCGATCGCAAACTGAATAATGGCATCAGTGGTGGGGGGGTTCAACTTAGGTGGATATCTCAGCCATTTTTTTGAATTAAGGCTCCAGATTTTCAACATGGGGTTCATGGGACCCCACCCCATGAACACATGCACTGTCATTTGTTATTCCGTCTCAAAAAGGTCATTTCATGGTCACTGTGCGGAATCACCTTTTGGGACTGAGTAACAAAATGACAATGCCACTATTCATGAGGTGGGGTCCCAAAAAGTCTATGTTGCAAATCTGTTGAAAAAATTTCAAATAATTATTGTGTTACAAGTGTGCATTGCGCACTTTCCACGCACGCTCGTGACTTCACCAGTTTTTCATATTTTCACTCTGGATTTTCAACATTGCCATTTTTTTACACCTCCTCATGAACAGTACAGCTGTCATTTTTCACATCCTGCCTGAAATGTGTTTTTGTTCCTGTGGCATCAAATGACGCAGTTGCTGTGCAACATCACCTTTCAGCTAACAAACTGATACTGCCACTGTTCATGAGGCGGGGTCACAAAAAGCCCATGTTGAACATTTGGAGTGAAAATACAAACAAATGCCGGGGGTGTTAGGGTTTCCAACTGTAATGCCCCACCCTTTAGAAAGTGACAGGTATCAGGGGTGTGACTTGGGATTGTCGTCTGTAGTGCTCACTCCATTCCACCCCCACCCTGAAGCCACTGACAGGCACTGAGGTGTGCTTTGGACTCTTCGACCCCAAAGTTCATCCCATTCTCCTATACTGCACCTATCTCAGTGTATTTCCTTTTGGAATGGGGTGAGCATAAGGCCCAAAGACCTCAAGGCACACTGCGACACTTGTCGGTGTCTGCAGGGTAGGGTGAGGTGAAATGGTGTGAGCGTTATGGCTGATGACCCAAAGGCACACCCCAATGCCTGTCAGTCTTTGTAGGGTGTGGGGTGGGGTTGGCGACAGTTCACTACTTCACTGCCATTCCTATTCTGCATCTCTCTAACTCCTGAACTACCAATGCCAATGCCAGTAAGACAACATTCGGCATTGACAGATGCTTGTTACAGCTATGTTCCCTTCCCCACAGTTACTACTCTTTACTCCTATCCCTCTCCCCCTTGAAACCCTGCACTGTCTTTGACTTACCACTTCTCATGGCAAACTATTCTATCTGTCCACCATCATTGCAACCATGCAGAAGTACTTCCTTACACCTCTCCTGAATTTGCCTCCCATCAGTTTGTACCCCTGCCCCTAGTGCAGGTCCTCTCACTCTTTCTGTAAAGTGTTTGATTGTCCACTCTGTTGATCCCCTTAAGGTATGTACTTAAAGTTTTGTTCATACTGTATCTCCCCTCTCGCTTCTGGCCTCAAGTGGGCACATATAGTCGGCCCGGTGGCGCTGAGGGTTGAGGTGCTGAACGCCACACCTCACGCCATGCCAGCGAACCAAGTTCAGGAGCAAGCTCGGCTGCCGGGGGTCAGCAGGGGAGGGACTGGATTGAGCGCATGCTGGGCTATTCTCCTGTCCCAGGGGGAGGGCATTGGGGAGCTCTGCGCTCCGGCGGCCCCTGGTGGAGTCTGGGGTTGCTGCAGTAGTGCAGGGCTGCATGTAATTGCATGCCTGACACTGGCAGGGTTGCCGTGCGCCATAGCGTTGGGGGGTGCACACACAGGGATAGGGGTGGGTGAAACAGAACATAGGAAATCCCTGGTTCCAGGGGTAGGCAATGGCACCAATCCCCACGTCCATGACCGGGTCCAGCTCGGCAGGCCTTCACTGACCCTCTGCCCAGGGGTCCACGTCCGCAGCTGGAGTCTACAAAATGAAGAGCACCCAAGGTAGGAGGGGTGACCCCACCCTGGAGGGGTTAAGCTGGGGGTGCCAGCTGTGAGGTGGGGAGGAGGAGAGGAAGGTTCGGTTGGGGAGACTTCAGGCAGGACAGGACAAAGGTTGGATGCCTGAGAGAGACTCCTGGATCTGTGATCGAGAGAGAAAAGAAAAAAAAGTGGGCACATATATTTAGACTGTTCAACTGTTCCTCTAGATCCTTCCCTGCACATCTTGCACATTTTAGTGGCCCTCCTTTGCACTATTTCTAGGTGATCACAATCCTTTTTTTTTCAATTCTATTTAATCTCCTTACATCCTGGAACTCTCTTGGGCTACCTCTTCTCGCCGGCCGTTCTACCACCAACCTGACCTCCTGCCTCCTCATAGGGTGAACCCCCCAGCTCTGAGCCCCCTGGGGCAGGGCCGCCACTCCTACTGGTGCTCTATCTTCAGTCTCATGCCGGCCAGGGTGGAGGAGGAGGGGAGAGAGGCGGAGGCATGGTCCGGTGATGGTGTGTGGTGGTGGCCCGGAGAGGAGCCATCGCTTATCCAGGTGTAAGGGTTTTTTTCTTTTTTGTGTGCCCTGGAGCGTGGCATGCAATGGCGTCAGCACGCGGCTGCCCATAGATGTCTGCCGCGCTCGTCCGCTGATTCCTGTTCCTGCACTAGTAGTACCCCTAGTTTCCACCGGGGGTCTCTACTGTGCCAGGAAGACCCCGGATCCCTCCCAGGGAGAGGAGAGCTGTACCTAGGATGCTCAATCCAACTCCCTCCCCTGCCGACCCCCAGTGCCCGTGCTCGCTCCCGAACCTGGGTCACTGGCATGGCACGAGGTGTGGCATCCAATGCTTCAACCCTCAGTGGCACCGGGCTGGCCTGATCACAATCCTTCTTGAGATACACCCTCCAAAACTGCATGCAGTACTCAAATTGTGGCCTTACCAGGGATCTGTATTGGGACAGAATCATCCAAATCATTGCAAGTGGAGGTTAGTTTTCTCATACTTTGGGCAATGTTTAGGGTGTGTCTTACCCATGGGTTTGTTGTTATAGCCATGTGTCTCATCTTTATCCCAGCAAATGGTAAGCAATGTTGCCGGGGGTGGGCCCTCCTCCTCCTCTAACTCATAACACTCAGACGATTGCTTCTGTTTCACCCACATGACCGTACGTGTGGCTTAAGCTGCTAAATAAAAAATCCAGGACTGCCAAGCCCCCCTCATTTTTTCGCAAAATATGGGTTACTTGCCTAATCCTTCTGGACTTATCCACCCAGAGAAAGTTTAGGAGCTGTGGGTTCAACTATCTTAAGAACTGCTGGGGAATCGGAGCGGTCTTAAATAAGAAAAGCCAACATGGTAAGACATTCATTTTTGCAATTTCAACTCCCCAGAGACATAGGGCTCAATTCTAGAAGAGTTACGCCTGGCATAACTGCACTTGCACTGAAAAGAAAAGTGCAAGTAGCAAGATTTGCCAGTAGTTGCGACATGCGGTATTCTACAAAGTGGCCTGCAAAATGCTGTTGGCCACTTGTGCCAAAGTAGAGTTATGCCAGCACATATGCCCTAAACCACTGAGACATGGTGCTAGGGGGTTTACGGCAGCAGTTCTGCCCTATTCTGGAAGGGCAGCAACTAAATTCCCAATGTCGGGATTCTACAAGAACCCACGGAGGAGAACCGTCAACGTAAGTTAAACCAGCATTTAGCTGGCGTAACTGTACGTATGCTGTCCAGGGGTTCTGTAGACCAGCCAGCAGCCCAGCATGCAATCCATGTGCCCTCCCCTATGCCCAGAATACCCCTATAGGTGCCCTACAGGGCATCTCGCACCATGGCCTCCCAATCCCCTAAACAGTTCATTCCCTGCAGGGCAGCACACACCCCCAGCTCCTTGAACCCCCAAACAGTAAAAGCCCTGCAGGGCTGGCCACGCACCTCATGCCCCCAAATCCCCCACTGCTAAAGGCCCCACAGGATAGCGCTATCCACTCCCCCACCTGTGCCCAGACCCTGAGACACAGTGCTGCAAACAGTAATTACTTACCACACAACTAACCCTGGTAGTCTAGTGGCTCCCCACCTCCCCAACCAAGCAGTGCCAATCCATCCAGCACCCCCACCACCCGTCCCCAGCCGACAGCTGGCACAGCCCACCCCTTATCTCCACAGCCAGCCACCGACTGAGTTCCATAGGAGCACTTACTGTATAGTTGTGCTCAGAAATGAATGAGTGCTCAGAAGAAGCCAGAAGGGGAAGGAAGGAAACATATTCAATTCAGTGCTTTAGAGTAACTGGTAATTGCTATTTTTCTTTTAAACTTAGATTGTGGGCGTTTAGTGACACTATACTTTCCTTGTTGTCTTTACTTATAATTGTTTTTGGGCTGTTGAAAATTTAAAACATAGTGGTGGTGTAATTCTGTGCTGTCTTTAATTGCTGCAAATTTCCCCCCCCTTCCCCCAACTCTTAATTATATGCCCTGATAAATCTGATTGACAGGAGCTAAACACAGGGAATAGTAAGGGGTGTGAAGTAGGAGGAGCATAAGGTGGAAGAAGCCCACCCTCAGCACAAGTGTTTTGACTCATTTATTTATTTATTGGTTTCTTTTTCCTTTAAAAAAAAATCTGAGGATTAGTGACAGGATTTTTAGTACAGTAAATTAATAAAAAGAGAACTAGGAGAGCTTCAGTAGCAGACAAGTAGTGGAATTGCAGTATAATGTGGGGAGTGGTGCAATGCAGTGGCTGTGAGGGCATATTCAGGCGGACCTTCTGGACACCTGAGGTGCTGCCCCATCTGCATGCATCTTTCTGGACTCGGGATGAGGTAGCCAGACTCAGAGCGGTAGTAAACTGGGTCAGGAGTACCATCACCCCTATCCAGGGACCACCCAGTCCAATGCAACTGCCTCAAAGGATGCCGAGAACGAGGGGCACTTGGATGACAGTGGGCTCAGGGAGGGTTAGAGCAGTCAGGCAGAGGCACATCCCAGATCCTATTCCACTCAAGAACTCATATGCCACACTGGCAAATGAGGACAACCAAATAGAGGTACCCAGAGAAGTGGAAGGAAAGGATGTGGAGGTTAGCCAAGGAGGTGACCTCAACAGGGAAAGCAGTGGACCCCAGAGGAGGAGGAAGCGAATCCTGGTGGGGACTCCATCATAAGAGGGATCCAGCTAGGAACACAGGAGGGGGAGAACAGGGAGGTGAGGTGCCTTCCAGGTGCTACGGCATGGAGGGATGGAAGGAAGATCCTGGGGATCACTGGGAAGGCAAGATGGGAGGGTGAGCTGGATGTCATTATCCACCTAGGTACTAATGACCTGGCAAATGGGGAGCCAAAGGAAGTTCAGGAAAGTTTAGGAAACTGGGGAGGGTCTCAAGCAAGTAGCTACTTCTGTCACTTTCTCAAGTACTACCTGTGAGAGGCAAGGAAGCATGGAGTGCATGCACCAGGAACTTTAACTCATGGTTGAAGAACTGGTGCTGTGAGGAAGGGTTTGGATTCATTGGTGACTGGGGACCCACCTGGAGGATGGAGGTTTGTTCAAGCCTGACGGCCTGCATCCATCCGGAGGGAATCAACACTCAATGATAAGTTTAATGCTACATTGACAAGCATTTAAACTAGCAAAGGGGGCAAGGCCAGCAAGGAGGGTACCTACTTGCTCACCCCCACAGCCAGCAGTGGAACCAGTGAACCAGAGGTGGCTATCTCTGCAAAAGCAGTGTGCAAAAGATGGAGATTAGTGCCCAAGAGGTGGATAAGCAGAAAGAGGCAAATTCAGCAGAAGGGCAGACAGCAAGGAGAACCAGGATAAAATGACAACCAAGGAAGGGGCTGGAGAGAACAGTGAAGCAGTCTAGGAGGTCAAATCATGGAAGCCATGTGCAAATGCCAGGAGCCTTAGCAACAAGATGGAAGATCTGGAGGCTGTCATGGGTACAGTCAGACCTGGACATTGTGGCCATCACTGAAACCTGGTGTAATGATAACCATGACTGGGAGATGGCCATACCTGGCTACAACATATTCAGAAGAGACAGAGCAGGCAGGAAGGGGAGGAGTGGCACTGTATGTGAAAAATGACATAAGGGCCACAGAGATCAGGAGGAACAAAATAGGGAGAGATACTGTGGGTTAAGCTGGAAAGGAAAATGGGGACAGCCATCCGCTGAGGTGTGGTCTATAGACCACCAGCCCAGGAGGAAGAAACAGATAGGGAGCTGATGCTAGCCATCCAAAAGATGGCAGACAAGGGTGAGGTAGTACTGGTTGGAGACTTCAATATTCCAGGCGTGGACTGGAGCATCCCAGCAGCAGCATCAACTAGGAGCAGATTTATCCTGGACTCCTTCAGGTGCCTTCCTCAAGCAACTGGTCATGGAACCAACTCGGCAGAAGGCAATACTGGACCTTGTGCTCACAAACAGGGACAGTGTGATGGGGTAACAGTGGGGGAGCACCTGGGTAACAGTGACCACCAGTCATTGTGGTTTGAAATCACAGAAAGAGCAGAACCAAACCACACAAAACACGTATCCTGGATTTTAGGGGCAGACTTTGGGAAAATGGGGAGATACTTAAAAGAGGCATTAAGGGAATGGGACAGAATCAGGGTTGAGGAACAGTGGGCAGTATTTAAAATGGGATTACAAGAACAACAGAATTATGCATTAAGCAGGTTAGCAAGAGGAAAAGGAAGAGGAGACCATTATGGTTTTCCAAAGAGGTAGCAAAGAAAGTGAAAGCCAAAAGATTGCATTCAGGCAATACAAAAAGACACAGGCAGAAGGGATAGGGAGAAGTACCAGGAGAAGCAAGGGAGGCAGGAGGTCAGTAAGGAAGCCAAAGCTCAGACAGAAGAACACATTGCAAAATCAGTGGGTAGAGGGACAAAACCTTTACAGGTACATAAGTGAAAAAGAAAAGACAAAGGAGGGATAGTGAGACTGAAGGGGAGGATGGGAGCAGCGTGGAGGATGACAACAGTAAAGTTGACATATTGAACAGGTATTTCTGCTCAGTCTTTACTGAGGAAGAGGAGTAATGGGTCTGAAAGGAGTACAAGGGGTGAGAATGGTACAGAAATGGACACAAGTCCCTTTACACGAGAAGGGTCCTGAAGGAACTGGAAGTAATAAGAGTTGATAAAGCAATGGGCCAGACGGGTGCACCCCAGGGTCCTTAAAGAACTAAGAGAGGTGGTGGCTGAACCTCTGGCTATCCTGTTTAGCCGATCACTGGAAACAGGGAGGTACCCAAAGACTGGAGGACAGCAGATGTATTCCCTTATACAAAAGTGGGAACAAAGAGGAAGCAGGGAACTACAGACCAGTGAGCCTCACCTCGGTAGTGGGAAGATCATGGAAGCACCACTGAAGGAAGATTGGTGGAACATCTGGTTGTCAATGGACTACAGGACCCAAGGCATGGTTTCACCAGGGGAGGTCATGACAGAACAACCTCGTTGAATTTTTGACTGGGTGACTAGGGAGGTGGATCAGGGGAGGCAGTGGACATGGCCTATCTGGGACTTCAGCAAGGCCTTTGACACTGTGCCACATAGAAGACTACTACACAAACTGGGGAATATGGGTGTGGGCAGGACAGTAGTGTGGTGGGTAGGTAACTGGCTGGGTGGCAGGACACAGAGGGTGGTGGTAAATGGCTGTCACTCCACAGAGGAAGAGTGACAAGTGAGAAGTACCAGAGGATCAGTGCTGGGACCAGTCCTATTCAACATTTTCATCAGTGACATTGCACAGGATCTAGAAGGCAGAATTTCACTGTTCGCTGATGACACAAAGCTCTGTAACAGAGTAGACACACCAGAGGGTGTAGACAGAATGAGAAGCGACCTGCAGAAACTTGAAGAATGGTCAAGGGTTTGGCAGTTGAAATTCAATGCAAAGAAGTGCAAGATAATGCATATGGGGCACAAAACCCTGGCACAATATATATCAGTTGGGGTGAGGATATAGCATGCACCAAGCAGGAAAGGGATCTTGGGGTTGTCATCTCTGATGACCCTCAATGTAGGGAAACAGTGTGACAAGGCAGCAGGTAAAGCAAATAGGATGCTGGGATGTATAGGCAGGGCATCACCAGCAGGAAAAGGAGGTCATAATTCCGCTATACAAGACACTAGTGAGGCCCCACCTGGAGTACAGTGTACAGTTCTGGAGACCATACCTACGTAAGGACATAGACAGGGTAGAGAAGTTTCAGAGGAGGGCAACAAAGATGGTGCATGGATTGCATCACAAGTCCTATGAAGACAGGTTGAAGGAACTGAACATGTACTCCCTGGAGGAGGAAGGAGGAGAGGGGATATGATAGAGACATACAAGTATCTTACAGGGAGGAACAGGGTGCAGGAAAACACTAGTTTTAAGCGAAAAGATGTTCCAGGACTAGGGCATGGGATGAAGTTGGAGGAGGGCGATTCAGAGGAAACATGAGAAGAATTTCTTCACAGAACAGGTGGTGGACAAGTGGAACGCCCTGCCAGAGGAAGTGGTGAGGGCTGAAACAATCACGGGATTTAAGAATGCATGGGATAGACATAAAGGAATTCTAGAGGTCAGGGGTAAGGGGCAACAGACCTCTAGGAAAACAAACTGAACTTACAAGCTCAAATGGGCAGACTGGGTGGGCCATAGGCCCTTATCTGCCGACACTGTCTATGTATCTATGTATCTATGTAATACTGATTCATTTTTTGAGTGCATGTATACAGTAAGTGCTCCTATGGAACTCAATTGGCGGCTGGCCGTGGAGGTGAGAGGTGGGCTGTGCCAGTCACTGGGGATGGATGGGGGTGCTGGGTGGATTGACACTGCTGGGTGGGGGCATGGGGGGCCACAGACTACCAGGTATATGCCCCTATAGTCCCATTTTGGTACGGGACATCGGAATGCGTGTACTGTACATACTGTACAGTACACAGTTGCATGGCGCTCCGGATAGGGGTAGGGGGAACCTTGGTGGCTTGACAGTGGGTAGGGGGCCTCTAGCCCTGTAGGGCTCTGCCGGGATCGGGCATGGGGGGGCACTTGTGCCTTATGGGATAGCGGTTGCGGCTTGCAATGTCCTCGCCAGGTAGGCCCTCTGTTTCGCGTACCTGGCTGTATGTCACAAGTCGCAGGACTTAGACATGGGGACCCTGCCCCTTCTAGAATAGGGTGCATGGTCCATCTCGCAGCTGTGTTTGGTGCAGGTCACCTTTGGCGGCAACTTGCGCTATATTTCTAGAATCCCACCCATAAGCAATAATTTTCAAGTGGCAAGATCCCAAGCTATCTCATCATAAAGGGGACCATAATTATTCTGATACAGGCCCAGTAATTCAGGGGTAACTCAAATCTCCAAATGTCAGAAGTATTCTGACCAGCCTCTTTATATAGATATGTAGCCTTGAATCCTCTAGGACATATAACCAAAACTCAAACAACTTGAAATTTATATTATTAATCTTAATCATTGTTTATTCGGCACCCCAAGAGGGTTCGTTCGTGCTGGGATGGAAGTCTCAGAGTTCCTGAGGTAAAAAAATGGAATCATCGGCATATAGAGAGTTTTGGTTCCTTTCCTCCCACCTATATTCCATTAATAGCTACTGTTTCCCAGATCTTTACCTCTAGGGGTGCAATACAAAGGACAAAAAGCAGGGATAATAATGGACACCCCTGCTACATATTTCTCTTTAACCTAAATCTAGTAGAATTAACCTCATTAACTTTAACTACAGCCTGAGGATCTGCATGTAAGAAGTCAAAGTAGGTCATAAATATGTTGCCAAATCCCATCTCTCGTGATATGCACCTTAAAAACTCCCAGTCAACCTGGTCAAAGGGTTTTTCTGTATCCAGACCAATAATCAGTTGAGACAAGTGTGGTTCCTGTTTGGAAGAGAAAATATTAAGTAGATGCCTTACATTGTCTTCTAAATGGTGGACCACTATTAAGGCAGATTGATCCCACTGGACTAGGGAGCTGATGCAAGACTGGAGGCGATTGGCTAAAATAGACATAAAGGGATGGATTTTCAAAGCATGAAGAATGACACAAGGTGCCTGTGTCAACTAGAAATAATGCAAGTGTCACCTTGCATTGAAAGATGTGCATTCCCAATTCAGAAACGCGGTCTGCGTCTGAAGTGGGAGCCGCTGTGCCACCCTTGCAACCTAAAGCAGGGTGTGCCAGGTCACAAGGGGGCTTGCACCACAGCATGGCTGCATCATCCCCATTTTGGGGGTTCTGTAAGCCCCGTCAGGGATGCAGCAAGGGGCTTGAGTTAGGCCAGCTAGAAGATGGTCTAAGCCCCTTGCACCAGAGTCACATACAGAGGGAACTTGAGAGGGGGCTCTGAAAGTGGGGTCCAGGGGCTGAATGGGCACAGGGGGGTGCCATAGGTGTGCTGGGGAGCTGATGGGCATGCCAAGGGGTGATGTGGTACCTGGCGGGGTCGTACATAGAACTATATAGCCGATGTCATGTTACTAGGGAGGGGCCAGGGACCAACAGTGCCATGTCCCCAAGTGGGCACAGCCCTGGCAGCAGCTCCAGTTTTAGGCATGGTCTGTCCCTGGCATCATCCCTGCAGTAACATGTCTTGGGCTTCATAGCTCTATTAATGGCACCCACACCATGTGCCACAGCACCCCCTGGCATGCTCATCCTCTCCCCAAAACCCATATGGCACAACCATGACATTCAGCCCTGGGCCCATCCTGGTATGCCTGTTTTGTGCCAACTATCCCAGCCACTCCGGTGTTGCACTGGGCAGGGGGGGGCTGTATCCCTGTGACATTCCCCACAGGTACACTAACTGTTTGGTGTAGCCTTTGGACTGTGGAAAACACAGTGAGTTTGGCACTGGGACTCTGATTCTTACAGAATTGGGTTCAGGGTCCCTGGCACAATCGGATTTTGCCACATCCCTGGAGCAACACAACTTACATAGCTCTCAGGGATCTTTGAAAATCCAGCCCAATGAGTTGTAAATCCACTATTAAAAGTGAAGTGGGTCAGAAGGAGGAACAGCACATGTGGTCCTTGTCCAGTTTTAGTAGAACAGAAATGTGGACCCTATTCTTTGGGGGGTGGTATAGATTGTTTATTTTCAAATCTGCCAGGCTAGGAGTTCACCTGCATGACTGCTGATTCATGAATTTGTTGGTAGGTATAGCCAAGGGTACCCTCAAATGTGCTTTCCAATTATTGTATTAATCGTTCCAAACTTTCCGTAGCTTACTTTTAAGGCATGGGTCCTGGAAGATTTTATGTTCTATTTCTTTTTTTTAAATGGTATGTTATTGCTTTTACAATAAAAACAATAGAAATACAAATGTTTCTCATGTGAGACTACAAACATATAGAAACAGTCAAGATACATAAAAAATGTAGTCAGAGGTCTTTTTTATGTAATGCTCCATTGTATTATAGTTCCCTCCCTGCAGAGATAAGGGACACCAATTCTATCTCTACTTTTAAAGGATCAGTTATTGATTATTTATGCTTAAAAAAACATGTGCAAATGTTTTGATACTGCCTGAATGTACTATGTATGTATTTGTATGTCTATTTAATCTAAGTCCTATGCTCTTTGTTTTATATATATATATATATATATATATATATATATATATATGATTGTTTGTTAAACTTTCTGCTGATGAAAACAAGCATTTTTGCTCTTTGGCTTACAAGTATAAAAAATTAAAATTAAATGGCAATACATGGACCTTTTTTTTTTTTTTTTACCAGGAGAGACACACTAAGCTTAAAGCTTGTTTACAGGTGCGACCTGGGAGCACACGGAAGTTAAGTGACTTACTCAGGATCACACAGTGTGCTGCTTGAAACTACTGTACTTGTTATTGTCCTCACTGTGTTCTGTATTGTTTCCCTGATGTGGAACCTTTGTAAAAGAGCCTTGGCTCAAAGGTGTCTTCCAAAATAACAATAATAAACATAAAGTGGGGACTGTGGGATTCAAACCCATGTCTCCAGGTTTGCAGCTCAGAGCCTTAAACCACTGTGCTATACTACATCCAATATACAGACCGTATAAGATAATCAAAACAATCTGGCTTTCGAATATGAGGGTGCTTCCAAAATAAAATTTAGTTCTGAAAAAATTATTTCTCAGATAGCTGCACCCTGCAAGAATGGGACAATCAGCAAACAATAGAAAATGCTTCCAACATACAATTCGTACTCAACTAAAGAGCTCATATTACCCCAAAACCATACATACTGCATAAGATCATAGAAACATAGAAACTGTCAGCAAAAGAGGACCCCACGGCCCATCCAGTCTGCCCATAACCTTCCCTCCCTAGGAAGCCCCCTCCCTCACCAGCCTGCCCCTTGCACGTTAGGCCCATGTACTTATCCCAGGCTCTTTTGAAGCTGCTCATCATATCCACCCCTACCACCCATTCCAAAAGACAGTTCCATGGCCTTACCACCCTCTCAGTAAAGAACCTCCCCTGATGTCCTCTCTGAATCTTCCCCCCTCCAGTTTGTAGGCATACCCTCTAGTGGAATTGTTCTTACTCATTCTGAAGATGCTGTCGACCCTCACCTTGTTCATGCCCTTCAAATACTTGAATGCCTCCACCATGGCCCCCCTCTCCCTCCTCTCCTCCAGCGTGTACAGGTCCAGCTCTTCCAGCCTCTCCTCATAAAACTTCCCCTGCAGCCCCCTCACCATTTTGGTTGCTCTTCTCTGGACCCTTTCCAGCCTGTCCTTGTCCCCTTATAGGTATGGCTTCCAGAACTGGACGCCCTATTCCATGTGTGGTCTGACCATGGTTTTGAATAGTGGCAGGATCACCTCCCTCCTCTTCCTTGTGAATCCCCTCCCTATGCATGCCAGCATTCTGAATGCCTTTCCTGCAGCTCTGTCACACTGATTCCGGACTTTCAGGTTGTCTGAAATAGTGATCCCCAGGCCTCTTTCCTATTCTGTTACCTCCAACTCCCCCCCCCCCCAAGCCGGTACTTCACCTTTGGGTTATTTTGCCCTATGTGCATAATTTTGCACTTGTTGATATTGAACTGTAGCTGCCACTTTTCTGACCACTGCTCCAGCCTAACCAAGTTCTCCCTCATATCTTCCACCCCTCTTCTGCTGTATAAACCCTATTGCTGCATATCTTCATGTCATCAGCAAATAGACACACTTTCCCCAGAAGACCCTCCGTGATGTCCCCGATGTATATGTTGAAAAGTATGGGTCCCAACACAGACCCCTGGGGAACCCCACTCATCACCTTCTCTTCCTTAGAGTGCACTCCATTCACCACAACCCTCTGTGTCCTCCCCTCCAGCCAGTGTTCTAACCAGTTTGTGAGCTTGCTCCCCACTCCTAAGCTAGCCACCTTCCCTAGCAGCCTCCTGTGGGGGACGGTGTCAAATGCCTTCCTGAAGTCCAGGTAGGCCATGTCCACCGCCCTCCCTTTGGTCTCATATCTCTGTCACCCTGTCAAAGAATTTAATCAGGTTGGTCTGGCATGACCTACCACCTGTGAATCCATGCTGATTGTCATTTAGGAGGCCCTCCCCCTCTAGATATTTTATCGGCCTTTCTGTTATAAGCACCTCCATTAGTATTCTGACCACTGAGGTTAAGCTAACTGGGTGGTAGTTTCCCGGCTCCTCGCTTCCTCCCCCCTTATGCAGGGGTACTACCTTGGTCCTCTTCCAGTCCCCAGGAATCCTTCCCTTGTGCAGTGACAGGTTAAATAGCCTCATGAATGGTGCCACCAATTCCTGTCTTAATTCTTTGAGTACCCTCGGATGAATCCTGTCTGGGCCCATCACCTTATCTGTCGGCAGCTTTCCTAATTCTTCCAGCACCCTAGCCTCCGTGAAGGGAATAGAGTCCATCTCACTACCCATTCTCCCCCTGCTTTCTAACTTCAGCCCCTTCCCCTCCTCCACCATGAAGACCAATGCAAAGTATTTATTCAGGACCTCGGCTTTTTCTAGATCTCCTTCCACCATTGCCCCCCCGCTGAGCTTCGAAATCCCACGCTTCCCCTTCCTTCTGTCACTCACGTATCTGAAAAACTTCTTGTCTCCCCTTTTTGCCTTCCTTGGTATATGCTGTTCTGTTTCAGCCTTTGCCCATCTGATCACCTTCCCCGCTTCCCTTAGTTTCTCCTTAAATAACCCGTCAGCCTCCCTCTGCAATGCTTTATATAACTTGAACACCCTCCTTTTCTCCCTAACTGCACTCCTCACTTCAGTTATGAACCAAAGTGGTTTTCTCCCCCTCCTTTTCTTGCTAACCATCCTAACACACAGTTCTGTCACCTTCAGTATTCCTCTCTTTATTCTCCCAGAGTTCCTCCACGTCTTCCAAGTCTTCCTTCCCCTCTAGTTCCTCCTGATCCATTGCCCTCATCCTCCTAAAATCTGCCTTTCTAAAGTCTAATACTCTTATGTTGGAACTGCTCTTATCCTGACCTATTCTGATTCTAAAGTTTACTGTCCTATGATCAGTGTCGCCCTAATTTTCCCAACCTCCACCCCCTCAACACTGTCCCCATTTATCATAACCAGGTCGAGTATGGCACTCCCCTAGTTGGTTCCATTACCAGTTGGCTGATGAATGTTCCTTGCAAGGCTTCCAGCAACTCCCTACTCCTTTCTGTGGATGCTGCCGGGATGTCCCAATCTGCATCCGGTAGGTTTAGATCTCCCACCACCACCACGACTTCCCCTTTGGTGGCCATCTCCTGTGTCTCCCTTGCCATGTGCCTATCTACTTCCTCCCCCTGATTTGGTGGTCTGTAGACCACCCCTACCTTCACTGCCCCCCGCCCCATTTTACTTAAAGTGACCCATAGTGTCTCTGCTGGTCCATCCCCCTCCCCCGCACATCATCGCCCTAATCCTGTCCTTTACATAAAGGGCAACCTCCCCCCTTTTTCCTGCCCTGTCCCTCCTATAGAGTATATACCCAGGTATTTCCGCCTCCCCACTTTGGTTTTTTAGATGTGTTAGCATTTTATACCCCCAGCACTACATTAATAAAACAGATACTCGCTTATCTTTACCCCAGTCAGCTTTCCACCTGACAATAGTAAATACACTAATAAAACTTTTTCCCAAAGGGAATAGTAAATTTTAACAGCAAAATTTTGTTCTGAAAAACAGCTTCAACATTCACTATGAGTGGTATGTTATTTTTGTCCATATATTCATAATTATAGCACTCTGAAAAATAAGGAAGACTTCAACAACAGTTAGAAATACAAAAGTGACTTCTAAAATGAGCTAGAATAGCACATCCCTGAAATGCATTTGGCCCCAGAGGTAAGGAAAACAGTAAACCTCTAAATGAAGTCCAACCACAGAAAATGTCCTGAACATATTAAAGAAAAAGTAAAGTCTTGCTTAGACTATGTTAATGTAGAAATACTATTAAGAACAATAGTGTTACAAAAACAAAAAAGTCTCATTGCACAGTGTTCCGTGAAAGCAAGTCACATTCCACAACACCTGTCTGGTCTCTTCAAGTTTCATCTGGCGAGTCCGGCTCATCAGGAGCCGGGCATCTTTAAACTCCTGAACCAAGGCTTCAGTCCTTTTCCTCACTTCCACAATCTTATAGAAACATAGAATTTGTTGACAGAAAAGGACTGCGACTGCTTGGCCTACCCAGTTTGCTCAGATGGTCCCTGCCTAGTCTCTCTCCACAGATCAAAACTGGTCTCTGGCGACTCCCACTTATTTACTAGTATTCCCCTATGTCTATTCCATGAATGCCTGAAGCTCCCACTGGTTTTTTCCTCCACCACATCCACTAGCAGTCTGTTCCAGGCATCCACCACTCTTTTCAGTGAAACAGTACTTCTTCACGTCTCTTCTAAACCTCCCCTCCATCCTGCTTCATCACATGCCTTCTGGTCCTGGTGCTCCATCTTATTTGAAAGAGACTCCCCTCCTGTACCCTATTCACATCCATGAGGTACCTGTAGGTCTCTAGGATGTCCCCGCTTGCTATGCTCTCTTCCAGAAGATGGATGGATAGATAGATAGATAGATAGATAGATAGATAGATAGATAGATAGATAGATACTTTATTTCTAATGTGCCCAATTCTGGGGACTCTGGGCACTATACAATAAGAACAGTACAATTGTTCTGCACCAGCTGCAGCCTGCGGAGGTTGCTTCCACATAACCCTAGGTACATGGCATTACAGTAGTCCAACCTAGAAGTGACAAAAGTATGTACCACCATGGTCAGGTCATCAGGCGGGATCAGGGCTTGGATTTGGGTGATATTCCTAAGATGGTGGAACCTACTTTGGACCAAGGCTGACACCTGAGCACCAAGTGTCAGGCCGTCATCTACAATCACACCCAAATCCTTCACCTGCCTAGACGGGGCAAGGGGAACACCCCCCACAAGGCCAGGAGGCAACCCCACACACACACACCCTCCATCCCGATGACCCGGATCCATCACCAGTATCTGTCTTGTCTGGGTTAAGCTTAAGCCAGTTTTGAGTCATCCATGACTGGATTTCCTCAAGGCAGCTGTTAAATGCAGAGTCCATCACCTGGATATCGGGTGCACAGGACAAGTACAGCTGGGTATCATCTGTATAGCAGTGAAAACCCAGCCCGTACCTCCTGATAATGTCCCCCAACAGCAGCATATACACTGTGAACAGCAAGGGCGACAAAACTGAACCCTGCAGAAACCCACAGCACAGAGGCTTTGGGTTAGATGAGACTAATCCCATTGTCACCCCTTTGCACTCTGTCTGTTAGGTATGACCTGAACCAGTTGATGACATTACTGGATAGGCCACACCAGACCTGCAGGTGATCAAGTAACACCTCATAGTCCATGGTGTCAAAGCCGCAGAGAGGTCCAGGAGGACCAAGATGGTACAGTCTCTTCTGTCCCTTGCTATCAGGAGATCATTAAGCACCCTCACCAGGGCAGTCTCTGTACTATGCCCTACATGGAACCCAGACTGGAAAGGCTCATAGGTGGAGGAAGAGGCAAGATGTCTGTCAAGCTGAACAGCCACCACCTTTTCTATGACCTTCCCTAAGAATGAGAGGTTCCGAGACCGGCTTGTGGTTACTGAGGCAGTCCGGGTCCAAAGAGGGCTTTTTCAAATGGGATCTAACCAAGGCCTCTTTCAAGGCCAGTGGGAAGACCCCACTCCTCAAGGAACTCTGGACAACCTCAGCAATCACAGGTCCAATCAGGTCCAAACATCCAACCAAAAGGTGGGTCAGACCTGGGTCCAGATCACATTGTGTTGGCCACAGCTTCGAGATTATCCCCACCACCTCCTCTACCCCAACTAGCTCAAACTCATCCCAGACAGGAGGATTGTTGCGGTACAACTCAGGCCAAACCCTGCATCCCTTTAAGAGATACTTGAAGAGACCTCAGCCCTGATAGAGGACACCTTGTCAGCGAAGAACAAAGCCAGCTCCTCGCACCTAGTGCTAGAACCTGCCCCCCTCCCCCCCGACACGGAGACAGGCAGACTACAAAAGTCTGTCTACCATGCAGAAGAGCTGAGCTGGTCTGTTCCTCACCACAGCAATCTCCCTAGACAAAAAATCAGCCTTCTCATGGGAGATTGCCTCCTGATAGTCAGCAAAATGCAACCTCAGGGCCCATTTGTCCTCCATCAGGCCAGATCTCCTCCAGCATCTCTCTAACCTCTGACCCCTAATCTTTAAACTCCGGTGATCCTCATCATACCAAGGATGTCTCCGGTGAGTAGACAGGGGCTGGACATGAATGGGTGCAATTGAGTCATAAGCTGCAGCAACAGCCCCATTATAAGCTGCCACTGCATCCTCCATCCCAACTGCACAAGCTGCCCCAACACTTGATAGGTCCAGCACTGCTGATAGTCTTGAAGAGGATGCTCCTCTTAATGGGCGTTACTGGACCATCTCCACAGGGGCAGGACCATCTGGGGGGGGCCCTAAACATGAACCCCATGGTGCTGTGATCCAACCAAACCACTGGATCTACTCTGAGGTTGAGAACATCTAAACTTGAAGAAAAAAAACAGATCCAGTGTGTGGCCACCAGAGTGTGTCACTGTTGTTACATTATGTGTTAGGCCCAGGGCCTCCATACTCCTGAGGAGATTGTTCCCAAATTGCTAGAGCCCGCTGTCGACCCAGGCATTGAAGTCCCCCAGAATCAACCACCTGGGGGACTCCAACACCAGGCCAGCAACAAGCTCTTCGATCTCCCATAAAATGTCCCTGTCTATTCCCGGGGGATGGTAGAGTAGGAGAACCCTGAAGCCCGCACCAACGCTCCCTCAGGTAGCAACACACTCAAAGGACCGTGCAGGACCAATAGGTAGCACTGTGAGGTTCAAGCTAGATTTAAAACAAATGGCCACCACATGTGTGTATCACAGAGTACCCGGCTGGCACTGCCGCCTCCAAAATGGGAGCGGCATTTTCATCCAGCCAGATCTTCATGATGCAAGCCAGGTTGATCGGGGATATCAAGTCCACCATTATGGCAGTCTTGTTCCTCATCGATCTGGCATTGCATAACACAATCTGAGTAGGATGAGGTGAGGCAACCAGACCAGCCACCTTCCCACACTCTATCATGGAACCCTTGGGTATGGGAACTAAGCATGGCAGCCCCCTCTCAAGTTCCCAGTCTCTTTGACCTCATCACCTGAATCCCAGACACCCCAGCAGCCACTCAGATACCACCCCCCGACCCCCCCTCTGAACTATCCCTAAAGCCCTACACCTCCAATATGCCTCAGCTGTAAGTGCTGGGAGCTCGAAGGGATGGAGGTCCTGGAGGCAATCCCCACCCCCCGAGTAGCTGTGCCTTAAAGGCCTCTGTCCCAGACATGTCATCCCAGCTGAAAACCCACACCACAAAATAAATAAACCCCAAATACCCACAACCACCCAAACCCTCTCAGATAACACCCCCAAACTTAAAATACATGTTGAGATCCCTCAGTATCTATTCATAGTGCTTCTGATGAGACCCTTGCACCATCTTAATTGTCCTCTTCTAGACTGACTCCACCCTGTCTATGTCTTTCTGAAGGACAGCTTCCAGAACTGGACACAATACTCCAGATGGGGTCTCACAAGTGAGTGACACAGTGGCAACACCACCTTCCTCCACCTACTGAAGATACCTCTCCTTGTGCATCCCAACATACCAGTGGCCCTACCCACTGCCCTACCACTTTGAGGTAGCAGTGTCAGTGGCTCAACAGGCTGCACACTCACCTTTGAGGCCAGAAGGTCGAAAGGTTGTGAGTTCTAGCCCCACACCAGGCACTTAGGGTAAATCCCAATACTGACACTGTAGTGCATCATGGGGGGGGATGCTGCACTCCTGAGGTGCTGTCTTTTGGATGAGACATTAAACTAAGGTCCCATCTGCCTGTTCTGGTGGTTGCTCAGGTGGATGTTAAAGATCCCATGGCACTTCTTGAAAAGATTAGGGGAATTTTTATTGAAAAAGCACATAACAAACATACAGAACAAAATAAAGTGTATTGCATAAAACAGACAATACGAGTTTTTTCAAGCTACTGCCTGAACTTTAAAGAGGGAACTGTAACAGCAAATCAGCCTGAAGGGACTGCCCAGGAGGAGGGGAGAAGCACTACAAAGCAGTGAGCCGCACGCCTAGCACAAGCGTGGGCGCAAGCGCCACTCCACAAGAAAAAGTAGTAACTTTGGGGATAAAACAGATAATTAATAGATAGAGAAACATTTTTTTTAAAGAGATAAAGCTTGGTTTTATATATATATATATTAATTGGTGAGAGCTTTGCACAGAAACTAGTACACATTGTATGTTTAGATTATATAGTTCTAGTATTTTATCTGGCTAATAATGTATAGATTGGTGTTACTGTGTATATTGCTACCGTGCCTTGCAGGTACAACCACTGAGATAGAGCAAAAAAGAAAGCTGGGAGCTTACTGGCCAGTACCTGGCTTTACAATTCAATATACAAATAATCTTAATGAAAGAAGAAATAACTTCACTAACAATTGGAGACAGTGGAACCAGCGTGGCAGGGTAATAGTCTTGAACTCGTATAGTTGTAATAATATACAGGTAAAACAGGGTACAGTTGCCTTTCTAATATTGTTAACACTAGGTGGGGATGTAGTTAAACCCTGGGCCTGATGTTTTTAAAAAGCTAGGATTTTACATGATAATGCCAGAAGTTTAAGAAGCAAAATGGATATTTTAAAAATAATGATTGAGGAACAAGCTCCAGATCTAGTTGGGTTAACAGAGACTTGGTTAATAAAAGACATAGATAATGAAGAACTTGGTATTTCAGGTTACACGCTCTATCGCCAGGATAGACCAAAGAAGGGAGGTGGTACTTTCATATATTAAAAGTAGCCTAGGCCACACTGAATTGTTAAACAAAGGAAGTTCTAGTAATATAGAAAATATAACAGTAAAAGTAAGTAAACTTAAAACAGTCTTTTCAGTAATTTATTCTCTACCCAAAACAAAAGTAGAATTGATTAAAGAAACCCTAAATACAATTCAAGGGGTTGTAGGTGATAAACATATTGTCCTTATGGGAGATTTTAATTGTAACTGGGAAAGGAAAAGGGGTAAGTCCTTAAAAGATGCCATATTAGCTCTGGGAGTGACTCAACAAATAAAAGAACCTACAAGATACACTAATACTACTAAAAAGGGCGCGATACTGGACCTATTCTATGTATCCCATGTTGTAAAAGTTGAGGCATCAGGAGTCCTTCCTCCTTGTCTTGGAGACCATAACCCAACACGGGGTGATATTTTGTTAGTGACAGAACAGAAAACATACGATACAAATACTACTTGGGCCAGGAATATGCAAGCTTTTTCAGAAAATGCGTTCTTGTTAAATGTTGAGAGGGAGAAATAAACTCATACCTGATTTAGATTTAACGTTAAAACATTTCACTGAGACATTTATTGAATTGTGCGATAAACACGCTCCAAGAATAAAAAAGCAAAATAAAAAAAATCCGGCAAAATCACCCTGGATAAATGAAAAGATCTTAAAAAGCATTAGGGTTAAGAACAGGTGCTGGAAAAAAGCAAAAAAAAATCAAAGCAGGACAGACTGGGACTTGTTTAAGCAGAAAAGAAATAGATGTAGACAACAGATTAAGAAGGCTAAAATCCTTTACTATAAAAATCATTTGAACAATGAATCGGATGCCAGAAAATTTTGGAAATCCATAAATCACTTATCCAGACCTGGGTAAGGAGCTAAAACTAATTAAACCCTTAAAACTGATGAAGGTCTGATAGGAGATAATCAAGAAATAGCAAACCTACTAAATGATTTTTTGTGAACCTACCAGGCCTTGATGTGATGGTATCAAGCTTAAGTACACAAAAACAGCAGAGTATAGCCAATTTTACAGGATCACACGCGCCTTTCTGGTTTAAAATTTTAAAAGTGTCCAAGGTATAGAGGGGGTTAATAAAAGTAAATTTTAACAAATCAATGGGGTCTGATCAACTTGAGGGGACATTCTTGAAGATAGCTGCCAAACAAATAGCACCTATAGTGACTAACATATTTAATAGTTTACAAGAAAGTTACTTCCCACATCAATGGAGGGTGAGTAAAATCCCCCCCTTATTCAAAGGGGTCACTCTACTAAGTTAAGTAACTATAGGCCAATTGCTTTACTGTCTGTCCTGGCTAAATGCTTGGAGAGGCATGTACATACACAAATGATGGGATATCTAGAGAAACATAAATTAATTACATCATATCAATCAGGTTTTCGAAAAGGTCATTCTACTATATCAGCATTACTGGAGTTTAATGACCTTGTGACTAGTATACATCATTGCATGGAGGCATGGAAACTGCAGTGGTGTTTGTGGATTTATCGAAGGCCTTTGGCCTGGTGAACCACCCTCTATTGTTACAAGCAGCTGAAAAATGGGGCTTACGGAATGCCCCAGGGATTGGTTAAAATCCTACCTGGAGGATCACATACGTACATTTCAATAAATGGGGAAAGCTCTGTAAAGAGGGCAGTGACCAGGGGAGTGCCACAGGGGTCCATTTTAGGACCCCTGCTATTTTTGATTTTTAACAACAGTTTTCCACAAGTAATACAGTACTCAAATATACAGCTGTATGCAGACGATACTGCTTTAATAGTAACAGGTCACAGTAGCAGTGAACTGGAAAACAAAATGCAGCTGCATTTCAATAACATGGGGGGGGTTCAACAGGTCAGGCCTAGTGATGAATACCAATAAAATAAAATTACTGTACTTTGGGTCCAACTCAAAGGGAAATAAACAGTTAAACATAAAAGTGAATAACAGTGTCTTTTTAGAACAAGTGACCGAATATGTATATCTGGGAATTACTTTGATCAGAATATGACTTTTGCGGTACATACAGGAATGTTAATTGATAGGATAAATAAAAGGGTGGGAGCCTAATGAAGAACAATGAAGTGTTTAACAAAGAATAGTAGAAGAAGGGTCGCTGAATAACTAATTCTCCCGGCATTGACCTATGGGGACCTTTTGTACCGTACTACAAATAAGACATTACTAAACAATCTAGGCAGAATGTATTACAGGATCGTAAGGTATGTTTTGCAGTGTAATCCAAAAACACACCACTGTAAGTTGCTTACCTCCTTGCAATGGTTGCCACCCGAAACAAAATATGCCACGAAATGGCGAAAATTAATTTACAAATACCATATTGACAGTCCTGATCATTACATAAACAAAAACATATTTGGAGGGTGTTATCAAATTGACCCAAGATTAAAGAGATCAAGTTATCGAAATACAATTCCTATTGTTGTTAAAAATAAATACAGGGAAAAGACATTGTGCTAGCAGGCAGCGAAACATTGGAATAAACTGTCCAACCAAGCACGTACTTTCCCGCTGTATAGCCAGTTCATGCAGGAATTAACCATACTAAGCTCTGTCACATGCCAATGTTTCAGATAATAGTGTAAGAAAGGACTACTGGAAGTCTGGAGAATGTTACTGAAATGTGATGAAAGTAATTTACATATACTTTTTGTGAACATTTGTTAACTTACTTTGTACTAAATGTTTTAATTTATAGGCAACTTGTAATAAACAGGACAATCTTGTAAACTAGACCAACCGGACTAAAGATTTGATTTTCCTGTATAAAAATAATGTTTTTAATACTTTTTTACTACATATGATAAACTTGTTCATATCCAAGGAAAAACAAACCAATCAGTAAAAGAAAAAAACCTAGAATATATCCATTCCTCATACAAATAGTCATAAACTCTTATAATCCAAGTTAAAGTCTCCTTGGAAGACAAATCGTATACCCTTTACGTTACCCAAACTATATATTTCCAGAAAGGATCAGCTTTCTTCTTACTCAATTTTGCATAATCTTGGGACCTTACACTCTGAACAGTTACTTCAATTTGTTTAGCCATAGCAACATTAGTTGTTTATACATGTTGTAGTAAATATTAGTATCTAGCTTGCCACATAAAGAATTTGATGCTTGCAGACGCTACGTGCAGGGTACTTGGGTGATATTTCTTTAAGGAGCCTGAGTAGTCACCTAGTACCAAACTTTCATAAGTAATAATGTTAAATAAAGGCCAGCTCCATCTAGTGGCCAAGTAATTCCAAAACTGTGATGCAAAGGAACAACTAATGTAGAAATGTTCCAGTGTTTCTTCTACTCCATTGCACCCAAGTCTCAAGCACTGTCTTTCAGTCAATGGCCTGGTTTTAAATTCCCCTTTACCCCGAGCTTACCATGGCAACTAAGCTATAAGACATCCCAAACCTTCTGTGGGATTCTGGGGTTTATGAGCATCTTTATGGAAAAATCCATTTTAGAAGGAGGACATTTAGGAAAATCTGCATTTACCACAAAAATCTATTCATAATATGATAATATTGCTGCTTTCTATTTAAACTAGCCAGTGTATGTCTATCAATTTTCCAAATCCTGAGTTTCTTTATTGAGGGAATTGCAAATTCAGGAATTTGTAAAGCAGAAATGATTTTTGGAGGAACTGTTGTCCATTTTAACATCAAGGGTTTAAGCAAAGCCTGGGTCCATTCCTGCCACGGATGTACCGCAACTCCCTCTCCCACCTGCATAGTAGACTGCATAAAAAAAGGTGTAATAAAACACCAAAGGGTTTAGCATGTTTAGAGCACCTTTCCTAACAGGTAAATAGGTAAAGTCTCTTTCTTTTTTTATCTATTTACACTCCTCCCACTGGGACCCCAGCCAGCCACTCCTTCGGAGCACCAAGGCCCAACCACACTGCCACCCTGACCCGCACCACCATCTTCCAAACCTGTCTTGGGACCTACCAGGGTAGTCTGATGTTTCCCTATGTCTGGAGGGTCCCTGTCCTTCAAGGGGGAAGTGCCAGAAGGCATAACTACGTATCCCTGGAGGCAGCCACTGGGTCAGACTGGGCTGTCCAGGGCTTCGTGGTGGTGCAGGTCAGGTGATCCTCATCCAGCCAGCAGGGGGCCTGATTTCACTTTTTCTGGGCCCGTCCCACACAGTAGCCCGTGTAAGGAAGACGTCCTGGGGTGGGGATGTATGGGAGGGTATGTGGAGTCTTCACGCCCCCCCCCAAGCTCATCCCCAATCCACCTCCAGGAGCCCAGGCTCAACTCACCCCGGGAGGGAAGCATCCAGTGGATGCTTGAGAATCCCCTTCCTGCCAGTCTCTGCTCCTAGTACCTGGGCTCAGGGTGCAAACCCAGGTCACCAGCATGCCGAGCGAACCCCATCTCTTGGTACCATGGAGCCAGCTTTGTAAAGTCTCCAACTCACTAACATGTTTTCTTCATGGGGCTTCACCCCCCAACCGCCCATGTGGGGGGCTGTGTCCCCCCACACACACCCCAACTAAATATAATCAACTCTGAGTCGGAGCTGAATAGGGGAAGGGGTGCAAGAGCCCCCGAATACAGTGCCAGGGTCCAGTGCCGACACTACAGCAACCTGGCGCTGTAGTCACTGTAGTGTCAGTCGATGTCGAAGTTTCGACATCGGACTTGCATACCATGTGGAACAGCGCTTAGCTTGGCAGCTGACATATCTTACCCCACACTACATCATCAGGATTGTGATCTCACTGATTGTGACATCACTGCTACTTAGGAACAGCAAGTGAGTGACTGGCAGGTCATTCACCTGTGATGTCACTGTTGGTGAGATCATAATGCTGATGATGATGTAATGTGGGAAAGAAAAGTTAGACATGTCAGCTGCCAGGCTGAGAGCTGTTCCACACTCTCAGCACAATATTATCATATGGAAGACTTTCTGATGAGCAAAAGGAAAAAGAAAAATATTTCAGAAATAAAAAGTTACAACTGACTGTTATTTACTATTTGTATGATTTTCCTGTCCGTCTGTTTTGACTCCACTAACTCTTTAACATCATTATTCCCATATAGAAGTTCCTCTCTATACTTACTGACTGCAAATTCTCTTACTCTATCAATGGTTTTGCCACTGTAACCACCTTGTGTGAATGTTGCACTAAGGTCTGCACACTGTTCCCTTAAAACCAACTTCAGTACAGTACTGCAATTATGTCTCGCATGTGACCCTTAAGTATGTTTTCAGCCACGTGCTTTGAAGGGTTACTGCTAGCCAAAAGTACCCACACAGCAGAGGTGATTCTAATGCTCATATTTCTGAGTTTGTTGGGCTAGAAAAGGTTGAACCAGAGCTGAGGGGAAGGGATTTCAATAACAATGTACTCAAAAGAGAAAGTTACTGGATCTGTACAACAGAGGCCAGAGAGTGGCCAGGATTAAATGAAGATATAGAGATTTTACCATTTTTGAAATGATCTGTTATTGGACTATATTTATTAATGGTGGGTCATGGTAGAAGGGAGAATGTTCTGCTGCTGCTGGATTGTCTTTTTGATGCATTATATATTTCCATATTGTGATATTCCTATGTTATGTTTAAATGTATGCTGTGTTTTATGTCCTTGTATGTTTGACATTTTAATTAGGGCAAAGATAAAATGTATTACTTTGTCCTTAAACTGCCCTGTATACATACAGATATTCTATTGTCATTAGTCAAGCCTTAAAGTGTGCCTTGTCGCACATGAATTGTTGGTGCTGTGTGAGGATTGCCCTATCTTGCTTGTTTGTCTATGTGACAGAGTTAGGCTGCACCCTGAGCTGTGACTGATGGACTTTTCTATCTCATTTCCTAGCTACCAAAACTTCTGTTGCACAACAGTTTATGCTTTTCTCTTTGCTTTTCTCCCCCCTCCACCCTGGGTTGGCCACCTAGCGTAGCTCTTTACCATCCCTACTAAGCTTCCTACTAGTTCTCTCTTTTCATTCTTTTTCCATTTCCATCCTTTCAGTCTTTGGAATGATGCCAAACACCCGGAGAGGTATTGTGTAAAAAATGCTTAGTTACTGTGGATCAGAGATATAGAGAGTCAATATCTGTGGATATATACATTGTACCTTTAACTGAACCAGGAAATCCTGTGAAACAACCCCCTTGGTTTTGAAACATGTCCAAACATGTAAATAGAAAGGGCTCAGTCAGGTGACCCCACCAAAAGATATAAAACCTCTTCACTTAGTTCATTCCAGGCAGTCCAGTTGAGTTCATTCTTGAGAGTGAAGGAGAGAGGTGCTGCTGTAGACAAGCTGTTGAATGCAGATAAGAAGGGTCTTAGGAGCTCTAAGATCCAGGACTGTATTATGTGATAAACTACTGATGTTAAGTAGTGATTTTCTTTGCAATTTTGTTGTTTTCATTAATTATTTTTCTAACATTTGAAAAATAAATATCATACCACAGTGTGTTTTAAACATGTAAATTTGCCTTGTCTGAAGTTTATTCCCACATGCTGTGACAAACTTGGTGTTAGAAGTGAGATAGTACTGATTGTCAAGGGGGAGACCAGTACCCAGATACCAGCTGTGGTATCCAGACATAGGGGCAAAGAGCAGGATGGCATAATTATAGGATCCCATGGAAGACAAGGTTTTGGAGGAGGAGGAGAGGCTTCCCAGTGTGCATACCAGGTGAGGAGGACTAGAGGGGAATTATTAACTGGATTGGATTTTGATTAAACGCGGAGGTGGACCAGTGCTGGAGAGAGGCAGAGCACTGCTGACAGGTGCTGATGGAGAGTCCCCAACCGGAGGAGTTCATCGCTGAGGCAGACGACCAAGATCCATGGGTTCTAGAGGAGGAGGAGGACCTCCTGATGGAACCTTTGTTGCCAGCCACTTTTGAGATCCCATTGTTGCTCTTTTTTCCGGGCTGCTGCTACTTGGAGGACAATGAGATGAAGGCCCCAGGTAAGACTGTTTCAGGACAAATGCATACTGGGGGTGAAGACTACAAGCAACAGGGAAGACACCATGGTAGCTGAAGGGACTTTCCCATATTTTGAATGCCCGTGATATGGGATGAAATGTATGAAATGATTACAAGAAATGTATAACATAAAAGAAATGTCTATACTGTATGATATAAAATGAGGAACCTAGGGTCATGGAGGATCTAGGTATGGGGTGGAACCTATGATTGGGCCCCTGAGTGGAAACAATGTGATAGGATGGGGTTAGAGCTGGATACAACTTGTCACAGAGAAAGTTGTAGTATGGGCCTGTACAGTCACCCTGATAGCTAGATGGAGGAAGCTAGAAGTCAGCATAAAACTGCTGTGTATTACTTTTCTCATTTTCAATGTACTGATGAAGGTATGATAGTGGGTGCACAGGGCTGAAACGATGTCAAGTGATGGGTTCTTTTTTTTATTTCATTTTTATTGAGAGTATTTTTACACACAACTCAACATGTGCAGTCCTATTCCCAAGCAAAAAGGGGGAATAGGGTATCAGAGACACATTTTGTTTTCAGAACGGAATTATAAATTCAACAAGTTGTCTGTAATTGGACCTTAATTATTACCCTGATTGAATTAATTCAAACAACTTACTGTTAATTTGTTGTTTTCCCCTTAAGTTTAAAATCCCTCCTATATCTTTTATTTTATCCTTTAACCTTCATTATAATCCCAGAGTCCTCCCTCTTCCCCCCCATAAGAATTCTTAAGGAGAAAATTCCAAGTCTATCTCAGTTTGACGGTAAACCCATTTCTGCCATTTCATTGGAAGAGTTTGGGTCTTTTCATGTAGTTTGGCATTTAGGGTCTCCATATAGTAAATGTCTTTCATTATTATTCTCCAGTCTGCAATAGTTGGAATTATAGGTTACATCCATCTTCTAGTTATAGATTTGAGTGCTGCTATTAAATATATCAGTAGGAGAGTTCGGGTCCAGGAGGGAGGGTGATCCGGATAGATGGCCAGTAATTCCTGTTCAGCTGTTAGTTCAACAGGCTCCTCAAGGCAGAGCATGATCTCTATCTGTAGAGTAATCCAAAAAGGCATAAGCAAAGGGCATTGCCAGAAAATGTGACCCAGGGTTGCTATGTGACACCCACAGTTTCTCCAGCAATGGCCATTATGACGCTTGACCAGCTGGTTATGATTATTGTATGATATTGGTATTATAAATACATGGTCTGTGTATGATCTTTTCAGTGGGAGAGATTTGGCCTTTAAATTACAGGGTCAGTAGCTGAAATCACAGGATGCATTACACTGACCAGGAGATTCCTGTAATTAAGACTTCCTTTTAATGTGATACATTTCAATGCTGCCATTCTTAAAATATTGCCCAGCTTTTGGTGAATTTTAGGTCCCCACAGTAAGGCAGAGAAACCAAGCACCAGTTCATTAAAAGTTACTGGAAGCTGTATGCTTAGCATGGTTTGCAGTGTTTGACTTATTTGCTGCCAAAATGGTAGGAGCAGACACCATGCCAAGAATACATTGAGGTGAGAAACCATTCCCCCACATTGTCACCAACAATCTGCTGTGAGAGTGGTTCCAAAGTGTCGAGTGACTGTGGAAGAGTGAAAGAACCTGACTAAAACATTCTAGCTGAATCCTTCTGTATTAGAGAAGCTATCACCTTCAATCCTTGTGCTAATTGGGCCTCCCATACCTTACCCAGGATCTGGGTGTCATTCGTCTGCACCCACTTCAGCCTGACAGTGTCCAGATATGGGGTACATAGATCATTCAGATAATGTACATTCAAACAACATGAAGTCTTGCTATATTATGACATATGCAGTGAGTCCCAACCTTCGAGCTGCTGTGGAGGTGAAAGAGTTAACTTTCCATGCCAGGCATGGAACGCTGAGCTCGAGCTCGGTTGAAAACTCTGTCTTTTGTTCTTTAAACTCAAACTGTCAGATTCTTTGCTCCGCCTCACTGAACAGTCGCTCCGGAGATTTCTCCTTCTGCTCGGTTCATTTTGTCGGTTAAAATATTATTTTCTCATTTTTTTTGATCGAATTTAAACCGCAACCAGTCGGTTCAAGCTCTGTCTGTGGTATTTGTAAGTACTAGATAGGTTTTACATTTACTTTCTGTGTGGAACTTGTAAACGGTTTATCGGTTCAGTTTGAACCGATCAGGTTGTTTAAAATATATTAATCTGTCCTTTAGAGTATGGTTACCGGTTCTAAAAAAAACGGATTTTATTACAGTTTCTTCCACGACCCATGACATGGTTGGGAACCGATAAGAGAGTCTTGCTTGGCAGATTGCCATAAACAGGCAAGTTTGGTTAGGACTGGCACTATGTCTGAGAAACCCAAAAGAAAAACCGGGCTCACTGGGTTTCAACACTGCAGTGTCTGTGGGGAAGTCTTTGCTAAGGCTGACCCCCACACCACCTGTGTTTATTGTCTGGGGTTTGACCACCTCAATGCAGACTGACAGATTTGCAAAAATTTTCCTGTGGCTACCCTGGAAAAGAGAGTTGGTAGGCTCAGGGAAAGGGAGGCCAAAAAGTCCGCTGACCCGGATGGCCAGCCCGGTTCGGTTTCAACCGAACCGGAGGGAGTGCCCTCTGACCAGGGTGAGACTTCCTCGGGCAAAAGGAGAGCTGACTCAGAGGAGTTGGTTCCAGCAAAAAGGACTAGAAAATCAGCTGCTGTGGAGCCAAAACTTTCCTCTCCAACCGCTGAAGAAATAGCCAAAGCGATTAAAATTGTCCAGTCGCTTTCCCCGGTTCCGACTGAACCAGCACCATCAGGTAAGTGTACGGTTCGGTCGGTTCCACCGGTTCAAGAGTATGATTTATAGGAATTTTATGAACCGGAGGAGGGGGGGAAGAGGAGTATGAGGAGAGTGAATGTGGATTTGAAAGTCTGGATGTGCCCATTGAACCGGACATCTCCCCAGACAGACCTTCAGGAGTGTTTCCTCCTAGGCTTTCTGAGTCCCCTTCTCATTTTATGTTTTATAAAAAAGTGGCTGAAACCCTCCAGCTCCCTATGGAGGAAGCTGTGGATGATCAAGAGGAGCCTGACTAAGTAGAAATGATGGATATCCCAGAGTCTAGGAGACTGTCTATTCCTTTGCATAAATCTTTTGGGAAACAGACAGTAAAAATTCTAAAAACTCTCACACTATACCTCCTGTGGATAAGAGAATGGACAAGAGGTACACATTGTCAGGCTCTGATATGGAGTTCCTTACACAACAATGCAGCCATGTTGGGGTAGTGCAGGCTGCAGCCTGTGACAAGGCAAATATTCCCTTGGCTTCACACCCCCCTGACAAGGACTCCAGGAGGATTGATGCCATGGCAAAGAAACAGTACATGGCAGCATCCTTGGGACTCAGACAGGCAAATTATATGGCTTATGTTGCTAGATACCAGAAATCCAGATGGGATACTGTTATGGCTCTAGCAAAACAGGTCCCTGGCCAGCTTGCCAAGGAGCTGGAGCAGGTGGCTGCTGATGGTATTGAGGCATCTAAGGTGCAATTCCATGCTGCAGTGGACTCTAATGATGTGTCTTCAAGAGTCATGGCTACATCTGTGGCACTTTGCAGAATGGCTTGGCTCAGATGTACTAGCCTATCATAGGATACCCAGACTAAGGCCATGGATTTTCCTGTTGTGGGTAATTCTCTGTTTGGGGAGCAGACAGAGAATTACATGAAGAAAATGGATGAGTATAGGACCACCTATAGGAGTGCACAGGCCAAGGAAAGGCAGGCCACTCCTCAAAGGCAGCCTTCCAGGGGCAGGGGCAGGCCTTTTCATAGGCCTTTTTACCAAGCCCAGGCCTCCTCTTCAGCTTATGCCCAGAGGGGGTTCTTTAGAGAGAGAGACAGATGGGGTACAAGCATACCTGCTTCCACCCCTCAGCCTAAAGCCCCTGCCAAGCAGGCACCCTGATGGGGTGGCCAGGGCCAATTCTCCACTACCTGTAGGGGGCAGGCTGGCTTACTTTGTCCAGGACTGGAAGTCTCTAACATCAGACAAGTGGGTCCTGGAAGTAGTAAGCCAGGGACTGGTTCTCAGCTTCAAAAAATTTCCAAAGATGAGAACCAGATCCTTTCCACCTGCAAATCCATCAGAGGCACTTGCCCTAGAGGCAGAAGTCTCTACCCTCCTGGCTCTCAGAGCCGTGGAAAGGGTTCCACCCCTACACCAGGGCAAAGGATTGTACTCCAGGTACTTCCTTACCCTAAAAAGACAAGAGAATGGCGGCCCATCCTGGATCTCAGATACCTAAACAAACACCTTTTAAACCAAAATTCAAAATGGTGACTAGGGAATTATTTTACCTATCTAAGGCCAGGGGACTGGCTAGCGTCCCTGGACCTCAAGGATGCCTACTTCCATATTCTCATCAGAGCTCCATCAGAAAGTACCTCAGGTTCAGGCTGCCCTCAGGCCATTACCAGTTCAGAGCAATGCCCTTTGGCCTCACCTCTACTCCAAGGGTATTCACAAAATGCCTGGCAGTAGCAGTTGCCTACCTAAGAAGGCAAAAAATTGCCATCTTTCCTTACCTAGACGACTGGCTCATAGTAGGCCAGTCTCCAGACCAAGTCAAGTTACATCTTCAGATAACTCAGCAACTGCTTAGCCTGTCCAGCTTCTCACCTTCATAGGTGCAGAACTGAACACAGAGGAAGCCAGAGCCTTCCTTCCTTTGGACAGTGCAAGGACCCTGGTCTCTCTAGCCTCCTCATTCACCCTGCAGGTCTCTCGACCAGCAAGGTATTTTCTGCAGCTCCTGAGACACATGGCTGCTTCTACAGCAGTAGTGCAAGGAGCCAGATTTCAGATGAGGGACATTCAGTTCCATTTGAGAGCCTTTTGGTCTCAAAGAAAGGACCCTCTAACCAAGTTGATCCCAGTAACTCGATCCTGATCCAAGCCCTACAGTGGTGGCAGGATCAGAACAACCTGAGACAAGGGTCCCCTTTGTCACTCAGTCTCACTCTTTAATCCTTACTACAGATGCATCCCTCTTGGGGTGGGGAGCTCACATGGCGACCTCACTGCCCAGGGACTGTGGTCCCCTCAGGAATCTCTGCTCCACATCAACCTGTTGGAGCTCAGAGCAGTTTTCTAGCACTTCAAGCTTTTCCAAATCTGTTCAGAACAAAGTTGTACAGGTCAGAACAGACAACACCACTACAATGTGGTACATCAACACGCAAGGAGGCACTCGGTCTGACCTTGTGCACCGAAGCAATGAAGTTGTAGTCTCTGGCTTACTCCCTGAACACCTCCCTTACGGACAGTTCACCTCCCAGGCAAGGACAATGTCTAGCAGATGCTCTCAGCAGGATTTCCCAGGGCCATCACAGAATGGTCACTGGATCCCTAGTCCTGGGGGTAATATTTGCCAGATGGGGCACCCCGCAGATAGATCTCTTTGCAGCCCCAGACAATCACCAACTTCCCCTTTTTTGCTGCAGGCCCCCAGTGTTGGGCTCAGTCCCTCTGGATGCCTTAGTTCTCAATTGGGAAGGGAAGTTTCTTTATGCTTTTCCCCCCTTCCCTCTCCTGTTCAAAGTGTTAGTCAAAATTAGATCTCAATCCTGCAAAGTGATTCTGATTGCTCCAGATTGGGCCAGACAACCCTGGTATCCACTCCTACTGCCCTTAGCAGTCCATCTTCCCCTGTGTCTTACCAGGAATCACAATCTGTTAACCTGTGCTCAGGGAAGGGTTTGGTACCCGAACCTCAAATCTCTCAATCTCAAGGCCTGCCTCTTGAAGAGTTAGAGTTTGCTGATCTACACCTCTCCCAAGGTGTAATGGATATTTTGAAGGCTTCTAGGAAGCCTTCCACCAGGGCTACTTACAATTCCAAATGGAAGAGGTTTTCCATATGGTGCTCTGGGAAGCATATTTCCCCAGATTCTGCTGATTTACCCACAGTCCTGGATTATATGGTCCATTTAAACACTTTGGGGCTGAGACCAGCTACCCTAAAGGTGCATTTGGCAGCTGTGTCTGCTTCTATTTCAGCAGGTAAACCCTCTTCTCTTTCAGCTCATCCTGTATTTTCTAAGTTTTTCAAGGGATTGCTTCACACCAACCCTCCATTCAGGGACCCTGCCCCTGCCTGGGACCTTAATGTTTATATTGCTCAGCTTACGCAACCTCCCCTTGAGCCCTTGTCTTCAGCAGAGCTTAAGTATGTGACTTAGAAGACTGTGTTTCTGATAGCCATCACTTCTGCCAGATGCATAAGTGAATTACAAGCTTTGTCAGTGGAGCCTGATTTTATCTCCTTTCATAGAAATAAGGTGGTCCTCAGGACTAACAGGAAGTTCTTGCCTAAGGTGGTTTCAGATTTCCACCTTAATCAATCTATTTCTCTTCCAGTGTACTTCACTGACCATTCCTCCTCTAGTGAGAGGAGGTTGCACAGCTTAGATGTGAAGAGAGCCCTTAGTTACTACATTGAGCATACCAAGGGGCACAGGTTTGACTCCCTCCAACTGTTCCTCACTTATGGTGAGGTTGGTAAAGGGAAACCTGCCACTAAAAGATCCCTTGCCAGGTGGATTGTCTCTTGCATCCAGCTCTGTTATGAAAGCTGGTAGGTTCCTCCCTCAGGCCTGAGGCTCACTCTACCAGAGGTACAGCTGCTTCCTGGCTGCTGCAGGGACATCCCCATTCTAGAGATTTGTCAAGCAGCTACCTGGAAAACAGTTCACTCTTTTACCAAGCATTACTCTCTGGACATCCAGGCTAGGAGTGATGCTCAGTTTCTTTAGCTAATGCTTCAGAGCCTATTTCCTAAGTAGGTTCTGTCCCTCCTCCATGGAGGTACTGCTGTGTAGTCTGCATATGTCATAATATAGCAAGACTTCATGTTGTTTGAAGAAAAAATTACTCACCTTAGTAATGTTGCTTCTTCTAATGGAGTCTTGCTATATTATGACCTCTCCCCCTGCCTGCCCCTCTCAGAACCTCTGTTTTTGGGATGTGAGTGGGCAGTGCAGTGTTGACACTTAGTAGATGCCCACCTTGTTGTTTTCACCCCTCCTTTTTTTGGGGTGACTTGATGTTGTGTTTTTCATTTTTTGGGTCTTCTGATTTGAGTCTTTGTTTTGGGACCAAAAATTGTGCTCTTATATTTAGTAGCCAGTTAGCTAGTGTAGGTTTACAGCTTCCACACAGGACCTTAGTGAGTTTAGCTCGTAAAGATCTGACAGTTTGAGTTTGAAGAACAGCAGACAGAGTTTTCAACTGAGCTCGAGCTCAGCGTTCCATGCCTGGCATGGAAAGTTAACTCTTTTACCTCCGGAGCAGTTGGGACTCACTGCATATGTCATAATATAGCAAGACTCCATTAGAAGAAACAACATTACTAAGGTGAGTAATTTTTTCTTTCAGTAGTATAATGTTATTTTTCTGCAATTGTCACTGTCCAATAAAAAAATTGTTTCAGTTTGTTTTTTGATCTGTTTAACTTATCTAAATTACACTTCTCTTCAATTAAATATCTATGTTGTAGAAACTTAAAATGATCTCCCTGTCACAGCTGAAATGTTTCCTTAAGTTGTACAAAGGAGAGACAGGGATGTTGAGTGACACATTGGGTGAAACTTGTTAAGCTCTTCCTTTCCTAATAACTACATGTAACCCCCCTGTTACCCGGGGTTACAAGAATCCCAGTTAGACCTAGTGGCAGGCAGGGACAGGCAGCTAGTGAGACACCAGTTAGATGGGTTTCACTCTGTCTTGCTCTGTGCTAGGTCTCTGCTGAGCTGAAGAAATGACATCATTTACAATTCTCGCAGCAGCATGAGCCACATTGGAATGCCGCAGCGGGGAGTTAGGATAGAATGCTGGGAGGTTTTGAGTTCAGTCTTGAAGTGAGTCTTGAAGTGGGATCACTAGAGGAAGGAGGTATTCTGCTGTAGGCAGGCCCTCAGCTCTGACCACAGCTACTGTTTGTTTTGGTGTGTGTTCTCACCATAAGAGGAAGACAAAGTACTTCAGTTGAAGTGGTAGAGATCTCTCCCCAGTTGGTTCAGTGCCCCCTCCTGGGAGGGAAGCCAACAGCCAGCTTCCAGGGGCAATCCCCTGGCCCGGCTAGAGAGAGACAGAAAGCTGCCTGATGTTGTGCTGAGGCACCACGAAGATTTGTGATGGTTTTCCTGTGAGAGAAGCCTGTGGGGCACCTGCAATCAGGGGTGAGTCTGCTCTTAAAAAGGGCCTATGTTTCACCAGAGACTTTGTGTATTAAATATCTGTTACTGTGGGTCAGGAAAGGACAGCCAAGTACAGTGCTTAAAGAGTGTGGGATTTGAACATCTTTAATCAGTGGGGGTCTACAGGGATGGACATAGTCACTTAACAAGTATGCCTCAAGTCAGCACACTGGAGTTTCAGAGACTGTAGATTGAATGTGAAATACATTTATAGTGATAATCTACAACAGTAGAGTTTTTCAGAGAAGAGGTGTTAGAGTCCAAAGAAATGGCCGGGTATGAATTATGGGAGCAAGAGGTAGGAGACCCCCATCAGGAGTAACCAGATTCACCTCTACAGGTTTGCTTTGGGACACCTGTTGCTTTCGTTCGGGTACTTGGCCAGTGCTTGAAGAAATTACCCAGATGTGGGATTAGATGGAAGATTTTCCTTATGGAGCCTGTATGTGTTCATGGGTGGTTTAGGGAGCCACCGACTAATGTTCCATGCCATATGGAAAGTGGTAGAGTTCCTGGCCGGATGTGCCATGCAGTGAAGTAGTCCAAGGCTGGTCGGATGTGCCAGGCCAAGGAAATCCAAAGAAGAGTACAAGGTCGGGCTGAGTACCCAGTGTGTTTCTAAACCTGAGGGTTATAGTGTGTGGAAGATGTGTTCTGATCTCTGTAAAGTTGCATTACCAGGAGTGTAGCCCCGTGGGGGTCCATCTATGCTTTGTTATTCTGTTTGGTTTGTGAATAAAAGCCACACTCTAGAATCCCACTCCTGGTTTGGACATTGCAGTTATTGCTTCCTGTGTCCAGAGTTACTTGGGTGCCCCTGTCTAGAAGTCAAACCTAGCCAAAATACCGAGCAAAAGTTTTCTCCCCGAACCGAGGTCCCAGGTAGGGGGTTACATATGGAGGCACCGCACAGCACTAATAACACAAAAATTCCATCAACCCGACCTCTGGGGTTACAAATTGGAGGCTTCCACTGGGATTTGGCTTGCAATTTGGGAGAGGACGCAAGAAAGGTTGCTCGGATAGTGGCTAGTGTTTTGGCTATCTGGCTGTAGGTAGCCCAAAAAGTAGAAGCATTTCCAACTGAATGTGCCGCTGTGTGCTGCTGTCTATGTGCTGCTCTAAATGTGCCAACTGTTTACCAAGGAGCAATAAAGCCTGAGTGTGTGTGCCCTTGTCCTGCATCAAATTACAACGTTTGCCAGCTTTTTAAGTTTTGTGTGACAGAAAACAGTATAGAAAACTGTCAGAAACAAAGAAATATTTGTGCCCTAGACATTGGAAATGCTTGTGGTATGGACTAAGAGTAGTCGCTGACTAAAATGCCATGATAAATGGTTGAAATGGGACTCCCGACAAGAAGCTACAGTTGAAAAAAAAAAAGTGTGGTTTGCAGTTTAAATTTTGCCTGCTCGACGATCGCCGTGGAGAAGCAGAGCTCGAGAGGAAAGAGGCTCATTTGCATGGCTTTGAGTGATTGGTGAGGTCACAATCAGTGCCGCCCCCAAGCCAGCTCAGAGTGACTGTACAGTGTTCGAGAGGGAGAGAGAGAGGAGTGTGCGAGCAGGTTTGCAAGGAGGAGCATTGTGGTGACTGAAAACTTTGTAAAGTTAGTCAAACTGGACTTTTCTGTTTAAAATCAGGCTCAACCCGCATTCTGATTGGTCTGAGAAGAGAGCCAGGTGTTTAGAGGGACAATCGGCAGGACTGCCAACCCGCTTTGTTCCAAAGGCCTCCAAGATTGGCTGTAGGCTGCATTTAACATCGCAAATACAAGCCACTGATTAAGTGAGTACCATCCTAAAAGTAGCTCAAACTGTGTGATTTTTACCAAAAAGCCAGCTGAATCTGTGTGTAGCAGTGTGATCATTTTGCAAAGAAGGACTGTGTCAAGTTTAATCAGCTAAAAGCAAGAATTCTGAACAATAGACTGTGAGTGTAATTATAAGTTCAGCAACAGTATAATTTTCAGAGCCATGTGAGAGACTGTGGGTTGTATGAGAGATGCAGCAAGAAATACAGGCAATCCTGTGAGATGAAATACTGTGGCTTTGGTGGGACTTTAAGCAAGAACAGTGATTAAAAGCGAATGAGAAGTCCAATAAAATCATATAAATGTGCTAGGAGAACAACCAGTGCAATTTAAGCAGCTTGAACTTTATCAATGGAGTGTGTAAATCGGGTGTGCAGTGGCTTGACTCATGAACAGAATGTTGATACACAGGAGTGCTGCCGCCGCCATTACAGGGTGGGGTAGTAATGTAAACACAGCAGCAAAGGAGCCATTTTGTAGAATTTTTTCCAACGGAGTGGGACTTGAAATAACAGTGAGCGTTTGTTTGTTTTTCTCTGCAGTAATGGCTTCGGGACCAGCCCGCTACCTGGATAATGCCCGGGCTATGATAGTAGAAGAAGTTAACAAGTTGAGAGATATTACTACGGGGGACGATTGCCTCCTCATGTGGTGATTCCTCGATATCCAGTTCGAGTATGTATGATGTGCTTAAATTCTGGAAGGGATGTCTTCATGGTGCCTCACTGTGCTGGGAGCCTAGAGAAATATGGCTTGACTAAAGCACCCAAGATTCGTTTGGCTCCCACATGGACAAAGCTTCAAGAACCTGCAGTTGGCAGCACACAGCACCAGGCGGAGCATGATAGGGAAGGCCCCTCGAGAGTGTGGCATAAAGCAAGAGGGTGCAGATTTACAGACAGGACAATGTACTGATGTATCAGAGTCCATGTCCCAGAGTAAGTAAGTAAGTAAGTAAAAAAAGTAAGTAAAAATTTATTTTTTAAGCGCTTTTCAAAGTCAAAGCGCTGTACAGTAATTAAATACATAAGACATACATGTAACACAATAAAATACAGTTCCAATTTCATGTCAGTGCAATAACTACTCCCCATAGGCCTTTTGGAATAAATATGTTTTTAACTCTGATTTAAAGCTTTCGACGGTCAGGCAGCTCAGTATCCGGCAGGTAGAGAATTCCACAGGGTCGGGGCAGCATAAGAACACGCCATGCTCCAGATGTTTTAAATGAACCCTGGGAACCTCTAGCAATCCCTACATCGGTGGATCTGAGTGGCAGGAGGGACGTGTACAGAACAAGTAGATCTTGCAGATATTACGGTCCCTGTTCGTGTAGAGCTTTATAGGTCAGTAAACCGACCTTAAAGGTGATCCGCCACTGAACCGGCAGCCAGTGCAGTTTGCGCAGCACAGGCGTAATATGATTCCTAATTCATGTCCCCGTCAAAAGCCTGGCTGCAGCGTTCTGCACCAGCTGCAAGCGGTGGATATCAACCCCCGGCAACCCTAGGTACAGGGCATTGCAGTAATCAAGGCAAGAAGTAACAAAGGCGTGGACTAATGTCGGGAGGTCAGCGGAAGGAACAAGGTGTTTCACCCGAGCGATATTCCTCAGATGGTAAAAAGAGGATTTGACGGCAGATGACACCTGAAATTTTAGCGTCAAACTATCGTCAATGATAACACCCAGGTTACGCACCTGGTCTGAGGTCGACAGCTGGGCTCCATCGATCCATATGCCCGAAGACCAACCCCTACAGCCCGCCTCTGAGCCTGGGTTCACCACCAACACCTCAGTCTTATCCGGGTTTAACCTAGCCAGCTGGCACTCATCCAATCACTGATCTCAGATAGACAGTTGTTAAGTCTAGAGACGCATCTACTTGCCGGGACTAAGGACAAATATAGCTGGGTGTCATCTGCATAGCAGTGAAAACCCAAGCCATAATGCCTAATAATGTCTCTAATGGCAGCATATAGACAGCGAACAACATGGGTGCAAAATGGAACCCTCACGGGACCCACAAGCAGGAGGCGGCATCAGAGGAATAAATTCCAGTGATGACCCTATGTCTCCGCCCTGTGAAAAAGATTGAAACCATTTTAGGACCGTACCAGACAGTCCACAATGGAGCTGCAGGCGTTCAAAAGCACACCATGGTCCACAGTGTCGAAGGCACGGAGAGATCAAGAAGGACTAGAATAGTACAAGCCTTTGATCCCTCACTATCAGGAGATCATTTAGAACCGGACAAGAGCAGTCTCAGTACTATGTCTTTTCCTGAATCCTGATTGAAGAGTATCATAGACATTATGATTTATAAGATGGTCATCAGTTGCAGTGCAACTACCTTTTCAATAACCTTACAAGAATGGGAGGTTAGAGATAGGTCTGTAGTTAGCTGGGCAGTCCAGATTCAGTGAAGGTTTTTAGAGTGGTCGAACGGCCGCCTCCTTTAGGGAGTTCAGGAAAGATCCCTGCTTCAAGGACTTCCAGGCGATTTCAGCAATGATCGGGCAGATAATATCTACGAACCTAATAAAAGTGGCGTGAGCCGGATCAAACTACAGCTAGTTGGACGTACAGTCTGGACAATCCTCATAATGTCCATGAATTCCAGCCTACAAAAGTCAGACCAGGTGACACAGGTGTTTGCTTCCCTCGCCGATCACTGCAAGCCCTTATAGATTGAACACGGCTGAGATCCGCCCTAATGCCGGCAATCTTATCAGCAAAAAATCGAGCAAGCTCATCACACTTTATTTGTGAAAAATCTCTTCCGGACTGTAGACAGAGTGGATTGCACAATCTGTCAACAGTCCGAAAGAGTTGAGCCGGTCGATTTCTTGCAGCAGCAATCTCCCTGGACAGGAATTCTGACTTCTTACGGGATATTGCTGATTGATAGATAACATAATGATCCATCAATCTAAGTTTGTCGGCATCCAGGCAGGATTTCCGCCATGCTCTCTCTAGCCTTCGCCCCACTCTCCTCAGCTCCTTCAAAGACTCATCAAACCAGGGAGTCTTTGGGCGCTGAGTGAGTGGGCGAACCCGAACAGGAGCAATTCGATCCAGGGCCCCGGTCACCGCCTTGTTATAGGCAACAACCATGTCCCCTGGATCCATGCTCTCATCCGAAATACCTGATAGGTCCAGTACCGCCATTAGGCCTTCTGGATTTACTCCCCTTAAAGGGTGATACTGGACCATCTCCGTAGGGATAGGCCTATTAGGGGGAGCCCCAAAACTGAATCTTATGGTGTGATGGTCTGTCCATGCATTTGGTTCCACCTCCAAATGCAAGACATCCAAATCCAGTAGGAACACCAGGTCCAATGAGTGTCCACCTATATGGGTAGCAGAGGTAACTACCTGCGACAGGCCCAACATAGACATGAGTTGGAGGAGGTTCTTTCAAGTCGAGAGTTCATCGTCGACCCAGGCATTAAAATCACCCAGAATTAACCATCTAGGCGACTCCAGTGCCATGTCGACGATGAAGTCCGCGAACTCCTTCAGGAATTCACCACCATCACCGGGTGGACGGTAAATGAGGAGAATCCTGAGCTCTGCACCTGCTGCCAGGATACACTCAAAAGATCTGGTGTTCCCCACTGGCACCTCCACAAGACTCAGCTCTGGTCTAAAAAAGTTGGCCACTCCCCCGCCCCTACGATCCAATCTCGGACGTCTATGATACTCTCGGACGGTGCATTACCGAGAACCCAGCTGGAGCTGGAGAGATGCTGCGGAAGGAGCATCAGTAGACCCTTGGAGGGAGGGGCCTAGCCCAAGTCTCATAGGTAAAGATGAGATGAGGGAGGCCTTTGAATGGGAGGTATCGACCTCTGCACCCAGCGAAGAGTGGACAGTCTCAGGAGTAAAGATGACTGCTCACTTCTAGGCATAGATTCTTAGCGAGGAAGAAGAAGAAGGAGAAGGAGAACTTATGTGGCCTTGTGAAGAAGGTACGGATCCACAGCCTCAAGCTCTTGCCTCAGAGGAACCGATGGTAGAAGAGAGTAGTGACTCTACAGCTCTGCCCCCACAAGGAAGAGTTAAAGATCCATTCTAAGTCACATTGAGTATGCATAGCTGGCTGAACCAGGACTGGCCGTCCCCAAGCCAGGCCAGAGGTTGCAGGTTGACCAAGAGCAGTAAAGAGGAAAGACTGGTTTGTAGGAAAGTGAATGAAATCTATGGGATATCATTTCCTATCTTTCCTCTGAGAGTCTGGGGGGAGGAGATTGAAAAAAGCAGGAAATCTTGGATAATAGAAGAGGCCCCTGGGGTTACATACATCTGTAATGTACATCCATGATGTAACACAGGGGAAGCAAAGAATTTGTGATATTGGATTAGTGTCAGGGCCCCAGGTCATTCGGCATCCTCTTAAGTCGCCGAAATTTCACCACGATCCGTAAAGATTGTTAAGTCCACATTTTTTTTATCAGTTTCCAAATCTATGGTGGGAGGGCAGCTGTGGGCATTCTTCATAAGGGGTACAATGTGAACATGGTCACCTCTATCCCATAACAATCTGAGCTTGATTGCTGCTTCATCCAGGCACACAGATGGGTAGTTTGTGCAGCTACCAGTAAGCAGTAATGACGGAAACACTGTAGGCCCATGCCTCCCTTTTCCCTGGGTAACTATAAGAGCTTGACTGGGATGTGTGGTTTCTTTCCTTCCCAGATAAAGGCCATGACTGCTTTCAAAAAGAGATTCCAAAAGAAATTTGAGATTTTGGTCAGGAGGACTTGAAAATAAAACATGCTCCAATTGTTCTGACATTTGAAAAGGTTTTGCTAAATGAATTAAACAAATGTGAGAATGATTTAATAACTTTGAAATATTCAAATGTCAACAAAGCAGAACAAATGGCTCTGAGGGAGTTGGGTGAAAATCTGCATATAATTATTAAACCTTTGGATAAGGGGGGTCCGTGGTTATTTTAAACACAGATTATAAGAGGGAAATCTTTAAGCAGCTGGCTGATACAAACTTCTATGTTGGGCTAACAAGTGGCCCAACACTGAAGTTTAAACAAGAGATCGATGCTTATCTGTTACATGTGCATGAGGAGGGGTTGATTACTGATAGCCCTTTGGATGTTTTGACTGTATACCATCCAATAAGGCATACCATATACAGGTATGTCTTGGCAAAGGTACATAAAACATTGGTTGATCCCCCTGGATGCCCGATAGTGTCTGGTACTGGCTCGTTGATGGAGCCATTATCCAAATTTGTGGCCAGGTATATAAATCACATTGTCCCTACTTTATGATCATACATAAAAGACACTACTCAGATATTGGGCATTCTGGGGAGTCAACAGCTAGAGATGGCCTGGATGTTAGTTACTCTTGACATACAATCTCGCTATACAAATGTGCCCCATGATGGAGGCCTGGAGGCACTTCTGTACTGGATGGAGTCTACAACTACTTATTCACCTTCCTTTATTGAATTTCTTTGTACTCTGTCTAGATTTGTTTTAACTATGAATTCATTTATTTTTCAGGGACAACATTTCCTGCGGGTCAAGGGGACTGCAATGGGGGCTACTTTTGCCCCCACATACGTCAGTCTATACATTGGCCTGCGGGAAATGTGTGCCATTGATGATGAGAGTACAAACCCTTTTTTTGACAAGCTTGATTTATGGCGGCGATTTATTGATGATGTGCTGATGGTGTAGCGGGGTAGCGTGACAGAACATTTTGAATTTATTGCATACTTGGAGATGCTGAATCCAAATTTGAAATTTACTGTACATGGAAAGGGAAAGGGGAAATTGTTTAACCAGTAAAGGCACACTAAGCCAGAGCTTATTTCCAGGTGCGACCTGGGAGCACGAGGAAGTTAAGTGACTTGCTCAGGGTCACACAGTATGCAAGTGGAAGCTGTGGGATTCAAACCCAGGTCTAGTCTGCTGGATGTCACCAGATTTGCAGCTTGGAACCTTAGACCACTGCGCTATACTGCCTCCTATGATATTATGAAAAGGATCATGTACAATTTTTGGATTTGGACGTTATCCATATGCCTGATGGCTCAATTGAAACAGATTTGTATAGGAAGGCCACGGATCAATTCACAACAGTTTTCTTCTAGCAAGTAGCAGTCGCCCCCACCACACCATCAGCAACTTCCCAAAATCGCAATTTATGCAAGTAAAAAGAAATTGTTCACAGCCGCATACATACAGTATGTCCAGAGAAGTAATGAACTCAGTAAACATTTTCTGGACAGAGGGCATGATGAATCTCTGAATAAACAGGCACAAAAGATAGTTGATAACATCCCCAGGTCTGAGTTATTGAGATATAGAACTGACAGAGCACAGACCAACAATCAAGTGTTATTCATTATACAATATTATGCTAAGAGTAGCATTATTAGGGACTGTTTGAGTAAGTGTTGGCATATTTTAGAAACTGAACCAGCCTTGTCCATAACTGCGCTATTGCCACCTAGAGTCACCTACAGAAGGGGCCCTAACTTTAAGGATTTATTAGTGCATAGTTTTCTGCCTACGGAGAAGCCACAAATACACAATTGGCTTCCACCACAACTACGTGGATGTTTTACTTGCGAAAGATGTGTTTACTGTCAGCACATTACTAAAACAACGATTTTGTATACAGTAAACAATGATAGGGACTACAGTATTAAACAATTTATTCATTGTAATACTTCTGGAGTGATATATCTTACAACTTGTAGTTCCCGAGCATTTTATGTGGGTAAAACTAGGTGCCTCTTTAAAAACAGAGCAGAACATTTGAGTTCTACTCAATTAATAGACCTACAAATTGGGCACTATGCACGAATGGGGTGGAGTGGCTACATGCATGTATCTGGGGCGCGTAGTCACTCTGCACCCATTGCACCCCCCCCATGCGGCATGTACAAAGGGGGGAGCACACAGACCCACTGCACCCGATCCCACACATCCATTGTCCGCACCACGCTGGGGGTGTTACTAAATCACATAGTGCTGTCTGCATGGGTGCAGAGGGTGGTGCAGGGTATGCCAGGGTGGACCCAACCATAAACCTCTGCGCAACCCCATGGTCCCCATCCTCCGGACACCGGGAGACCTGGCCAGTGCTCTCCATGCTGCCCCTGCCCACTAGGCAGCCAGTGAGGACAGAGGAAGTGAGACAGGCGAGTGCCCATAATGCCAGCTTTGCAGCAGCTCCGGGATGTTGTGGGGGGAGACAGACCATGGCACATGCGGGAGGGCATGTGCCATGGTCTGGCTCCCCCCACAACATCATGGGGGCTCAGGGGTCCATAATGGTGTTGGGGCACAGCCGTGGGTGTGTGGGCCAGAGGCGGGTCCCAATGCCAGGGTCCTGCAGTGCGCTGGTAGGGCGCCATTCACTGAGGCTGGACTGGTGACATGACTGGTCTGTGGGGCCATGCTGTATGGGTATGGGTACCTAGGTGGCATGCACAACCCTGGACCCATGCATTGCAGTGTGAGGGATCCACTTTTGGACCCGGGATGGGCATCCCATTGGATGCCCACCCAGGTCTGCAACTCCACCCCTGGCTGCCTTGTGGAGTCCTGCATGCCAGGGGAGGAGCCATGGACAGGTGATAGTGCTGAATGCTGGTATGGGCGCACCTGTCCACGGGGCGCAGGGTGGAAGGCGGGGTATGCAACTTTTCTGTGTACCCCAGCCCACTTCATGCATAGCGCCCAATGCCCTTTCACAACATATACAGCAGAGTAATTCCATTGGGACACATCAATTTCATTTCCAGGGTATAGAAAAAAGAACTGTTGGGCCAAGGGGAGGGGATGTGGATTGTTTTGTTGTGTAAAAGGGAAGCTTTTTGGATTTATGTATTTGAAGGGGTTAAGAAATCCAGGTCTCAATGATGATATAGATATTTCAATAATTTTGAGGAAAACAGAGGCCTATCCCACATTTAACACCAATATCTCCATTTACATATATATATATATATATATATAAATATATATATATATATATATATATATATGTAACAAAATGAATATCAATCTATGTAAATTGAAAAAATAATTGAAATGAGAAATTTATTTGAAGAAATTCAAAGAACATTGAACATATCCCCCAAAATATACCCTTCTTTATATATAAGACATAATACTTGACTCTGGATATTTATTTCATTTGTTGGCTAGTTAATATTAGCCATTTTTTAGCTGGTTAACATAAGCCATGTGTACAGTATATATAAATTTAAAAAGTATACAATAGAGGTTGTGCCTATATTAACTGCTGCATTTATACATATATTTGTATTTATACATAAATATGTAACAAACTGTTTAGTTATTTAATGTATGTGGGTGATCAGTATATAGGTAATGTTTTTGGTTTTCACCCCTTTGTATTTACACATTTTTGGTCTGCGTGTATATTCCTTTTTATGTCACTCATATTTGTATTGTATTATTATTGCAAAGTAGTGGTATGTTTCTTTAAGGGCTACACTTAAAAAGGGTGTAATGATTTACTCAAGTCACTCACTGATGATGAGCTGAGAGAAACCGGTTGGAGGTTGGTGTAAGGGATTCCCGCTGGCGTCCCCGTTGAGAGGTTTGTGGTTCTCTGGCATTCTTAAAGGAAAAGCATTTAAGTCCGCATGTTCTGCGTGTGTCTCCTTTTTTGAGATTGGTGGATGATGCAGGGATTTAATTTACAGTTGGGTTCTGATGTTTCCCCCTGCACATACAGCCATTGGGCTGGCTCTCTGTTTGCTACTTTGACAAAGATTACTTACCATTCAGATTGCCTTGTTTCCTCCAGTAACTCTGTTGCAGAATGCTGCAGTGCTGTGTTGCATCCTGATGGGCTTCACTGTACATCCCCTGTGACTGCAAAAAGAAAGAACTGGTTGGTCCATCCCTCCTCTCCCCACATCAGCATGATATGTAAAACATTCTGCACCTGTAAATTCCTTCATAGTTTCAAAACCACCTACAGTGCCAGCACCTGTACATCAAAACCATCCCTCTAGGCACTGAGGCCCTCTGCAGATACCAAGTTATCAATTTCCCTCCCTCTCTGGCTTTTTGCCAGAGTCTTGGTTCCAGCAATGCAGAAGGATGTCCCACACCCCACCAAATACATATAGAGCACACACATGGCCCCATCCAAGTTGCTTGTATCCATAAGTCTGTTCATTTATTTAATTAAAAATTGGTGACTGGGAAGACACACTGAGACGAGGCTTGTTTCCAGGTGTGACCTGGGGGAAGGGGACAGTTGACACAAAATACATAGCACAGGCACAATTTGTAGTTACAGTGCAGTCAGAATAACATAATGAATACAGGTTCAAGTGAAGAATGAATAGGCAAGGCAAGCAAACAACAGTTAAGCACCTCAATCACACCAATGCCAGGGTAGGATAGCAGTTGTGGAGGAAATGTGAGGGAGAGGAAAAACAGGAGCAGGGGGAATAGAAGGAATTTCAGCTGATACCAAAGGGATCCAGGGGAGGTAGTGAAGCAGAGGGATGTGTGGAGCTGGTTCCAAAGTGTAGGAAGATGATAGGAAAAAGATGATTGCCCAGCAGAGGAGTAGGGACAAGGAATGGCAAAGATGTGAGGATCCTCGGAGTGCAGGGAGCAGGAAACAGAGGGGATATGAGAGAGGAGTGATGAAAGGTAAAAGGAAAGGGACCCAAACTGATATTTGAATATGAAGGAGGTGCAGTGAATCTGGTAACATGAGGGAAGCGAGGGAATGGATAAGGAGGAATAAAGTGAGTAGCGATGAGTACGAGGGTTGGGGAAGTTGGTAGCAAAGTAACAAAAGGAGTTGCAGAGGGTGTCCAGTCTGGCCTGGGAGGTGGAGGGGCTGGTGCCATAGACCACATCTGCATAGTCGAAGACCAGAAGCAGCATTTTGGTAAAAAGCTTGCAGTGGACCTGCAGACAAGCAATCTTTGTTGTTGTACAAGGCACCAAGTTTAGGGTGGAGCTTGGCATGGATGGCATCAATGTGGGCAGAGAAGTCAAATCTGCTGTCTAGCTACACACCGAGGTACTTGAAGGACTTAGTCACTTCAAGGGGGGTGCCATCCAAGGTGGAGATGATGGGCAGAGTAGGGAGCCTGGCCAGTTTCTGGCTGGTGCCAAAGGTCATGGACACAGTTTTTTTGTGTTGGTCTGGAGTTGGTTTGATAGGAACTAGCGCAGGATGTTGTGGAAGTCTTGCTTGAGCAGACCTTCCATGGCTGTAGCAGAAAGACTGGAGGTGTAGATGACTGTGTCATCTGCATACATGTGAGTGTACAAGTTGACACAGGCAGAGGGGAGGTTGTTAAGAAAAATGGAGAAGAGTATGGGACCCAAGATGGAGTCCTGTAGGACCCCATCTTGGATGGGAAGTGGTGACAGAGTGCTACCAATGTGCGCCAACTGCAGACCGTCCATGAGGTAAGAGCGGAATCAATCAACAGCAGGGGCCAACATAACTCAGCTTGTCCAGGTGGAGTGGTGAGACATCAAATCAAAGACGTTGACCAGACCAATGAAGCTAGAAGCCATGATGTGCTTCATATCTGTCCCTGAGAAAATAGAATCAGTGACACACAGCAAAGAAGAGATGGTGGAGTGATGCTTCCAGAAGTCAGACTGGAGTTGGGAGAAGAAATTGGTGAAGGAGAGGAAATCAGGGAGTCTAGTGTAGACAAGTTTCTCTTGCAGCTTAGCAAGAGAGAGGAGGGAGATTGGCCAGAAGTCGATGCCTTACATTATGAAAAAAGCCCGATATTATGGTCCAAAGTTGACCGAAAATTGCAAGTCTGCTGCACAAAATCAAGGACCATGCCAGGGAGGGTGGTGGAGATGGGCCCCTCTGGCTGTCCAGAAGATCATCTTAAAACAGCCAGCTCACACCCTTAAGAGGCAAGGAACCATCCCCTCTGTGACAATCTCCCATGCAGCAGACACGACAGCTTAGTATAAAGTAAACCTCCCACTCTGTCCCCTTCCTGTAACATCGCAAGGCATTAGTAATGCCTACACCTGAAAAAGTAAATAAATCAAGTCAGTAGCACTGATTACTTTGAACAAGGCAGTGGCAAGCAGTTACACCATTCCCTCTACTTTCAACTTGGAGCCCTCCCAAAGAGACAGCTATAGCATAATTTCCCAAGGGAGAGAGCTGTAAGAAATATAATCCAAACGTAAGTTACAGTATGTAGTATAATGCAATAAATCCCTGGCCAAAAATTATAGCTGCAGTGCAACACACTTGAATAAAAAATGTGATCCTACCCTTTGTCAGTATAATAGAATGTAGGCACCTTCCAGTTTTATTTGGTGGTAACATTTTCTAGTGCCACCAGAATTTGAGTATAAATGTTTTAATTTAGTTTTTTCCTCCAAGGCCACCACCTTTGGCTTAGAAATAGCACTGTAAACCTGGCAAGGGTTACAATCAAGAAAATAAAAAAACATGGTGCATAGCATACATTGAAAAGTAGATCTGACAAGGATGCTAAGGTTTTTATTAACTGTATCTGAAACTAGTTTTTTGGAAAAACATGTTTTTTGCACTGCTGCTTTAAATGAATCCAGTGACTAAATGTTTGTACTGATCATCAGTGCCATTGACTTCAAGGGGGTAGGTATACTATCCCCCGTGCCACCCTGTAGTTTTGCATCAATTAGAACTGGATGCCCCACCATCCACACAGGCATAGTATCACTGTGAAGGGAACCAAGCTAGAATTCAACTAAAATAAAAAATGTGAACACAGTACAATCTGTTACAGCAAGGGGGGGGGGGGGGAGAACATCTCCAGCCAAGAAGGGCTTTCCCACAAATCCATACAACTGAGCACATGTAAAAAGTTCAAGCTTGCCAAAAGCAAACCCCTCAGCCCACTGATGTCTATGCCTCCTGTTCAGGGTCTGCTGCTTAATACCGTATTTACCAAATTGCAGCCCAGTGTCCTGCTGTTTTCATTGAAGGATGCCCTTTGTGTTTCTGTCTTGCAGTCAAACCCATGGCTTGCCATCACAGTTGCTCTAGCTCTCTCTTTCCGTGGCCCCTCTCATCTCTACTTTGGTGCCAGCTTTACATTCAGCTGATGTAACATGGTTTGAGTTTCATATAGGGAGTGAAAAGACTTTGGTCCAAAGGCAGTATACATTTTAAATTGCACTAGTACAATAAGCTGAGACTTGATCCCTATATCCTTTAATAAATATTGCACACAAGCAGCTTTTCCTGTTTGTCCATAGTAGCTGAAGAAAAATCATGATCTAATTATATACATTTATACCCAAACATAATTTCTTTTTTATGCCATGCTGCTCTTAATAACTTTTGATTAATTTTGTAGTTTAAGAATCTGGCAACACATGAGTGAGTTTGGTATTAATGTCTGTAGGTTTTGGAGCAAGTGCATGGTGGGCTTGTTCCTGGTTCAGGTGCATGTCTGTCTTAATGAAAGATTCCAAAAATACAATACAATCTCTGGTCTGAGTACCTTTGAGGATCCCATGCACTTTAGTAGTGCTCCAGAGCACAATTCCATGTCCTTCATTTCTCTCTCCTGAAAGTACAGGTAAAGCAAGGCCTTGCTATGATGATCCATGAGGTCAGAGGCTTCTGATAGGCTTTTCTCAAGATTGGTGGGGTTGGCGGCCACTTTAAGTAAATCTTTTTTGGTTTCTGCAAGACTACTCTGCTTGCTGCAATGTAGATCTGAGGTGACATAGCCCTATATAATAATGCACCTGGGTAGAGGGAACCCTGGGGAGAGCTACAGGTTGGGGGGAGGAGTTGACTGTCACCAAAGAGGAAAGGGACCTAGGGGTTATCATCTCTGATGACCTTAAGGTATCAAAGCAGTACACAAAGACAGCAGGGAGGGCCAGTGGCAAGCTGGGGTGCATAGGCAGGGGTATCACTAGCAGGAGGTGGGAGGTGGTGATGCCATTGTATAAAACATTGGTAAGGCCTCACCTGGAGTACTGTGTGCAATTCTGGAGGCCACACCTGCGCAAGGACGTAGATAAGGTAGAGACTATCCAGAGAAGAGCAACAAAGATGGTGCAGGGCTTGCACCACAAAACATATGAGGAGAGACTAAGGGACCTCAATATGTACTCACTGAAGGAGAGGAGACAGCAGGGGGACATGATTGAAACTTTCAAGTACCTCAAGGGCATTAACAACGTGCAGATGGGGGACCTTTTCCAATGTGGACAAATTACTAGAACAAGGGGGCACAATATGAAATTGGAAGGGGTAGATTAAGAGGTAATGTGAGGAAGTTTTTCTGCACAGAAAGGGTAGTTGACACTTGGAATAGTCTGCCACAGGAGATAGTGGGAGCAAGCACAGTGGAGCAGTTTAAGCATGCCTAGGACAGGCACAAGGGAAGCTTGAGAAGTGAAGGAGTGATGAAAAGCCATTGATCACATAGGGTCAGTGGCCACATACAATGTATAGACCACATACAATGTATAGTGCCTATGGGCAGACTGGATGGACCTAGTGGTCCTTATTTGCTGACAATTTCTATGTTTCTATAAATAGAGACCGGGAGGTAATAATAAATTGGTCATTCATATTCCCCGTCAAAGTCATGTGCTCATTCCAGAGAGAACGGGTAGCTGTTGCTTCAGTCACTGGAGCAGAGCATTCATTGAGTCTAGTAGCCACTCATGGTGCATGGCAAAATCAGTGATTTTTTATTAGCCATTCGCCAATAGAAACAGAAATTGTTGGCAGATAAAGACCACCAGGCCCATCTAGTCTGACTGATGTCAAATAGGATTAGTTGCTGGCTGCAGGATTTACCTGTTAGAATGAAGAAATAAGCAGTTAATAATGTATAACTAGCTGGTGTTGGTTGGAGCTCTGATGAGCTGCTGTGCTGTGCTGCTACTGCTGGGGGATATGATAGAGACCTTTAAATACCTCACCGGGGTAAATTAGGGACAGGAGGGAAGCATTTTTCAGAAGAAAAGGTGCTCAAGAACAAGGGAACATGCTATAAAGCTGGAGGGGGGTAGATTCAGGAGAGAGGTGAGGAAGTACTTCTTCACAGAAAGAGCGGTGGATTCCTGGAACAGCCCTCCAGCTGAGGTGGTGGAGGCAAAAACAGTGTTGGAGTTCAAGAATGTATGGGATAAGCACAAGGGAATCACAGTGGAAAGGAAGGTGGCAGGGAGAAAGAGCTGTAGATTGGGCACGGTGTGCGGTAATAGTGTAGGCAGGGAGAAATGGGCAGACTGAATGGGCCAAGTGATCCTTATCTGCCATCAAATTCTATCTTTCTATGCTATATCATGGATGTCACAGGAGGTCCAGATCAGACTATGTTTAACTATTACCACTGTGACAACAAAATTTCCATTAAAGACCAATACTCCATTAGTTTGGAGTGCTTCTGCCCACTTCACAATATGATGCATTGCTTTGACTGTGAGCTTATGGCGTCCAGGACTAGAAAGGATCATTTTATCCAATTATTTAACCAGGAGTGGCACACTAAGCTGGAAGCTTGTTTACAGGTGCGACCTGGGTGCACAGGGAAGTTAAGTGACTTGCTCAGGGTCACACAGTCTGCAAGTGGGGGCTATGGGATTCAAAACCAGGTCTCCAGATTTGCAGCTCAGAGTCTTAAACCACTGTGCTATACTGCCTCCCTCATGTAAAGAGACAGGAGTTTCTGGACACAGGCTTACTTGACACATCAAAGATGTTATTGCATTCTGTTCCATCCTCACAGAAGAAGATTATGACCTCCGCATCTTCTTTTTTTTCTTATCACTGGAAGAAAAAGAAGAAGCCCCATTGTAAGAGTACAAATCAGCACTTTTCTTTTTGGTCATTATGGCAAGAAAGTTGGGACTTCACTAACACCAGTCAATGTCAAGGTCACCTAAGGAGAAGGCTGATGTTAAGTTGTTGTCAGCCAACTTTGGCAATTTCAGCACCGACCCCAACACTGGGATCAAGAATGGAACTGGTCCTTGCTGTATCCACCTTGCCTTCCCTGCCACTCCTTGTAGGAGAACTTTCTGAGGAACAATTTGCTCGGTTGAGAGCAGTTAGAGAGACGTGGTTAATGAGAAACCCTCTGCCTGTTACTGAGAGTATTTCAACATTGACATTAGCTTGGTCAACAACTATTTTGACTTCAGCGGCAGAGCTGGTAGGTCCAGCACCAACGTCAACTTCAGAGGTGCTGATAAAGAATATTTATCATATGATTTTTCTTTGTCCTCTATATGCAAAATGGTGATCTGTTTGCATAATCCCAGTAATCAGGATAATTTCATAAACATATACGTTTTGCTAAACCCATGGGATGTGGACACTGCTTTCCCTATAGTGAAGTCTTTCATTGCTGTCATGTTAATTAGAAGGAAATTCTAATTTGTTGTAGCAATAGTTATTAGCCGTGCTATGCCTTTATTATAACCTTCCGATGGAGATTTGGTACTGCTGGAAGGGGAGACTGAAATGTTTGCAATGTGGTTAAGGTCATAAGACGAATGAAAATTAAGTTGAAAACTACACAGTTACGAATTATATAATGTGTAGTAATACCAAATTAAAAAAAAGTTTAAAAATGTTTTATTAACATTTGCTTTTTTAAAAAGTCATGTAATTTTATATATCAGTACAAAAATAGTATTGACAGATTACAAAGAAATAGTATCAGCATCATGTATTTGCCATTTTTCCGCTGTGTCACAACTAAAAAAACATGTATTGATAATATATTGAAAAAGCAGGTTCAAATAATATCAATATGCATTGAATAGTATCGACATAGCAGGAACAGTATTGTTCAAGCTAATTCCTAATGTCTGGACTCCGAGCTTTCATTTAAAATAAAATTATGTTTCTAGCCCCAACCATTCCAATGTTAGACTTTTCAAATGATATTTTGTTTTTAAAAGGGGAACAGTCCACACCAAGGGCCCCCACACTCAAGTGTGGAGCTGGTCCTAGTGTGCATTTTGTGTGCAAAAACATTTTGGTTTACTTACTGTTTACTATACTACAGTAGATTGTATTAGACTAATTTTGCTTAGTTGTAGGCTGACATCTTCTGTTACTGCAAATCCCAGAATTCCCTGCAGATGACATCAGAGCAGTAGGCAGCAGTGAGAAGATTCAATAGGCCACAATGCTCTGTAGAGTTTTGTTTGCTGGTCATGCTGTCCTCCATGGACTACATACAGTCACAGAGGATGTTATCAAGAAAAGGAAGACAAAGGGAGGGATTGTACCATTAAAGAGAGATGGGGTGACTGTACGGAGGGGGATCAAGAAAAGGCAAACATCTTGAATAAATACTTCTGCTCAGTATTCACAGTAGAAGGGAAAGGGGAGGGACCACAAAAAGGCACCAGGAGCTTTGATGAAGGAACTAGACACTAGTCCGTTTTCAGGGAGAAAGTCCAGAAAGCACTCACTAACCTGGAGGTAGACAAAGCTATGGGGCCAGACAGGGTACATCCAAGGGTGCTGAGGGAACTGACTGGCTGTACCTTTGACAGACCTATTTAACAGATCACTTGAGACCAGCATGGTCCCAAGGGACTGGAGAAGGGCAGAGGTAGTCCCATTTCACAAAAGTGGTAGCAACAAAGAGGTGGGCAATTATAGGCCTGTCAGCTTGACATTGGTGGTGGGTAAGTGAATGGAAACACTGTTAAAGGAAAGGATTGTGGAATATTTTGTATCCAGTGAATTACAGGATCCACGGCAGCATGGTGTTACAGGGAGAAGGTCATGCCAAACAAATCTGATAGATGTTTTTGGCTGGGTGACCAATGAATTGGATTGGGGAAGAGCGGTGGACATGGCCTACCTGGATTTCAGTAAGGCTTTCGACACTGTTCCACATAGGAGGCTGGTAAGCACATTGAGGAACTTTGGGGTGGATAATAAGGCAGTAATCTGGGTAAATAACTGGTTAGAGGATAGGACACAGAGGGTGGTGGTAAACGGAGTTCACTCCAAGGAAGGGAGGGTGACCAGTGGGGTATCTCAGGGATCAGTGCTAGGACTGGTCCTTTTCAATGTCTTTATAAATGACACAATGGAGGAACTGGAAGGAAAGGTCTGCCTCTTTGCAGATGACACCAAGATCAGCAACAATGTGGACAATCCAGGGATGGTGGTGGAAAGGATGGGTAAGAATCTGAAAAAACTGGAAGAGAGGTCAAGGGTGTGGCAGCTGGGTTTTAATGCAAAAGAGTGCATAATAATGTACTTGGGCCATGGAAACCCAGGAGGGGAGTACAAAATAGGCAGAATGATATTAACAAAGACCAAGCAGGAAATAGACCTGAGGTAATCATATTGGATGACGTAAAGGTGCCCAGACAATGTGACAAGGCAGTCAGAAGAGTTAGTGGGATGCTGGGGTGCATAAGAAGAGGTACTGCCAGCAGGAAGAGGGAGATGTTGCTTCCCCTATATACAGTAGAACACTGGTAAGATCACACCTTGAGTACTGGGTCCAGTTCTGGAGCCATGGGCCAGATTTTCAAACACCCAACGTAAGTTGCGACATATGGCACACCCTGCAGAAATGCCACAAGTGCTGGGGGATGGTGAGGTGGGTGCTGCATTCCCCCATGGGTGCATGGTGACCCCCAACCCCGCATCACCACCATGCCCCATTGTGCTGATATGTGTCAAATAATGGTGCTCTACACCATGGTGATCTAGTGGCCCCCCACCCTGGCATTAGTGCCCACCACCACCCCACATGGCTCCCCACCCCAGCAAGAGTGCTCACCTCCACCCTGCTCCCTCCCCAATCTCCCACGATCCAGCGACTGACTCAGCCCTCCACACACCACCACAACCAGTCTCTGAATAAAATATCAGAACGCATACTGTATACAGTATGTGCTGTGACAGTTCATTTGGCAGCCGGCCATGGTGGTGTGCAGAGGGCAGTGCCGGTTGCCGGATCTGGGGTATTGATTGATGGATGGGGGGGAGTGGGGTGGTGGGCACCACTTGCCAGGTGGATGGTGGGGGGCCACTAGATCACCAGGGATGACCATCCATGGCAGTTGTACCGGGAATCAGAGTGGGGAGAGGAGCGCAACAGATCTCCGGGACTGCCTGTAAATACGGGCACATCAGGTCTTGGTGGGGGGGGGACTGGAGCCCAGGACATCCACATGTATGGGCACATTGGGGCTGGGGGATGGGGCTATATGTAATGGGATATTGCTCAGGGGGTGACACAGTTTCAGAATGCAGTAGACACCCTCCCAGGGGCTGCAAAGTCCTGTTAGACCAGCCCTTTGCTGGTCTAACAGTGCTTAACTCTTTGTCTCTGGGGAAGGTTTTCAAAATCTCACTGTTGGGGTTGTGGCAGCCAGGGTCTACCGCAAGCCTCCTTGCACCATGCCCCAGCCACTTCTGTGGGGCAAGGGTGGCGCAAGCCCCTTTGGCGCAAACAGCCTGCTGCTTGATGCAGGCTGTATTAGAAAATAGCTCTGGGTGCATCACTTGGCACAAGGTGCCTGTTGCATCAGACTTGTTCGACGCAGGCACCTTGCATCATTCTAAAGCCTTTGAAAATCCGGCCCAATATCTCAGGAAGGACATAGACAGAGTGGAAGCAGTCTAGAGGAAGGCTGCAAAAATGGTGCAGGGTCTGCGTCAAAAGCACTATGGGGAGACAATTAAGGAGCTAAATATGTACACCCTGGTGGAGAGGAGGGAGATGGGGATATGATAGAGACATTTAAATACCTCACAGTGGTTAATAAGGTACAGGAAGGGGGTATTTTTCAGAGAAAAAGTTGCTCTAGAACAAGGGGGCATGCTATAAAGCTGAAGGGAAGTAAATTCAGGAAGGTTGTGAGGAAGTGCTTCTTCACAAAAAGGATGGTGGATGCCTGGAACAGCCTTCCAACAGAGGTGGTGGAGATGAAAACGGTGGTGGGGTTAAAAAATTCCTAGGACAGACACAAGGAAATCATAGGGGTAAGAAAGGGAGGGGAAGAGATGGAGCTGTTGATCAAGTTGGGTCTGCAGCAAAAAATGAAGATTGAAAAAATGGGCAAAGTGGGTGGGCCCAGTGGACCTTATCTGTTATCACATTCTATGTTTCTATGTACTTAACCCAAAGCACTCCCAGAAAACATCCGATCATAGATTGTAAATGCTCTAACATGCACTGCAGCCTAGTCAATCTCCCACTGCTGCCTACTGTTCTGCTATCAGCTGCAGGGGATTCTGGGATTTGTAGTAAAAGAAGATGTCAGCCTACAACTAAGCAAAATTAGTCTGATGTAATCTACTATACTATAGTAAACAGTAAGTAAACCAAAATGTTTTTGCCCACAAAGCACACATTGAGACCAGCCCCACACTTGAGTGTGGGGTCCTTTGTGCTGAATGTTCCCCTTTAAAAAGTGATAACTTTGGAATTGTTAGGGGAAGAGACTTCATGTTTTTTTTTAAATGAATGCTTGGAATTAGCTAAGTAGATTTATGCAACAGGTGGCAGGATAAAAACTGCTGCATAAATGCATTTATCTGAGTCACTGTCTGGATAAATAGGCATTATGTAATCACTATGAGAATAACTTGAAGTTATCCACATAGTGATTACATCATCACCCTTTTATCCACACAGTGACTACATCACCACTTCCCCCCACCCACCGGCACTAGTTATGAGATTCAGTTTATAACTGGGAATACAGAGTGCATCATCTCACTACTGCTTCAGTCTCTCACTCTATTTGTGACTACTCCCTGTCAGCATTCATCCACTGAAATCTTCTTTCTTAACCATTCACCTTTTTCCTTTGTCCCCCAGCATTACTCTGACACATCCACACATAGTACTTACTCTTCTCTTCATCTCACCAACCACAGCCAGTAGCGCCCCGACACGCTAGCTCCCGTTACCACATACTGCTTCCTCCTTTCTCTTATGGCAATCACCATTCTGCCGCATTTCCTTCTGACACACCAGCTCACAGAGAGAAAAAACATAAAAAAAGTTTTCTTTTTTTAAGTAAAACCGAATTGCGATATAAAAACAAGTGAGTCCGAGGAGCCAGCACAACATGCTCCCCTCATTCGCTCCATCCCTGACTGCGGCCACATTGCACCAGCACTAAAATGAAAACATGCGCTCAAGCAGATAAACAATCTTCATTAATCATATTTAAAAAATGAAAGCAAACACAAACGAGAATGACGCCCAAATGGCAAGCTACAACCCTCGGTAAGCAAGACCAGCCGCTGTCATATTTTTTAAATGCTTCAACCAGCACCCACATACAGTCACAGCCAATCAAGACGCAAGAATATCAACATCAACACCACATTAATTTCGCCCCACAAAAAAATACAAACCAAAACCAAAAGGAAACCTACAATACAACTACCTCCCCTGTTGCATAAATCCAATATGCGGGGGGCGCCTATTGGATATCAAAGTTATTTGTACAGTAGCCTGTGACCTCTCGTAAACCTCACTTGAGGCTGTGCCACTCATGAGGTTACTCAAGGTCACAGACTACTGTACAAATAACATCGGTATCCAACAGGTGCCCCCAGCATATCCTTTATATATTGATAAGATATTACTATAGCAACCATGTATCAATATAAAAACAAAATATGTTATGTGGATATAAAAAAATAAAGTGGTTCACTAAATTCTGAATTCTTTTAATTTTTAACAACATATTATATCAACATATATAGACATGTAGTGACACAGGTGAACTGTATCTTTAGGATCTAGATCTACGCATGTTGATCTGACACTAAACTTTCATTTAAAAAAACTTAAGTTTCAATGATTAACATTTCAGCTGTTACAGCTTTCAAAATATAAGTTCAAAAATTCTAAAATATAATAAAAATTTATTTTTGGAAATGGTTAAAAGATACCAGTGGTTGTCTGTCTAAGAATAAACACATTCTTTTGCAGTTTTCTCTAAGTCTGTTGCTGCTGTTGAATCTTTCTGATATTTGAGAGATGTGCAAAAAATGAAACTGTAATAATATTTAACATGATGATTTTTAAATGAGTGTATATAGCCTTTTTTAATTATATAATGACCAAAAATAGGTCACTCAATGAAAACTGTTTGAAACTGAAACTATGGAAAAGCTTACCTATGAAAGAAAGTATGTGAAATCACTGCATGCAGTGCTCACAGCTTTATGACCAGTTCTGCCCAACTTGTAGTTAAACCTAGCACCACCTCCATCTCTCACATTTAACTGAACATAGTAGGACTTCCGGTTCCACTACGGAGAGAATCAGCAACTAAATGAGCGGCTCCAGAGTGTCTCCAAAACAAATCCTCCAAACTTATTCCATTTAAAGATTCAAATACTGCCAAATGTCAGGTGAATGATCCCAAAGAGAGAGGGGCTCCAGAAAACAGCCCCAAAATGCCCGTCAGGAGCACGATGATAATGGATTAAAAACAACCTCTCCAGCTCATGCAAATAACCAGCCACGCTCCGTGGACTCAAGTAGGCCATACAATATGGATGAGGAGAATGAACAACTCTCCAGACACCATTTTAACACTCTGCGAAGAGAAATTAAGGAGATGCGAGCGGAGAACAAAGTCGAATTTAACAACTTAAGCCAAAAACTCACTCATGTGGAAAGACGGGTCCAGGAGGCAGAAGACTGTATCTTGCAGTCGGAGGACAATGTTCTATATCTGGGGCGCACAGTGCAGGCCCTTTGTAACCACGCCATAGCTATGGAACAGAAGAGCCTGGATTTAGAAAGTCAATCGAGGTGAGACAATATCTGTCTCTATGGCCTCAAAGAAGAAGCGGAAACAGGTGCTATGGCTGAATTTGTGGTGGATTTGCTAAAAGACGTCCTTGAGCTTCCCCAGGGCTACAAATTAAAGATCGAGTGGGCTCACCAAGCGTTGGCCCCAAAGGCCAAAGACCCTGCGGCACATCCCTGCTCAACTTTGTGCCAACTGGGCACACTTTATACATCTCTTTTTTTTTGGTGCTTCCAAGGTTGGAGGTCAAAGGGTAAAATAAATGGGGTGATGGTTACCATAGTTTCTGTGTACTTTCCCCCAAACACTGATTTTCCCACCTATAGGATCTTTCTTCTTCAGCTGTCCCAGTGGGCGGAAGGCTTAGCTATATGTGGAAGGGACCTGAATGTTGACTTTACTAGAAACACCAAACAGTGTAAAAGGGTCCTGCGGCAGGAGAGGAGGGTGGTAAGGTAAGTTGCTGCCTTACTAAAAGAGCTGGTGTTCATAGACTCCTGGAAATTCCTAAATGGAAGTGACAAACACTATACATTTTTTTCACAAAAACACTTAGGTTACTCCACCCTAGTCTACATTTGCCTTTCCCAAGAACACCTAAGCTATGCACAGAGGACCTGGGTGGGAGACTTTATTCTCTCTGACCATGCACCCCTGTTCTTGGAGGTGAAGCTGGGTGATTTAAAGAACACCTTCTGGAGACTAAACCTCTCACTCCTGAGAGATAAGGAGAATATTCAGCAACTTAAGGATACTATCACTCAGGCAACCTTAGATAATGAATCCCCAGAAATAAGCCCATGTATCTTATGGGACACAATTAAGACAATATGCCGTGTTAAGTGTACAGAAATATCCTCCAGAAATAAAAAAAAGAAGAGATCAGAAAAGAGAAGATTTGACAATTCAGATAAGGAAATTAGAGGAACTGCAAATGGTACAACCCTCTCCCCAACAAGCCAAGAAGCGTAAAACCCTAAAAAATGAGTTAAACTCCCTATTAGATTATTACATGAAGCAAAAATTGCTCTTCCTCAGGCAGAAATACTATGATGGGGGTTCCCAATCCCTTAAAATGTTAGCAAGTCACCTTAGAGCTCAAAGGGCGAAGGCAATAATAAATAGTATAAGGGACAGCAATACTGGCCTCACCGCCATTCTGTAAAAGAAATATCTGATGCTTTCCTTGAATACTATAGTCAGCTCTACTCTTCCCCTCCTCAGCCCCCCAGCACAGAACAGAAGCCTTTTTAGAGAAGTTGGACCTACCACCTCTACACCAAAAATACATTAAAGGCTTAATGGCTCCCATTACCCCCTTAGAAATTGAGAATGAAATAAGATCCCTTAAGACCGGGAAGTGCCCAGGATCAGATGGACTCCCGGGTGAGTTTTACAAAGCCCTTAAACCCGAGTTTACCCCTTCCCTTTTAAAATTATTCACATCCATTTCTTCCCGGGGGGGGAGGAGTTATTCTCCCCTCTTGGAATTATGCCATTATATCAGTAATCCCTAAACCAGGTAAGGACCCTTCACAATGCTCCTCTTACTGCCCAATTTCAGTTTTAAACACGGACTATAAAATAATGGCAACAATTTTTGCCAGCCGCTTAAAACAAATCTCCCCCTCCCTAACCCACCGGGACCAATGTGGCTTCATACCAGATCCAGCTCTTGGCTCGGGCCGCCGGATCCCTGCCAGGCATGGCCGCGGCTTCCCAAGTCTGCTGCACAGCCACCTCTCCAACCCACCTCCTGTATCAGCGCCACCGGATCCAACCCTTGACTCGGGCTGCTGGATCCCTGCCAGACGCGGCCGCAGCTCCCCAAGCCTGCCACACAGCCACCTCTCCAACCCACCTCCTGGATCAGTGCCGCCAGGTAAGATTTCATCCTGGAGCCGGTGAAGCCATGAGCAGCTGCCATTGGTTGTAGCGCTCACAGCTTCGTGCCCTGATTGGACTCCTGCTTCTTGGATTGCATCTGATTGGCTGGCTCTGTCTCTCTGCCTTGCACTGCTCTCGGGGCGCTGCGCCCATATACTTTCAGTGTATTTTGCCGTAAATTTGTTTAGAACTACTGCAGGATTTCTCTGTGTAATGTAATTGTATTTTTCTGTTTAAAACTGTACTGCAATTTTTTATAGGCCACGGCCATTTCAACCGATTTAGCCTTTGTCCTTGGCTGCCTCCCCCACCCCCCTCTGTAGTTATCTATTTTATACTCTCTGCCTTTCCCTGGCTTCCCCACCCCCGATTTAGCTCCTGCGTCATTTTGCTTTTGCCTCCCTTCCCTTAATATAATCTCAGTGTATTTTGCCATAAATTTTCACCCTCCCCCACCCCTCCTACTTTACTTCGTCGCCTTATCCGCCCACCCCTCTAACATTTCTGCCCTTCCTTGCCCATTGACCCACCAAATAGGACTCTCTCCACCCTACAGGCCCATTTCCCACCCCCTTCTTGTCTCGCCCAGTGCCTATCAAACTCGACTCTCTCTCCTCTACCTACTAATTTCCTTTCTCTCCTCTTACCACTCACTTTCTGTCCCAGACCACAATCTACCTTTCTCCCACCTGTGCAACTCCGCCTGCTACCTGTGCAACTTCGCCTGCCATGTGGACATTTTCCCCCCTGTTCCTTTCTCTCCTCTTCCTCCTTGCTCTGCCGCCCCTATTCTCCCTCCCTGGCCTCTGCCATCCCTTCCGCCTCCCCCCCACCATCTACCTAAGCATAACCTGCTGCTCCCAGGAAACCCTCCACTACTCACCCTGTCCTCCACATGGCCCACCTCTTGTAAATACCTGGATACTTTTCAATACTGCAAAGTCTGACATGTGGGATCATTTACGCACACTGTACCACTTCATATCCTACCGCCCCTCCTGTAAACAACGACCTAAATTATCTCTCAAGGAATTATGCTTATGCTCTATAAAACTCCTACTCCTCCTCCTACTAATCTCGGGTAATGTCCATCCAAACCCTGGCCCAAGCAGCACAAGCTACACGAAAACCGCAGGGGCTCTTATTCTCGCAACCCTTAACATCTGCAGCCTACTGCCAAAGCTTGACGCTCTTCAATCCTTCATATGCGAACACAACCCTGACGTCCTTGCTGTTGTTGAAACTTGGCTGACACCAAAAGTACCTGATCTGGCAATAACCTTACAGGGCTACAATGTTTTCAAACTGGACTGTGTCTCTAAAAAAGGTGGAGGCTGTGCCATCTATATCAAAGACACTTTCATGGGGCACCCCATTGCAACTCTCACGCCCGCCGCCTCGGCCCAGATCCTGCCTATAAAAATTCTCTTAGGACCCAACCATAAAGCTGTCACTATTGTCTCTGCATACATCCCACTCAGGGATCAAAGACATGGTCTGAGCGACGTTCTTAACTTTATCAACTCCCAATCTCCTGACTCTGAACTTATTCTGCTAGGAGACTTCAACATTAACTGGCTTGCGTCGGATGCGAGTGCTCATAAAGATACCGTAGCAGCTGCCAACCTCACACAGATGGTTGCCACCCCTACCAGGACAAACTATAAAACCGGCACCAGTACCCTCCTGGACTGGGTACTCACCACCCACCCCACCAGGATTTCTCGTACCACTGTTCTCCCTGACTCTCTCAGCGACCACTCCCCAATCACTTGTGAATGGTCTGACAAATTTCTCAAGCCCCCCTCCCAAAATCATCTTCAGCAGGGTCCTCCCTCGTGGCCAACTTACCCATCTCAAGCACCACCTGAAACTGCAAGACTGGCTACCTATTTACAAGGCAACGGATGTTAACATGGCTCTTGACTACTTCATCACCACTTTCAGCAGGGCTTGTGACCTCTTTGACCCTGTTAAAAAATGCATAGCTAAAACCCTCTGTAACCTCTAGATCAATGCTGAACTCCTTTCTCAGCTGAAATTGAGGGAACATCTCTGGGCGGTGGCTAAAGCTACCAGTAAGCAATCTGATATCCAAAAATACAAACAAGCCCGTAATGCCTGCACAAAAGCCATCCGGCTTGCAAAAAATTCCTATTACAAGGATTCTCTCACCAACACCTGGGGAAATGGATGAGCATTCTGGGATAATATCAAGGAAATTACAGGGAAGCAGCCAAAAACCTCTCCGGCCATGCTAATAGTTGATGGATCCACTACCCTTGACCCAATGGTCATTGCAAACACCTTTAACATGGCTTTTACTGACCTCAGTGCTGTTCTCCCCCCTGATTTTTTTGAAGAAAGTGCCACCTCCTCTAGCTCCCCTTGTGCCTAGTCAAACCACCCCCATTTCTACTTTAGGGAGGTCAAGTTGAATGAAGCCCGCCGCTGTATTGCCACTGCTATCTCTAAATCCAGAACTAGTGATGACACCCTGAATCTTAAGCTACTGTCGCTCACCCTTGAGGATGTACTTCGTCCCTTAACAAAAATTCTGAACCTCTCTCTCAGCCGCAGTCAATTCCCGGACAGATGGAAAACAGCCATCATGACCCCTGTCCACAAAAGTGGTGACAAGGCCAGTCACTCAAACTATCGCCCGATCTCCATACTTCCACCGCTCTCCAAGGCACTTGAGCGCATCATGGCAGACCAAATCACCAACTATCTGGACAAATACAATATACTGTGCACACAACAACACGGCTTCAGGAAAGGACACAGCACCACCTCTGCCCTCCTCGAGTTCACTGGAGCAGTACACAGCTCTCTCAACAACGGCCTCCTCACTGGGGCTGTCTTTATCGACCTCTCCAAGGCATTTGATAATGTCCACCATGGGCTGCTTATTGACCAACTACTGAATGCCAGTCTGTCACCTGACTCTGCACTATGGTTCAAAAGCTACCTAGAAAACCAGTTGCAAAGAGTAAAAATTGCCAATACTCTTTCAGATACCTTGACAATTCGCCCTGGTGTCCCCCAAGGGTCCATACTGGGCCCTCTCCTTTTTAGTCTTTTTTTTAAATTCCCTAACGCAATCCTGCTCAAAACAAATCATCCTGTATGCTGACAATGCAGTTGTCTTCTCCTCTCACAGAGACCTCACGTCACTACAACGCAACCTCCAACTTGGTTTCAGCACTGTTGAGTCATGGTTTTCTAATAATAAGCTTGTCCTCAATCACAAGAAAACTAAGTCTATGCTTTTCCGCAGCTCTCACAATCTGCACAAGCATCACCACATGGCTATCTCCACCATACAGAGGAATACCCTCAAACAGGTTCTATCCTTCAAATACCTAGGGATACTGCTTGACTCCAAACTCTCCTACGGGCCTCATGTCGACAATGTGGCCAGAGCTGCAAATACACGTCTTGGTCTACTTTATAAACACAGACAACATCTTACCCGGGATGCATTGAAGATTGCCGTTCAGAGCTCAGTGGTCTCGATCATCGACTATGGTCTTATCATTTATGGTTCTGCCACGACGACAACCCTCAGATGTATATAAATTGCCTTAAACAAGGCCTGTCGGCTTATTACTGGAGCCCACCATCTCACCCATACTTGTGACCTGTATGCTCAATCCGGATGGCTCCAACTATCAAACCTTATCAAGTATCTCACCTGTACCATGGTGAAAAAAATTAACCTTGGCTTTGCGCCCCCCCCCCCAGTGTCTTAGTCCTGTTACACCAAAATTCCAACTGTCGGAGCTCAAGGAGATCCAAAATGCAGCTCCTGCGAGTTCCCCACTGTTGCACTACCCAGGGTCAATGCTCTTTTACCTACAAAGCTCCACTTTGGCTGAATGGCCTCAGCCCCACCATCAACTCAGCCCCAACTCTGGGTATGTTTACAACCAGACTCTGGCACCATCTCATTGCCTCTAGCTCCTGTGATTGCCTCACCTAAACTTAGACCACTATCTCCTCCAGCTCCTGTGGTTCCCTCGCCTCTCCCCAGTCACTCCTGCCACCCCTTCAGCATCTCTGTACCTCCTTGATGCAATTATTCCCTACCTGCCCATCCCACACCGCCACATCTCCTACCTGCTCTACCTCCTATCAGTCCTATCCCCTAGCCTCCCCTACCCCCTCACCCCCCCTCACCCTCGATAACAGCACTTCTCCCAGTCATCGTCTGACAAATGCCTCCGGTTGCTTTGTTTCCCCACCCCCTCCCTCCCTTGTCTCTGTGCTGTTTTATAAACTTAGGCCATATCTTGGTCCCTTGCTCTCTAATTTGTTCCCCACCTCAATGTGTTTATTCCAATGTTTCAGTACGCAAACTGTCTGTAATCACCACATTGTTGTATTTTCCTTTTATTTGTTTGTTTCCTCAACTGTATCTTCTGTAATAACTTTAAACTGACGTGGAACCTTTGTAAAAGAGCCTTGGCTCAAAGGTAATTACAATCCTAGATCAAAATAAATAAATTAAAAATAAAAAATAAAATACCAGAACGGCAAGCACCTGGCAATATCAGACGGAGTATTTACTTAATTGACCATATTCAAAAAAAATAACATTCCCTCCCTTCTTTTAAGTTTAGATGCCGAAAAGGCATTTGATAAAGTTTCTTCAACCTTCCTTAGAGGAGTTTTGGTTAAACTTGGTCTCCCAGAAAAGTTTATACAACTGATGTTTGAATTCTATGATAAGCCCCAAGGATCTATTCGATCAAATGGACATATCTCAAAGAACTTTCTCTTACAGAGAGGAATCCACCAGGGATGCCCTCTATCACCCCAATTATTTGCCTTTTATATGGAACCCTTAGCCCAGCTAATTTGACAAGACAAAGACATGCAGGGAATTACTGTAGCAGAACTGAGAACAAATTAGCTCCATTTGCAGATGACGTACTTGTATTCATGCCTAAACCAGACACTTCCCTACCAGAGCTCTTTCAGCAATTATCTCTTTTTTCTGAACTATCGGGCTACGTCCTGAATACTAGTAAAACTGAAGCCCTAGTAATTAATTATATTCCCCACCCTAAACTGAAGAACTCATTCACTTTTACATGGAATTTCCCCTCAATTAAGTATTTAGGAGTCAAAATCCCGGTAGATTTGTCTCAATTATTTAGTTTAAATTATTTCCCTTTAATAACCACTTTAAAATCTGACATGAGGAAATGGAATTTACTCCCTCTGATGTTTTACACTAGAACCCAGACCCTTAAGATGAATGCACTTCCAAGACTACTATTTTTTTTCAATCCATACCATGCACGATTTCTAAGAAAGAATTACTGGAATGGCAAAAACTGTTTCTGTCATTCATATGATGGAACAAGAAACAAAGACTGAGGCAGCAGCTTCTGGTGCTTCCTAAGACAATAGGAGGGATAGCATTACCTAACCTAGCAGGTTACTGGCAGGCCTCTCAAATGTGACTAGCATTACCATGGGGCAATCACTGGAAAGACATTGACATGACCAGATCATTGCCCCACCTTCTCCCTATGGTTCTATTTAATCCCTCCTATCTAAGGCAGATCACCCCTCTGGTCCCAAAGGAGGTCTCCACTATCCTAGAGGGCTGGAGTAGGGGAATCCGGGGAGAGGCCCCGATGCACACTTGGAAATATGCTTGGCTTATTTCTAATCCCCATTTCCTCCAGCCAAGGTAGATCCCTGGTATACTCTACAAGCCTCTAAAGGCTTTGTCACCCCTTGGCAAATATTAAGACATGACACCATTATGCCTTTTGAAGAGGCACGACTATGCTACTCCTGGCGAGCAGGTGACCTGATACACTACTATCAAATTAGGGAATATATTCTCCTAAACCAGAGGAGACTGGACTCTCGCTCCCTGCTGACAGAGGAGGACTGGTCCTTCATCCTTGTTTGGCCCTCTCATGCGGGAGAACATGCTATATCCCTATTATATAAATCCCTCACTTCTCAGAGGGCCTACGATTCAGAAAGACTGAAGGTTAGCAAGGAGAAGGACCTACAAATACTGTAGCACTGAGTCAGAATATATGGCCCAGAATGTGGCAGGGGACATGGTCCACCACCTCCTCTCCCACATGGCGAGAGTTCACCTGGAAAATTAGAACCAGGGATTTTTTTGTCCCCCAGGTTTTAGCCAAAAGGAACCCCTCCCTCTTGCCTTCTTGCTGGAGGGGCTGTGGAGCCCCTACAGCCTCTCAGGCCCATATTTTCCTTCAATGCCCTAAGTTGGAAACATTCTGGTGGATGATCACCCTCCACATAAAAGCTATCTTTGACTTAACAGACACTTTATCGTCAATTAATCTACTTCTAGGAATCCCCCCAACTTTGATGAAAGGGAAAGAAGCCAAATATTTATGGTCAGTTCTCCTGAAGGCAGCATACTAAATCAATATCTAGAAAGTGGCTGCAGGAGACTCCCCCTACAATAACAGAATGGAAATCTATTATCTCCCACATTCAGGGATTTGAACAGATGTCCTTTAATCACCAGAATAGACAGGATGCCTATGTAAACAGATGGACGAGGTGGGACCTATACCAATCTTCTCTGCCATCATGAGATGTAAGAGGATAACTCTCCCTATACTGCCAATAACTGAGAAGTGGGTTAATGCTCCCCCTGATGTCTACAAGTAGTAAGATAAATAAATAAGGACGTGCTAATGCTGCAACTACGAGGTTATACTCCTTTTAATGTACAATTAATGAAATTGTTGCTGGCTCTTTGTTCTTTATTTTAACTTTTCCTTATTGGTTTAGTTAGGTTAAGAAGTTATCCCTTGTTTCTTTTTTAAATATGTAAATGGAAAGTGAGATTTATTTTCTAAATGACTTCCATGAAAACAATCTAATGTTAGTAGTGGTTAACTACCAGCCTAGGTTAAAGTATATAGGAAGTATAAATAACATTCTTATTTTCCTTCAACTTTTAGTCATGGACCTTATTGAGTCTTGTCATGTATGTATAACCATCTATAAAACTTGAAAATGTAAGGTAAGATTGATTTTGCATTAAAGAAGTGTAACCCCCCACTGGCCCCCCTTGTTTAACTGGCAGGGCTGCTCCTCTCACCACATAGCATCTAGGGGCAAAAGAGAGGGATGGGGGTTTACAGAACAAGTACACATATTTCTTTTCTAAGCCTGCTATCACAGACAGGCAACAAAGTGTGGCAACTATCTGGCACATACCTGGTCGGACTATTTACCATGGCCAGCAACCCATTCCCTGGGAGAAAATGTTTGCTCATAATTGTGCTAGGTTTGCACTTCTGGTCAGGGACACCCAAATAAATCCAGATACAATGAAAGCAATAACATCACTGTCCAAACCAGGTTGGGATTCTAGAGTGTGGTTTTATTCATGTAACAGAGTAGGAATAATTACAAAGTGAAGATGGACCCCCACAGGCCTACACATACTGGAATTGCAGATTCTCCAGAGTACAGAAATTCCTGACATTTCCATTTACCATAGGGTAAAGACACAAAACAGCGAACACTCTGGTTCTGAAAATGGAGATTGGCACACACGGCCAGAACTGGCACATTTCCCATCAACTAGGCACACACTAGGTACTAGGACACTTTTCCATATTACATGAGGAATGAAGGTGGTACACATGACCACAAAAGAGTACATCCAGGCTCAAAATCTTCCAACACCCACTATACTGAGGTGAACTGAAAACAGAGAATCCAAAACCCATGTCTGGGTAACTATTTCCATCAGGCATTGGCCAAATGCAATGACTGAAAATTGAATTAGTGCCCAAACTGAACCCGGAGAGGTAAACTGGTTACTCCAGATGGGGGGTCTTCCACCTTTTGCTTCCAAGTTTATACTCGGCCATTCATCTGGTTAATGACACCCTCACAGAAATTTGTAGATGCTATCTTGAAATGTATTCACACTTAACATACTACATGACACACCTCTAAGGTATCAGAAAGTTAAAAGTTCTGTACTTGGACAGTCTCTCACTAGACTCTAAACGTAGGCAGACACTTTTAAAACAGAAACAGTCTAGGTGACAGGGTCCCTTTGTCAGAGAAATTCACCATAGGTATTGCAGGTGCCCCTCCTAGGCTTACACAAAAGTAGTACTCACAGTTCTGAAGTTGTACAAAGGTAGCTTCACCAGACAGATTGGATTGAGGGGATTGCCCCTGAACCCTGAAGATCGCCCCCATCCCTCCTGGGATGGGGCAAAGGAAAACCCACTTAGCAAGTTCTCCACCACTTCAGTCACTGTCTTCTATGTTCTTCTTCTAGGGTGAGAACAAACTACCCAAAACAAAGAGGTAACTCTTTGTCAGAGCTAGATGAGTTGCTGCACAGCAATCTTCAGCCTCCTCCTGGAACTCCTACTCAGGACTGACTCCACTGTAACTCAACATTCTAAAGCTATCTCCCTAGAGCTGGCAAAGAGGTGTGGCTTATGCCGCTGCAAAAGTTCTAAGATTATATCACCCTCCAGCTCAGCTGGCACTGGAAAACAGAGCATGACAGAGTGAAACCAATTTAACTGGCATTTCATTAGCTGCCTTTCCCTGCCTGCCACTGGTTCTAACTGAGATTCTAGTAACCTCAGGGAACAAGAGAGTTACGAAAGTATTAAAAAAAAACTGAACATAGTAATTCCACTAGATCTTGCTCTGAACTCCCTCGTTCCTTTGTTATACTTTTTTTTTTTGTAATCATGACATTATTTGTCACCTCCTCCGTGGACCCGGCAGGGGTTACGACCCCCAGCCCATTGGAGCCATCATAGGTCCTGCCGGGTCCCAGTATTTTCTTCCATTTTTTTCTCCCCTGCCCCCGCACCTGTGCAATGGACACAGCAGCTGTCTCCACCTCCATGGAGGTGGCCAAGTGCACCTGGGCACAGGTCGAACCCCTCTTGTGCTGACACATGCAGCACACAAATCCCCCACCCCGAGGAAGGAGAGCAGTCCTCCGGACGCTCAATCCTTACCTCCCCAGCTGACCCCTGAATGACCCGAGTCTGTTCCCAAACCCGGGTCACTGGCATGGCATGAGGTGTGGCATCCAGCGCCTCAACCTTCAGCACCACTGGGCTGGGCTCTGTTATATTTTTGACTAGTGCCTAATGTATTACATTTCTGATGTCCGACTGTAACTCTGTGTGAACCCTGTTGAAATGTTATTGTTCTTTACCCCATCCTGCTGATTATGGTTTATCTTGTTTGTTACTTTTGAGTGTTATAAATGTTCATCGTATACTATTTATATACTGTTTTGTGACACAACTCCCTCTGTATCCCTAACCTAGGAAGCATCTGGAAACAAATTATTCCTAGCTCAACATGCTCTTCCCGGTGAAAAAAATTCTGAAGGAATAAATACTGAACATAAATCTTAAATCATTTGCCACAAAGTCAGATGGGCTAATGGTTAAAGCCCAACAGTTTGCTCTGGCATAGCAGAAATATAAGAAGCGTGGTGCTGTCAGGGGATTTCAAATGTGTGTATAAAGTTACAGGGATAACAACAATATGGGAAGGCTAGAACTGGTAAAAATGAGCTTTTAGAGGGGTTTGGAATGTGTTGAAATTCTTCTCTTTGAGATGTTGTGGCTGAAGGTAAATTCAGAAAAGGTATTATAGGGATAAAACCCTGCAATTGTGAGACTAACTTATTGTCCCATCTAATGATAGACAGGTAATTCGTGAGTATTCAGATCAAATCAAAATGTCCCTTTTCTGGGTTTATGTTAATTGAAGATTTCAGTGAGCTTTACCTGTAGGAGGCTTTAAACAAATCCATCGCCTGGAGTAATTAGAGAAGAACCCCACACGTGATCAAACAATTTGGTATATCATAATATCCAACATGGGATTATATTATTTGGAACTAGTTGTGTCGGAACCATTTGGACTATCTGATCATGGAGTAGTAAGTGTAGAACCTATATGTACTCTTTAACGGACACATCCCCCCCCAAAAAAGAATCTATTAAAGAAACTAAAGTAATTGATGAAATTATAATTAATTAGATACATGATATATCAAGCCTCCCTTACAACCTTAAATTTCTATGTTACCTCTTGTGTGGACTTGTGTTCCAGACCCTTTCCCATCTTGAATATATGTACTGTGGATATGCCTTTACATGTTTTTAATGGTTTTTCCACACAATTGCCTTGGAACTACCCCTCCGCAGCTGTTCTTTACAGGTGGACCTGATGTGGATTGGGTCCTAAGTACTGTAACTGGCAGTTATTTTTTTTTTTTTTGTGTACTTTCTATTTTTACCTCCTGCTGCTATGAAGCCAGATGCTTCTTCAGCTCACCCAATCCAATGTTCCAGCTGTAAAAAAAGGAATAAGAAGAACCCACTAAAGAGTACAGAGACCTTGCCAAGGGTAACATATGAGATTATGTGCAGGTGTGAAAAGTGTGGTGGAGTGTGCATGTGGAGAAGAGCCTTCAGAGCAACAGGAGTGGAGGCATCATGAATGTAGGATTGGAGGGAGGACCAGAGAAGATGAATCCTGTAAGAGAAAGCTGACTGCCCAACAGAGGTCTTTGCATGGAGTATGGAGAAGGAATAGGCATCAGAGGAGTAAAGGGACTAGAAGGAAAGAAGGAGCAGGAAAGGAGGGAGGACAGGTTGCAGGGGAGTGAGCCAAACCAGAACTTGGCAATGAGGGGAGTGCAGTGATAGAGGCGGAGACCATAAAGGGAAGGTAAGGAGGGTGGTGAGGAGTACAAGGACTAGTAATGAGTTTGGGGTGGGCAGTCCAGAGCAAAACAACAGTAGTGGAATAGAGGTCCAGTCTGGCGAGGGTGGATGTAGGGACAAAAGAACCAAGAGTCCATCCAGCCTGCCCCCCCAAAAGTTTGCTACTGTTACACGGGGTCCCTGCACCCTTATTGGTACCTCCAGAGGTACACCATAGGCAGCTAGTACTTAGGTATATGTTACACTAACATATAGAGCATAGGGCATCTACTGTATAAGAGTAGATGTCAGGATATGTATGTATATTATTGTTATGCACTTTGCTTTCTAATACATGTATGTATTTCTTGCTTATAAGATGCTAGGACAACTGTGTCCTTGTAATGATGATGATATATATATATATAAGTCGGCATTGCCATCTTTTGGTGATTTGTACTATTACACTAATATATATACAACTGAGCCTCCTTTGTCTTTACAAAGTGATGACTACTACAAGATTGTATAATGTTATCTTGGACTGTGGAGCCACCTCTAATTTAGGCAATAGGGCTCATCTCTGTAACTAGAAATGTTTCTATCTTAAGGTAACCATAGTATTTATCATAGGTATATAATGTAAGACATTACATCTTGTACCTCGGAGACCCCAAGAGACACAGAGAATCCTCGAGGTATAGGGAACGCATAGCATTGGCTTGCAGTTCGTATTTGGTAAAAACTGCTTAAGGCAACTGTGATTTATGCTTTTTGGTAGTAATAAACAAGTTTATTGCTCTTATGCAACGTGTCTGTGATTCCAGTATTCCCGTTATTGCCAAGAACCTGAGAGTGGGGTTTAGACCTCCTGATAACTGACGACCGCGTGCAGGCAATATTTGGTGTTTGCAAAGTTTCACTTGTTGCTTCAAACTATTCCCTTCCCAATGGGGCTGTAGGTGTGCATTCCCGCATAACCTCTCCTGTTCTATGACCACTTTGTAATCACTTGCAAAGTCTGGCTGCTTTCTGGGTGTGGTCGATGCTGACTCATCCCTCTCTACAGCAGTTTTGAATTGCAAGCTTACAAGTCTACAGTTGCCCAACTGTGAATAAAGTGCTCCTGTTGTGGATTGATACACAACACAGCGCCTTTTTCACAGTTTGATTTTTTTGTTCCCTCCTACACAATGGCCACCATATCAAATATCTGCACAAAACTGAGACTCGATGTCTCAAACTTTCTTGCCTCCCATGGAGGATGGGCTGACTTCGTGCAGGATGCAAGTCAATCCAACAACCCTGTACTGGGGATTTCAACTCAGTACTCAGAGACAAGATAACAGCCAGAAAGCGAGAAGCTAAAGGGCTGTTGGTCACGGCTCTCTATGCAGCTCTGGAAGCCTCCAAAGCGAGGTTTCAAACCCTTCAACTGCAAATCTCTTTTGTTAAACAGGAGATGGATTTGCAGGAAACACAATGTGTGAGACATGAGCAGAATTTGGCATCTGAACTCCAAACTCTGCGAAATGAAAAGGATTCCCTTTTGTATCATTTCGCCCAGGCAGGCGAGCAGCAGCTTTTATATGTTGAAGCAGGAGTTTGAAAGTTTGAGACAGGACAAGAGTCAGGCTTTGCAAATGAATGACTTACTGAATAGAACAAATGAGCAATTGAGTGAGGAGTTGGGAGAGATTCAGGACGAGATAAACCAGGTACATAATGACTTTGAAGTGGCAGCTAGGGACAATTGCGAATTGAGCGCCACATATAGTGTTGCAGAAACAGGTGCAGGATGAGGTAGATATCAATGCTGTAGATGTGAATCAAAAATTGTGAAACTGCGCTATCAGCGAGAGGTTCTGGCTGGACATGTTAAAGTGATGAGAAGCATAGCCCCTGCCTTAACTACGTCATCTGAAGGGGAGGCAACAGATGATGATATCTCACAATATAATGCCCAGTCATACCCCTACTATGGCCCAGAGTCCCCACCCCACCATCCAAATTATGGCAGACACCCATCACACCCAGCCCATGTCATACATCACTGACGTTATGACGCACATCGTGGGAGACGCCAACATGGTGACCCCCATGATAGGGGGGAGTAGGCCAAAGCCTAGTCCCGATGGATCCACCAGTAGCCATTATATTAATGTGGAAGACAGGCAGGAGATAGAGACGATGATTGAACATGCGATAGGCAATGTACCTATCTCTGAGAGAAACAAACGGGTCTTTAAAACTCAAATTAGGCAGCTTCTGCATGAGGCTGGCACTCAGGAGGGCATGGCTCATTCCGTGGCTGAGGCCACAGCTCAGGCAGCCTTGAATGGCACCGGGGCAACCTACCTCTGCCTGATCGGCCCAGTAATCCCCTACAAATGGCCTACTCTGTTCAGCAAATAGCTGACAGTATTGGTCGGATGAGCCCATCCGACAACCTCAGCTGTCACTTGAAAAAGGTGCGTGCTAAATGGGAAATGCTTAGTCTCACCGCAGACTACCAGGTCCAGATCCTACGCCAGACCATTGATCCTGGACTGTGGGCTAAACTTCCGGATGCCATCCACCAGAATGGCCACACCACCTTTGACGAGGTTGCCGCTGAACTCTTTTCTGCACACAGCCCAGGTGTAGTAGGAGTGATGCTTGCATATCCTGTGAAACAGAATGCAAAAGAAAGTCCAGTGACTTATCACCAGAGGCTCTGGATGGCCTACTGAGCAGGGAAGCACCTTGCACAGGAAGCTGCAGATATAGACCTTATTGAGTATAAGACCCTGTTCCTTAGGAACATGATCCATGCAGTGAGAGAAAAGGTAGAGCCAACCATCTATCCCACCACAGAGAGGTTTGCTGACATTCTTCTGAAAACCGAGAGAGTTTATCAACTCTACATCCATGATCTGGGCTCTGGTTCCAAAAAGGTAGCTGCCGTGGAGACTACTTCGGAGACCACGACGCACTATATGGTGGAAGGGCAGACCCAAGAGAAGCTGCCCCTTCCCGCAGACAACCAACACCCCCAGCAGGCCCAACAAACACAACAACAGCAGCAACAACAACAGTGGGCTGGGAACCAGAATTACTATAAGAATAAGAAACACCATAAGAACAACAAGGGTAAACAACAAAGACCAGGCCCTTCCTATAGGGAGATAGCTGAAGAGAATTGAAAGTTCCAAGAACTTCTGGGGCAAGTGCGCTCTGTAGTGGATGCTGTTCCCGCTCAGGTCCTTGCAGCCATACAACCGGGAGCACAGGCTTCAACAGACCATGGAGATACCGGAAGTACAGGCCCTCAGGCCAATACAGGCCTGAACCCAGAAGCGATTCCCTATATTGCATCAGTGCAGCATGCTGATGTGGTTCAAAGAAGCCAGGACCAATCCTTCCATGTTTCTGTAGGTACAGATTGACAATTACAAGCCCCAGTCCGTATTGTACACAAGCTGGTCTTGGATGCAAACGAAAGGCCTGCACTGAGGCCGAGGTCAGGGGCCGCCTATTGACAGTACTATCAGATACGGGCGTGGCTGTGTCTGTATTACATGATGACCATCCAGAGACATTCCCTTGGTCCACCAGATGGAGGACCAACATGTCAGGAGTAGATGGAACTAGGTTGCCTTCATACCATTCTCTACCACTACCTGTAGAGCTGGGACACTTGAAGGCCTGTCACACCTTCCAGCTAATGGTATTGCATAAATATCCTAGTATAATCGGCAGGGCCGGATTAAGGGGGGGACAAATGGGGCAAATGCCCCAGGCCCCCCACCATAGACTGGCCCCCCCAGTAGTCGGAAGCAAGAGACACTTTTAGTAGGTGGCCTGGTGGTTTGTAAATCATGCCACCTCCCCCTCGCCGCAGCGCGAGTTAAGCGCGAGTCAACCTCCCCCATAGGCCCCCGGCAGCTTGCTCTCTTAAAACGCTGTGAAAGCAGCCTGACTTCGAAGAAGCACATTTGTTAAATAAAATAAAAAAAACACAAGCCCCTGCCACAGATTGGCCCCGCAAGCCTACATTGCAGATTTCTCTTGTTCCCCTTCCTCAGGGTGGTACAGTACTGGTATGGATTTGTAATAAATCATGCTCCCCCACATGAGTCAAGTGAATCAACCCCCGAGCTTGCTGCATAAACAAAACAAACAAAAAAATGACTTTGGGAAAGATTTCTTTAATTAAAAGAAAACAAAACACAAGCCCCCGGACCCTCCTGCTACAGATAGGCCCCCGGCAAGCCAACATTGCAGAAGATTTCTCTCATCCCCCACCCTCCTCCTCCATTATTTGCAGCCTGCAGCTAGGGTCGGGTGACTTGCTAGAAAAAAAAACTGGCGCTGTGTGGCACAAGAAGTGAAGAAGGCTAACTATGCAAGCACCGTGATCTACCTCCTTAGGATACTGACAGGTTTTCCACTTTTTTGAGTCTGGGACTGGACCTGGACCGGTGCAAGTTGCGACCAGACCTGGGCTGCTGCTGCATAATACGAGGAGCGGCGCCAGGATGAGGAGCTTTGCATACAATCCATCTGGGCAGCATTTTTTAAACCACGCTTTCTTGGTGGTTTTTGAGGCTCAGCATGCACTTTGCCAGCGGCAGCACCTGCACTCGCTATCTGTACGCCACGGCCACTCTATCACTAGCAGCTTGATTAATCGATGCACTGTCCTAAACTGCCTGCTGCTGCTAAACTAAGGAGTTTCAAAGGGAGCGCCAAGCAACAGCAGACAGCTTGAGTTCAGTAAGTGGCTTAGAAAGTTGATATCTGTATTTTATTTTTATGCTGAGATAATTGATCTGATCTTGTTCAAAGAAGAGATAAAGGGACGTAGGTGTGTGTATACATGCATGGATCCTCTAACTCTGAAATAAATGGAATTAATCATTCCTTTGATATCCCATGAGCAGATAAAGGTATGACATCAGTCTGTTTATTTGGAGTCATAGCATTTGTACATTGAACGGCACACTTCTGTACAATGGGTACATAAAGTAACTTACTGTTGTTTGGAGTAGGATGCATACCTCTTAGTAAAGCACTGTTTATTTTGTTTCATTTATTTCCTTAAAATAAACTTGTGATTAAAGAGGTTACTTAAAGATTACTTTGCTTTTCTGAACAGGGTCTAGAGAAGCGACTTCAATAAAAGCCCCAAAACTCACCACAGAGCATCTAGACCCCCAGAGCATCTGGAGCCTGGCTGACCTTCATGTCTTGTACAGTACAATAAATATAACATTACAGACTATGACAACATGACAGGGTGTTGTACTTCAAGTTACTTTTTTCTCCTGTGAATAATGGGGGTAGTCTCCCCATATGGTGGTTGTTATGGTTAATAAACAACATGCTCAGTAAATGTTGCGAAAAATAAAACATTTTGGTATGGAAAGTTGGGCGTTTTACATGGCCACCCAAGTTGTGAGTGTCCCAGGCCCCCCATGGCTTGATCTGGCCCTGATAATCGGAATTGACTTTCTAGCACCACACGGCTATGTGGTGGAGATCTAGCCAACATGTTACTGATACAAATTCAGGATCAGTATCTTACCATCATGATTCCTGATTCACATGTGGTGGCAACAATATCTGCCAATAATAAAGAATATGACGTCACAGATCTGTTCAAGAACCATGAGCTTTTCCCAAAGCTCTTCCCCATTCTACAAAGGCATTTGGAGGCATTTTCCACAAATAAGCATGACTGTGGCAGAATGCACACTGTCATAGAAGTGACAGGCCCAACACATGAGAGGCAAAGGCAATATCCTTTTCCACCAGAGGCCTTGCCCTCTGTTAGGGAAACAATGAAATCACTCCTCAAACAAGGTGTGATCAGGACATGTGTCTCCACCACCAACTCCCCAGTGTGGCCTGTGAAGAAACCCACAGGTGCCTGGAGACTTACTATTGACTACAGGAGACTGAATCAGGTCACCCCCAGTTGTGCTCCAACTGTGGCATCAGCACCTGATGTGCTGCGACTCTTGATCCCTGACCAAAAATGGTTCCGTGCCCTAGACATCTCCAATGGTTTCTGGTGATTGCCATTGGCCCCTAAAAGTCAATACAAGTTTGCTTTGACCTTTGAGGGTAGACAGTACACATGGACCTGCTTACCACAGGGATTCCATAACAGCCCATCCCTGTTCCATCTCCACATGATGGATGCCCTTGAGGGTTTCTGTACCCCCCCCAGTGTCTCTTGCAGTATGTGGATGACCTGTTGTTGGCAACAGCCATGCAGGAACAACACTTGGATCTCTTGGACGAACTACTGACCCTCATTCAGAGAGCAGGCCTCAAATGTCACCCAGCAAAAGCACAACTATGTCAGAAAGAGGTATTCTTTCTGGGCATGAGAATAACTGATCAAGGCTGAAGCCCTACCTGGAAGAAGACACAAGGACTGCAAGATCTGCCGTTACCCACCAGTGTGGCCACTCTTAGGAGATTTCTAGATCTGGTAAACTATTCCAGAGATTTTATTTGTGATTTTGCCCAGAAGGCTGCTCCTTTGTATGAATAACTGTAAAAGGATATTCCCTGGAATTGGGGCCCCATTCACACCCAGGCTGTGACGTCACTGAAACAGGCCCTGGCCTCAGCTCCAGCTCTGGTCAACCCCAATCCAGCCTTGCCATTCTATCTGGAATGTGCCACCTCTGACATACCTATGTCAGCAGTGTTGGCCCAGAAGATTCATGGCACCTTGAGACCCATTGCATATGCATCACAGCTCTTGACCCCGTGGAACAGAAGTACAGCCTTTGTGAAAGGAACCATCTAGCTACCTACTGGGCTGTGAAGCACTTCTTGTATATCATTGGGTACTCTCCACTGATTAGCAACACAAACCACACCCCAACTACCTTTCTGCTATCAGACAGAGTGAAGGATGGGTCAGTCTCTAATACCAGGCTGACACACTGGTCACTTCTTCTCCAAGATAGAGACATTCAGGTCCATCCAACCGAAATGCCATCAATGCTGCCGCATGACCTCCTTTTCCAAGGAGAACCCCATGACTGTACATTGCAATTTGCAACCACCTGATCTTCCAGATCCAGGTCCTTTCCTCCCTGCCATGCCACAAATGCTTGAGAGCACCTCATTGTGTCATATCTTTACAGACGGTTCAGCTTCCTATTACCTACAAATTGCAGGGATGGGTATTCAGGTGATTTATCCTTATGGTAACACTGTTAAAATTTCTAACTGTTGCAGTGTGGCATTATCACAATATGCCGAGATGGCAGCAGTGGCCTGTGCCCTCGAGTTCATTCAGCATGGGACCTAGGATACCATCATCTTTACAGACTCTAACTGGGTTTGTTGTTCGCTTACAGAATTTCTTCCTTTCTGGCAGAAGAACTCCTTCCTCTCATCTGATGGCAGTCCAGTGAAACACAAAGAACTGGTAATATACATACATTCACTGGCACAGAGGTTTGCACACAAACTCTATGTACAAAAAGTTAAAGCTCACTCCATACATGACCCCTATCATGCCTTCAATGATATTGCAGACACCCTTGCCAAGGAAGGAGCCCGAGGGGAGGACAAATGGATGATGGATCACCCAGAAGCCAGGGCAGCTGAACGCATTTCAGCAATCAAAAAGAAGCCCGAACCCTTTCCCCCCTTGGACCTGTTGGCAGCCCAGCATGCCAACTCTGAACTCAAAGATGTGTTCAGATTCCTTGACAAGAGCACCGAACAAAATTTACCTACCCACAACCCATACTGGAGGCATGAAGGTAAGTTACACTTGTCCCCTGATGACAAGCTCATCTGGTATCAGCCAGATGATACCCCCACCAAACTGTGGGTGGTTCCCAGACATCTCAGGTCTGAATTTGTGCACCAAGTGTATGACACCCCTACTGGTGGGCACCAGGGAGTAGAAAACACCCTCCAAAGATTCAAGACCACCGCCTGGTGGCCCAGTGTCACCAAGGATGTCAAACAGTACATAGATAATTGCCTTGTTTGTGTGCAACAAAATCCTATCCCCACCAAACGAAATGCCAAACTACTACCACAAAAGCACTCTGGCTCATGGCATGCCATACAGATTAATTTTATTGGCCCATTGACCAATACCAGCAGGAATAACAAGTACGCCCTTGTGGTAACTGATCTTTTCTCTAAGTGGGTGGAAGCTTTCCCCACTAAGACATGTACTGCTAAAACCACTGCCAAAATCCTGGTGGAACAGATCTTCTCCAGGTGGGGCCTACCTCTCAAGGTGGAGTCTGATAAAGAAAGCAATTTTACAGGTGAATTGATGAAAGAAACACTTGAACTCATAGGCGCCGGGTTGTATGGGCCCATGGGACATTGGCCCCAGCAATATTTTTTGACCTGGGCTGAGCCCCAGCAATATCTTGCCACATGCTGCCTTTCCCTTTCTTTAATTTTTTTCCTCTGGCTAGTTTCTCTGTCACGCTGTGCATGCACCCTCTGCTGACTGTGACCGCGCCGCCCGCTGCTGTTTAATTGACTGGCAGTGTAGCTGTCATTACTTAAAACTGGCACCTTTGCCTGCTTGGTTTATCACCCCCCAGAAAATCATTGTGAGTGGTTGGCAAGTCAGACATTTTTCAACTTGTGGCACTGTGATTGACCAGGGGAGGGCTTACTGGGCGCTATAGTTACACGTGTGTCCGGTGATTTATTCTGTGCGCGAGGAGGTGTGGGGGTGATGGTTTCCATCATGTAATGTGGTGGACTGGCCTAGAAGAAGTAGTCTAAGGATGCCCAGAAGAGAGAAGCTTAGCCAGAAAGGGAGAGCATTCAAGCACAAAAGACTGGTGCGGTGGTGCAGCAGTGCTGCAGGAGTCGGCCAGGAGAGAGAGAGCGAGTCCACCGGGAGTCAGCCAGTCAGGAGTCTGAGACACCACACCACTAGGCACTGGCAGAAGAAAGTTGCAAGGAGGAATGCCAGGCTGAGCAGCAGATTAGTGGTGCTACAGTGGAGTGGAGTGGAGCCCAGGGGAGGGGGGGAGTTGGAGGAGTAGAGTGAGTGGGCGAGTCGGGCGACGGACACATGAGCATGCCAGGTGGGGTTGGGTTGGTTTAGGCAGGTAGCAGGCATGCAAGCAGTTGAAGTGGTTAAAGTGGCCAGGTCATCAGGTGCTGAGGGTCCTTCGGTCCAGGCGGCACCAGCACAGAAAAGCAGCCAGCAGGTCAAGGAGGAGCGAGGTGATGAGCAGCAGAGGAGGAGAGCATCAGCACATCCACCAGCATGATGCATCATCCCCACCAAAGGTAGGCAACTGCTGGCAGCAGCAGCAGAAAGAACTGAACAGCTAATGCTAATGTAATGTTCGCCAAATATTTTTAACAAAACCCTTCCTGAGTTTTATATGTGACTTTGCAATACTATCCCAAAAGGCGACAGGTCAGTCCTGAAAAGCTCAGCAAGCATGCTGGCCCAGGCCACATATACCACATCTGTATACTGCTTTCCCTCTGAATTCTTTCTTCTGTTTTAACTAGTATTTTGTCAAGTAAAACATCAGCCCCCATTTTTATAGGGCATGGAGCTAAACATGCTACTGGGAACAGCATGGTCAGTGTCACCTGGTACATGCCATTAATCTAATGTCAGGTACACATTGTATATACTGCTGTGTCATCTGCCATGCAAAAGAGGAATTCTCCCTGCATACAGGGTACAGCTTTATATACAGTGGTTCTGAAAGTGCTAAATGGCCAAAGTCACAGCACCTTTACCATAGTGCACAGCAGTGCATGTTGCCTCCCAGTTTCTGATCACCAAACCAATTCCCCATAACCTCATCTTGTACAGATCCATGGCATCTACTGGTCCCACACCCCTCAGTTGCCATTCTGACCCCCCATGAACATGTTATTCAATGTTCCCTGGCATCTTGTGGACCCCCACCACCTCAATCACTGGTCTGAACCCAAATAACCCTTTATCTCAATCCCTTGTGTCCTAGTCCCTCCACTTGCAAGCTGGCAGCTTCCATTGGGTGACTGTGACCTTTAGCCCTCCGCTCACTACCTCTGCCTTCTGCCATCTGAGTGATGGGGCAGCGAGCTTGCAGCTACTGTAAAACAGCTGTTTCTACAGTAGGCGAGCACTTGTTCCCTATTACTCAGACTGTGGTTGGCCAAGGGGGTGAGTGGAGGGGCTGTGCCAGTCACCACCACTGAGAGGGGGCTGCCAACAGGGGTGAGAGGAGACACAGGGAAAGGAGGGTGGAGAAACCTGAGTGAGTAGGATGGGGTGGGGAATATGAACTAGCAATCGGAGGTGTGGGGACCACTAGACAGCAGGCTTTATTGGCTAAAGGGTTATTTGAGCTTAGACTGGCAAATCTGGAGCCGGGGGGTCACTAGATGCCAGGGATCATTGAGATGAAGGTTTTTTGAGTTTGAAGCAGTGATTGGGGGCTGGGGTGGACCACTACACACCAGAGATCTATGAAAATAGAATTATTCTGGTTCAGACAACTGATCCGGGGGGTAGGGGGCAAGAACAGGTCCAAATAACGCCTTCATGCAATCATGCATCGTACACTGTGTGGAGCTGCTAGTTAATAGGCACATAATGGCATGAAAATGGCTCCTTAGTTGCCACTTGCCATATGTGCTTATTAGCATGCTGGTTGCTGAGTATGCAAGCAATAATACCCAACAGGGTGGGTGGTATTGGGCAATATTGGACTGCCCAGGGGTGTAATGCATAGGCGGAGGGTCTTCTATCCCCTGGAAGGTCTGGTATTGCCCATACTGCCGACCCTGGAGGGTGGTATTGTGCTTAGAAAATGGGCAACTGTATTTTATATGTGCAGAAAAAATTAATTCCTATGTTTAAATCTGAATACACTTGGCTGTTTGACTTTTGTGTAATAAAATAGTTCCTCCACCTGCATTTGAATGCAGTTTTTTTTTTAAGTCTAGGGAATTTTGTCTTACTGAAGCATCTGTACTTTTAGGTTTGGTTACCCCCCTTCCCAATACACACACACCCACACCAGACTCACTCCACCGGGCTTAAGTGTTAAAGCCATGTTATTTATTTTTTCCTGTTAAGTTTTTTTGTGTTACTCCGTGTGTTTTCCTTCTCTCCCTCTTCACGTTGCTGCCATGTGAAGTGTGATATCCTGCCCAGCCTTAGAACAAGAGTTGTATTGTGGTCAGAAGAGATGCACGTGCATGGAGAGTCGAGTGGGAGTGAGACACCAGAAGAGTGTCGGCGATCATCTGACACATCTACTACATTACCAAAGCACAAGCTGTGTTTAGATTTGTTTTTTTCTTTTGCTTTTGTGAACATTGGGTTGTTATTTAAATAGTCTCTCCTCTACTGCCCCCAGGCACCCATCATGGACAAGAAAGCAGTGGAGAGAGCAGCGAATAGGATGTAGTATTTTTTAATTTATTTTTTAACAAACAAGTGTATTTCACTTAATGACAGCCCAGGCTGTTGGCACATCTGCTAACCCACTTTCTGTTTCTTGTGGCACCATACACATCCCTTCTTTTTTTTTTGAAATTGCAATTTTATTATTTCTTTTTTTTTTAAAACAACAGATTACAAAAAAAAAAAAGGATAGACACAGGGAGGCCAAATACCTTTTTGCTAGATTGATAAAGACATAGAATACAGCCCAAACAATTAATCAGGCCTTATCCTAACTAATGCAGTTATTAGGTAACTATGCTAGCTGTTAAAGCACACCAAAACTGCAAGAATGTTACTTTAGGGTTCAGTTACATTTAAGGTCTAGCCTTAAGCCTCCAACTTAAAAAATTGCAAGAAAGGGGGACTCCCCCCTACCCTCTAAACATCGGGGTGGAAGGGCAAAGAAAGACAAGAGGAGAAAATAACAATACACACATATACATAAGAACCCCCAAAATACCCCCCACCTCCCTCCCCCAGACCCATGGTGAGAAAATCCTTCCAAAATTGCCCCAGGGTACAAAGCTGTTGCATAGTATGCCCTGCCCCATCAGATAATCCAAACATCTGTCCTCGCAGGCCCTTTAGTCCAAGACTTCTCTTGCATACACATCCCTTCTAACCACTATTAAGTTCATAGAATTGAAATATAGATTAAAAAAAAAATAACTCACTTCCAATGATGGAAATGATGGTGAAAAATACAGATGTGCTCACTGGACTACTGTGGGGTAGAAATGGTAATGAATAGCTATATTTTCAGGAGCGACTGGGCAGCTGGCTAGAGGAGGGAGAAATGAGAGCGGTCTGCTTTTGTAGAGTCGGGGTATCACGACAGCAGCAAGTATGGGACATTACAGTGCTGAATAAAACAAAATACAAGAAGAAAAAAGTGTGTCAAGAAATGAGTCCATTGGAGGGTGACATGTTTTGTCAGGTGGCTTGCAGTCAACTACTGAGCCTTTGGAAGCCACTGTTTTCGCTAAGTGAGAGAAAAAGAAATGGCAACGATTTCAAAATAGTGTGGTGCTCTGGGCCAATGAGTAAGCAAGTTGAGCACAGTGATGTCTGCCTGGGTAAAGTGACACTTTGTGCTGGTACATTTTATTTCCTGGGCGTCTATTGAAAGTTAATGTACCCTCCTGGCAGGGGTACCAGCCAATCAGACCCCAGGAAATAAAAAGCCCATTTTCTAAGGCTCACTTATGCAATGGCACTATTCCATTTGGGATTGCCTGGGCTGGATTTTCAAAGACCGATGCAGAGCTTGCATCAAGCCCTGCATCAAAGCCATTTTGTGGCACAGCTGGCAGGGCACAGCTGCAGCCACATCAAAGAGCAGGGCCATTCTTGATGCCCTACGGGGGGAATGCCTCAGACAGCTAGTGCTGGAACCCACTTGGAAGGGAGAAATCTTAGACCTATTACTCTCTGAAGGGGACGGAGAGAGGATCTCAGATCTCGAAGTGGGTAGCCATCTGGGAACAAGTGACCACCAAACAGTGTGGTTCACAATAAACTCAGCTGCAGAGTTAAGCCATACAAAAGTGAAGATACTGGACTTCAGGAGGGCTGATTCTGTCAAAATGGGAGAGTGCCTCAGAAAAGCACTAGCAAACAGGCAAGGAGTAGGGGTGGAGCAACAATGGGGAAACATCAAAACTGCCATCAGAGGCAACAAGCCTTTGTGTGAAGCAAATAAACAAAACAAAACAAAAGAAAAACACACTATGGTTCTCAAAAGAGGTGGCGGGAAAGGTTAGGGAGAAAAAGATAGCATTCAGGAAGTATAAGGAAACTCAGAAGGAGCAGGACAAAGAACTGTACCAGTTAAAGCAGAAGGAAGTGGGGAAGGCAGTCAGACTAGCAAAGGCCCAAACCAAGGAAAACATAGCCAACTCTGTTAAGAAGAGGGATAAAACCTTTTATAGTTACCTTAGGGAGTGACGAAAGGCAAAGAGAGGGATAGTGAGGGTTAATAAAGGGGAGGGTGGGTAGGCAGGCTGAGAGGGACAATGAAAAAGCAGGGATACTGAATGAATACTTCTGCTCAGTATTCACAAAAGAAAAGGAGGGGGAGGTACCTAATCCAATCAATAGAAGCACTCTCAATAGGGGAGATCAATCCCAGTCCTTTCACAGAAGAAAGGGTTCTGAAAGAACTCCTAAAACTGAAGGTGGACAAAGCAATGGGGCCTGACTGAATCCACCCCAGAATTCTAAAAGAACTCAGGAGAGAACTAGTGACACCACTGACTACCCTTTTTAACAAATCATAGGATGGTGTGGTACCCGAGGACTGGAGGAGGTCGGATGTGTGATTCCCCTTCACAAAAGTGGGAGCAAGGCAGAGGCAGAAAACTACAGACCTGTCAGTTTGACCTCAGTGGTGGGGAAAATGATAGAATCACTTCTGAAGGAAAGAACTGTTGAGTACCTAGAGGTCAGTGGGAGCACAGGACCCAAGGCACCATGGATTAACAGTGGGAAGGTCATGCCAGACGAATCTAATTGATGTCTTTGACTGGGTGACCAAAGTGGTAGACCAGGGAGGGGCTGTGAACATGGCCTGCCTAGACTTTAGCAAGGCATCTGACACCGTCCTACACAAAAGATTAATAAACAAATTAGCCAGCCTGGGAGTGGGTCCCAAGGTGGTAGCCTGGGTAAAACATTGTCTGGACAACAGGACACAGAGGGTAATAGTAAATGGCATCCACTCTGAAGAAAGGGGCCAGGTTACTAGTGTGGTACCACAGGGTTCGGTACTGGGTTCAGTCCTTTTTAATGTATTTATGTGACATTGCAGGGGGACTGGAAGGAAAAGTAAGGCTCTTTGCAGACGACACAAAGATCTGCAACAGGACTGATACACAATGGGGGTGGAAAGGATGAGAAGGGACTTGGCAAGGTTGGAGGAATGGTCATAAGTATGGTAGCTTAGATTCACTGCAAAGAAGTGAAGTAATGCACCTGGGAAATAAAAACCCAGGGGAAGAGTACACAATGGAGGGGGGGGGGATAGTAACAGCAACAAAAATGGAATAATGATATCAGATGACTTAAAGGTTAGCAAGCAATGTGAGAAGGCAATAGGGAAGGCTGGGGGGTACTGGGATGTATAAGGAGAGGCACCACCAGTAGAAAACAGGAAGTTGCTACCCTTCTGTACAGACAGTTGGTGAGACCCCATGTGGAGTACTTCGTGCAGCTCTGGAGACCCAATCTCCGCAAGGATATAGACAGGATGGAGGCGGTCCAGAGGAGGCAACTAAAATGGTGCAGGATCTGTAACAGAAGCCATATGAGGAGAGACTAAAGGAGCTTAATATGTATATCCTTGAGGAAAGGAGGGGGGGGGACATGATAGAAACTTATAAGTACCTCAAGGGAATAAACAAAGTCCAAGAGGGTAGCATCTTTCAGAAAAAGAGATGTGCAAGAACAAGGAGACACAATTTGAAGATAGAGGAGGAATGGCTTGGGGGCAATGTGAGGAAGTATTTTTTCACAGAAAGAGTGGTGGACACATGGAACAGCCTTCCTGGGGTGGTCATTGGGTCAAAAACAGTGGGGGAGTTCAAGAATACATGAGACAGACATAACGCAATTCTTGTGGGGGGTAGGAAGAAATAGACTGTTGGTTAACTAGAAGCTGCAGCTTATCCAACAGGTAGGGAAATAGGCAGACTAGGTGGGCCAAGCGGTCCTTATCTGCCGTCAGAGTCTATGTTTCTGTGTTAAACACTTTTGCCGGAACTGCTCCCAATTTTCTATCATCAGGTGAAGTTGAGACAATTTCTTCAGTTTATGGCAGCTTGCACCAAATATTTGGTGCAAACCCCGTAAAAAGGGTCCCATGAATGTCGTAAGTTAGATCAGAGCAAAGCTGGTCTAAGCTGTGGCATTGGCGCATGGGATTGAAAATCCTGATCATCAGCCAGGAGAATACCATAAGTCCCATACACCAATCAATTGGTGCACGAGGGGCTTGTGGCATTTTCAGGGCTTTGAAAATCCAGCCTCCTATCTTTCTTTGCTCCTGAAACCAAGCATCAACAGGGGTCTGTGTTAGCACAGTTTATATACACTCCCACATGGCCTCTTGTGCAATGTACATTTTTTGTGCTAAAAATGTCTGCTATATTAACTGCTTTTTTTATTTGATGTAACCACCCACATTATGATACAAGGAGCTCTACTCCCATAGACACCTGGTGGTGGTGGATTGACCTCTGACCCCCAGCCCATGGGGCGGAGCTCTGACCCCTAGAACCCCAATGGTTCACCTCTGACCCCTAGCTAGGGGGCAGGGCCTTGACTCCTACCCCTGGGCCCCACCAAACATTTTACAAACCCGGCTCCTCTGCTTGAACTCCTTGGAGTTCACCAAAAATTCCACATACCTTTCTTACCACCCACAATCTTCAGGTCAAGTAGAAAGAGCCAACAGATGGATTAAGCAAATGCTTTCCAAATTCATTGAGAACAATCCCAAAACCTGGGATTCCCTATTGCCGTTACTCCTTCTGGCAATCAGGAGCACACCCTCAGCCGCCACCCAGTTGACACCGTTTGAGGTGATGACTGGTAGACAGATGAAATTACCTGAACACTTGTTGTTTGACCTGCATACCCCCACAACAGACTGTGTGTCTGTAGACCAATATGTGTAAAAACTCAGACAAGACCTCATACACACACACACACACACTTGTATGATGCTAACTGCATGGGCAAGGCCCAGCAACAGTCCAAAATACAGTTTGACAAACACGCACAAGAAGTGTATTGGCAAGCTGGAGATCAGGTAGTGGTTCTCAGATTTGCACATCCCACACACTCCTTCTCCAGTAAGTGAAAAGGCCCCTACCCCATTGTCAACAAGCTCAGTCTGGCAGTCTATCAGGTTAGACTAATGCACAACAACAAACTAACTGACAAATGGTTACATGCAAACCAGCTGAAACTGTATAAAGGAGTATAATTACTTTTCCTTACCCCATTGGGCAGAATAGTACTAACTTATTAATATTTGGTTTCCTTTTCAGGTACTCTGACAAGATGGCTATCTTGTTCTATTTTCTCCTCATCTCAGGAGTTATCCCCTGCATCCAAGGCATGGTAAAGCACCTCCTTTCTCATCTCGATCCTCCAACATCTGTCCCAGAGGGAGTTTCTATCAATATACCCGACAATTTTATTACTGTCCAGGAAGGTTCTGATGGCTACCTCACTGCCTTTGTTGTTGCTCCTGATAAATCTACCCTACAAATTGAGTGGAAAACCATGTCACAAGGACAAATTCTCCCTGTGGCCAAGCTTTCCAAGGGAACTTTCCATGGCTGGCCCAATGCAAAATTATCCCCTAATGATTTGCTGTCCTTGCTCAAGACTGCTCTCAGACATTCTGGTTTATACAATATCACTGCCTTGATTGATCCCTCATATTGTAGTTCCTTGTCTAAAGACTCTGCCAGGAAATTCTGTGCTGTACACAACATGGCCTCTGCTGCCATGTATCTTTCTGTGTTACCCCCGACCGATAAACAGCTTTTGGAATGTCCAAAACATACCCCTGGTCCTCGTAGTGGTCTAACAGCCACTGCCTTACCTGGTACACTTATTAATAACTTACAATTTATGTATATACCTGTTTTGTTCAATTTAACTTACTGGAATATGAAAGAATTTGGCATGTGTCATACTACTAACACTTCAGCATTTTACAGTACTTTATTGCTTGACAGTTTAGCAGCTTTTCAGATTCGTACTCAGGACCCTATTGCCGGGGTACACACCACCGAGCATAGAGGCAATATTAGGAGAAAACCTAATCCTGATGATCAAAGTCACAAATGTAATACCCGTGAGGTCGACAGCTCTGAGGTCACAGGTGCCACAGGCACCATCACAGGTCTTTTTGGTACAGCTATGTCTATTTGGAATAAGGCTGACATTGCTGCATTCAAATCACATTCGGCAAAATTCCAAACTGGTTTGGTAAATGATATAATATCCCCATTATTGCATGGTGTGGATGGCCTTAGTCAGGAAAAAAAATACACTGTATACAACATGCACGACATTGCTAAGGCATTTACAGATTCTAAAGATAAGATTAACACTCTCATTGCACAAAATAACAAAGAAGCAGACAGACAATACATTGCCCGTGAAATCTTGTGCTCAGCCTATGGCTCATATATTATCACTACCATCAATAATCTTTTCCGTGATCTAGAATCCGGAAGGATCCCTGATATCATTCATGATAGACGTATCTCTAAATAGTATTGTCCACGGTGTAAAACTCCTAACTGTATTGCAATGTGTATGCAACAAACTCTGACCAATCCACTTTCCATAGCTAGCAATTTGGGTTTTGTGACCAGCACCCTAACAGTGGTCTACGTCTTACTTCTAAGAAATGTTCTATTAAGGATACAATGTTTGTTTCTTTTACTGTCATTTTACCACGTTTTGATCCCATTACAGCTCTATTTGATAAACTTGCAACCGTTCACTCAGTTGGACACCTCGATGAAGATATCTACAGAGAACGCCTTGACTTGCCTCCTCTACTGGTCTTCCATTCTTTCCTGGATGCCTGGGTCACCCCGCACACAGATTGCTGTGCAAAGAAGCAATACATTTACTTGTGTTGATGTGATGTATTTGATGTTATTAAACCTGTATGTGGTTATTCTCCCAACAGTATTGATTGGTCCTTTTCTATGGACAATGACATCAGCACTAATGGCACAGACTTTTTGGACTCAACATTGGCTCCAAACAAGCTTTACCAATCTTATCAAGAGGAGGCTCATCGCCTGTCAACACGGATGACGAAGACTACCTACACCTGTCCGGTACAGTTGCAAAAGTGGAGACTCCCCATGGTTAAATTGCAATATAATTCTGATGGGGAATATTGTGTTGTGACTAATATAAAGTCTTATGTTTACGGAACTCAAACATGTGTTATTGACAACCCTAACTTTTGCTTTGTCCCTCATCAAAAAGCAGTTATTGGACATACTGTTATAACACCCGTCTCTCTTATGGACGCTGATATCATTGATGGTAACCCTGATTATCCGCTCACCCTATCTGAGTATCTACCATATTTTAATGTACACATTGACCCCTTACACTGACATTAAAATCACTGTTACAGAGGAAAGCTACTCATCTCATCCACATCAGCAATAATATTACTAAGGCTAACGAAGCTGTCCTTGTACTTATTAACAATGGTGATATGAACAGTGCATTAACTAACACTTGGTTAGAGATTACATTCAAAGGTTTTGTTATTATACAAGCATTTTTGATATTATTTCTTATTATTATGCTTTGCTGCCTACGGCACACACTGCGTCAACACCGTGAGCAGCTGGAGGAGCCAGAAGAACTGTGGATCACCCTGGAAACAGGAAATGGGACAGCCATAAGAACTGGGGTTGTCTACAGGCCCCCCAGACCAGGGGGAGGACATAGACACATTACTGTTAGAAGATATACAAAACATGACAGCTAAAGGGGAGGTTCTGATAATGGGAGACTTCAACATGCCAGATACAGATTGGTCAATACCAGCAGGAACATCTGCCAGAACTAGACACATGGTGGATTCCCTGCAGGGGGAGGGCCTCAATCAACTGGTACAACAACCCACAAGAGACAGGACTATCCAAGATCTAGTACTGACTAACAAGGAAGGGATCACAGATCTCCAGGTAGAAGGTCACCTGGGGGCCAGTGACCATCACATGGTATGGTTCAATTTGGCCACTACATCTAAATCATCCCATTCCAAGGCAAAATATAGGGACTTCAGAGGAGCTGACTTTGATAAGATGGCCAACAGAGTTAAGCTAGCCCTGGCAAAAGAAACACAGGTGAGGGGTACAGGCAAAGTGGGCAAGCATTAAGGATGCAATACTTGAAGCAACATCCCATTGTGTTAGACAGAAAAGGAAGTGCAAAAGAAGAAGGAAACCACTTTGGTTCTCAAATACAGTAGCAGAAAAGGTCAGAGCCAAAAGGCTGGCCTTCAGGAAATATAAGGGAACACAGCGGGAAGAAGATAGAGAGGCATACCAAACTGCCCAAAGGGAAGCAGGGAAGGCAGTAAGGCAGGCAAAGTCCCAAACTGAGGAAACACTAGCACGAATAGTAAAAGAAGGTGACAGGACTTTCTATAGATACACTAGTGAAAGGAGAAAGTCCAGAGGGGTTATTGCTAAGCTCAGAGGATTAAAGGGGGCATGTGAGGAGGAGGGCCCTGTAAAAGCATCTATCCTAAATAGATACTTTTGCTCAGTATTTACTAAAGAGAAGGTAGGGCAGGGCCCACAGCTCAGCACAATGGACACAGGGGGGAGGGAGGTGAGCACTACTCCCTTCACAAAAGAAAGGGTCCTACAAGAGCTCGCTAAGCTCAGGGTGGACAAGGCAATGGGACCTGATGGCATACATCCCAGGGTCCTTAAGGAGATAAGGGTGGAACTAACAGAGCCATTATCAGAACTGTTTAATGAGTCTCTGAGCACAGGAGAGGTCCCAGAAGACGAGAAGGGCTCATGTGATCCCGCTCCATAAGAGTGGTAGCAGGGAGGAGGCAGGGAACTACAGACCAGTCAGTCTTACCTCAGTAGTAGGCAAGATTATGGAGGCACTCCTTAAGGAAAGGATATGCAACACCTGGAATCCATAGAGAGACAGGATCCAAGACAGCATGGGTTTACAAAAGGAAGATCCTGTCAAACTAATCTCATAGATTTCTTTGACTGGGTAACCAGAGTGGTGGACCAAGGGGAGCAGCTGATGTCACCTACCTTGACTTCAGCAAAGCTTTCGACACTGTTTCACGTAGAAGATTGATAAACAAGCTGGGTAGGCTCAGGGTGGGTCAGAAGTTGGTCAACTGGGTGGCAAACTGGTTGACGGGCAGAAAACAGAGAGTGGTGGTAAATGGTATACAGTCAGAAGAGATGCAAGTCACAAGTGGGGTACCTCAGGGATCAGTCCTGGGGCCAGTCCTCTTCAATATCTTCATTAGTGATATTGTAGATGGACTAGAGGGTAAGGCTCGTCTGTTTGCAGATGACACCAAGATCTGCAACAGAGTAGATGATCCAGATGGGGTGGGCAAAATGAGAAGAGAGCTGGATAAACTAGCAAAATGGTCAGAAGAGTGGCAACTGGGATGTAATGCAAAGAAGTGCAAGATCATGCACATAGGGAAGAGAAACCCTGAAGCCACCTATAGACTGGGAGAAGAGTTGCTGGCAGTCACAAAAGAAGAAAGAGACTTGGGCATCATCATCACCGATGACCTGAAATCAACCAAGCAGACTTCTAAAGCAGTAGGTAAGGCTAGGGGGATGTTAGGGTGTTTTAGTAGGGGTATCACAAGTTGTAAGAGGGAGGTAATAATCCCTTTTTACGAGACACTGGTTAGGCCCCATCTGGAGTACTGCATGCAGCACTGGAGGCCACACCTTCACAAGGACACTAACCAAATTGAGGCAGTCCAGAGAAGGGCAACCAAAATGGTGCAGGGACTGCATCAGAAGACATATGAGGACAGATTAATGGAGCTCAATATGTATACCCTTGAGCAAATGAGGGAGAGAGGTGATATGATTGAAACATTCAAACACCTTAAGGGTATTAACAAGGTGAAAGAGTCTAGCATGTTTAAATATAAGAAAAATAGCAGGACAAGAGGACACAGCATGAGATTAGAGGGAGGCCGATTAAGGGGGAATGTGAGAAAATTCTTTTTCACAGAAAGAGTGGTGGATGCATGGAACAGCCTACCTCAGGAAGTGGTGGCTATGAATACAGTGCAGGGTTTCAAACAGACATGGGATAGGCATAAGGGAGCAATACAGATGAGTATGAATAGATAGGCCACTAACAGAGCAAAGGCCGATGGCACATTTATAAGGTAGAAAAAAAAATGGGCAGACTGGATGGGCCTTGCGGTCCTTATCTGCCATCAACCTCTATGTTTCTGTGTTTCTATGTTTCTATGAGTTCCTTTACGAGGCTCGCGTGTCGGGTTTGTAAATGACACCTGCTCTCTCTCCACATCTCTACTTCTGCTGTGTTGCCGTGAGAGGCAACAACAAGGAGGAGGGGAATGTTACACAAGGTCCCTGCACCCTTATTGGTACCTCCAGAGGTACACCGTAGACAGCTAGTACTTAGGTTTATGTTACACTAACATATAGGGCATAGGGCATCTACCGTATAAGAGTAGATGTCAGGATATGTATGCATATTATTGATATACACTTTGCTTTCTAATACATATATGTATTTCTTGCTTATAACATGTTAGGACAACTGTGTCCTTGTAATGATGATGATATATATATAATTCAGCATTGCCATCTTTTGGTGATTTGTACTATTACACTAATATATGTAGAACTGAGCCTCCTTTGTCTTTACAAAGTGATGACTACTTCAAAATCGTATAATGTTATCTTGGACTGTGGAGCCACCTCTAATTTAGTCAATAGGGCTCATCTCTGTAACTAGAAATGTTTCTATCTTACAGTAGCCATAGTAATTATCATAGGTATATAATGTAAGACATTACGTCTTATACCTCGGAGACCCCAAGAGACACAAAGAATCCTCGAGGTATAGGGAACATTTAGCACTGGCTCCCAGTTCGTATTTGGTAAAAACAGCTTAGGTTGTAATAGGTAGTAATAAACAAGTTTATTACTCTTATGCAACATGTCTGTGATTCCATGCATTCCCATTATTGCCAAGAACCTGAGAGTGAGTTTTAGACCTCCTGACACTACCTATGGGGCTAATTAACTGTAATGCATACCCCAGACTGTAATGCATAACCCAGACCATCTTCCTCCTGCTAATCTCCCAACCTCCCTAACTTCTCCTTTTGGTATTACCAGTCCCCTAGACCTGTCCCTTCTACTTTTGAACTCGTTTACAGTCCTGCCCCACCACTTCTGCTGGTGATCTGTTCCACGGCTCCATTACCACTCTCTGGGGAAATTAGAACCTCCCCATGTCTCACAGGTTGAACTCTTTAAATCCTCCCACTACAGATTTCTGGTCAAACCCTGTCGCTGTGTGAATGAACTCTCAAATCTATGTGGGGAGCATGGGGTGGACAGTGTGGGTTAGAACCCTGTATGGACAATAGGTCCCAGGTTTGTTAGGGTTTATGGTCTGACTGGATAGATCAATGGTCTTTTCTGCTGTCATTGTCTATGTTTCTAAACACCTTGCACCATGGTAACCACAGGACTTTCCTTAACTGTTTGCTTAGCTTGTTTATATAAATGTACTAAGTTATTGTTTGCAAACATGTTTCTTACCTGTTGATTAGGGAGTGTTATTATTTGTTTACTTGTAACTTGCTGCACACATGCTGCTACTCCCCTGCCCCTCCCTCAATACCCCCATGGAAATTAGGCACTACACCTAAATGAGGCTATCTTGGTGAAGAACAACTAAATAAATAAAAGCTTAATCAGTAACAAACTTATACAAATACGTTCAACATTTTTCATTATACATCTCTAATAATACTTAACGTGGTTGTCCAGGTTTCTGCAAATATTACTACTGACATCAGTAGGGCTCATATCTCATACGATTCTTGAAAATATACTTTCTGGATATTACAATCTTAATTCTGAAGGCATCTGCATGAAAACAGGCTCTTTGTCCCCTTACTTCATCTGTCTTGGCTGCTTTTCCTGCTTTTAAGTCATAATCCTCCACTTGTGACATCAGGATCATGTTTGTGGCAATAGGTTGTGACTTCAGCAGGAAAGGACTACAACTTAACAGCAGGCATAAGCAACATGAACAGACAGAAGTCTAAAGGAAAACAAATGTTGAAGGGATTTTGCATAACTGAATGTTGTTGATTTTTTACTGTAAACCAGTAAACCTCTTTGCAAAACACTGGCATCTGGTACAGATTGAATTAAAACTGTAATATTTTTATGGTGTTAAAGAAACAGTATTCAGAGGCCAGCCTGATGGCGCTAAGGGTTGAGGTGTTGGACGCCACACCTTGCCCCACGCCGGCAACTTGTGTTCCGGAATGGACTCAGGTTGCTCGGTGGTCAGTAGGGCTGAGGAAGGATTGAACGTCAGTAGACAGCTCTGCTTCCTTGGGGAGGGGGGATAGCACTGCGTGCTGTAGACTGACACCCAGCACTGGCTAGATGTCAGCAGAGGTGTGCAGCCACATATGGAGAAGGCCCACATCCAGGGTGCAAGGCTGCCTCTGTGGAGGCAGAGACAGCAGCTCCACCCATTACACATTCGTGGGCCTGGGGGAAAAAACAGGTGGAAAAAACTGGAGATGACAGGGTCCATGATGGCCCAATGTGTCCCTACGCAATGCCACCCCAACTTCTGGATTGTGCTCCGGGGAGGGGAGTAAGCCGGTGCTCCTCACTCTGGCCCCACTGTGGGTGGGGTGATCCATGGGGGAATTTTGGGGAGTCTGGTGGAGCGTGGGACAATCAGGATTGGAGGAAGAGTCCCTCCTAGGGAGGGTCAGAGCCACCTGTTGGCTCTACGGAGGCGGAGGCAGAGTAAATTGTACATTACAAAAAAAAAAGAAACAGCATCCAGAAATGCTGATGGCACTCATTTAGTTCAAATGTTTGATCCTCATCAGCTGTGCAGCCTGTATGCACCTGTGGAGTGTCATGGAATGCTGTGGAATGCACCTTACATGTAGAATGCACATCTTTGGGGCACGCCATGACTGTGCATCTGCTTTGCATCCGATCCCTGACCGCATGACCATCTTTATGCTGGGCTGGGTTGAGCAAGAGGAAGGGGAGGACATTAGCCAATCTTTAGCACTGCTAGGGCTGCAAACATGGCCAGCAGAGAGGCAGATGCTACACAACCCTAGGGGTTGCAATGGTACCTACGAAACCCTTTCTGCTGGGCCATACCTCACCAGCCTTGGCTCAAATGGCCCCCTCTCCACCAGTCCCAGGAGCATAGCTATGGGGCTGGGGTTCACCGGCACTAGCCAGAGGCAATCTACAAAACTGACCAGTGCCCATGAGAGATATGGCAGCCTGTGGAGGACAAACATGGGTTGCCATATCCTGTGGACTTCTGTATTGTGCTGAGCAGGGGATCCACTGCAGCGCCAACCCAGGCTACCAGGCAGGAATGTCCCAGTGCCACCAACACTCGCTGCACGAGGGCTCCACATCGGCTGGGGGGATGGGCTTTGGATCACACCCCTTCCCATGTAGTATCAGGGCATGCAGCAGTGTGGTGGGGATACCCTCGTTTTGATGTATCCCCAGCTTTTTGTTGGATCAGGTCCTAACTCATTAGCTAGCTAACGGGTAGGAGGCTGTTGTGTAAATCCCTAATAGGTCTAAATTTATATGATAAAATCATTGAACTCTCTGGTCCTTCTTGGCTTGTTTAATCTGTCAGTGCTGTTCATTGATTATATGGCATTCATTTGGTTCAAAGGGGGAGTGTGTGGAGGAGGATCAAGGAAAGGCATCTATCCTAAATAGATACTTCTGCTCAATATATACTGAGGAGAAGCTAGGGCAGAGCCCACAGCTCAGCACCATGGACACGGGGGAAGGAGGTGTGCACAAGTCCCTTCACAAAAGAAAGGGTCCTACAAGAGCTTGCTAAGCTCAGGGTGGACAAGGCAATAGGACCTGATGGCATACATCCCAGGGTACTAAAGGAGTTAAGGGCAGAACTAGCAGAGCCATTATCAGAACTGTTTAGTGAGTTTCTGAGTACAGGAGAGGTCCCAGAAGACTGGAGAAGGGCTCATGTGATTCAGCTCCACAAGAGTGGTAGCAGAGAGGAGGCAGAGAATTACAGACCAGTCAGTCTTACCTCAGTGGTGGGCAAAATTATGGAGGCACTCCTTAAGGAAAGGATAGTGCAACATCTGGATTCCATAGGAGCACAGGCTCCAAGACAGCATGGGTTTACAAAGGAAGGTCCTGTCAAACTAATCTCATAGATTTCTTTGACTGGGTAACCAGAGTGGTGGAACAAGGGGTGCAGTTGATGTCGCCTACTTTGACTTCAGCAAAGCTTTCGATACTGTTCCACATAGAAGATTGATTAATAAGCTGGTTAGGCTTGGGGTGGGTCAGAAGTTGGTCAACTGGGTGGCAAACTGATTGGCGGGCAGAACACAGAGAGTGGTGGTAAATGGTATACAGTCAGAAGAGATGCAAGTCACAAGTGGGGTACCTCAGGGATCAGTCCTGGAGCCAGTCCTCTTCAATATTTTCATCAGTGACATTGAGGATGGACTGGAGGGTAAGGTTTGTCTGTTTGCAGATGACACCGAGATCTGCAGCAGAGTAGATGATCCAGATGGGGTGGACAGAATGAGAAGAGATCTGGAAAAACTGGCAAAATGGTCAGAAATGTGGCAACTGGGGTTTAATGCAAAGAACTGCAAGATCATGCACATAGGGAAGAGAAACCCTGAAGCCACCTATAGGTTGGGAAGGGAGTTGCTGGCAATCACAAGGAAAGGAAGAGACTTGGGCATCATCATCATCATCACAGATGACCTGAAATCATCCAAGCAGACCACTAAAGCAGTAGGTAAGGCTAGAAGGATGTTAGGGTGTATTAGTAGGGGTATCACAATTTGTAAGAGGGAGGTAATAATCCCTCTTCACAAGATACTGGTTAGTCCCCATCTGGAATACTGCGTGCCTGCACAAGGACATTAACAAAATGGAGGCAGTCCTGAAAAGGGCAACCAAAATGGTGCAGGGACTACATCAGAAAACATGAGGACAGATTAACGGAGCTCAATGTGTATATCCTAGAGCAAAGGAGGGAGGGAGGTGATAAGACCGAAACATTCAAACATCTTAAGGGCATTAACAAGGTGAAAGAGTCTAACATGTTTCAGTATAAGAAAAATAGCAGGACAAGAGGACACAGCATGAGATTAGAAGGAGGCCGATTAAGGGGTAATGTGAGAAAGTTATTTTTCACAGAAAGGGTGGTGGATGCATGGAACGGCCTACCTCAGGAAGTGATGGATATGAATACAGTGCAGGGCTTCAAACAGGCGTGGGATAGGCATAAGGGCGCAATGCAGATCAGTATGAATAGATAGGCCATTGACGGAGTACAGGCCCATGGCACATTCATAAGGTAGAAATAAATGGGCAGACTGGATGGGCCTTATGGTCCTTATCTGCCGTCAACTTCTGTGTTTCCATGTTTCTATATTTGGCTAAAAATGTTATAAAGATACATTATTTAAGAAAAATAATATTGAACCATTATCAAATGTAAACATGTTATGATTATGATTACCAGCTGCACGTTTCTGTTAATTTTCAGCTAATTTTCATAATGTATTTGCAAAGTTAGATTTTTTTATGTAGTGCTGGAAGTTTTGTTCTTGCAGAGATATTTACTGTACTTTGAGCTTTCTTTTTGCATCTGTCAGAAATTCAGAAGCTTGCTGTTGACCTCTGCACATCAGACTATTTACAGTGCAGGTTAGTTGTATAAAGAAATGTCAAGTACATGTTCACTTCTTTGTTAGGACAATATTGGTGTTATGAAAGCAATAATACCCAACAGGGTGGGTCGTATTGGGCTATACTGGACCACCTAGAAGAGTAATGAGGCCCGACACAAGTGGAGGGCACTATAGTCCTTAGAAGGTCTGGTATAGCCTATACCGCCACAGTGGAGAATGTTATTGTGCTTAGAGAATGGGTATTAGTGTAAAATTATATAAAGGATTACAAAAAAGGTTTTGAAAATCACTTGAAAAAGCCATCCTGGTGGGGCAGGAGGTTGAGGTGCTGGACACCACACCTCGCACCATGCCGGGGGCCTGAGTTCGGCAGGGGCAAGAGAGGATCGAGCATCCTGAGTACTGCTCTCCTCTCTTTGAGAGGGAAGGATTGTCATCCCACCCATCTGCGTTGGGAGGGGGTCACTAGAAAAACAGAAAATGGGGGTTTCATGAAGCCTCACCCGTCCTGCTGGCCTGCCACCACCGCCTCCCAGATTTGGATTGTGCTCCGGGAGGGAGAAGTTCTTCCATCCCTGCCATGGGGAAATCCATGGGGGTGTCCTGGGTTGGCTGGTGGTGGAGGCTCAGGAAGGGCGGCTCAAGTGAGTTTCCAACCCTGTGCATGAGGAGCAAAAATGTAAATTAAAAAAATCACTTGAAAAAATGTTTAAAATTAATAAATAAAAATGTTATTTGTAAAGTATTCCCTCTACTGGTTTACTTGCCAGTAGAGGGCACTGTTATTTTAATACTTTTTTTTTTTTTGGTTAACTTTCAATCTGTGGTTTGATGCTTTGTTGCCTGCCACCCCCTCTCCTTCCTGTGGGACAGCTGTTCAGCTATGCTTGTTTGTTTTATTATTTTCCTGCTTGAGAACTTACGATTATTGCTGCGGGGAGGAGAGTGACAAGGAGGTTATGTCAACAGCATGGTTCAGGGAGGACTGATGGCAGTGAGGTATAATTGAGAGCAACACATATCTTCAACTCTCCCACTCTGTTCAGTAGCTTTTTTTTATTATTGAAAGGTTATGTCAGGCAGGTTGAGCTGATATCAGGGAATGGTAGAGCAACAGCCGAGCAGGGGAAGCACAAGACTGGAGTGCCAAGTCCATAATGAGACCAGCAGTACTCTTATGGATTCATCTCCAACAGATGGAGATGCGCTGCCAGCTTATGACACTAAAGTAAAGGGGCAAGTGGATACAGTAGGGGCATGATCAGTAGCTGAGGTGACAGCAGGATTGACGTTGCTATGTGAAAGTGCTATGTTCACAAAAAAAATCTTGTTTTTTAATTAAAAACTGCAAGTGTGAAAGGAAAGTGGGGGGAAGTTACTCAGTAACTCGCTCTCGCTAAGTGAGAGAAACAATGGCGGCTACAGAGATGCTGAAAATTCTATTGCACAGTAATACTTTGAGTAAAATGGAAGGCAGAGACTGGGACGCACTATTTCCCTGTCTCTGTTGCCTGATGCCGGATGGGTGGTTGCCTGTCTGAGCCAATCAGGTTGTTGGATTTTGCAGACCCATTTTGTAAGAAGCCTTGGTCACTGACATCAGCAGTAAAGGTCTAATATATAAAATGTATTATTGTTTATGACTGTCATAGGCTTATTTTTATAAGTGCATACATTTTTGGTTTAGTAATTTAAAATCTATGGGGTAGTATTTATCATCCCAACTTCCAACAGATAATTAATGTTGTTCCTTAAAGCAGCAGTGCAATGAAAAATATTTTTTTTTTTAAATCTAGTTTCAGCCACAGTAAAGAAAAATATTAGCATATATGTCAAATGTACTTGCAAGGTAACTCCTGTGCTACACACCATGGGCCCAATTCTAGAAGTGTTACGCCTGGCGTAACAGCACTTGCGCCAAGCAGAATGGTGCATGTATCAACTTACGCCAGCAGTTGCGACATGTGCGATTCTACAAAGTGGCCTGCGACACACTTGCACCAAACTGCTGTTAAACTGCATAAACCCCCAGCAACATGGCACTAGGGGGTTTACAGCAGCAGTTGCACCCCATTCTAGAAGGGCAGCCACAAAATGCCCACATCGGGATTGTACAAGAACCCTCGGAGGAAATCCGGCAACATAAGTTATACCAGCATTTAGCTGGTATAACTTACGGATGCCCCGGGGGTCCTGTAGACCCGTCGGCTGTCCAGCAGACAGTGCAAAGTTTCCCTCCCCCCCATGCCCAGCACACCCCACCGAGGCCCCATAGGGTTACCCATACCCCCAGCCCCGAAACAGCCATTGGCAGAAGCCTCACAGGCGGCGCTGCCATCCTCCCACCCATGCCCCAAACTGCGAGTCACCCGCCGCATGTGTGGTTAATGCCAGCCCTGGTAGTCTAGTGTCCCCCACTGTACATTAGTATAATAAAATGATCCCTGCTTCCTGGTAGTCTAGTGTCCTCCTAACTGTACATAGTAGTATAACAGGTATCCCCGCTTCCTGGTAGTCTAGTGGCCCCACCTCGAACTGTACACAAGATAATAAAACTGTCTCATTTCCTAGTAGCCTCAGGCCCTCACTCCCCACCTCCACTGCCAGCCACCCAGCACACCCCCATCCCCAGGCAGCTGGCTTTTCACAGCCACGCCATCCTGCACTGAGCGTGATAGCAGCCTAGCAGTCACTGAGACGCACTCAGAAATTAATTTCTGAGCATGTCCGTGCAGTAGCGCCACACTGCACTCAGCCGGCGGCTGGCCGGGAGGGAGAGGTGGCCAGGCCGGTCCGCCGCTGGGGACGGGTGGGGGTGCTGGGTGGCTGGCATGGCTGGGTGGGGGTGGGGGCCACTAGTCTACTAGGAAATGGGATTATTTTTATTATATTATTGTACAGTTTGAGGGCCACTAGACTACCAGGGAAACAGGGATAATTTTATTATACTAATGTACAGTTCTGGGGGTACTAGACTACCAGGGAAATGGAGATCATTTTATTATACTAATGTACAATCTGGGGCACTAGACTACCAGGGAAATGGGGTCATTTATTGTTGTACGGTTGGGGGGCACCGGACTACCAGGGCAGATGACTTCTGCATTTGCAGCGAGTGACCCGGAGGTCAGGCATGGGGGGGTACACTTATGACCTGTTGCAGTGGGTTGCAATGGGCAATCGGTTTAAATGCTTCATTGGCAAGCCTTTAAACTAGTCAAGGGGAGAGGCACTGATAAGCAGAAGGAAAATCCCAGCCTCCCCCTACAAAACAGGGTACTAAATGAGAAAAAGACCAAGGTAGAAAGGTCAGTGGGGTTGCGCTACAGAAGGTAAAGCCATCAAAAATGGAGAGCAATGAGTACCAATGCCCGTAGTCTGGGTAACAAGCTTCCTGAATTAGTGGCCTTGATGGAGGAGGAAGATCTGGATATTGTGGCAGTCACAGAAACATGGTACACACAGAACCATGACTGGGACGTAAACATACCAGGATACACTATCTACAGGAGGGACAGGAGGGCAAAAGAGGAGGAGGAGTAGCTCTCACATAAGAGAAGAAATCAAAGCAACAGAACAAAAGGGTAAACAGGAGGAGAAGAAGCACTGTGGGTCAATTTGAGGCAGGCAATGGCACCACAATCCGCACAGGGGTTAGTATACAGACCCTCTCAGGGGAGGAAATGGACAAGGAAATGATAGAAAGTATATTTAGAATGGCAGATAAAGGAGATATTGCTGATGGGTGATCTGAATATGCCAGATGTTAACTGGAGTGCAGTTGCAGCAGCAGCCACTTCTAAGAGTGGGTTATTCTGGATGCCCTACAGGGCATGCCTTAGACAACTAGTATTGGAGCCCACTGAGAGGAAGCAATCTTAGACCTGGTTCTCTCAAACGGAGATGAAGAGAGGATCACAGATGTAGAAGTGGTAGCCATCTGGGAACTAGCTACCATCGAACAGTATGGTTCACAATAAACACAGCAATAGAGTCAAGCCATACAAAGACAAAGGTACTGGATTTTAGGAGGGCTGACTTTACAAAATGGGTGAGTGCCTAAGGAATGCACTAGCAAATGGGCAGGAAGGAGGGTGGAAGAACAATGGGAATAATAAAACTGCCATCACAGAGGTAACAAGCCTTGTTAAAGCAAATAAACAAAATGAAACGAGGTAAGAAACCACTATGGTTCTCAAAGGAAGTGGCAGTGAAGGTTCAAGAGAAAAGAAAGCATTCAGGAAGTATAAGGAATCACAGAAGGAACAGGACAGAGAACTGTATCAGATAAAGCAAAAGGAAGCTGGAAAGGCAGTCAGAACAGCAAAGGCCCAAACCGAGGAAAAGATAGCCAACTCAGTTAAGAAGGGGATAAAACCTTTATAGGTACATCAGGAGCAAAGGAAGACCAAGGGAGGGATAGTGAGGCTTAATAAAGGGAGGGAGGGTGGGCAGAGGGTGACTGTGAAAAGGCAGAGATACTAAACAAATATTTTTGCTCAGTATTTACAAAGGAAGAGGGGAGGTACCTAAAACAAACAGTAGAAACACTCTGGATACAGAAGTTGATACCAGCCCATTTACAGAAGAAAGAGTTCTGAAAGAGCTCTTAAAACTGAAGGTGACAAAGCAATGGGGCCTGATGGAATTCATCCCAGAATTCTAAAAAGAACTAAGGATAGAACTAGTGACACCACTGACTACCCTCTTTAACAAATCATGGGAGGATGGGGTGGTACCTGAGGACTGGAGGAGGGCAGATGTGATTCCCTTCACAAAAGTGGGAGCAAGGCAGAAGCAGGAAACTACAGACCTGTTAGTTTAACCTCAGTGGTAGGGAAAATGATGGAATCACTTCGAAGGAAAGAATTGTTATGCATCTAGAGGCCAGAGGGCACAGGACCCAAGGCAGCATGGATTCACAGTGGGAAGGTCATGCCAGACAAATCTGATAGATTTCTTTGACTGGGTGACCAAAGTAGTAGATCAGGGAGGGGCTGTGGACATGGTCTACCTAGACTTTAGCAAGGCATTTGACACAGTCCCACACAAAGATTAATATACAAGTTATCCAGCCTGGGAGTGGGTCCCAAGATGACAGCCTGGGTAAAGAATTGGCTGGAGAATAGGACACAGAGAGTAATAGTAAATGGAGTCCACTCTGAAAAAAGGGGTTAGCAGTGGGGTACCACAGGGTTCAGTATTAGGACAGGTCCTCTTCAATGTCTTTATAAGCGACATTGCAGAGGGACTGGAAGGAAAAGTATGTCTCTTTGCAGATGACACAAAGATCTGCAACAGAGTTGATGCACAAGGTGGGTGGAAAGGATGAGAAGGGACTTGGCAAGGTTAGAGGAATGGTCAAATGTATGGCAGCTTAGATTCAATGCTAAGAAGTGCAGGTAATGCACCTGGGAAACAAAACCCAGGGAAGAGTACACAATGGGGGTGATACTAACAACAAAAATGGAAAGGGACCGGGGTAGTCATATCAGATGACCTAAAGGTGGGCAAGCAATGTGAGAGGGCAGTAAGGAGGGTGGGGAATACTGGGATGCCATGGGAGAGGCATCACCAGCAGAAAACAAGAAGTTATTATCCCTCTGTACAGACAGCTGGTGAGACCACATCTGGAGTACTGGCAGACAGTTCTGGGAGACCCACCTCCAAAAAGACATAGACAGGATGGAAGCTGTCCAGAGGAGGGCATCTAAAATGGTGCAGGGTCTGCACCGAAGATATATGAAGTGAGACTTAAGGAGCTTAACATGTATAGCCCTCGAGGAAAGGAGGGAGAGGGGGACATGATAGAAACTTTCAGTACCTCAAGGAATCAACAAAGTCCAAGAGGGTAGCATCTTTCAAAAAAAGAGGTGCAAGAACAACAAATAAATTTGAAGATAGAAGGGGCGTGCTCAGAGGTAATTTAAGGAAGTATTTTTTCACAGAGAGGGTTGTGGATGCATGGAACAGCCTTCCAGAGGAGGTTGTGGAGTCAAAAATAGTGGTGGAATTCAAGCATGCATGGGACAGTCATAAGGCAATTCTAGGGGGTTGGGGTAGGAAGAAGTAGGCTGCTGGTTAACTAGGATCTGCAGCTTATCCATCAGGTAGGGAAATGGGCAGACTGGGTGGGCCAAGCGGTCCTTATCTGCCGTCAAATTCTATGTTTCTATGTTTCTATGTTGCTACATGCTAGCCAGTTACGCCCTCTGTGTGGCGTACCTTGCCCACTTATGTTGCTGAGTTACAGAGACTCTTACTGCCTAGACCCCTGCCCCTTCTAGAATAGGGCGCAGGGTCAATGTCGCAGTTGCAGGTGGCGAAGTTGCATTCGGTGGCAACTTGCGCCACCCTTCTAGAATCGGGCCCATAAGTCTTTTTTTGTTTATTTTTTGGTACTAACCCTTGCCAGGTCTACAATGCTATTTCTATGCAACATGTGATGACCATCTTTTTTTCTTGAAAAAAAAATTTAACTGAAACATTTCTAAAATACTCAGATTTTGTTGGAATTAGAAAATTGGACCACCAATAAAAACTGGAAGATGCCTGGGATCTTTTATAGTGAAAAAAGGTAAGGTAAATTTTTTGCCCAATTTCGTTGCACTGCTGCTTCAGTAAAACATGTTGGACAGAAAACGTTTAAGGAGATATGCAGAACTGGAGGAGACATTAGTTGTGTTCACATGGCATTGGCGTCCTGTAGGTCACTGTGGCCATGCTTGCTGAAATGCCGTGGATCAGCGTTCAGACAGCATGGCCAGGGGAGCAGTTCAGGGCGACCCTGAGATATTTAAAAGAGTGCGCCATGTCCAGTACTTCACCAGGGTGGTTGTAGATTTTCAGCTGATAAGATCTATGTCTATTCTGAGGTGAGGCAAAGAGCACTGTCTTTGTCTTCCTGTAATTCAACAGGAGCTTGTGCCTATTAAACCAGCACTCCACTGCTGTGAAGCTAGACTGCATATGTTGTTCAAGGACAGTAGGGCTGGCATTACACGACAACAGCACAACATCATCTGCGTACAAGAGAACCTGGCTTGGACAGGCCATTGGAAGATTATTAAGAAATAAATTGAACAGCAAGGGGCCCAGAATTGAGCCTTGTGGTACCCCGGTTGTGACATCACAAGGATCAGAACAGACATCTAGGATTTTGACTTGCTGGGAATGATAAGTGAGGTAACTGTGGAGCCATTCTACTGATTCATGGTAAATGGAGGGCTAAAAATTGAAGGAAAAACTGTCTGAGAGTTGAGCCGTGACACGGGACGTGCACTTCTACATATGCATATATGCATGCCCAGTGTCAAGGCTCGACTCTGAGACTCTCTTTTCTTCAATTTTTAACCTTTGGTTTACAACAAAAACAACTTCCCTGAGTTCAGGTTTGTTTACAGGGCTAGAAATGAGGTTTAGCTGAACTCGGGTAAATAAAGTTATTGTAATGCAGCCATTGCCAGCCACAAGTGCAGGCTGGGAAAAGCCTGTAACAACAGTGTGGGTGGTGTGGGTGATTTATACGGCAAAGTAAAATGCCACAAAATGCCTGCACCACCACGTGATCCCAAAAAAAGAAGGACCACAGCCACAATGAAATGAAACCTGAAACAGCCACACTTCAGTGTTCAGACGTGCACAGCAGCAACGATTTCACTGCTGTGCACCTCCAACAACACCGCAGAAAATGGCCGTGTGAATGAGCCTATTGATACTTGAACAGATGAGCTCTTCCTAATTAAGGCCTGTGAGGGTAGTCATTCTTGTAACAGTTTCCAATAGTGTCCTTAGGTGAGATTTGGGATTTATAGCAGTGGCCTGAAGTTATTTACAAGTATATGTTATAACACCCTTGGCTGCCTAGTTATAATTGATGCAGGAGAAAGTGCAGCATGAGTCATAATGGCGGTTCCCACCATAATTGTCTCCCCCTTCCCCATTACTGTCCTATCCACCTATATGTAGAGACCTGATCATGTGACCAGACAGCTCTGGCAAATGTAGAGGTACCTTTCTGTTCTACCAGTTGTTTGTTTCTTGTTAATGATGCAAGTTTAATAAGGAGTTAAAAGGCTTCAGAAAATTAATAATGTTCTAGGCAATATGAACATGCACATTATTTTATGTTATGTGTTCTGAAAGCAAGGGTTCCATTGTGTTTTAGAGAGATTATTTATTTATTTGAAAAATTTGGTGACTGGGAAGGACACACTGAGCTGAGGCTCGTTTCCAGGTGCAACCCAGGGGAAGGGGAAAGGGGAAACAAGCAACGAACACTGAAGTACAAGAAACAACAGTACTGAAGTGCACTACAGTGGCAAAATAGTAGTAGAAATACACTGAGGTAAAATGGCAGAATTTCTGAGTCATTTAAAGATTTGCAGAGGTGTGCAAGGTAGACCAAGCAGGTTTAAATTCGAGTGAGATAAAGTTCTCAGGCAAGGGAGAGAGGGTGAGGGGAAGAACGAGGCGGTTAGGTAGGGCAGCAGGAGGTACAGAGGAGGGAGGAGAGGGGGAGAGGGCTAGAGGGGGAGAGACAGGAACAAGTAAGGGAAGCAATATTTATTTCTGTTTGTGACAGGGTTTGGCAAGACCCTGTCCCATTTGTTATGCAAAGAGAGTTAAAAGCAAGAGTCTGTTCTGTCCTACGTATGAACATATGAACATACGAAGCTGCCAGCAGAAACAGGCCTCATTGTCCATCAAGTTTGCTCGAGTGCGCAGCTAGCACCCCTAGAGTGCAGCTGCCCCACCCCTCTCCCCCGTCCCCTTCAGGAAGTTCTCAGCACTACTTACCCAGACCCTACACTGTGCCCTGTCCCATGCCCTTTTAAAACTATCCACCATCTGACAAGAAATCACTCCCTCCAGTAGGGCATTCCATTTCAATGCCACCCTCTCCGTGAAGTAATGTCTTCTCATCTCTCCTAAATCTGCCCCCTCTAATCTTAGCCCATGCCGTCTCATGTCCCTTCCCTTCCTCAGCTTAAATAACTCATCAGCACTAGATTTGTTGATCCCCTTCAAATACTTGAATGTTTCAATCATATCCCCCATCCCTCCTCTCCTCCAGGGTGTACAAACTCAGATTCCTTAGCCTGTCCTCATAGGTTTTGCCTTCCATCCCCTGTATCATTTTTGTCACCCTATGCTGCACCCCCTCTAGCAGTCTAATATTTTTCTTCAGATACGATCCCCAGTACCATACACAGTACTCCCAAGTGCAGCCTGACCAAGGACCTGTAGAGGGGCAGGATCACTTCCTTATGCCTGGACGAAAATCTCCTTGCAACACACCCCAGCATCCTGTTAGCCTTAGCTGCAGCTTTCCTGCATTGAGCAGAGTTGTTCATGCTCTCCGTTACTATCACCCCTAAGTCCTTCTCTTCCTCAGTTACCCCCAGCCTCCCACCCCCAATCAATATTCCCTCCTCAGGTTCTTGGCCCCGAAGTGCATAACCTTGCACTTCTTTGCATTGAAACCCAGCTGCCACTTTGCTGACCACTCCTCCAGTTTGGTTAGGTCCCCCTGTAGTTGTTTCCACCCAGCAACTTCATTCACTACCACCTCCATTTTAGTATCTTCTGTGAACAGACTGACCCTGCTCTCAACTCTATGTGAGATATCCAATAAGAATAGCCCAAACAACACCGGACCCAGCACAAAGTCTTGCGGCACTCCACTCATCACTGGCCTAGGTGTTGAGAGTCCCCCCACCACCACCACCACCCGTTGCTGCCTCCCCTTCAGCCAGTTCATAATTCAGTTAACCAGCTTCGCCCCACCCCCATGAATTTCAACTTCCCTCCTAGTCACCCATGAGGCACTGAATCGAAGGCCTTGCTGAAGTCCAAATATAGGATGACCACTGCATAGCCCTTATCCAGCTCACTTGTTACCCAGTCATAATACTCAATTAGATTGGTTGGACAAGGTTTCCCCAAGATGAACCCATGCTGCTGCCCATCCTGGAGGCCATTCACCTTGAGAAATGACACCAGTCTCTCCTGCAGTATCACTTCCATGAGTTTACCTACTATGGAAGTGAGACTGACAGCTCTGTAGTTGCCTGGCTCGTCCCATGGGCCGCTCTTGTGTATAGGCACAACATGGGTCATCCTCCAGTCCTGTGTCATGTCCTCTCCTAGTCTATCACTTGTCTATCTCTTGCCTGTCTGACAGCACAATCAAATTTTCCTTGTGGCACCTATGAACTGGCCACTCCGATGGTCCCACAATTTCCCCCTATTATCTCCTTCCTTCATTTGCTCCTTCTGTTCTTTCTTTCTCCCCTTGCTTCTCTGTAGATAAAAACTATATGTGAATCTGTATGTGAAACTGGGATCTCCTAGTTTGCAAAGTATATAATTATATTGTTGAAATGAATGCAGACAGCTACTTGAGCATGTTAGAAAAGTTAGCAATTTGTAACACGTGGTTGATCTAGAGAAACCATTTGTCCTTCACAAACTTTTGACAGAATTGTCAACAGTAAGCCATCTCTGTAGAGAATGTATTATTTGATGGGACCTGTTAAGAAGTCTAGATGCACTCTTTAGGTTGGTCACAGGAGGGTCAATGAAAAAAATCTTGTTGCCTTCTGTGAAAAACCAAAGATGAAACTTACAAGAAAAGAATGCAGAGGTTACCCTGCCAGGCAAAGATGCCTCATCTAAAGAGGGCAATATTTTGTTTGGAGTGAGAGAGAGACTGAGATTTTAGAGAGAGACTCAGAGGAAGGGTTTTTGTTTGTACTGCCTTTGTGACGAGCTACCCTGTACATCATTTAAAAAAAAATATTATAATGTATGGGAGAGGGTTATTAAGGATGGAATTCAATGAATTCCTATCCTTGTTATGCTATCCTTGAGACATCAAGAGGTTGTTATACCCTCTAGTATGTAACAATGACAGCATAACAACATGAACAGCTTTGCACATGCGCATCTCTCGAACTTCATGGATGAACTGACACAGCGGTGAGTGTTGGCCCTGAAGGAGAGCGGGGCAAAACAAAAAAAAAAACGTAAAAGTAAGGACAAATTTTGTTGAACTGGTGCCCATAAACTATAAAAGACAATGGATGGGCACCAGTTAACAACAACGCGAGTTCCCTTCTCGAGATTGTCATGCCAACTGTAAATCTCTCGAGCTGCACTCTCGAGGTTTACTAGGTTGTCATGACAACTTTTCGAAGGGAACACTGCATTGTTGTTAACAGGTGCCCATCCATAATCCTCTATGTTATTGATAATAATAAAATGCTACTTGCAAATTTTATAACTTCTCTTGGTTTGCCTATGGTTCCTGACTTATACCTCTATGACATTTGGTGTCAGACACAGTGGGATTTATGTTGTACATGCACTATGCCAGGAGTTTTGTGTGTGGGTACTAGACCTGCTACCAGAGAAGAATATAAGAAAAGTATGGATCCTGCAACAGCAAGCTCAGGAGTTATCACCAGAAGAATGGCAGCCAAACTAGAAGCAGAAAAAGTCCAAACTGATACTTTACAGCTGGCACCAGTGATGAAAGAAGAAGAACAGGCAGGGATAGAACCTAAAAGCATGTCTTCCTTCTTCAAATGGTGGGCTATACAACAAAGAGAGACCGAGAAGCAGATTAGAGAAGAGATGAGATGTAGTGATGGGAGCAACAGAGACGAGGAGAGATGCAGTGACCGGAGCAGTGATGACTGGATGCCTTGCAAGCTATCAAAGCTGGAGGATCTAGTAGTGGTCCAGCAGAGCAACAAAATACAAACAACTTAAAAGACTTTAAACATACAAAGCTGTATCCCTCAGATGACACCGAAGCATACCTGACAACTTTTGAAAGGGTAGCCTGAGCCTGCCATTGGCCAAAACAGCAATGGGCAATCAGGCTGGTAGCTTGTCTGACAGGTAAAGTCCAACTTACCTACAGCAATATGGACACTGCACAGTCAGAAAAGTATGAACTTGTGAACAGAGAAATCCTTATAAGATATGACATCTCAGGAGAGACCTACATGCAGAGATTCCGGTCTCTGAAGTATCACCCAATCAACAATCCTCAAGAAGCTTTCACCCAGCTCAGAGAACTCCTCATTAAATGGCTCTAACCAGGGGGCAAAACAGTCCCACAGATCATTCACTGACATATTTGCAATAGAGCAGTTCATCAACATCCTTCCTACAGACGTGCAGCTGTGGGTAAAAGGACACTGGCCAGAGTTTGGGTTAATTCTCAGATATGGGAACAGCAAGAACAATTGGTCATACCATAAACTATAGAACTGAGCTGTTACAGATTGCACATGATAGTCCTATGGCTGGTCACTTGGGGAGGGACTGCACCCTTGCCAGATTGTGGTATGGATTTTACTGGCCTGGGATTCATGAAGAGGTTGCTATCCATTGCAGTTCTTGTGCTGAGTGTCAGAAAGTAGCCCTAGTGACTAAAAAAGACAAGGTGCCTCTGGTGCCCCTACCCTTGATAGATGTGCCTTTTGAGAGAATTGCAATGGATGTGGTTGGCCCCTTAGACAAAAGTAAAAAGGGTAATTGATTCATTTTGGTAGTATGTGACTATGCTACTCAATACCCAGAGGCAGTTCCAATGCGTACTGTCACAGCCTCAAAAGTGGTAGCAGTGCTTGCCAAAATTTTCAACAGAGTAGGCATTCCTAAATAGATTAGTGCTGATCAGGGTAGTAAATTTGGTGCTGTATTGCTGAAGGAACTGTACTGACTACTAGGTATCACTGTCATAAAAACCTCCCCTTATCACCCTCAGACAGACAGTCTTGTTGAGTGTTTTAATCAAACTCTAAAAAGAACGTTAAAAATGTTTGTGAAAGGTGAAGGGAAAGATTGGGATCAATACTTACCTTCTCTGCTTTTTGCTTACAGAGAAGTGCCAAAGCATCAACAGGTTTTTCACCATTTGAAATGTTGTACGGTAGACAACCTAGGGGGCCACTAGATGTAATAAAAGAAACATGGGAAAATAACCTTACTCAGAAAAAGTCTGTTACATCTTATATGTGTGCCTGAAAAAGAAACTGGCACAATATGTTGAAACTGCCCATAGTAATCAGGAAGAAGCCCAAAGACAGCAGAATGTGTATTATGACCGTGGGGTAAAAGAAAACGTTTTTGAGCCAGTTGAAAAGGTCTTGTTACTGCTACCCACTACAGAAAACAAACTTTTTATGAAGTGGTAAGGGCCTTATAATGTGCTAACATGTACTGGTACAGTTAACTATGAGACTGAGACCCCTGATAAGAAACATTCTATTAAGATATGCCATGCTAACCACCTGAAGAAATTGGTTGAAAAAACACCAAAGGTTGCTTTATTAGTATTACCAGAAACTGCTAAAAAAGATATTGATATAGTTTATAAGCCATGACAAACTGGAACAAACTGGAACTTGTGATGCTGTAAAAGTGATGTTTCCTTAACCATATAACAAACCTCAGAAATTTGTAACTTGGTAAAGACTTTTAACAGTACTTTTACCACAGTGCCAGGCCAAGCAAAAGGGGTTGAGCACATAATAGTGATAGAGAATGCTCGCCCTATTAGACAAAAGACATTCAGATTACCAGAGCAGTTAAGAGCCAACATAGTTAAGGAAATACAAAAACTGAAAGAGTTGGGTATCACTGAAGAATTCAGAGGTGTTCGGTCATCACCAGTGTTGAGTGTAAATAAAAAAGAAAGGGGTGTAAGAATCTTCCTTGATTTTAGGAAACTAAATCAAGTATCTGTATTTGCCAGCTATCCTATGCCCAGGATAAATGATTTGGTGGACAGATTGGTAAATTCCAAGTACATTAGTACTCTCAGTCTCACCAAGGATTACTGGCAAATTCCCTTAGCTAAAGAATCCAGAGGCAAGACTACATGTTCCACTCCAGTTGGATTCTATGAGTTCACTACCATGCTTTTTGGTTTATTTATTTATTTGTTTATTTATTTATTAGCTTTTGTTTACCGGGTAAGCATGCTAGACAAGGAATGCCTATTTTCAGGTGCGACACGGGAGATTACAAGTGTAAATTTACAAACAGCATGATAAGTATTACAACGAAGTGATATACAGGCAGTGAACAGAGGGTACAAAATAACAAGCAAACAGTATGGCAATATTACAAAAAAGTGATATAGAGGCAGTAACAGTGTGAACAAAAAACAAGCAAATAGTAATGCAATGTTCCAAGGAAGTGATATACAAGCAGCAAGCAGCGTGAACAGATAAATAGGTGCATAATGATCAGTTAAGCATATGCATAAAGGCAAGGACAATCAAACAGTAAAGGGTAAGCTACATGTCGTGGAAGGATGCAAGAGCATTTTAGATGGGGCACGGTGTGGTTTCCCCCAATCTGAGAAAAAGGTAAGTGCTTAGGCACGGGGGTGAGTAAGGGCCAGTAGTTCCCTATCAAAGATCAGAGGAGAAGGGGCCTAGGAACCAAGGTAATGGATGGTGCACACCAGGTGGGTAGGAGATACCAGGCAGTCTAGGGATAGTTACAGACTGAGGCAGATGTTAAGTGTGACCAAAGGGAGCTCTTAAACAAGGGATGAGTGAGGGAACTTCTGGTGAGTGCAGGTAGGGTATTCCAGAGTCTAAGGGCACAGACCGCAAAGCCACGATCACCAGACAGTGTATGTATTTTAGGGACAAGGACGGGATGCGAGTCAGCTGACCTGAGCTGATATGATGGCAGCACCAGTTGAAAGAGCTTAGACAGGGCAGGTGGGGTGGCGTTTCAGACAATTTTGTCTCTGAAGCAGCCCAAGACAAATGAGCGATAGTTGCCCAGGGACAGCCAGTGTAGTTTTCGTACAATTTACAGTGATGGGTGAGTCAAGAACGGAGAGGGCAAAGCGACAGATATTATTATAGGCCACATCTTATTTTGTGAGGCTAGTTTTTGCAGTGAGGGTAAATGTTATCAGCCCATAGCTGTGTGAGGGAAGGAATATTCCTTTGGCAAGGGCAAGTCGTGTTGTCACTGTAAGGGACCCACCGGCCCTGTATGCAAGCCAAAGTTTGATGTTTATTGCCCTGCACAGATTCTGAATATGTAGAGCTAGGTCTAGCTGGGGGTCAAGTGCAACTCCTAGGTATTTAAAGGAGCTTGATGTTCCAACTGGAACACCATCAAGACTCAGGGCTTTAAGTGGGACAGGGCACTGCTTAAACTTGGCCGAGGAGCTGAAGAGCATGAGTTGAGTTTTGTTTATGTTCAGCACAAGCTTATTTGTCAGGAGGCAGTTTTGCAGCTTGTTGAAATCAGCTTGTAGTGTGTGGTTTATGTCATTGACATCACTCGAGCTAGATAGGAGAACCAAGTCATCAGCATATAAGGTTGTGGTGCTATGAGGTAGGGACCATTGGGAAGTCATTGATGAAAAGAAAAAATAGGATGGGACCTAAGACAGATCCCTTGAGGACACCAACCCTGATGGGAACAAGCTCCGAGAGAGTTCTATTGAACTTGACAAGCTGTAGCCTGCCTATGAGATAGTTGGGAAACCAGTTTAGGGCTGGACTGGACACACCAAGGGGGCGGAGCCTGGTACAGAGAATTAAATCAAATTAGCTTTATTTATAAAAAAGCACAATTCCAGGGTCTGTTCAAAACACTTGTACAATGGCAATTAAAACAATATAATTAAATTAAGACCGACAACATACTATCTAAAAGTTCATAACTGCTTACTTAAAATTTCCAGCTTATACACATTTTTAAATAACTATCTCAGAATCCTAAGGACACTCAGGGAAGGCCATGCTGAATAAATATGTTTTCTGAGTGGTCTTAAAGCTCTGGATGGTCAGGCACTCCCTCACCCGATGAGGTAGAGAGTTCCACAGGGTGGAGGCAACAAAAGCAAAGGAGCGGGTCCCTCAAGTTTTTAGTCAAACCTTGGGAACCTCTAGCAATCCCTCATTGGAGGAGCAGAGTGGGCGGAGGGGGCGGTAGGGACAAAGGAGAACTTGCAAGTACTGAGGTCCCTGTCCATGTAGGGCTTTGTAGGTCAGTAATCCGACCTTGAAGGTGATCTGCCACTGTACTGGCAGCCAGTGCAGTCCACAGAGCACAGTTGTGATGTGGCACAAACTTGAGGAGTCAGTCAACAGCCTGGCCACCACATTCTGCACTAGCTGCAAGCAGTGGATATCAACCCCTGGCAGCCCTAGGTAGACGGCATTACAGTAGTCAAGGCAGGAGGTCACAAAGGCATGGACCAGAGTTGGAAGATCATCGGGCAATACCAGATGCTTCACCTGGGTGATATTCCTCAGATGGTAAAAAGAGGTCTTGACAATGGCAGACACCTGAGATTTCAGCATCAGGCCATCATCAAAAATAATGTCCAGATTCTGCACCTGGTCAGAGGTCATCAGCTGGATGCCCCCAAGCCAAAGCCCAGAAGGCTGTCCAGCTGGCAAACCCATACCTTGGTGATCTGGGTCCACCACCAACACCTCAGTTTTAGCCAGGTTCAACTGCAGCCAGCTGGCACTCATCCAATTCTGGATCTCATAGAAGCAGTTGTTAAAGACTGAGAGGGCTCCATCTTGCTTGGGCACAAAGGACATGTATAACTGACTATCATCTGCATAGCAGTGAAAACTCAGACAATACCGCCTAATAATGTCTCCTAATGGCACCATATACACTGCGAAGGGTGTGTTCCACTAGATCAAAGGCCTTGGAGAAGTTCACAAAGATAGACTCTGTTAACATGCCATGGTCAATGGCTGTCCTGATATCAGATGTGGCCTTAGCAAGGGCTGTGTGAGTGCTATAACCTATATGAAATCCATGCTGTTCAGAGGACAGCAAGGTATGGTTAGCCAGGTAATCCGTTAGCTTTATATGGTGTACCTGCTACATTTCAGTGGCACCTGGATGTAATTCTATCCCCTCACACTGGTTATTGTAATGCTTATCTGGATCATGTTGTGGTGTACAGTCCAGACTGGCAAAGCCACCTGGAATACCTAGGAGCATTTATTCAGTCTATCAAAATGCAGGTCTGACCATTAATCCTACCAAGTGTGCATTAGGCATGTAAGAAACCAGATATTTGGGTTATATAACACAGAAGCTGTAGCTAACAGTCATGTCCCTAAAACAAAGAAATGTATCAGATCATTTATAGGTCTGGTTGGTTACTACCAGAGATTTGTTCCCAACTTTGCCCAAATCAGCTACTCCCCTCACTGAACTAATGAAAAAATGGTACCCAAATAATGTGAAATTGTCCTCAGAGTGTGATGAGGCTTTTCTGGTCATCAAGGCTGCATTATGTTCAGCCTCTGTTTTAAGAAGTCCAAACTCTGAGAAACCATTTCTGTTATGGACAGATGCATTAGAGGTAGGCCTAGGTACAGTCCTGAGTCAGACTATAGATGAGAAGGAACATCCCATTCTGTATATCAGTAGGAAACTGTACAACAGAGAGAAAAAATACTCCACTACTGAAAAAAGAATTCCTTGCTGTGAAAAGGGCAATGGAGTCCCTTAAGTTTTATTTGCAATGAGCTGACTTTGTAATTATAACAGATCACAGTCCTCTCTGTTGGTTTAAATAAATAAAGGATAAAAATTCCAGAATCACAAGGTGGTACCTAGCACTACAGTCATTTAAATTCAAAGTGATGCACAGATCTGACAAGAGAATGTCAGTGCTGAATTTCTGTCACGATATGGTTCAGGAATTGAGAATTCAGAAGGTTGAAAAAAGTGTGTGTGCTTAACTGAAATGTTTGCTGTAAAAGATGTGAAAAAAAGGGATACTGCATATGCAAAGAACTATAAATGTTTTAAGGTAATGTTAAAAGAGAAATAAAACAAGGTTTTAGAAACCTGTTTTTTAAAGAAAAAAAAACAGGTTTCTCTTAAAGAAGGGGGTATGTGATAGGGCTGGGTAAGACCCTGTCCCATTTGTATGCAAAGAGAGTTAAAAGCAAGGATATTTTCTGTCCTCTCCTATTCTGTCACTTGTCTATCTCTTGCCTGTCTAACTGCACAATCAAATGTCCTTCTGGCACCTAGGAATTGGCCACTCCGATGGTCCCACAATTTCCTCCTGTTATCTCCTTTCTTCACTTGCTGTTTCTATTCTTTCTCCTGTTGCTTCTTTGTGGTCAAAAATATATGTGAAACTGGGATCCCCTAGTCTGCAAATGTATATAATTATATTATAGTGTATGGTGGAATGCGATAGTGTATGGAAAGCCATACACCGCAGAAAGTCGTTCTGCTGCAGTAGTGACATCTTCACTAATGCAGAATGACTTTTCATTTTGTGTTAGTGAGGACTTCATAATACAAGTGGCTCCATCAGCATTTGTGATTCATCAGTGGCTGTCGGAGAGTCGCTCGAGTGTGCTGGCCAGCGGGCAGTTGTTGTTCAAGTGCAGTCGGCACAGCGGACTTGAAACATAAAAAAGTGAATGCCAATGATTTTTTTTGTATTTTACATGACAGCTGTAGACATTGTGTCCCACCATACACTATATAGAACAGTGTATGGGAAACATACATGACTCAGTTACTTTTTTCCTTCATGGATACCATGCCGACTGAGGGACCTCTTGAGCTTCACTTGAGTGACGAATAGCCTTGTTGTGTATGGTTTCCCATACACTATCCTATATGTTGAAATGAATGCAGACAGCTACTTGAGTTTGTTAGAAAAGTTAGCAATTTGGAACACGTGGGGCCGATCTCGAGAAACCTTTTGACATCTTCAAACTTTTAAGAGAGTTGTCAGCAGGAAGCCAGCTCTGGAGAGAATGTATTATTTGGTGGCACCTGTTAAGAAGTCTAGATGTACTCTTCAGGCTGGTCACCGGAAGGTCAATTAAAAAATCTTGTTGCATTTTGTGAAAAACAGGAGACGAAACTTACAAGAACAGGATACAGAGGTTAAACAGCCAGGCAGACATCTCATATAAAGACAGAAATGTTTTGTTTGGAGTGAGAGACAGATTGAAATTTTAGAGACTCAGAGGAATGATTTTTGTTTGTACTACCTTTGTGAAGAGCTACCTGTACATCTTTATTTTTTAATTTTATTGCTATTGATAATAATAAAACACTACTAGCAAATTTTATAACTCCTCCTGGTTTGCCTGTGCTTCCTGACCTATGCCTCAATGACACGGTTACAACAGTTAATAATTTTAAGAACTTTATTAGCAGTGGGAAGTAAGATTTGCTGCGAATGAATGTTGTTGCTGTCAGATATTTTATTTTAAATCAATACAGAACATAATAATCCTAATATGTGGGGAAGGGGCTATGAAGTCTTTATTTTTATGGGTGGGTTCCAGTTCTTGGCCAATGTGGTTGTTATATGTAACAAGCTGAAATAATCCCACTATGTAGTAACAAATGTACTGGATTATTTTTATACCCTGCCATGTACTGTAGTTTCTGATTTGTATGGAATTTCACCTTATCGAATTTACTGCTACTGTATAATGTATCTTCTAGTTGACAACTCAATAAATATAAATTTAAAAAAGGCATAATGATTCAGGTGAGGATTTATTTATTATGATCTATAGCCTAGAGGTTAGAGTAATGAGCTGTGAATGAGCTTGTTACATCCAGCAGACTTGGGTTTGTTTCCCACAACCTCCACTTACATACTGTGTGACTCTGAGCAAGTCATGTAACTACCCCAGTGCTCCCGGGTCGCCCCTGAAAATAGGCACTTGTGCCTAGTGGGCCTTACCCAGCTACCAAAAGAATAAAATTAAAAAAAAAATCTCAGACTACAATACCTTTGAGATGGAAGCTTTTTTTACAAAGGTTCTATGGCTGAGATACGCAGTTGACATACACTGATGACTTAATAAGACACAGTGAGATTAATCATTGTAACAGGCAATCTGACATCAGTCAGTGGTGTGCTTAATAGTAGACATACAATTTAAAACAAGCAGCAAAACAGATAAGTACAATTAGTTTGCATTAAGAATCAGCCATAAATGGTTTTGTCAAAATTGGTGTGGATAGGAGGTGAGTGGGGGAGAAGGGGGATGGAGGGGGTGTGGTGGAGTGGGAGGAGAGGGTAGTGTGGGGGAAGGGAGGTTGGAGAGGGGGATGAATATCAAATACATGCAGGTAATGCTGCTAAGTGTGGAGATGGGTTGGAGGGGTTTGTTCTAGGGATTCCTGCTTAGGGAGGGCAGTCAAAGGCACATAGGATAGAAGATCTGTTTTCAGAAACAGACTTACTAAATGGATGGAGAGTTAAAATACAATGTACACTTGTTAGTTTATAGCTGATGAAAGTTATACCCCCTTTATTAGCTACTGTACTCTCCCTGACAGACTTCCTATCATGGTGAGGCCAATACCCCATTTATTAGCTTCTGCTGTTTCCCTGACTGATTCCCTATCAGGGTAATGTCTATCCTTCTTAATTTAGCTATTGCCATCTCCCTGACTGAATCCTATCAGGGCAAGGTCTATACTCCTTAATTTAACTACTGCCATTTCCCTGGCTGGCTCCCTATCAAGGTAAGGTCTGTACCCCTTTTATTAGCTACTGTCCTTTCCTTGACTGACTACCTATCAGGATGAGGTCTATACCTCCTAAACGTAGCTGTTACAGACTCCCTAGCAGACTCCCTGTCTGGGTGAGGCCTTTATTCCCATTATTGCTGCTGCTGCTTCCTAGTTGATTCCCTATCTGGATGGGGCCATTACCTCCATAACTAGCTACTGATGGCTCCCTGGCTGACTCTTCTCTGGGTATCACCTGTAATCTCTTTCTGCAGCTGCTAGCTTTTACTTTCAGGGTGCTATTTGCTCTCTCTAGTGTCTGTTGCCCTCCCCTGTTATCTTACTCTTAACCCTATGCATTGTTCTCTTCCTTTTCACCTTCTCCTAACTCCCTTCTATCTCTGCTGCTAGTCTACTCCTTCTTTACTCCCATCCCTCCTCTCCTTCCTCCACTTTCTCTCTCTTTTCCCTTCCTGCCATGTTTACTTCACATTGGTGTCCTGGGTGCAGTCTCCTACAATTTCCTTGTCTTAGCCTTTATGGTGGCAGTTGACATTGGGTTAAATCCTGGCGCATTCATTCCTTCCCCACTCTGCTCCCACAAAGTTTGAGAGTAGCACATCTAAATACCCTCAGCCTTCTCCTGATGTTGGATCAGTTGCATCACTTGATGCTCAAACTCCAACTGGATGCCCAGTGCTCAGCTTTCAACTAGATGTCCTGATAATTTCAGAGTCTTGGCTTGCCTCCAAGATGACTGATACCTCTGTTGCTCTCCTAAGCTACTCTAGTGCCAGGAGGGATCGAGCAAAGGGGAGGGAGTGGCTAGATAGACCTCTACCCGCATACAGTTCGAGCCTATGTTCTCTGTCTCCTCCCCCTCTGCTCATGAGTTGCTCATCCTCAAAGTCTCTCTCCACACGTCTCTGTTCCTATCTTTATTGCCGAGGTCCACTGCTCCCCTGGACCTTCCAACATTAGTATTACTGAACTTCTCACTGTCTCACTCACTAATATCTCCCACTCTACATCAGGTGAGTTACTTACTCTTGGGGACTAATTTTAACTGGCTTTTCTGTCCTCTCATAAACTACACCAAAACATAAAATCCCTGCAGCTCTCTCAGCTTATCTCTGACCTCCCAGACTAATCTTAAAACTTTAAACCTCTCCCTCCTTTACTGGGTCCTCTCCTCTCATCCCCATCATATTGTGTATGCAGGAACGCTTCCTGATGCCCTTGGTGACCACCATATGGTGTACTGGATGTGGAAAATTTATCAACCAATAGCCCCCAAAATGTATCCATATTCGCTCATTCAGGTTACTGGATTTGTCTTATTTTCACACTGATGTTCTCTCTACTGATTGGTCCCTCATGCCAGTAGCTGACAACACTATTTTGCCCCCCCCACCCCTCCACCCCCGAATTCTGCATTCTAAATTTATGGCTGTCTTGGACTATCATGAACCTATCACAAAAAACAGGGTTAGAGGATTCCACCTCCCATGAGAGGATTCCACCTCCTGTGAGTTTCAGTTGAGCTTCTGGCCTGCCTCCATGCAAGGGACCTAGCAGGGAGGGCTCACAAGTCCTCTGGCTGACCTGATTATTAACCAGACCCTTTCCATTGCTTGTACCAAAACTACCAATTTGTCATATTTGATGACACATAGAATCCTCTTCAAGATTATGTCATGCCCAGTCATCAGGTAGGGAAGCTATTTGGAGTCTAGGACCACAATATCGTGCGAGAAATTTAGGCATTTATGCATCCAAAAGTGCATGAATTTTGACTTTTAAAAAAAAATTATTTATAGAATTTTGAGTGAGATGCAACAGCAATAAAAAGCACACGTACATACTCAGTTGATTATTAGTCACATGCAAAAATAAAATGCATTAAAACATGTAATATTGGAAGATGTACATCTGTCACCTTACTTGGAGGGCTCAAACCAAACATCATATACAAAATGGCATTGGATAGGCTATATAGCCATGAAGGAAGCAAGAATGCAAGCAAAATGAAAACTCCAACAATTTCCAATTAAAAGGTACACTGGCTAAATGTCATGTACTGTATAGTACTTAAGATGGTCTATAAAATAAGTGTGGTGATGCTGGGGCCACCACTACAGATTAATTCACTAATACTAATTATGCCATACATACGTCACATCCTGTCTGCATCTAGCTCCTGTGACTGTCCTTCCTAATTGTTCTCCCCTCCTCTTTGCTCTTTCCACCTAGCACTTAACCCTCTCCCCCCTCAACTCCCTCTCCCATACACCCACTCATCCTCCCCTCCTCCCACCCACCTTCCCTACCCTGTTGTAGCACTTTAATTGATATTTGACAAGTGCCTATGGCCGCACCCCATTAGTGTGTCTCTCTTCCATACCGTGTTAACCCTGTTACCAGACCTCCTTCTGGCATTTTCGACACTGTATTGAATGTATAAAACTGTATGTAACTGCCTGTAACCCACTGTTATACTGTTATTCAATGTCTTGTTTGAATTGCGTGCCCGGTCATAATGTCACACGCTTAATAGTGTATGGCATTATGGCGAAACCCGGACCTGTGTGCTTCCTGAGTTGGACCCCCGGAGTTGAGAATCATTAGTGGGGAGTCCGGGGGCACTGCCCCCATAATAAGGGTGGGGAGAGCCCCCATAGAACAAAGACATGATGCCTCATGGCATAAATCACGCAGGGCGATAGTGCCATGCGGCAATATGTCTTGAGACATAATGACCCTGTGCCTTTGAATTGTACTTCATCCAGCGAGGAACCTTTGTAAAAGAGCCTTGGCTCAAAGGTACTTGTAATCCTAGATTCAAATAATAAAAAAAAAATGCCTCGCCCTATGAACTGAAGAGGTGCTACTATAGCAAACTGTTAAACATAAGACGACTTCATGAGCATACCTTAGTCCCCAGTAATTACTCATCAGATGTAAAACCTTTATTGCAACATTCTGCCACAAGGACAGCTAAAGAAAAGGCCTCGAACATGAGGCCACTGAACTAAATCTCATAAAGCAGAGAATAATGCAAAGAATGGCAGTCTTGTATGAACAGTTTGCAAGCAGCTCTGAACTCCACCCCCCACTGCAGTCTTGATAATGCCAAGGTGTCATTTTAAATCTGCATTTAAGGAAACAATAAAGTGACACATTTGTCTGAAGTGACCCAAAACAGTGCCATGTAATAATTAACATTTCTTTAGCAATCAGGCAAAGTGTTTAACGGCATCCAAGCACACATATGAGAGGGGGAACACGTGTCCCAAGTCAGCGCTATGGCATACAGAAAGAAAAATACTTTAGTCATCAGAGTTCTCATCAGAAGGTGTAACTGGCTCCACTCAGTTATGTTCCAGTTCCAGTTTGGAGATTGAAATATTAGCATCCTGGGATTAGAATACAAGGAAGTCTTGCATCCCACCTTCACACACAGGCAGGCCAGGGACAACAGCACTAAAGGGATTCTGAGTGCTTGAAGTCAAGTTCTAGCAGATTCGAATGCTTTCCTCATAAGCTTTGTAGAATATGGTAAATCTGGGCTATATGAACAGTCATGTCTCCCAATGCGAGTCCTTTAACTATCCAAGCCACAGCCAATGTCCAGTCTCTCAGGTCCATCAATGTGAGGACCGTCAACGTGGTGCGTGACTGATATGGTTGTGGCACAGCTTGTTGGGGGGGTTCATACAGTAGGCCTGATCAATGAAGCCAAGACCCAAGATGTCCTCCCATTGTAAAACTTGAGGGAGCTAGGTTTCCAAGAAGCCCATGGGATCTGACCAGCCCACCAGACGGAGGCTGCGATCCCATAAAGACAACTCTGCAGCTTCCCATCTTTTTTTTTCCAAAACAATGTTTTGGAAAACATACTAGTCACGGCCACCATAACTTTCTCTACCTGTATCCCTGCAGTAGTGACTTTATTAGTTAACCTGCCATAGTCTGCTCAATACAGAAACAGAAACCTAGACAATGATAGCAGAAAAAAAAACACATTGATCTTTGCAGTCTCCCTTAAAACTTTAACAAACCCTGGACCTATTGTCCCTATAGTCTTCTAACCCACACTGTTCGCTCCATGCTCCCTGGCCTGCTGCTACCACCCTGAGCAACCACTAAGCCCTTCACTCTGTCCCAGCCATGTTTAAAACCATTAATAATTGCCGGCCCGGTGGCACAGAATGCTGAGGTGCTGGATGCCTTACCTCACGCTACGCTGGTGACCGGGGTTCGGGAACGGACTTGGGTCGCTCGTGGGTTAGCCAGGGTGAGGAAGGATTGAGCATCCGCTCTCTTTCCTTGGGGGTGGGGGGGACTCAGCTCCGCGGAAGCTGGGTGTCAGCACAGACGCAATGCTAGAATGGGGGACCCACGCACAGGGCATAAGACTGCCCCTGTGGAGGTGGAGACAGTCACCCTGCACATTGCACATGCATGGGTCTGGGTAGAAAATGGAAAAGGTCAGAGCTGGCAGGCTCTGTGATGGTGGGCTGCGCCCACGCCTCCCCCTGGCAATCTAGATGGCTTCCAGGGGTGGGGGGAGGCTGGCACCCCTCGCCACCAGCCCTGTCACCGGGGGGGGGCAACCTGTGGGGGATGGCCGGTTGGGGTGGGTGTGGAGAAAGCCTGCCAGAGAGATGAGTCCCCTCTGAGGGAGGGGCTGGAGCCACCTGCCAGCTCTGACGGAAGAGGAGAAAATACAAAAAAAAAAAAACATTGATAGTTTTGGCTCCCACCACATCAGCTGGCAGATTGTTTCAAGGCTCCACCATCTTTTTTGGAAAATAAAACTTTTTTACTTCTCTCTTGAACCTCCCCCCATCAATTTCTGTGCAGTTGGAAAACTCATCAAGTCTTTTCTCAATTGTCTGAACCAAGCAGCACATGACTTGTAATGAATTTTTGATCTGCATGAGATTATTTATTGGGGTCTGCAGGTTCATTGCCGTGTCTGATTTAACAGCTCCTCTTTGTCCTGATTTCACTTGCAAAAGTCCATTACTCAATTGTTGCTTGTTCCAAGTTTTACCCATTCTGTTCACCACACTTCTGTCACTAGTATTTAGTCATTTTTTGTTAAGCACTAACAAAAAAAGATAGTTTTATTCTGAAAGCACACAGTCTGAAGCGGAAGCTTTGTATTACACATTTTTCTAAGCCAGTGGCAAGCTCCACCCTTCCCCCAAGGATTTCAGTTTGTTGATCTGCAGGATCAGAGAACCATTTAATGGAGCTAGGGAAGGGGCAATAAGGGATCTGACTTTGGCTTGGTACCAGAAGTTATGGCAACAGTGTGTTAAGGAAGAGGCAGTTTGAATGAAACTAATGCTAAACTGCATCCAGATCCTTTTGAATGCGGGTAAAAAGGTTAGGTGCATTAGGTGCAGAGATAGAAACTGTCATCAACATAAATATGTAGGTATATAGAGAAATGCAGATGGAGAGGAGGTTATTTCAAAAAACAAAGAAGAGGATAGGGCCAAGGATGGAACCCGGGGAGACCTTCTCTATCATCCATTGAGGAGCCTGAGATAGTAGTGCCCAATAAACAGTGGGCCAGATATTCAAAAGGGTTGCGCCATGCGCAACAGTGATGTGCCAGTGCAAGTCCGAAAATGCACCATTGTGCGATATTCAGTGGGAGGCAGCTGCGCCGCTCAAGTTGCAATGCGTAAGAGTGCAATGGTAATGAATGTATGCACAACTGTAGGGGGAGGAACCATGAATAAATGGCGAAAAGTATATTCAACAACATGCGCCATGCGCAATAGGGGTACTAGCGGAAGTTGCGCGATAGAGGAAATGAGCCAAAATAAAAAGGAACAAGAGAGAGATGCAAGAACGCTACAGGAAGGCCAGAAGTGGGAGTAAGCTGGCAGCAAGAGCAGAGAGAGGAGCAGAGTGAGGGACAAAGAAGAAGCAGGACAGGGCACACTTGTGCCATGCAGGACAGGAGTGGGGAGCCAGTGACAATGTGCATCACAGACAGGGCAGTGCTGCAGAGCAGTCAGGGTAGTGGTAGGAGGCAGGACAGCAGAAGGCTGGAGGTGTACCTGGTGCAGGGGGAGCAGCACAGAGGACAGCGGGGGGAACAGGACAACATCTGCCGGGGGGGGAACAACAGCCAGGGACATGGCCAGTGCCACCATACAGATGGGGGCAGTAATGAGGGGTGTGAGAAGGCAGGCAGCAGGGGGGGCCACGGCCATGGAAGGGCCTGTCAGTGGTACACCTTCAACAGGCGCTATTGAGCCTGCATCACCTTCAAGCAGTATAGTGATACAGAGATTGTGGGCCGGTACTGCCTGAACCGGGCGATCCTGAGGTGGCTCTGTGAGCTGTGCAGTGATGAGATGCAGGCACCCACATGACGGAGCCATGCTCTGTCAGTGGAGACTAAGGTGACAACTGTCATGTGCCTGCTCACCACGGGCACCTTCCAGAGACCAACAGGGGACACAACAGGCATAACCCAGTTGGCCGCGTCACGCCTACTCACACAGTTCCTCAGCACACTGCTGCCACATGATGCTGAGTACATCCATTTCCCCAGCACACAGGCGGAGTGCACAGCACACATACAACAGTTCCACAGGGTAGCATGTATGCCTGGCATGCTTGGGACCATTGACTGCACCCATGTGGCCATCCGCACGCCACCTGGCCCAGATGGCATAGCCTACAGGAACCGCAAGGGATACTCCAGCATCAACTGCCAGGTGGTATGCGATGTCAGGGGGCGCATAACCAATGTCTGTGCCTCGCACCCTGGGGAGCACATGATGCCTTCATCTGGCACCAGTCTGCACTGTGCCACAGGTTCAAGAGTGGGGACATCCCCACTGGCCACTTAGTTGGTGAGTATGCACGACACGCAGGATGACATGGGCAGCTGTGGGGGGGCATAGTCAGAGGTGCCATGGGTACCGGCCTTGATGGCCCATGGTAGAGCGATGCAGACCACCATACTAATGTACACCCTCTATACACAGGTGACAGTGGATACCCACTCCGTCCCTGGCTGCTCACACCATACCGGCACCCCTCGACCCCATCGCAGCAACGGTACAATGAGGCACATGCCACCACATGCAATATCATCAAGTGGGTGTTCGGGATGCTGAAGTCACGTTTCCAGTGCCTGGACATGTCTGGCGGTGCCCTACAATACAGCCCCTCGAAGGCCTGCAGGCTATTCCTGGCCTGTTGCATCCTGCACAACATGGTCAACAACTGTGGGATAGCCGTAGAGGTCAAAGAGGGGGACAGCGATGGGGACGATGAGGACACCGGTCCAGACGGTGATGGGCAGCCACCCCATGGGCGAAGGGACCCCCGCCTGTTCAGGAAGGCTCAACTGCACCAGGACACCATCATAGAGGAGCATTTCGGCCAACACAGGTAGGTCACAGGCCATGTGCAACCACCAATGGCAAGGGCACAACCCACAGACAGGCATGGACGAACCCCAGGGGTGGATGGCAGCAAGTGAATGGGACTGAGCGTGGATCCGCTCACGCTGTCAGGGATGGGCATGGCCAAACATGACACACGCACACACACATACACACACACACCCACCCCCACACACACACACACACCACAAGACATGCACAAGGGGTAGAAGGCACGCCGACCATGACTGCAACCCCTAGCCACACACAGGCCCACACACGGCAACGCCCAGTGGCCATCACTGTGCGTGTCTCAGATGCTAGCACCATTGCACACTGGTGGACAGCGCCCAATGCGAACATCATCATGCACACACCACAGTGGCCAGCAGCCGGAGGGTGCACATGGACTGTGTGTGCAGTGCCGGGTACCCTACCTGTGCATCATACAGTGCACAACACACTGCACACAGGGCAGCAGCAGACAGTGGCCATGGTGGGAGACAGGTCAGTCACGTGGCACAGTGCCACGGCCGCCACGGATGCATGGGCGGCCCCACCAAGACCTGCCAGCCATGCCAGGCTGACTATTGGCCTCATGGGGTGGCACGGATGTTCCCCCAGGGATGACACTGCGGGAACATGACCGTGTTCATGCAGGGGTCTGTAGCTCACCGAACATGCCTGCGCCTGGCGTGCTCGGTATGCCCACAGCTGAACCCGGTGTAGACATGGAAGGTGTCGCACGATGCTGGGAACAGGGGGTGGACATGGCAGTGCGCGGTGTCTGCAGCGCATGGGCAAATAACTGGATGCCCACTGTGGCCATGACAGCTGTGAATGCATGTGTCTGCCTGTCAATGGCAGCGGTCACATCCTCCCGCAGCCGGTCCATCCCTGCCAGGAGTAGACCATTTTCCTGCTGCGGCACTCCTCTGCCTGGTGCAGGACCGCACTGAGTGTATCCACCGACGTCACAAGCCACAACTGCTGATCCACTGAATCCTGGAGTATGCGGGTGTGCTCATCTAAGAGGTCATCCACCTGATCGGCACGCTGTCCCTCATGGTGTTCGTGGCCGTGCTGGGCAGCACCCCTTGAAGTCGGGCGCTGCACACCAGAGCCATGCTTGGGCACGTCCACACATGGTGCACTGACGCCGCCACCTGACACTGTCCCCCCGTCCCCATTTTCCAACTGCTGGCACTGCCCCTCTAGCCGCCGATCGACAGGGCTTGCCGGTGCCGCCGCATCCGCCACAACAGCCCCACTGGCCTGAGCGCACACAGTGCTGCCCCCCACTGGAGCATACAGGCACAGCTGGGACTGTGATGTCACGTAGGGCCTCTAATGCATGGCACCACCACGGCCACGCCCATGCCGTTCCCTGCTGTGGGACCATCCTGCATCCCACATGTATTACTGTCTGGGATGTGTGATCCATCATCATCGGTGCCTGATCCGGCAGCAGTCTGTGTCCCAGCATGCTGGAGTCTGTGGCCGCTGTCACACTGGGACACAGGCAGGGCCTTGTCCACACCAGCACCACCATCTTCAGTCCAGACAGACAGGCAGGTATGCAGTGGTACTGACCCTCGGACACCTGTGGAGGTGGATGAGCGCTTCTCCATGTCCAGGGCCTCACCCACGGTGGACACATCAACCACCGCTGACCCATGTAGACGCTCAGGAGCTGTAAGGGAACACAGTAGCGTTACTGTCTCCGCCCTACCCTGTGGCATTCCCCCCGCCTTCCACACAGTGACAGCACAGGACCTACCATGCAGTGATGGGCTGCCACCCATCTGGAAGCCACCACCTGGAATGCCCTCTATGGCACAACGCCGCATGCTGCCGGCCACCCGCTCCTCCTGTGGTGTCAGGCGTGGCACATCCTGCTGCTCACCACCAGTTGCAGCACATGCTGCCCTGATGGCAGCCACCTTGTCCTTAATTCTCCTGTCTGTGCTGACCTTCTTTTTACATTCCTGCACGGACCGCTGGTGGCTGCCATGCTGGTTCACGGCATGCGCAACCTCACCCCATGCTGCAGCACGGGCCTCTGGTGTTTCCCGCTGTCCGCTGAGCAGCAGTTCCCTGTCGAGGTATGTCTCGAACAGGACATCTGTTTCTGCCCGTGTGAAGTTGGGCCTCCTCTTCCTCCAACATCCCTGTTCCTCCTCTTCCTCACTTTCGGTCATTATAGAGCCTGTGGGAATGACAGGTGTTACCTTTCAATGTGCAGTCCCATGCATCTCCCACACACCACAGTCCACACTTCCAAATAGCATGCAACCCACCACAATAGACTGCAATACCAGACTATGGCCTCTGCAGCCCCATGTCGCATTTATATAGCGCAAGGCATGCAAATAAGGCGAGGCACAAATTTAAGTGGATGCTAATGTAGTAGCTGCGCCATGGAATTGCTGATGAACTGATTTGCATATGCCGGCTGAATATCACGCTGTTGCGCCTTGCGCAATTGTGTTGAGCGTGCTCAGGCACAGGCAGCAGGGTGCTGACACTGACGCCTGCTGCGCTGCTGACATGCTGAGCACAGGAGGCAGTGCAGGGCACGGCCATCACTGTGCCAGTAGCGCTAGTGCGCTGTTCACATGTATGGCACTCTTGCCCTGGAGTGCCGTAGGTGCTATGGTGCCACAGCACGGTAGGCCACTGCAGGGCATCTCACACAGGCACCCAACCGCACTACACACAGGGACTACCAATCGCGCTGTGGTGGTCCGTGCACAAGAGATCCTTGACCCTGTGCTCGACCTTTGCTCTCTAGGCGCCATGCGTCCGCATGGGTGCACCCCTATCGTGCTGTTCAGTGACAGCGCGATGGGGAATGGCAGCGCTGTACCACACAGCATCTGTACTTGGCAGACATGTGCTACAGGGTGCCATTTTGTCTCCAAACTGATGCAGAGATGGCAAGACGGAGGGCTGCTGTGTGGAACCAAGTGGAGCTGGCCAATTTGGTGACCATCGTGAAGCCCCATGCTAGGGCCCTTTTTGGGAATGACCCCCTGGACAGGGCCAGAAGTGCCACCTGGGAGGAGGTGGCAGTGGCGCTGGAGGAGGCCACAGAACTCGCCCGGACATTGGAGCAATGTCGCCACCGATACGGGGACCTCCAGTGGAGGGACCCAGACTGGCTTGCCCACCTGCAGGTACGCACCAGGTGAGGCGCAGTGCCACGACCAGGTAGGTGCCCCATCCATACACTGGTTGCGTCCATACGGGTATCGCGGTGGGCATGTGTCCACCACACGGGGGGTGGGCCGTCCAGTGTGGGCAGTGGTGGTGGGGGGGGATGCGGCATGGCTGGGCTGTGCGGGATCGCACACACCCGGGGGTGAGGGGCCTTTGCTACTGGATTGTACTGATGTTCCCCTTCCCATGTTTGCACCCTAGACCCTGAAGAGCAGCACAGAGCCCACGAGGACCGCCACCGCCAGGAGGAAAGGGGAGCTGGGCAACAGCCACGGGCTGCTGGTCCCAACATTGAACAGTGCCCAGATCAGACTGATGAGGGTGAGTGCCTTTCTTCCAGGATATTCTGTGTATGCTGTGTTGCAGGGCAGCTGGCGGGGCACGGCCACCATCCATTGACACCACTGCCGTGCACACCACATGGTACACTCAGCACTGTCCTGTGGCACTGCATGTGTGGGTGTGCATCGCTGGTGGTCCATGCGTGCACCTGGTACATGGCTGTGCCACTGTCTTCATACCGCATAGCCATGTCACTGTACAGCCACGGTGGTGCTGTGCGGGACTTGGGCGGTGGGTGTGTGCAGCGGTCCACATGGCTGTGTGTGCCTGGGTAGGCAGGCCTTGTGGACACGATCACTGTGGGTGGTCGCACACCATCACAGGGGCGTGTCCCACAGCTGTATGCCATGCACAATGGATGGGCTGCAGGGGGATGGACATTCACACCTATTGACTCTGCTCCCTTGTCCTAGGTGGACAGAGGATGATGCGGCTGGAGAGGGCCATGCAGGAGCTACTCCAACTTGCACGGGCGTCGTTGGAGATTTTGCAGAGGTTGGACCAGCACGGTGTCCAGAGGCATCGAAGCAGGAGGCGCCACAGGAGCGGGGAGCCGGGCAGCCACTGAGACCTCCATGCCCCGAGTTCCACCCTACCCCCCGGACCCACCCTCACACCCCTCCTTTCCTCTCCCACTTGTTCACCCTGCCCTTACCCACCCCCACCTGGTTTGTGGCCCTCAGCCCCAACTAATGTATATTGTTGTATATAGTTTTATTGTACCTTTGAATATATATTTGTTTTGTTATGCCTACTGTGGTGGTCTCTGATTTGCAGTGGGCAACAGGTGCTCAGCTGCAGTGGTGTGCATGGCATCAGGGGTGGTGCAGGCATGGGTGTGTGTGTGTGTGTGTGTCCATAGGGGAAGCACCTATGGTGTGGGTGTAGCTATCAGTCACTGTCTGTGGTTTGTGTGTTGTTCTCTGAGCACTGGATGACTGTGTGCAGTGGTCCATGGTGCATGCACTGTGTCCATGATGCCCCTGTCAGACCATCCATGGCCTGTGCAGCTGACACCCTTGCATGTCTGTGATCTGCACGGTCTGCTGGCATGTCAGTGGTGGTTGTCCATGCTGGACAGCCACTGTACCCAGCACAATGCCGGGTTGCCTCCTGTCACCAGCATGGTACACGTCTGCCTCGGGTGGCACTGTGGCCTCTGCTGTTGTTGTCCCACCTCCATGCTGTCGCTTGTGTCTGTTGCAGGGGATGTGTTCCACTGTCTGTCACTTGTGCTTCGGCCGCATGTTGGTGGTGTACAGCTTCATGGTGCCTGCACAGGGTGGCTGGCACACCTGTGCCATGGAGGAGTGCTGGCCGCGTGTACACGGCTGCCGTGGCCACACGCCAGTGGCTTGGTTGACCCGCTACTGTGTCCCTGTGTTGGTGTGCCCTTGGGTATGGGTGGGTGTTTGTCCATGCACTGTGTTGCATCCTGTGTGGCGCATGCTTCCATGCAACACTGTGGGTGTCTGCGCTGGCTGTTGTGGCCAGTGCTGGGATGGGGTGTGTCCTTGGGAGGGTGCGCAGGGTGCTGTACCACTGGTGGTGGGGTCCAGGGCATGGCCTGTCGCATGTGGGGTACCTCGTGTCCCAACGCATGGTCGGACTCTCAGTTGTACCTCGGGGGGGGGACGTGCAGGATGGCACTGTGTATGCAGTTATTGCATCGCTGTCTGCTGCCACCCACTGCAGGGTGCTCGTGGTGGGGCTGCCTTGCATGGCTCCATTGTGCACAGGGTTGCATTGTCACAGTGGGGGTGGTAGCATGCATGGGGTGTCCTGCACTGTTGGGCGCTACTCCTGGGCAGGGTGTATGGGGATCGTAGTGCAGGGTGTGCTCTGCATTGGTGGGATGGTGTGGCACAGGGTGGCCAGACATCCTTGTGTGCCAGTCACAGCTTGCCAGGGGGTGTGCTTGGGCACCATGCCCCAGGTGTGGGATTGTTGCTGGTGTCCATGGGCTGGTGGTTCTTCCAGCTCTCCTCAGGTTGTGCAGTGCATGGGGTGGGGGGGTTATGTCTGTTCTGCTGCATGCTCCTCTGCCCATATTTTCCATGGGTGGTGGACCCTGCATCCTGTTCCTGCACATCCCTGGTTGTGCTGATGCACTGCTACCCTGCTCCACTGAGCATCCCTGGTTGTGCTATTGCACATCAGACCTGCGCCACTGCGCATCCCTGGTTGCGACATGGCACAGTTGGCACGATATTCAGTCATGTGCTGTAGGCGCATCTTGACCTGCGCAGTGTTTGAATATCGTGCGTGTTGCACATGGGCGCACTGGACTTGTGCCTGCTCCTGCTATTGCGCTACTTTGTGGCGCAGTTTGAATATCTGGGCCAGAGTCTCTATCAATTTACAATTAAAGATGTTTATTTTTCTATAAAAGCTATGAAATTGAACAAGGCCCCTGGGCCAGATAAAATTCCAGCTGAAGTGTATAAATGTAATACCACATTTTGAGGTTGAATTCTGTGCTTTTATTTTAATAAATGGATTGAAACACACTATTTCCCTCCTTCCTGGAAAGGTGCAGAAATTATCCCAATACATAAAAAGGGAGATATTGGGGATCCAGCTATGTATCGTCCCATTAGTTTAATGGATGTTAGTCTTAAAATATGTTCACATATTGTCTTGGAACATTTAAAATTTCAAATACAAATGATGGGAGGGATAAGTGATGCCCAAACAGGTTTCTGTTGTGGGACATCAACAATAGATAATTGTTTCATTTTGAATAATTTAATTCACAAGTATGTTAAAATAAGGAAGCAAAAATTATATACAGCATTTATTGATCTGTCTGCTGTTTTTGGTGTGGTTTGTAGAGCACAATTATGGGAAGTTATGTATAAAAGAGGAATAGATCAGGCCTTAATTTTGATAATCTTTTCTCTGTACAGTAATACCTGGGCTAAGATTAGGTTTGGTGTTGCTGGGGAGACAACTAAACCTTTTGGAATTAACCGGGGTGTAAGGCAAGGCTGTATATTAGCCCCCACACTGTTTAATTTGTATATGGATCCCCTTATTAGGGAGTTTGAACAAAGTGATAATGATGCACCAAAGACTGACTCAAAGCTGACATCTATTTTAGCATATGCAGATGATTTAGTTTTGATCTCTCAAACTAAAAATGGCCTGCAAAGGCAATTGGATACTCTGAAAATGGGCACAAATCTTTTGCAGTTAAAAATAAATTTATCCAAGACAAAAGCCTTAACTTTTGGGTCTGGTTCTGCTGAATCTCCCTTTAGATTAGATAATCATAGAATAGAAGCTGTTAAACAGTATACATATTTGTGATTAACCTATACAAATAATCATAAGTGGAAACAACATCAAGAAATAGTATCTGGGAAAATTAAAAATACAATGAATGGATTGAAGAAATGTAATTACTCTTATGGGGGCTTCTCCTTAAAGCCCTTGCTTAAAGCTATGAAAGCTAAATGTTGGGCACAAATGATGTATGCAACTGAAGTATGGAAGTTAGATGATGCTGAAGTACATATGACTTCAATTTATAAAACACTACAGGCTGAACTACATGTTACTCCGTCCTGCCCATCAATTTATCTGAGAACTGAACTTGGATTAATAAATGTCAATGTACTTAGGGAGGGAAGAAAATTTAAATATTGGTTATATTTAATTAGATTAGATAAAAATAAGTTACCAAAGAAATGTTTTTGGGAACAGCTTTGTTGAGTTAAAAATGAATGTGGGAAAAAATGCTGGATGCAAGATATACATAGTAAACTGGATCAATATGGCCTCTCGGTACTAAAATCATATTTTAAAAGAAATATTAAGATTAGTCCTAATTATAAGGTTTATATTCAAAAAAAAGGTTAATGAATACTGGATTGACCAGGATTTAAAGAAAATTCAACTATCCAGATTTTCTAGATGGTATGCAGAAAATAATGATACTATTAAGTATAGGGACTATTGGGATATACTGGAGAATAGGATACTTAGAAATTCCTTTTCAAAGCTAAATTAGAGCTAATAGAGAATAATATTTTGAAAACTAGATATCAAAATCTCCCCAAGACATATGGAATATGTGATTACAAAAATGGGATTAGAGAAGATCTCCCTCCTGTTTTATGGCAATGCCCTTGGTATAACAAAATGCGGCAATATTGGTTGGGACCATTCATAAATTGGCCTGATATACCAAGAAGTGAAATTACACTTATTATTATGAATACAAATGACGAAAATACTATTAAGAGAATTGCAAATTATTTTATGTACGCAGCTAGAATTAGAAAGAAACATCAGAGAGACGTTATTGTCAATACTGTATCATTGGATATGAACTGATATGGTCTATTGTTTAGATTAAGTCCACAATATAGATCCATTAGCATTAGGGATTATAATGTATATGAAATAATCCAGATATGCTTTGTTAATGTAAGACAATTATGTCTATACCTTTACATACTCTTGCTGACCTGTTGTGAAAATCTTTTTCTTAAATATGAATTGCACTGTAGGGAATGATAAATAAGAAGGACATTTTTAGTCCATTAGTATATTAGTACACTGTTCTTTCAATGCTCTCTATGATACTGAGTTGATATTGAGTCTCCATATGTACTGTATTATTTATCCTGTGAGGAACTTTGTGAAATATGTATGTCTCATATTTCTTTTTTATATATAAGATATTACATGGGATATGGTCCATGAGAATTCTAATTTATATGTATGTGAAATATGTGTGTTTATTTATATTGTATGCTTTTATACTGTGTTGTAAAGGCCTTGTATGGCCAAACAATAAACAATTTACTACTATCAAAGGCGGGGGGGCCATTAATGCACACATATTAGAGGTGATGTGAGGTATGAACTGAGTCAGTCTTTCACCTGGGGAGATAACTCTGCTTTGGGTAGCTTAGACAAGGGAAGGGGTATGTCAATTGCTTTAGCCATGACAATAAATATGGCAGAAGTGAGATTTCTCTGATCCATAGCATCATGGATATGATCTGTGAATTGCAAGAGGGATGTGATAATTGAATGGTTTTCCCTAAAGCCAGACTGAAAGGGGTTGAGAAATTTGAGGCCTTAAGGAAGGTTGACAGCTGGATCTCTACAGCACGTTCTAGTAATTTGGCCAGGGGTGGGAGCAGGTAGGAGATAGGCTGATACTTCCAAAGAGGAGAGGTATCACACCCTTTTTGTAAATGTGGTAATACCTCAAAATATTCCTGGAGCAAGGTACAGTGCTAGATCTGAGGGAAGTTTTATGACATCAGGTACAAGCAGGGGAATTATTGGCTGGGGCTGCCAAGCCAAGGAAGGTGGGTCAATCCAATAAGGACTATGGCTCTTTACAGAGTTCAGGGAATGCTGGCAGTTTAAAATATGGGAGTAGGAAACTCGGGAGAAGCCAAAAGGGAGTGAAGGGTGGAGCTGAAGGCGGCAGCAGGGATGTAGGATAGCAGGAATGTTGCACAGCTGGTGGAAAAGAAAAAGTTTCCAGTAGTTTAGAAATGACAAGTTGGTTAAGATCAAGAGAAGGATAGAGGTATTGTAACCCAGGATCAAAAAGGTTTTGCAAAGCCTCCCAAAATTTAGATGGGTTACTTATGTTGTTATGGGAATTAGTGGAACAATTTGAGGCAGGAGTTCCATAGCTTTTTGTGGTTGCTGATATGGTGTTACCAAAATCCTTGTGTTTAAACCAGCTAGCATCTGGAAACAATCCTTGGTGATGATCAATAATGGGGTTGGTATGCCTGTAGTAGATACGCTGTTGGTCTAGCCACATCCCCAGGTATTTGTTTTTTACTGTTTATGTTTCTCCCCCTGTCTCTGGTGTTGTACCCATTTTGGCTGGTCAGATTCAGCCCAATCTCTCCACGTCTCTGGCACCTACCTTCTTTCCTCTTATCCCCCCATGATTAAGCCTCGTTGCAGTATCACCCACTAATCCAGCTGTTGCAGTGGGAGAATCCTCAGAGTTGTCGGAGTGGCCAGTAACAGAGAGCAGGGCCAGAGTGCACCAGTGTTTGTGCTGCTAACACCACGGTATTTCCTGTATTCTGTGGTTCTCCTCACTACCCAGCATGCAGCCTATGCATGCCCACAGCATTAACCTGAAGGGGGAGAACTGGTGACACTGCGTTGTTACTTACTGCATCAAGGCAGCTTCTGCTTCCATCTTGCAGGTGGTGCTTGTACTGTGGGATGCTGCAAACTCCTCCCCTCGGGGTCAGCATGCAATGCATCCACATCATGCTCCAGACTTCACCAGCCCAGGGCAGGGGGGAGTCAGACTCAGGGCACAAACCCAGTTCTCCCATATGCTGATGCAGTGCATCTCAAGCCAGCCCACCTGGCAAGGTATTTTATTTATTTATAATAATAATATATTATAATATAACAATAATAATAAACTTTATTTCTTTTGAGCCTTTCTAAAATCAAGGCGCATTACAAAATAACATCATAAAAACATCATAAAACAAATTAAAAACCAAGCTAAAATATACAGCATTAATTAAAATCTGTGTCGTCACCAAATGCCTTTGTCCATAAAAAGGATTTTAGGCCCTTTTTAAAACCCTCCACCATCGTGCACTCTCTAATCCAACGAGATAGAGAATTCCAGAGGGTCGGCACCACAAAACTAAAAGCGTGGGCACCAGAAGATTTTAAAACTACTCTCGGAATCTCCAGCAACCCTTCATTGGCTGAGCAGAGCGATCACATCAGAAGGTAAGGCACCAGAAGATCTTTCAGGTAATCAGGGCCCAAACCGTGTAGGGCTTTATATGTCAGTAATCCGACTTTAAAGGTGATCCGCCACTGAACCGGCAGCCAGTGCAGATCCCGTAGCACCGGTGTAATATGGGAAAAACGTGAGGTCCCCATTAACAACCGGGCCGCTGAGTTCTGCACTAGCTGCAAGTGGCGGATATCAACCCCAGGAAGCCCAAAGTAGAGGGAGTTGCAGTAGTCCAAACGGGAGGTCACAAAGGCATGGATCAAAGTAAGCAGGTCACCAGATGGAACAAGGTGCTTGATCCTAGCGATGTTCCTAAGATGGTAAAAGGATACCTTAACAACCGCCGACACTTGCGTACACAATGTCAGCTTGGATCATCAAGGATCACCCCAGGTCTCGTAATCTGCTCAGAGGCAGGGAGCTCCACATCCCCCAGGTATAAACCTGAGGTTTGATTTGCCCCCGGACCCTCAATCCGGTGGCCAGGGTCCATGACCATCACCTCCGTCTTCCCAGAGTTCAACTTCAACCAGCTGGACCTCATCCAACCCTGGATCTCGCTGAGACAGTTGTTAAACACTGAGAGTGCTCTATTCTGGTCAGGTGCAAAAGACAGATAGAGCTGGGTATCATTAGCATAACAATGAAACTCCAACCCATATCATCTTACAATGTCTCCAAGGGGAAGCATGTACACCGCAAACAACATGGGGGAACAGCACAGAGCCCTGAGGCACCCCACAGGACAGAGCGGTAGGATCAGAGGAAAATATCCCCGATACAACCCTCTGAGTTCTACCTGTGAGGAAGGAGGAAAACCATCTGTGTACCAAACCCGACAGCCCATAGATGCATCTCAGGCGCTTGAGCAGCACCCCATGGTCTATGGTGTCAAATGCTGCTGACAAATCCAGAAGGACCAAGATGGACCGTTTTTCTGGTCTCTCACCATCAGGAGATCATTGAGCACCCGAACCAGTGCAGTCTCATTGTTATGTCTCTTTCAAAAACCTGATTGAAGAGGGTCATAGATGTTATGGATGGATAAATGGTTGTCCAACTGGGCTGCCACCACTTTCTCGATAACCTTCCCCACAAAGGGGAGGTTCAAGATGGGTCTGTAGTTGGCTAGGGAGTCTGTGTCCAAAGAAGCCTTTTTCAACACTGGTATCACCACCACTTCTTTTAGGGAGCAGGGATATTCACCGGAGTCTAAGGAGCATCAGACTATCCTAGCTAGAACCAGAATGATAACCTCACCACAGCCCATAATCAGGCCAGTGGGACCCGGGTCTAAACTACAGCTTGTGGCACACATACCCTGGACAATCCTCATAACATCATTGATTTCCGGCCTTTCAAAGGAACTCCAGGCAAACGGGGTACTTGTAACCGTGAGCTGGACCATGGCAACTCCCATGGCGAGTGCTGTGCGAGTCTCGGGCCTGATGTCAGCCACCTTATCTGCAAAGAATCGAGCAAGCTCCTCACATTGTATTTGTGAAAAGGCTCGACAAACCTGTAGACAGGTTGGGTTGCACAACCTGTCCACGGTTCGAAAAAGCTGAGCTGGTTGATTCTGTGCAGCAGCAATTTCTCCAGACAGAAATACTTCCTTCTTATGAGAAATTGCTGACTAATAGAGTTTATAGTGCTCTAAGAGTCTAAGATGGTCGGCATCTAAGCCGGATTTTCGCCAGCACCTCTCCAACCTGCGTCCTAGTCGCCACTTCTCCCTCAGATCCCGATCAAACAAAGGGGATCGAGGGCGAAGGGAGAGAGGGCGCACACAGGTGGGAGCAATTAAATCCAAAGCAGCGGTAACACCTTTTGAGGCTAGCACCAGCTCTTCAGGATTAGAGCTCGCCCCAGAAGTTCTGGTAGGTCAAGAACGCAGTTAGGCCTTCGGAGTAACATCCCGTAAGGGCAGAACTGACCATCTCCACAGGGGTAGGCTGCAGGGGGGGCAGAAATTGAATCTCACAGTGTGATGGTCAGACCAACCGACAGGTTCCACCCCCACATCGGAGGCTTCCACCCCCAGCAGGAAGACCAGATCCAGTGAATGGCCGTGTTTATGAGTGGCAGAGGTAACCACCTGTGTGAGGCCCAATGAACACATCAATTGGAGGAAGTGCTGACCAAATTGCAAGAGTTCGTCATCGATCCAGGCATTAAAGTCACCCAGCACCATCAACCTGGGTGATTCATCGAAGGAGTCTCCTGCAACAATCCTCACGTGATTGCCAATGCACTAAACTCTCACTTCACTGACCTCCCTTCTGCTCTCTCGCTTGGTTCCTCAGCCCGGAACTCAAACAGCTCCGCCTTCCCGTCCCAGCGGGAGTCTGGTCTGACCCGCCCTCCATTTTACCTAGAGGCCGGTGCTCCGGTGGCAGTCTGGTCTCTCCTTCTTGGTCTCTCCCAGAATGCTAGCCCGGTCCTGATGACCTAGAGCCCAAGCTTCTCAAACTAGGCGCCCCCCTTATAGCCTCCCCGGTGGCCCACATTTTCAACCTATCCCTTACCCAGGGACTGATCCTGGATATCTGGAAGGTTGCCAAGGTCATCCCTGTCCCTAAGCAGGGCGACCCCAAAATCCTGGACAACTACCGTCCCATAGCTATCCTCTCAGCTGTCAGCAAGCTCCTGGAAAAGGTGGTCGCCAAACAAATCTCGGAGTATATCCACTCCCATGGTCTGTTGACCCCGGCCCAACACGGCTTTCATAAAGGGCACAGCACTTCCACGGCTGTCATCTCTGTCTCTTCCAGCATCAGAGCTGCTATGGATCAGGGGAAAACTCTCAGGTGTGGTATCTATTGACTTATCCAAGGCGTTCGACCTTGTTGACCACGACCTGCTTGCCTTGCAGATGAGGTCCCTTGGTTTGTCCCCCTCTGCCCTAAACTGGGTCTCTGACTACCTACATGGCAGAAAACAACTAACTAAATTCAATAAAGTCCTCTCTGCCCCCCGGGCTGTTACCTCTGGTGTCCCTCAGGGCTCTGTGCTGGGTCCCCTACTCTTTTCTCCCTGTTCATCAACAGTCTCCCCGATGTGGTCTCCAGCTGCCGTGTCATCATGTATGCAGATGACCTGGTTCTCCTGGCCCACTCCTGTGATACAGTCACACTAAACCGGCACTTATCTGAAGACCTCTGGAACATCCAGGCATGGCTCTCCAACCATAAATTGGTCCTCAATCAAAACAAAACCCAGGCTATGCTCTTCGGTTCCTCTGCCAAAATCCGAGCCTCTTCAACTCCCCTACATATCAATTATGAAGATGGCTCCCCACTCCCTACTGTGACCTCCCTCAAATATCTTGGAGTGACGCTTGATCCCCAATTGGACCTTGGTAGTCATATCCATAATGCCTGCAGTGGGGTAAACCATAAACTGGGGATGGCCTACAGAGCTCGGTACAACCTCACTCCAGCGGCTCGCTTAGCTCTTGCCAGGGGAGTGCTACTTCCCTCCATCGGCTACAGCTCCCTCATATTTGCTTATACTTCTAAGACCCTCCTAAGCAAGTGGAGCACAACGTACAACAACATCTGTCGGTTTACCCTGGCCGCCCCCCGCCTCACCCATCACTGTGAGCTCTACGAGAAGCTTGGCTGGCTATCCCCGCTCAATCACCTTAACTTTAACACTGGTTGCCTCACGAGTAAAGTACTTAGCTCCAGCACCCCTCTGGAACTGGCCCGGTTTCTTGCCCCTGCTGACCTCTCCCCCTACCTGCTTAGATCCCAAGGCCCCGGCCTACTAAATGTACCTCCCACCCGCACCATCATGGGGGACCGGAGTTTTGCTGTCCATGGTCCCAGGCTCTGGAACTCCTTTCCTGAAAGAGTCCGCACTGCCTCCTCCCACAAGCTTTTCCGGTCCTCCCTGTGGGATCATCTTAAGTTGGCCTCTCGCTGTGAATGTCCTAAGCCTCCTTAGTCACCCGGTGCCCACCTGCTCTGGCGTCACCACTCTTGCGCTATGACCTCGTCCAAATCCCCCCTCCCTTGTTCGACCGACTCTATTGGTGTTCCTATGCTCATAAATCCTAACCAGCCCTGTTGGTCATTGTACTTATCTCTAATTTATACCTTGCCCCTGCATTGTATCTGGGTGTACCTTCCACGTAGATGTTAATAACTGCGAAAATTGTCTTTTCTCCTGCTTCTGTACCTAAATGTATTCGTCAGAACCAATTGTCGTATCGATGTACCTGTTGTACCCTTTTGGCTATACCTAAATGTACTCGTCAGGACCAATTGCTGTATCGATGTACCTGTTGTACCCTTTTGTACTCTCCCAGGTCGTTCCTGAAAATAGGCATAAAACTTGTCTAGTGTACTTACCCGGTAAACAAAAACTAAATAAATAAATAAATAAATTCAACTACCAGGTTGACGACGAAGTCCGCCACTTCCTTAAGGAATAGCTTCTCGTCACCGGGTGGACGATAAACTAGTGCTATCCTATAGCCCCCACCTGCCACTACAACACATTCAAAGGATCTGGTCTCCTGTACTGGAACACTAGTGAGATCCAATTCGGTCTTGAAACAGACCGCAACCCCCCCCCCGTCCCTGCGATCAATCTCGGGCGGTGTATCACCAAATACCCAGCTGGAACTGCAGCCTCAACTACTGGGCCGGCATTACTGTCCAGCCAGGTTTCAGTGATGCAAGTCAGGTCCACAGTGCCCACCAAGTCTGCTATAATGGCAGTCTTGTTCATGACGGTTGGATAGGACTCCTGGGATGCCCCAACCACCTGCCCACCATTAACAGAGGTGGTGCCCTTGGGTATGGAGACCAAACAAGGAGATCCCCGTTCAGCACTCCATTTCACCCCAGGGTGTCTTCTGGACTTAACCACTCAGATGTGAGCACCCCATTCATCCATCTGCCGCTGTCCACGCCCCCCATCCCTCCGACACCTCCCACGAGCAATTCCTAAGGCCCTACAATGTTGGTATATAGGGAAAAGCAATGGAAGGGGAAAGAAAGGGCGGAGGGCATGAAGAGCGGTGGATGTGTAGTGCAAGACGGGGGGGCAGAATGACAATAAATATCATCATCCACAAACATGGCACTGGTGATGATAATATCTAAGCTCCCTACAATAAAATAAAATCAGAAAGCAATACAAGAATTAAAAATCAAACTAAAAAGAAAACTAAATCATAAATAAAACAAAAACTTTACAAACAAAATCCACTTAATATAAATTAGACAACACAATCCAACAACAAAAATAATTAATTAATAGCAATATACAGTCTGAATAAATTTTAAAAAGTCTTTTCCAAACAGTGGAGCTCCCACCTTCCACCGCCAGAATGTCCAACTATGAAGCCATAGACTCTCACTCCATGGAATCAATAACCAAGGGGACACAAATTAAAATTAAGGCCAAAGTCCAAGAGGTGCACCCCCAGTTCAGCCCCCCAAGGAGCTCCCACCATCTAAGGGCGGACAGTAAAGGTAGGAAGCCCTCCAAGACACAATAATAAACTAAGGTAGGCAGATCCAGGAGCAGTTAATCAAAGTACAGTGCCAGTAGCAAGCTTTCGAGGTCTCTCACCACCACGAAGTAACGTACTCCAAACTGTATCCTTCAAAGAACCCCACCAGGATCAGTTCCACCACTAGAAAATTAGGTAGCAGCAGCAAATAAGAATTAAAAAGCAGAGGTCTTACTTTCTTGTCATCGTCCAGGAGTAAATCAATAAGGAGGGAAAGGACCAGTTAAACCACTGCTTGCACCAGGGACTCACTTCATGGACCAACCCGCCTCGCCACAGACCTTACCGCCACCTGGTCAGCTCTCCAGCTGTTCCAGTGCGGGTCAGAAGTGCTGGGAGAACTGCCACCAAATAGCAGCAGTCTCCCAGCCCACCACCCTAAAGAGGACAGATGTCTGAAGCGCAGACCACCGGCCACAAACAGGGAACTTAATAGGTCCAAGAACTTACTTCCCCAGACTCTCTTCTTTCCCAGAATGAATAAGCTGAGTGCAAGTCCACGCACCGGATAAACAAAACCCCGCTCGGGAACAGGTAAATCCAGGAGGCGACAGAGACTCCTAACACACAACTCCTGGGCTCTCCATTCTGTCCATATTCCACCAATTCCTCCAATTCCAACCTCCGCTTCACTCCAATGAACAGTGACCCGAAAAAGACCACCTATCTCCTTAATCTCGGGAGTCAGTCCTCTTCAGGCACAGCCAAAGCTGTACCAGCACAAATGGATAAGAGCACTTGGTGGGGCTTAAAAAAACCCGGAGCGCCAACAACCGGCAAACAGAAACAGTAAACAAAATCTCCAGGGGCTATAAATCCTCACTCCCCAATTCTTGTAGTGGTTCTCCGATTAAAACCTCCGCTCCCCTCTGTTAGACAGTGCCCCACGGTGATATTCTCAGTCCTCGGTCAACAGTAGTATTCACCGTTCCAGTCCTCCGCTCCACAACACTGCAGCAAGTCCCAAAAGAACTACGCTTAGAATTGAGAGAGACAGAACTCCAAAGACTCCTGACGACAGTCGGGATGACAGTCGGACTATCTACTGCCCGCATAAAATAAATAAATACAAAACAGAGATGGGGAGACATAAAATATAAAACAAAACATAATTAAATAAAACAACCAAAACGCTAAAATAGGAAAGTAGAATGCAGAAAACGGAGCAACGTAACACGCTCACAGATCGCGGCACAGCACCGCCGCCATGTGTTCCTAGCCAGCCAAGCTATATTTATTTAATTAGCTAGTTAGTTAGTTAGCTAGTTAATTAGTTAAAGTTTTTTTGTCCAGGAAAAGCACACTGTGGCTCATTTCCAGGTGTCCCAAGGATTTATGTAATAAACAGAGTTGGAACAGGGATCACAGTGCATCTGAACAGGTATACAATCCCAAGCAAGCATATATACAGTATATAAAATAGACTGAATGTTATATATGCCCATGTGACTGGACATCTCTGCAATAAACTAAAAGGAAGCTACATGACACTTGACATAGCTTTTAACAGATGTGTTGTGAAAATTCAGAACTGAAGGAAAGACAGCAAAAAATATAGGCTCATTATCCCCTGAAGAAGCCCAACTTGGTGAAACTTTGAGCAGCCTAGGAGTGAGATCCAAAGAAGTGAACTGGTTAGAAACTGGTTAATGGGTAGGGGACAGAGTGGTGTGGCAAGATAGGCCTGTTACCACTTTATTTAATATTTCTATTTCCTGAGTTGTGAGGCAATCCCGAGTTAAGACACTGTCTCTTTAAGAAGGCCTTTAAAAAGCTAAACAAAATAGAAAGAATCACTAAAAGCCAGTTTGGGCCTGGTATTCATCTAGATAAGGAACAGACAGGTTTATGTATCTTAAAGGTCATAACTCTTGGATCGAATAATCAAAATGGACACTTAGGCATTCCACAGGCAAAAGGCCCCCATTGAGAGGTCAAAGGTCAGCAGCAAACATGGCCCCAGTGGAAGATCAGCCTAAGACAGAAAAAGGTTATGCATAAACCATATATTAGGGGCGTTAGACATGGACCATAGTGACACCTGCAGGAAAGGGTAAACTGTTGCACCCCAATCTCTATAGCTCAAGAGTATTCACCTCATCCCAAAGGGGATGGATGTGGCTTGAAAATGACATCACACAGATTTTAACTACACACACAATTTTGAAATTAGTGCACTTTTACCTTGGAGTTTAAAGCCTGAGGAACTGAATCTGGAGAATCTCAAAGTTAATAAGAACTTATCAAGCTGGTATATACTTTTTTTTAAGTATACATAGGCCAGGAAAAACCTCTAAACCACACCAGAGTCTTGTGAGACTGGACTTCTCACATGCTGAACAGAAAATTCTGATCTCTAAGTCAGAATTTGGGAATCACAATTTTTTGCTTTTCAAGATGAACCTGAGTTTTGCACCAAGAGGAAACTCAGAGATTTAAGTTTTCTTTCCAATGATCTAGTGTTTTTCTAAAGAACTTTTCTTCACCTACAGAGAGAATTTCCTCTCAAAAAGGACGTTTGATATTTCTGGACTCTAAACCTCAAAACAAGGTATAGTTTAGAACTACAGTGTATAGTGTTTCCATATAACCATCCAATATTTATTTTTTGTATTGTCTGCTTTTCAGATCTTCCAAATTGTAGAATTTACTGAATTTTTTTTTCTTTTAAGTAAACTTTTATAATTTCTCTCTGCCTGGGGTCTGGTTGTGTGATTTAACATTTTAAATAGAAGGATTTTGTAAAGACTGTAGGCCTTGTTAACGAAGATAGTGACCACTCAGCTATTCTACAAACCAAATAGGCAAGAGGCTACCAGTAGCCATGGTGAGATTCTAACCAGAGAGCATAGTAAAGAGTCAGGGGGACTCGAGACTACAGTTTCCACCCTCCCACTGGGAAAAGGAAGGTTGGTGATGCTTCCTGAACCCAACAACTGCTCACGAGTTCCGTAAAAAGGGGGACCATCCCTGCAAACAGGAGGTCCTGCCATGCCCATGGGGTTGGGCTCATGATAGGTGATGCTTAACAGCGCTCACTCTGATCATTGGAGGTGACCAGCAGGGTGTCGTAGGGCTCAGTACTAGGACCGGTCCTTTTCAATGTCTTCATAAGTGACATTGCAGATGAACTGCAAAGGAAGGTATACCTTTTTGCAGATGATAGCAAAATCTGTAATAAGGTGGACAATAATTTATTTATTTAGTCTTTGGTAAGCGGGTAAGTGCACTGATCCAGGGGACCATTTTCAGGCACGACCCAGGCCACACATACGTAATATCACAAAATAAAAAGAAAATTATACAACCAGGAATAATTAAGATAATTTACAAAAATTAGAGCAATGTACAAATTTTCATAGATATACAATGACAATGACTGTCACTGGATAAATATATAAAAAATAAATAAAGGAGAAGAGGTAGTGAACGCTGCAGGATACGCCCTGGGGAGGCGGGCCAGGAAAGAGTATGGAAGACAGGAAAGTAATTATGGAAGTATTTACAGAAGAGACACAGCTAGTGAGCATTGCAGTTATAGTTATATTTGCCAATGAGCCAGGATTTAAGGTTGTGCTTGAAAATAAGATGGGATTCTGAAGATCAGAGAGGGGTGGGTAATACATTCCACATGGAGGGGGCCGCAATTGAGAAAGCTTTCCCACCCACGTTGGTGATGGATTTAGGTACCTGGAGGGAGGGTACAGTAGAGGAATGAAGGTACCTGGTAGGGGTTCTGAAACTGAAGAGAATGGAGAGAGAAGAAGCATTGCCACTTGTAAGGGCCATATCCACAACACAGTCAAGGGTATAGTCAAAGCACCCATGCAAGGGGAGCCAGCCAAGGAAGTGGTAGAAGTTGCAGTGGTGAGTGGAGTAGGGGGCTGTCAGAGCGAAGTGGCAGGCATTGCTGTAAGCTACTGAGAACCTAGACTGAAGGGTGGTAGAGGTCCTAGAGTATACGGTGCAGCAGTAATCAAAGATGGGGAGCAGATTTCCCGTAACTATAGCAAGGCGAGCCTCTTTTGTGAGGTAGGGTTTTAGGCGATAGGCAGCACCCAGTTTCTGATTTACCCTGCGGACTATATGGTTAATGTGGTCATCGAAGGAGAGCATGGGATCGAGCAGCACACACAGGTACTTGAAAGTGGAGATGTTCTCAAGGGCAGGACCATCATGGGAGTTAATGAGGAGGGCATCGTTGGCATGGAGGGTCTTAGCTAGGTATGGTTTAAACCCAAACAACATGGCCTTGTTTTTTTTAGCATTGACCAACAGGAGGTTTTATGAGAACCAGTTTGATGCCACACAGTAGTTCTCAGACAGGATTGAGGATAAGCAAGGGATGGTTTCATCACTGTGAAAAATGCCAAGATCATCTGTGTAGAGCAGTGAGCTACAGGTGAGGCAGTCAGAGGGAAGGGAGTTAGCAAATACAGAGAAGAGTAAGGGGTCCAGAATGGAGCCCTGAGGGACACCCATAGTAACAGGTAAAGGAGGGGAGATAGTGGTACCAATACACACAGATTGGGAGCATCCTGAGAAGTAACTTCAGAACCAGTTGGTGATCTCAACAGAGCAACCAAGCATTGATAGTTTGGAGATGAGGAGAGAGTGATTGACCATATTGAAGTCGACAAAGATGGCACCTGTGGCACACCCACAGTCCATGTTAGAGAGGATGTGGTCAGTGAAAAGGACAAGGGCTGTAGATGTGCTGTGAAACTTGTGGAAACCATGCTGTTGGCTATATAAGAGATTGTGTTTGGAGAGGTAATCTGTTAGTTGGCTATGTATGACCCTTTCCAGGAGTTTACTTAGGTGGGGGAGAATAGATATGGGCCAGTATTGTCAGAGGAGTTGGGGGTCACTGGATTTAAAGATGGGGACCACTCTAGCTGACTTCCATGAGTCAAGCATGGTGGAAGTAGTCAGGGCGAGGTTGAAGACAAAGGAGAGTGGCTTGGATATCAGAGGGGAGATAAGTTTTAAGAATACCAGGGAGAGGCTGTTGGAGCCAGGGCTACCCCTATGTGGCAGTCTCTTTAGGAGCTTGTAGGTGTCTTTGGGGATATGGCCTTAAAATAAAAAGGGTGGTGGTGGGGGAGACATGGGGGAAGGAGTTAGAGGCCGAGGAGGGCGTACAGGCTCTCGAGATAGAGGATACCCCAGTATGAGTGGATGAGGTGGGAGGAGTAAAAGGAGGAGGTGGTGGGGTAGTGCCAGTGTGCTGTGAATTAGGAAGCCCAGGAGGGAGCGTGCAGAGGAGGGTCAATAGGTCAGAGAACTTGGTGTTTAGAGCTTCAGTGACCTCAGAGGGATCCGTCAATAGGCCAGAAGGAGAGCTCAGGTGTATGTTTGCACCAATAAGGAAGGGTGGAAAGAATATGTAGGAATCTAGGAAACTTGAGGAGTGGTCAAGCATATGGCAGTTGAGGTTCAATGCCAAAAGTGCAAAATCATGCACTTAGGGTATCAGAACCCATGAACTTTTTATTTCACCTTGGCTGTGCCATCTCTATGCCCCAAGTCATACCTGAAAACACTCCCTGAGATCAGTGTACCCACCCAGTTAATGAATCAATCAATAAAACTGACTACAGGATAGGGGAGGTACTGTCAGTCACTAAGGAGGAAAGGGATCTTGGGGTCATTATATCTGATGACATCAAAGTGGCAGGGCAGTGTTTCAAAGCAGTGGGTAGGGCCAGTGGGATGCTGGGATGCTTAGGGAGAGGTATCTCCAACAGGTGGAGGGAGGGGGTGTTGCCATTATATCGCTTGCTGGTGAGACCCCACCTGGAGTACTGTGTCCAGTTCTGGAGCCTGCAACTCAGAAAGGACATAGACAAGGTGAAGGCAATCCAGAGGAGAGCAACTAAAATGATGCTGGCATTTCACCAAGAGCCCTAAAAGGAGAGACTAAGGAATCTCAACATGAGCACACTGGAAGACAAGACAGCAAGCGGAGACATGATAAAGACCTACAAGAGCCTCACGAGGGCTGAACATAGTACAGAAGGGGAGTCTCTTTCAACTGAGGAAGAGCACCAGAACCAGAGGGCATACAATGAAGCTGGAGGTGGAGAGGTTTAGGAGGGATGTGAGAAAGTACTACTTCATTGAAAGATGGTGGATGCCTGGAATAGACTGCCAGCAGAAGTGGAAAACAGTAAGGGGCTTCAAGCATGTGGGGTTAGACATAAGGGAAGATTAGTAAATAGGCAAGGAGGAGGGAGGTTCACCAGAGACCAGTTAGGGTCTGCCAAGACAGGCTGGGCAGGGACCAACTAGACAGACTGGGTGGACCGAGTGATCTTTTTCTGCCAACAAATTACATGTTTTTATGTTGGGCTGGGCTTGGGTGCTAAGCGGAACTTATTAAATCCAAGAATTTTTAAAACTAAATTTGAGTAGATCATCTTTGTGGATTTTTGCATCACCATTTTCAGACCCACATTTGGCACTTATAAGATACAGTGAAGAATATGGGTCTACCCAGGGATCCAGTTTTTACCATATAAATTTTCCTGAAGCCTGACAATGTTGAGGGGAATAGAATGGAGCACAGGGAAAACTCCAAAAACTACATTAAGGTAAGAACTTGCCTCTAAGTCACTGAGATGGTCATCTTAAGCAATGCTGGCTTTTGAGTAGTTCATAGTCTAGGGGTGGTTCTTGATGGTCAAATGACATTTGCACCATGGGAGTCTTATTTGGTTTGGGGTTGTTCTCATCTTAAAAATATTGCCAGACTCTTTCTTGATCCTGATAACCTACGTACCGTAGTGCTGGTCTTTGTTTTTTACAGACTTGACTACTGTAAAACACTATATAAGGGGTTATCTTGTGGTCAGTTGTGGTGCCTGTAGCCCAGAATGCTGCAGCAAGGCTTCTGACCTCCATTCAGAGATCAGATCATATTATTCCCTCACTCTGGGATCTAGGCTGCCTGCCAGTAATGTGGCTCATTGACAAGATTCTTTTGCAGTATTTGCTCATAAGGTCCTGATGAGCTTCAGCACCAGTACATCAGTGAGCTGCTGACTCTCTACACCTCTGCAAAGGTGCAGAGATTCCTGGGACAAGGGTTTTTGAGGGTACCACCCTCTAGGTTGAGGTCAACAGGTAACCAGTCGTTTGCCATCGCAGCCCCTGTCCTTTGGAACTCTCTCCTTAATGATGTCCTTAGTAATCTTATAATTTAAGCTGAAAAATGACTTATTTGATCAGGTTTATTCTATAGGTGTATCACATGTTGCTTTGCTTTGTGTGAATATATTCATGTCTGTATCACATTTTAGCCTTAAGTATATCTATTGTTGAACTATCTTCTGAATGTATGATGCTGTAATCAGTTGTGATTTGTGAAAATACCTTGAGCTTTGGAAAGACTATATATAAAACCTACAATTACCACACTACTACTAGTGAATTGTGCCCAGCTAGTCTATTTGTAGATAGCTTGTTTTGCTCATTTTTCCATTGAAGTAGAGGACATTAGTGATCAATGTGGCAGAGACTGTGGTGTTTGTGGTATCACAAAAACATAACCAAAAAAACACGTAAATCAAGCTAATGCAAAAGCAGCTGTTGTTCTTAACACATTGACACACACAGATATACAGATAAATAAACTGTACATACACACAAATGCAAACATACATACATGCACACACACACTCATAAGCACAACTTGTGAGCACCTACAGACACCCACCACCCACTATCATGCTTCATGATTACGCTGTCAAGAAAATAAAAAACATGTTTTCTTAATAAAAATAATACCTTCCTCTTCCCCAGTCAGCCCACATGCACAATAATAAATAAGTTCCCTTTCTGACCCTCGTGGCACACCCATTCCACCTTTCTCCCAATTCAGACCCTAAATATGCACAACACCCTTCCTCCCACCCTCATAACAACCCATCCCACCCTCTTCCCCAATCCAGTCCACACATAAGCACAATAATACCAATCCCTCATAGTACCCCATCTCACCCTCCTCACCCCTAGCTGGCCCACAAGTTAGCACAATAACCCCCTTCCTCAACCTTGTATCACGACATCACACTCTCTTCCCCAGTTACACTAACTTTAGTAAAAACAAAATTTAGATGGCAGCCTTCCAAATGTTGGCACACCACTGTGGCCTGCTGCCATCTAAAATGAATGAGACAATGTATGTCAATAGTGAACAACTGATCATCACTTTTATTATTCATGAGCACATTCTCATTGCTGGCCCAGGCCATGGAATAGAGGTGAGTGAGAACTATCACACATCTTACACATTGAAAGGGAGCCTAGACTCGTAAGGGACATAAAAAAAATATATAGTTTGCTACAGAAAATTCCCAGATGCCTAGGTCCTCACCCCATATTTCCACTGAGGTAGCAGCTTTAACACCCTGGCATACTCACAACTTTATCTTTGGGGAGTCCTTCCTGAGGACCCGCACTGCACAAAGAAAGATCCTGACATAGACCCAAAGATGCTTCCAACCCAATAACAGCTGGATGCCAGACATATAATAAGTTCCAAGCATTTTGGAAGGCTGGGATAGAGACCTAAATCTGGAAATCACAGGGGAGGAATGGTTAAAGACAGGTTGACAGACAGGGAAAATTACTTCCTCCCCTAGATGGAGGGAGTTCTCATGGAAGTGCAGATCTAGATACTTCTGCTTGCCTGCAGTACTAACCAAATATCTTTCAGATACATCTGGCCACTGTTGGAGGAATTGTGGATGTACAAAGGTAACCTTGGGCCATATCTTCTGGCAGTGTCCATACCTTATGCCCTTTTGGATCACCCTTCAGGAGGAAATAACGCTTTGCCTCAGTGAACCCATTGAACTTACAGCTGAACAGATCCTCCTAAATATTTACCTTGATCACTCTCCCCCTTGGGTCTGTATCTTGCTTCCAATACACCTATTAGTGGTAAAAAAAACTATCAGTGACTGGAAAGCAATAATGAAGAACATATACCAAATGGAACATCTCTCGGCTAAACTGCAAGATAAAATACAGACCTTGATAAACAAATGGCAGAAATGGATTCTCTATCAATCTGAATCAGATCCGGAATTCTATCCCTGATCTGCTTGGAAGAGGGTGAGGATGGAGGGGCGGAGGGACAGAGTAGTGAATTAAGTTTGTTATCCTAAAGTCTTAATAGGGGTAGGAGGAATGGTTGATAGATTTGGGTAATATTGTATCGACTGAAATGATCAAAACAAAGTTAAACCATGGTGATTATTAAGGTTAACTCCCAGGGACTATGTGATATATTGTAACAATGATATGAAAATCAAAACCTTGTAACTTAAAAGAAACTCAGAAAGATGAAATTGTAATTGTTGGCTTGTGCATAAAAATAAGGTAATAAAAACAAATAAAAAAAATAAGTTCCAAGCATTATTTATTTGTTTGTTTAACATTTGCTGAAGGGATAGGCACCCTGAGCCAGAGCTCATTTCCAGGTGTGACCAGGGGAGGTGTTACAAGAGGGAGTGCTATAGCAATAACAAATATGATAACAACAAAAGGTGCATGTATAGGAACAATAAAATGCAAGGTACAGGTAGTAAATTCCATAACAAAAAAGTGTGCAAAATGCGCAAGTTACAGAGGTACCAAAAATGAGAGCTGGGGTGGCAGGGTCAACCACCAAGCTTGCAACAGCAACTTCAAGGAGCTCAACAGATTGAGGAAGCTATTAAGATAAATAATTGCAGGCTGGCCCACTGGCACAGTGGTAGTGCTACCGCTCGCGATGCCGATGACCCGGGGTCAGAATTAAGTCTTGATGTCAGATGGTTGGTCTGGAGGAAAGAGGATTAAACATCCTACAGACTGCTCTCCTCCTCCAGGGGGATGGGTGGGGATGTTTCTGGTGCTCGACTGACCCCTGGTAGAGGCCAGGGGTCCATCTGACAGCTGTTGCAGGTAGTTGATGGAGGCGGAGCAGATGTCAGCATACATGTCCTTGACATCATTGCACATCCCATGTCTTGGGGACAATCAGAAAAAACGTGGACTGTGCAGGATGCCACCCGCCCTGCACCACAGGTCCTGCATCACTGATCTGTGATGCTCCCGGAGTCGTATCCCACTGTCTGATGAGTGGTAGGGCCCCCTCATGGAGGACCCACCCTGGGGAGGCAAGCCAAGGCTTAACTCCAGATTGGGAATGTCCTGGAGCCGTATCTCATCATCCAATGGGAGGAGGGCTCCCTCCTGAAGACTTCGCTCTGGGGGGGGGATGCCAGAACATAACTCCAAGGGGGAAGTCCCGGATGTGTGGATGATAGGGCTGGACGCAGGGTGGGGCCGATTGGAGCTGGTACCACAGGACACAAAAAGTATAGAAAATTAAAAAAAAAAGATAAATACTTGCAAAATAACCTACTAAACTGCTGTAAAACTGATAATTTCATATAGAGGGATGGATTCTGTGTCTGGAGATACCTTTCCAGGTGTTTTGGACAACAGAAACTCAAGATGTGGAAGGCATTAAGCAAGGGACTGTAGGAGGAGGAGAAGGGGCCTGGCTGGAAGACCAGCACCTGGGTTCGAGTAAAGAGATGCTGATGAGACTCAGTGAGAGTGATCTGTCTCAGTGGACAAATGCCACACCATTAGCAGCGATTGAATCACTCAACAGGAAAATGGACTCATTTCAGAACCAAATGAAACTAATGGACAATGAGATAGGTTCTCTTACAAACGACATGCGGGCAATGACAAAAGCAGCAGAATGGGCCCTTATAGTCAGCATGGGTCTAACTAAAAACTGTCTTCTCGGAATATGCCTGAGGAATCTTGAAAATACAGTCAGAACAACGCATGTATGAGTTCTTGGTGTGCCAGTGGGCGTGGAAGGAGAGAACCCTTGTGAATTCATCATGTCCTGGCTCACTAAACATTTACAAATGACTGGGGAGTTCATCATTCTAAAAGCTTTTTGCGTTACTTCCCAGGGCAGCAGAACTCGCCAGGCTACAGATGAGAAGCTCCCCCACATGATCTTAGTGGTACTATGGCAGGGCAAGGCAGGTTATATTTATATGGCACCCAATCCCGGAGGCTCTGGGCGCCTTACAGAAATATACAATATACAATACATCAATATAAAGTTTCATTAATGCAATTTAAAATAACTAAGATGTAACAACAATTTAAGGCTAATAAAATGTCATAAACAGGGACCGAGCAACATGTTAAAATTCAGTAATCATTACAATCATTAAAAGCCAGGCCAAAGAGGTGTGCCTTCAACCTCCGCTTAAACACCTCTACTGAAGGGGCCTCCTGGACTGCAGATGGAAGCGCGTTCCACAGGGACGGCCCAGAAATGCTAAAAGCATGCTCTCCAGAAGTCTTGAGCAGAACCCTGGGAACATTCAGGAGGCCCCTCAAAGAGGTGTGGAGGGAGCGAGCAGAGGTCACCGGTGTCAGGAGCTCTGACAGACAGCCAGGGCCCAGTCCATTTAAGGCCTTATAGGTGAGAAGCCGCACCCTGAAAAGGACCCTCCACCTGACCAGCAACCAGTGCAGGGCACTCAGAACAGGGGTCACATGACTATACCTAGAAAAACTAGTCAGTAACTGAGCTGCTGCATTCTGCACTAGCTGCAGTCTGTGGAGAGTCTCTCCAGTGACCCTGAAGTAAAGCATGTTGCAGTAGTCGAGCCTGAAGGAAACAAATTCGTGCGCTATCATCATCAGGTCCTCAGGCGGAATGAGGGGCTTAATCCGGGCAATGTTCCATAGATGATAAAAAACACTACTAACTGCAGACAACACCTGGTCTTCAAAGTTCAGTCTGCTGTCAAGGATCATGCCCAGATTTCGCACCCTCAGGGAAGCTATCAGCAGGGCTGAACCCAGTACAAGACCAGAATCAGCCCCAGGCAGCAATCCATTATGCCCGCGACCAGGCTCAATCACCAGCACCTCCATCTTGGCCGGGTTGAATCTTAGCCAGCTGGAAGCCATCCAGCCATTGATTTTAGCCACACAGTTGTTAAGCACATCCACAGCTCCTGATGTTCCATGAGCAAATGACAAATACAGTTGGATATCATCTGCATAGCAGTGAAACTCCACGCTGTATTGTCGAATGATCTTACCTAGGGGCAGCATATACACTGCGAACAACATTGGTGACAGGATCGAGCCCTGTGGTACTCCACAGGACAGAGGCATTGGGAGGAGGAGAAATTCCCCATCACCATCCGCTGCACCCTGTCTGAGAGATAGGACTCAAACCACCTGATAACAGTACCGGCGAGTCCACAAATCTCACAGAGCTGATCCAATAACACAATGCGGTCCACAGTGTCAAAGGCTGAGGAGAGATCGAGGAGTACATGAACTGACCTGTCTCCTCTATCTGTAGCCCGGAGCAGATCATTATGCACCCTCACTAGAGCTATTTCAGTACTGTGTCTAGCCCAAAAACCCAACTGAAATGTCTCATAAATGTCCAAGGACACCAGGTGATCCTCGAGCTGTTGTGCCACTAACTTCTCAACAGCCTTGCTCAAAAAAGGCAGGTTGGAGGTAGGATAGTAATTCACCAGGACATCAGGGTTGAAGAAAGGTTTCTTAAGGAGGGGCCTCACCAGCACTTCTTTCAATGCAGCCGGAAGAACCCCCTCCGCCATCAAGCGCCTGACAATCCTGGTGAACACCGGGCCAACAGCCTCAACACATCCCATTAAGAACCGTGTTGGAGCTGGGTCCAGCCCACAAAATGTGTGCTTCAGCTCTAAGATCATCTTAGTCACATCGGACACCTCTACTGGCCTAAACTCTTCCCAGACAGATGGAGTGCCTCTATTCCCCCCAGCCTGACCACTGCTAGGTGAAAGCCTACCTGGTGGAATCCCCGACCGGATGGCCAACACTCTGTCAGAGAAGAACAGAGCAAACTCTTCACATAAAGTGGATGGAAATGCTTTTTTCAGCTGTAGACAGGCAGGATGTAAAAGCCTGTCCCCAGTTTGAAACAGCTGAGAAGGTCTGTTCCTCCCCACAACAATCTCCCTGGACAGCAATTCTGCCTTCTTATGACAGATTGCCCTCTGGTACTCAACATAGTGGGCACGCAGGGCCAGCTTGTCAGACTCCAGCCAGGTCTTCCACCAGCGATGCTCCAACTTCCGATCCCTGATCTTCATCACCCTGAGATCCCCGTCAAACCACATGGATCTCACATGAGAAGACCTGGGTCATAAACGAACTGGTGCGATGGCATCCAGAGCTTCAAAAATCACCCTATTATAGGTGGAAACCACCTCTCCGGCATCAATCACACATGTCACATTGACCCTAGATAAATCAGCAACCACCAACAGTCCCTCTGGGTGCAAGCCCCTTAAAGGGCAATAGCTGACCATTTCCGAAGGGGAGGAACTTTCAGGGGGGGCTCGAAATGTGAACTCCATGGTGTAATGATCAGACCAAATGACCTGATCAATCTTGAGGTTATCAACCTCAAGACCTAGCTGGAACACCAGATCGAGTGTGTGGCCAAACTGGTGGGTAGCAGAAGCAACTGCTTGTGACAGGCCCAGAGACTGCATCAACTGGAGGAGGTCGTAACTGAAATGTGAGGATTCATCGTCGATCCAAGCATTGAAGTCCCCCAGGATTAAACATCTGGGGAACTCCAACACCTGGTTGATGATGAAGTCCACTACCTCCTGCAGGAAATCTCCCCCCTGCCCCGGGGGGCAGTAAATAAGGAAAATCCTGCAACCTGCACCTGTAGCCCCATGGACAGTGCCGCACTCAAAAGATGAGTGCTACCAACTGGGTGCACTGAGCCGGATCAAAAAACAATGGCCACTCCCCCACCCCTGTGATCCTTCCTTGGGCAGTGCACCACAGAATACCCGGAGGGAACAGTGGCCGCAAGGACTGGGCCGGCATCGTCACCCAACCAGGTCTCCATAATGCAGGCCAAGTCAACAGAGAAAATCAAGTCTGCAAAAATAGCAGTCTTGTTCCTCATCGACCTGGCGTTGCATAGCACCACCCGAAGAGGATTAGAGGATGCGGCCGGCCCTCTAGCTACCTGCCCACTCGGTCCGGTGGGAACCCTGGGCATGGAAACCAAACACGTCTGGCTTCTCCCCAGGCACTGCTTACGCCCAGGGCATCTCCTGCACCAAACAACCTCAATACTGCTAGCCACCCCCTCCTCCACTGCCCAAAGCCCATGACCCCTCTGCCGCCTAGTTATCCTGACCTCCTTGCAGTGTCTTGCTGCAGTAGCTGGAACTGGGAGGTCAATAAAGGGGAAAAAGTCCTGAAGCAGGGCAGCAGCATAACTGATACGGGCAGGGTTGCAGCATAAACACATCTTGACCTGGCAATTCAGTCCTACAAATGACCCAAATCCCCTCACACCCAAATATACACCTCCCCCAATAAAAATAAATTATAAAACAATTAACGGGAGAACACAACAGTAAGAGTAGATGCTATACCCCTCCAGGTGGGTACAAGGTGGGGCCCTTCACCCGGAGGTTCTTCATGTCTTGTTGGGCACCCACTATGATCTATCCTTGAAAGGAACACGATTCTGTAGAAGGCCAAGCAAAAATGGAATGATGTTCGGATACACTGTTTCCCTGACCTGAGTTATGAAACCAGGCAAAGAAGAAAAGGCACCAGCTGGGGATCCATCACATCCTCCTCGTGCCAGCAAGCCTTAAAATTCTCTGCAGAGAGACAGAGCATGTTAATTCTCCGAGCCTAAGGATGCTGCAAAATGTCTTGAAAAAATCGAGTGGGCATTCACGGCAAGTGAAGCTGAATTAGACTGTTAGGCCAAAGGAACTGTTCTGTTTGTCCGGGGTATGGGGCAGGGGAGGGGAGCTGTTTTATCAGACATTCTACAAACATTTGGCTCCAAAAAGCCATACGTACAAAGAACTTGTTTGGAAACTGGATTATGAGACAATGTTTTACTTATATGGTGGACAGTGCATGATAGGCAATGGGCTAGAAAGGCAGCTTCTTGCCCCTACCATACTATTTCATAACTTCAGGTCCTTGTAGGAAGGTGCACAGACTCAGGATGTTTCCTGGATCCTGTGCGCACTTTGCCGACAGCCACATGGGCATCAGCAGCTCGAGTTGTTTTGTTTAATAACACAAGCTTGGACTTTTCTATTTTACTTCCTAATTATAATCATGTATAATTTGAGCTCGATATACAAAGACTGAGTGTTTGAAACTATGTTTTTTCTAGAAGACCACTAAGCACAAAAATTATCCAGGACACGAGCACTCTAGATGCATAGCTTAAACTGACAGTAAAAATTAGACATGGATTACAAATCACTTTAAAAGTTATATAAGACCGGCCCTCCAGCACAGTGGTAGCACTACCGCTTGCGACACCGTCGATCCGGGTTCAGGAACAAGCCTGGGAGATGGCTGGCTGGCCAGGGGAAGAGACTTGAGCATCCAGGGGACTGATCGCCTTCTCCAGGAAAGAGGGGGGTCAAGGTCCAGCACTTGGCTGGCCTCTGGTGGAGGCCGGACACACAGCAAGAGTCCATGCCATCCAAAAGGGGTTGAGGCATGATGGACATTGGCAATTACACATTGACATCTGGGCACATGTCACGCCCCCAGAACAAGGAAAAATGACTCTTGGAGCACTGGGGAGATGGAGCGCCAGTGTAGCCCTTGCAACTCCCACCTGCCTGTCCTGCCATTGGGTGCCCAAGACATGAAGGACTTCGGGGTGAAAGGCCCCACCTCATACCTGCCTGGGGGTTATAGCCACGGTTCCATGGGGGTTCATTCGCAGGATCAGGTAGGTGAGAAGTGGGGCTGACACCATTGGCGACTCCCAAGGAAGCGGGGGTCCCGAGAGTGGGGGAATAAAGTTAAAAAAAAGTTATCATATTTGTACATGTATCCTAGGGGAATTTGTTTTCCATGGAATGTTCCAATTTTGCATGTGCTGTTAAACAGTTTGATCTGAGAGTGCTCCTCGAAAGTTCTGTTATACCATTTTTTCACATACAGTATGTTCTTTAATAGGAGGAAGGGATAGTGTAACCCTTTGCTATAGGGTGTACGATGGTGTCTACAAAATCTACATTATCCCTGCTCAAGGCAGTAATAACCCTTGTATGTTAACTGAGGTACTGTCTTTGACCTTTTTAATTTTGATTTCTCCCTAGTGAGGTAACAGTTAATGGAGGTATACTGAATCCTTCCTGTAACACTATCGGTAATCAAGTACTTTGATGTATTCATTCCTATATGTCTGCCTACTGGTGATATGTATGTACTGTACTCTCAGTAAATCAATAAAATGTATTAAAAAAAGAATTAGAGCTGGGGACTGTGCAGCTTATGAAAAGCAAGAAGCTTGTAATAAAACTGTTGGGGCATAAAAATACAAAAAATTAAAATACAAAATTACAGGGTATCTTGAGTTTTAAGCTACACAATAGAGTAAGTTGTGAAATGGGTAAGAAGAGAGGGGGTGAAGAGGGCATGGGTTGTTGTAATGCAGGAAACAAGAGAAAGATGTCTAACTGCTGGTTCGTGCTTTTGAGAAGTGTGCTACTTTTAAGACAGTGCAGGAAGGATGACAGACAGCTAGGGAAAGGTAAAGAGACAGAGACAGAGAGACAGACAGAGAGAGAGAGAGAGAGAAGTTGTTCCACAGTGTTAAAAGGCAGATAAAGCAGACTGGCCCGCTACAGATATACGGCAAGGGACATGAAAGGAACGAGCAGCAGCTGATCAGAGGGAGTAGGAGGTTGGAAAGGCAGGAGAGAGGAGAGAGGAGAGGTAAGCCTCAGGAATCAGGGCTTACATGTTAGCTTTTCTGATGAGAGGTCATTTATGATAATTATCATACTTTACTCATTATGCTAAAGGCCCTGCAATAATGCTGTCCATGCTTGCAATTTATTCTGCAGACACTGTAAGTATAAGTACCTGACTGTGATTTTGTCTAGTCACGAATGTTTAGTAGTTACAATGCATACATTGGCACTTGCTTTATGTTAATCATTTGCCAGCAAACATGAATGCAGACATATCTGAACATTGGACTGAAAAGATAGAGTGTTATTATTAGAAACAAGTCTGACCTATAACCTACAATATCTATTAAACCTTTCTCTCTGCGCTGGGCTTCATCTGATTCAAACAACTATAGGCCCATTTCAGTGCTACCTGTTCTTCTTAATGAGCTCCTTGAAAATTTGGTACACAAAAACAAATGGACTTTTTCCTCAACAGTGGACTTCTATCTTTATTTATTTATTTGTTTATTTTTTATTTACTTAAAGATTCGTAATTAACCTTTGAGCATAGGCTCTTTTACAAAGGTTCCACATCAAATAACAATTAAACAGACACAGTACAGAACGGGTATAGGATAATGCATACGGAATTAAAATTACAACTCTAGATAATTGTTACAATGTATGAACTCCATCCGGTAATAGATATGGCTAAAATAGTGAAATGTGCAGAGAGAGACCCCCTCAAGGAGGGGGCAAAATATAGAACAGTGGTCAAGTGGTGAAGAAATGAGCCTCCCCCAGGGGTGGGGTGGGGGTAGTAGGCAGCCTCAGACCAGAGGCTTTGTCAACAGCACAGGGGAGAGGGGGCTGGGAGGTTGGGCGTGCTATGGGGGTGGTAGGTTGGCAGCAGGATAAGTGGGAGAAAGGGAGAGGGCAAGCGAACCATGGGGTAGGGGATGTTGGAGAGAGAGAGAGAGAGAGAGTAGAGCAGGAGGGTGTGGGAATGACAGGGGTGGGAGACAGAGCAGGGTAAAGGGAAACTGAGGAACTCGAAGGGCAACTCATTGAACTAGTCAGTGGGCTTCCAGGGGGAAATGAGTCATGCCTTCAGAAAGCAGGCACGCAGCCGGCCCACTGGCACAACAGTTGGATTTCCACTTGCGACGCTGGCGACCCAGGTTCGGGAATGGATCCGAGTCGTTGGAGGGCTGTCCAGGGGGAGAAGGATGGGGCGTCCCCAGGACAGCTCTCCTTCTCCAGGGGGAAGGTGGGGCAAAGGCCCAGTGCATGACAGACCCCTGGCAGAGGCTGGGGGTACCGCTGCAACCGGATTCCAGCATGCTCGGGGGCAGTACAGATGCACACCATCATTGCACATATCCGCCCACAGGAAAAACCCCAGAAAAAAAATGCTGCAGCCAGTGCCTAGATGATGCTCGCCTAGCCACCTCTTACCCAGCTCCCAGGCTGACTCCCCCAACCTAATCCCACGTTCGCGGCATTTGGGCCGGTACCATGACCCCACCCTGGGGGGCAAGCCAGGGGGTATCGGGGAGAGTAGAGGCTCATGTGGGAGTGTGGGAAGGCGGTGAGGACCATGACCAGGCAGACAGTTCCGGTGGCTGGTGTAAGCAGCACAAAAAGTATAAATAAAAAATTAAAAAAAGGCGCATGCAGTGCTGGTGGTAAGGTAGTGCCTAAGGTCGGATTTGAAGTAGGAGAGACTAGCAGTATTGTGAGTGATCTATGCATAGTCGGGGTTTTATTGGATTTACTTGGTTTTTAAAAGCAATTTCAAACAATAAGATTATGGCTTCATAGCCTGTTACCTTAACCTTGCACTAGTCCTTCTATCACAAAATTATAATTTTTAAGAATGTCCAGCAGGTGAGGGAAGGGATCATAAATCGGGTTATAGTGCTGTCCAGCTGGTTTCTTCCACTTCCCAATCCGCTTGCCCTGCTGCTGCACTCAGACATATATAATAATAGGTACAACCATACCTCTCAACTCTCCCTGATTTTCAGGGACATCCCTGATTTTGCCTCAAAATTGTCCTCTGTCCTTCGTAAAATTTGTGTTTTTCTGACAGAACAGTGGGGATTAAAAACACAAAATAATGTCAAACATTAAAGTAAAGAGACTTGTTCTTCTTCAGAAAATGCATCTTAACACAAATCCCTTTATTCTATCAGCTTTCTGACTGAATAGTACCAGTTTTTAATATGTATCCCTGATTTGTTTAAGCCTTGTCCCTGATTCACGAGGCAAGAGGTTGAGAGGTATGGGTACAACTCAGCTTGCATTCTATATATTTTATAGATTTCTCCTCACACTTATTTATCACTGAGGATATTTGCATGAATACATGATCTTTGTACCTTTGCATTTATCTGCCTCTATAGCTTATCTATACTTCAAGTCATAATCCTGTGTTGTAACATCACAATCTGTTGTCATGGAAGTAACTGTGAGGTTACAAGCAGTGCATTATGACCTCAGGTAAGGAGAAAGCAGCAGGAATAGAGAAACTTTTCAGGAGCAAATATCTTGTTTTCATGCTAATGACCTCAGCAAAAAATAACGGGCAGGAGAAATACAGAACTAATGTGAAATACAAGCTGGACAGTGTCTAAATATTATGTTGAGTTAAAGTTCTCTTTAAGGCAATGGGCTATGAAGCCCAAAAGACTGAACTATTAAGTTTGAAATTCACTTTAAGACAGGAGTAGGCTGTTGCCCATCTAGTCCATCTCCCACTCCTAGCGGGCATACATTTCCCTGTTTCCTGCTGTGAGCAGGTGCCTATGCAGTTTATTTTTGAATACTGGCAAGGTTAATATGTTGGACCAATTCTTGGGTAAGTCTATTCCATGTCCTTGCGACCCTTACAGTGAAGAACTTGTTCCGAATGTTTTTATTTGATTTATCAAAGTTTATGTGTCTGTTACGTGACCTTAAAGTGACATCACTCTTATTATAACCTGAAAGAGAGGCTGATGACCTTTTTGGAGGAAAATGGACTCCAGGACAGTCAGCGGCATGGATTCATCTCTGAAAGATCCTGCCAGACCAACCTAATTTTATACTATGAATGGGTAACGAGGGAACTGGATAAAGGCCATGCAGAGGATGTGCTGTATTTAGTCTTCAGCAAGGCCTTTGATTCAGTGCCTCATGGGAGGCTGGAGAGTAAGTTGCAATATGTGGGGGCAGGGACAAAGATGGTAAACTGGATTGTGAACTGGCTGAAGGGGAGACAGCAACAGGTGGTGGTGGTGGTGGGGCACTCTCTTCCCCAAGGGCAGTGACAAGCGGGGTGACACAGGGCTCAGTCCTAGGTCCAGTGTTGTTTGGGTTATTCATATCGGATTTCTCAGATGGCATTAGGAGCAAGATCAGTCTGCTTGCAGATGATACCAAGATAGGAGCAGTGGTGGATGACATAGAGGGGTGGCATGGGCTACAGGAGGACCTGATCAAACTGGAGGAGTGGTAGGAAAAGTGGCAATTGAGCTTCAATGTGAAGAAGTGCAAGGTTATGCACTTCGGAGCAAGGAACCCAGGGAGGAGCTACCAGTTGGGAGGGGTTCAGATAGAGGTCACAGAGGAGGAAAAGGACCTGGGGTGATCATAATGGGTAACATGAACAACTCATCTCAGTGCAGGAAGGTGGCAGCTAAGGCCAACAAGATGCTGGGGTGTATTGCGAGAGGAATCTCATCCAGAAATAGGGATATGATCCTGCTGCTGTACAAGTCACTAGTCAGGCCACATTTGGAGTACTGTGTGCAGTTCTGATGTCCCTTTGTGAAGAAGGATATCAGATTGCTGGAGGGGGTGCAGCATAGGACAACTAAGATGATCCAGGGGCTGGAGGACAAAACCTATGAGGACAGGCTGACTGAGTTGAATATGTACACCCTGGAGGAGAGGAGGAATCAGGGGGATATGATTGAGACCTTCAAATGTTTTAAGAGGATTAACAAAATGGGCACAGAAGGGATATTTTAGCTGAGGAGAGGAAGGGGCACCAGAGGGCATATTCTCAGGTTGGAGGGTGGAAGATATCGGAGAGAAATGAGAAGGCATTTTTTCACAGAGAGGGTGGTGGAGAAATTAAACACTCTACCTGAGGAGGGTGGCATCCTGTAGCACAGTGGGCAGTTTAAAGGGCATGGGACTGGATCGAGGAGGACAAAGGTGAGGGGGTGGGGGGCAGCTGCAATATAAGGGTGCTAGCTGTGCATTCGAGCAAACTAACTTGATAGACTGTAAGGCCTGTTTCTGCTGGAAGATTTGTATGTTCATATAACTTAATCCCAGCTCTGTCATAAGTGCATCATTTTCCAGAACCTTGTGTAGCTGTGATAGATATCCCTTGTATCTTCTCTTCTCTTCTCCAGTGTGCACATACCAACCTTTTTCAGTTTTTCCCTGTAGGACATATTTTTTAATCTTGGTATCATTTTTGTTGTTTCTGCTGTATACTTTTCCAACAACTCAATATCCTTCCTTAGGTAAGGACTCCAAACTGGGAGACACATTCTAAGTATGGTCTTATACATGTTCTATAGCGTGATACAGTATTCTTGACACAAATTTTTTTATACATCCTATGTCTATTAGCTGTTAGTGCCACTTGTTTACAGTGATTCATCTGTGTTAGGTTATGACTAATTGTAATTCCTAAATCCCTTTCCGAATCTACCTTCCATAGTCTTGTATTATTTAATATGTTGTTGTTCCTGGGGTTGTTTCAGCCTAGATGTAGTACCATGCATTTCTCTGTATAAAAAAATCACTATTTCCTTTTTCGAAAATAAATTTTTATTGTGTAACCCCCCTACAAATGGGGGTTCCTTAAAATCTTCCTTGGGCTTGCCTAGATGCCCACTGCCCAGCTGACGTTATGTGTCCTGGCAAGTTAAAAGTTTTACATGTGAGTGCCCTGTTAGCCTCTGTGTCTGTCTCTTTAAGAGCTGCCTATTTTGTGGTCAGTGCTGGGTAAGTTACTTTTTCTATTACTGTCTGTTACTTTTGGAAACTTGTTCCAGGAAGCTCTGTGCAGTCACTAGCAAGGATGGAGAAGTACTAGGAAAAGTAATACACCTTACAGTTACAAAAACATGTCTTTTTATACAAAAGTAATACGTAACTGTAACTGATTACATTACTTGAAAATAGCTATTAACTAACCTATTACTGTCAAAAAAATTTAATCTGTTACAGTTATTTATTATTTTTGTATTGTTTTTGTAGAAAAAGAAATGAGTAACTGTAATTGTAAGGTGTATTACTTTTTATAGTACTTTTCCATCCTTGCTAGTGACTGCACAGAGCTTCCTGGAACAAGTTTCCAAAAGTAACAGAAAGCAGTAGAAAAAGTAACTTACCCAACACTGTTTGTGGTGTATAATTGATCTGGGTAAGGGCCGAGTAGTTTCAAGTTCTTGTCCTGCCCGGGCTGCAGTGCTATCGCTCCATTCTGCCATCGCTAATTACGGAGAGGGAGCCCTACAGGAATCTATGGCTGTTAGCTGATTATCTGCTTTAATAGTAAAGATATTGTAGTTTGTCTAACCTGCCATCCTTTGCAGCATGGGCATTCCTGTTAATCACCTCCATCTTGGTTCTGGACTGCTAGTTTGGACCAATCAGTACCTTTGGGGACCCTAAAATGGAGTCTGTCCCCAGGGTTCTTGTGGGAGTTAATTTCTGTAGGAATTGTAGTTTTTACACTTTGGCACCTAAATGGACCTGGAGGGGGAGCTCTACCTGTGACAGACAGATGAATCAACAAATCAAACCTTTTGGATCTTTGGGAAAGTCCCAAGCTGCCTGCAGCAGTGAGTCAGTCTGGAGTTAGAGTTGAAAGAGTGAAAAGCTTGAGTGATTCGAGCAGCTGCTCCTGCGTGGTGCACAGGGGAAATTGGTGGGAAGGCTGTGTTTTGGCCTGCCTGCTACCATCTTCATAAGTGAAGAGACTTTGAGCCTGATAACGGACTTCTTCCAAATTTGCAGCTTTTGCTGTCGTATCCTGGTTTTGTGACAAATTGAATGCTCCTGAAGTGGACCGAAGATTTGCCTCAGTGCGATCGGCCTGTCAAGACTTGAGACTGCTGCAGAGTGTACGGTTTGCGCAGAGACACTGTGAATTGCAACCAGACTGTCATCCGAACTGTGGTATTTCCCTTGCTTTTACCATAAGTGTGCTGAATGCTGATAGTGGGTCATGATTTGGTTCCCCACTGCTTGAATGTGTCACACTTGCTGGAAGCTGTATCCAGCACTTACTGGACTGTCTCCACATTGTTCACCCAATCTGGGACCTTGCCACCACAGCCCAGACAGCCGCTCATGCAGCAGAGAAACAAAACCAGTGAGAGACCTGCCTGGGGATTCGGTTCCCTGCTCAACACCAACGAACAGGATTGGTGCCACGGTGCTTTGTGTGGGCCCTGCTTCTCCTGGCAATCCAGCACTTCATCCTGAGGTCTCCATTTCATCCATCCTGCATCCTGTACTGGGTAGCGTGAGTAAATACCAGGGTAGCTCCTGCAACAAAGCTCAAATCAAGGTGTGTCAATTTAATTGTTGTTGCTTATCATTTTGGGACTGAGCTATCCAGCTCCAGATTACAAATTTAAGTGCATGCATGTTTTCTTTCCATCACAGGGCCCCAACCAGCTGCAATGCCGGCCTACCCCGGGCAACGCTTCAGGCTAGCTAGGGCATGTGTGATTTTGTATTTTCTTGAAACTTGGCTTCCCAGCCAAATGCCCTTTGGGGTAACCCTTGCCTCAGTGTTTGCGCACAGAGGTTCTTTGTCTTTTAAATAGTTTTTTATTTTAATGGGTTCACCACAACATATCCAAGACACACTGTCTTAGGGTAGCTGGTCCATTCCACTGGGGTGTCAAACAGACAAGGCATACTGATGAGTCCTGGTAGGACGAAACAAGTGTCTATGTCTTCTGTTAGCACCCTTTGCAAACTGTGTGAGAGGCCTTTCGGCACCATGCAATTCTGCTTAAAGTTGGACCAGTATAACATTCTGTGGTGATTTGCATATGCAGCCCATGATGCTTTGCATTGTGTGGGCATGTGTGATTTTATAGTTCCAACTGGGTACTCAGAGTGTGTGTGACTGTGTTACAGGGACCTTTGAGTGCATGCCTTATAGCCTAAATTATTCAGATCTCGAATCAACCACCAGATTCTGCCCCCTTCCTTGTTACTGCCCCTTAAATAAATCAGATCTAAATCTTTTTGCACTGAAACTGGTTGTGGTGTACCTCTGCATGAACAGCATTGAAATACTGTTGGTTGTTTTGCTAAATCTTATTTGACATGGGGTCTCCAGGGCCGAGCCAGCTGAACCAGCCCTGGTGGTAAGTGCAGCAAGTGTGGGGTTAAAACTGTTGTCGGGCAAATTGCAATTGTATATTCTGTGAATCATTTAGGCCACTAGAGGGAAAAGAGTGGGGTAACAGTGTCCTGGAAAGCTGTACCCAGGTCAGCTACACTACCACAAACCCTGTCCTTCGGGTGGAGGCACCCGTTTCTAGTACCCAGGTCCCTTAACCTGCATCTTGTCATGCAGGCAGGGGTAGTATCCTTTGGGATAGCACCACCTAGGGGTTACATCTTGGAGGCACTGATGGGATTAGCACACTCTAGTGGCTAAAATCAAGAATTATTGTCAAAGATAAATGGCTACCCCAATAGAAGTGGCTGTGCACCAGTTGGTGGGGCGGTGTACAGAGCAGGAGATTGACCCCCACAGTGCCTTACTTATATTGGATATTCCCTTGATCATTAGTAAGGACATTGTAGAAGGAGCACTTTCCAAAGTTGAGTGTTTAAAAAATACTGTGGTAGTGGATCGACAGGCTGATTTAACTGTCCAAACTTTCATGGCCTTGGTGGACTGTACAAAACTAAAGTGACACAGACTATTGCCTCAGAAGGGGTCCCAGCCACCTGGAGGGTAATAACTAAGGACAATAAAGACCCCAGGGAGGATGAGCCCCACCCTTATCTGAGGCTTTCGAGGAGAAGTTAGCCAAGTTGTTACTGGAGGGGGGGGACTGTAGAGAACTTCAAGAAGTTATTCCTGCCACCTTGGGGTGTTCCTTCCCCAATACCCCTGCCAGTTCCCGTACCTGTCCCTTCACCAGCTCCTGTGCTCACCTCTGTGCCTGCAGTTAGTCACAACTCATATCGCCAGCTGAGGATGTTTTCAGGCACCCTCCCCACACCCCAGGGGGAAGACAATTGGGAGACTTGGATAGACTATGTTGCCCCTCAAATCCAAGAATGGCAATGCCCCGAGGCAGAGGAGAAGAAGAAGAAGAAAAGGGTGGTCGAAAGTCCGGCTTACAATCCATGCCACACGGGCTAGTAACCCAGAAGCAACTGCTCAAGATTATCTGAATGCATTGGAAAATGTTTATGGGAGTCCCAATTTGGATGAGGACTTGTGATGTAGGGTCAAAAACACTCAGCAACACCCAGGGGAGCCCTTATCAGCAAATGTGCCTAGACTCAAAGCAGTGCTACAGGAATGCCTAAAGAAAGGTGGCATGGCCCCTGCTAAGTTAGATCAGACTAGGCTGGATCAACTTCTCAAGTCTGCCACATTCTCTGAATTATTGCTGCTCCAACTATGACTTGCAGCCTGGTTGGATGCGCCTCCTACATATGACGGACTGATAAAGGAAATTCAGAGGATTGAGAGGATGCAGCCACATGGGGGGACCCCTCATGAATCTGCTGCTGCTGCCCAGGTAACCAAGGATGCCCATGTGAGTGATGTTCAGGGGTGAAATACAGTGCCAGTTGAACACTCTGAGGCTATCAAGGACACTCCGCCATAGGGCGAGATACTGCGAGAGGTCCGAGAAATGAAGGCTACCATTTTCCTACAAGCCCATTCCAAAGATACAATAGACCTGAACCCCTCTCAGAGCACGTCCGCTATGGGGGTGGGGGTGCACACCCAGGCATCTCCTGCTGACAGCAGCTCAAAAATGAATGAATTGACTATGGAAGTGAGAGAATTACTGAGACGTTTCCCCAACACTCACCACACCACAGACAGAGGTTGAATCAAAATTTTCTGTTGGTAGTACCCGTGCCTCAGCTCCTAATGTGAAGTCTCGGCCACCCCAGACCCTAGAAAGCATATTTTGTCACAATTATGGGAAGGATGGGCATATGAAGAAAGAATGCTGGTCCCCAAAAGACCTAGATAGGGTTGTGTACAGACTTCAAGGGGAGCTCCGGGGAGCAATACAATGGCTGAGGGGTGCCGGCAACGACCATAGTGAAGGCCCAAGAAATCCTAACTCAAACTTCTTTGTGGCTAAATTGTCTGTCCAGGCCCCTGCTACTGCCCCTCCAGACTTGCCCAAAATGGTAGGCCCTTCGAGGGAGACTACTGTGACTGTCAATGGTATCCATACTCGGGCTGTGCTAGACAGCGGGTCGCAAGTGACCATTGTATTCCAGGACTGGTATGACAAACACTTATCTGATGTGCCATTACAATCTCTGGAAGGCCTACATGTGTGAGGCCTGAGCGACAAGTCTTATCCCTACCTAGGATACGTCTGGTTCTGGCTGTCTTTTCCTGCGACTGTAACTGGTGTAGATGAGCAAGTTGAGACACTAGGCTTGGTGTGTCCTCCTACGGGATTGTACTGTATGATGGGGTTCCCTTGCTCATTGGAACCAATGCCCACATGTTTGGAAGTCTAGTGCAGTTGTGTCGAGAGAAACATGGACAACGGACTGGGTGGGCCCTGAGAATTCCAGCCTTGATAAAGAGAGCCTATGACCAGCAAAAACAGACTACAGAAGTGGACAGAGATGAGCCAGTGGGGATAGTGTGGAAGAAAGATTACGATTCTCTGGTACTACCACCCAATGCTCAGTACACCATTCATGGAGAAGTTCACCTTAGAAAGGACGTGAAAAATAAGATATTGATGCTGCATGCACCTGGTGAAGGGAAGTTGCCAGAGGGGTTATTGGTTAAACCCAGTATCTTACCTGCCCGTGCCCATGCCTATGCACGGTGAATGATGGTCCAAATCCAGAATGCGTCTGATCGAGAAATTCGAGTGAACAGGGGGTGTACGTTAGCTACGTTACACTGTACAGACACTGCAGTACTGCCCAGTGTTAAATATTCCAGTGAAAAGGGGGAGGTGACCCCAGACCTATTCGACTTTGGTGAATCCCCATTGTCTGTTGAATGGAAGACTCGAGTCAGTAAGAAACTTGCCCAGAGGGACCAAGTGTTTTCCCTAAAGGAATGGGATGTGGGGTGCATCCATGGTGCTGAGCACACTATCAGGCTTCACAACAACAGACCTTTTAGAGAACGGTCCCGTCGCCTTAACCCAGCTGATATAGATGATGTTCAGAGGCACCTACAGGAGGTGCTGGCTGCAGGCATTATTCAAGAGTCAGGAAACCCCTCTGCATCTCCCATCATAGTTGTACGCAAGAAGAATGGGTCCGTGAGGATGTGTGTAGATTATCAGACCCTAAACCAATAGACTGTACCAGATCAATACACCATGCCCCGCATACAGGATGCCCTGGACTGCCTGAATGGGAGTCAGTAGTTTTCCGTACTGGATCTATGAAGCAGGTATTATCAAATCCCGATGGCCCCGGAGGACTGTGAGAAAACAGCCTTCATTTGTCCCTTGGGGTTCTACAAATTCCTGAGGATGTCTCGGGATTTCGGGTGCCCCTGCTACTTTCCAGAGGTTGATGGAACATGTGGTAGGAGACATGAATCTGTTAGAATGTCTAGTATACCTGGATGATGTCATCATCTTCGGACACACCCTAGAAGAACATGAGACCAGATTATTCAAAGTTCTTGACTACCTGGAAGAATTCAGCCTCAATCTATCTATAGACAAGTGCCAGTTTTTCCAAACATCTGTAAAGTATGTGAGACAGCTAAAGAGGATACAGACAGACCCCAGTAAAGTAGAGTCCCTGACCACCTGGCCCCAGCCAACTAACTTAAAAGAACTGCAGCGTTTCTGGGGGATTTGTGGCAATTATCAGCAGTTTATTAAAGACTTTTCAAATGTAATCCGGCCACTTCTCAATTTCACTCAAGGCTATCTTCCTACCAACCGCAGGTGCCAGAAGGGATCCCTCAAGGAAGAAGAAAAGGTGTATTTCTGAACAGGTGAACCATTTGGAGCCCGTTGGCCCCTGAGTGTGAGGTAGCATTCTTTGAGATCATCTATCAGCTCACTCATGCCCCAGTACTTGCCTATACTGACCCTATCAAGCCATATGTCCTGCATACGGATGCCAGCCTGAAGGGGCTCAGGGCCATGTTTATACAGATGCCAGTCTGAAGGGACTCAGGGCCATGTTGTATCAAGATGCCTGAGACCTGTGGTCTGCGCCAGTCGAAACTTGATACCATCTGAGCGAAATTATCCTGTTCACAAGTTGGAGTTTCTCACTCTAAAGTGGGCCATAGCCGACCAATTTCACGAGTACCTCTCTGGGGCCAAAATATTGGTGAAAAATGATAATAACCCCCTAACATATGTACAGACCTCAGCCAAGCTGGATGCCACTGGGCACCGGCGGCTTTCTGCCTTGTCGACTTACAATTATGTAGTTGAATACTGGCCTAGACTGAACCATATTAATGCTGATGCTCTCACGGTGGCCAAGCCCTCAAGACAATTGGGTGAGGCTGACAAAATGCTCTATTAAAGCATTGTGCCAAAAGTTTGACAAAGACAAGCAGCCATCCGCAGATACAGTGGACTGTCTGGTGGACTGTCTGGGGCCCTCGATACTTGCATATCTGCAGCCTATTGTCATTTTTCTGCATTGAACATCAGTGCCTTGCCCCAGTTTGATAGTGACAGCATTCAGAGGGCTCAATCCCAAGACCCTATGATCCAGCCCGGACTTGATGCCCTTCGTGCGGGGAGAGAGATGTGTCTAAACTACATTCTACCGACTTATGGACTACATTATTATTCAAAGAAGGCCCCCGACTAAAGTTGTGAGACTAATTACTCTATCAAGAGACAGTAGATTGGCGAGGTCAGTTGGACAAGCAGCAACTGGTACTACCCACAGCCTTCAAGCAGCTGATACTGAGGTCCCTACAGAATCACATAGGACACCTCGGTATTGACTGGACCCTCGACTTGGTGCGGTCTAGATTCTACTGGCCAAAGATGGGGGCTGATGTTGAAAACCATGTCAAAACCTGCAGTAGGTACCTTCAGAGAAAAGCTTTGCCCCAGAAAGCCGCTCCTCTTGTTAACATTTCAACCAGTGCCCCCATGGAACTGGTTTGCATAGACTTTCTGTGTCTGGAGCCTGATCAAAAGAACATTGGCAATGTACTGGTAGTAACCAATCACTTTACCCGATATGCACAAGCTTTCCCAACCAAGGATCAGAAAGCCTCTACGGTGGCCAAGGTGCTAGTAGAAAAGTTCTTTGTCCATTACGGTGTGCCACAACGCATCTATTCTGATCAAGGAATGGACTTTGAAAGCAAACTGATCAAAGAGATGCTCTCCCTGTGGGGGGTGCAAAAGTCTAGAACAACTCCTTACCACCCCCAGGGGGAACCCCAGCAGGAACGTTTTAACAGAACTCTCCTGGACATGCTGGGCACTCTTCATCCTAAAGACAAGTCTAAATGGAGCCAACAGATAAGCACCTTGGTACACACATACAATTGCACTAAAAGTGATGCTACTGGGTTTTCTCCCTATCGTCTTATGTTCAGGAGGGAAGCCCGGTTGCCTGTGGATGTCTGTTTTGGAGTCTCTCCGGATGGGGTCAGAGCTGAGAATTATTTACAATATGTACAGAAAATGAAAGCTCAATTGAACCATGTGTACCAACTGGCTCAAACAATGGCTGCCAAACAAAACCTTGCCAACAAAGACAGATATGATCGACGGGTGAAGGCCCAAGAGTTGTTGCCTGGGGATCGAGTGCTATTACGTAACTTGGAATTGCATGGCAAGCATAAAATTGCAGACAGGTGGCATCATCTTCCTCATGTAATAGTCAGCAAGTTGGTTGATTTACCTGTGTAAAAAGTGCGCCCTGAGAATGATTCTAAAGCTGTCAAGACCATGCACAGAAACCACCTACTGCCCATTGGCCACGTGATCATTGCCGCTGAACCATCAATTATTGCCCCTCCTGGGCCGGTGACTCATGCTGCTTCTAAAAAAGAGATGGAGTCAACCTACCCCATTGTTTTAGACCCAAGGTCTTCCCCCCGGCAGGCCCAAAATGATAGTGACTGTCAGTCCACCTCTGATGATAGTGAGTGTGACCATTCTTATTACCCTTCCCATGAACTGAGGCAATTGTTTCAAGGTAACCCTATGTACAACTGCGGGAATGAAGCTGGGCCTTCAGGACTGCTTAACCCTCCAGCTTCCTCCCTACAGCCAATGCCCCCTGAAAGTAAGCTGCAAAGTATTATGTCTGAAGTAGCAGATTCTTTGTGTCTAGTAGAACTGTTTGAATTACACGAGGAGGAATCTGATGTGATAAATCTCTCTGGTGATATACCAGCCCTTGAAAAACCCTATAAAAGTGTTGACAGCACCCCTCCAGTGCCACAAAGTCCAACTGTGTCAGAGCATCCTCAGGATGAGCAATCTGGGCCCTCTTCAGAGGATGATAATGAGCAAAGTATTGTGGAAACAGGATCTGCACTGCAAGGAGCTGATAGTGTTCCCAATCTGGACATTTCAATCGGTGCAGAGGCACCCCTCACTACAGGAGAAGAAACCAGTGCCAGTGTTGACCGCCATGAGCCTGTGTCTGTTTCCCCCAGAAAGTCTGGATGAGCTGTCAAGCCAGTGATGCGCCTTAGCTATGACTCCCCTGGGAGGCCTGTCGATTTTCCTCTCAACGTTGTTCACAAGGGTGTTTACATTTCAAAGAGCTCACTGCCCAAACTGAGCCTGTCTGCCACTTCTAGGTTCATTGTTCTTCCCTCAGAACACTGTGCCCTTGCCCCATCTAGCCCTAAGTTAGCTGATAGGGATGGGTCCCCATCTGTATTGTTCAAAGTGCAAAAAACTATTACATGACTAAGTATAGTAATATCATTGCGTAGATCATAGTAAAATCAGTATTGAATGTATGAAAAATGCAAAGCTTTTGTCATTATGAATATAGTATATGCATAGAGAATGCTAAATAAGTATAGTAATGTGATAAGTTTACATTTTACAGATGCTTCAGTCATTATCCTATCATTTGTAGTAATGTTACACATATATTATACAGTATACTGTCTTTTTCCATGCTGTTGTGGTATAGACTTGACTCAGATGCCAAGTTCTTTCCAGGTGGGGAAGGGTGTAACCCCCCTACAAATGGGGGTTCCTAAAAACTTTCCTTGGGCTTGCCTAAATTCCCACTACCCAGCTGGCGTTATGTGTCCTGGCAAGTTAAAAGTGTTTGCATGTGAGTGCCCTGTTAGCCTTCATGCCTGTCTCTTTAAAAGCTGCCTATTTTGTGGTGTATAATTGATCTGGGTAGGGGCCGAGTATTTTCAGGCTCTTGTCCCGCCTGGGCTGCAGTGTTATCACTCCATTCTGCCATCGCTAATTGCACAGAGGGTGCCCTACAGGAATCTGTGTCTGTTAGCCGATTATCTCCTTTAATAGTAAAGATATTATAGTTTGTCTAACCTGCCATCCTTTGCAGCATGGACATTCCTGTTAATCACCACCATCTTGGTTCTGGACTGCTAGTTTGGACCAATCAGTGCCTTTGGGGACCCTAAAATGGAGTCTGTCCCCAGGGGTCTTGTGGTAGTGAATTTCTGTAGGAATTTTAGTTTTTACACTTTGGCTCCCAAATGGACCTGGGGTGGGGGGGGACCTCTAGCTGTGACAGACAGATGAACCAACAAATCAAACCTTTTGGATCTTTGGGAAAGTCCCAAGCTGCCTGCAACAGAGTCAGTCTGGAGTTAGACTTGAAAAAGTAAACATCTCAAATGATTCGAGCAGCTGCTCCTGCGTGGTGCTCAGGGGAAATCAGCAGGAAGGCTGTGTTTTGGCCTGCCTGCTACCCTCTTCATATGTGAAGAGACCCTGAGCCTGATAACAGACTTCTTCCGAATCTGCAGCTTTTGCGATCGGATCCTGGTTTTGTGACAAATTGAATCCTCCTGAAGTGGACCGAAGATTTGCCTCAGTGCGATCGGCCTGTCAGGACTTAAGACTGCCACAGAGTGTACGGTTTGCGCAGAGACACTGTCAGTTGCAACCAGACTGTCATCCATGATCCGAACTGTGGTATTTCCCTTGCTTTTACTATAAGTGTACTGAATGCTGATAGTGGGTCACGATTTGGTTCCCTACTGCTTGAATGTGTCACGCTTGCTGGAAGCTGTATCCAGCACTTACCGGACTGTCTCTGAACTGTTCACCTGGTCTGGGCCTTGCCACCTTGTCCCAGACAGCCGCTCATGCTGCAGAGAAACAACCGGCGAAAGACCCACCCGGGGATTTGGCTCCCTGCTCAACACCAATGAACAGGATCGGCACCACGGTGCTTTGTGTGGGCACTGCTTCTCCTGGCAATCCAGCACTTCATCCTGAGGTCTCTATTTCATCCATCCTGCATCCTGTACTGGGTAGCGTGAGTAAACACCAGGGTAGCTCCTCGCTCCTGCAGCAAAACTCAAATCAAAGTGTGTCAACTGATTAAATTGTTGTTGATAATCATTTTGAGGCTGAGCCATCCGGCTGCAGATTACAAATTGTGGGTTAAAGTGCATGCATGTTTTCTTTCCATCACAGGGCCCCAACCAGTTGCATCGCCGGCCTACTCCAGGCAACGCTTCAGGCTATCCATAGTTCCAACTGGATACCCAGAGTGTGTGTGGCTGTGTTACAGGGACCTTTGAGTGCATGCCTTATAGCCTGAATTATTCAGATCTCAAATCAACCACCAGATTCTGCCCCCTTCCTTGTTACTGCCCCTTAAATAAATCAGATCTAAATCTTTTTACACTGAAACTGGTTGTGGTATACCTCTGTATGAACAGCATTGAAATACTGTTGATTGTTTTGCTAAATCTTATTTTACAGGGGGTCTTCAGGACCGAGCCAGCTGAACCAGCCCTGGTGGTAAGTGCAACAAGTGTGGGGTTAAAACTGTTGTCAGGGGCAAATTGCAATTGTGTATTCTGTGAATCATTTAGGCCACTAGAGGGAAACAAGGGGGGTAACAGTGTCCCGGAAGGCTGTACCCAGGTCAGCTACGCTACCACAAACCCTGTCCTCTGGGTGGAAGCACCCATTTCTAGTACCCAGGCCCCTCAACCTGCATCTGGTCACACAGGCAGGGGTAGTATCCCTTGGGATAGCACCACCTAGGAGTTACAACTGCAATACAGAGCACACATCACTCTATACAGGTAGTGTTCATGATACAGAACTATATAATAACAAGGCACAGTCCTTTGTCTTTGCTTTAAAAGAGGAACCAGAGAACCCTCCTTCCCCCCTCTCCCCCGGATTCAGCAGTGCAGAGGTCCAGGGCCTCCACCTGTAGCAAGCGCTCTTACCCACTGTGGCTCTGACGATATTAGTCAGGTGTGTGGTGGAGCTACTAAGGGAGATTACTGTTGTCTATTCCTCTCCTTTGCCCCTCTCTCTGACCAGATGTTGCATCCCCTCTTTAATAAGTCCCTATTCTCATGGGACAAAAATTGAGTCATGTACTATAACTTATAGGACCCAGGTGCTCCACCTAGAGGTGAATGTCTCAGTTCTTTCATTTAGCCCAAAGGTAATCCATTCAATGGTGTACAGCGTATTTACTATTTCTCTCCACTCATGTATCCCTGGGGCTTGAGGAGTAAGCCACTGGTGTGTGATAGCATTTTGCGCAGCTGCTATCATAATACCCAATAAATGTATTGTATGCCTACCCTTAATAGCCTTCTGGTGATTATAGAAGGTAAAGCTCTGGGGTAAATCGCAGTCCAATATGGAGCACCTTGGACAGTTCCTTCTCCTAGTCCAAGAGGAAGGCTGTCAAGCAAGGGCAGTCGCACATGACAGGTGTATGAGTGGCTTTTATCTCATCGCATCCTCTCCAATATAAAACATTTTATTTCAATGTACCTACAATTCAATATCTTTCAAGTCGTTTATTAGTGAGAAATGTTTCCTTTTTAGTGTCCACTTCTCCACCTAATTTGGTGTCATCCGTGAGTTTTATAGTAATATTCCTAATGGTAGTGTGCATGTCCCCTACATTTATTACAAATGGTGGTATGTTATGGATGTTACAGTGAAACAAATACCGCAAAGACCATTACAGTGACAAAATTGGCAGTTCGCTGTAATGGTCGTGCGGGACACCGACACGACTTCCATGGGGCTTGCGCCCCCTCCTCGAAACAACTCCGACCTGCAGTTGATTATTTTAAAGTCCAGGGGGTGGGGGGGCAGAGCCCCTGCATGGGGGGGGGGAGTGAGTCCAAGGACCGAACCCTGTGGCACCCCACTGCTCAGCCATCCATCCTCAGACATTATTCCTTTGATTCTTGCTTCTTGGGTTCTATTTGATAACCAAGAGTCCACCCATCGAGCTATTTTATTGTTGAAACCCATGTTTCTAATTTTATTTATTAATCCTAAATGTGGTACTTTGTCAAAGACCTTTTAAAGTTTAGGAAAATTATGTCTACTGGCAAGTTTTTAGCTAAACTGGTGCTAACTTTGTTGTAGAAAGACATGAGATTCATGGTGCATGATCTTTCTGAAATGAAGCATTGTTTTGTGTTGTCAGTTCTATTCCTATCTACTGTTTCTTTGTCCAACCTCCCTTTCAACAGTTTTTCCATGACTTTCCCCAAGATTGCTGTTAAGCTAATACGCCCATAGTTTCCAACTAATTGTTTCGTTCCTTTTTTATGGATAGAGATAGCTATGACTTTTTCCAGTCCATAGGTGCTACACCTTGGGAGCATTTTATTTGTACAATATAGTTAATGGGCCCAGTAATGTTGTTTCAGTCTCTTTGATGAGCCTAGCGATGTATTAATTTTTGTCATTTTCATGACATTTTTTACCACCTGTTATAAAAATAATCGATCCCCATTATGTGTATTATAAGAAAACTGGTGTATATCTTTCTGGTTGTAGATGGTGTAGAAATATTTATTTAATTAATCTGCTATTTGCTTAGGTTCATTTAACACTGTCCCATTTTCATAATGGGTCATACAAATCTGTCACAGCCGCTGCTGCTGTATACATACTGTATGAGAAATGTTTGTCTTTTGCACAAGCACTTTTAAACTCAGATCTCATCCTTTCATTCCTAATAAGATTTTTAGTGTGTTTAAGTTCCTTTTTCATATTTAATTTTATTTTCTTCAGTAGGGGTTCTCCAGAATTTTGTATATGCCCTCTCCATTTTTTTTTTATCTGCTTCCTCACCTTGTTGGTTAACCGTTTTGGTATGTTACCCTTTCTGTTGTATTTCTTTTTAATTGGAACCAATTGCATTTCCAAGTCCAGTAACTTATTTTTGTCAAGCTCCAGCAGTTTTCTGTTGATGTATCCTGTAGTTCATGCACCCAGTCCCATAATTCAATTTTTCATTTATCATTTCATAGTTTGCCTTGGAGTAATTTCTAGTGATGCTACTCCCATAGTCCCTGTACTATCCTAAGGCTATACTGAATTGTATCTTGTTGTGGTCACTGTTACCTAGGTATCCCATAACCGATATTTTTTTTTTTTTATTTCTTCTTGCAGGTTTGTTATAATTAAGTCCAATATATTATTGCCCCTTGTTGGTTATGTTACTTTCCGTTCTAGCTTCAGTAATAAGAGAGTATCTACAAATTCAGTTTCCATGGTTGTTTTTCTCTTAGAGCTACCCAATCAAGCCCAGGCAGATTAAAGTCCCCTAACAGCATAACATCACCTACTTTTGATGCAATATTTATTTCCTCTAGCATGGCCTAATTATAAGCTTGTTCGCTCAAGGGTGGTCTATAGCAGATTCCTATTATAATGTTCTGGCTCTCCCGTGTTGGTAATTGCAACCATAGGTTTTCCAATAGTAACTTATAACAGTTGTTTGGGGGATTGTTTAGGATATCGGTTCTTATGATTGTCAGACCATGTTTTTTATGTATTTCCTGAGGCCCCCTCTAGTTCGAGTTTAAAGCCTTTAATATCATTTTCTCTGTTTTAGTACTTCTTTTACTAGGGTGTAGCCCATCCCAAATGTAGAGGCTATAGCTGTTTCCAAAGTCCTTCCAGTCTGTTATATAGTTATAGCCATCCTTAGAGTCCATTTCATGAGCCACTCATTTTTGTATGGTATTTTGTCGCGTCCAACTAGCACGTGGAACTGGTAGGATTTCAGAGGAGTGCAGTATATGTCACATTCAAATTTTTTCCAGGGTCTTAATGAGATAAACTCCCTTTTAATTTCCTCATTGCCATTATTGGTTCCCACATGCACCACAACTAGTGGCCTGTCCCCTACATTTTTTAGTATACCATGTGACATTCTTTCAATAGCTGCAATTTTAGCTCCCGAAAAGCTACCGCATGTCCTAGTTTGGTGGTCAGGGTTACAGATAGGTTTGCCCATGAATTTGAGAATGGAATCCCCTAATACAAATGTTTGATGGGTATGTTTCTTCCCATTCCCTGGGAAGGGTTCTGGTGTACCATCTGCCTCTTTAGAATCAGTGTCTACTGGCGTTGGTTCTAAGGTAGCATTTGCCTTATTGAGATCATCTTCAAAATCTATTGCAGAAAGGGCTCAAATCTGTTTGAGAGTACTACCACCTGCTTGAGAGTACTACCTCAAATGACATGGCCCTCTTCCCTTTTTTAATTTTACGGCAGTTGCTTACTGATATCCCGTCCTCATCTGTATTATCTCCTTCATCCCTTGGACTCTTTTTTTTTTTTTTTTATCATATCATTATTTATACTCCTGCAGCCCAACCTGCCTACATCCAGTCGCCTTCATCCCCAATCAGCCTGCAGGCTCACTCACATACCGGCTGGCACATCGCTGTACCCACATGGGGGACCCCCGATGTCCCCTGTGCTGGGCCAGGAACCAATACTGCAGTGCAATTTCATGACAGGCCCCCTGGTTGCTGAAGTGCAGCCATCAAGCGGCCTCAGTCATCTGCCATTTTCTGCCTATGTTTTTCCCCTGAGAAGTGCGGATGTGCAATGCTGTTGAGGCACAACATGCCAATGTCTGCCACACATCTCCCCACATGTATCCCTATTCCAGTAGTGCTCCCGATTTCCATCTGGGGCCTGTACAGTGCAGTGGATGCCACAGTCCCTCACCAGGAAAGAAGAGCAATCTTGGATGCTTCTATCCTTCCTCAGTTACCTCCCGACGGACCCGGCTTGTTTCTGAACCCGGTCGCCAGCGTGAGCGAGGTGTGGCATCCAGAGCCTCAACCTCAGTGTCACTGGGCTGGCTCTTTGGCCTCTTTTAATATTTTCACCTGACTGGGTCTGGCTATCATACTTTTGTGGATTATCTGTCTCATTTATTTTGGATACATCGTAGAGAGATTGTAAAAGGTTTGTACTTTTTAGTTTCCCCAGTCCCATTTCCAGCTCCATCACTTTTATTTTTAGTTCTTTAATTTCTTTACACTGCCCACAGGTAAATGCTTCAAAGTAAGCCATTGACTTAAGACTGAATTTGTTGTATGTGTAGCCCCCCTATAGGTGGGGGCCCCATTTCTGCTCCTGCTCTGCCCGGTGTTTGTCAGTCTGGGTTTCTGGTCTCTCCATTATGTCTCTGACCGGCCCTGGTGTTGTGTTGAATTCTTTGGGGCTGGCGGTGCAGGGTCGTGGGACCGCTTTTGCCCTAGCACTGTTAAAGAGCTAGCAGGGTCCACGCATGCGCGGTAGTGCATTCTGATTTTCTTGCTGCCTTTCCAAATGCCTCACCAGGTGGTCCTGGTCCTCATAATAGCTTAACTGGGAGTCAGACACACAAAGGGGGCACCTGATAAGTGGCTACGTGTTGTTATTTAAGAACGCCAATAGCACTGAAGCTGGGAGCACATATAAATATTAAAAGGGGTTGGATTTGAATATTCATGAGCTGCCTGGCTGCATAAGGGGGACTGGTGATAACAGAGCTAGTGACAGGCAGCAGGGGGCTTTAATCATTATAATTGTGCAGTTGGTCTACAGTGGGCTAAGGCTGCTTTTGGACAGTGGGGGGAAATGTTTATAAAAAACGTATATTCTGGCTGAAAAGACACTTGAATATGGGGTCTGCTGTGACATTGTATGGGACTGTGCATGTGAGCAGCCATGTTGTGGTACTATGACCCCAGTGAACAGCCTATCACTAACGTAGACGCCCAAAAGCTTGTTGAAAGGACTTTTGGGAGAGGTGTGAGCTAATTCTAGGTGCCAAGGACCCTGTACCAATCAATAATCGAATGAGGTTAAAGACTATTAATATTTTTCAGAGACAGCAAAAATCAACCAATTAGAAACCGGGATTTTCAGGTGACACCCCAGGAACTTTGGGCAGTTTAGTCAGTCTGTTCTGGGCTCTGCTCGCGTCAAGAGAAGCTCAGTGCTGTGAGTTGGAAATACAGGAGCCCTTTTACAGGACTCAGTTGGACGAATGGTGAATTGGTTGAGGATTGGAATAAAGGATTCTTTTTAAAAGAAAGAACTGTGGTGTGGCAGCTGAATGGGCAAGACACTTGGGGAAAGCTCCTGGTGTTATTGGAGATCCAGTGTTGCAGAGAGCCTGCATCGATGTGGAAGGAAAAGAAAACTCTGAGCCATTGAAAAAGGGTGATGTTGGAACTGTGTGTGTGCCAGAGCTAAAGGTTGGCACTGTAACCGAAACAGAGGACTTTTGAACAGAAAAAAGGTTTGCAGGTACCCAGGGTGCAGGAGCCTGTTGTTTTTGCTGAAAGCCTGCTGTGGAAAGGCAGAGGTTTGATCCAAAAACTGCAAATCACTGGCCAAAAATCACAGAACTTGTTTGCTGCACACCAGAGCCATTTGTTCCTGCCCAGGAGAAAGGTGAAAGCTGAAGATTGTCACAGCTGTGACTTGGAGCCAGGTAGGGAATCTCCAAACCCCTACCGAGTGAGGCAGACTAGGCAGCAGGGGGCCACGGGTGCATGCTTGAGTGCTAGGGCACTCTGGACCCATTAGGGGAGCCGGACTGTGGAGTCACTCCTGGGTCTGGGTTCCTTGTGGCCTTGTAGGCCTTGCATCTGGGCTCTATGATCTGGCCTGTGGAGCAGGCTGAAGGGGACAAGCTGCAAGAATCTTCAAGCAAGTCGGAAGGTGATAGCTGCAGGAGTCTAAAAGCAAGTCCAAGGTCAACCAGCATTCTTCTGCCCCATCTGTTTGTTGCCCTCAGTGCGACTGATTGATTGAGCTCTGGACTTCCAGAACCTACTGTGCCAGTAGCCAAATTCCAGTGCTGCAGGACCGTGAGTAACCCAGGGCTCGCCCTGTCAAAAGAGGAGTAAAAAGTTTAAGAGTGTTAGCATCCTAGGAAAAGTTACTTCAAGGGCCCCAACGCCAGCCAACATGTGGCATTTAGCAGGCCAGCGTTAAGTCTGGGTACCCAGCTAGGACTGACAAGACATTGGGGGTCTGCACTGGTACCAGTGGAGGTGGACATTGTGTGTGCTCTGGCTCACGGGCCCTGTTAATCCAAATAACCAGATTTTCATCTTAACAGCAATCCTGTTTCTGGCACCCCCTTTCCTAGCCCTTCCCCCACAATAAAGCTGTGATTTTTTTTGTTGCAATTCCTGTGTTGCGGGCATTTTATTGACATTAGCTGTAAAGTATATCTGTTTTACAGTATTGGTGCACAATGTGGTATCCAGTGTGTGGGGTGACTGGAAGTGGAGGTAGGTAGGTACAGCATCCCAGGGGGTTGTACCATTCAGACACGTGGCCATCTGTTATTTTACTCTGGATGGAGGCACAGTGCCTCTTTCCATTTTGGGATAGAACCCCCAAACACCATGGCAACAGAACCCAGGCCCTTTAACCTGTGTGGTAGTCAACAGGCAGGGGTAGTAGCCCACTCGGGTAGCACACACAAGGAGCGCAGAAACAATGGCATGTGCTGGTGAGGTGAGGCAACTGGAGCGGCTGCCGAAAGGGCAACAGTACTGTTCGGCAGACTGACAGTACATGAGCAAAAAGGGCAGCCGCACCGCTACGGCGAGGCCCCAATCTGCACAACCACAACAGGCAACCCCAAAATGCCAAGCTGGCCATGAAGCGAGTGTCAGAAGTGAGCAGCACGGAAGGGAGCTGCCAGAAGAAAGACACCCACCAGGGCACACACACAGACAGCTTCCCAGCACAGCACAATAGCTGGTGCAGACCCCCACAGCACCCACCATATGAACCATGGTGGCACATCCTGTGGAGTTGCTGTTTTAATCTGCATGCCTATTCTCTGCCACTGCCACCATGGCGGGTGGCTATGTACGTGCCCTGTCGGCTGCCCCGCCTGACGCTGGATTCCTGGCCCCTGTGCAGCTGTGCCCCCCTTCCCTCCCCACCCCATATGCTGCCACCTTAGGCTGGCTACATGCCCCATCACCCTTGTTCCTGGGCCCTTGGCACTGTGCCATGATCTGCTCGCCCTGTATCTGTCGCCTGGCCAATGTTGCCCTTGTCCATGGGCCCTTGGCCCGCTCGCGCTTCTACAAGCTCCCATTTGGTTTCGCCCTCCTGAATGCGCTCTCACCACCAGTCGCCATTCCTGGCTCCTCGCCCTTCCTGTACTCTGCCTCCCGTACTCGCCCATTGGGGACTCGCACAAAAGACGTCACCCTTATCACATAAATCTACCCACTCGCACACAGCACCTGGGCTACACATGCTGTAGATGAAATCCCAATCTCCCCAGTCGCTCATGTAATGAAACCTGTGTTTTTATCCATTTCTGCACAGCCCTCACTTCATACCATATCTACTATGTACCTCCTATGAAGAGCTATCTGAGCACACGCTGTTTCTTTAGTCCTCCTAGGTCCCACAGTGCATTTGGTTATCAATGAGATGGAGAGACAGACATGAGACGGGAGAGATTTTTTATCAGGAAATGTTTGTGTTTGTTTGTTTTTTTTCCGTAGAGACTTGAGAGAGAGACATACATACTCATAGAGATCTGAAACAGTAAGAGCTCAGCTTCTGGCTGAGTTTTGTTCGAAGCCCTTTTCATAAGTGAAGCTGGCTCAGGCGTCTTCTCTTGCACTGCCCAGACAGGAAGTGACATCACTGCACTTCCAGTTTTGCGTGAACCAAAAGCATATACTGTTACAACATTAAAACCCAAACAGCGAAGACCATTACAGTGACAGAAATCGGCAGGTCTCTTTAATGGTCCCCACTTTACACCACCGGCACTGTACCTCCTGGTGTTTTGCCCCCTCCCCGAAACAACTCTGACTCGGATTTGGTTATATTAATAGCAGGGGGATGCGGGGCAGAGACCCCTCATGGAGGGTTTGGGGGGCACAGCCCCCGGAAAAAACACATTGTTATGCTGACAGTTGGCATTGTGTCTATCGATGTCATGGATGTCAACAACTTTGTTATCACTGTGGCTTGGTGGACCCGACAAAATGAATGATTTTATAATGAAGATGGGGCCAAAACAATAGCCTTCTGTCTCCATAATAGTGCACAGCCCTCAGTGCGTGTCCTAGCTGTTACGTAGCTCCTATGTAGAGCTATCTGAAGATACGCTGGCTCCTGAGTCCTCCTAGGTCCCACAATGCCCCTGGCTAGCAATGAAAGAGAGAAAGAGAGAGGGAGACAAGGGGGAGTGTATTTTTATTCTGGAATTTTTTTGTTTGTTTGTAGGGACTTGAGAGAGGTACATACACACCCACAGAAATGTAAAACAATAAGAGCTCAGCTCCTTGCTTGATAATGCTTGCAGCCTTCCACAACACACAAACAAAGTCCTACCTCAACATTAACCACCAGTGACAGTTACCTTGAATCTAGTACATTTACCCAACTTATAACATGGGAAATATGAAAAACGTTTTCAATAAATAATATTAACGGAAAAAAAAAACATGGGAAATTAAAATAGTATAGTACCTGGCTCCCTGGCTATGCCTGGCTGATACTGGCAGATACTGCCTCTGCCAATGTCACCTCTGCCCAGTGCTCATTGACGCTTGCACAGGCTGGGGGTTAAACAACACTAAACTGAAAGTGCTCAGCCTGTGACTTCTGGTTTGGCATTTTTACAAGCACCCATTTAAAATTAATAAAACACTACTAGGTTAGGTGCTTGCACTGGGGAAAAACCCTATGAGGCTCACGAACATCCTCGAGACTCGTATGAACACCCTACACTGTCCTGGAGGCTGCCCACAGTCAGGGAGTCCGCCACACTCCCAGCTACTCCAGCACAACCCTAGAGATAGAGATAGAGATAGAGTGTAAGAGAGTACCCAGAGAGGAAACTGTTATGCTCTGCAGTGCAGATTTAGTGGACTGCAGAAGCCCCTGTGGATTTGATATGTGAGATACTGTGACAGTCCAATACAAAATCCTGTTGCAGTACAGTAACATCTTGCCACACATTTTTTTTACCAAACCAAACTATTCCACATGCACTGCCCTACTTAAAGTATAAATGACTTTGTATCTGCCCTAGATACTGGATACCACATAAGAGCAATCTTCACTGACCTCGTAAAGACCTTTGACTCAGTGGACCATGCAGTTCTTCTACACAAGCTACATCATTTAGGGCTGTCGCAAAATCCCCTTGATTGGCTAGAAGCATATCTGAACAGTAGATCACAAGTGGTCAAAGTCAATGGTGAGATCTCACCCACAAGGCCCCTTAATCTTGGGGTCACACAAGAGTCCACTATCGGTCTTTTATTCTTTATCTTGTTTGCAAGCAATCTTCCCTCAGTTTGTGCTAATTACGATTCCTGTGTCCATCTATGTGCCAGTTATACGGTCAAAAATGCTATGGCCAAGACAGCAGAAGACCTCAGTAACACTTTACAGGACATCTTTGACATCACCCAAAAACAGTTGTACAAACAAAACTAATTCTGAATAATACCAAGATGAAAATCATGCTTTTTGGCAGAAAACCTCAAACGTATACAATCCACAATTTAAAGGTGTACACACCAAGGTGCATTTCAGATGTCTATAAGATCAAAGTCAAGTACAGTGACCTCCCACCTAATACAGGCAAAAACTGCAAACAATGAACTACTGTACAAGGAAAGACATCGATATGAATAAAAACAGTAAGACATAAAAATATATTGACTTGAGAGTTCATAAGGGTCTTCAAGTAAACTGTATTTTCAAATGTTTTTGTTGAATAAAGTGTCTGAAAGAGAGTGAACACAAGAAAATTAATTAAACCACATAGTATATGCACATAGCTCAGCAACTCTGGGACTCAAAGTGGGAGTCATAGAATCTTGTCATTTAGTCCTGGCTAATTAGTTGCTCCCAATATATGTATCAAAAAGTTTTCCATGTGTCCCAGTAACCTGTCATGGTCCCCTCCTCTTGCTTTCTTTTTTTTTTTAAATCAAGCTTTTTGGCCCTGGCCTCTTCCACGTGCCTGCTTCAGGCATCTGCCAAGTGCCCCCACTCCCACTCACCACTCCCCCCACTGCCATACTGTGTGACTCTGAGCAAGTCACTTAACCGCCCAGTGCTCCCAGGTCGCCCCTGAAAACAGGCACTTGTGCCTAGTGGGCCTTACCCAGTTACCAAAAGACTAAAATAAAATACTTGGGAGGTTCCACATGGGGTGGGACCTGAAGGCACTGGCACTGCCATTAATGGCGACTGGTGCATGTAGTTTCCATTTTTCTCCTTTTCCTCACCTTCATTCAGCGTCCAGGCACAGGTCATGCATTCCCATGTATGCCCCCTTGGATGCACATAGCAAAGTCCTACGGGGGAGACTGGAGGAGCTCCCTCAGCACACTGTAGGGGTTGCTGCAGCACTGAACCCTGGATGTCTCCCTTGCCTCGCTGGGAGCGCTGCTGCCAGCCCTCTGGCTGCCCAACCCTACATCTTGAGTTTGCTTATGAACCTGGGTTGCCAGCATGGAAGCATGTAATTTTCACTGGGCTATCGGACAGTCCCTGTTTATTGACTTTTTCAATACCCTGGAAGCTAATAACCTGTCTAGTCTCAGTCCTGCAGTTAGCTGTATGGGCAGCCAGGGCATTTTCTAAAGTTTGGTTTTGCACTTCCCTCATATGTTCCTTCACTCTGATTCGCAATTGTCTAGTGGTCTTTCCTACATAATAGAATTGGCATGTACTTCTTGGTAGGTAGACCACCCCCTCAGCGGAACAGGTAATGAAATCCTTAATCTTGTCTTCTTTACCTGTTTTGGGGTTGGGAAATGTGCCAGTGTTAAGCAAAACTTCACAACATATAACCCCCCCCCCATGCCCCCGTCTAGGGGCATAAACATTCTTTCACAGGTGTTCCAGGGCAAAGAAAGGGGTAACTCTCAAGTGCTAACATCAAGAAAAATGCACTTCCAAATTAAGGCAGGGAAATAATATTCCTACCTCTCAGGCGACTTCAGCACTCATGCACTTTACCTTGTCCCTCAGTATTTGATTTTCTCCTTCCCCAAGCTGCCCACCGGACCAGGACCTCCGCTCTGTACCTTGGCTGTTTCAGGAGCCCTTACAGTCCCACCCAGGCTAGATGAACACTGCAACTGGAATGCAACTCATGGAAAATTAATCAAATTGAAGATAAAGGGGGGAAAAGAAGGATTTAATTTCATTTACTTCCCCCTCTCAGTTAAATAATACACATAATCATTATTTCCTCCCCAAACTGGCTTTTATTCTGCACCTGTAATACAAATAATTTCCAGCAAATACAGGGGTCACATACATCATCTTTTAAATACAATAAGCAGCTCCATGGGGCTATTCAACTTTTTACAGACACTGGCTGGACATTCTAAGGCAGCAGAAATGATGGATGCAGACAGACACAAGCAATGATTTTCTTTTCCCTCTCTCTCTCTCTCTCTCTCTCTCTCAGATGCTCTACCCAAGACTTTCTCAAACTCAGATCCCTGCAATCTCCTGGCTTCTTGAGATCTGGTAAGCCAACACTTTGTTTTTTCTTCCTCCCCCGTGTCACTCTCACTGCACTAATCGTCCCCTCCAAACTCTGGCATGGGAAAGCAAGCTGCCTTCCTTACCTGGAGCCCTGGGTGCTGGCCCAAGCCTCAGGGGCTTCCAGGAATTTTACTGACAACCCAGGCCTCAACCCTCTTGACACAGTTGGCACTGTGCCCTGTGCTAATGCAACACATGCCACCACCATGTGGCTCTGCCTAAGCACCTGCCTTCTCACAGGTGGCCCATCACTCTGGGTTCCACTGGTCTCACTTGCTCGAGGATCCCTGCCAGGCCCACATCCCCATTTTTACAGCCTGGGCTTGAATTAAGCTCCAGCATGGGGGCTACCCTCCAAGGTCTGCCACACGGCCTGTGAACTGCCTGGACCTCAATGTACCGGTGCCCCAGGACCTGACCCTCCAAAGCAAGCCCCATACATTGGATTAAAGGCCCCCAGCTCCCTCCATACTCCAGGCCACCCTGCCATATCGGGTACGAGAGGAGCCACTGCCACCGGCTCCCCCCCAGGAGGGCCCTGCCACTGCCCTCCCAGCCCTGGTGACCTGGGGTACACCTATTAGGAGTCTCTAAGGGCTCCTACCTGGCCTACAAAGCCACCTACTGTCCCTGCCCCCAATGATGCAGAATCTGGCTACATTTTCCCCATGGAGCTCCATTCCTCCTCTCCTCAGTGACCATGACGCATGTGAAAACCATCCTAACTGTACTCTTTTGGGGGGTTTCCCCACTGGCCCTCCTGGACCGTCGAGCTCCCTCATTTGCCCACCTACTCTGCTCCTAGCTGCATGTTTCCAGACTCCCCTTTCCAGCCCCAGGCCTAATGCCCAGGCTGGAAAGGTCTTGATACTTCCTGTCTGTCCCTTTTTATACTCCTAGAACCCACTCTCTGCTGCCACCTTGAGGTGTCCAGCAGCAATATCCCCCAGAGCACTAACACATTCCCTAACTCTTGGGGGGGGGGGGTAGGAGGGGGAAAGGGATGCCTAAGATGGGAACATAAGCCCCTCTTTTACAGGGGGCTTACACCCTTCCCCAACCAAGAAATCATTCCCTCCTGGGATTGATGGCAAGGGCCCAGTGATGGTCCACTCCCATCAGACTGGCTATGCGTACTCCCCAGCCTTCTGGGGATGGACACACCATACCTGGCCACAGGCACCACCTAATCTGCCTGCCTAGCCCAATAAATGTCTAAAATTCCTAAAACCTACCTGTGCCAGGAGATAATCTAAATGGGAAATTACAACCTTCAATATTATTTCATTAAACAACAAGGCAATCACTTTTCATAATGATTAGACATTTCAATCTTGAACCATCCACTAATAACAATAATGAGGTAGAAACTGTTTAGCTATCCCCAAAGGCCTCCCACCAAATTTTAAAACAAATTTCACTGTGTACAAGCCCAGACCACTCACTCACACATTCACACACACACATCCTCTCACCAGTCTCTCACACATGTTCTGTCATGATTTCAATAACATCAACGTTATAATTTTTTTTTCAAACATTTAACAGCTTGATCTTAAGAAAACTGTATACAGTCACCACATCAGCTCCATAGAGCAATTGTCCTGGCACAGTCCATAAGTTCCAACCAGAAGGCCTAGGTTGCAGGCCCCCCACCTGGAGGGAAGTAATATGCTGAGTCTGGGTTAGTGGTCACATCTCCAAAGGAATCCCAGTCCTGAAGATAGTACTTGGTCCGAGTCCCAGTTAAGTCCTGGACCATAGCAAAATGCTTGAACGGTGTTAAACCAGACCAGGTGCCTGTGCAGCGCATCAAACGTGCCTGTTGGAACAACTGCTGAGATGGGGCACCTCCTCCACCTGGACGATTCTTTAACCACTCCACCTGCTCCTTTGAGATCCAGTCCTCCCACATCTCCTCAATGATGTCCCAAATCCTCTCTGGCACATACAGATAATTCAAATTAGGATATTCTACCCATAACCTCCTGCAGACCCACCTTTTGACCTTGCTCCATTCAGGCAGGTCCCCCATGCTGGTCCTTCTGGCTTGTCCCCTTTGGTAGCCATATCCCCCGTTGATATTTCAGGTTCAATGGGTCATTTGGGCTCAACCCGTTCATCCCAGTCTGGAGGATCTTAACCCAGACCGGGAGTTGTGGGGTGGTATCTCCAAAGGTGATCAGTGGGTGGTGGCAGGGCCTAGGGATGGCCCTTACCACCATGTGGTCCTGGAACTGGAACTGGCTGCCAACATATTTTTCCTTGTCCAGTTCCTTTAAATCTTTTTGACCACCAACACTCCCTCCAGCTGACACTGGTGCAGGCCCCGGCTCAGTGCCACTCTCAATGGGTTTTATTCTGAACTTGGCTCCCAGGACAGGCTCCGATTTGTGTGACAATGCCTGTGGGCTACCACTGGACAGGGGCTGTGGCGAGGGTTCCCTGGTCTCTGAAGGATCCCCAACCGGTCGTCTGAGGCCCCTGCCCCTCCCTCTGCCAGTGGGATAGCCGGTAGTCGTGGCAGGAGCGGGGCAGATGGTATGCTCCCGTCACCTGTTTCCCTCTCTGGTGCCCCGCACCTCCTCCCCACAGCCTCCACTATTACATCCAGGGATTCGCTTCGGGTTTCATCCACCCGGGCAGGGGTGCTTTCTCCCAGGTACAGTCTCTCAAACCCCACTGAATTCCCACTGGCTGGTGACCATGGTATAAATGAGCTGGCAGTGGAACTGGGAGCATACCTCTCCAAATTCGGAACTAGTGGCCTGCCTTTACAATATGGGCATATAGGCAACCTGGTAACTGCCTCCCCCATGAACCCACACCTCCACAACATTCATGTTCTTTGCATTTTCCCTCAGCATACCAGAGCCAGGAGAGCAGTGAGGCAGGAACTGTAGCCAGGGGTTCTTCCTGGGGGGTCACTTCGGGTCTCTCTACTTTTCCACCTACCACAACTTGCTGCCAATCCATGGTAGATGCCTGACTCAGTCTTTCCCCTCCAAGTTCTCACACTCACAGATGGCTCAAAGTTTGTTTGCGTCAAATATGTGCAGCCCAATTCACTTGCCTGCACCATAGATGTGCTCAGGAAAAATAGTCTCTTTTTCTTTCCTCTCGCTAGCGTTATTTCTCCTGCTGCTGCTGACCTCCACTCCCTCAGCTCCATTCACTCCAATCTCCCTAAGATGGCGCATCTGCTTGCAGCTGCTGTAGCTCTTTTCCTGCCATCCTCTAATCGGAACCCTGCCTGAGTGTCATGTGACCAGCAAGTCATGTGTATACATCCACACCAGCAGGCCAAGGCCAATGCCTGCTCCAGGCCCATTCCCACAGCAATTTGTACTGCACAGCAGGGCCCAACCAGGCCGGGAAGCCTGTCTCTGAATCAGACCACAAGGGTCAGGGTCCAGCGGAGTTTTGGGGGTTCGGGGAACATCCCGGACAAGCCCCCACAGTGTAATCCCCCTCCATGACCCCATCTAGGGGCATAAACTTTCTTTCACAGGTGTTACAGGGCCAAGAAGCGGGACACTCTCAAGCGCTAACATAGAGACAAATGCACTTCCAAATTAAGGCAGGGAAATAATATTCCTAACTCACAGGCGTCTTCAGCACTCATGCACTTTGCCTTCTCCCTCAGTATTTGATTTTCTCCTTCCCAAAGCTACCCACTGGACCAGGACCTCTGCTGTCTACCTCAGCTGTTTCAGGAGCCCTTACAGTCCCACCCAGGCTAGATGAACACTGCAGCTGGAATGCAACCAATGCACATAACCATTATTTCCTCCCCAACTGGCTTTTATTCTGCACCTGTAATGCAAATGATTTCCAGCAATATAGGAGCCACACACGTCATCTCTTAAATAGAATAAGCAGCTCCATAGGGCTATTTAACCTTTTACAAACACTGGCTGGACATTTTAAGGCAGCAGAAACGAAGGATGCAGGCAGACACAAGCAAGGATTTTCTTTTCCCTCTCTCTCTTGGATGCAATACCCAAGACCTAGTCGAACTCAGATCCCTGCAATGTTCTGGCTTCTTGAGCCCTAAAACAATCTTAGTTTGTCTTTAATCTGGGTGAGGGTTGCCTTTCAGTAATCACATCCTTATACAAACTGTGACACTCATAGCTTGATTTAGGAGTCATCCGCTTCAGCAGTGTTATCTTATGTCAATTAAATTTATATGCAGTAGGATTCTTTGTATGTGTGTTCCACCAAGCACCTTTGACCCAGGGTCCCTCTTGGCTGAAGGCAGTATGGTACTGTTAAACTTCTCTGACATCATCTTCTGTATTTTTTAAATGAGTATTTTAAATCAATGGGGATTTTTTCTGTTTTTTTCTGCACGATCTAGCTGTTATAAGTATTGTATTTTCTAAACAACTGCCATTAGCTTCTGAAGAAGTACTGGTTGGTCCGAAAGCTAGAGCACTTTGTTCTTGTTGTTACATCTATGTTGGTCCATTAAAAGGTATCAAATCATTTGCTTCTGGATCTATTCTTGAGATCTGGTATGCCAACACTTTGTTTTTTCTTCCTTCCCAGTGTCACTCTCACTGGCACTGATCACCCCCCCCAAACTCTGGCATGGGAAAGCGAGGTGCCTTCTCCACCTGAACCCTTGGGCACTGGCCCATGCCTCAGGGGCTTCCAGGAATTTTACTGACAACCCAGGCCCCAACCCTCTTGACATGGTTGGCACTGTACCCAGTGTTAATGCAACACCTGCCCCCTCCACTCGTCTCTGCCTAAGCACCTGCCTTCTCACTGGTGGCCCATCACCCTTGGTTCCACTGGTCTCACTTCCTCAGGGGTCCCTGCCTGTCACACATCCCCATTTTTACAGCCTGGGCTTGAATTAAGCTACCCTCCAAGGTCTCCCATATAGCTTGTGACCTGTCTGGACCTCAATGCACCAGTGCCCCAGGACATGCCCGTCCAAAGCAAGCCCCATGCATTTGGTGAAAGGCCCCCCGGCTCCCACCACACTCCAGGCAGCCCTGTCATACTGGGTATGAGGGGAGCCACTGCCACCAGCTCTTCCTCTAGGAGGGCCCTGCCACTGCCTTCCCTGCCCTGGCGACCTGGGGTATACCTACTAGAGATCTTTAAGGGCTCCTACCTGGCCTACAAAGCCACCTACTGTCCCTGCTCCCAACGATGCAGGACCTGGCTACATTTTCCCCACGGAGCTCCATTCCTCCACTACTCATCGACCATGACGCACGAGAAAACCGTCCTAACTGTACTCTTTTGGGGGGTTTCCCCACAAGCTGTTCTGGACCGTCGAGCTCACTCACTTGCCTACCTACTCTGCTCCTAGCTCTATGCTTCCAGCCTACCCCCTCCAGTCCCAGGCCTAATGTCCGGGCTGGAAAGGCCCCGATACTTCTGTCTGTCCCTTTTTATACTCCTAAAACCCACTCTCTATTGCCACCTTGAGGTGTCCAGCAGCAATATCCCCCAGAGCACTAACACGTTCCCTAGCTTGGGGGGGGGGGTAGGAGGTAGAAAAGGATGCCTAAGATGGGAATATAAGCCCCTCTTTTACAGGGAGCTTACAAACATTCATATCTCACATGTTTTTTAGTGCCTGATAGCATCATGGGGCAACCACTTCCTGTGGATTTTTTGGTTGTACAGGATGCACTAAAATGTCTCATATTCTTTCCCCACTAGAAGACCATTCGGGGAGGGGGGAGCACCCTAAAACCTCCCGCAGATCTCTGTCTGACCCGATGACTCTCCAAATTTTATTCAGGATGCCCTGTATCTCATTTGCTTTAGGGGAATGGGTGGTGACAAAATTCACCCTTTTTGGTTCCTGTAGCCTTCTCACTCTTCCTCTTAAGATATCCTCGCTACCCCTTTGCTCCAGCTGACTGCGAGTTTGCTGTACTATCTCACTGCAGTATCCTCTGTTTAACAACTTGTTCTCCAGTGCCTCTGCCCTTTATTCATAAAAAATATATATCACTGTAATTATGCAGCACCAGGCTGAACTGGCCCTTCTGGATACCCCCTGATGATAATAAGGTAGGGGTTGAAACTGTTAGTCTGAAGGAGCATGTTGCAGGTTGTAGGTTTCCTGAGCAAACCGGCGCATACCATCCTTACCATCCTTTCTGATCATAAGCTCTAGAAAGTTAATCTCTTTCTGATCCCTGACCACTGTACATTTTAAATTCCTTTTGCTACCTTCCAGGTGCAGTATAGTAAAAACAGCTATAGTTCCACCTCTGTGCCCTGCCATATCATCAAGTACTGTATATCATCATTGAAGCATCTCTACAGGTCTACCTTGTCAAAGTGTGGACTGACCTCCTAATTTAAAGAGGACCTTCATCAGTCCTTTTGAATTTCATGCATAAATTACCCCTCCTTACATTAATTCTGGACTTGTATTTCATTACTGTCCGCTGCAGTTAGTTTTTGCATTCTGAGCTGCTAAAAACTGCAGGGTGTACCAGAGCTTCTATAGCAAGTCTGGTGTTGCTGTGGGCCCAGGGTTGTACTGCTGACATCACTATAGGGCATTCAATTTCACACACACAAAAAAAAAACATACTGACAAGGCATTTGGATTTTGGCATAATGCATTGCTAACAGGGTGTCTTGCGGAAGGGAGACACAGTATGTACACCGAGTACTGGTAAGTTTCCCTTGCAACATTGTTGCAGCTGCATGGTACTGTACAGTGTGAGTCACTCTTCTATCCTATAGTGATGTCATCAGGAGCTAGCAGCAAGCAGCTGAACAGCAAAGGCAAGTGCAGCAGGGCTCAAAAACAAATCCAAATTATGGAAGGTAGAGTAAATCTTGGCCAAAAATAACATATGCACACACCCTTTCAGTTCTAGTACTGCACATAATGACTGCAAGCTGTAACTTTTTGAACCATCATGAAAGGTCCTCTTTAAAATAGCTTTATTTTCCGATATACCCACAGGCAGATATGTGTAACTATGGGAAAATGATGTCCCCATTGCTGCCCCTTTCTTTTGTAGAAAGCGTTTATCATCAAATGTAAACACAAACTCAAAACTGGCTAGCTCCAGTAATATCTCTGTGAGAAGATCACAGAGAAGAGAAGAGAAGAGAAGAGAAGAGAAGAGAAGAGAAGAGAAGAGAAGAGAAGAGATGAGATGAGATGTAGGGCAACCCTGGGTTGCCTTGTATAAGCCACATGTGCTTGGCATCTCTGAATCATAGCTGAAACCCCATCTTTCCGATGCTGCCTATTATCTCCCCGGGTGCTCCATACTGAGGCAAGACAGGCCCGGTAAGAAAAAGGGTGGAGGGGTGGCTCTCTATATCCGTGAGCCTCTCTCTGATGATCCCGTCCTCCACTCTGACCCTAGTTCCCTCAGTGATTGGCTACTAGTGGAGGTGACCATCGGCACCACTAAAAAGATCTATGTGGGATGCTGCTATAACCCACCTCTAGGGTACACTGCAGGTCTCACACCCACCTAGAAAGAGTGGGATGTCTCTCCGCCGCTAGAGACACCATCATCCTAGGGGACTGCAATCTAGAATGGCTTAGTGCTCAGGAACCTGACTACTCAAACCAACCCAAGCTTCATAATCTAGTCCAAATTATTACCATCCCCATTAGGCACAACTCACATACCTTTAACCATACACTTCTTGATTGGGTGATTACCAATAGAGAAGATACGGTGCTCCTGCCAGGGACACTATCGGATGCCATAAGTGATCACTCCCCCACCTACATGGTCTGGGCCATGAAGACCAAGCCCCCCCCCCCAAACTGCTCTCCTTCCTCAACTTTAACCACCCAGACATTCCTCCCTTCTTGATGGTGCTTGGACGTTAAACTGTTCAACCTTACACACCCTCCCCAACGTATCTGAGGCAGAGAGATCTTTCACCGCCACACTCCGATGACTTCAAAATCAGCATTTTCCCCTGACCACTCATAAAGTTAGGGGAGATTGAGCTTGTTGGGTTACAAAAGATATCTTGGCTTTGATGAGGGAGAAGGATAAACTATGGTCCATCTATAAAAAGGCCCCCTTGCCAGTTGGAACGATTACAGGTACCTACAGAACCAAAGTAAACAAACTGCCCTAGCCCAAAAGAGTACCGTCTTTCAGGGTAAACAAAGGGACAGCTTTCATGATCCACACCATTTCTGGGCTGAGGTCAGCTCCCTGCTCAACCTATGCACTCATAACTCTACCATTCACCTAGACACTTTCTCAGGCCGGCTGACTGACACCATTGCAGTTGCCGAGGCTTTCAATAAAAAGTTCACAGATGTGTCAGCCCTCCTTAGCAAGCTACTACCCCTGACGACCCCTAGCCCTGGGCCTAATCCTACTGAGCATCCCCTGTCCAAGATCCTGAATGTTCACCCCTCCCTCCTTTCTACTTTTGGGCCATCACCTACAAAGGATACTGCCAAACTACTAAAGAGCCTGCCTAGCCGGGGCAGCCCAGGCAGTGATGGTCTTTTTCCTGCAGTGGTCAAACTTATCTCCCCTGCCGTCCTAAAACCACTCACCTACCTCTTTAACCTGGCATTGACCACCTCCTCAGTGCCTTGCACTTGGAAGCATGCGAAGGTGGTCCCAATTTTTAAATCAGGTGACCCGCAATCTTCAGACAACTATCGGCTGATGTCCTTGCTCCCCCACCTTAGTAAGCTCCTGGAAAGGATTGTCCACTGTCAACTGTCCATATGTATCGACACTCACAATCTAATGTTCAGGCAGCAGCAGGCTTCCGTGAGCAGCACTCCACCACATCTGTCCTGGCCCTGTCTACTAATCACATTCACAAGAACATGGACCTTGGGAGAGCTATAGGTGCTGTCTTTGTTTACCTGTCTAAATCATTTGATCTGGTTGACCACACCCTACTGCTCTCCTCCCTCCACAACCTTAGTTGCTCCTCTGGGACCACACGGTGGTTCCATAGTTACCTTGCAGACAGATCTCAGTCAGTATGCATAGGCTCGAACACCTCCACTGCCCTTCCAGTCTCCACCGGGTTACCTCAAGGCTCCATCCTTGGCCCACTATTATTCTCCCTGTTTATTAACTCCCTCCCCTCTAACTGTCTTACATGCAATGCCCTACTATACGTGGACGACCTCATCCTTTTCTCCAGTGGCAAAACCCTTGGGAACATATCCACAGTTTTATCCAGAAACTACACTGCTGCTCATAACTGGTTCCGGTCCCACTGTCAACTTGTAAATGTAAAAAAAAAACTAAAGCCACACTATTTGGATCCAAACCCTTCCTATCTAAAGTTGCCAAGGTAGGATCTGCTCTCTCAGTAATTACACCAGATGATACTATACTTGAAAATGTATTATCTTTCAAATATCTGGGCGTAACCCTGGATCCCTCCCCTATGCCGATCATATCACCTCCGTCATCCATCGCAAAAATCAGAAACTTGGTGTGGCTTATCGGATAAAGTCGTTCCTGACTAGGGAAGCCCGCTTAGCCATTGCCCAAGGCAACTTATTACCATTATGGACTTCTGCTCCCCCATCTACTCACACATATCCTCAGCCTTGTGTATGCGCCTCAGCTCGACGTACAACAACATCTGTCATTTTGCTCTCCTGGCGCCATTCTCTACCCACCACTGCCACCTCTACCAGACTCTTGGCTGGCTCCCACTCCCCCATAGATTTGACTACTCACTTGGCTGTATCCTGGACAGTGCCATCAGACACGGTGATGCCTTCCCATACACATCTTTCCTCAAGACTAGAGCTCTCTCAAGAATCTTGCGTGCATCTTCTGTCCCCCCCTTGGAAATATCTAAAGTTTCCTCAGCAATGGGAGGAAAAGCTTTATCTGTTGCTGCTCCTACTCTGTGGAATAGTTTCCCCATGCCCATCCATTCCCTGGGTACCCACACACTTTTCAAGTATGTCTCAAATCCTGGCTGCTTGGAGGCCATGTGCCATTGCTCCTGGTTAACCCTCCCCCCACCGACCACTGACCTTCCCTCCTTGTTTGCTCAGCCTCCACCAGGCACCAATTTCCCACTATCACTGTGTCCTGTCTAACTAGCCACTATAGTATGTTTGGGTACCACCACTCGACAGCACCTTGGTGTGTTCTTATGTGATGCACTTAATTGCGCTTGTCAATTATCCTGCTGTAAATAATGTAGTTAGTCTCTCTTTTCTGAGTATTTCTCATGAACTGACTTGTTTAGTTGATAAGTTTGTACAGCCTCTCCTTGTTCTGCATCACTTCTATGTAATGTACACTTTTCTAACTGTGATGCCTGTATTTTCACTCACTTGTAGTCACTGTATTATGCTTTTCTACTTCCGTAATTGCCGCTGCTGTGGCCTGGGTCATGCCTGAAAATGGTCCCTTGTATCAGTGCACTTACCTGGTTACCAAAGACTTAAATGAAATAAATACATTAAATAAAGATCAATTTCTCATCCTTTGTTGAAGTGGGCCACTGCCTCTAAACTCTCCATGTGGGGAATGTTAGTGTACAGGGAGGTAACATCAGTGGTCACCAGCCAGCTGTCTTCCTCAACTGCTACGTTTTCCAGAATGTGTAAAATGTCACCATTGTTTTTAACATAACTACACAAATCTTTGGCCAGGCCACACCCCAGGTAGAAGTCCAGAGACTCTTAATCTGTAATGAGATCCATGTACCCCAGAGAATGCTATTGACGCTGTGTAAGAAGCTCTCAAGGTCAAGGTGCTGGTATAATCAGGATGCAGATAGTAAATAGTTTGTGTTGGAGACTGGTGTTCTAGATTTCCCAGACACAGTGGGAGGGGAGTGGTCACTGAAGCAGTTGGTCAGTATTCGTGCAGTAGCTACCCAGTCTGGATGACTGACCAGGATCCAGTCAGCAAGATGTGATTGCCTGCACTGTCATTCTGGCAGGTAAGTTCAGTGATGACTTGAGAGAGGTTTAATCCCATGACAGACCCAAAAAAGCTTGGTGCTAGTCACTGCCCAGTCAAGGTTAAAGTCATTAAACACAACTGCTTCAAGATCCTGTCAACCAGTAACATCTGTGATGGATGTGGCTAGGTCTTCAACAGCTGAAAGTAGCTTCTAATGTGTAACAGATGCAACGTGCCATCTGATAGAGGAAGAACGATTGTAACATGTAAAGAACAAGTCCTCAGTCTAACACCTTGGTTAACAGAAAGATTTTTTTAGCTGAATGATTAGAGCTGTTGTCTCTGAGATCAGGGATGGAGTGCTCCATCCTTGGGTCCGGCACTTAATTGTGCACGCCTGTAATTCAGTTTACAGAAGATGCCCCCCCCTACCAGCTGGGAAGAGGATGTTACATGATGCAGCCTAGTAGCAGTGATCTGGCCTGCTTAAGCCTGATTCAGAGGAACAGAAACTCTGTCTGCCATGCAGGGAGGGTGGTTTTAGTAACCAATAACAGAAAAAATTACCTTGGTCCATGTTATTTTCACATAAATTGATATCTGAACAAGTAAACAGTCATCAGCTTCACCTTGGGTGATAAAATCTCCAGCTGGTCATTAATAATAATAACTTTATTTTTGAGCGCTTTTCACATACCAAGGTGCTTTACAGTGTTAAAACATGATTCCAAGACCTATTGCAATTAATAAATAAAACAACAATAACAAATAATGACAGTTCATTGAAAAGCTTGACTCCACAAAAAAGTTTTAAGTGCCTGTTTAAAACCCCCCATGGTCACGCATTCCCGGAGCTGATGGGCAGAGAATTTCAGAGGGTGGGGGCCGCAAACATAAATGCATGGGCCCCAGAAGATTTCAGAATAATCTCTCAGAATTTCTAGCAACCTCTCATCAGCCAAGCAGAGTTGACGCACAGGGGTGTAGGGAATCAGAAGCTCTTTCAAGTAGTCAGGACCAAGTCCGTGTAGGGCTTTGTAGGTCAATAAACCTACCTTAAAGGTGATCCGCCACTGAATGGGCAGCCAGTGCAGATCGCGCAGCACAGGGGTGATATGCGACCTCCGAGACACCCCTGTCAACATTCGAGCAGCAGCATTCTGCACTAGCTGCAAGCAGCGGATGTTAACTCCAGGAAGCCCCAAGTAAAGGGAGTTGCAGTAGTCAAGATGCGAGGTCACAAAGGCGTGGACCAACACAGGCAGATCACTGGACGGAACAAGGTGTTTAACCCTGGCAATGTTTCTAAGATGATAAAAGGCAGACTTAACGACTGCTGACACCTGATAACGAAGGGTCAGCTCATCGTCAAGCACCACTCCCAGATTACGCACCCGTTCTGAGGTAAGGATCTGAGCGCCCCCCCAGGAATAATCCAGAGGGTTGATCAGTCCTCAACCCCTCTATCCTGCGACCTGAGTCCATGACCATAACCTCAGTCTTTCCTGCGTTCAACTTTAACCAGCTTGAATTCATCCAGTCTTGGATTTCGGCGAGGCAGGTATTAAATGCTGAGAGAGTACTAACCTGGTCGGGAACAGTGCCTTCTCTTCAATCAGAATTACCTAATTATGGTAAAGAGTCCACAGATAAAAAAAATTCAAAAGACAAATAGATTATAATAGCAATATGCAGCACTGATGACTCATGTTCAGGAATGAGCATGAAGCATCAGAAAGGTTAACCGGGGGAGGGGTAAGGATGAGCATCCCATGGACAGCTCTGCTCATCCGGGGGGGGGGGTTCTCGGCATGCAAGTGACACTCAGTGGAGACTGGGTGTACATAGGCTGGGACCAGACACAAGCAGTGGAGGTGACAGCAGACGTCTGCGGGACGTGTGTGGGAACGCGCATGTCCTGTGCTGACGTCATTGCACGTTCACTCTTCCAGGAGCCAGCAGCATAGTGATGCCCCTGGACCACCAACCAAATGACACCCCAGCTGTAAGCCTCAGCCAGGGCCTCAAGTGGATCTCGGACTCTTCTGTCAAGGAGCCCCACTGCAGGGGGCAAGGTGCAAGCCTCTCAAACTAGGTAGCCTGGAGGGGATGTTGGGTAGCAGGTCCAGGAGAAGATAGAGGGGATACATCTCTGCCAGAGCCCGAGTGGCATAGAGAAAGTAAAAAAAAAAAATTAATGGAAGATGGAGGTTGGGCCCTTGATACCAAGAGAAGGGGCGAGGAACCTGAGAGAACCAGTACTTCAGTGATCACCAAAGAGCCTCTGGTCAAGGAAGGGGGCTCACTGGGTGGGCCCATAACATATGAAGTAGCAATAATGCAGCCACTGGACATCTCACCTGCCCTGCCCTGTCAGCTTACTGTCTGGCAATGAAAAAGCCAGGTAAGTCCCATTGTGCAGGTAGGATACACCCCCAGCTTACAGTGGAGCTAAAGGAACAGCTGGTGGTGTTACATGCAATAACCTTTCAGGAGTCTATCTGGATAGGTGTGGTGCCCCAGTACACACAAAGGTACAACCAAATGTTCCTGTCAGGAACAGGCTGTGTTTTAGATAGTTTACAACATATATGATCCTGTTTGGGTTGGAACCCAGGTCACCTACTTCATAGGTTGTGACTAAACTTCAACACCACAGGAGCTGCAACTGGTTTTAGTGCAGCTTGGTGGCACATTGGATGTGATTTTGATTAGCAAATACAAGATCAGCATTTCAAAACCAGGTATGAAAACCGACCCCGGTGGTGCAGAAGGTTGAGATGCTAGACGCCACACCTCACGCCATGCCGGTGACCTGGGATCGGGAACAAGCCTGGGTCATCAGAGGTCAGCGGGGGAGAGGGAGAGGATGTGAGAAGGCTGCCGACTGGCAGCTCTCTGCCTCGGGAGGGAGATCCTCATTCCCTCAGAGCTTGACTGCCCCCTGGTGGAGGTGTCGTTCTGAGGAACGCAGGTGCTGGGCCGAGGGAGGGCAGAAGAGACTGGCACTGAAGCTGCAGTGCGCATGTGCACCTCCACACGTATGCACCACCGCTTCCGGGGTCTCATGAATAGGGCACTTGGGGAAAAAAAGGAGGATAATGTGGGGGGCACCCAAGGATGAAGCCTCTGGGCTGGGTTCTGGGGTTCTGCTGGAGCATCCATGGCACCACAAGTCCTCGAAAGACCTCGAGTTCCAGTAGGTTGGCAGACGACCAGGAGATCTGCCATAGGAGGATAAAAAAATAGTTGCAAAAAAAAACCGTATAAACACAATATTTCGTATTTTCAGCAAGAGATCAGGGTTTCAGTCCTAGCAGGAACTTAAATAATTTTCTAAAAAAATAAATTTTCATGCAGAATTTCACTTGAGTGGTGACCGATGGCAGCATAGATTTGGAATACTAAACTGTACTGAAAACAAACTTTGCCAGCTCTGTGGTGCCGAGTGATAGGGGATCGCTTGGCACACTGGTGACCCGAGTTCATGCCCATGCCCAGGATGGCAGGAGCAGAGGCATGCAGGGAGGGCTAGGATCATCCATCGGACTCTTTCCTCCCTGGGATGGAGAAGGTGAGTCTGCACTGCTTCGAGAGTGGCTCCTGGTGGTCCATAGCGGTGGTGCATTTGTGATGTGGGTGACCACGCACTGCAGTGTCTCCCCAGGATACCGCATATGTGCAGCCGCAGCATGAGAGGTGGATGGGTTGGAGGGAGAAAAGGGAAAAATCTGCCTGCTCGGCCAACTGGAAGATGGTTGAGGGGGTTCTCTCATGCCATGCAGCCCTGGCGGCAGCCTTCTGAGCTGATCCCCTGCCATGTGCCTGATGTAGGTTGAAAGCCAAGTCTCCCCTCCTGTGGGCCCCGGCCTGGCGAAGGGATACATTGGGCTGCCCAAGGCACGGCACAAGGGGGGATGGTGACGATGGTGATGAAGGGATGGCTTGGTGGGTGAGGGAGTCCCTAGGCGGCCTGAAGGAGTGGCTGGTTGGGAGGGACGGGAAGGAGCATAAAGAAATAATGCCAAAAAAAACTTTATTCAGAACAACAATTTGACCAAGTAGAAAGTTCCCAACAGGAAAACATTGTGGGACCTTTGTGCAGAGAGCTGTGGTGCCAGATTACAAAGTGGCCAATGTGGTCTTTATCTTCAAGAAGGGGCAAGGTCAGACCCAGGCAACTACAGTCTGGTCAGCCTGACACCAGTGCTGAGCAAGTCCTAGAGGCCATTACTTAGGACAGAATAATGGATCACTTGGTTGAGATCAAGGTTCTTGCCCCTCTTAGCATGACTTTATGAGGGACAGATCATTCTGAACCAACCAGCTTGTTAAAGAAGGTAACCAGGGCAGTGGACAGGGGCAGGGCTCTGGATGTAGTCTATCTGGGATTCAACAAAGCCTTTGCTGCTGTGGCACATGGCAAGCTTCTGGGCAAAGTTCATCAGTGCAGTATACACAAGACATGCACACAGTGGATTGCTAACTGGCTTGGGGCAGAAAATAGAGGTTGTGGAGGTGGACGGGCACTACTCTGAGTGGAAATGAGTAATCAGCAGCATCCCTCTAGGATCAGTACCAGAGCCACTGCTGTTCAACATCTTCATCAGCGATCTGGAACATGGGGGTCTCCAGCAGGCTACTTAAGTTCATGGATGACACCAAGCTAGCCAGAGTGGTAAATTTCCTTAAGGCTAGAGAGGAATGTCTGGAAGATTTAAACAAGCTGGGTGATGGGTCTGACCCCTGCAGCCTCAGATTTAATGTGGAAAACTTCAAGATGCTACAGTTGGGGAAGAAAAAACTGGCATAGGACCTGCACACGTTGTGGGATTCCTCTTGCCACAGTAGAGGTGGAGAAGGAACCGGGGGTCATCATGGGTAAGGGACTGAGGCAGGACAAGCAATACATGGTTGCTCTCAAAAGGGTCAGCAAAATGCTAGGGTGCATCAAAAGGAAGATCACCAGCAGAACAGGGGATGTAAGTCTAGTACTCCCTTCCTCTAACTATTCGGTCTGCTCCCTCCAAGTGCTCCCTCTCCTCTCTCCTCCAAACCCACACTGCCCAGTTCTGCCAATGCCATTAGCAGCCTCTTCTCCTTTCCCTATTACTTCCCTTCTGATGTACCCTCTCTACCCACTCTCCACTTCCCTACTATTTTCTTTTAATCTACCTGGTCTTCTTACTCTCCATACCTCCCTCACCCATTTTTCTTTCAATACTTGTTAACTACTTTCTGTCTTGTACTACGTATACCCCTTTTTCTAGTATCATCCTTGCTGTTCTTATTGGTATAATACTCTCCAAACCTTCTTTGCCTCAATCATCTCCCTTCCTTACTTGGTAACTGGTTTTGTAGTCTGCAATGTGTAGCACACTGACTGTATTGTTATCTAAGAATAGTTGAGGTTGCTATTGGATTAATCTGTGAAGTTTGTGCCTCTTATTGTATATACTTTGTACATAATGTAATGTTGTTTTATTTATTGTAATCCACATCGCATTTCCCCAAAGGATGCATCTGGAAACGAGCCTTTGGACTCATTGTTGTCTTTCCTGATGAAACTGTTTTAAATAAAAAAGTAAATAAAAGGCCCTTCTCAGGTCCCATCTGGAGTATTGCATGCACTGTTGGTCTCCTCAATACAAAAATGACATGCAGGCAGTTGAGAGGGTGCAATACAGGGCCATCGTAATGATCAGTTGTAGGGAGGACAAAAGCTATGATCAGACACTGAAGGCCCTTAACATGTTTGCTTGGGGGGGGGAGAAAATGAGAGGGCACCTGCACTCAGTCTTTCGCATATTCAAGGTATTGACAAGATTGAACAACAGTGGGATAAATTCTGCTTACCAAGGTAGTCACTGGGTACCCTGGGTATTAAGGTGGGTAGGGAATCCCTATCAATTGGTAGGTGTTTGCATAGCATACTTATTTTATTCATGCTTGTCAAGCGGGGGGGGGGGTAGACATGATGGCCCTAGAGTCCCCTCTGACCTTAAATTGCTATGTTGCAATTTTAATATAGCTAAACAGGAAAAATGTATCAATAGCACATATATATGTCGGTATGACGCCAAGCTTTTATTTAAGAATAAAATTAGGTTTCTAGCCCTAAAGCCTCTCACATTAACCTTTTCTATGAATAATGTATTTAAAAAGGTTATGTTTTGAACTGCAGGGCTTGAAATATCAATGTTAGAGAAAGGAAGTGTGTCTGGGAACCTCAGGTCCAACCATGTGAGCCTGTAACTCAGTGATTAGAGCACTGGGACAGTATTCTGGTGAGTTGGGTTCAATTCCTAGTAGGTTATATTACTTCCTTCTCCGTACAATTTGTGATTTAAATTGCTTAGCAGTGGCTAATACAGCTAAAAAAATTATCTAAATTGTCTTTTTTTTTCACATGAAAGCTTGGAGTCAGACTAACATAGTTAAAAGTTCTATTCCTACAGTTTTCATGTACCGATATTTTAAAATAACATTGATATGTTTTTTGAGTATATCAATGCAGATTTCTTTTCATGTTGCTGTTTGGCCCCCAAACTGCCACCTGCTCCTTACTACCTTACCGGGTCTTCTTGAAGACAGCCCTCAGCTCTGGCTACTACTTTCCCCATTGTTGTGGTCAGTGGGGATCATGAGCAGGCCCCATGGGACTGGCAAGCATGATTTAGATGGCTTAGGGCACATAGGCATTTCATGCATGCCTTTCCCATCAGCCCCACCCACCTCCTGCTCTGTGCCAAGCACTGCCCTTGCGTGCCTCGTGAGCACATAACATCACCCTAATGAGAAGCGCCCTGGCTCCACCACAGCCCCATCCCTCCCTCCCTGGCTGGGAGCACTGCCATGTATCAATGTCACCCCGGTGCCCTTTACCACCTGATCCAGCCCCGAGTCTGCTCTTGAACCTAGGTCACCAGTGTGAGAACACCATGTGCTACCTACTAGGTTATTGAGTGGTCCATCAATACAGTTTTGAAGTATAGCAATATATTTTAAGAGTATGTCTGTATATTTTGCCAGATGTTTTTTTTGAAACAGTTCCAACTTTTTCTGATTTTCGGTTCAAAGTCAGATCCCCAGAAAAACAAACATTCGTCCAATTTTTATAACACTACCCCTTGGGAAAATACTAAAATTACATTGCAGAAGGGGCCGGCCCGTCGGCGCAGTGGTTGGATTTCCGCTTGTGACGCCGGCGACCCGGGTTGGAAATGGACCGGATCATCGGAGGCGGCCGGGGGTAGGATTGAGCATCCGATGGGCAGCTCTCCTACTCCGGGGAGGGTGTGGAAGTGATCGGGTGGGTTGGGACCCCTGGTGGAGACCAGGGTCCCACGAGCTGACACTTAGCGGAATGAAGGGCGGACGCTGGCCATTGCACTCCACCCCGCCTCCTAGGGAGAAACCGGAAAAGATGGAGGAGCTGCCCGCCGTCATGATGAAGCTCGCCGGCTTCAATATGCCTTCAGGCCGGGCCCCGACTCTAATTACAGTGCCCACGGCGATATAAGGGGGAGGTGTCGCTGGCCCCACCGTGGGGGGTAAGCCACGGGTATCGGGGGGCAGCGGCCGATTTGGAGGCAGAAGCCGGCGGCCCGTGACCGGGCAGAAGGACAAAGCGGTTGGTGGCTCCAGGAGAAGGAAAAAGTTAAATATAAAAAAAAAAAATTACATTGCAGAAATTGTAAACATTGTTATTTAATGTTCAGTTCCCATATCTTCCTTGCTTTGGAAGATAAAACATGGGTTAAATTAAATGTTCCCTGAAAACAGAAAGAAAATTAAGAATCTAAGTTTTGAGGCTTAGGTCTTCTTCAGTAATTATCAACATTTGGAATAATCATTACTGCAGAAGACCAGAAGGCCGATACTTGGATGCCTTATAGTTAAGTAGACAATTACATGATCTCCAACCACCAATCAGGCAGCAGAAGCAGGACTTCCACAAAGCGGCACCAAATCTGAATTACACCTCTTCTCCCAGCTATAATGATTCACTCTGAGTAGACAAAGACACCAGAGCTTCAGGGGTCATGAGAAGTGGGAGCCTTTGCCTTGCCCCCCCCCCCCTTCCCCACTGCTGTTTGTTGAACTCAAGCCTCCGGGATGACCGGGAATGGGACTGGGAAGTCTATCAGCTGATCACATGACCCTCCTAACTGCCAATTGGACAGTGGAGGCCGGACTTCCACATTGGTTTAAAAGGGGTCCTGCCCTGCCTCTTTGTAGCTGGCTGAAGAACAAGGACAGGAGCATAAGGGCATCATAATATTGGCATCAGCTGTGGCAATAGTCGTTGGCCAGTCACTCTGCACAAGTATGTACCACCTGCTGCAGTAGTGCAGTGGTAACCTGCTCCTGTAGCATCTGGGATAACCCTACAGCCTATCATCACTGCATGTAAGTGTGGCATAACCTGCCTGGTATCCCTGCTGTGCTGTAGCCCATATACTAATTGTGTGACCCTCATTGGTTAAATAGTGCCTCATCTACAACTACAATAGTAAGGCCTTTTAATCTTATGCTTCTAGGGTACGACCCTGTCTCCCACTGACTAGATAATTATATCTTTGTGCTTCACTATATTGGTCCCTTGTGGTGTACCTATGCAACTCTGCACCTTGACTGTTGCTCAGTATAATTACTATTGAGGCCCTGCCAAGGTTGCTGACTATCAATGTTCCAGTCCCCACTGACCCATAGCACATAGTTTTCTACTTCCTTTCTTAGCAAATGTTAGTTACGTCATAGTAAGCACTGTTGCTAGTTACATTGACTTTTATATATGCAGAACTAAAGTCTCATGAACAACTCTGCAACAGTCCCCTACTTAGCCCAATCTTTCCCTTCTAGTACTATGTCTCATCCGATGTGCATATTTCTCCTGTGCATCTTGCTTCATCTACTGCAAAAGGGAGAAACCTGCATATCTATGGCTCCCTAAATTGATTAAGTGTAGATGATACCATAACTTTGATTTTCTCAGCTTTATGTGTGATCTGTTGGCTGTCCCCTGGAGCAGATTGGAGCTCATACCCAAGCTGGATGATGCCTGGTTCTTCTTTGTCCTAAGTACCTAGTAATCTGTAACAAGCATGCCCTCTCAAGTGCCACAAGGCAAGGCTAAACTCTGCACCCTGGGTCTCCCCTGACCTACTGAGGCTTAGGAAGGTTAAAGGCAAAGCTTGGCACAAAGCCTAACACTCCAATAGTCAATCTGACTGGACACTCCATAGAGAGACCAGAAACAGATGCATAATCATAATGAGGGCAGTTAAGAAATCCTTTATCACCAGTGCACTCACCAACAATTCCAATGACCCCATGACTTTTTGGAATGCTATTAATGGACTGAAGGGCCCTAAAATATGCATCTCTGAAAGTCTCTCCTTTAGTCTATCTGGCTGCTATTCGGTCCATCACTTAAACACCAATTTTATCAATGTTGCTAATGCTCTTAATGCAGACAACTTAAACATCGAAGAGTCGCCACCTAATGATGTGAGCATCCACCAGCTCCCACTGTGGACCTACATTTCCATTCCCTAACATAGAACCTTGAGAAGTCTTGGATAAACTGCTTCACTCAGAAACCAGGAAAAGCAGTAGTCCTAATGCTCTGGGCCCCAAACTACTAAAATGTGCAGCCCCTTAAATCTTCAAATCCCTGGCCTGCTTTTTCAACTGTTTCTTAGAACTGTCCTGCGTTCCTTCTGGCTGGAAAACTGCCAGTTTAATGCCTATCCATAAATGTGGTAACCTGGAGACCCTAAACAACTTTAGGAAAATGTCCTTTCTGCTGGTGGTCTCCAGAGTGATCAAGCATATACTGTACTACACAACCAAACTAGTAAATTCCTGAACAAATCCTCACTGTTCAACGTATGCCAGTCAGGATTTAGAATAGGACACAGTACTCTTACCGCTGCGATCAGGATTCTTGATGACAACTGTTAGGCCATAGACAGAGGTAACTATGTGGGAACTATCTTTACTGATCTATCGAGAGCTTTCAACACAGTGGACTACAGAGTACTAATGTTCAGACTGTCCGAGCTGTGCATGAGTTCAGAGGTCTCCAACTGGTTCTGCAGTTGCTTAACTAACCACAGACAGAGTGCCAGGCTACATGGGGTTTACTCCAGACCACTTCAGTTCATCAAGGTGTAGCACAAGTCTCAGTGCTTGGCCCCTTGCTGTTCTACTTACTCAAGGGACAGCGGTAAAGCAAGGGGCAAGGAAGGAGGGGAGGCAAAACCCCTCATCTGGACAACCACTGTCTGGGTAGGATGGAGTATAGCAGGGTAGACTGGAGGGACCACTGGTCTTTTTCTGCAACATTGCCTATGTTTCTATGTTTATCTCTATACATTAAACACTTGGGACAGTATAGCACAGGTGTGAATGACCTCCTTTACACTGAGGGCACAGTGCTCGAGCCTCTGGAACCAACATCCCTGCCATGAAGAATTGCTCTCCAAAGGGGATTCCATGAGCTGCAAACCTGCCTCCATGACTGAAAACTGTCTTTAAATAAATAAGACCATGGCTATGGTGTTGGATTTTGCCCAATGAATGAAGCACTATGCCGGCTCTGCCCTCTAATCATTACTGCTGCAGAGGGACACCCCCTTGAGGTCATTAGAGAATACAGGTATCTGGGTTTCTTAGTTTGGCACGCTTCTCACTTGGAACACTAAGACTGACAAATGTGGCTAAAGTCTGGGTCTGCAGATAGACTTTCTGTTAAGAAACAAGTCATTGCTGGCTTACTACTGCAGTGATAGAATAACCCAGTCACTGATATTCCCCTCTTTTGACTATGCCGGCATCTTAAACTGTGGTGCCTCCAAGACCAATTTAGCCAGATTAAATGTGTTATACAACAGACTGGTGAGACTGATCCTTGACTGTTTATATGACAGCCACCACTGTTAACTCTACAGTGATCACAATGTCTATCCCTGGCTGATAAGAGAGTACTACATTTTATTTTATTCTCTCTGAAGTGCATTAAAGGCAAGATCCCCACACAGATTTACAGGAGGCTTGCTTGAAAGTCCTGCTCTTGACCCCTGTGATCTAATGGATTGATCAAGCTGACATTTCCCTATATTCACAAGTCTGTAGGTCCCTCAGCTTCAGTTGCAGGTGCCCGACAGTGTGGAACTCCCTGCTGGAATTACTATACCAGGCCAATTGCCCCTTGCCCCCAGCATAAAAGTTGTGGACTATCTGGTTTTATTCGGCCTCTTCTTGGCAAAGGCCTTGCCACAGTTATCCAAGGTGTAATGTAGGTAACTGCAATCTCATGCTTATGTCCCTTACATCTCACCTGCACTAGGCTTTTACCTGTGCACTCTGTGGTACACAATGCCTCCGTAAACTATCCAAAGCTTTTGTACCTTGTACCTAGCACTGCCTGTCTCAGAAAAGTGTATGTCTGCCATCTGAAGTCTGGCATTCTAAACGAGCCCTGCTCAATGGTATTTATCCTGAATAAAACCGAACTGAATTGAAAATTAAAAATGGAGAAGGGGTTGGAGCCCAATCCAATGCCAACATGTGTTACTGGTATGCCAGTCCAGGTGCTGGAAATCCAACACCTTAATTGACATGCCATTGAGACATGCCGGGTCTGGAAAATCCTTTTTTAAAGCCTTTAAAGCTAAATGGAGTAGTGATTGTTCAAGAACAGTCAGCCTGAGCAGTGTGCAACCCCCACACAAAAAATTACACCTTGGACCAACTGAAGTCAACTGTGACCAGCACATTGTTTAGGATTATGAATAATCTTCTAGGGGTGGTCCAGCGTGCCTCTCCCCCACCCAAATAAAGCAACAAGGTCATCTATAATTTCTTTATTGGTTTTCATCAGGAGTGCTAGTCTGTTTTTCCAGATCCCAGAAAAAACAGCACCTACAGTGGCATGTCATGCACTTACAGTGGCATGCTAATCCAGGTACTAGAAACCTGGCACCTACGCTGCCAAGTTAAACACTCATAGCTTTGAGAAAGGATGCAGTATCATCCGAAACGCGTCAGGTGATATAATTGTTTAATTCCTGAAATAAAATTGTTTTTTAGACCTGTGCCCTTGTACTAGAGGTGTGAGTGCTCTACTTTTAGTTTTTTACAAATTCTGCGTTAGTATTGAAGCACCACTTCCTGATGCTCACTCCGTCTTGGTTTTTTTTACTCATAGAAGAATACCAGTACTAGTGCTGCAAATCCAGCACCTACAGCAGCATGTCATGCACTTACAGTGGCATGCCAGTCCAGGTTCTGGAAACCAAGTACCTGCACTGGCATGTCAAACACTTACAGTGGCATGCCAGTACAAGTGCTGGAACCCTGGCACCTACAGTGGCATGTCATGCACATACAGTAACGTGCCAGTCCATGTGCTGGAAACCCGGCACCTACAGCTGCATATCATGCACTTTCAATGGCGTGCTAGTACAAGTGCTGGAAACCCGGCACCTACAGAGGCATGTCATGCACTTACAGTGGCATGCCAGTCCAGGTGCTGGAAACCCAGCACCTAGAGTGGCATGTCGGTCCAGGTGCCAGAATCCCTGCACCTAGAGTGGAATGCCAAGCACTTCCATCATCATGCTGGTCCAGGTGCCGGTTTACGACACCTGAAATGACATGCAAGTGAAACATGCCTTGTCTGTAAAATCCTTTTTTAATGCATTTAAAGATAAATTTAGTAGTGATAGTTCTAGGACAGTGAGCTGAGCAGTATGCAACCCACACAGATGAGGTTACACCTTGGACAAGTTGAGATTGACTATGACCATCACATTGTATTAAATTATGAATGTTCTTCAAGGGGAGGTCCAACACCATCTCCTTCCAAATAAAGCAACAAGGGCATCTTTTCTTTATTAATTTGCATCAGGAGTGTTGTTCATGAGTGTTACCAGGTGCCAGAAATACAGCACGTACAGCGGCATGTCATGCACTTACAGTGATATAGTACCTGCCTGCACACTGCTTTCACCTACCTGGGAGATGAAGTCCGGCTAGCTGCAAGGAAGGTTAGCCACAGGGCTTACAGATATTAATTTGGGGTTATGAAATTCTAACCATAATGACAGTGCTATAGGAATTACCACAAAGGCAGAAATCTCTTTTAAATTAGAGCCAATTTATTTTGCAATATGTGAATAACAATTACCTTTTTACTTCAGCAATGGTTCTAACCAGTCTGTTGTAGGTTGCAGCATTCTGGGGACCGTGAATTCTTGGTTGCCACACCTACCCTGTGGAACTCATTTCCTAGGTATTTACGTGAGGCACCCTTGGTAGGAGCCTTTACGTCAGGCCTTAAAACACTCCTTTTTCAGCAGGCGTTTTGCCTATAAATAGTGGTGGTTGGATGCTGTGTTTTAATTATTATGATAGATGCATTTTAGATTATTTCTATTTCTTGCTGATGCTGAATTTGTATTGGAATGTTATTATTATTGTATTGTATTGATTGTTTTTAAACATGTACAGCGCTCCAAATCTCCAGAGAGGAGCGCTTTATAAATAAAGCATCTATCTGTCTGTCTGTCTGTCTATCTATCACTAGAAAAATGGCTGTGCAGCCTAAACAGTAAAACTACATTTTCACAAAATGAGTATCAGTGGTTTGTTCCCCCGACAAAAAAATCCAGAATTTGTTGCAACACACATTTTTCACCCCATCCCCAAGGTAGTCAGTGAAATGTCCCGAAATTACTTCAAGTCTCTGTCAGAAGTCACAGTCTCTGATCCCTCAACCCAAATGAATGTTGTCCATGAAGATGAAGTTCTTGGTGCACTGCCCTGGCCAGGGATTGATGAGACTTCCTCTGCTGATGTCCAGTGATGGCTCTGCTGCTCCTTTGGTCCTTCCAGATCCTGTTTTCCTCAGCTGCTCCTCTGGTCCTGTTTGATCCTCCGTCGACAGGTGAATCCCCCCACAAACTTTAACTATAAAATAAACTCTTTGCAGGTCTTGACTGTTAACTGCAAAACTTGGCTTCTGCTCATTCATCTTTGGTTGGTCTATCAGGACCCAAAAGATGTGGAACTAAATTAGCTAACTTTCCTATTTAGAATACTTTTCCCTTGGCAAAGACAGCCCTTCACTGACTATCCTAGCCTTTTAAATGTAGTTTTCCCCTTTTTTCTTTCTTTTCTCTTGTAGTAGGGGTGGTGGGTGGCTGAACACTGCCACTGCACTGCTTGCCAGCTCAGAGAGGAAAGTGAGAGAATGAAGAGTTGAGCTACACTACTGCAGCACTCTAGCCCATCCTACTTGCACCTGATTGAAGCATTTGGTCCTGAGGTCACTGGCAGCCAATCAGGAGAGAGCTTGAGCCCATGTCAATGGTGAGAACTTTTTTTGAACAAGCTTCCTCCCACTGCTGTTGTGCCTCTCCCCCAAACCACACTCCCTTTACTCTGCTTTTATCTTTTCTTTCACCTGGCTGGTCCCGACTCCTGCTGACGTCATCCTAGTGACATCAGAGCCAGCCAGTAGACTTTACACAACCTGGCCTGCCTGAAGCTTGCTATGGAGGACTGCTTGCATTTTCCCCAGGTAGCCATTTTATTTTTATAGATATATTTTATTTCTTTATATATTTATGCCCCTTTGGGCTTTTGCTGGTGTCTGCTGCCTGCTTATTTGTGGGCTCTTATAGCCAAATCCTCTCTTGCTTGTTTCTGTCCCTCCCCCTGTCATATAACAAAAGGCGGTAGCCCCCACTAGCCTTCACTACCCACTTGGGCTACTAAATATAATACTGGCCATAAGGGCAAAAGGGTTTTGACTAACTCCCTTCCCCTAAACCTAACTTCCTTTCTTTACCTTGCTTTGCTTTTGAAATTTTTCTTCTAACTAACCCATTTTCTCTTTTATTTTGCAGGTCTGATAGGATGAAGGCTCCTACCTTATCAGATAAGTATAATTCCCTAACCTAACCTAACCTACCCTTCCTGCCCTGTTTGTCCCCCTGAGAGCTGCGGATCCTTTGTGATCCCTATTCTACCTTTTATTTTACAGGTATGTTGGTGTCACAACCTCTCCTCAGGATTACCCCTTGGCACCTTGCATCCAGGTAAGTCCCTTGATTTTACATTTACAAGCTACCCCCTCTAGGGGTATCCGGATGGTAAGAAAAGTGGGAGGGGGCACTGTACAAACTAAGCACCCACAGTCCAAGGAATTAGATACAGAAATAGCTCATTACCTGGTTCATTGATGGCAGTGAGTGGGAGTCACAGTAACAGGGGAACAAAGTCTGCTGTTGGGTGTTCCACGAGGCTGCAGGGGGAACTTTGGTTAGCAGGCAAGCATAAACATTTACATTTATTAAATTAATTGTCCACTCCAGAATCAAAAGTGCAAAATGATTTAATTAACTTTGAAACAGTAACAACCATTCCACGGAGCGTGGGGCATTTCATTTGGTTGGTTTTCTTCACAGACATAGGTGAAAAATCTACTACAACAGTCTCTTGGGCTAACAGACTGATTAATTTCATGTGGAAGCACCACCGTTCATCGACAGCAAAGCTGCTGGCGCTCTCTACAGTGACGGCACAATGTCGACACATGATACTGTGCCGTCCAGAAACAAAGAGTTTTTTGCGGGGGGGCTGCCCCCATCCGCGATATGGGGGGGCTGTGCCCATGCACCCCTGCAATTATATATTATCAACTCAGGTCAGAGTTGTTTCGGGGAAGGGGCAGAACACTGGGAGACACCGCATCAGTGAAACCCGGACCATTACAGTGACTTTTGCTGTAAAGGTCTTTTTTCCGGTTTTGCTGTTGTGGTGTCACTGTGCAGTGGGCCAGCACTTCATGCAGGCTTCCCTTAAGCCAAGAGGGCTAAATTTCTGGCAACAATCTAGGAGCCGAAAGAGGCCACCCCATGAGGTAGCTTGGTACCAATCCACTCTGTCATCTCATAGCTTATTCCTTAACGTCGGTTCCTCAGCTATTTCAGTTACTTAATCAGGTCCTCTTCTTGTAATTCCATTCTTATAGTGCACATCGGGCTCATGACAGCATGAGACATTTCTACTGTCCCAAACCCCTTCACTGTCTCGTTTTCTTCCCATCTGCCTGGTCACATAATTTCTCCAACAGGGGCAACAACACCTGGAGCATACCCGCATCTTTTTGTCAGCTTTATATGATGTTTCTTTAGCAAGACCTGACCCACCAGAACCCTTTCAGACGTCCAATCACTGATGCCAATGGTCGGCAGCTGGGCCTTATTCTGTGTGGTTGTGAGTACCCTCAGCCTTGATTCCAGTAATCCCTGGCATTTTATGCTCATGCAGTGATTCCAGGCTCTGAACTGACTCATCAGGGGGACTTCTGCCAGTGCCACACCAGAGCACCCGATGGGCTGCCACCCCGCTGGGGTCCTAAACATGACTCCCCCAAATGGACTTTCCCCACTGCCACGGGCTGCTCAGCTAGGGAAGCCTAACTCTGCAGTAGCCACCAACCTGGGGATTAAGGGCAGTGCTGCCACCACCACCACCCCTTCAACTGCCCAGGTTGCCACTTCCGAGCCGCACCCCAGGCCCCATTGCCATTGTGGGACTGTTTGTAGGACACCTTCCAACCCACTGCTGAACGCGCCCACGGATACAATTCTTTGGGCACAGGCTCCATCGATGCTTTCCCTATCAATATGCCAAAGTTCACTTGATGGGCCTCAGTTTTTTTCTTCTCCCTGGGCTCTGGCTCCCCACTGCACCAACAGGCCCCTCTATTTGTCCATTGCTCTCTTTTGCTCCACACCTGAACTGTCACTTTGCACATTGCGGGTCTTCAAGGGTGGAGGGCCAGGTGGCAAGTGGCCCACCCTGGCCCCGCCATGGCCCTCTGGCCGAACTTGCAGGCTGAACCCTCCAACTTCCCTCCTTGGGTCTTCTCCCGGGCCTCTCCCCCAATGGCACCAAAACCCTTCTCTTTTATATCTCTATGGAGGGGTCTCCTGCTGGCAGCAAGCAAGCCCTACTTCCCCGACTCACTGGCACCACAGTTCCCAATTCCTCCCTAATTACACTGCCCTCAGAAATTTAACTAGTAAGTACCCAAAGGGTGCTTACACTTCCCCCCACTGAAAAAGTTCACCTCCTGGAATGGGCACAAATTGGTTAGCATTGTCCCCAAATCTGCTTGTGTAACTGCTTATAATAACATATTCAACACTATTAAAAGCACGCAAAACATTATTAATTCGATTTCTTTAAGAAACATGAACATGGCTAAACATGACCATGATATTAATCTTATTAACACACAAACACATTCTCACCAATTTATGGGTGTTTGACACTATTACACGCAACCTTCAGGCACACCCTTCTTACACATTTCTAGCATTAGATGAATAATAAACATTCATTTTCACAAAACACACTATAGTCTATTTAAATCAGGATCATCAAAAGCAGGGCAAGTGAGCAGACCAATCCCATAAAACATTTTAAAACACTATGTGGCGCCGTGGTGCTGAGGGCTGGGGCGCTGGACACCTTACCTTGCACTATGCTGGCGACCTGTGTTCGGGAACAAGCACAGGCTGCCGGGAGTCAGCAGGGCAGAGAAGGATTGAGCCTTCTCTGGGGAGGGGGTGTCAGTGGTCAATGTATGACTGACCCCTAACGGAGGCTGGAGGGCAGCATGCTGATGCTGCAGATAGGGGCAGAGATAGGGCAGACACCTGGAGGAGTGTGTGCAGGTGCGTGCGCACTCCCTCCACTGGTGTCATTGCATGCCTCATCACCACAAGGGGAAGAAAATAGGGGAAAAAAATTTTTCCTGGTTGCATGGCTTGATGGCCATCTGTTGGAATGCACCACCTCCAGAGGGCATTGCCACCAATGCTGGATCCGGTCCTGGTGGGGAAGATGAGGGGCTCCCCGCCACCCCACCACAGGGGATAAGCCATGGGGGTAAAAGCGGTAATGGCCCAAAGTGTGGAGGTGTGGGACGGATGGCAGCTGGAGGACAGTTTGCCAGGTAGATGAAGCCAACCAGTGGCCAGGGGGAGAAAAACCACAAACAAAAACCCACTAACTATAACTATGGGGGGGGGGGAGTGATCTCACTCAGCCACCAACATACAGGTATTTCAATGGATAGATCTGATTTCCAAGGTGCTGCAGCTCCAGGGGGACTTGTGGAAAAGCAGTGTGCTTTAAGTAATTGTTCCAGGATACATGGCAACTTCAACTAACTGAAATATTTAAGCAAAGTACAACTTGGGGTCCGGCTTAGTACATTCTTCCCCCTTAGAGTCCTCATACATGATATAATATTTGGTTCTCTGCCCCTCCACATCCTGAACCATGGCAAAGGTCTTAAATAAAATCACACCCGTCCATACTGTTGACAGAAACATTTATCGAACTTTCATGATAGCTTTCTGCTCGTGGCCTCCCAGCTCCAATTTGCTTACATGGCTTTTGCTCTTTACTTTATCCAAGGCAGCCTAGAACACCCGGTCCTCATGCTCCTCCTTGATGACATCCCAAATGCACTCACTCAAATAAGGGTAATTTGCACCAGGGTATTCTTTATGGATGCAACAACGGACCCGGCACTCTGCCTGTGACCAGTCAGGGATACTGCGTACACTGGTCCTGGGTGCCATGCCTTTCAACAACCAACTCCTCAAAACATAGTTCAGGTAGCGGGGGTTGGAAGGTCACAGAGTGTCCATGTCTGATCTCTTTTTAAGACATATTTGACACAGCCGGGGAATGGTATCAGGAAATTTCTTGTCAGGAAAGCAATAAGGCTTGGGAATGTCTCCTTCCCACAACTGGTCATCGAATGTATAAGAATTGTATGGCATATATGGAGGAGGAGGCACAAGATACTCTAGTTCATTCCTCACTGGAGTCTCCCTCCAAAATTATTTCCTCCACAATCACATAAGGCTTACTGGCTTGGGGTGCCTCCCGAGCTACAGAGGGTGGTACTGGGCCTAACACAGGAGACATGGATGGCTCAGTCCTACCTGCCACCCCACAGCCTCTCCCTCTGCCACAGGGAGGATCAGGCACCACCAGAGAAGGGCTGGGCAGACATTTATTGCCCCTCTGTCTGCGATGTATCTTACCAGCTACAATCTCCAATTGCTTCTAATTCTCCAAACTCGACGAGATAGCACTCACCAAAGCAGAGGTTTAACCAAACTTTAGGCAGGCTGATAGTCAATAGCAGGCCTAGGCGGAATAACAGAACCACTACCAGCACAATCCAGATCCACAGGGAGGACCTTCACCACACCTCCAGTCTGATGGCAGATCACACACTTCTCTTGTGTGCCTCCTTGCTGGGCTACTTCCCAAAGCCAAGACAGCATAGATGTTGGCACTAGAACCATGTGGCTATCTGGAGCGTCTGCCATGATAACTACTCCTTCAAAGCCAAAATTTGGTACTGGGGCTCAATCACTGATGGCGCAATTTGCACAAACTGAGTCAAGATGGCACTGCCAACACCCCTGCAACGTGACCCCACAGTCCCAGCTCTAGGGCCTCAGCCAATCCAAAGAGGACCTCAAAGATCTGCATATACAGTATTAATGGCATGCTAATTAGTTCATGTTGCAAAATGGCACGAGTTCAAGATGGCGCCCAAAGAAACAAACTTCTCCCAGCAGCATCAACAAAGAATTTAAAATATGGCACATGTTCCCCAATAATTTCTCCCTTTTTTTTTCACAAATCCTGGACAAGCCCCCCCCCCAATGTCTAGGGGTATCCGGATGGTAAGAAAAAGTGGGAGAGGGCACTGTACAACCGAAGCACCCACAGTCCAAGGAATTAGATATAGAAATAGCTTGTTACCTGATTCATTGTTGGCTATAACTGGGAGTCACAGTAACGGGGGAACAAAGTCTGCTGCTGGGTGTTCCACGAGGCTGCAGGGGGAAGACTGGTTAGCAGGCATGCATAAACATTTACATTGATTAAATTCATTGTCCAATCCAGAATTAAAAGTGCAAAACAAGTTAATTAACTTTGAAAAAGTAACAACCACTCCACGGAGCGTGGGGCATTTCATTCGGGGGGTTTCCTTCACGACATAGCTGGAAAGTCTACTGCAACAGTCTCTTGGGCTAACAGACTGATTCATTTCATGCAGGCTTCCCTTAAGCCATGAGGGCTAAATTCCTGGCAGCAATCTAGGGGCAGAAAGAGGCCACCCCATAAGGTAGCTTGGTACAAATACACTCTGTCATCTCATAGCTTATTCCTTAACTTCACTTCCTCAGCAATTACAGTTACTCAATCAGACCCTCTTCTTGTAATTCCATTCCTATACTGCACATAAGGCTCATGACAGCATGAGACATTTCTACTGTTCCAAACCCCTTCACTCTTTTGCATTTTCTTCACATCTGCCTAGTCACATAACTTCTCACCGGGGGGCGGGGGGGTGCAACAAAACCTGGAGCATACCCTCATCTCTAAACAGTCTTAATTCATTGGCTTTATACAATGTTCCTTTAGCAATAACCAAACCACCAGAACAATTTCAGACATCCAATTGCTGATGCCAATGCTTGGTAGCCAGGCCTTATTCCGGGCGGTTGTGGGTACCCTCAGCCTTGACCCCAGTAACTCCTGGCATTTTCCACTCATGCAGTGATTTCAAACTCTGAACTGACTCATCAGGGGGACTTCTGTCAGTGCCACACCAGAACACCTGACAGGCTGCCACCTCGCCGGTGTCCCAAACATCACTCCCCCAAATGGACTTTCCCCCCTCCTCCACAGGCTGCTCAACTAGGGAGTCCCAACTCTGCAGCAGCCACCAAACTGGGGCTTAGGGGTACTGCTGCCACCTCCACCCCCTCAACTGCTCGGGCTGCCACTTCCAAACTGCGCCCCAGGCCCCACTGCCATAGCGGGCCCGCTCACAGGATACCTTCCGAGCCACTGCTGAATGCACCCACGGGCACAATTCTTTTGGCACAGGCCGTATTGGTGCTTACCATACCAAGGTGCCGAAGTTCACTTGGCGGGCCTCCATTTTCTTTCTTCTGTCTGGGAGCTGGCTCCCTGCTGCACTGATGTCTGTTTGCTCCATTGCTTCCCTTTGTGCCACAACCAAACTGTCGCTTTGCACATTGCGGGTCTTCATTGGTGGAGGGATGGGGTTGCAAGCGGCCCTCCCTGGCCCCGCCATGGCACTCCAGCCAAACGTGCGGGCTGAATCCCCCGACTTCCATCCTCAGGTCTTCCCCTGGGCCTCTCCCCCAAGGGCACAAAAACCCTTCTCTTTTATATCCCCGGGGAGGGTACCCTGCTGGCAGCAAGCAAGCCCTACCTCCCCGACTCACTGGCACCACAGTTCCTAATTCCTCCGTAATTACACTGCCCTCAGAAATTTAACTAGTAAAGTACTCAAAGGGTGCTTACATTTTATATAGGGTGGGTTGATTGTAACGGGGTGGCCACGCCCGTTACAGTGGCATGGCAGTACAGGTGCTGGAGACTCGGCAACCACAGTGGCATGTCATGCACTTACTGTGTCATGCCGGTCCCAAGTGCAGGAAAACTGGCACCTACACTAGCATGTTACTATATGTGCCAGGTTTTCGACACTTGGAACAGCATGCCACTGCAAGTGCATGGCATGCTACTGATTCTGATTTTCAACAGGAGTGCATTTCTTGTGTGTTTCCAGGTGCCAGAAACACAGCAACTACAGTGCCATGCTGGGCACTTACCATGGCATGCTGGTCCAAAGGCTAGAAACTGGACACTTTCAGTGACATGCTGGCCTAAGTGCTGGAAATCCAGCATCTGAACCAGTATGCCACCGTAAGTGCCTGACATTCCACTGTAGCTGCAAGGTTATTGGTACCCGGACCAGCATGCCACTGTAAGTGCCTGACATTCCACTGTAGCCGCAAGGTTATCGGCACCCGGACCAGCATGCCACTGTAGTTGTCCCCTCTGCTGCTGTTTGTGCTGTGTTTCCTACATATGGACCTGCATGGCACTGTAGGTGCTGGGTTTCCCCACATAGGGACCAGCCATTTGCATCTCATCATAACCTCTTTGCAACATGAGAACACTCATTTGCCCACTGGATTATGTGTAGGCTGTGTGCTCCACACTACAGCATGTGGTTGTCTGGGTACTATCAAACCCATGGACCATGACAATATGGTCTTCCCCCCTTCACAAGATTCCTGAACGAAAAGTGAAATAACATTTTTGTAGCATCGAGTGGTTCCCCCCCTCACATGATTCACAGATATTTTCCCTGGTATCTGGTGGTCCCTCCCCCTACTCCAGTAGCCCCCTGGTCACCCCCAATGGCAGCTGAATCTTATCCTCCACTCAACTCCTTGGCTGGCAGCCATCTGCCCCGTATCCAGTATTGCTACATAATGCTGTATGCTATATAATAGCCTTGCTGAATGATCAGTCCGGAGCTCCCTTCCTTTTCACACACAACAACAATGATTCAGCACCCCCGCAGCAACAGTGATCCATAGCAGATGCACCTCATCCATACATGCTGACTGGAAATGACACAAAAGTCACATTCTGTTTCTTTTTTGTTTTTCAAATTGTAGTTTCTCCACCAATTCTGCCTCAGCCCCCCTCCCCCCAGCCTGTCAACTGGCTTTTCTGGGGCTTAACTCTCTCTGACGTCCTCTGCCATACAACTTGTGGAGATGCCCGGTCATAGGTCCTGGGCCTGCAGGTGATCTGTTCGTCATCCTGGGGTCAGATTTTTTCCACTTTTCTTGTCCTCTGGACCCACATTAGGTGCAATGGTGCAGTGTGCAAACTCCACATCCACAGACTTGCCCCCAGTGCCTGTGAGTGGGATCCCTTCTCTAATGGTCCCACTGTGCTGTCACCCAAATTCCTTTAGGTGGAAGGCAAACAGCAGGACATGTTAATCCCCTCCCCGAGGGAGGAGAGCCATCCTAGTCATGTTCGATCCTTCCATCCCCAGTCAACCCCCAAGCACCCCTGCGTTCCTGAAGCAGGGACTCTGGTCTGGCAGGAGGTGAGACATTCAGTGCCTCAGCCCTCCATGTCACTGGACTGGAGTTTTCTGTTTAATTAAGACTGTCTGAGCAATGCAGAGCCACTCCCCCAACAACAATAGAGAGCACGTTACCCCTTTTTCATGCACACTGACTGGAAATAAAAACAATGAAATTTTTTTTTTCAATAAATGCAATAAATGCAGGCTGATTCCCTACATTCAGAACACATGCCTCTGTCACGCACACTGATTCAAAATACTGACAACAGTGAAATTCTTTTTCTTTTTTGCTTAGTAAATACAGTGGCCCGGATATTCAGACTGCGCCGGGCAGTGGCGCAAGCCTGGGCACAGCGCAACTGGGCTGCGCCAGGGCCAGAACCAGGCTATAGTCAATGGTGATGCACCATGGTACATCACCGTTGAATATGGCAAGGGTGGTGCACATACTGCGCATGGTGCAGTGGCACTGAGCCAGCGCAAGCCACAGAGGGGGAGCATGGGGATGTGCCAGTGCAAGTGCTGTTGTGTGAAAGTTCCTATGGGAAGGTAAGAAATCTAGGCTCAGTTTAGAGAAGCTCAAGAAAACTTGGCAATCAGGAGGTATGGGGCTGCCGAATTTCAAATGATATCATCAGGCCTTTATATACAAACAAGTATGCCACTGGTTTCAACAGGATAGGAACTCCCCCCTTTGGGTTCAATAGGAAGCTGAAGTAGTGCACCCATATTTACTGTACCACTTTATGATAGAGGTGTTCCTAGCTAAGATATGGTCACACCCATACCTGAGAACTACCACAAAGAACATAAAATGGTTGGGCAATTCCCTAGCAAACTCTCTTTTCCCAATGGAATATACTCCTATCTGGAGAAATCCTAATATTATCACAGGAAGACACTCTGAGAAATCCACTGTGGGAGAGCAGGGGAATTTTAACAGTATGGGATCTGGTAGATCACAGGATGGTGATACTCCAATCCTTTACTGAATTGAGAAGCCTGTATAAACTACCCTATACAGAGTTCCACTCCTTTCTTCAAATTAAGGAAGCTTTACGAAATGTATTAAACACCAACTATACCATCCATCCATCCAAATGTAATCCCTAGGTGGCGCTATCTCAAGGGCTACTACCCCTGCCTTCTTGGCTAGTAGCAGGTTAAGGGGCCTGAGTTCTGAAACGGGTGCCTCCACCTGGAGGTCAGGGTTGGTAGTGGTCAAGCTAACCTGGGCACAGCCCTCCGGGACACTGTAACCTCCCTGCTTCCCCTGTAGTGGCCTGAACACTGTACAATAATCACTTTCACAATACCCCTGGTACACCACACAAGTACCCACACTGTTTGCACTTACCACCAGGGCTGGTTCCTCTGGCTCAACCCTGGGGACCCCTATAAAACAAGGTTATGCATAGCAAATAGCAACAGTACAGTACTTTGATCACAAACTGGAACCACGGTCAGGTTACATGCAGAAAAAGTTAGATCTGATTTACTCAGGGGACTTGAACAAGGAAGAGGCAAAATCAGGTTAATTAGCTTAAAGGTTATATCAATCAAGCAGTTATGCATGTGCTTTGAGTCCCCCCACACAGTTACACCTCTGGGTACCCAGGTGGAGAAGAGATGGGCTAGCCAGGACTGTTGCCCAGGGTTGCAGCTGGTTGGGGCCCTGTGATAGAAAATACAACATGCACAATACACAATATTTGTAATCCGGAGCCAGAGGGCTCAGTTCGAAAAGGAAATGAAACAACAAGACAATCAGATGACACACTCAGATTAAGCTGTTGTTGCAGGGAGCTACCCTCGGATTTACTCACGATATCCAAGACTGGACACAGGCTGGACGAAAATCAAGACTGCAGGTGGTTGATCTGGAATGCCAGGAGAAGCAGGGTCCACATGAGTCACAGAGGCATCGTTCCTGTTCAAGCGTGGAGCAGGGGGGCTGATCCCCAGGCAGGTCTCTCGTCGATGGCTTCTCTGTGCAGTGGGTAGTCTGTCTGGGCCAGTCTGGCGAGGCCCAGACCGCATGGAGACAAATTCGGATGCAGTCCATTTTGGGCTGGATACAGCTTCCAGCAAGCAGAACACAGTTCACATCGTAGGTAACTAACTCACAACCCACTAGCAGCTCATAGCACGTTTACATGTACGGGAATTCTACTGTACAAGGCAAAGCGCCCCCTGGTCACAATCGCAAAGTCTCTGCACACACCGGGAGCTTAGGGGTTAGCTGAAACTCCTGACAGGCCGATCACATTCAGCAAAATCTTTGGTCTTCTTCAGGTTGAGCCTGGCCCACTTCAATAGCTTACTTTAGTCACACAAACTTGGATTTAGTCGAAAATAATTCTCTTATCTCCCTCTCAGGAGCAGCTGGCAGACATGCAAGCCAAAAACTTAGCCTTTTCACAGTTCTCCCATGCGAATCCACTCAAGATTGCTGCTCAAAATTACTTCAGCTCTTTCTTGTTCAGCTTCCAGCTTAGATCTAACTGAAAACTGCAAGCAGCCCGGGACTTCCCCAAGAGCCATAAGGTTTGGTTGGCTGATTTGGCTGTCAGTCAAAGCAAGATTTCCCCCTTCAGTTGCAAAAAAGGCGCAAAAATTTCAAAACTACAGTTCCTACAGATTTTGACTTCAGACAGTTCCTGTAGTCCAGCTACATTTTAGGTCCCACCAGAACTGATTGGTCCAATTTGCAGTCCAGGACCAAGATAGTAGAGACAAACAAAACAGTCCTTGCTACAAAGAAAGCAGGTTAGACAAACTACATTATCATTATCACTCTAAATGATTTTCAGCAAATAGTTACAACTTTCAACAGAGTTCTCACTCAGATTACTTATGCTGCAATAGGCAGCTCTTAAAGAGACAGTACACAGAGGCTATACAGGCTCTGGTAATCACATTTAAACTGCTGAAACGCAGGACACCAGCCTGGCAGTGAGCATTTAGGCACGCTCAAGGAAGACTTTTTGGGAACCCCCATTTGTAGGGGGGTTACACAAAGAAGCAACTAGTTTGATTAACATAGCAAGAAGCAAAGGTGGGGCTAGCAAAATATATAAGCTATCCATAGAAGCCAGTCCAGATCTGATTGAAAAGGTTAAATAAATATAGAGTATGGTGAAACATTATTGTGGGCAAAATTCAGGGCAAACACACAGCTGTTGCACCATCGTGGAGACGTCATGATGGTGTTGTACCTGCCTGAGGACGTCACCACGATGGTACAAAAGCATTGGTCGTCATTGCGCATGTGCAGTCAGCGACGCTCAACGCCATGAAAAAAGCCATATGGAGGACAGGTCATGGGGAAACGGTCTCAAGCGGCGAGATCCATTCAAAAAAATACAGCAGCGCTGTTGAAGGTATCGTCATTTTTATTTTATAAACTTGAGTCTGGGACAGTGGGAGAACTTAGTGCCCGGCGAGGCTTCTTGTTGTCATGTTGGGCGGCACCGGTGGGGGGTTGAAACAGCACAATCCTCACTACGTGTGAGATGATCACGGCCACGATGAAGAACTTTAAACTGATGCCCACCACTATACAAGACCGTGGGCATCAGTTACTTTCTTCTCGCTAATTTAGTTCTTGAGGTTACTAGGCAACAGAAACTCTTGAGCTTCGCTCTTGAGGTTTACACAGTTGCCATGGTAACCTCTCAAAGTGAATACAGCGCTGTTGTTAACTTACGCCCATACATTATCCTCTATATGGGAAGATAGACTAGGTCATGAGATAACTGAACAATCTTGGGATCTAACATGGCAGAATGCTTATAAGACGAATAAGCGTGTGCAGGACCGTTTAGTACAATTTTAAATTCTGCATGATTGGTAGTATGCCCCGGAAAAGCTATATAAATTGGGCCTGGCAAATAATAGCAAATGTTGGAGATGCGGCTCTGCCAATGCAGGGCTGTTACACATGTTGTGGAATTGCCAATTAATTAATCTGGCTAATCATCTGGAAGTTAAGTAACCAAGTCCTGGGTATGACCATTCCCTTTGAGGCTGAGATCTTTGTATTAGGAGACACAAACAGGGCTTACTCACTGAGCTCCACAATAAAGGGATGGCTGCAGTTAGCAGCCCTGGGATACAAAAGGCTGATTCTGAGATACTGGAAGGACAGTCACTTACCTGGGCTGGAAGAATGGGCTAAATATTTGACGACCCTTGCCATAAATGAGAGAGTTAGTTATTTAAATGAAGGAATGTCACATAAATATGAAGTTATTTGGAATCCTTACTTTACATGGCTATCTGGAAACTGAAAGTTATAGGAATAGTAGCTGATAATGATAATAGAGAATACATATTAAGTGATAATTGGAATAGTAATATTAGTAAGACTGAGCAAAATGTAGAAAGATGTCCTATATTTTGGATGGAACAGGATACTAATTATTTACTTATAACTATATTGATTGGTTGAATATAAATATTCAATTTATAAAAAAATGTCAATGCACTTTTACGATTTTATGGATTATATGATTTATGATTGTAACATTTTTCTGAAAACAAAAAAATAATAAAATTTTGTTTGAAAAAAAAAAAAAAAGGACCCAGATCTTCAATTCCAAACAAAAGCACTAGAGGATTCACTGGCAATTGTTTACCTAACATAGCCCGCATTTCCTCTGCAACAGCCTCCTAGAACTTCTGTAAGACCGGGCAGGCACAGAAGGAACGAAAATAAGACCCTAATTCTGTTGCACACCTCCCGCACATCGGGGAAACAACTGGGTTGAATTTATGAACTACCACAGGGGGGCAATACAATCTGTGTATAAATTTATAAAAAGATTCTTTATATCTATTACAAAGTAATAACCCCCCCCCCCCCATGGAGTTGTAGCAACATAAGCCAGTCTTCCTCTTGAATAACCTTTCCCAGGTCCTGTTCCCATTGACCCTTAGTTTTACGGGTACAGTCAGGAAAGATTTTCCTACCTAAATAAGCAGCTTGCCTAATTAAGCCCCTTGCATCCTTTCTGGACACAAAAAACAGATGTTCCATATATGATAATGGTGAGTCCGAAGCCGACGCTCTTTCTAGCACAACAACATATGCCCTCAGTTGCAAGAATCTAAAGAAATGCACATTTGGTAACCCTAGCTCCACCCTAATCTCTTCAAAGGAACCCAGTTGATCGCTAACATATAAATCTCCAATACACTTGACTCCTTTAGTCTGCCACAACCAAAATCCCCCCATCTTCTACCCCAGGGAGAAAAAATGGGTTACCAACTACAGGGAGTAATAATGTCTCCTCTTGTCGTATCCCCAACAGTTTCCGAATCTGGTCTCAGCTCTCTAACACCGAGCTAACCAAAAGATTAACGTTGCCCAATCTTTTGTAAGCCTTACGACCCCCTTTTGAGAGATTTGCCGGGAGCCTACCAGGGCACAGCTCCTCCTCCAAATCAATCCACCCCGCAGCAACAGGCCTGTTCACCCAATCACTAATATATCTGTGTTGTATAGCCAGATAGTAACTTTAGAGATCTTGGAAATTCATCCCACCTCTCGAGACATCCACCTTAAGGCATCTCAAACTGATACAGGGACGCTTGCCAGCCACAGAAAATCAGAAAACGCTTTTTCCACCCTTTTAAGGTTGGCACCTGTCAGGTTTTTTACCTCGTGATCAGGTTTTCAGGGTCCCTATCAGGTAATCCAGTTTTGTTCTGTGCTGGTCAGGTTTTTTGAGCCATTTTGAGTGCTCACATACTTTTGAAACAGATTTTGTTGTATCACGCATTGCTTCAGCTGCATGTCCAGGTTACAGACAACTTCTGTTGTCAGTATATCTCTTTGTTTGTGAAAGCAGTCAAACTGGGAGGTGTAAAGTATGGTCATTAACACCATTAGCACTTATTTAACCTGATCATTTCCACTGCTCTTAAAGTGGCATAGCAGGAAAGCTGCCCCCACCTTTTGTAACAGTAATAGAGCCAGTTGTCTTCCACCTTCAATTGCTGGTAAACATTTTCATATCTGTAAATGAGTTTTCTTTTATCTCTCAATATTTATTAGGTAAACCAATCAATACATAAATACATAAGTAAATAAATAACTAGGAAGACTCTAGTAAAGTAACTTTAACAGGTACAGTACAGTATCTTAACATTTGTGTTGAAGTGGTGCTTTAAGTCTTGTCTTTTATTGATATAACAAATGGCTTTCTAGGAGGAACAATGCATGATGAGTCAAGAAAAGGGGTGGGGCTAGAGGCAGAGCTTAGGATCCGGTTTTTGCTTCATTCAAAGGTGGCAACCCTGTTGGCACCAGTAAGGCCCACATGTACTATCTACATAATATAAAGCATCCTGGGTAGAATATTGATTTTAAAAAGATTAATATGCCCTACCCAGGACATTGGCAGGTTCCTCCACCTACAAAGTTCTTCTACTGTTTTAGTAAGCAGGATGTAATTAAGCCGGTATATAGAACCCAGGTCTCTGCCCACTTGAATCCCAAGGTACTTAGAAGATGCAGAGACCATTTTCAGACACCATGTGTCAGATCTATTCCCGCCCTCACCCCATAGCATAATTTCAGAATTGCCTCGATTGAGCTTGTACCCCAAGAACGCTGCAAACTTATCAATTATAGTTAATAACAGTGAAATTAGAGCTGGATGGCTCTGTAACATAAAGGAGTATATCATCCACATAAAGGGTAACTTTATGAGGCTTTCCAGACTGCCCCACCACCCCTTTAATATCCAGGTAATCCTAGATACCCACTGCCAGTGGTTCTATGACCAGGTCAAACAGTAGGGAGGGAAGGGGTCACCCCTGCCATGTACCTCTGAACAGGGAGAAGCCATCCAAGAGTAAGCCATTCATCAAAACCCTGGCTACAGGGGCCCTATTCATCACCTGGACCATCCCCATGAAGTCGTCCTCCAGACAAAACTATGCCAACACCTCTATCAGATATTCCCATTCTGTGCAGTTGAAAGCCTTCTCGGTGTCCATGGACAGCACCGCCGTGCTGCCATGGCGCTGAGATGCAACCCAAATAACACTTAACAACTTATGCATATTATGATAGGAATATCGACCGCAAACAAAGCCAGTCTGGTTTGGGTGGACGAGCTCTGGGAGGATCCACTCCAGGTGCCCCACCAACACCTTTGCCAGGATTGTGACATCGCAATTCAATAGTGATATCGATCTATAAGACGAACACTCCAGCGGGTCCCTCCCCAGCTTGGGCACCATGCATATGACTGCCTCACAACAAGAAGCAGGGAGCACCCCCTCTTCTCGAACTTCCCTAAATAATTCCCACAGCAGGTCAATGATCTGCTCATACATAGTTTTATAAAATTCTGATGGAAAGCCATCTGGCCCACTAGCTTTCCACTTTTTTAAGCCTTGTATAGCCCGTCTAATTTCATCTTTAGTAATTTCCCTTCCAAGTAGTTCCTTTTGTGTCTCCGTCAACTGGGGGAGTTTAATATTATCCAAAAATTCTCAGGCTTGTCCCAGAGTGCCTGCGCATTCCGCCTGATATAACTACTGATAAAATTGACGAAACCTGTCCTTTATTTGCCTTTTATTTATTTATTTAGCTTTTGTTGACCAGATAAGTACACTAGACAAGTTATATGCCAATTTTTCAGGAATTTTTATCTTGAATGATTTCTCCCTAAGGATTTTTAATCCTGGAGTTGTGCGAATACATCTTCCTACCATTAATTAGTCTGACCAACAAGGGGCCAGGTTTGTTACGCCATTCAAAAAATTAGTTTTTAGCAAAAAAAAAAAGAATTCCGGGCATCTCCTAACAAAAAGGCATTCAATGTCTCCCAAGCCACTGTTAACTGTTTGAGTGTATCCTCAGAGCAATCCTGGGCCAGACTCTGCTCCAACAGCTTCACTTTCTGCTACAATTCCTCTCTTCTATGCCGACGCTCTTTTTGAATTTTGCAACAAAGCTGATGATAACCCCCATATATATGCTTTCCTAGCATCCTAATAAACTCCAGCAGAGATAGCGGTGCCCCTATTAGCATCCTGGAATATTTTCCAGTGGTTCTTGAGATGTTTTATAAATTCTTTATTACCAAGTAGGTACTTTGGCAACTTCCACAGAGGTGGCTCCTCCTTTGGCTCATTCATTCTACATACAAGTAAAACCATAGCATGGTCTAAGATAAAAATAGGGCTATGCTGCACTTTTTGAACGCTGTGAGACCAGTCCCGAGGGATAGATAATAAGTCAGTACATGACCACGTTCTGTGTGGGTTTGAATAAAAAGTGAATTATGTACAGCAGTGTCAGTGGCTCAGTAGGTAGCACACTCGCCTCTGAGGCTGGGAATTTCCCCGGTGTCCTGGCTAAATTTCCCTCATTCACTAAAAATACCACCAACAGCTTAATCTGGTTCAAGGTCAGTTGGCATTCATCTGTATCCCCCTCCCCCGGGTCGTGCCTGAAAATAGGCAGGATTTGTCTAGTGCACTTACCCGGTCAACAAAAACTAAATAAAATTGTTTTGCACCAGGGTTAGCTGACCTCCAACTATCTAATAAATCCAAGTTAGCCACTCCCTCAAGCCAGCATCATATCCCCCCAGTACTCCTACCCCATCCCTCGGAGTGGTCTGACACAAGTTTCATAGTGGTATTGAAGTCCCCAACCAGAATTAGGCCCTGGAATTGTTCCCTGACCAGAATATCCAAACTTCTCTGGTTAAAGGTTGGGTCAAAATTTGCAGGCGTATACACACTGGCCACAGTAATGGTTTCCCCATAAAGACTGCCCTCAACGAAAATATATCTTCCCTCTGAAGTGTCTGCAACCACCCGGGTAACCATAAAGGGAAACTGTTTATTTATCAATACAGCAGCCACCCCTCTCTTATGAGGTGTATTAGACTAGGCATAGTAAGCCCCTACCCACCCCAAACCAGCTTTTGGTGTTCATTGGGCAGTGCATGCGTCTCCTGCAATGAAGCGATGTGCGCTTGTTGCCTCCTCAAGGTGGTGTGCAAGCAGATAGGCTTTACTGGGGACGAGAAGCCGCTCACATTCCAAGAGGTTATTGTTATGTCTTTACTAACGCACATATACAAACACTGGCAATTGACATTTATTCCTTCCTGCCTTAAGCTTTAAACTAAAGATCCTAGACTGTATATGCCACTGAGTATTGCAGCTTAATCCACCAATTTCAGACCCATTATGCCAGAAACATCTACAAGATAAGATACAGAATAGAATAAACCTTAAAACATTTAACAATGCAACAAACACAAGATGAGATATCCCAAACCCCCGTCCCCTCCACCCCCTCCAACATACCCATATATCATAAAAAACTATCTACTCCTGCTGTTCAAACACAGAACAGCAAAATCCCTCACCATAGTAGACGCATATCCCTGCCCCCAACCCCTACAATATTTTATTAACATCACCCTTATATCAAATCCACAGCATCAGTCTCCAGGCCACACACTAGGCACCCCGATGCCAGAACCAAGTCACAGGTCTTCTCAACCCAGCCAGCTAAATTGCAAAAAAAAATATTCAGCTATACCCACATCCTGCCAGAGATTCCCATTCCACTCAAAAATGCTCTTCCCTACATCTTGAAAGCATATTATCATAGACCCCTTGGTCATCCCAGTGGTAATGAGAACAAACTGCCAAAAAGGTCCAAGCATCTAGGAGGCACCAAGCGCCCCGTGTACTTACAGTGTGACACCCGTCCCAGGACCCCTACCTTTCTGGAGTTCTTTACCAAATACATAAATACCTGTGATAAGACCAGTAAGGGATTCCTTCCCCCTCCCAGAATTGTCAAGACTTGAGTACTTTTCTGAAACAACAGGAAAATGTTAAACATTTAAAGCTAACACTTTATCAGAAAAAGAAACAGAAAAAGTGGGGAAACCACCCCCACCCCCACTCCAGTATCAATAACTGTGCTGAATTAACTATTTTGCAATAAACAAACCACCCTGTGAGCAGACCCTTTGACCACGCACCATCTGCCCGCCAGCAACCTCCTCATCCCTCCCCCCATACCCCCACCCCCTCAGACCAGCACAGAAGTCTGCAGGTATAAGTCTATGGGGCACCTTTTAATGTACAGTCTTTACTGTTATCATGCAGGGTCGAGTTGTATCCCTAGTGGCTGCCGGCTGTTCAGTCGATCCATGGTCCAAGCAAAGAGGCGCGGGAGGAGGCGGCACGAAAATCAAATCTCACGTGCCCCACCCACCCCCGCAGCCCCCCGGCTTACCTTGACTCCAGTAGTGCATGCAGCAGGCATTCAACCTCACTCTCCCTTATGTCTTGAAAGCATATTGTCATAGACCCCTGGATTGCCCCCATGGTAATGAGAACGAAAATCCAAAAAGGTCCATGCATCTAGGAGACCACAAGCACCCAGTGTAGTTGCAGTGTGACCCCAGACCCCTATCTTCCTGGAGTTCTTTACCAAATACATAAATACCTGTGATAAGACCAGGAAGGGATTCCCTCCCCCTCCAAGAATCGTCAAGACTCGAGTACTTTTCTGAAACAACAGGAACATGTTTAACATTTAAAGCTAACACTTTATCAGAGAAAGAAACAGAAAAAGAGGGAACCCCCCACTCCAGTGTCAATAACTGTGCTGAATTAACTATTTTGCAATAAACAAACCACCCTGTGCACAGACCCTTTGATGACCGGCCACCCACCCGCCAGCAACCTTCTCATCCCTCCCCCCCAGACCAGTATGGAAGTCTGCAGGTATAAGTCTATGGGGCACCTTTTAATATACAATCTTTTCCGTTATCATGCAGGGTTGACTTCCATCCCTAGTGCCTGCCGACTGTTCAGTCAATCTATGGTCCAGGCAAGGAGGCATGGAAGGCGGCGGCATGAAAATCAAATCACACATGCCTTGCCCACCCCTCGCATCCCCCCCCCCACGGCTTACCTTGACTCCAGTAGTGCATGCCGCAGGCAGCCAACCTCACTCTCCATCAGGCCCAGACTCCAGAAACAGTCATCTGGCCAAAGCAGGGAGAGAGGGTCACCAAAGGAACCATAACGATTGTTCTTTTGACTTCCTTTTCCACATAGTCCCCATGCCTATAACCGGTCTGGGGCAAAACATAAATATCTTTCCATGAGTTAAGGCTTCTCTACTAAAAAACAGTAGAACCATCTACCCTCAAGCAGTCCAAAGCAGCAGGAGGAGACCACAGGGGGGAGAGGACCATTAGCTTGGGTAAGACAGTCAGCTCCAGGTCGCGCATAGTTAAAAACAGAACCAGAGTCGGCAAAACAAATACGTGAGCATCACAGCCCAAAGAAGCTTATCCAGTGTCCGATCCGTCTTCAGCCCATCCTGCTCTTCAGCTCTGCAACAAATGTGGCTGCCTTCTCCGATTCCCAGAAGGTGTCAGCAGCTTCTTCATATTTAATCTTGAGGACAGCAGGATAAGTTATGTAGTTCTCAAGTTTCAGTTCACGCAGTTGACTGATGACTGGGTTAAAAGCCCACCATTTCTTTTAGAGCTGATTTGAGTGATCCTGTGACAGAAACAGGCGGGTCCCCTCGTATTTGAGCTCTTTCATTTAATGGTGGGCATTCAGCACAGTTTCAATCTTGAAATTATGGAACCAAAAGATTAGTTGGTGAGTCACCTGTCCCGCAGGTCTCGTGTGACGGCTCTGTGAGCCCGCTCGAGTTTGTATCTGCCAGCTTTCAGTTGCAGTCCCAACAAGGCCAGGAGCATCTCAGAGCAGAAATCTGGCACATGTGTCCCTTCTTTACCCTCCAGCAATCCTCTCAGCTGAAGATTAAGGCACTGATGATAATTTTCTTGATAGTCAAATATGTCTTTAATATCAGCAAGTTCCTTTTCCAGCACCGATAGTTTCCCTGGGAAAGGATCTACCATGTTCTCCAAATAAGAAATCCTCTCCTCGGCTTCAGTAATCCTTGTGGCTTGAGCATCTGTCTGCTCAACAATAACTTGCAATCAAGCATCTAATTGTTGCTCCATCTTTGCTAGCTGTGGCTCCTGAGCTTCCAAAACCTGTGTAGTTACCTCGCAGCCCAGGGAGGACATCTCTGCAGTGGAGAGCAAAATTGAGTCCAAAGCATCAGTCTGCAACACTGCGATCTGCTTCTTTTGGGATGTAGTATAGCGCAGTGGTTTAAGGCTCTGAGCTGCAAACGTGGAGATCTGGGTTTGAATCCCACAGCCTTTACTTGCATACTGTGTGACCCTGAGCAAGTCACTTAACTTCCTTGTGCTCCCAGGTCGCACCTGGAATCAAGCTTCAGCTTAGTGTGCCTCTCCTGGTTAAACAATTTCCCCTTTCCTTTCCTTTCCCCCATCCCCCTTTTGTTGTTTTAACAGAAGAACGTGGTGCCTTTCAGAATTCTGAGCCAAATATTCATCCATGTTCAGTTCTAGTGCTAGTACAGTCAAGATTAAGCAGTTTTAAAATTGGGTGCTGTAGATTTTAATTCGATTATATCCTGTAGAGGTGGGAGCTGCAGGTAAACATGTCTTCACTTCTCGTGGCTGATTGGCACCCTCAACAATGCTGTTTAATGAAACATAGAAATCTGTCAGCAAAAAAGGACCACTTGGCCCATCTAGTCTGCCCTATCCCCACTCCATGGCTCCTTTGCCATAATTTCTTTACTCCCTGCTTCCTTTTATACCCTCACCTCTCATGCCAGCATTCTGCTTGCCGTCCCCACCACCTTGTTGCACTGATTTGCCACCTTTAGGTTATCTGAAATGATAATCCCTAGATCCCTTTCCTGCTTTGTTGCCTCAAGTTTCTCTCCCCCAGTGTGTAGCTTGCCTTTGGAGTCCTGCGCCCTATGTGCATTATCTTGCACTTCTTTACATTAAAGCACAATTGCCTCCTCCCTGACCTCTCCTCCAGCTTGCCTAGATCATCCCTCATTTTCTCCACACACACCTCCCCCGCCCGGTGTATCCACCCTGTTACTGATCTTTGTGTCATCTGCAAATACACACCTTCCCATGTAGACCGTCCGTTATATCCCCAGTGTAGTTGTTAAACAGTATTGGGCCCAATACTGACCAATGGGGCACCCCACTTGTCACTTTCTTCTCCCTGGAGTGAGCCCCATTGACAACCATCCTATGAGTTCTGCCTTCTAAACAGTTTTTCGCCCAATTTGTTCATTTCCTCCCTACCCCTAAGCTGCCCAGCTTGTTCACCAGCCTCCTGTGAGGGAACGGTATTGAAAGCTTTACTGAAGTCCAGATAGGCCATGTCCACCACCCCTCCTTGATCACATACCTCCGTCATCTCGTCAAAGAATTCAATCAGGTTCATCTGGCATGATCTTCCTCCTGTAAATCCGTGCTGGCTGTCGTCCAAGAGCCCTCCCTCCTCCAGATAGTGTACTAATCTTTCCTTTATCAGTGCCTCCATTAGTTTACCCACCAAGGAGGTAAGACTGACTGGACGATAGTTTTCTGGATTCTCCCTCCCTCAACTCTTGTGCAATGGCATCATGCCTGCCTTTTTCTAGTCCCCTGGGACTTTTCCCTTGCCCAAGGACAGATTAAACAGCTTTGCGAGTGGTGCTGCAAGCTCCTCCTTCATCTCCTTCAGAACCCTAGGATGTAGTGCATCAGGCCCCATTGCCTTGTCCACCCTTAATTTACCTAGTTCTTCCAATGCCCTACATTGCATAAAACGATTTGTGTCTACCTCCCTGCCCTCCAGTCCCCTGACTCTTAGCTCTGGCCCCCTTCCCTCCTCTTTGATCGTGAATACTGAGCTAACATATCTGTTTAACATGTCTGCTTTATCTTCATCCTTCTCGATCAGAGCTCCCCCTCCCCTTTTAGCTTCATTATATCCTGTTTACATTTTTTTCTCTTGCTGATTTACCTTAAAAACATTTTGTTCCCCCTCCTGGCTTCCCTCGCTATTTTCTCTTCTATGTCTGACTTTGCCCTCCTGACTATTTGCCCTGCCACCTGAAGCTTTTCCCTATATACTTCCCTTTCCTACCTTCCTTGAGTAGCTTTGTATAACCTGAAAGTTTTCTTTTTTCCCTTATTGCCCCCGCCACCTCTTTGGTGAACCAAAGCAGCTTTCTTCCACATTTTTTCTTGCTCACCTCCATAATGCACTGCTCTGTTGCCCTCAAGATTCCCCCTTTATTGCCTCCTACAGTTTCTCAGTGTCCCTCCAGATTCTCCTTCCTTCCATCTCCCACCTGAAAATTCCCTCATTTTCTGAAAATCTGCACTCCAGAAGTCCATTACCCTGGTGGTGGTATGACTTGCTTTCATTCCCGTCCTAATACTAAACCTGACTGTTCTATGGTCGCTGCCTCCTAGATAATGCATAGGGCTCAATTTGGATGTAGAGTGGGCAAGCATCACTCTATTCAAAGGTTATTTGTGCATGAGCAGCCAAATGAGGCCCATGAGTTTGCAGGAGTACACAGGGTGAAATTCAAATGAATTTTTTTTGTGGGGGGCAGTTTCTGAATCATAAAATGAGTATTAGCAGCTTGAACTTTGCAACATTGTTACACTTTATTTTCACAGTCTTTTTGAATTGGGGGATTAAACGTCCCATTAAATTCACAATTTGAAGAAGTTAAGATACTGCAGACATTTCACATGAAAACTTCAATGTCCTGCAATAGCTGAATATTTTTACCTTAAAATAAATCTGTAGTGTTGTTTCTCCAGAAGTTTACTGAACTTACACAGGATCAAAGTGAGGATCTTGAAGAATTTTTTTTCTTGCAAACAAAAATTGATGAGTTTTACTTTTATGCAATTGCCAAACTTAGCTACAAAATAAACTTTAATATATTTCCCACACAATTTTGTGATGTTTCACATTGTGGAACGTCAAACTTTGCAGTCTTCTTCAGTTAAGAACAACAGTTTTGGACCTTTATTCCCTAAGTAGATGTAGACTATTAGTACAAATGATGTAGCTTCTATGCCACTAAAAATGGGGTCTGAGATTTGTTGCATTCAATCTTCAATCCAACACCTATCTATCCCTTTCATCTTAAACTTAATGTGGGACATGCATTTTTAATTAAAATGTCCTTTATAGTAAGCTGTAGAGAGGAAGACTGAGCTTATCAGGAGCAATCTCTTTCTGCGAGGGCATTCTCCCATCCTATACTGACACCTAAGTAACTACATGTGTAAATGCAGTCAGAGTGACTACTGGGGTGAAGATACTGGATGGTGTCAAGTGTGGCCCACTTCTGCATTGTTACCTGCACTTGACACCCTTGCTACTGGCATCCTGGGGGGTGGCTAAATGTAAAAAGGTGAAAACCTAGATAGTGCAATAGAACAATATTAGCCCTGCCAACCTGAATTTTACCACCCTGCTCATTTGAGGACCAAAGGCGGATCTGCCATGACCCCTGAAGGAATCCATCATGGAGGACCAGGCAAAGCAAGAAGCCCAGTGGTGGCATCTGCTGAAACCCTGCTGTTATCCATCTGCACAGGTGCTCCCATACCCTGTCCTGTAATACATATTAAGTCACTGGTAGTCTAGCGACTCCCCCATCCACCTGATTGCCCATCATGAGGGTCATAGTTGTCCCTTGTAGTCTACTGGTGCCCCCCCGGCCCTCTGATCACCCATCCTGACAATCATATTTGTTTCTGGTAGCCTAGTTGTCCCCCCAAGTCATATTCATCCCTGGTAGTCTAGTGGTTCCCTCAGCCCCCATTTACATGTTCTGACCTTTATATACAGTCATTGGTGGTCTAGTGGATCCCCATCCACCCAACAATGCTACTGACCCCCATCCCGACCTGCCCACTGCGGACCTTCTTCCCCCACTCCTCTCCTCGTCCTGTTCATTGAAGCCAATATATGGCATTAAAATCGATAACTGGCACAGCCCTCTGCTCACCACCTCAGCTGGTTGCCACTAATTGTCAGTGAGCAATCACACGCCTACTGCAGAAACACAGAAATATAGAATTTGATGGCAAATAAGGACCGCTCAGCTCAAGTAGTCTGCCCTTTTTTCCTTACCTACAGTGTCACTGCAGAGCCTACTTGATCTCCAGCTCTTTCTCCCCTTCCCACCTTCCTTTCCACTAAGATTCCTTTATTCTTATCTGATGCACTCTTGAACCCCACCATTCTTTTCACCCTACCACCTCTGCCGGTAGACTGTTCCAAGAATCCATTACTCTTTCTGTGAGGAAGTATTTCCTCACATTTCTCCTGAATCTACCTCCTTTCAACTCCACTGCATGTCCCCTTGTTCTTGGGCAGCTTTTTTTGTTTCTGAAAAATACTTCCCTCCTGTACTTTATTTACCCCCTGAGGTACTGTACTTAAAAGTTCTCAGCTGCCTCCGTGGTGCCAGGTGATAGGGTTCGTGTGGCACGCTGGGTGACCCGGGTTCGCATCCTGAACCAGGGGCGGCAGGAGTGGAGGCCAGCAGGGAGGATTCAAGAGTGTCCATCGGATGCTCTCCTCCCGGGGTGGGAGGGACAGGGATGCACTACCCTGGGCGGCTCCTGGTGGCCGAGTTCAGCACCATGTAATGCATCATGGGTGACCACATGATGCATGCGCAGGCAGCAAGGACACCGCGGTGTGCATCCAGTATGGGGAGGGCAGAAAACCAGGAAAATGTCTGCTTCATTGCTGGATGACGGTGGCCCCCATCCTCCCGATGCTACAGTAGCCAGGATAGCCCCTATGCTACACCCCCTCACTGCTCCAGCCCAAATGGCAGAAGGCACCTCCGGGCACTGGATAGTCTCCCCTCCCAGTTCCCCCACGGGTAGGTGGGCCCCCCTGTTGAAGGGATACGGCAGGACAACCGGAGAGGCAGGATCAGGGGGCAGTTGTCGGCAGGAATGGAGGATCACGGCGATGGTAGGAGAGTGGACACCCGGAGGAGAGGTCAGTGAGGATGGTCGCCGGTAGGAGGTAAAAACAGATAATACAAAAAAAAGTTCTCTATCATATCCCCTTCCTCTCTCCTTCCTTCCAGGATGTACATAATGAGGTCCTTTAGTCTCTCCTCATAGGGCTTTTGATACAGACCCTGCACCATTTTAGCTGCCCTCTTTTGGACAGCCTCCACTCTATGTTCTTCCAGAGATGTGGTTTCTAGAACTGACACAGTACCCTACATGGGGTCTTACCAGCAATCTGTGCAGAGGCAATATCACCTCCCTCTTTCTGCTGGTGATAACCCTCCCTATGCACCCCAGCATCCCACTAGCCCTCTCAACTGCCTTGCAACACTGCCTGGCTACCTTTTTTTTAATATAGGTTTTTTATCCCTCTTTCCTGCGGGGTTGACAGTCAGCTCCAGCCCCTCCCTTGGAGGGGCTTACTTTCCGACCCTGGCATCCCCCACCAGTCCTTCCTTGGAAGGTCCCCACGGGTTACCCCCTGTGGCAGGGCCAAGGGCGAGGAGCGTTGACTCTCCCCTCCCCCAGAAACCAACATCTAGACTCTGGGGGGCTGATGCGGGCACAGCCAGGCCATCATGGAGCCTGCCAGCTCCATTTTCCATTTTTTGTCCCATCCCCTTGCCATGGTCGCTCACACATGTGATTAGGCACATGCACACAGCGATTCACAGCACCCTCCCTATTCTAGCCGCTCACCGTCTGGACTACCCCCAGGCCCCCACTCGGGGGCAGCCCTGCAGCGGGAGCGACTGTGACCCTCCCCCAGGAGAGGAGAGCTGCTTTACAGCTGCTCAATCCAACTTCCACCTCCCCGGCCAACCCCCAGCGACCTAGGCTCACTCCGGAATCTGGGTAGCCCGTGCAGTGCGAGGTGTGGTGTCCAGCACCTCAACACTCAGTGCCATCAGGCTGGCCTCACTGGCTACCTTTAAGGTCATCAGATATGCTTACCTCCAGGTCGCTTTCCTGCTTGGTAATCGTCAGTATCTCCCCACCCATTTTCTACTCTGTCCCAGGTTTCTGGGCCCCAAGTGCATTATTTTGCCCTTTTTTGCATAAAATCCTAGCTGCCATACCCTTGACCACTCCTTGAGTTTTCTCATGTCTCTGCTCATTCTCTCCACCCCCTCGGCATGTCCATTCTGTTGTACATTTTCTTTTTTTTTTATATAAGTGTTTAGCGTCTTACATCCCTTGCTGCCCCCTTCTGACCAACCTACCCAGCCACAACACCCCGGTCATCTGCAGCCAGGGGGGGTTTCCTCTTTTTTCTCCCTTACCCATTGCTGGGGTGCACACGCCAGACATGCATATGTGGAGGCGCGCATGTCCATGGAAGTCCTGCAGCACCCTCCCTTCCTTGGCACCCTGCAGACCCACACTGCCACTCAGGGACAGTCATTCAGTGGGAGCACCAGTCCTCCCTCCCTGGAAAAGGAGAGCAGTTCTTCGGACGATCGATCCTCTCCCTTCCCAGCCGACCCTCGGTGGCCCGCTTGCACTGTGAACACGGGTCATTGGTGTAGCAGGAGGTAAGGCATGGATGCCTCAGCCCTCCATGTCACTGGGCCAGCTAAACATTTTTTTTTCAATTTCTACTTTCTACCCCCTTCTTCTCCAGCCACTCCTATGCCTCAGGACCTGCCTGCCACCTCCTGATGCCTTGGCCCCCCAGCCAAGGCCACCTACGGCCATTAAGCCTTGGGCATACCCCCCCAGATGGGGTTGGGGTGGGGAGATTTACTCCTGGACTCTTGCATCTTGTCAGATGGTGTCATGTGCATGGGGAGGCAGAGACCTGGGATGTACCATGGTCATCATCGTGGAGGTGCTGGGCCCAGTTTTTCCTTGTTCCTCCAGTATCCACATGGGATGTCACCTACGTGGACGCCAGTGCAGGCCTGCACATACCTGTGCACTTGTCTGCTTGCTGACATCAGCAACGTCCCCACCCTCCTCTTCAGCCCACCAGCTGCACTACCACCTGTGTCCCCCAGGTGGCAGTATTGCAGCAGAAGACAGAACCCTCCCTCCCTCCCTGGAGAAGGAGATTGTCTTCTGGGATGCTCAATCCTCCTCCTCCCCCCCGTCTGGCCCCATGACAACCCAAGCTCACTCCTGAACTCAGGTCACCAACATTGTGAGTGATAGTGCTACCACTGCGCTGACGCACTAGCGTACCTATTGCCCATTTTGGAGTCTCCACAAAGAAGCAGACACTCCCTTACAGCTTCTCTGCAATGTCACTTATAAATACATTAAAGAAGACCGGTCCCAGTACTGATCACTGAGACACCCCATTGGCCACCTTCCCCACTCCAGAATGAACTCCATTTACCACCCCCTCCTATCACCTATCCCATAACCAAGTTCTTACCCAGTTTACTACCTTTGGACCAACCCCTAAGCTGCCCACATTCTTCATGAGTCTTCTGTGTGAAATGCTGTTGAAAACCTTACTGAAATCTACATAAGCCACATCCACTGCTCCACTCTGATCTAATTCCCTGGTCACCCAGTCAAAGAAATCTATCAGATTTGCTTGATATGACCCCCGCCCTGCTGAACCCATGCTGCCTTGGGTCTTGTAACCCACTGGATTCAAGATATTCCACAATCTTTTCCTTCAGCAGTGATTCCATTAACTTTCCCACCATTGATGTCAAGCTGACTGGACTATAATTGCCAGCCTCCTCCCTGCCACCACTTTTGTGAAGTGGGACTACATCTGCCCACCTCCAGTCCTCCGGAACCACTCCTATTTCCAGTGAGTTATTAAATAGGACTATCAGAGGTGCAGACAGTACCTCCCTAAGCTCCCTCAATACACTCCATCTGGCCCCATCGCTATGTCCACTTTCAGATTTGTGATTCACTTCAGGACTCTTTCCTCCAAAAAAAGGACTAGGGTCCACCTCCCTCCCTCCCTTCCGCCAAAGTTCCTGTTACTTTTTTGTGTCCTCTCCTTTTTCTTTCTGCTGTGAATACAGAACAAAAGTATTTGTTCAGGATGTCTGCCTTTTCCTGGTCTATATCTGCATAGTCCCTCCCTTCCTTTCTTAAAGGACACCTAAACAACATTTTGCCAACAAACTATTCAAAAATTCAATTTTATAAGGGACTAAAGGAAAGGCTGCTGTTTACAGTGATGCTAGCATTGCATTTAACATGAATGGTTTTGTAGCATCTGAAAAAGTAAGCATTAGTCTTCCAATTTCAATAAAACCTGCTCTGCCTGTTCCCTAAAATGGCAGCTAAATATGTGAAGTGATGACATCATTGGAGTTAGAGGCAGAGAGCTACATGGCTCTCTATAGTGCTAACTAGTTCTGCTTCCCCCTTTGTTTAGAATTATTTCACCAAAATGATCAAAATCCTGACTTAACATGCAGATTATTTTGATCAGTACACATGTTAGGCTATGATTTTGTTAATTTTTTTTTTACTTTAATGTGCTGAAATTGTGTCGTAATCCAACCAACTTTCTCTTTGGCAAGAGGAGTTGTAGAGATTACATTGTTAGAACCTAGAGGGATGGGGGATGGGAGGAACTAGGGGAAGAACAGGCAGAGGCACTCAATGAGTACTTCTGTTCGGTGTTCACAAAAAAAAGGGATGGCCCAATACCGCAGGGGAAAGGGGGCAAGGGTGAAGGGGGGGCAGAGATAACAGATGGGGTCATCCAAGAGGATAGAGTTCTAAAAGGGCCTTAAAGCCTTCCAGGTAGACAAGGCATCAGGACCAGACGGTGTACACCCAAGGGTCCTGAAGGAAATGGTGGAGGTATTGGCAGGTCCTCTGATGGACCTCTTCAGCACCTCCTTGGAGATATGTATAACCTAGAGCAAAGGAGGAAGAAAGGTGATATGATCGAAACATTCAAACACCTTAAGGGCATTAACAAGGTGAAAGAGTCTAACATGTTTAAATATAAGAAAATAGCAGGACAAGAGGACACAGCATGAGATTAGAGAGAGGCTGATTAAGGGGTAAGTGGGTCATGAGGGGACCCTGGGACTGTATATGACTGTCAAGATGGACAATCTGAGGTGGGGCAGGAGGACCCCTAGACTACTAGGGATGGGATATGACTGTCAGGATGGGTACTTGGGGGGTGGCGGAGCATGCATTCTAATCAGTCCACAATGCAAATGGACCATAGTGATTTGCATGCCCAATGAGATCATTAGCATGCTAGGGCTGAATATGGCCCTCAGGAGCCTTGGTGCTAGACTGTTTGGGCCACACTATCACTTTTGGGCTCCTGTGGGCCATGTCCAATTTGGGACTCTGTCAGTACAGCACATAGTCACTATACACTGCGCCAACAGAGCTTCATATTTAAACAGTTTGCATACTCCCGTCAGAGCACACTGTCTGAATATGCTCCCGAGTTGGCCATGTGCTAATTCGTAGTGCTCCTGCCTGCAAAGCACACACAGTCAGCTTTTAAATATAGGGGCCAAACTCTTTTTTGGTTTTTATTAAATACAATTAGAGATCGCCCCAATAAAAAGTAACAGCGAAATTTAAAATAATAAATAGTCCAAATCCATGAAAAACAGCTGTAAAAGTATTATTTTTTTAGTCTGACTCCCCCAGCCCTTTCAGACACACTGACCTATAATAGAAACAGTGATTTTTTTAAAATTTTATACTATCTATTTAGCCCTCCGGCTAGGGTTCGGTGGCAGTGCACCACCTCTTCCGCCTGATCAGGGATCATTCTGCACGGACGGGGTGGGGGTGGGATTTTCCATTTTAACTGACTTTTCTGTCCCCATCCCAAGGACCTCGGCAAACAGGACAACGTCCAAGTGGTAAGCTGTGGTGAGGCACTGCTTCCGCCACTCGCCTAACGATGCCCTCCCCACCCGACACTGCCCACTAGTTGGCGTGGTGCCTGACCCACCCCAGGAGTTAAGAGTCACCAATCAGCGACTCAGTCCAGCTTCCCCTCCAGCTGACTCCTGGCGTCCCAGGCTCGTTCCCAAACCAGAGTCGCCAGCGTAGCACGAAGTGTGGTGTCCAGCGCCTCAACCCTCAGTGCCACGGGCCAACTACAGTGGGTTTTTTTTTTAAATAAATAAAGGCTAATACACTATACAGAACCTTAATTCTTACACAGTGCATACCATTAATTTTAATATACCTTTCCGGCATGCTGATGATTCAGACATGCTGACAGGCCACTAAACTGTTTGCATGTGACTGTTTTCTAGCACATTGGCGAAGTGGTGTGCCAGCATGCCAGGGCACAAATGAACACTCCATCCTGGTTTTCCGTCATGCCACCACTTGAGAAGAGTGGCATGCTGGCACAGACTCCAACCTCTTACTGTGTCTCAATCATCTGCAACAGCAAAAATGTGAAGGCAGGGTATGGGTGAAATCATGACAGCCTGACCAACCCAAAACTGTAAAAAACGGACTGGCTGCTCTGGCAGGAATGGGCACAACTCATGTGGTCTGGCTCTTTTGGCCGGATCAGTCACTCCAGTTTTTACTGTTTTGATCTGTCCATTCCGGATTTCATCTAAGGGGAGGATATGGGTGAAGTCCGGACCAGTGGCTCAAACAGGAGCAAAATGGTAAAAGGTCTGGTCTGGCAGTCTGGATTTCACCCATACCCTTACCTGATGAAATCTGGACCAGCTGACTGACTGGTCCAGCCTGGAAGTGGGAATGTGCAAGTTGCTCCTGGTCCAGTTTATACCATTTTCGGACCAGTTAGGATTTTACCAAATCCCATAAGGTAGGCTTACATCATGAATCAGCATGCTACTAAATACTCTGCTGGTCTGCAGAGAAGCACATGTATCCCCCCCCCACCACCACACACACAGACTAGATATTTAACTTTTTTTCTCTTTATTAAATGTAGTACAGATCACCCTCACCCCCACTCCTTAAGGCAAACTGAACTGTTAGTCCAAAATCCTGATTACCAAAGAGCAGGAAGCTGATCCCCCCTCCACAGACTCAAATCAGAATGATAAATATATATTTTTTGGCTTTACTGAATGCCTTATAAGCACCCCTTTCAACCACACTAAATAATGACAGTAACAACAGTTTTTTTCCTGCTCCTTCCCATGCCCCCTCAGTGCCCCTCTTCTTTGGGTCCCTCACGTGCTCCTCCTGCATGCTGGACTCAACCATCATACTGGCTCTTACCTCCATGCACCCCGATTTCTACAACTTTCCCTAGGTTCTGGTTTATCCCTGCTGGGGGGGGGGCATCCCTGCTCTCACCTAGAAGAAAGCCCCACAGAAGTTAGGATGCTGTTGTGGGGGGCCAGGACAGTGCGCTGGGTGGTCGGATTGGGTGGCATGAGAGACACACTGAGGGCTGTCATCCAACGCATCAGAAGTGGTTTATTTTCACATTTTCTCCCCTCCCTCAGCATTCCCCCAATGTAATGGTCGCCCATTGTGGCATCCTGGGGAGATACATGGCAACATGTGGTCACCCATGCCATCAAATGCATCTCTACCGGGCTACCACCAGGAACTGCTCAAGGAGCAGTGCAAGCTATTCCCTTCCCCAGGAAGGAAAGCATCCATGTGAACACTCTTTACCTTCCCTGCCAGTCTCCACTTCAGTCGTCCTGGCTTTGGGGCATGAAGCTGGGTTGGCAGCATGCCAAGTGAGCACCTCACCACTCTGCATCATGGAGGTGTCCCTTTTTAAGTTTTTTAATTAAAGTCTGACATTAGAATCACTTCAAAGGAATGAACACAGCAGCAAAATCCATATTGAACTGTCTTCATTGGCATGCCGAGCCTTTCAAAAGGTGATTAAATGATTGTTTGATAAATAGAGAGGATTTTGTCTATATGTTAAGTTTTTCTTCCACTACTACCATTTGCTAGATTTTCATTTGTTATCAACCTATCACAGTACCATAAACTCTGGTATGCCAATTATTTGGACATACAGACTGAATACTGTTTGTTGGCATGCTGTCGCCTTGGCAGAGCGATGTGCCAGAGGAAAAATGCACTCCCAATTTACCAGCATGCCAGCACCTGAGAAGAGTGGCGTGCCAGTATGCCCAAATAGGCTGCAACCCCTACTGCTCATGTCTTCATCATGTGCAGCAGCCACAGTCTGAAGGCAGGCTCACACCATGAATCAGCGTGCTGCTGAATGCTCTGCTGATTAAGAAAGCAGGGTGTGTATTCCCCCCTTCATGCACAAAGAGTAGAAATTAGACATACTATTGTTTTCTTTATTAGATGCAGTACAAGTCATCCCCACCCCTTTTAGGAAAACTGAACCATTACAAATGACAATTTGTTTTTTTTGCTGTATTGGTATTTATGCTCCTCTTGGCAGGACGAGCGGCTGGTTCTGCTCTGTCCCATCAGCTGTGGCTGTCCCTTATTCTCCTCAGGACTGGGGACCAGTATCCCCTGTGGATCCCCCCCCCGTGGTGGGGCCAGAAAGGGAGGGCAGTCCTCCCTCACCAGATCCTGAGAGAGTGGGTGGGCCAATGACTTGATGGACAAGACTTCAAGGAGCCTGTCCCCCAGGTTCTCCTCCTTGAGTTTCCTCACTGGGCTCCAAACATGATGCTCAATGAGCACAATGTGTGTGCTCCGCCTCCATGGAGTTACGCCTCCCGTGCTCTGTTGCACCCCCTGCAGTGGTGATTCACGTGCACCTCCACCAGGAGTCCTCCAGGTGTTGGTCGATTGCCAAGCCATGAAGTCCCCCCTTCCCAAGGGAGGAGAGCAGTTTGGCGGATGCTCGAACCTTCCTTCCTTCCCTGGCCAACCCCAAGTGACCAGCTTCTGTTCCCAAATGCTGGACACTGGTGTGTAAAAAGATAAGATACCACTGGGCCGGTGACAAAAGTTTGAAAAGTAAAAAACAGTCGGAAGCTGACCCAGTGGCATGGTGGGCTGAGGTGCTGGATGCCTTACCTCCTGCCATGCTGACGCAGCAGATTCAGACCAGGGTCACTAAGAGGCTGAGGAAGGACTGTGTGTCCTAAGAGGGCTCTCCTCCCTTGGGGAGGGGGATTCTGAGTCTCACCACCTGCTTGCCACCTGGCAGAGGTCAGGTGGCAGCACCGGCAGGGCCAGCCGATGTGGGGAAGCATGTGCCCGATGTGGGGAGACATGTGCTGATGTGGGGAAGCATGTACCCAACATGGGGAAACATGTTCCCAATGTGGGGAAGCATGTGCTGATGCATGCATCAGCATCAACATGCACATGAGTGTGTGTGTCACACGTAGATTCCCTGGGAAGAAAATCAAAGGAAACAGCACCAGCTCACTTGGAGTCCCTCGCAGGCACCGTGTGACCCTACATGATCGTCTACTCGCCAATATGGCTTTGTGTAAGTGGTAGTTAACCCATAGGTCCATGAGATGAGTCAGTGACACTGTGGGTGATACCATCAAGGCTAGGGGCGGAAGCCACAAGAAACACAATAAAATAAGGAAGAGGGGGGAGAAAAACACACACGGTCTGACTCTGACATCTTTACTGCTAAAGCGCAGGATGTGGCTCCCCCCCCCCAACACACATACACTAGCAGGTTCTAATTTACTGGTATTTTTGTTTTTTTAAAGGAAAACTACACCCTCATATCTTCTAAATGTCATCTGTTTCCATGTCAATAGACATATCTTTCCATATAGCTGTTAAAGATGTATTCAACTGTCTTAGTCTGTTTTCACAGCTCATACTTGGCCCTGTTACTGTCATGGGGGGCTCCATTTCACGGTTGTTGAAATCTCTTTGTCCCTGAGAGCTGCGTTAACATATGAAAACATGATGCATAATCAACCTTTAAACTCCCCAGTATGCCTGTCTGCTTAATCAGTCTTAAAAGAAACAAGTTGCAAGAAGATGTGAAATACCACATTTACCTTCAGTGAGCTTTGTAAACTATCTAAGTTATAATGCAGGTGTTTTCCTTTTAAACTCTATTTGGTTTAGGAGTTTCCAGAGAGTTTTTGCAGGGGATTTGTTCTTTCAGCATAGAGATACATGATATAAATGGTTACTCTGACATCATGTTCTCATATGTTATTGCAGTTCTCATAGACAATGAGATTTCAACAACCATGAAGTGGAGACACCCCAGGGCAGTCTCAGGGGGCTACCATGAGCACTGAAAACAAACTAAAGCTAACACATGTATGCCCAACAGCTACATGAAAGGAATTGTTTGTTGACATGGAAACATAAAATTTAAATGACATGAGGGTGTAGTTTTCCTTTAAATGCTTTAAGCGCCCCATTCTTCAGCCACATTGAATAATAACAGGGACAACAGTTATATTTCTTTAAATAAAGACTGACATCAGAATCCGGAGTAAGAAGCATAATGGGCAGATTGAGAGAAATTGCAAGGAAACAAATAAGCACACGCAGACCCAACAGGTATAAAGAAAGATTTTATTGGGTGTCATAGACTAGAGTACATGCTCAGCAGGGAGGGGGTTGGAGTCCGATAGAACTCTGTGACCCTGATATTCAAAGGTTAGTATCCAGGTTTGCATGAGTGTTCCTGGCCGGCCCATATTTAGAAGCCCTGAAAGCGCTCCTCAAACTTGGCATTGCCAAAGCGCTAAAATACCGCTGCACCTATGCAAATGAAGGGGTTCCCTCATGCATACCAGCGCAGTGGCATATTCAAAGGTTAGTGTGGTGGTAAACAGCCCCCAAGTGACTGAAATCTACATCTAAATGGGGCATTAACCTAGCACCCCTCGATGGCAGGGTGGCTGTACTGCAGCTGCCTATCCCCGGTTGAGCTGTGCTGCACAGTCTCTGGTGGTTCAGTTTGGCCCCCCCATCCTCGATCACTCCTCCGAGTGCTCTGCAATCCTCCCTGGTGGTCTAGTGCATCCTCTCACCCTCCTGATCACTCCTCCGAGCTGTGTTATGGATACCGTGGTGGTCTAATGTGTCCCCCACACCCCAGTCACTCCTCTGAGGGCTCAGTAATCCTCCAGGGAGGGGAGGTCTAGTGTGTCCCCCCTCCACCTCTCCAATCACTGCTTCAAGCCCTTAAATATGCTCTGGTGGCATAATCGTCCCCACACCTCTAATCACTCATTGACATCCATCCAACCTCCCTCCTCCTTCCAGTGGCTGGCACTCCTGTCAGCTCCATGGCCAGCTGCAGTATGAGCTGTGAGTGAGCGTGTGTACAATAGAAAAGCTGTTTCTACTGTATGCGTGCTGACAGTTCATATGGCAGCTGGCCACATAGGTGAGAGGAGGGCTGTGCTGGTCACGGTATCAAGCTGAGAGGAGAGTCGGACACAGGGGTGAGGGGAGGTGGGATGTCAGGGGGTGGGTTGGGAGCTGTTGGGGAGTCACTGAACCATCAGGGGCTCATTGTAAACCATGTGAACAGATGATCGAGGGGTGGGGGTCCACTATGCCACCAGGGTATATTAAAGAGCTCAGATGAGGGATGATGAAGGACTGGGGTGTGTGGGGACACACCAGACCACTAGGGAGGATTACTGAGCTCTCAGAGGACAGTGTGTGTGTATGGGGGGGGGTATGCACTAGACCACCAGGATTTACAATTTCCTCTGCATCAAGGGCACTAAGAGCTGCTGTGCTCCACTCATATCCGCAAATGAACCCATAATGGGCATGCAAAGGGCTCCTTAGTGCCTTGCCTGCCTAATGAACTCATTTACATGTTCGGGCTCAATATAGCCCACAGGGGTCTTGGAGGTATCGTCTCGGGTAGCACTATTCCCTGTGGGCTATATACAGAGATGCGAGTGCAGAGCAAACATTTCTGCTGCACTTGCGTATTTTTCTGAATATGGGGCCCCTTGTATTCCTTTCTGGCATGCCCACTGACTTCTGCTACTCTGTTTTCTGGCACGTCGTCAGCTTGGGCAGAGCAAGAACTGCACAATAGTGTATGGTGGAGCGTCGTTCTCCACCAAAATCCATCGCTGTCGAAATGTTGTTCTCCTACACTAGTGACATTTGCAGTGCAGCAGAACGATTTTTTGTTCTACTGCACTGTGCACATCACACACTGTGTCCTCAAGCAGCATTTGACAATTAGGGCTCAATCCATAGACAGGACACATAGCGAAAGCAGCAATGTCGGTGGCAGTACTATCAAAGCCACTATCGGAACGGGATAGATTAATCCTCAATCAGGAAAACAAAAAAATGGCAAAAAAAACCTAGAAAAGACATAAAGCAATTACATAGTTTCCTGAGAGACAACGACGAGCACAGGGCAATACATGATATCCCCACTACAGAGTTAGACCCACTGTTTAAATGTTCAGCGTTAAAACGTTCAAAATGTAAAGTTCTTAAACAGTTAAAATGTCAAGCGTGAAAACTTTCAAAATGTAAAGTTCTTTTTTCCTTCTAGTAATCCAGTAAAGATGTTTTGAAACAGAAACATGCTGTAGTGATTTTTTTTCCCAAAAAAATGCTGTTCCACCATACACTATAAAGAAAAGTGCATGGGGAACAGTTGACAACAGGGCTAATCTTTCACCTCGTTGGCACTATGACTACGGATTACCTCTCGAGCTGCGCTCTCGAGGTAATCCGTCGTCATATTGCCAACTCGGTGAAAGAATAGCCCTGTTGTCAACTGTTCCCCATGCACTATCCTACATATAGTGTACAGTGGAGTGTTGTTCTGTATAGAATTCCATCCCTTTCAAAATGCTGCTCTACCACAGTTCAAATGTCATGGAATGCTGTTCTACCCTACTGTGGTAGAACAGCATTCTAGAACCTCTAGAGACTGCATCAGACAGTTTCATTTTGAAAGCAAAAGAACTCACAGAACACATTTTTCACACAATACTAAACACTATAAAAAAATACAGGATGAGCAACTCTATACACAAGCAGTGTGTTTTGCCACCTCGGGATTCTGATTCCCATGGACCTCTCGAGCTTCACTCTAGAGGTCAGAGTGAATTAGAATAGCCCCACCGGCCTCTCACCGGGGGGCAATTTGCCGACGGCACCCAAGAGGGTGTGTGCTAGGAGGGCCGCCCACCGCCTGGAGGAGGCAGCCCCCCCGAGCAGGTGGCCCAATCCGAGGAGCCCCTCGGATAGGGCTGGCCAGGACCCTCCCCATAGGGAGGGTCAGGAGAGAACTTCAAAGGAGCTGTCCAGGGGATCACCGCCCTCCTGGAACAGCTCCATAAACAATTTTGTTTTCTGCTCCGTGTCAGTTTTAGTGCTGTGTTTTACTTTTGCCAGTTTTTAAACAGCCGGGTGGTAAGTGTGTTTTATTTTCATCTGTTTCATTTTTCTTCAAGTGCGGCCGGGTTGGTGGGGTTTGTGCGTTTCTTGTCCTCTCCTGGCTTCTGTCCCTCCTTCCTGTGGTGCAGCCCCAATCCCTTTCCGCAGGCCCTGGCCTTTTGGTGGTTGTTTTTAGACATGTATCCCGGAGGGACTGGGTGGGTCCCCTCCCCAGTGTTCACCCTGGTTTTTTTTTTTTTGGTTTCTCCTGTTCAGGCTGGCGGCTTTTGCTCGCGGTGGCCTCGCTCCCCCCCTGCGCGTTTCCTCGCTCTTGCCCTGGCTCCTCCATGACACCATCCAGGCCGGAAGATTGGTGACCAGACCGCTTTGCCGGCGGGCTGGTCCCATGGGCTCCATCCAGCTGGCACCCAAACAGCCCGATCCTCTCCCAGGTGCCGAAATGGAATTAGCGAACGAGTCTGGGAATGTCCCACCACCGTTGGCTGTTTCGAGGGAGGGGAATACTTCCAAACCTCCCGCCAGTTAGTTGGTCCTTCTAAGTCCGGTCTCCCCTCGGAGGGCTCCGCCCCTCATGAAGTGTACTTTCCGCCGCCAACTCCTGTAGTCCCCGTTTACCTGCGATGTTCAATTTTTAATTTTGTTCAGGAATGTTAGCAAGTCTAAGGTAGGTGTTGCTTGCGGTGTCTTTTTGCTTCAGAGTTGCTGCGTAAAAATATGGAGGTAGTTCGTTTTATATCAATCGCGCCTTTTCTTGCATGCCCATGAAATGGGGGACTGTGTCTTCTCTGTGTATTGTACAGCGAAAGTACAAGCTGAAATGCTGTTTTATCGGGTACTTTGGCTATATGTGATTTCATGTTTTAAGTTCTTGAGTTTGGGTGTTCAAATTTCGTTTTTACGGCTGGCTTGTTGGCTCTCACGTTGGCCTCGGTCCCCCATGCGTGGCGTCTCCTCGCCTCGTGGCCTCCCCCTTTTTTTTTTTTTCCTGGGTGTTTCTTTGCAGGGCCCCTTGCCCGGTGCTTCCCTGCTCTGCAGCCTGCCCCTGTTTCCCAGGCGGGGGCTTTTCTGGGCTCCTGCCCTCGTGGTTTGGTTTTTCCCTTCTCTCCAGCTTAGCCAGCTCTGCCAGCAAGTTGGCTCTTGTGTTCTCCTCGGTGATCCCTCCGATTGGGAGCGTGGGCCGGGTCGATTTGGACGGTTCTGTTATTGTATGGGTCGCACGCAGGGCTGTGGTTTTCAGTCACATGGCCCCTTTTTCGCCCTTCTTTTCCTCTGTCCCGTTTTCCGCTTGGTGTTGTTCCCGGTTTCTCTCCCCTGGCTTTCTCGTTCCTGTGGGGCTCTTCCGCCCCCCCTTTTTTCTAAGTATTCCATCCTGCGTCTTCAGTTGCACTCCACTGTGCACTTTGAATTTTCTGAGAGTTGCTCGGGGAGGTTTTGGCATTGTTCTTTGAGTTGTGCTTTTCAAAATTTGTCTAATTTCTTTTCTCTGCGGTTTGTGCAACCCCCCTTTGCAATCGCTTAGAAATCGCCCTCGCCTTTGTGCGTTCAGAGAGAGCAACTTTTCTATAAGCCTGCTCCAGTCGCTTCTTGTGGGTTTCCCGTCGGCAGCTGTTTAGAACCTCTGGTGTTATTTAATGTGTTCTGAAATTGGATTAGTTTTTAAGTTATGTATAAGCTGTTCCTATTAGTTAGTGCTTGAATAACATCCTTTCAGCTCTCAGGTGTGTTTTCTTTCCCTGAAGGGACACCTCGGTGTCCAGGTTATTTTATTGGAAGCTGTTTTGGGCTTTTGTTACCTCGCTCCCCGCCTCTCTTCGTGCCCCCCCCACCCGTTGGCTTTTTCCAGCAGCTCCCCCTTCCTTTGTGTCCGGTATAGATATTCCAGCCTGGTATTGTTGGGGGAGAGAGAGTTGGGAAGGGGATGAAAGTAGAAAAAAAAAAAGGGGGAAATCTGCTGGCTAGGGTGGGGTCGGTGGCTGCGGTGATGTCGGTCTAATCATTAGGAGTAGCTGTATGGAGAGGGAGATGGCACTAGTGAAAGGTTTTTTTTTTGTGTCCCTTGTGGAAGTCAACTTGGTTTAGTTCTATCGGAAGGGGGTACGGCAGCATAGAGGATCCTGGGGCAAAATCAGATAGGCTAGGATAGGGCATTCAGTTAGAGAGAGGATATAGGGGAAGAACGTTCACTTATAAAGGGCAGGATGAAGGTGTATTAACTAATGTTTTGTCTTATAGGTATTGCATCTTTGAACACTGCCTTGCCCCTTAATATCAATAGCTAAAATGTCCGAAATGCAGAATAACCACTTTCTGGACAACCAGTCCACGCAGGCGCAGGGCACTGGTCAAGACCTTACGGTGCCGGGAAGCCAGTCACAAATTGTGGCACATGCTATCCCAGTGCAAGGACAAGACCAAGCCTTCCGTGAGGCCCTGCAACGCCTTAAGGACATTGGGGGATCTGATTGGCTGTCAACCATGTCCAGGTTAGAACCAGAAATACTAGTAGCCCATCAAAACGGGCAACAGAAAACAGTGGCAGGCACCCTTAACATGCCAGAACACACGCCACAAGAACCAGTGGATGATGTGGGGCGGCAGCCTAGGCATAGCCAGCCATCGGCCCGATGGTTAGAATCCATGGCTCAGAAAAAATCTGTTGCTAAAAAGGGGCAGGGCAGGCAGACTAAGTGCAAGTCTTCACCAGTGGCAGAGGCGGGGAAAAAACGGACGGAGAAAAAACGGAACAGAGCGGAGGGGAATGCACCTAGGGTGCAACCAGGAGAGGAGAAAGATGAAGTGGAGCTAGTAACGGTGGCACAGCCACAGAGGGGTGAGTATGAGGGAGATCAGGCCAGCGATGTATCAATAGATTTAGTGTGGTCTGAATCTGATAGTGAGGGAGCGCAATATAGTGACAGCATAGAAAGGCTGCCGTTGGAATCGACAGATGAAGCAAGGCATAAGAAAGAGAAAAAGAACCTTGAGGACATGGTCAAGGCCAAAAAGATAAGGGAGCGAAAACGGAAGAGGGCAGGGCACAAGGGGGACAGGAGGGGAGGCCGTGGCCAAAAAACAGTCGGTAAGGAACCCCTAGGAAGAAAAAGGGGGAAAAAGGTAAGCAACCAGTCAAGTCACCAGGGAACTTCAGGGTTCAATCCCGGGCCGGTGACAACGGGGCATCAAACATGGCAACATAACCCCTTTATGTGGCCCTTTTTGTATGGGTCACCTGGAAATATGCCCTTCACTTGGCCAGCAGTGACCCCTTGGGGCTCCTTACCCCCTGGTTTCACAACAACCCCTCAGGGTGGAATACCCCCCACCATTGGGGGGTCCCGGGCATATCCAACTAACGAACCGGGTCAGGGTACCTCACTGGGCATGGCCGGGGCTGCTGGGTCAAGAGAGGATTATAGCTAAGGGATACACCACTTGGCCAAATCTGCAGTGGCAGGAACCGAGGCAGCTCAGGTAAGTCACAAAGGAAGCGTACAACAGAGCACCATGGTGTTTGAGCCTCGCTCGAGTCAGACTCAATCCATTTTCTCCCAAAGTGATAGGGGGGAAGGGGGTAATGCACAAAGGGCAGCGGTTCACGTATGGACAGGTGCTGGGCCTCCCACATTACAACCCCTCCCAGCTAACACGGAGAACAGGACATCAGGCTCACAAGAGCAAGAGATTATAGCCACTAGAATGGATAGCACTCCAAATACTGCAATGGGAGATAAGCCAACCAGCGCAGTATCTGGATCCCCAGAGCGTTGGGCGTATGCTGGGGTAGAAGACCCATTGGGGGATCACTTATCTGACACAGTCCGGGAAAAATATGGAAAGGGGAATTCATAGACATGTTCTCTTTACTGCATAGGGAAATCCCAGAGGTGAGCGACGATTGATGGATATGCATGGTTGAAATACGATGAGCAATTTCGTCTAAAACTATCTAGGCAACCCAATCTCAAATGGGAAAACACACACATAGACCTGTGGGTTCGTTATATGACGTGGGGCCGGCCTAATGTTGTGACATACACAGATAGTGGCCATGTTATTGCAAGGCAAACGAGTGGAGAACACAGAAAGAGCAGAAAAAGGGGCAGGGAGGAAGGCCTGTTACGACTACAATAGGGGAAATAGTTTTCGTTCCTTTTGTGAAGTACGGGCACATCTGCAAGTCATGCGGAGGAGCACAGGTTCTCTGAATGTACAGGCAATCCCCAGGACATCAAGCATCGAGGGAGCAAGCAGCGAAAAGGGAAAGGGTCTGGGAAATTTGGCTAACTCTACCAGTATGATTAGACAGGATGGCCCCTGGCTCGACTGCTACCCCAAAAATCAGCTGCAAAATATATACGATGGTTTCAGATATGGTTTTAGGATACCATACAAAGGGCCCAAGGGTAGAAACCACAGCATACGCAATCTGAAGTCTGCAATTTGCTTCCCAACATCCTGGAGGAAAAATTGCTAAGGAAGTGGAGGCAGGCAGGGTGGCTGGACCATTTGACTACCCCCCAGTACACAACCTCAGAGTATCCCCATTGGGGCTGGTTCCCAAAAAGGAAGCGGGGGAATATAGGCTCATACATCACCTGTCCTACCCAAAAGGTAGTTCAGTAAACGACTTCATCAACCCGGAGGATTGCACAGTGCAATATACAACGTTTGATGAGGCTCTACGCCACATACAACAGCTAGGCCAAGGTGGTATGATGGCAAAGAGCGACATCAAATCCGCTTTCCGTCTGCTACCTGTACATCCAAGTGACCAGGATTTACTGGGTTTCAAAGTGGGAGGTCAATGGTATATGGACAGGGCTATGCCTATGGGATGCTCCGTCAGCTGCTCAGCCTTCGAAGCATTCTAAACCTTTTTGGAGTGGGCCACCAGAGAACACACAAAAAACGTACATGTAGTCCATTATCTCGATGATTTCCTATTTATGGGGCCAAAAGGGGGAACCACATGTGGGGAGACGCTGCAAGGCTTCACCTCACTGATGGGTTATTATGGTGTCCCTCTCGCCGGGGAAAAAACGGAGGGCCTGGTGACTTGTCTCTCATACCTGGGCATAGAAATAGACTCCGAGGCCATGGTTTCCCGGCTACTGCAAGACAAGGTGGCACTTTTGTGCAAAATATTGGGTGAGATGGGAAAAGCAAAGAAGGTGACCCTACAACAGCTGCAATCTGTTATAGGCCACTTAATTTTGCATGCCGTGCAATAGCCAGGTAGGCCATTCCTTAGGCAGATGGCATCAGCCACGGGTGGGGCTTTAAAACCATATCACCACATCAGATTGACACAGGGCATAAAAGCAGACCTACAGGTTTGGGAACTCTTCCTGAAAGATTTTAATGGTATCACCATCTGGCAGACACCAACAGACCAATTTTTGGACCTGCACATGGTAACCGATGCTTCAGGGGGCATTGGTTTTGGAGCATTCTGGCAGGGAGCATGGTTTGCGGGACACTGGCCACAGGAGTGGGTGTTGACGGGACTCACAAAGAATATTACCCTTTTGGAACTGTTCTCCATCATGGTAGCCGTAAGGGTGTGGGGACACAAACTTCAGAATAAGAAAGTGCTGTTTCACACAGACAACAGGGCAGTAGTGGACATATTGAACTCGCAGACATCTCGGTCTGAAGATGTGATGAAGGTCTTGCGGGTCTTTGTGTTATGCTGCTTACGGTACAACATCTCTTTTAAGGCACGTCATCTGCCAGGAAAAGAAAATGTTATAGCTGATGCCTTGTCTCAGTTTCAGCTTGAGCACTTCAGGCAGTTAGCCCCGTGGGCGGACCAGTTCCCAACAGAAATACCGGAAGAAGTCTGGAGACTAGGGAACCAAGATTGCAGCAACTGGTACAGCTCGCTGTGGCCCTCCCGACATGGAGGAAGTATGTAGGTAGCTATGAATCTTTCCAGCAATTTTGTGGTCACGAGGTAAGCGTGGAATTACACAATACCCAGAGACAGGTTCAAAGCTACATCCTACACTTAGAATGCCTGTAAAATCCCGGCTATATGCCTCCAACTAGCAGGCATTGCCTTCTTAAATCTGAAGGTTTCCCGACCCAACCAACAATTTCATACAAAGAAAATGGTGCAGGGCATGTCTAGACTCACGGGGAAAAAGGTGGACACAAGGAAGCCCATAGGATTACGAATTGTCCAACCTCCTGACAGCACTGGTGGTCACTTGCAGCTCTGGCTATGAAACCAAGCTGTTCAGGGCCCTATACACATGTGCATTTTGGGGCCTTCCGGTGTCTGAGTTAGTACCGCGGTCCAACTCTCCGACCAGAACACCAATCTCAGTTGAGTGATTTCGTCATCTGGCAAGACAGACTGTGTCTTCAGCTCGCGAAATCAAAAACTAACCAGTGCGGCCCCGGCTATGATTACACTGTTTTAAGGCCCCACCGGAAATATCTGCCCATGGATGGCAAATGAGGAGTATTTGGCGGGTAGTCCTCTAGGGAACAGATGTTTTGTTTGTGCAAGGGGATGGAAAAAGCGGTCACAAGACGGCAATTCACTGCGGTCCTACGAAAGGGTTTATGGATGGCGGGAAAAAACCCGACCTCGTATAACACCCATTCATTCTGAATCGGAGCAGCCACTGAGGCTGCCAGGTGCGGGTTAAACGAGGATCAGATAAAAGGGGTTGGCAGATGGGCTTCAAAGGCGTACATGGGTTACATAAGGCCTCAGCAGAAAACAGTAGCAAGTGATGTTGGGGAACCCAGCACAAGTTAGGACTGATAGTTCAAACCCGAGAACACTCACATGTTTCTACTTTTGTTTTTCATGCATGTCGGCGACATCCCCTCAGATATGGATCGTGAGTCATTCGCACGTGAGGGAGGCGTACAGGAGGGCGAAAACACGGCCATATACAACTCAGCTGCTCATTCCAAGAAGTAGAGAGGTGATAAAATGGGCAAGAAAAGGGGGGATGAGGTGGGGGGCATTGTGTAAAACAATCATGGCATTAGGTCTACTTCGCCAACCACCGCTCGCGCTGGTGATTCACCTGGGAGGGAATGACTTGGTCACCCTACGGGCAAAGAGATTAATTGGGGATATGAAGAGGGACTTGTCCCACTTAAAACAGTTATTGCCTCGCACCAATCACTCAGCATGGTCTTGAATGTTACCACGCTGGCATTGCGTGGTGGAGCGGAAGGCAGGGGCTATGGATAAAGCGCGGAGGTCCGTGAATAGGGAGGTGTCCCATTTTGCGGCCTCACGGGGCGTGGAAGTAATCAGACACTTCACTATTACAAAAACAGATTTGGGATTTTATAGCCGGGATGGGGTTCATTTATCAGGGATGGGAAACGATGTCCTTAACAATACACTTAATGATTTTTGCGAGACAGTGCTGTTTGGAAAAAGTAAGATCCCTTGGGCATTAGTGGGAGATACTGGTTGTCACAGTATGAAGTGGCAGTAAATTCATGGCTGACCCTGGGTAAGAGGCTCCGGACATAAGAAGAGCTGCGATTGGGTGTCACCTGGGAGAGGCACGACCCTAAGACGGGTATGCCTCGGAGGATCGGGAGAGGATGACACCCAGGCTGGGCGTGCACGAACGCTGGGATCCAAGACTCCAAGAGGAGGAGTGCGCCCCACGGCATGCCCTCGGGGCCAAGGGCTAGGAGCCCCTGTAACCAGAAGGGGGGGAACCTGTCTATGGAAAGGCACGGCCCTCAACGGGTCTGTTGGACTATAAAGGCCAAAGTTCCTCAAAACAAGCGGATGAAGGAGCTGGGGGTTTCAGCAGTACATGAATTAGGGCTGCCCAAGGGGTCTTACAGGATGGGACATGTAATGTACATATGTTACAATTTTCTGTATAGCTTGTATGTATATAATATATGTAAAGTGCATATCTGTAAAATTGTGATGTACCTATTAGGCTCGTAAAAGCCAAGTGTCCCATGTAATGTATGCAATTTTGTTTAAGTAAAAAGAGCTGCGGCCCCTTTTTATACCAAAAAACAGTGTGGTGTCTTGATTGAATTGGGGGTCCGCTTTGGGCAATCCCTCTGTGGCAGAACACACTGGTTCTGCATAGTTGCCCCTCCAGTATTCTCTGTCTACTACCCCTTTTCTAGCGTGCCGCAATAGGCTGCAACCCAATGTGAATTGTGAAACCATCAGCATGTGATCTTTTCTATCGGTAAAAAACTGGTCATCCAGACTGCAGAAGGCGCTAAATCTCCGAAAATAAAAGCTAGAGGGATTTAGCGTTTTTATTTTAAGAAAGACTTTAGCTCTGTGGAGGTTAGAGAGCTAAAGCGTTCTCTGCCTAGTACCGAGCCTGATCTGTTTAGGAGCCTCTTACGCCTGGGGACGTCAGGGAGGGATCTCTTCCTCTAAAAGCAGCTTTCAAAATCTTCAGTCTTGGGCGGCCATGCAGACTGAGCAGAATACAAAGGCTGCACTGGGGGCTTGTCTCGGCGCGCTGCAGCTCTAATCACTGGTGTATGTGGAGGGGCTCGGCTTCTTCGCAGTCTGCAGCAAATCGAGGCGACCAGGCTGGCCATGTAGACACGAAGTGTATGTTTGTGTGTCGAGGATGGGGACTTTGGTTCCGTAGTGTCACATCCGTGGATTTAGAGAAGCTGTGGGGGTAAGTTGTGCGCAACACTACGTTCTAAACCGGGCACTGGTTCTCTAATCTGTAACCGGGAGTGGGACTCGGAAAGGATGCTCGGATTGATTGGTTACTTGGTTTCAAATGTTTCGTGGCGTGGTCTGGAGTCGGGATATGCTCTGCTTACTTCTTGCTCAGTCAGGACCGTTGATTGTTTTGTAAATAAAGGAGTAGAGAGAGGTGCATTTACAAAAAACGTTGCATTTTGCATGTGGATTTCTAGAACATGGCAGGGGTGCTCGGATTTATTTCTGTGAATTTTGTAAAGGTGAGCAGTGCGGACTGTTGCAGTGCTGAGGATCCTCGGTTGAGGAGGGGAGGCACCCCGAGGCCTTCTCTGATAATGGGTTGAGAGAGAGGCTTGTAGCCCCAGCTAGCATCATCATTTGTATACACGCTGCTGGTGAGCCCCCCTCATTTCCATACATAAATATTCTTTTGTAGCCGGGTCCTTTACATTGCTGGCCCCTCATTGCTCCCCAGCCAGTTATTTTTGTCTGTCATTGGGAGCTGCCTCCATCCCTCCCCCTGGCTGTCCTCCCCTGCTGCAGCGCTCACTCTGCCCTCAAAGTCCTTCACTGCGGGTTTGCACGGTGGATGCCTAGTGAGGTCCAGCAATCCGGGTTTAATGAAGTGCTGCAGTGCCGCTGCTTAATATCTGTATTTGGACACCTTTAAAAAGGATTGTGCGACGGGTCGGGATAAGAGAACCAAAACTGTTGCCCTTCCAGGTACGTTCGCGGATTCTCTTGTTTTGTTCCGATAAGGCAATTAGCATTGACTGTTTGGTGGCTACGGACAGGTAGGAGGCATGTAGCTTTTGTTGCCTAGCGCAGAGATGCTTGGTTTTTGTTTGGTGAGCAAACAATGAGCAGACTGCTTATCAGAGAATGAGAATCCTGTAGCAATGCTGAACAAGAAAGGGTGGTGCAGATATTAAGCACAAACCATGAAACGGGCTAACTGCATGCTTACCCCATCAGCTGTCCTTGGTTTTGCTTAAAATATGTAATCGGTCCGTCCTTAATAATTTGGCATTTTTGTAAGGGAACCGTCGTTATTGGAGCATACAGTACTGTATTGCCATACATTAATGCTACAGTCTAGTTCTTTACAAAATGTTTTTCACATTAAGGATCCAAAGTTGTGAATTGGATAAGTAACAGGTTAATGGATAGGCGACAGAAGGTGATGGTTAATAGCACTCGCTCTAATGAGGGGAGAGTGATCAGCGGGGTGCTGGAGGGCTTAGTATTGGGACCTGTCCTCTTCAGTGTCTTCATAATGACGTTGCAGAAGAACTGGAAGGGAAGCTATGCCTTTTTTAAGATGACAGCAAAATCTGTAATAGAGTGGACAGTCAGGAGGGGGTGGACAGACTGTGTAGGGACCTTGAGAAAACTTGAGGAGTGGTCAAGAGCATGGCAGTTGCTGTTCAGTGCCTAAAAGTTTAAAATCCTGCACCTTAAGCATAGGAACCCAGGAGCTGAGTCACTTAGCAGGAAAGGGACCTTGGGGTTATGTCTGATTACCTCAAAGAGGCACGACAGTGTGACAGAGCATTGGGTAGGGCCAGTGGAATGCTGGGACGCATAGGGAGCGGTATCCCCATCAGGAAGACATGGGTGGTGTTGCCACTGTATCGCCTGCTTGCAGGACCCCACCTGGAGTATTGTGTCCATTTCTGGAGCCCGCACATCAGAAAGGACATAGAGTGGAGGAAGTCCAGAGGAAGGCAACTAAAATGGTGCAGGGGTTGCATCAAAAGCCCTTTGAGGAGAGACTGAGGGATCTCAGCATGTACACCCTGGAAGAGAGGAGAGCGAGGGAGGCCATGATAGAGGCCTACAAGTACCTCACAGGGATGAATAAGGTTCTGGAGGGGAGTCTTTCAGATGAGAACGAGCACTAGGATCAGAGGGCATACAGTGAAGTTGTGGTGGGGGGATAGGACCAGAGGGCGTATGATGAAGTTGGGGCGGGGGTGAGAGGACCAGAGGGCATATGGATGAAGTTGAGGGCGGGGTGAGAGACCAGAGGGCATATGATGAAGTTGGGGCAGGGGTGATAGGACCAGAGGGCATACGATGAAGTTGGGGTGGGGAGGATAGGACCAGGGGCATACGATGAAGTTGGGGTGGGGATAGGACCAGGGGGCATACAGTGACATTGGGGTGGGGGATAGGACCAGAGGGCATCTGATGAAGTTGGGGTGGGGGGATAGGACCAGAGGGCATACGATGAAGTTGGGGTGGGGGGATAGTACCAGAGGGCATACAATGACGTTGGGGTGTGGGAATAGGACCAGAGGGCATACAATGAAGTTGGGGTGGGGGGAGTTTAAGAGGGATGTGGGTGAGGAACTACTACAGCACTAAAAGAGTAGTAGACACCTGGAACAGAGAGCCAGCGGAAGTGGTAGAGAAGTGGAAACTGGCTTCAAACATGCATGGGATAGGCATAGGGGATATTAGTAAATGGGCACGGAAGAGAGAAGGTTGCCGGAGACCAGTTAGGGGCAGTGGAGACAGACTAGGCAGGGACCCTCTGTGTGGGCCAAGTTGTTCTTTTCTGATGACAGAAAGACAGATTCTGTGTTTCTGGGCTATATTGTAGGTTTCTTGAGCTGAGATTTCCATTTGGTAAGATGTGCTCACTGATTTTGGTAATTTGTTTATGGTTTTCTTTTTAAATCCTGTCTCGGATTTGCAAGGTGGGGTGAAGTCTGCCTGAGAGAAGGCATATGTATCAAAGTTTAACATTAAAAGTGAAAAGAAAGCTTAGGGCTGCTGCTCTGAGATAGGTTGAGCACCTGCTGCTGCTTATGGTGTGGTACAGACTAACAGCATTACAGATGCAGTCGCTGTATATAAAGGGAGGCAAGCCGGTGGCGCTGTTAAGCTCCTGTCATCTCCATGAAACCCTTCTGAATAACAGACTTAAAAGAATAAGTCTGTTTTGTTGGATCTGCAAGCTTAATGGCATTGTTACGTAGTTTTTGTGTCAGGCGTGACTGGAAATGGAGGGCCAACTCAGTCTATCTCCTGGTAGAAGAATATTAAAGTAAAAAAAAAATAGTAATACAGATATTTTTCTCTCATGACACAAACTGAAGTCCTCAACAACTACCTGTTTACGTAATAAGCAGGGCTTTGGGTGGAATGCTTGCTGAGACTCTGCAAAACTCATAACATTTTCTTTAGATTTTTTTTTCTACACCAGAGATTTCCTTGTTTAGGTGCAGTATCTTGCAGGTGACTGTCTGGTGTCATAGGGCAGCAGTTACAGTGCACAAATATGTAAACGTAGGCAGGATGAAGCACACCATAAAAACACAGTGAGTCGATAATGTGTTATCAAGACACAGCACAGATTGATGGGGCTACTGGTGCCAGCTGCACATCTTTGACTGGATTGATGCAGAAAGGTTATGGGTGGTGATTAGTTTTTAGCATACGTTTCTTCTAGAGAAAGGTATCTTTGGATGTACCCAAGTTTTTCTTCACCTGTATCTGCTCCTGCAAGTAATCTTCCCTTTGCCTCCTCCTTTATTCCTCAACTATGATCCCCCATGTGTTCCTTAGTGACGCCTCTGCCTGTTGTTCTGTTCAGTATGCCCACATCCTTGCCCCCTACCTGGGTGAGACTTTGTCTCCAGGAGCCCACTTCTGGCACCATACCTACTAGCCCTTTCTTCCCCTTTAGTTGCCATTGTTCCTTGATGCATTTGTGTCTTATTTGTCCTTATTGTACAGCTGCTAAATCATGCTTTTTTTTTTGGGGGGGTTATTTTGAATCTTGTATTTTTTACCTCTCATTGTTTTGTCTGGCTTATTCGACCCATCGTGGGCTACCTCCCACCCCATCTGACCCATTTCTGACTCCGGGCTACTTCTCAAACCCAGCTGACCCATTGCTGGCTACCTTCCAGCATCATCTGATCCATCATAGGTTTATTGGTATAGGGACTTGCCTGCTAATTTAATTACTGTCTCACCCCAGCAGTCCAAAATCCTGACTAAATTCTTCTCTACTCCTAAGTCCTCCAGCATTTTTAGCAGTCTCCAGTGTGGCACTGAATCGCAGGCTTTGCTGAAGTCAAAGCACAGCAAATCAGTATGGCCTTTATCTTCTGCCCTAGTGACCCAATGGAAAAGACAATGTCAGGTTTGTCTGGCAGGACCTCCCTGACACAAACCCATGCTGCTTGTCCTGCAGCCTGTTGTCCTATAAGTAGGCCACCAGACTTTCCTTAACTATGGTTTCCATTAGCTTACCTACAGTGGAGCTATGACTGAAGAGCTCCTAGTTGCCTAGGTCCTCCCTGTCTCTCCCCCCACTTTGTGGAGTCAATATCCACAGACCTCCAATCCCCTGCCACTACCCCATACTGGAGTCATTAAACAGCTGGGTCAAGAGTGCAATTAATTCTGAAGCCAGTTCCTGGAGTGCAGGTCATCTTGACCTGGCGCTTCAGCCACCGTAACATAACAAAAGAAGGCTCTCTTCTGCTTCTTGATACCTTCTGCAGTTCTAGCTTTGTAGCTGCCTTAGCCTTTCTGACTGTTGAGTGTAAACATATTGGATAAAACCTACACGCATTTCTATCAGATGTTTGTGAGCCAACCCCGTATAAATGGTTTGATCAGATATCAGCTAGGGAGATATAGAGCAATTCCCATTTTTTGTGACGAATCACAGGAATGTCTCATTGAAGCAAGCATTTTTGCATCTGTGAGGCTTGAAGAATGTCTTGATGACATTTAGTATATGAAGGTATTTCTTGATCCATCCAGCCTCTTAAAATATGTACTTTGCCACTAAAAAAATAAGATTCATTTTCTATTTTTTAAAACTTGAAAGTTTTTCTGATTCTGATCCAGCTCCAGTTAGACATATTTGAAGAGTAGAAAAAGACTCGAAATCAAACTTTTGGATCTAGTTTATTTTTCATTTCTGGTCAGAAGAAGGGCTGAGAATAATAATAATAATCAGCATGTATATAGTACTTTTGATACACATTGTATCCAAAAGCACTTTTCAAGCAATGAGAGGTAGTGAAGTGAGTGTGTAGTGGCAGCCATTTCGCACATCAGCACCCATGCACTGCCTTGGACAGCTGTATGAACTGGGTTTGTGGGAAGGGGAATGTAGCCCAGGACGCCGGAAAAAATCTCATACTCTTGTGAAAGTGCCTTGGGTCGTTTTACTTCCACCTGGACAGCGCCAGAGATGGATAGAAGGGACCTTGGTATAACGCATCATCTGTAGTATGCCCCTTCCCCCAGTACTGCAGTCAGGTGCCAGCGTTTATGGTATGAGCCCAGTCCTGGAGTGGGACAAGAACCCATGACCTTCTGGCCCAGAGATGGATGTGCTACCAACTGAGCCATGCTGATATCTGAGCTAAGCTTTAGCACAATCCCATGGAATGTGTTTAAGTGTGCCTTCAGCTTTCATGCACCTGGTCGAAGTAGCAGCTGGCACTTTACCCAGTTCTTCACTTTCAAAGGGGGTATGTGTAATGCATGTTATTGGGGAAACTACTCTACATCAGTTTCTTATATTTCCTATTCTTACCCACCTTCCTTATACAGGTTTTGGTTTATTTATTTAGATGTTGTTGACTGAGAAAGGAGAACTAGGCAATTATGCTTATTGCCAGCCCTGTCCCGGTGGAGGGGGAAGATGGAGATGCAGACAGACATGCTGAACCGGATTAAGCTGTTGGTGGTGTATGTTTAGTGAATGGGGGGAATTTGGCCAGGATACTAGGGAAGTTCCCATACTCTTTTTGATAAGTGCTATGAAATCTTTAATGTCCACCAGAGCAGGCAGATGGTACCTGAGGTTAACATCTCATCCCGAAAGACCGCACCTCAGGAGAGCAGCACCCCCCCCCATGCTGCATTGCAGTGTCAGTATTGTAATTGCCTCAGCTATCCCACCCCTAAAATTTGCCATTTGGCATCTACTTCTTCTGCCCTCCCTACCTCGGATAATCTTTCCCTGAGCAACTCCTCCATCTTCCTGAAATCTGCCCTTCTAAAACCTTCATTTTTTTGTAAATTAGAATGCTGGGCCTCCAGATCTGTGTGGCGCGACACTGGATTGTGGTCACTGGACTCTAGCGGCTCCATCACCCTGGCATCTCCGATGATGATCTTGTTGGAGAGTATCAGATCCAGCATAGGCCTCTCCCTGATAGATTCCATGGCAATCTACACAAGAAAACAATGTTGTAGCACCTCTATCAGTGCTTGACCCCTACCACTCTTGGCCATGGGGATCAACCAAGTCTGCATTCAGTGGGTTCAAGTCTCCATCAGCACAATCTCCCCTTTTGCTGCTGATCTCTTAATTTCATCTCCTACTGTTCTGTCCTTGTACTCCGTCTGACTAGGCAGTCTATACTCCATGCCAACCTACATTTTTCTCCTCCCACCCTTTGATGTCTGCTGCAAAAGACTGCCTCCACATCACTTTCTTCTCACATTGATGTGTCCGTATTAGCTCTGCCTTCATTAATGTACAGGGACACCCCTTGCCCCATACCCTTCTGCCTGTTCTTCCTAAAAATGGTGTAGCCTGGAACATCGAGGTCTTGGTCATTGTTTTGATACCCACATTTTGGATATGGCAATTAGGTCTAGTTGGGTCTCTGCTATTACCACTTGACACTCCTCCATTTTGTGTCCCAGGCTTCTGGCATTAAGGCAGACAGCTTTCCATGAGACCCTCTATTTGCCTTTCATCCCCAGTCTTCCTACTGCCCCCCATCTCCCTCTAACCCCCACGTCTTGCTTCAGTTGTCCTGTTTACCTTGTAAGCTCCCTTGCCATTTCCTGCCAGCCCCCTACTCCTCCTTTAATGGCCACTGCTCTGCATCTTGAACATGGGCAAGAAAATCCACAGAAACCACATTGATGATGGAACTATTTTTTGGTTTTACAAGTGTAACCCCTAGATGGCGCTATCCCAGGGGCTACTACCCCTGCCTGATTTGCCACTAACAGGTTGAGGGGCCTGGATCCAATGGCGGGTGCCTCCACCCAGAGGTCAGGGTTTGCAATAGTTAAACTAACTTGGTCACAGCCCTCTGGGACACTGCAACCCCCTTTCTTCCCACTAGTGGCCCACACAATATATCAGAATTACCTTCACAGTATACACTTCCCCCAGGTCTGGTTCCGCACTGGGACCTCCTGTGAAATGAGATACAGTGCAACAATCACAGTACAGTACTTTAACATAGACAAATACCTCAGGCAGTATAACTTTGCTGAAACAAGCAGCTCTGATTTATTTAGGGGGATATAACAAGGACAGGGGGAAATCAGGTTAATTAGCTTATCACTCTAATAATCTACCTATGGCTCTGTGCACAGGCCTATCCCTATCAGTTACTGTCCCTGGGTACCCAAGCCCTAGTGGCTAGTCCAAACCGTGGCAGCTGGTAGGGGCCCTTTCACCACAGAGAAAAGGAGAATTAAACAGTCAGCAGTACAGTAATTCCATTTGGATTTAATGTGGCAATTCAACAAGGAGCAACCCTGAATTAGTACTCACGACCTCCAAATAAGATAGGGTCCTTCAATGTCAGCAGGGCTCACTTGAGGTACACAAACCTCTTCACACATCCATATAAAGAAAGCACTATACCAGGCAGGCTGCATCTGTATCCCGATCGTAATTACTGCACAATACCGGAGAACACACAGCAGATTCAGTTCCTGACAGACCGAGTGCAATTTTCAGCAATTCTTCCAGTCTTCTACAGGGTGAGCCTGGTTTCTACTCTTCAGAGATCCTTTGATTCTTTTCACAGGACGGATTCAGTCCTAACAAGCTGTTACACAAGCTGCAGACCGGAACTCTGGGGCTTACACGTTTTGACTAAAACTGCACACTGAAAAAGCACAGGGCTCCTTCCTTCTTCACTGCCAAAGCTCAACTGAAACTCCAACCGACAAAACCGGCACTTCCTTTGAGTTCCTCCCAGTTCTTGACGGATTGGCTGTCACTCACAATAGACTGCTGCTGTTGGTCCAAAAGGCACTGAAGTCTAAACTACATCTCCCAGAGTCACTGCCCATACAATCCTCTTGTGGCTGGCTCAGATTATGAGTCCAAGTTCTGATTCGCCCAAGGCACCATTTTAGAGCTAGCTTACCCACACTGATTGGTCCAGTTCAGCAGTTCAAAACTAGAATGGGGAACTAGCAGACACAGTTCTGACTGCAAAGAAAGCAGGTTAGACAAACTGTAATTTCATTATTACTCTAAATAATTTCTGGCAAACAGTTACATCTTTCAGATAGGTTCCTTTGCACTCCTAGTGACTGCAAAATGAAGTGAATTGGCAGCAGCTGGTGGTACTCAATCAAAGAAACACACAGTCCCCATACAAACTAATTATGTCTGCAAGCAGACAGCTCTTAAAGAGACAGTACCAGAGGTTCTAAAAACACTCACTGATAAATGGCTTAAATGCCAAACACCATTCAGGCTTGGAGCATTCAAGCAAGCTCCTGGAAGTCTTTTGGGAACCCCCATTTGCAGGGGGGTTACACCAGTAGTTTATGTACGCATGCTCAACTGAGATGTAACATGCTGTTTTAAGTGGGGGTCTTTCTTCTGCCCAGTTTGTAGCTGAGAGGCTTGAAGCACAGGGGGTTAAAATGACTTGCTCAAGGTCATGCAGTGAGTCGGGGACTGATAAAATGTAACCTTAAGGTCACCATTTTTGCAGTTCAGCTTTTTGGAATCCCATTAAATTGGTAGATGTATGTGTACAGCATACGTACGTCATCCCTGCTTATTATGAAAGGGGTGGGGTGAACATGATGGACCTAGAATCCCTTGTGACTATAAGTTACTATATTGGGATCTAGATTTTACTATACGTGTTACTGCTCTAACTGTTTGTCTTCTGCGTGATGTAGTTATTTTCTTTAGTTAAGCTTTCCAAAGCTCAGGGTGCTTTATAATATATCAAGTAAAGAACATCAGACATGGGGGGTTTACACACATACTATTCTAAACACAGAGTAAAACAAATACATGAGACTAATATATAGAATTCATTTTTAACAGCAGTGGTGTATTAAAACACATGTATCAGTTTCCGGGAAGATACTGCCCCTTTAGTATAAAGTTGCCACTGCTGGTACTCTTGAGTAGTGTGTTTCACTTTACTAGTGCAAATCACACTTCATGCAGCTTCTCACTATGATTCTTTTAAGAAGACATTATTGCTTATTTCAAAGGACTTTGCTCAGAGATCCCTACTAGTGTTTCTTGGTAAAAGTAGATCTCGACTTCAGCCAGTGAGTATTTCACTGGCTTGTAATACCTAATGGATAGACTAAGTTCTGTAGGAGATACGATACTTTTTTAAATTGGCCTAAACTAAGTTTTTGGGTATAGCACTAGCCACTGATAAGCTAGTGGAAAAGCTAGTGAGAAATGTTCTGGGTTTGCCTAGGCTCTCTGAATAATACTTCTAATTAAAAGCAAAAAAAGCCTTGCGACTCACCCCAACACGGGTCCAAGAGAGGTTCAAATGAAAAACTCAAGTGTAGAAAAACTGGATTAAAAAAAAAAAAAAAAGCTTTTAACTGTGGGGGTGGCATTCATTTAGCTCCTTTTCTATATATTTCATGTGTAGGTACAGTATATGCTTAAATAAATTATGGTGTTTTTGTTTAAACCTCTCTTGAAGATGATGATCCCGTTTCCAGAACAAAAGATGGGAGGCGCTCAAAAAATATATCTGTAGACAGTCTTTTCATATTCAAATATCCTTTCTATTTTTAATATGGCAGGCCTCAACGTTTCACCTAGTGAATAGGCTTTATCAAGAGATGCCCTTTTAGTCTCAATTATATAACTCTAAAATTCTGTCATTCAATTGATGTATTAACTCATAAATCTGTATCACCTGTTGTACTGTATATCTCAATTTTTACTTTTTGCAATCTTACTCATTATTGAATTCGCCTTATAATTCATTCCATCCAATTCATGGCTTGTTGTCGTAGTCCTTCTACCTGCGTGAGATGCCAATTTTGGTGTCTCACACAGGTAGAAGGACTATGATAACAAGCCATGAATTGGATGGAATGAATTATAAGGTGAATTCAATAATGAGTAAGATTGCAAGAAGTAAAAATTAAGATATACAGTACAACAGGTGATACAGATTTGAGTTAATACATCAATTGAATGAGAGAATTTTAGAGTTATATAATTGAGACTAAAAGGGCATCTCTTGATAAAGCCTATTCACTAGGTGAAACGTTGAGGCCTGCCATATTAAAAATAAAAAGGATATTTGAATATGAATAGACTGTCTACGGATATATTTTTTGAGCGCCTCCCATCTTTTGTTCTGGAAATGGGATCATCATCTTCTATAAACGACACATTGGGAGTGGCAGCATAAATAACGATAAAAGAAGAGTTCATTTCCTGTGGAACCTTTTCCCAACTTTTCCTCCTCAAATATAAACCTCTCTTGGACTGGCATTGGGGTGAGTTGCGATACTTTTTTGCTTTTAATTCATTACATTTAGCCTTACGAAGTCCTAGCCGGTGGGCGACCTCTGTTTTGACTTAGTGTCTGAATAATACCTAGACTCACCACCAGTTTGAGAAAATACCAGTAATGGGATAGTGTACTCTAGGGAATGCATTAATTCATAGATTCATAGAAGTGTGATGGCAGAAAAGGACTGACAAGGCCCACCGAGTTTGCCCCTTTGTCCAGCTATCTGCTTGGACATGCGCCCGTCACCCTCAACACTCCCCTGTAGTTGTACCATGTCCTTTTGAATCCCTCCACTGTTTCTACTCCAACAACCACCTCCATGAGTCTGTTCCACTTATCCACCACCCCCTCTGTGAAATGGTACTTCCTAATGTTACCCCTGAACTGCCCCCATCTGCAGGCCATGCCCCTCGTCCTCTGATTGCCCTTCATCTGGAAGATGCTTTCCACTGGCACCCTGTTTATACTCTTAAGGTACTTGAAGGTCTCGATTATGTCCCCCCCTCCCTCCTCTGTTCCAGGGAGCACATGTTCAGATCTCTCAACCTTTCTTCATAGGATAGGTGGCTCAACCCTTTTACCATCTTCGTTGCTTTCCTCTGAACTCGCTTCAGCCTCCCCACATCCTTTTTGAGGTATGGCCTCCAGAACTGGATTCCGTTTTCCAAATGCAGTCTAACCAGATGGGTGTACAAGGGTACTATGACCTCCCTATTTCTAGTGGTGATCCCCCTTCCGATGCATCCCAGCATTCCACTACCCATTGCCACTGCTCTCCCGCACTGCCTTTCCACCTTCAGGTCCCCCGATGTAGTGATGCCCAGGTCCCTTTCTTGTTCCGTTACCTCCAGATCTCTCCCCCCCCTTCCCCCAATGCAGTACCCTGCCCTCCGGTTCCTGTAGCCAAGATGCATGATTTTATACTTTTCTGTGTTGAATGAAAGCTGCCACCTCTTTGACCATGCCTCAAGCCTCCCCAAATCTCTCTGCATTCTTTCTATCCCTTCCTGAGTTTCTACCCTATTGCAGATTTTAGTGTCATCCGCAAAGAGACACACACCCCCTTCAAGGCCTGCCACAATGTCATCTACAAGTATATTGAATAGTAGGGGACCCAACACTGATCCCTGAGAGACCCTGCTTGTGACCTTGCCCTCTCTGGATGCCACCCCATTTATTATGAGTCTAACCCTCTGCCTCCTGTCCCCCAGCCAGCTTCTCACCCATTTAACCACCCTCTGCCCCAGACCTGACATTTTATACAGCAGTCTCCTGTGGGGCACAGAGTCAAAAGCCTTCTTAAAATCCAGATAAACCACATCTACTGCCCTCCCCTGATCCAGTTCCTTGGTGACCACGACAAAAAAACATTTGTTTGACAGGATCTGCCCCTTGTAAAACCATGTTGCCTTGGATCCTATCAGGCCACTTTCCTCCAGGTAGCTGGTGATCCTGCCTTTTATTAGTTTCTCCATGAGCTTGCCTGCCACCGATGTCAAGCTCACAGGCCTGTAATTTCCCACTTCCTCCATTCCTTCCTCCCTCCCACCTTATGCAGCAGGACCACATTTGCCTGCCTCCAGTCTTCGGCACCACCCCAGTCTAAAGGGACTGATTGAAGAGTGCAGTCAATGGCACTGCCAATATCTCCTTTAGTTCCCTTAACACCCTTGGGAGCACCTCATCCGGCCCCATTGTCTTGTCCACCTTCATGCAGCCTAGTTCTCCCAAAATTTCCTCCACGAGGAATGGCCTCATATCCTCTTCCCCCTTCCCTGCCATCGCTTTTCCTGCTCTACTGCCTTCATCTTCTTCCTCCCTAGTGAACACTGAGCAAAAATAGTTGTTTAGCAGGTCCACTTTCTCTCTGTCCTTGTAGCAACTCCCCCTTGTTTGTTTTTAGCTGGAGTATTCCCTTCCTAGTCTTCTTCCTCTTGCATACCGAAAGAAAGTCTTATCCCCTTTTTTGACCCCTCTAGCTATGCGCTCCTCTGTCTGTGCCTTTGCCCTCCTTACCTCTACCCTGGCTTCTCTCTGGCTCACCTGGTATTTTCCCCAGTCCACTTCCGCTTGCATTTCCTTGAACTTCTTGAAGGCCTTCCTTTTTGCCTTTACCTTTTTCGCTACCTTCCTAGTGTACCACCAAGGTTTTCTCCTCCTCTTATTTTTACTTGCTGTCTTGGCACAGATGTCAGTGACCTCTGCAGTAGCTTCTTTTATCCTCCCCCATGTTACCTCCACCTCTGTCACCTCCTCCACCCCTTCCAAAGCCCTTTCCACTATTTCCCCCATTTTCCCAAAGTTTGCCCTCTTGAAATCCAGCACCCTCAACCTAGCTAGACCGGTGAACCTCTGCAGTGTTCCTTATTCTAAACCTGACCGTGTTGTGGTTACTCGTACCAAGATGTTCCCCCACCGATACATCTCCTACCCTAGACCCATTTGTCAGGACTAGAGCAAGAGTATCTCCTGCCCTGGTTGGCTCCCTGACCAGTTGATTTTAGGAGGGCCATTTGCAGGGAGTCCAATATTTCCCTGCTGCTGGTTGAAGCAGCCAAAAGGGTGTCCCAGTCTATGTCCGGTAGGTTCAGGTCCCCCATCAGAACCACTCTTCCCCCCCCCCAACCCCTGCCGCCATTCTCACAAACTCATCAGCCATGCTTCTATCCACTGATTCCTGCTGTGCCAGGGGCCTGTAAACCAGCCCCATATACACTGCCTCCTCCTTCCCCACCGCCAGCGAGACCCAGAGTCCTTCGGCCTCTCCCCACTTACCCTGCAATTCTGATTCCCTGATACACTCCTTTACGTAGAGTGTAAACCCCCCCCCTTTTCCATCCTGTCCCTCCTGAACAATTTGTACCCTGGTAGCTCCATTTCCCATCCCTGCTCCTGGTGGCACTATGTTTCTGTTACCCCCACAATGTCAAGGCCCTCCTCAACCATTTTTGCTGTTAGATCTGGAAGCTTCCTACCCAGACTTCTGGCATTTGCACACATGACCCTCCACCCCTTCTTTCCTCCCGCCCTGTATATTTTGTCCCTTACCCTTTGGCTGTGGGTAGGGCTTTTGCCCCCACCTCTTGCCTCATCAACAGGGCTAATAGAGTATAACACACATTGTCTTTATAAAAGGGGTAGGGGAATTGCTGCATCTTGATTGGCCAAGAGGGTTCGGAAACCATTGTCTTACGGGATGGCAACCACCAGGTGGGAGAACCCTTCTTGCAACCAGAACACAGCACACTTAGATATCCCAGGGATTTATTTAACTCCAAAAATTGATTAGCGTTTTGCTCATAAAAGTGCTAAAACATAATGAAAATGTAAAGCACTTGCCTCACTGTGTTTAGCAAATGTAACACTTCTGGAAAACCTAATATAAATGCTTTCTGTGCAGTTAGCATTGTCCCAAGAAAAAAACTGCTAATCAATTATTTAAAACCCTGTATCCATGCAAGCAATAAATTTATTGCCATCAAATCTATGATGCCTTTGAGGATGGCATGGCAGTGGGGTCTATTTTTATAGACTTCACTAGGGCATTTGATACCGTTAACCACCAACTCCTACTGGACTACCTACTATCTGTTGGCCTGTCCACTGACATGGTAGCCTAGTTCAGTAGCTACCTCTCCTGCAGGACCCAACACATTAAAATCAAGGGTATCCTCTTGGAGCCCAGGGTAGTAAGACTTTGGTGTCCTATAAGGATCAATATTAGGGCCACTCCTCTCTTGCTTTTTCATCAACCCACTGCTCTCTGTTTGTCCAGCACACAAAGTGCTCTATGCGGATAATGCAGTCATCTCTGTAAGTGGAAAAAACCTTCCCGCTGTTTCGTCTGAACTGGAAACCAATTTCCACAGGCTTGAACAATGGTTCACTAAAAACAAACTGTTGCTCAACTACAAAAAAACGAAGAGAACGCTCTTCTGTGTTCCCCAAAGCACGCAGAAATTTGGGCCATTGAAGATCCAGAGTGTTAAAGGTGACCTGCTTGAACAAGTCTGCACATTTAAATATCTTGGGGTACACTTGGATAACAACCTCTCTTTTGCCTATCATGTTGACTATGTTGTAAAAACTGCCAGTGCCAAACTAGGTGTCCTTTAAAGACATCGACACTCTATGCCCCCAGAAGCCTTAAAGCTTGTCACGAGCTGCTTGGTCTTATCATCCATAGACTACGGCTTCGTAATCCTATGGTGTTGGAACTGATATAGTACTGAAAAGGGTAAAAACCCCTATTCAACAAGGCCTGTCGCTTAGTCCTTGGGGCTGATCATTGGACACATACATGTGACCTCTATGCAGCAACTGGCTGGCTACCTCTCCACCTCAGGGTCTAATACTAGACTTGTTTACTCGCAAAGAAGGCCATGCTTGGGCTTACCTCTGTGTCCACCTCCTGCCTCTTCAGAGCTGCCCAGACAACCATTAGTACAAGAAATTCATCAAAGGGTGGACTGTTGGTGCCCTTAAGGCGTACCTCTGTAGCCCAGAGATTGCACTCCTACCGAGGACCAAAGTGGGTTAATAACCTCCCAGTGGGCTTAATCGATTGCAGTAAGGTCAGTTATTTTAAAACTGGTGTGGTCTTCGCTTCCATCTGGCACGCAAAAATGTGTGTTAATGCACCAACAAAAACTTAGCTTTTCACCTTCCCGATGGTCTACCTGCCCTTCCTACCCCTTACTAACTCCTTCGCTTGCAAAAGTACTGGTTCATACCCCACTACTGCCTCTTCTCCCCCCCCTTTCCCCTTGCTTTGCACCCCTCCATCCATCCAATCTCTCCTCACTCCTACCTCTCCTTTCTCTCCCCAACCACTCCCATCTTTCTCTGCACCTCTCCATCCTCATCCTTTTCTAAGCCTACTCTGGGTGACTCTCTTAACCAACAATGGACAAAAGCCTACTCTGGCTACATCATTAGTCCCCTAACTTGGAGCCCTTAAACCTATTGCTGCACCAAACCACTAGAGTAGTGTGGCACTAACTAACTAATCAGCTGTAACAGCCAGTGTAGCTTTGGCATAACCACTGCCACCAAATGATAAACTGTACCTTCGGAAGTGGACTTAACCTAATTGCTAGATAGTGAAACCAGACTTCAAAGCACTGTACTTTTACTTTGCAACAATGTTAACTATCACTAAACTGCTTAATCTTCTGTATTTCAGTGTGTGAAAAAAAAAATATATATATATTGGATGAGCAAGCATGCCTAAAAGGGCTGCATTTCCGTTTTGTTCTGATGACATCCTAGGGACCTTGAGAGCAAAACCCAAGAGGTCACTGATGTCATCAGAACCCTGAGATGAAAACACAGCTGAGTTGTGCAGGTAGCCATGTGTTATTTTATATGGTTTTAAATGTAATATAATAGAAGAGGCTGCTTTATGTCTTCCTGTGTAATTTTCTGTTTAAATTTTTAATTATTTGGGGAGAGTCCTCACTCAGATGCTGAAAACCCACTTGGCTGAGGGGTGGGTTTTCTTTCTTTCATGGAACAGAAGGGTTTGTGGTAGGGGATGGTCTTTGTGGGCAAAACGAAAGTAAAATGGCAGGTGGCACAAGATTCCATTCTAATAAATAAAGCGTTAGTACCACAGAAGGGTATAATGGCATTCTGTGACATTTAAACTGTGGTACAGCATTTTTTATTTTTTTTATTTTTTATTTTTTTTTTTGTTAGGGTGGAAACACATGCAATACAAGGAGTAGCCATATGTTTTATATATAGAATAATATGTTGGTGTATGTAACCAGAATTCCGCACACACCCGAGGTGTGGGATGCTACATAAACCCCCGAGAGAGAAGTTCTAAGTGTTTATAAAAGCATCCCACACCAAAGGTGTGTGTAAAATTCTGGTTTTATACCCACCCATGTTTGATTTGATTACTGATCATAATATTTTTTTTTTTTTTTATAACATTGGGTTGATCAAGTTGGCGGTATTGGAAACGGTTTGGTTAGGTGGCATTTACTGTAGTGCAAGCTAGATTGACAGCCACTACCCCATTGTAATGCAAACTATCAACTGGGTGGTTGTAACACAGGGTAAAACCACGGTTATCTGTATATATAAAAAATGATGACCAGTAATTAACATTGGTTTTGGCTCCATTTATATTTTGTGCTACACAACATGAATAGAATGAGACATCACAGTCCAGCTGTTTTCTACAGCATTTGACACTTGGTAATGGCCATCCTGTGATAAAGCTGGTACATAAACCCCCGACTTCAGTAAGGCATTCGACTCAGTGCCACATGGAAGGCTGGGAAGGAAGTTAGTAGGCACAGGGGCAGGTGCAATGCTGGTGAGATGGGTAGGAAACTGGCTGCAGGGAAGGCAACAGAGGGTGGTGGTGGGTGGGGAGCTCGTACCCAAGGGCAGTGACGAGCGGTGTCCCACAGGGCTCGTGTTGGGACCAGTGTTGTTTGGGATATTCATTGCAGACATATCATGGGACATCAAGAGCAAGATCAGTCTGTTTGCTGATGATACCAAGGTTGGCGCGGTGGTGGATGACCTAGGGGATGGCAGGGTTGCAGGAGATCTGACAAAGCTTGAAACCTGGTCAGACACCTGGCAACTGGGCTTTAATGCCAAAAAGTGCAAGGTGATGCATTTTGGGATGAAGAACCCAAGGAGGACTTACCAGCTAGGGGAGTGCAGCTAGCCCAGACAGAGGAGGAGAAGGATCTGGGTGTGCTCATCACAGGGTCAATGAACAACTCGGCACAGTGTAGGAAGGCAGCTGCAAAGGCCAACAAAATGCTGGGTTGTATTGCAAGGGGTATATCCTCGAAGAGGGAGGAGGTGATTCTGCCACTGTATAGGTCATTGGTTAGACCACACCTGGAGTACTGCGTGCAGTTCTGGCGTCCGATTTGAAGAGGGACATTGTTACTGGAGGGAGTGCAGCGCGGGCGACAAAGATGATCAAGGGTCTGGGGACTTATCATATGAGAGGAGGTTGAAGGAGTTGAACATGTACTCACTGGAGGAGAGGGAGAGACAGGGGGACATGATTGAGACCTTTAAATACATGAAAGGAATAAACAAGACAGGTACAGAGGGCTGTTCAAAGTAGGGAGGAGGGCCACCAGGGGCCATGATATGAGACGGAGGAAGGTTCAGGAGGAGATGAGGAGACACTTTTACAGAGAGGGTGGTGGCTGGGTGGAATGCGTTACCTGCAGAAGTGGTATGCAGTAGAACAGTGGACTGCTTCAAACGAGGATGGGACAGGACAAGGGGGAGGGTTAATGAAGGGGAAGGGTGGAAGGGAGGGGCAGCTGCAGAATAAGGGGTGCTAGCTGCACATTCGAGCAGACTTGATAGACCTCTAAGCCTTTATCTGCTGGCAAATTTCGTATGTTCGTAAAGCTAAATATTCCTTCTCCCTCTCTCTGTGTTGACTATGCTAATAGACCTTAGTTGCGCATAATCTTACAACAAGACCTGGAACACAAACAAAAGCAGTGACTGGCAGTCCAAACTGGAAATGATATCACGTCCTGCGTTGACTGCCACTTGTTGTCTTGGTTTGTGTTTCAAGTCTCCTTTGTAGGTGCAACAGGTGGTCTGTATTATGCTAATATATGAGTGGGAGCAACTTATTGTATTCAGATATTTTTTTTTTGGTTTTGTGTAAACAGAAGAACTAATATTAAATCTAGTGCACACCAGAGTAATGTAGTTTAAAAATAAATGCTGACTTGTAATTCAGTTACTTTTAATTCATAGTAACTAAGAAAGGGTCCACGGCATTGGCAACATCTGTGGATGCTTAGACATTGACAATGCCTCTGTAATTTTGCTCATTTGCTGTTTTTCTTCCTTGGGTATTGCAGAGAAAGGCAACCCTGGTATGCTATCTGTTTCTACAGGTTAAGGTTGTTTAAAGTAACAGTGCAATGTAAAAAACAAAAAAAAAATCTGCACTTCTCAGCAGTTTATTCCCTGTGCTCTACTGAGTATTTCCCTGGTACTCTTTCCTGCCGGCATTGTACTGTCACTGAGTAATTTGCTCAGTTTTCCTTTGCTTTTGTTTACATTTCTGCCACCCAGCATGTTGCACTGGAACCCCTCTGCTGCCAACTGCACATGTGCATGACTGGCAGTACTACATGGGGACATTGCAACAGTTCAGCACAGATTCCCACTGCAGTAACCAAAAGATGTGATGCGACAGAATGGGGGAGTGCAGCTCAAATTTGGATAGCCACCATATTTATTGTAGCGCTACAACAAATCAAGTAAACTGTAAATATGTGTTTTAAAAAAAAAAAAAAAAAAAAAAAAAGTATAGCTGACCGAAAAAAATATTTACAGATATGGAAACTGGAACTGTGGCCGCATGCTTACAACCAAAAAGCAGAATTTTGATAAATCGCTTCCTGATTATCCAGTACTGCTGCTTTTAAAGAGCAACTTTGCACTTCAGTGTGTACATTATAAATATGATGTTGGAGCTATTGCAATTTACTACAGAATACATTTATTTTATATTTTTCAGTGTTCCTTTCAAAGGTTCACAGCACATCTTGGTAGTCTAAACAGTCTGTATTTATTACAGAAGAAAAAGAAGAAAAAAATGGCCTCTCCCCGGTTATTCTTACAGTGCCTTTGTTTTATGACGTCACAATGCTCACTATGACAACAGATGTGATGTCACAAACAGCAGTTGTGTGGTTAGCAGGGGAGAGATCGATATGTTTTGAAAGGCTCCATGAAGTAAGTGCAACATTATCTACAAGGTGACCAAAAGCAGGGGAAAATGTGTGTGTGTGTAAAACTGTAAAGTTAAAACATAATTGGTGTACATTTACTGTTTTTAAGCTTTTTATTATAGTTGTTGCTCTTTAAAGGGACACTGTCAATCCTCTTAGACCTCAATTTGTGCCTAGATTAAAAAATGCATGATTGCTCTCATTCTGTAGAGACTGCTGATGTAGCTGGTAGTTTGCTTACGATTCATTTTTCTTTTCAAAAGTCAAAAACAGACTGCCACCATTTTGGTGTTACCGCACCAAAATCAGGGTTTTAAATAATTGATTAGCAGTTTTTTCTTGGGACAATACTAACTGTACAGGAAGCATTTATATAGGTTTTCTAGAAGTGTTATGTTTGTTAAACACAGTGAGGCAAGTGCTATGCATTTTCACAATGTTTTAGAACTTTTATGAGCAAAACGCTAATCAATTTTTAGAGTTAAATAAAACCCTGCAAAATATATCTTTACATTCGTTGATCAACTTTCACTGCATCTTTCCTGGACGTGGGAATGTCCCTAACACAGCCTAGCCACTCATAATGCTGTGGGAGGAGAGGAGACTATTGCATCATAAGTGGCTGCACAGTTTGGGGGTGTTCCTAATGTTCAGGAAGTATGCAGTACGAGCAGATCAAGGATTGAAGCAAAACAAGGATGGGTATAATTGAACCATTCCCATGCATTTCAGTTCTAAGAAATGAGGCAGATCAAACAGCCAACAATTTCAGTTGAGTTTTGAGTTTTAAAGATGGTAAGCAGTCATAAAATGTGAGTTTTCAACAAGAAATGTGGTGCAAAAAGGGTTGACCATGTCCCTTCAATACTGTACCCTGGAATGCTCTGTGTTTGTTGTTACAGATTGTTTCAGACTGTCCCTGTAGCCTGGAATGCTCTAGGTTTGTTGTTACAGATTGTTTCAGACTGTCCCTGTACCCTGGTGTGAGCTGGGTTTGTGCGGTTTTCTTCTGCCTAGCAAACAGTGCGCAAGTGTCCCATTCCAGACGTATCACTGTATCGCTTTGAAAGACCCAGGTCCTGTGGATTTGTGACCTCAACCCAGTCCCATTTACACTGTTTTTTTTTTTTTAAACACTGTGTAGAATTTAGCCTGTACAGGATCAATGACTGAAAGACATTAGATGATGAAGTGCTGGCTGAGAAAAAAGGAGCAGGTTGGACAGGGTGCCCAGCTATTATCTGCATTGTTTCAGGCCAGCAAAAGAACACACGACTTCAGTCTTTTGCTTTTTTATGGGTAGTGTGACATAAGTTTGTAGTTGCAGGGCGGGGTGTAACTAGATTTATTTGTACCTTGCAAAAATGAAAGTGGATGGCCCTTTGAGCTGGAGGTCTGATTGAGGCTGGGGAATTCAGTGGACACCGTACCTAATGCAGAGGGCCTTTTTTTTTTTTCCTCATGGACCTTGGGTGATTGCCTAGTTTACCTGGCTTATAGCAGTGGTGTAACTATTAGTGAGGCAGCCAAGTCTGCTGCCTCAGATTCCCCCATGGCAGTTAAAGCCACAACCCCTTGGCAGTTCGTCCTTGGATGTCCCCTCCACCAAGCAGCCCAAGGCATTACCCCCCTCCTCCCATCACACCCTGCTATAGTGGTCCACAAAGTGAGTCCATCTTTTCAAGTGCTGGAGCCACACAGTCTTTCAGATGGGCTCCGTATATGAATCCCTGTTAAGTGGCGAGCAGAGCGAACATGGTCGGCGGTAATAGTTTCAGGCAGAGAACAGAGGGGCTGAGGCAGAACATTCCATTAGGAAGCATGGTTTTCTGTAGCCCTGTGAAATATTTCACAGAACCTTTCCGAAAGACAACGTTGACCCCCCACCCCAGGTAATTAAATTGCTTCATATGCTCATGTTCCCCACTCATATTTATTTTACCTCCATCAAATTTCCTTACCCCCACAGGTTATAGTTATGGCTCTGGAGCTTTGACTGTAATAGATCTACAGGGTTCTCCATTGTTTTTGTGTATTGGTGCCTGAAAGTAATTACAGTGTGAGCAAAACTGGTATCACTGTTACTAGCACAGTACTGCATGGTGAACGGAGAAATACCTGGATTAGTGTAGCTGTTTAGAATTCAAAGGGGCCAGTTCGTTTTAAATAAGCAGCCCTATGCCTTTTATATAAATTAATAAGCATTGTCTGCTAATCAAATTTAGACTTGTTCGCTGCTTATTTGGTTAAGCATCCAACTCCAGCTACCTGTTAAAACTGTTTTAATTTAGTGTGAAGTGGTGATGTGCTGCCGGTTCTTAATAACGGGTACTGAGGATTTCACAGTGGACTTTCTATCCCTCCTTTTCCCAGGGGGTGCATTTAACAAACAGATTTGTAGAGGCTGTGCAGAGACATATCACTGGTGTGATTTTTGACAGCATTCATAATTTGCCCTTCCTCTAGCCACCTTCCTCAGACCTCTGTAGTGACTGTGAGCAGTGTGTAATGAAATCCACCCCCAGTGGTGTGGGATTGCAGTGTCTCACCGATGTTCATGCAGCAGAAGCATACATGTTTCATCCAAGAGTCAGTGGTGCCTTTGCCAGTTCAGCCTTGCTTCAGCCACCCGTCTGCTTATACCCTTCTATTTTTCGTAAATGTAGGGTTCTGCACAAATACAGTCTGGCTATGGAAACTAAAGTGGCTAATGGAAAACCGATTAAAAGTTGTCTGTAGCATTGTGTTTTTGAAAAACATATCGGTATATAACTGTTTTTTTTTTGTTTGTTTTTTGAGGTTTACAGAAAAGTTACCAGAACGAGGATTAATTTGTCATTCCAGTGTTTGTCACAGTGTGACCTAAATCATGCCATGTGGTGATACAAATTCAAGTCACCCGATTTCCAGTATTAGTGGCATAGGGCTTAAATGGGCACATGCCTGTGTCTAGGATCAGGAGTTTATCTTAATCCTCTGCTCCTGCATACTTAGTACAGACTTGGAATTTTTTTTTTTTTAAGCATTCTTGGCAGTAGGTCTGGTTGATCTGTCTCTGTATTGCGTAAACATCAGGCCAGAAACGGGCTGCCTCATTCCATTTTAAATACATTAGCTTATTTCTGGCTGTCTACCAGTTAGAAACTATGTGTGTGTGTGTGTGTGTGTGTGTGTGTGTGTGTGTGTGTGTGTGTGTGTGTATAAAATAATACCATTGAGGGGTCGAATAAGTCAAAAAGCCACGAGCCTGAAGGGCGAGTGGCCTTTTATGAGTTTGTTTGACTCCCTCAATGGTATTATTTCATGAGTGTGCTGGACTTTGCCATCTTTATTTATATAATCCATTAGAATGGGCACTTTTTGCTGCTTCCTGTTGTGTAGTAGTTTCTTTAAGTGAATTTTTTTTTTATAGTGTAGAGATTTTTTGTAGTGCAGTAGTATGTACCTTTAAGTAGGTACATAGTGTTTTTCCGTAGTGTAGTGGGTTCTTGAGGGACTTTTTTGTGTCCTAGTAGTGTTTCTGTAGTGGAGGGGCCTCCTGTAAAAGGAGGTATGGCTCCAGTGCTCTTTCTTTTGCAGGAGAGATGGCGGGAGGTGTGTGGCAGTCTTGGGAGTGGTGTGCATGGTTGGGCACTCTGAGCAGGCCTGGAGCGACTGTGGAGCAGCCTTTTCAAATGAGGCATGGGTACACATTGGCAGCATTGTGGGACCGTAATGCAGTGTGGTTTGAGGTTGGGAGCAGGCTGGGAGAAACTGTGGATCAACCTTTTCTAACTGGGCACAGGCACACCCTGGGAGCATCGTGGGACCGGTCACTGATGCCAGGCACGGTGGTGGCAGCTGCAGGGAAGGCCTTCATGGGAGCTGGAGATTTAAGGATCCACATTCCTTGGTGAGTGAGATGGGTCTGAGGATGTTTAGGATGATCATTGGGGGGGTAGAAGTGGGGGAGGAAGGGGATAGGGAGGTAAGGTGCCTGCCTGGCACCACTGCTCAGAGGGACAGGAAGCGAATCCTCAGGATTGCGGGAGCAGCTGCACGAGGGAGGGAGCTGGATGTCATTGTCCACCTAGGGACAAATGACCTGGCTGTGAATGGGATCCGAGTGGTGCAAGAGGAGTTTGTAGAGTTGGGGAGGGGCCTTAGACAAGTAGCATGTACGGTAACCTTCTCGGAGGTGCTGCCTGTCTATGGCAAGGATGATGCTAGGGTATTCCGCACCGTGGGATTCAATGAATGGTTGAAAAACTGGTGTGAAGCTCAGGGTTTAGGCTTCACTGGGGACTGGGGAGACACCTGGAGGGGTGCATGCCTATACTGGCGCGATGGTCTGCATCTGTCCAGGGGCGGAACCAGGATCCTAGATGATAGGTTTAAATGCTTAATTGGCAAGCATTTAAACTAGCCAGGGTGGGAAGCACTGAAAAGGAGCAGGGAAATCCCAGCCTCCCCCAACAAAACACAAATGGTTAGAGAGGTAAACACCAAGGTAGAGAAGTCCACTAGGGAGCAGGACAGGGGTAAATGCAGAAAAAGGCAGTAAGGATAGGGATGGGGCTAAAAGGGGTGAGGCCATAAAAGATGAATGGAAGGTGATGAGTATCAATGTCCGCAGTCTGTAACAAGCTCCCTGAACTAGTGGCCGTGATAGAAGAGGGATGCCTGGATATTGTGGCAGTCACTGAAACATGGTACACAGAGAACCATGACTGGGATGTCAAAATACCAGGATACATAGTCTATAGGAGGGACAGGGTGGGTAAAAGAGGAGGAGGAATAGCTCTCTATATAAGGGAAGGGATTAAAGCAACAGAACTAAAGAGTACACAGGAAGTTGGTGAGTCAGAATGGGTTACCCTGGAGACAGGAAATGGCACCACAATCCGCATGGGGATTGTGTACAGACCCCCATCTCAGGGGGAGGAAATGGACAATTAAATGATAGAAGGTATCCTTAAAATGGCAGAAAAAGGGGAGATATTGTTGATGGGGGACCTGAATATGCCAGATGTTAACTGGAGTACCTTTGCTGCAGGCACATCCAAGAGCAGGGTCATTCTTGATGCCCTACCGGGGGCATGCCTCGGACAGCTAGTGTTGGAATCCTCTCAGGAGGGACCTGGTACTCTCAAATGGGGAAGGAGAAAGGATCTCAGATTTTAGAAGTGGGTAGCCATCTGGGAACAAGTGACCACCAAACAGTGTGGCAAACACAGCCAAGCCATACAAAAATGAGAGTATTAGACTTTAGGAAGGCTGACTTTGGGGAAAATGAGAGTGCGCCTCAGAAAAAACACTAGCCAACTGGCAGGAAGGAGGGAGGGGGACAATGGGGAATAATCAAAACAGCCATCGAGGAGGCAACAAGCCTTTGTGTGAAGCAAATCAACACAACAAAACAAAGGAAAAAACCCACTATGGTTCTCTAAAGAGGTGGCAGGGACGGTTAAGGAGAAAAGGATAGCATTCAGAAAATACAAGGAAACACAGAAGGAGTAGGTCAGAAAACTTTCAGCTAAAGCAGAAGGAGGCAGGGAAGGCAGTCAAAATAGCAAAGGCACAAACTAAGGAAAAGATGGCCAGCTCTGTTAAGAAGGGGGATAAAACCTTTTATAGGTACATTAGGGAATGAAGAAAGAACAAGGGAAGGATACAGAGACTTAATAAAAGGGGAGGGAATGTGGGCAGAGGGTGACAGTGGAAAAAGCAGGGATATTGAATTAATATTTCTGCTCAGTATTCACAACGGAAGGGGAGGTACCTAAACCAAACAAGAGAAACTCTGAATAGGGGGGTTGATACCAGTCCATTAACAGAAAAAAGGGTTTTGAGAAAACTCTTAAAACTGAGGGTGGACAAACCAATGGGGCCTGATGGGATTCACCCAAGAATTCTAAAATAACTAAGGGTAGAACTAGTAACACCACTGACTACTCTCTTTAACAAATCATGGGAGGATGGAGTGGTACCTGAGGATTGGAGGAGGGCAAATGTGGTTCCACTTCACAAAAGTGGGAGCAGGGCAGAGGCAGAAAACTACAGACCAGTTAGTTTGACTTCAGTGGTAGGGAAAATGATGGAATCGCTTCTGAAGGAAAGAATTGTTCAGTACCTAGAGGCCAGTGGGGCACAGAACCCAAGGCAGCATGGTTTTACAGCAGGAAGGTCATGTCAGACGAACCTAATAGATTTCTTTGACTGGATGACCAAAGTAGTAGACCAGGGAGGGGCTGTGGATATGGCCTACCTAGATTTTAGCGAGGCATTTGACATAGTCTCACACAAAAGATTAATATACAAGTTAGCCAGCCTTGGAGTGGGTCCCAAGGTGGTAGCCTGGATAAAAAACTGACTGGACAACAGGACGCAAAGGGTAATAGTAAACAGAGTCCACAGTGAAGAAAGGAGAGTAACTAGCTGGGTACCGCAGGGTTCGGAACTGGGACCGGTCCTCTTTAATGTCTTTAAGTGACATTGGAGAGCACCTGGAAGGAAAGTTATGTCTCTTTGCAGATGACACAAAGATCTGCAACAGGGTTGATGCATAAGGTGGGGTGTAAAGGATGAAAAGGGACTTGGCAAGGTTGGAGGAATGGTCAGATATGTTGCAGCTCAGACTCAATGCAAAGAAGTGCAAGGTAATGCATCTGGGAAACAAAAACCCAGGGGAAGAGTACACAATGGGGGTGAGTTAATAATAACAACAAAAATCAAAAGAGACCTAGGAGTAATTATATCAGATAACCTATAGGCAGGCAAGCAATGTGAGAAGGCAGTAAGGAGGGCTGGGAGGATACTGGGATGCATAGGGAGAGGCATCACCAACAGAAAACACAAGTTGTTATCCCTCTGTACAGACAGTTGGTGAGACCCCATCTGGAGTAGTGCATGCAATTCTGGAGACCCCATCTCTGCAAAGACATAGACAGAGTGGAGGCTGTCCAGAGGAGGGCAACCAGAATGGTGCATGGTCTGCACCAGAAGAATACGAGGAGAGACTAAAGCAGCTTAATATGTATACCCTTGAGCAAAGGAGGGAGAGGGGGGACATGACAGAAACTTTCAAGTATCTCAAGGGAATTAACAAAGTACAAGAGGGTAGCATCTTTCAGAAGAGATGTGCAAGAACAAGGGGGCACAATTTGAAGACAGAGGGGGGACAGCTTAGAGGTAATGTTGGAAAGTATCTTTTCACAGAGAGGGTTGTGGGTGCATGGAACAGCCTTCCTGAGGAGGGTGTGGAGTCAGGAACAGTGAGAGAATTCAAGAATGCATTGGACAGGCATAAGGCAATTCTAGTGGGGGATAGGAGGAAGTAAGCTGTTGATTAACTAACTAGAATCTGCAGCTTATCCATCGGGTAGGGAAATGGGAAGACTAGGTGGGCCAAGTGATCCTTATCTGCTGTCAGACTCTTATGTTTCTATGTTGGGTGGGGTTTTACTGCCAGTAGTTTTCTGCAGGTAGAGTTGGGGTGGGTGGGGAGATCGCTTTTTCGTGCATTATTAAAGGGTTTGCTACATGTGGTTAGGAGCGTGTTATGTGTTACTGGGGTGGTTTGCAGTGAGTTGGGTATCACTGTGTTATTAAGTTGTTAATAACACATTAATGTGAACATACAAACATACAAAATTTGCCAGCAGATAAAGGTCTAGTGGTCTATCATGTCTGTTCGAATGTGCAGCTAGCACCCCTTATTCTGCAGCTGCCCCTTCCACGACCCTCCCCCTTGCTTTGTCCCAGCCCCTTTTGAAGCAGTCCACTGTTCTACTGGATACCAGTTCTGCCGGTAATGCATTCCACCCAACTACCACCCTCTGTATATAAAAGTGTCTCCTCAACTCCCTTCTGAACCTTCCTTCCTCCCTCCCTCCCTCCTCCTCCCTCCTCCAGTCTCATACCATGGCCCTGTGTGTCCTTCCCTCCTTACTTTGAACAACCCCTCCGTACCTGTCTTGTTTATTCCTTTCATGTACTTGAAGGCTTCAATCATATCCCCCCATCCCTCATCTCCTCCAGTGAGTACATGTTCAGCTCCCTCCGCATTCTCTAGTATGGTGAGTCCCCCAGCCCCTGGATCATCTTTGTTGCTCTGCACTGCACACCATCCAGTAACTTAATATCCCTCTTCAGATTCGGGCACCAGTACTACATGCAGTACTCCAGGTGCGGTTTAATCAATGATCTGTATAGTGGCAGAATTCCCCCCCCCCCCTCGAGGATATACCTCTTGCAATACATCCCAGCTGAGGCACTTACTTCTTATCACCTCTGCCTTGTATGTGTTCCATAATATATAAAATATGCACACCGCACTCCTGTATGAGTGTTATAAGTAAATATATTAATACAGTGTAACTAGCTAATTGGTTTCATAATACCCTCCTAATTGGCTACGATCACATATGGGGAAATATATATGATTTTTTTCCTATGGGGATGAGGGTCCAGCCATGCATATGGATATATTTATAGGAGCGCAGTAGTGAGAGGTTCCATGTTAAACCCTTAACTTTGTACCTGATAGATATTCATGAAGATTTGCCCCTGCCACTGAGTAAACAGTGACTTACCACCACAGGAGTCTGCATATATAAACATTTCCCAAAAGAATGCAGCCTTTAAAAAGCTATTTCCTTCGTAAAATTATAGAAACCGGGTCCCATGGACTTCCTGTATATTTTTGTTGTTGTCGCCACCAGTTTCGCCTCTTCAGCTCAGTACGTGATGGTAAGATGCCAGTGATAGCGAGGACGCACTTCACGAGATTCAATGGCGGTAGCTTCAATCGTTTTAATAACATGATGGCCACTTCAATGAAACGGGGTACTGGTCAGTTTTCATTAGTAAGCGGCTACTGTTAAAATTGATTGGGAAAGCTGCCGCCTGCTGAATATGCGTGGCGCGCCCTGCACTCTCACTGGCATCTTGTCATCACGCTAGTGAGCTGAATGGAGCTGGGCAGCAGACAAAGAAACGTGAAGTCCATGGGACCCGGTTTCCACCATTTTACGGAAAAAATAACTTTTTAAAGGCTGCATTCTTTTGGGAAATATTTACATATGCAGACTCCTGTGGTGGTAAGTCACTGTTTACTCAGTGGCAGAGGCAATACAAGATATGTTTAGTGGATCTCTTTAATAGCTTTAGCAGCCTTTGACGACATTAGCTAAAAATTTTGCATATGCTATCTGCATGGCAAGGTCTAAGTTTGTGATGGCACCCTGTGTGGTTTCTGAGATCCGCATATGTCATGTCATTTTCATGTAGATGTCTAATTTTTCCCCTATGCTTAACATGGGATTTGGTTTTGCTCTCGCGTATGGCCTACATGGGATGGAATTTTTTCCTGACACTTTCAGGGTAGAAGCATGCTGTGTCAAGGCAGTGCTTTTGTAAGGTTTCGTGAAAAAATATTAAACGATTCCAGAGTTATTGTTTTGGATCTTTTCTGTTCTGAGCATGCTCAGTAGGGTTTTTAGGATAATGTTCTGATACACCAAAAATTCTGTGTTGCAAGACAGTTTTTAATTTGTCACCACTTGCTTCTCGCAGCATGAATGTGGGTTTTTTTTTTTTTTTTTTGGTTCTGTGAGAGTTGCCATCTTGTTTTTTCCCCTCTAAGTAAAAAGCATGAAGGGTTAATAACCCCAAGGAAGACCCCACCCATTGATTTGCCAAGACTCCGGAGACCCAAAACCCTAATTTTTTTTTTTTTTTCCTTTTGCTGCTTGGGGGCGGGGGAGAGAGAGTCACATTTCCCTACTTTCGTGGCTTTAATTTGAACCCTGATTGGTGCATTAATGACATTTTTAGAGAGAGAGAGGGGGGCTATACATATGTATATATCAAATTGAACTGTACTTTTAAAAAGCTTGAAACGGGTAGTACTCTCTTAGGACTGAGAAATGCACTTCTTTTAAGCAGTGCTCACCTTACTTTGGGTATGTGGCGCCCTTAGGCAGTCTTGCCAGTGGCCCCCAACCCAACAAAATGTTGTGTTTTTTTTTTTTTTTAATCTTCACCAAGAAACGTGACATTCCTAATGGCAATTAGCTTCCTTAGAAAAAAATACTGAATGATTTACCTGAGGGGTGGGTGTGTGAAACGGCATGAACTCCCTTGGAGCAGAGATGTTTCTCCAATATGTTAACAGAGATACTTTTTCAAAGTATTTGAGAGCTGCTCCTGAGTAAACAGTGTTCATCTAATCTTCCTAGAATTTGTTATACAAAGAGTATTATCTGTATTTACATCTTCTCTGCTTTCTTTTGATGGTATAATAAATATTTGCCAAATTCATGCAAATGCAGTCATTGATTACTTTCCTAAAAATCTATTTCAGCAAAATACATGACATTGAAAAAAACAGTGTCTACAGTGCAAATGTCTAGTACTCTTCCCCGTCTGTGTTGGATAAGTAATATTACCACCAGCCAAATCTTCGTTTGTAATGTCATTGAGCAGCCTAAACGTAAACTCATCTGATATGTCTAGTAGCTTATTACTTCTCAACATTATATTGGATTTCTTTAAAGAAATTCCTGATATGTCATCTAAATTGCACTTATCTTTTATTTTTGTTGTTCCAAAGAGGAGCCCGTCTGTGCATGTGCATCCCCTGCTGAAATTATAGTGCTGTTTTGAAATCTAGGTTTTATAAAACTAAACACCTCTGTGAGAATATTTGGGGCATCCTCTGTGTAGCCAGCAGTGTGGAATGGCACAATTTGTGTTTTACTACAAGTCCATCCCATTTTTTTTGTTGTACAAAAACTAGTATGCTAAGAATATTGAGATTCCCAGGTTAAGTTTCTTACAGTCAGTAGTCAAATTATTCATTTGTTTGTTTACCAGGTAGGTGCATTGATCCAGTGGCCCGTTTTTAGGTGCGACCCGGGATATGCAGATGGCACATACAATAGGATAGTCGAACATTACAAGTTCAGTTGCATAGGACAGGAACAATGGGGTATAGATTAGAGTACAGTTACAGATAAAGATAAGGCACATTTACATAATGATATATAGTGGATTCCAAGGTATAGAGACCCCTCATTTGGTTTGTTAAATATGGATTTTTGTACTCCCCAGCATTGGTATCCTTCTAATGTAAAATGTTCATTTGGTAGCCATGTTTCATGAAAGACCATTGTCAGATTTTCTAATACATTTCTTCCCAGTCACCCTCATTAAGTTTTGCTTGAAGTCCAGCCATGTTCCATCTAATAAGGTGCAACCCTTCCCTGACAGTTTTTTCCTCAGTGTTTGCACCCTTTAGTTGCCTGAGCAATTCCGAATGAAACAACCAGAGTCCCAGCTCCTGGTACACAGAACCTTGTGCACTTTCTCCCAATGTGGCAACACACTTCAGCTAGGAGGCTCCAGACACCTACTTCTCAGTTGGGTCTAGCGCCGTGGTTACTGTGCGGAACCAAGAAACTTTCTGCTTAAAACCTTAAAGGAAAACTGCACCCTCATATCTTCTAAATGTCATTTGCTTCCATGTCAACAGACAACTCTTCATGTAGCTGTTAAACATGTACGTAACTACTTCTGTTAGTTTTCACACTTTACACTAGGCACGGTCACTCTCCTGGGAGGGTCCATTTCGTGGTTGTTGAAATCTCATTGTCCCCGAGAGCTGCATTAGCATATGAGAATGTGATGCATAATCAACCTTTTAACGCCCAGTGTGCCTGTCTGCTTAAGTAGTTTTAAAAGAACCAAGCTGCAAGAAGGTGTGAAATATCACATTTACCTTCAGTGAGTTTTACAAGCTGTCTGAGTTGTAATGCAGTTATTTCCCCCTTAAACTCCATTCGATTTATAAGTTTCCAGAGAGTTTTTGCAGGGTATTTGTTATTTTAGCATAGAGATGCATGATATAAATGGTTGATCTGATATCATGTTCTCATATGCTAATGCAGTTCTCAGGGACGATGAGATTTCAACAGCCATGAAATGGACCCTTCCAGGAGAGTGACAGTACCTAGTGCGAAGTGTGAAAACTAACAGAAGCTTATCACTTGTAAGTGGGCAAGACTTTCATAATTCACCCCCTGCCACTTGTAAGTTATGGTTTTGTCCCTACACACCTGAGACTAAATTGCATATTTTGAGTTAAACCATTACGTGCCCCCTATTTATTTCTCATTTGCCCCTCTTACGCATGTACTCGCAGTGCCCTCAGGACTACTGAACCAACCAGCCTAGTTGGTAGATTTCCCTTCTCAGTACAAGACAGACAAGCAAGAATAACCAACCGTATGCCCTAAACACTCTGAACCTTTTCTCTAGTGTTCTGGGTCACATTTGGCATCGTGTCTTCAGGAAGAATATACAAATTTTCAGTAAGTTTGTTACCTATTCCACTACACAAAACTGGGTCACACTCCTCCAAAGAGAGAGAAAATTACTCTATATGATAAGTTTCACTTACTTAATGTACTCAAAATAATATTGAAGTTGTGCAATATCTGTTTTTGTTTCATGAATTGTACTGTATATGTATGAATTTACTGTTCAATAAAGATTAACTGTCCAAAAAAAAAAAAAAACTGGGTCACAGATATGTTAGTTAATATTTACAAAATGTATACACATCATAAAGCACAAGCAGGGCAAGTATATACAAAATTATAAACCTCATGGAATGTTCAGCAGGATATCACATGTTCTGATTGGTCCACTAGTGGTCGTTATTCTACTGGTAATGGGCTTCTAGTATGAACAGAATGAAATCATCTCACCTCCATGCAGCCGAACTCTGTTGACTAGAGTCTAATGGGTTTCATTCCAACAAGAACCTCTGACAGTGATAGCTCTAAAAAGACTGAGAAATGGAATAATTTCTGAGTATTTCATTCCCTTCATCCACATGTCATGGTCCTGTGGCCGTACTGGGTCAAACTATCGCAAGGAATACAGCACAGGCAAAACCACAAAGTGAAAACTGCTAAAGGCAAAACGGCTACTGGATACTGTAGTGAACGGTCAAAACAGCTATCCCTGTAACTGTATTACTTTTAGGCAAACAGGTTATTTAATTTTGTTAACCAGGTAAGCCCACTGGAACCAGTGGTCCCTTTTTCAGGGACGACCCTGGATTAATTACATAGAGTCACAGCCGGTACATTATTCACAATGACAGATACAGGAGGAGGAACACAAAGCAGGAGGTATACATCACAGAGCCTGGTAAGGGCTGTGTTAATTACATTGATTACAAGCACATAACAAATTTCACAATTGTATATAGAACACTGTATAATCCTAGGATATACAAAACTATAGGGTAGACCTGGACTTGAGGAAACTCATCAAATATGGAGTAAACGCTGTGTATATATAATGATGGAGGGAGCATATGCCAGTCATGTTTGAGCCACCTAGCATTCAGCGTATACAAGAGCATAGGCAACGCTCAAGGAGAAGTGTTTTTAGGCCCTTTTTGAAATTGCCTAGGGAACTAGCTATTTGCAGCTTCTCAGGGAGGGCGTTCCAGAGGTTTGGGGTGGAGTATGCAAAGAATTTATAAGCGATTGCGGTTCTTATTCTGGGAACCTCAAGCAGCCTTTTGCCAGAGGAGTGGAGCACCCTGCAGAAGCGCTTGAGGACAAAGAGGCCATGAAGGCTAGGGGGGAGGGCCCATTGACCAGTTTGTGTGCCATAGTTAGCAGAGGGTATTGGAACCTGCTTGGTAGTGATGGTCATTTTAGAGAGGTTAGGACATCACAGTGGTTCTTCCTACGAGGGGACATTGTTGTGAAGCGGCCAGTTTTGTTGTATAGCTGCTCTAGCCTGTTTGATTTGGTTTTACCCAAGGACTGAAGGATGGGGGCAGCATACGTAAGTTTAACAAGCAAGATACTCTTTGCTATTGCAAGTCTGTAATCGGGGGTGAGGTGACTGTTTTAGTCGAAATAAACCTAATTTTTGATGGATAGTTAGAGTAGTGTTGTATACATGTGCCTTACAGGTGAGTCCTTGGTCTAGTATTACTCCAAGGTATTTGACTGTTTGCACAACCTCGATCTTGTGCCCAGAGGAGGTTGAGATGGGAAGCAGGTGATTTCTAATAGAGCCAAGTTGTTTGGAGTCAAATAAGGTAGCACTGTTTGTTTGTTTTGATTTATTTATTTTTCACATTTAGTACTAGTTTGTTTGACAGTATCCTTTGCACCAGGCTTAGAAAGTCCTTTTGCAGCTGATTGCTAAGTGCCAGGGTGTCATGGGAGCTCTTAAAAAGGACTGCATCCTCAGCATATAGTAGGAGTGACTACTGCCACAGCTGTTGCCAAGGTCATTGATAAACAACGAGAATAAAAGAGGGCCTAGTATCGAGCCTTGGGGTACCTCATCTGATATTGGCAGCTGGGTAGATTATGACACCGTTCCATCTGACTACTTGGGTTCTGTGAGATAGATAGTGGGTGAACCAGGCTAGCGAGTGTGTGAAAAGGCCAAGTTTCTTTAGTTTATTGATCAGAAGCTCATTGCTAACCAAGTCAAAAGCTTTCGTTAAGTCTATGAAGACTGCCCCAGTGGGGGTACCACTGTCCCGCCCTTGTAGTATGTCAGTAGTAAGCCTAAGTAATGCATGTTAAGGCGTGTGCTTGTCTGTGTGCTGCCAAGCAGCTTGCATGGCTCACAGGGCAGAGCTACAGGCGGGGGCGCACCGATGTCCCGGGTTTGATTCCCCGTCCTGGGACATTTAACCTGTTTTATTTTTTTTCATCTCCCTGAGACATCTACTTTTTCCCATTCCCCTCCACAGTACCCCGAGTTAGTTATGATAAAGTGTGTGAGTTAGTTATGGGGGTGCTGGCAGCGGAGCCTCTGCAAAAACAAAGTGTTTGTTGAATTTGACAAAGTACCGCTTCGCTGTTGAGCGCCATCTTTGCTGTCGGCGTTTTGGCTTTGTGTTTTTTTTTTTTTTTGACCATGCTGTGATTGCCTGCGACATTATGACCCTGTGCTCCAGTGGCAGTATATCAAAAGAGCAGGGAGAAAGTAACGTACTTGCTTGACATCCCTCATTTTATATCGGTCAGAGGTAGCATAACCTAGAAGTTAGAGCATCAAGCTGTGAACCTGGATACCCAGTTAGTCTGAGTTTGAACCCCACAACTATCACTTGCATACTGTACAACCCTGAGCAAGCCACTTAAATGGACACTGCCAACCCTGTTTGCATTCTATATTATTTATAGTTGAAACCACATTTTGTGATTGCTTACCTTCTCTAAAATTCATTGATGGTACTGTTTTCTTATCTGCTTCCTTTTTAGTAGAACTGAAAAACATGCTAATGGTGGAATTGTACTCGGCCTTGTTTGGGTTCAAATCCTTGATCTGTACTGCATACTTCTGGAACAGTGGGAACACCCCCAAATAATTAAGCCAGTTATTCTGCAATAGTTTTCTATCCTCCCACTGCATCACGAGTGGCTAAATTCTGTTTGGGTTGTTCCCAAGTTCAAGACAGATGCCGTGGGAGTTGCTCAAAGACTGTAACCAAACCCTTTCGTGTGGTAATACCAGGTTTTTCAAGCAAAAAAGGAATCTGAATCAAACCACCAGCTACATCAGCAATCTCTACAGAATGTGGCCAGTCATAAAATTTAAGTCCACCATGTGCATGTGAGCGCAGCAAATGTTTTGTTATGAGAGTTGGGGTTTGAGAGGTCTGGCACCGTCGGTCCAGTGCCGAGCAGTCTTCAAGGCATGCAGCAGTGCTGCCAAACCAGTCATCAGCCAGGCTGATCATGACAGAGTTTTGGCTTGGTTGCTGGAAACTGTCATGTACTTGAAAAGAAAAAGTCGACCCATCATGGGTCGTATCTTCCCTTTGATGTACGCCACCCAGCAAGCGGAGTCGATCCATCATGATCCGCTTGCAGAGGAATGGAATTTCAAACATCTAGGAAGAGTCCCACACAGTTGCCAGCTGTAACAAAGGAAAAAAAAAAAAAAAAGTCCATTGATGTCTATTGCTGGCACCCCTGTAATTCCGCTCTCCCGCTCGGCACGTTCCTCCCAACAAACATAACACTGACACTGGGGTTGCCCAGCCCCCCAGTGTCGCCACCTCGTAGGCTTTCTGTGTGTGTGTGTGTGTGTGTGTGTGTGTGTGTGTGTGTGTGTGTGTGTGATTAATATAACGCCTGCAAAAAAAGAAAGCTGTCCATTGGTGTCTCTTGCTGGCTCCCCTGTAACTGTTCCCCCTCACCTGACCCTCCCACTGAGCACCTGCCACACACACACACACACACACACACACACACACACACACACATATATAACCTGACAATGGGGGTGCCCAATCTCCCAATGTCGACACCTGAAATAAATAAAACCTTCCTTTTTTTTTTTTTTTTATAAACTGTAAAAAAAGAAAAACATCCAGCGATGTCTGTTACGCCGTTAGTCTCCCTCACCCCCCAAGCTCTTACTTACCCATCGAGTCCAGTGCTGTAATCCTGTCTGGACCACAGGCACATCTTCACTCTTCAAAGCCGGACTGCGAACTGAGGAAATCAAGTATGTGGTTCAATGTATTTCAGTGGGGCTTTGATATTCGTGGCATAATTTAGCCATTTTTGAATATTTTTGCCTCAGATTTTCGACATGCCTTTTTTGCGACTCCACCTCATGAACAGTTGTAGTGAAATTAGGCAAATCTGTCCCAAAAGGTGATTTTCGTGGTTGCTGCATGAAATCACCTTTTGGGCAGAAGTTGAAAATTTTCTGTGCCCTTGTTCATGAGGAGGGGGTCATAAAAAGGCTGTGTTTGAAAGATTTGGTGTAAAAATATTAAAGAAACAACAAAGTTATGAGTCTGCATTGAACTTTGCAAACACAGGTTCGTAACTTTGGTAATTTTCAATATTCTTACCCCAAATTTTCAACATAACCCTTTCTTCGTAGCACCTCATGAATGAGACAGCTGTCATTTTTTTTTTTTTTTTTTTAATCTGGCTAAAATGTGTTTCTGCTCTCGAAAGGTGATTTCGCAGTCCCTTTCAGGCAGGAGTTGAACATTTTCTCTGCATTTGTTGATGAGGTGGGTCATAAGACGGCTGCATTGAAAATTTGGGGCAAAAATATTAAAAACCAACAAAGTTATGAGCCTTTGTTGCCATTTAAGAACGCAGGCTAGTAACTTTGGTACTACATAAGCCACGGAGTGTACCACAAAGCATCTAGTACACCAGAACTTCTATATCAGTGGCGAAGATCTGGCATTGACGAATGCTTGTTTAAACTAGAGGCACTCTGAGACCTAAGGGGGTTGACAGTATCACTTAAACCCCCATGTGCTCTCGGGACTATCTGGAAACAAGCTGTGGCTTAGTGTAACGTTTTCAGAAATATAGTGTATGGTTGGAGATTGATGTGAATAGAAATCCTTACCACTCAAAATCCTGTTGTACCATAGTAGTGATGTAACTAGTGTGGCACAGTGACTCTTTTGCGGTACCATGGTAGCTGTGTCATAGAGTCAAGCGTGCCCAGTAAAACTGCTCTGTGAAACCGAGACACCACCTTAGAAAGTGTGAGTTTGTGTATTCTCCGTCACGTGGCTGGATGAGTAACTTAAAATATAGTTACAGTATATAGTCATGGCGTATCGTGTATGGAAAGCAGCCCCTTTGAGAATGTTATTGTGTGCATCTGAAGTTGTTGTGCACATTATAAAGATGCTATGTGCATATTTTATCATGAACTCAGTTGTATTCCCCCCTGGTGGTCACTCCCCCAACTTTCAGTTTCTTCACTCCGCTTGCTGAAACACACAATGTTGTCTCCCCACCCCTTCGTGTTCGAGGTTCATATGCTGTTATCTCAACCCCTTAATGGGAACAGTTGCTTACTGTGTATAGTCACACTCACATTATTCCTTATTTAAAGTATAGAGAACCTTGTATGTCATTTCTGTATTAACTTATTTTGCCTCCATTGGAATGCCTGCACTGTGTCTCTTTGCTGTTCCCAATCCTCTCCTCCCCAGGTTGGAGCTGGAAACAAGCCCATCCGAACTCTGCTTACGTGTAAAATATTTTACAAATAATTAACTGAATAGAATAATATATGGTCAACCAGACCAACTCAGCCAGGTTTCCATCTCAGGAATTGTGATGACATCAAGGACCTCTCGAGCTTCATTCTGGAGGTTCCTATCATGCCATCACAACCCCTTGATGGAAACACATGGAGAATACTGGATGGGCAACTATGCACAACCAGTGTGTTGTGCCACAGAGGGGTTTTGATTCCCTCTGAGCTTGAGAGTGAAGCTCGAGAGGCCCGTGTGAATCAAAACCTCGAGATGGCACTACACAGTGGTTGAGCATAGAGTTGCCCATCCAGTATTTTTTATAGTGTATGGTGCCCTCCTAAGTACATGAAATAAAGTTTTAGGACTTTTTTTTTTTTTTAACTTTTTAATTAGAAAACCTAATTTGTTCGTTGCCATGTCCCATCCTAGTAGTTAGGGCTAGATACTATTGTGAGATTCATTGTTGCTAGGGACCAGACGTTTCTACGTTTGTAGTGCAGCCCTCTGTTAGTTGGCAATCGGTTGTGGAAAGGATTTAAAAAAAAAAAAAAAAAAAAAGGCAACCTTTATTTTTTTATTTATTCATTCATTCAAATTATTATTATTTTTTTTTTAAATGTCTGTTTATTCCACTTGTCCCAGCCTGCCATCCCCGACCCATCGGGAGCCCCTAGGCAGACATCCCTCTGCCATCCACCCTACCCGAACGACCCTAGGAACCTCATGGAGCTGCGGCTTACCCCTTGAGCGGGGATGGGGCAGAGCCCCTTTTACCCCATACCTTATGTTTCCTCGGTCTGGGGCCATCTGGAGGGTGAAGGCATATTGAGGGCACGTCTCCGGAGCTCTGTCTTCCCAGCGATGGCAGGCTGTTTTTCCACTTTCTCCCTCCCCTACAGCACGAGACCCTCCGACGTCAAGGCGCAAGGTGCCAATGTCACGCTGTACAGTGGCCACCCGTCCCCTACCATTAGGGGATTGCAGTACTCTGAGCCTCCGCTCGGAGTCAGGCAAGTGTGCGGGCTGTGACCTCAACCCTCCCCGGAGTAGGTGAGCTGTCATGGGATGCTCCAGCTTATCTTCCCCCCAGCCGACCCACCAGCGACCGAGTCTGCTTCCGAACCGGGTCGCGGTGCAGAGTGAGGTGTGGCATCCAGCGCCTCAACCCTCAGCGCCACTGGGCCGGCCTCATTCATTCAATTTTGGTGACCGGGTAGGCCCACTGAGCCCTGAAGCTCCCTTTTTCAGGGGCGACCTGGAGTTAGTTACAGAGATGAGGCATTCATAATGGTTTACAGGAATGTTAAACAATACTTATTTGCAGGAGTACACATATAAGGCATACATAGTGGTATACAAGGAGTGTTAAGCAATACATGAGGACAGGGGTATAGAATATTTGATCAGTGTACAAGACATAAATGCACCATATGTTGACAGTAGGTGGTACAGTGGTCAGATCAAGTGCAGTAGCAGGAACAGGTACTGGCGTCAAGCAAGTGGGCCCTGAGCCTTGTTCGGAAAGTTTCGAGGGAGCGGGGCTTCCTGTACAAAGGCAGGGAGTTTGTTCCACATCAGAGGGACAGAGGAGACACGAGATTTACCGCCTGCCTTGGTCTGGCCATATTCCTCGCTTAGCAAGACTGGGACTGTGAGATGTCTGTTCCTTCATGTTGTAAGTTATTTTAAATATCAGATTGATCCTACATGTTGTTTTTATATGTGTGCACATATCTGGTTGATCCTGCATTTGTTTCTTGTATCTGGCTGATCCTGAGTTGCGGGTTCGGATGATAGTGCTGCCACTGCCTCGATTGTTTATCTGGTTGATCCTGCAATTTGTGTGGCTCGTGAGCTTTTGAAACGAGCTGAAATGTTATTGTACCGCAGTGTGATATAATCACGTTCCATGACCTTTGAGCTGTGGTACAACAGCATTTCAGCTAGGATGGTTTTCTGTGCTGAACAAGCCCTCACTATACACTATAGCCTTGTTGTGCATGGTTGCCCATACATGATTCTATACATTTAGAATTTTTGGTCTGTACAGGCACAATGAGCAGAAGCTTGTTTTCAGTTATGAGCCGTTAAAAGAAATTATGCACAAGGAGGTTAAGTGACTTGCTCAGGATCACACAGTATGCAAGTGCGGTTGTGGGATTCAAACCAGAGTCTGCTGGGTCTTCAGGTTCACAGCTGTGCTCACCCCTTCCCCTGCCCCAATCGAGCTGTTTCTTCACCAGTACCAGTCTGCCTGGGCTTCACATCAGGATTACCCAGGCTACCTCCCAAACTTGCTGTCCGCATTCCTTCGCAATTCTCTGAGGTCCATGCGGAGCGGGGCCCGACAGTGCCTACGTGCGAGGCATAAATTCATTTTGGAAACTTGATTAGCAGTATTTGCTAATCAAAAAAAAAAAAGTTTGATTAGCAACGAGCCAGGTTTGAAGAGCAATTTCAGAAAACGTTTCTTTATCTATAGGATACTGTCTAGCAGAGCACAGCTGTGGGGAGGAAGAGTCAAATTGCAAGATAAATTACTGCAAGTCTGTACTTTTTGCCAAACTTTATTTTTTTCACTTTCTGTATTTTTGCACCTTACTGCCTCTTCTCTCCACTCTCTGACTGCCCCATACACAAACCTCATCGTCTAAGTCTGCCCCTAGAGTACATGGTTCCACTTTCTGACCTTTAATGCCCGGTTTGACCCCCTAGTGTGGGGTGAGGAGGAAACCCCCATTCTACCTCCCCAACAACTGTATTGAAGTGGACCTGCACAACGGAGTCTACCTCGACAAACAGAGGATGTGCAGCGAGGAGTCGTCGCCTAGGAGAGACAGGGGGTTGTTTCTTTGTTCAACCCTAGGTGTCAGCGTGCAATGAGGGCCAATGAGCGAGGAGATGCGCTGACGTGCCTCCTGCTCCACCCCTCTGCCGACGTCTGCCCCATCCCGATGCTGCTGCCTCCCACTACTGTACCTTCCACCGAGCACCCCTAGGTGGTGGTATCGTGGAGGGAGCTTGAATGTGCCCCCCCCCCACCAGAAGGAGAGCAGCTGTTGAGCACTCTATCCTTCTCCTCCCCGGCCAACCCCCGGCGATCCATGCTCATTCCGTACACTGGTTGCTGGCGTGGTACGAGGTAAGGCATCCAGCGCCTCAGCCCTCGTGCCACCGGGCCGGCTTTTTTACCAAAATTGCAGGAAAATTGTGGCAGTTTGGAAATTTTTACTACAATGCGGATAATCGGCTGATTAACCACTTCTGCTAATCAAGGCTGTACTTGATCAGCAAACTGCATTTTTTGGGGTAGAAATTGCTATGTGAACCTGCTTATTTTATGCTGTGACTCATTTAGACATAGCACCCTGGGTTTTTCTCCATTTTTCTTTCCTTCAGGGAGTAAAAAGATCATTACCACCTACCACCACCCCCCCATCCTGTACTGCACTAGCTCAAGACAAGTCCACCCGCTGTACGTACCCCATAGTAAATATCCCTAACCTCTGCTGTTAGAAGCCTCCATCCTTGAGACTAGGTTTGCAGAGCTCCCAGATCTACAGATTCTTGTATTTTACGGGGATATGTAGCAATCTACAGGAAAACTGGTCCCTTAGTCCTGCACTGGTATACAGGAAAATTAATGCAATCTACAGGAAAAATACCAAATCAGTCTAGGAGCACTGGGTTTCTAACTTAGGACTCCATTACTTATTCCATCCCTACCTACATAACCCCTGAGTTTAGACACATCCATTTCTAGTTCCCTCCCCAGTTTCTGCACCTTTTTCATTTATACCACTCAGTCTCCCCATCTGTACCCTTCCACAGCCCCCGTTTGTGCTCCAGTTTCTGTCATTCCACCCCATTCCCCAGAGCCCACCCTTCCACATTTCTGCCCCTCTCCCTATTCGTGCCCAATTTCTGCCCCTTCCCTCTTATACCATCTGAATGGACGATGAGCCCCAAGTTTGCGAACTTTCCCAATTAACAGCAAATACTCGAAGGCAGGTAAAGTTTGCCAAAGCGAAAAGCTGTGGGCAGAGATGAGGGACTCCACACCACCCGGGGAGAGGTGGGGTATAACTATCATTACTTGTCTGCAGCCTTCCCCGCTCACTGGCTTCACTCCCCCCACTGGACGCCATCTCTGTCTGACATGAGGGAATGGGAGGTGAAAGAGAAGATTTACATGTTTGCTGCTGCCATGGCTGCACCTTCTTTCTTGCACACCAACCCCTCGGCGATTTCCCTCCAAAATGTACATTTAAAAACCTCTCAACACATCAGATAACCAAAACTTAATACAAATATTCCCCTCCTCAAACAACACTACCATCTCTCTCGATGGAGCACCGCACTTGATCTCCCAACCATCCCTTCATTTGCAATCCGTCCTCTGTGTTTTGCTGCCACTGCTGCCCCCCACCTCAGCACTACTGGTATCGGTACCGAAGAGACTCGACTGACTCCGAGCTACAAACCCACTGGAAGAAAGACACAACCTGTCAGCTGCTGCTCTCTACTCCTCTGGTCCTGTTGTGGTCTGTCCACTTCAATTTTGCTCACTTTCACTGTCTTTTTTTTTTTCTTTCTTTCTCTTCCCTCAACACGCATGACCCAGCAAAACCATTCAGCTTGGCTTGGCTCTTTCCAGTTCCCTCCTCAAATGCCTGCCCACCTCGCTAACACTGTGCTGCCCATGTCTCGGCTCAGTCCCTTGCTCTCACCTGCCAGAACCGATCAACTGCTCCACCACTGCGCATGCACTAATTTGGGGGGGGGCGCATGGCGGGTGCAGTGGCTAGTCAGTGGCTGATTATACAGCCGGAGCTGCCAAAATGAAGGTGGCAGTTGGTGGTGGACAAGTCTTCAAGTTCAACCTCCCCAGAAACACAATTTTGGCCTATATAACTTTCACTGTCCAGGTGTCTCTCATGGGGAAAAAAAATGTATATGAAACATCTGGAGTTCTGTTTCAAGGCACCCCCTGTTGCATGGCACCCTAGGTGGCCACCTAATTCACCTATCCTTAAGGCTCCTGTTTTTAAGCACACCAGTTGTAGTACGTCAAATTTCCTACACCTGTCAGAATGTGCTACAAGATGCTCTGCTTGGACTTCTTGCATATGCAGTGCAAGTTTGGGTTCCAAATTTGATGCTGAGATTATATACAGTGGTTTGGCATCTGAATCACATGCAGCTTTGTAACATGACAGTGTTGCAACTGTGTATTTGTGACCAACTTCTGTGCAACATTTTGTTTATCACAGTAATGCTGGCATTGCCCCTTGCTGCCACTAGCATTAGATTCCAAATGAACTGTTGTAGATTTGCTGTGTCCTGGTTCAGTGGTCTTTTTATTCATATTCTGTTAATTAATAACCCTCCCCAGTGTTTTATCCTACCCCTCTTCAGAGCGTCCCCATTTTGGATACCCTCATTACCTCAGTAGAAGTTGTCATCAGTGTAGGTGGACAACTCGCTGTCTTGTTTGGTTCCATGGTGGGGACCTCCTTTGGTGGGCCTGAAGGGGGCAGAACTATCTCTTTGGCAGTTGGGAAGGTGATCCAGTGTCAAAGTTGCATGGGATTTTGGGTGGAAACGATGGGTTGTGGGAGGGGAGAGGTTTGTGTTCTTGGCAATGACGGTGTACTTTTTGCTGAAAATGGGTAGTTTGCAGCAGTAGAGAATTCTATAGTGGAACTTTTTCCACTTCTGAAAGGAAAGATTTACAAGGAGTGCTGGAATTCTGAATCTGCTGTTAAGACAGTGGGCTTTTCCTGTTGGTTTACAGTTGAGTACTGGTTTCATCTCATCCCCTCACTTGGTGTTTAAAGGATTCCAACACAGTCTTTAAAATCATAGCTGAGGTTGGCATGGTAGTGCAGTGGCTTGGGAACAGTTTGCCAAGATAATGCCATGGGTTCACATCCTGAACTCTGTGTCCGGGTGTGCAAGAAAGCACAGAATGATGCGGGGGCAGAGCGATGTCAAGCAAAGGGGTGTGTTAATGCAGGAATGCATTCAGGGTTTTCCCATAGGGCCAGTGGGTGGGGGTGGGGGTTACAGGGGCAAAAATGAGTGGGCACAACAGGAGGATAGTTGAGACCACCCACCACTGCATCATATCTCAGAAGGTAGTGGATCTGTGAAACAGCTTACAGGCTGAGATGGTGGAGCTGAAGATGGTACAGGCATTCAAGGCAAGGCTGGATAAGTTTTTACTTTCCAAGGGAATCGATGGATACCCTGGGTAATATGTTCCTAGGGAATGCCTTTAAGTTAGTACATGTTGGTACAGCACAATTATTCATACTTGCTTATGGAGCAGTGTTTGGGGGGTGGACATGATGGACCTAGAGTCCCTTACAGTATTAAATTACATTGCTATGTTACATAACACAACTCTTGTCACCATGCTCGACTCCCTGGCCTTGAACTACTTGCCTGCTCAGTATGGAGACGCTCAATCAGCCTCAAGCTAGGGGAGGGGCATAAGTCTTGGGTGAAGCATTTTGATGTTGTGTAGCTCACCTTCTTGGTTCTGCAGGCTATTAGGAGGAGTGATGCAGTTTTGGACAATCCAGTGAGGGGAGTGTGTTAGTAATACCGTTTATGAATTAACTTTGTACATTCTTGCCTGCAAACTGTCTGGCTGCCTGTAGTTAACTATTGTATACAGGGGCTGAAATAAGGATTTGGCAGGCAAGAGCCATGAATAGCTCCTGGGTAGCGGCTATTTCCAGCAGACCAGGATCTGCTCAGGCAAAGTCAGGAGTTGATATTAGCACAGATAAAAATGCATTGGGATGTCATAGAAGGGGAATAAAATGGAAGGACATCAAAAATAAAAAATGCAATTTTCTGTAAGAACCTTGTATAAATATCACATATCTATAAATATGCCAGTTATATGTCACTTTAATAACACAGTTGATAATTACATTAACACATTGTCATGGTAAAGCTGCTCACTGGAAAAGGTCCAGTTGGTCTAAACGGAGACATGCAGAAGGAGGCACTCTGCCAATTGTCTTGTACATTTGATGATTAATTCAAAGAGGAGGAGAGAATCTGTTTAGCAGATTCTCTCCTCTTTTTTAAATTAATTGAGAAACGTACAAGACAAATGGCAACGTGCCTCCTCATGTATGTCTCAGTTTAGACCAACTGCATCTTTTCCAGTGAGCAGTTTTCCTTCTGCATAGGTGGGGTGTTTAAATTCTTCTCTTGCCTTTCTTTTCTCCATTTGATTTGCTTCAGCTGTTGATGTTTTTGTTAGTCTTTGCGTTTACAACGCTAGGAAATATTTTAAAAGCCTAAAATAAGTTTCCTCAAAGGACAGACAGGTATGGTGGTTCATGGCACCAATCTTTTATTTCAGGACTGGTCTGTTGCAGCTTCGTAAGAGAGGATGTAAGACTTTTCCCACCTGCCTGCGCATTCGGTACCTCACTACATTGGTGCGAAAGTGATACTTTAATTTTGCAACTAAACCACTGCAGCTGCAAGCCTTCCCCCGTCTCCAGTTGACATGTGGAGCATCTCCAATTGATGTTCTGAGAAGGGTTACTGTTATGTTGCTGAGACTCTCTCCCTGCCCTCGCTGTCTAAGTAGCTCCAAGACACCACTCCATCTCCAGCACATGACTCATGCGCTCTCCAATTCATCCGCAAAGCTGCCCTGAAAGTGCTGAAGTTAACACCACTGATCCTCTTTCATTGAGAGCACCAGGTGCTATTATGGAATTTACAGGTGCCAGTTAGCACCCAGCTCCCCTTATTTTGAACCCTAGTATAATTGTATATACTGTCTTGCATTAACCAACATTTAGTAATCTCTGGATTGTGCCTGAAAATAGGCATTAGACTGTCTAGAGCACATACCTGGTAAATGAAAACAAAATGAATAAACCATGGCCCAGGACTGGTGAGAACAGTGCTAGGTACCAGATTGGAACAGGTACAGGTCCATGATCCCCGAAGACCTTGTTACCAGGTCACAAGTAGTAGGAAACCTGGGGGAGTAATACCATTAAAACCACCAATTTTATGTATATTATAAAAGATGTAGCATTTGATTATTGATTTTGTGCATACCTGGGTATAGGTGTGTGTGTGTGTGTGTGTGTGTGTGTGTGTGTGTGTGTGTCTCTGTGTCCTTCTTCTGATTGGGGGGGGGCAACCCTAATTACTGCAGCCATTCAGTCTATGGTTTGACACAAGATTTGAGTCATCTTCAGGCAACTGTTGAGCAAAACCTTATTTTTAGACACATTTCTGCTTGCGTCATGAATTTTTGGTGTTTAGTGTAGCTTCCTCTTATCCCCCATGAAAGTGGAATCTCGGTCTCCCTGTGGTGGATCCTTTAATACCAAGGAGGAATCCTAGAAGCTGATTAACTGAAGCAGTCTTTGACCCGTGACAGTATCTAAGCACATTGTCACAGTTCACAACCGATTACTAAAGTCTGCCATTCTATAATCACAATAATACGTCAGGAAATAGTATATTGTGGGATATTGTCACGTTTTGTGTGTTTGAAGGCACTTAGTGTTTCCTCATCCCTCACAGTGCCCCTAGATGTGTGACAGTAGTGTATTTCATTTTTTTTTTTTTTTATTTAATTGGGTAAGCCCCAAGAGCATCAAATGCCCATTTTCAAGGGGGAACCAAATAATACAAAATATAAAAAGATTGCAGTTACAGATGCACAGTACTTCAGAGATTATAACAGGTATATGCAAATGATACAGACTGAAGTTTTAAGCGTTTCTTGAACATGTACCATAAGAAACAGAAAGAGAATGAGTCCAGTAGTGCATTCCATAACATGATGACATGCAACATCTCTGACCCAACAGTGTTTTAAAGGGGGGGCGCAAATGGTCTGTTTGTCCAGATCTAGAGTTATGTAAGTATGGACAATCATGAAATTCAGACATTTTTTTTTTTTTTAACCAGGAGAGAGAGACTAAGCTGAAGCTTGTTTACAGGTGTGACCTGGTAGCACAAGGAAGTTGAGTGACTTGCTCAGGGTCACACAGTAAGCAAGTTGGGGCTGTGGGACTCAAACCCAGGTATCCAGGTTTGCAGCTCAGAGCCTTAAACCATTGCGCTATACTGCCTCATCTTGATAGTGCCACTTAATATTAGCATTGTACAGGTGAAATATAAAACTGCTTGAATGTGATAAAGATATTCCACACACTGTTATGTATCATTGTTTAAATTTGTTCCAGTGTGAAATACAGTATGTTTCAAATGTATAAAATAATCTTTCATGTGGCCCAATAACCAGAGTTTTCATGATTAGTACAAATAAGATTCAGAACGGTTCTGCCTCCTTGCTTACAGGCCAACCCCTTCAACTCTGTCCCCTTTCGTTAGTGCCATAGGACCATTTTCTAAATCCTAGACGTGCTGTTGTCCATGAGACGACTTCTCCTCTGGCTTCTTGTCTACATCTGGAGTCACAGTCTTCTGCTTATAAAACACGTCTCTATCTTCTGCCCCATAAATCAGGGCTACGTGGTTTAAAGAACAAAGGACCAATATCAGGGATACATCTTACAAACCGGTGGTATCCACTCAGGAAGCTAGTAGAATATATGGGGTTTGATCTCAAGTGCATTTTCTGAAGAAGAACAAGCCTGTAGCTGTAATGGTTGACATAATATTTTGGTCACAATCCCTACGGATCAGTCGTGGAAACATATATTCTAGGGACGTGGATATGTTGTTCAATCCACACTTGTTGGCAGGTACCTTGCTGCTTTAAGATGTGCCGGAAAGTCTTCAAGCTGGCTCCTCCCACCCACCCGGCTGGTAAAACTCTCGGCTCCGCCCCATGATGCCAAATCTTCCTTACAGCTTGGAAGCTCAGGTTCCCTCCTTAGCGCTCTTGCGTCTTCAGGCCTGGATCCTAAACCTTCAGTTTTACCAAAAATCATGTTGAAATTCATGAGACTTAAGTCTTCTCCTTCCTTCGCGGCTGCGATGGATTCCAAATCTACTCCCGGCTTCCACCCGCACGCCACATGCATCTACTGCCTTGGGCCTGGCCATGATCCGCAGGCCTGCGATCTTTGCAAGTCCTTTTCGGCTTCAGTTCATGAAGACCGCGATGCCTGACTTCAGCTGGGGCACCCTGAAAAAACTGTTTCCGCCGGTGAAATCGAAGGAGGCCCGTTGGGCGGTGTCTGCGGCTGCGGGCTCCGCGGAGCAGCTAATCACCCCTCAAGAAGGAGGTGGCCCAGGCCGCGTCTTCATCTTCCTCGGCATTGGTGTTTATCCCGCTCCCCTTGGGCTCTTCCTATACTGCTTCCTTTCAGGAGCTTTGTCAGTCCCTCAAGGGAGAGGGGCCCTCAGGGACTGACTTCAGTTGGTCAAAGAAGGAACCGAAAGGTAAGTCCCACCATTGACGTTTGTGGGAGCGGGAGAGATCTCGCTTTCCAGACTGTCCCCTGTCGACCTCGGTCGAGGTTGCAGCCAAGGCCGCTGGCTTTTCAGTGTCCCATCAGGTCAGCCGGCTGAGACACCCGTCTATGCGGTTGAGATTTTTCTCGACTCGTTAGATGGGCTGTCGACTGGAGAGGCCGAAAACCCTCTTTCACCGGTTCCCCCAGTGCCTACCAAGGATTTGCCTCAGCCTCCCAAGCGGAAGTCCCCAGTCAAGGACCCTGAACCGGAGGATGAGTGGGTTTTCCCTGCCCCTTCCTCGACCCATCGTCGGCGACCCCGACTGTTTTGATCTCGGTCCGCTTCTGTGTCGGGTAAGTCCCACCGACGTCGGCGGTCTCGGTCCTGACATCATGGAAAGTGGTGTTGCCGCTCTTCCTCATGATCCTCTTAGGAAGACAGGCTCCGGCACAAGCTGTGTCGGCGCTATGAGGATATGATGTGGCAACAGCTCTTATTGGCCGGCAACAAGCTGACTCTGTCACCTTCCCCAGCAATTAAGTGGCTGTCGCCCAAATGGCCGAAGCAACCTCTTGCCCTCGGCTCCTTGGGCGAGGAGCCGACTCCGGCACCGATTTGCTCAGCTGAAACCGGTTGCTCCACCCATTGTGGTGGAACCACCTCCCCCGCAACCGAAGGCTGGGGCCCCGGCCAAGGATTCTCGGTCGGGTCAGGGCTTGCTGTACAGGTTGTTGGACACCCTCACCCCCGATCGGCCTCAGTGAGTGGAGGGTGGCTCAGGTGCTCGACAGCTGTTCATGGACTCTTTGGAGCCAGACGACTCCTCCCTGTATTCCAGGCCCCTCGACCTGGAATCCTCCGGGGTCTGTCGGTGGACGAGAGCCCATCTTCGTTCCTTGGTATTCTTTGGCTCATCTCAGAGTCTACTGGGATGCAGCTTGAACCTTCGCAGAAACGGGCCAGATATCCCTTCACGGAGATTTTGGACTGAGGGGATTCCTCCATGGAGGCCTTTCCTGTGGCCGAGGCCATTGTTGGTCCAGCCTTGGAGTTGTGGCAGCAGCCTGCCTCCTGTCCTGTGCCTTCGGCCAGGATGGCCTGCAAGTATGCAGTCCTGACTGGTTCCCTCTCTGGTTTTTTCAGAGCACCCCTCGGCTGAAGGGCTGGTAACCGATAGCGTTTTCCGGTGCTCCGGAAACACAGGGACGTAGAGAAGCCCCCGGACGAGGAGGCCAAAAAGTTGGACTACTCCAGGTGCAAAGTTTATGCTGCCTCCTCCCTAGGCCTTTGACAGGCTAGCTCAGCTCTACTGATGGCAGACTTTTCACACTCTCTTTTGGGCTCCCTGGATGAAGTGCTTTCTCCTCTCCCTGGCTGACCTTCAAGCGACAGTCAAGCAGGTGCAGGATCAGGGAAGGGCGGTGGCCAAGCAATAGCTCCAGACTGCTCTGGACATTGGAGACTCTTGTGCCCAGTCAGTAGCAGCCGCAGTAGCCATGCACCACAGAGTCTGGCTGCAGATCTCTACCTTCACGGCAGATACACAGCACAAGCTGTCAGATGTCCCCTTCTTGGGCACCGACTTGCTTGGGGTGGAGGACCACCTCCAGAGGATCGAGAAGTCCAATGCCACCTTGAACTTGGTCATGTGTGTCCAGAAAGACAAAGGCCACCAGCAACAGCATAAGCCCTTTTGCCCTTCTTCCCCTGTGGCACAACCTGCCCAGCAGCACCAGCAGCAGGGCCAGCAGGCTCACGCTTGGCGCCCCAAGGCCAAGCCTGCTGCTTCCTCCAACAGGAAGCCTGGAGGGAAAGGTCCAGGCAGCTCCTCGGCTGGCCCTTTCTCCAAGCCTACCCAGTGGTGGGTTAAGGGGTTCCGCCCCCAACCTTGTCACTCCCCCCGTGGGGGAATGGCTGAGCCACTTCCTTTCCGCCTGGTCCGCTATCGCCATGGACCATTGGGTGTTGGAAGTGGTCGGCAGGGGTCTGCTGCCCGAATCTGAGCAAACCCCTCCCTTTCGAGCCATCTCCCCTCGGGGAGGGGGGGGGCTACCGGTTCCGCAGCCTCTCTGTTGGCTCATCGAGTCAGCATAGCTCTGCTCCTCCAAAAGGAGGTGATCAGCAAGGTGGTGAATCCTACTCCAAGCCCAGGGTTTGTGTCCAGGTACTTCCTGGTCCCAAAACGGATGGGGGGCTGGTGCCCCATTCTTGATCTGCACGACCTGAACAAGTTTCTAAGGCTGTGCACCTTCAGGATGGTCACTCTGGCTGAGATCATTCCATTCCATTCTTGGAACTAGGCATGTGGTTTTGTTCTCTGGATCTCCAGGACACATTCTTTCACGTCCCAATCCGTCCGTCACATCGGCGATTCCTCCACTTCAGAGTGGAGGGATCCCTTTACGAGTTCCAGGCCATGCCCTTCGGCCTTTCTCCAGCTCCCTGGGTCTTCGCCAAATGCATGGCAGTGGTGACAACATTCCTGCGGTGCCGAGGGGTCCAGGTGTACCCTTACCTGGACGACTGGCTGATAGCAGCCCCCTCCAGGTTGGAGGTGAAGTGGTCTAGAGAGCTGGCCCTCCAGGTCTGCTCTCATATTGGTTTCCTGATCAACAAGGCCAAATCGGAACTCGTGCCATTGCAGGTGATTCAGCTCATCTGGGCAGCGCTCGACTCTCTTCGAGCTAGCCCCCGGTGGACAGGGCCGATGTCCTTTCCTCCTTTGCCCAGTCATTTCAGGTTGGGCAATTGCACCCTGCCCAGGACTTCCTGCACCTTCTGGGTCTCATGGCAGCTTGCACCAGCGTGGTCCATTGGGCCCGCTGGCATATGCATCCCCTGCAATGGGGGCTGGCCCGCCAGTGGTCTCAGCGCTCCCGTCCTCTGGACCAGCCAGTAACTGTGACCCAGAAGATGTGGGACGGCCTGCAGTGGTGGCTCGTCCCGGTTCATCTGCAGGAGGGTGTCCTGTTTGTCCGCCCCGAGCGGACAGTCATCCTTATGACCGACTCCTCCTTGATGGGTTGGAATGCCCATCTGGGGGAGCTCGGGGCCCATGGCCTCTGGTCCCCTCAGGAGTCTCGGTGCCACATCAACCTTCTGGAGCTTCGAGCGGTACGGTTAGCCCTCACTGCCTTCACTCCATTTGTTCGGGGTGAAGTGGTTCAGGTCCAGACAGACAACACCATGACCATGTATTATCTCAACCGTCAGGGCGGGACGCACTCCTTGCCTGTGTGCAAGGAAGCTCTCTGCATTTGGTGTCTCGTGATAAGCCTGGAGGCGGATCTCCTAGCCATCCATGTGGCTGGAGCCTCGAACAGTCTGGCCGATGCCCTCAGCCAGATAGGCACTGCATCTCACAAGTGGTCTTTCCTGCCGGAGGTAGTTAAAGACCTGTTCTCCCATTGTGGCACCCCTCAGGTGGACCTGTTCGCCTCCAGGGATAACGTGAAGCTGAGGCTGTTTCATGCCTGCCCCCCGCTGCAGGGGAATGCCTTCTCGAGGCTGTGGACCCCAGGCCTCTTCTACGCCTTCCCTCCATTTCACTTGATTCACAAGGTGCTTCTCAAGGTGAAGAGGGACAAGGCGTAGGTGATTCTGGTAGCCCCAGACTGGCTTCGCCAGTTCTGGTATCCAGATCTCCTCAGCTTCGGCTCCAGGCTCCCAAGGCGGCTTCCAGCCCGCCAGGACCGATCTCAGTCGGCAAGGGGAAGGTGCTCCATCCGGACCTTCAATCCCTGCACCTGATGGCCTGGTTCCTGAGCGGCTAGAGTGCCAGGCCTTGGGTCTTTCCGACAAGGTCCTCAATGTCATTGAGGCGTCCCGTAAGGAGTCGACCAGAAAATGTTATGCCTTTTAAATGGAAGAGATTCTCCATTTGGTGTCGGGGCAAGGGGTTGAACCCTTCTTCCTGACCATTGGCTAGCATTTTTGACTACCAGTGGTCCTTTTGTCATCTAGGGCTTCGGTTGACAACCCTTAAGGTGCACCTGGCAGCCATCTCTGCTTACCGGGTGTGGGCCAGCAAGCAGTCGGTGGCGCAGGAGAAGCTGGTCTGGTGCTTTTTCAATGGCCTCGATCACATATCCGCTCCGGTGTGAGAACCTCCACCTCTGTGGGATCTACTGCTGGTATTTTCCAAGCTCATGGCCAAGCCATTCGAACCAATGCATAGGTGTGATATCTCCCACCTGTCATGGAAGACCGCCTTCTTGGTGGCTATCATGTCAGCCAGAAGGATGGGAGAACTCCAGGTGCTTTCCATTGAGTCTCCTTATCTAGTCTTCCACAGGGACAAGGTTGTCCTTCACCCCAAAATTCCTTCTGAAGGTGGTGTCAGAGTTTCACCTGAATCAGGTGTTGACTCTGCCGGGTGTTCTACCCCAGTCACATCTCAGAGGCCGAATATAGGCTCCATACTCTGGACCCTAGAAGAGTGCTTGCTTATTACGAGGAGCAGATGGCTGAAGTTCGGGGAGAGGTTCGCCAGCTGTTTGTCACCTGCGCTGAAGCCACTCCTGGTAGACCTGCAGCCAAGCGGACGATAAGCAGATGGGTCACCTCCTGCATAGATCTCTGCTGTAGGTTGGCGGGCATGGAGCCACCCAGAGGGACAAGAGCTCATTCAACCTGCCATACCGCTGCTTCGGGTGGCTGCTTCTAGGAACGTCCCTATCCAGGAAATCTGCAGGGCTGCTACCTGGAAGTCAGCACACACCTTTATTTCCCATTACCACATTGACCTAGAGTCACGCCGGGATGCTGGTTTTGGGACCTCAGTTCTCCAGTCCTTATTCCCCAAGTAAGTATAGGGGGTGCACGCCTTGCCTCCCTCCTCCCGGAGAACTGCTAGGAATCTGCAAGACAGTGTGGATTAAACAACATATCCACGTTCCTAGAAATAGAGGTTACTCGCCTGTAACAGGAGTTCTAGGAGTGGTATATGTTGTTCATCTACACAACCCACCCGGCTTCGATGTGCAACCTGGCTTCCAGCGGGCTAGATCTGGCGTCATGGGGCAGAGCTGAGGGTTTTACCACCCGGGTGGGTGGGAGGAGCCAGCTTGAAGACTTTCCGGCACATCTTAAAGCGGCAAGGTACCTGCCAACAAGTGTGGATGAACAACATATACCACTCCGAAAACTTCTGTTACATGTTAGTAACCTGTATTTTTGGGAGGGGCAGAGGTACGTTTTGAGGCAAAACCAAGGATGCCCATGAAATTCAGGGACAGTAGATCTGTTGCTTTGGAAACAGTTATGTCCTGCATAGGGGCTTATATCATCAGATGTAGCCAGAGTGGATGCCACTGGACAGCAATTTTGTTTTCCTGTTAACGTGAAAACAGGAAGTTAAGTACGGAAAACATGTGATTTTAAGTTCAGTATCGTGAGTTGATGTCCTCCAGAATTTTGAGTATATCGAGGGAGTCCAGCCAAAATTTCTAGCATCAATAAATTCAGAAGTTAGATCAGCATATCTCCAATCAGCTGCCAAAAATGACGTCTCTTGAGTTGCTGTGTTTAAAAGTTACAAGTCATTTTGTAACCCTAATTTCACTGCCTTTTTTTTTTTTTAAAGAGAGTCAGTTTCTGTGAAGAGATGCTGGGGATGGGGATATTGTAACCAGAGCTCACTGCCTATGGGACTTATTTCTCCAATGTTACTAAAACTGCAGTTGTAGTAAATATTTTAAAAGGAAAGCTGACACTATTTGGGTACAGGTCATGCATTTCCCCAATATGTAGATGCAAGGAGGTGAAGTGGAATGCAGTGGCAAACATAACTTTGAATGCCCAAAGTTGTGTAATTGTTTAGAATACTGCTGGAGTGGCCGGCCCAGTGGCACTGATGCGCAAGCCACCTTACTTCGTGCTGTGCTGGCAGCCCAGGTTGCGAATGGACTCGGGTCATCGGCATGTCGGGCACGAGGGGGGGTATGAGGATTGAGCAGCCGAAGGCAGCTCTTCTCTCCTGGGTGGTCGTTGCCCCCATGTACTCCGCTGCCACGGGTGGAGGTCCGGTGGTTAGTGGAGAGGGCGACACGTAGTGAGGGCGCCTTGAGACGTGGTGTGCGCATGCCTCCACATGCGCATGCGTCTGAGGCAGGGGATTGGAGAGAAAAACCGAAAAAGTACAATAAAGTACCTATGGAGAAAAAAAAAAACTGCTGGGGTGAGGTTTCGTAATGTCATCAGGTTGTAACTGTGGAGTGTAGCGGTGGCACTGTCTCAAAGTACTAGAGATGCACAGTTTTGAACTGTGGCAGGGACACTGAAAATCAGAAAGTGGCAGAGATGCCCAGTTTGGAAATGAAGGAGACTCATAACTGCAGAATGTGGCAGAGATAATGCAATTTTGTAATGTGTCATGGGTGCTTAATTTCAGTATGTAGTGGTGATGTACAGTTTTAAAATGTAGTGGGGATGCTTGAGTTCAGATTATGGTGACAGTATGCAGTTTCGCAATGTGGCGTGGACCAGGAATTTCAGAATCTGGCGGGGATGCACAGTTACAGAGTGTGTTGGTCACATGCAGTTGCAGAATGTTTCAGGGATGCACATCTTTGAATGCTGTGGTATACATCATTTTGGAGCGTGGCAGGGAATTGCATTTTCAAAATTTGATGGATATGCACTATTTTAAAATGAGGCAGGGATGCAGAATTTCAGAATGTGGCAAGGGATGCGCAGTTCTAGAATGTGACTTGGACATGCAGTTTCAGAATGTGGTGGGGATGCACAGTTTTGGAATATGGTGGGAATGTGCATTTTTGGAATGTGATGAAGATGGGCAGTTTTAGAATGTGGCAGTGACGCACAATTTCAGAATGTGGTGGGGATGCCCAGTTTTGGAATGTAGCTCAGAAAAGCAATATCAGAGCATGGCAGAAATGAATACTTTTGGAATGTGCTGAGAATGAGCGTTTTCAGAATGTGACGGGGATGCACAGTTTTGGAATGTAGGGGTGATGTCATTTCAGAATGTGGCAGGGATGCACAGTTTCAGCATGCGACTGGGACAAAAATTCAGAATGTTTCAGGGCATGCAGTTTAGGAATGTGGTGGTGATGCACAGTTTTGGAATGTGGCGGTGACATAATTTCAGAAGGTGGCATTGACACACAACTTTGGAATGCAGCAGTGACATGCAGTTTTGGAATGTGTCGGGGACCTGCAGTTTTTGGAAGGTGGCAGTAACACACGATGACAGAAAGAGGCAGGGCTGCGCAGTGTTGGAATGTAGTGGGAATGTGATGCACAATTTTGAAATGTGGCTGGTGCACAACATTCTGGAATATCATAGTATCATAGTAAAGCCAGCAGAATAGGCCCCGTGGTCTATCGTGTCTGCTCGGAAGCCAGACCCCTGCTGGAAGCTCACTCCTCCACACACCCCCAGCCCCAGAGGTGGTCTTCAGTATCACCCTGTACCTGTCCCAACCCTTCTTGAATCCCTCCACTGTGTTCTCTTCCACCAGACTCCTGGGCAGTGCGTTCCATGGTTCCACCACCTACTTGGTGAAGACGTGTCTCCTGCCCTCCCCCCCCCTTCCAGCTTCCACTCATGTCCCCTGGTAGTTCCCCCCCTTCTTAAGCCTGAACACTTCCCTGGCTTCACCCTTATTTATCCCTTTACATACTTGAAACCTCTATCATGTCCCCCTGTCCCATCTCTCTTCCAGTGCGTACAGATTGAGTTCTTCCAGTCTCTCCTCATAGGGCCTACCCTCCATGCCGTGAATCATCCTGATTGCCCTCCTCTGCACCCTCTCCAGCAGCGCTGTGTCTTTCTTACGATGGGGTCTCCAGAACTGCACACAGTACTCAAGATGCAGCCTAACCAGGGCATTATACAGAGGGAGGATCACCTCCCTCCTCCTAGAGGTAATCCCCTGGTTATGCAGCCCAGTATCGTGTTTGCTTTTGCTGCAGCTTTTTGACAATTCTCGGTGTTGTTCACTTTGCTGTCCACCACTACCCCAGGTCCCTCTTGCCAGATGTGACTTGCATTGTGACCCCCTCCAGGGTGTATGCATGGCCTGGGTTTCTGACCCCCAGATGCAGCACCCTACATTTCTTTGCACTGAACTTCAACCCCACTTCCTTGACCACCCCCCCCCCCAGGGTATCCAGATCCCCCTGGAGGGCCTCTCTCCCTTCCTCCCCGTCTGCCAAAGCTCCCAGTCTTGAGTCATCCGAAAAGAAACTCGGCCTACTGCTAACACCTCTCCCTATGTCCGAGAATAGGAATTGAACAGGAGTGGCTCCAGGACTGAACCCTGGGGGACCCCACTGATGACCTTCCCGGGGGAGGAGACTATCTCTCCCACCACCACCACTCTCTGTATATGCCCCATAAGCCAATTTTCCACCCACCTGAGCAACTGTCCCCCCCATCCCCCCAGCTTTGTTAGCGGGCCATTATATGGTACCGAATCAAACTCCTTACTGAAATACAGATAGAGGACGTCCACCGGCCTATGTCGGTCCAGGGCACCCGTCACCCAGTCATAAAACTCCACCAGGATGGTCTGGCATTACCTCCCTGGAACAAAACCATACTGCATGTCATCCAGGTGCCCCAACCTTTCCAGCTGCCCCCCAAGCCTCTGCTTGATAATGCCCTCCATAACCTTGCCTATGACAGACATTCAGCTAACAGGCCTAGAATTCCCTATCTCCTCTGTGGACCCTTCTTTGTGGATAGGCACCACATGAGCCACCTTCCGATCTTGAGGCACCCACCCTGTCATTAGAGAGACGTTGATGGTGAATATGACGGAGACAAGCCATTCCAGAATGAAATGGTGTGTCCTGCCACATACCGACAGTGTGCATTACTGCTGTTCGGAACTGGTCAGTTACTATGCTATTCCTAAATGTGTTTTCTGAGATTGTGCCCCCACCATATTTCGATATTGCATCTCCCCCCCCCATTCTGAAATTGTGCACCACTTGGGCATTCCATAGTTTCGTACAGTGCTACATTCTAAAACCACCACCGGACACATTCTACAGTACAGTACCTTACCTTTGAACATTCTGGAAATACATGCATTGCACCCAACCCTGTGTACGTTTTTTTTTTTTTTTCTCCCTTTCAAAGGATTACTATAAAAACGTTTCTTATACTTTGGAGAAGCAAGTCCTATATGGTTGCTGAGAGAGAATTAGGCTGTGAGTTTGGGTCATGACGTAATCAATGGCTCTTCACTGAAACTGGCTGTTTCGAACAGGGAGTGAAATCGGGGTTACAAAATGGCTTGTAACTTAAAGTAACTTGCAGATCTAGTTTTTGGTATGAGGCTTACTGGGGATTTGCTGATTTTGAATTCTGCAATGCAACACTTTTGGCTGGACTCCCTGTTTAACCCTGCTTGTTCCACAGGGTTGAATAGTGTCAGTGGCTCAGTAGGTAGCACACTCGCCTCTGAGGCTGGGAGATCAGAGGGCTGTGGGTTCAGTTCTCACATCTGGCACTTGAGTTAATATCCCAGCACTGACACTGTAGTGCAGCATGAGAGGGGTGCTGCACTTCTGAGATGCCGTCTTTCGGATGAGACGTTAAACCGAGGTCCCACCTGCCTGGATTGGTGGTAGTTCAGGTGGATGTTAAAGATCCCATGGCACTTATCGAAAAGAGTAGGGGAATTTCCCCGGTGTCCTGGCCAAATTTCCCTCATTCACTAAAAAAAAATACCAACAGCTTAATCTGGTTCAAGGTCAGTTGGCATTCATCTGTATCCCCCTCGTCGTGCCTGAAAATAGGCAAGACTTGTCTAGTGCACTTACCCGGTCAACAAAAACTAAATAAATAAATCTGATTCTCCCTTGCAAATAAAGAAGAACCCTAGCTGAGAACACACCTTGTTGACAGTACAGTAGGACTAGCTTTACGTCACAGCCTGCAGACACTCAGCAAGATGTCGTGTTGCCTGTTCAGAGTCCTAGACTCTGAGTAGTATGTTGCAACCTAAAAGGGGTTCTAGGACACACTGTATTCATAGGGGTTACTTAAACTTACAATACAGGTTACTGAAACCTACAAACGTTGCTCTGTTAGAAGTAATTAACAAAACCTTATAAAAATGAAGGTATGACGTGTGTGCCCTCACCTGAGGAAGGATAAGGAAAAAGTAGTATGGGATACAGAGGGGGGTGATGAGGATGACTGAAGGGCATCAGGGGAGAAATTACCAAGAGACGAGGCGATATGTATTGAGATGAGTAGGGAGAGGTGTTATGTGATGGAGACGTACATATTCATGGTAGGGGATAGAACAGGGTAGATATTGGTTATTCAGATTATAGGGTCAGACAAACGCCTGAGGGCACAATCTCAGATTAACAGGAGAAAGTTTTTAAAAAAGGTGAAAGTATTTATTTATATATATATATTTTTTTTTTTTAATACTGAGAGGGTTGTGATTCGGTGGCATGGGCTGCCCAAGGAGGTGGTTAACATTATTCCAGATTTCAAGATCAAATGCGTCCGACTCGAAGGGAAGAAATAATTAGGAACTCGTGGGATTGAGTAATTAGAATGCAGGAGAGAGACAGTAACACTCGGTAGGAGACTAGGCCAGCTAGGTGGATAAATAGCTTACATATGTAGCCAGATGCATTTCACTGATGCTAGAAGAATATAATACATGTCCAGTGGGTTTTCATTTACGTAGTAGTGGATCAAAGTGGATGTAGCAATAGGATATGAATAGGAGCCTGCTCAGTGGTGCAGAGTGGTGGGGTATCGCTCTGACAAGCTGGCGACCTGATCTCGCACCATGTGCCCGAGACATCTGGAGTGGTGGTTAGATTTATTTCCCCACATCAGGGAGTTGCACACAGGGACTAAGTTAATGGGTCGTGTCAGGCCCTTGGAAAATTAGGCCCCAGAAGTATAATCCATGCCCTGGCCGAATTTACTCCAGGAAGCCGAAGCCCTGTTGCCCCCAACTTGGGAGCCAGTGTTTTTGTTGAACACATAATGTGTGTGTATAATGGGCTCCCTCGTATAAATAACTTGAGTAAAAAGTTGTAGTCACATCCCTTAGGTTAATTGTAGCCATGCTAATGATGCACCATGTAGAATAAATCTGTTTTAGCACTGTTATTAAGCTACAGTTTGCTCATTACTTTTTTGTAGTCGCTTATGAAATAAAATCCTGAAATGTAACATCTTCTCTCCTGTTCCCCTTCTCAGGTTGGTGTGGTGGTGGTGGTGGAGGAGGAGGAGGTGGGCTATGGTATGGATGAAGCGGAGCAGGACCAGTATGAAGCCCGTCTGAAGGAGCTGTTTGACAGCTTTGACTCAACAGGCACCGGTTCCCTGGGACAGGAGGAGCTGACAGACCTCACTCACATGTTACAGCTGGAGGAAGTGGCTCCTGTACTGCTTCAGACGCTCCTTCAGGATAACCACACAGGCCGGGTAAGCAGAAGGCAGGGCAGTAATCAGATGTAATACATAGTGACCTGGCAGTATTGCCCTGTAATCTGTTTTGTAAATGCCATTGTATGGTTTGACTACTGAGACTGTCAAAACTGCAGTGCTACTGTACATGCAAAGCCCAGTGGGATGAGAGCAGTGAGATCAGTCTTGAAGAATTTGCAAGTAGGAAGTGAAAATGCAACTTCAGATACTTTAAAGGAGGGGTAGTAGTCAGAATGAACAATTACAGATGGATACTCTGTGGGTGTGGAAATGTGAATGTTTGTCTGCAGCAGAGATTCTTTAAGCTTCTTTGTGTCTGGTTTTGTCAGGCAACATAGGAGACATTTACTATAGCAGGGAGAGACTATATTTTACACCAGGTATCTGTCTCCCCACTGACAGTTGTTTTCACACATTGAGGTCATTTGAAAGCCACATCAAGAATTTCCTTTTTTTTTTTTTCCTTCTACATAGGAAAGACATTCAGATTAAACTGAATGAAATAGTATATGGTTGATTTTTCAGTAAAAGTTCTCATAGTTATTTTTGTTTGAAAGTTTATTGACCAGGAAGGGCACACTAGCCGATGCTCATTTTCAGGTGTATCCCAGGAGAGGGGTAACAGTAGGGAGAGCAAGAGTTTATAAAAAAAAAATAAATAAAAATAAAAAATAAATCAGGAAGTTAAAAAAACCTTTAAAAAGCTTGCTGAATTTGCAGTTCATCTGGCAATACCACCATCTGTTCTAATGATAACTATTTCTAACAACGTGGCTATAGTTCACTAGCCATACTCTGGTAGTTCTGCTGGCGATAGCTGAGTGATCAGAAGTCTAAAGCTAAGCTCCTCCCACCACCTGGGTGGTATAATCTCCGACTCTGCCCCGTGACATAGCTATGCAGTGCTGAAGCATTTTACTGTAGCAAGCATTATTTTTAAGGAGAATCTTTGACTGTTTCAGTCTGTATTCAACTTTAAAGTCGCTCCACAGTCTTCCAGCTCTGCTTTGTGATCAAGGATGGAGAGCAAGAAACCAGGTTTCAAATACTGCACTAGGTATAGGCAGAAAATGCCGGCCATGGATTCACATGACATGTGCTTATACTGCCTTGGGTGATCAGCATGACATCAAGGGTGCAGTTTGCGCTGGGCCATGCTGCCCTCCTTCATTGAAGACAGAAGGCTTGACTGGCCCTTGGTAGGCTGAAAGACTGCAAAAAAGTCTCCATGATGGCTGGGTGAGCTGCTCAGCTTGCAGTCATGGAAGAAGTGGCTGCGTCGATTTTTCTCATTGGTCTTGCCTGTTCCTGTCTGGAGTCAGTGTCAGAAGGTCCTTCCCTGACGAGTGCAGGGAAATGTGCCTGGCCCTCCAGACCTATGGGGAGTACTCTTCTCATCATAGCAGGAAATGGAAGAAACACCATTACAGATTGTGGGACTGGAAAAGATAACACTCTTCCCACGCCTTTGATTTCCCTGACCGCTCAGCCTTAGTAGAGCTCCCTGTGGTTGAAGGGATAGGCAGAGTGCTCAACAGTAACCCCATTGGGCTTGTTAACTTTGGCTCTGGTCAGGCAAGCAGTCAAGATGTTCCTCAAGCCTGTCAGCTGGTTGCTGGAGATCAGTTGCAAATTGATCTCCCAGACCCCAGTGCTTCTGGTCCTCACCCAGGAAAACTAGGCCCAGTACCTAGCTGAGTTGTCTCAGGAGCTGCCTCCACTAGTGGTTGTGCCTCCGAAGCCTGTAGTACGTAACCTGCTAAGACAAGTGATTTACACAAGCCGGACCAGTGGCGCTGAGGGTTGAGGTGCTGGACGCGCCGCACTGGTGACCCGGATTCGGGAACGAGCTCAGGTGCCGGGGGTCGGCAGGGGAGGGAGAAGATTGAGCATCTGGCAGACTGCTCTCCTCTCCCTGGGGATGGATCCAGGGTGTCTCTGGCGCAGTGGGGACCCCCCAGTGGAGACAGGGGGCACGGCTAGTGTGGAGCAGCATAGGGGAGGAGCATGGCAGACATCTGCAGCTCAGCCATGCAGACGTCATTGCATGCCTGCGCTCCAGGGGAAGCGAAGCATAAAATCCCCGCGCCTGGATGGGCGACAGCTCTCCTCAGTTCTGTACCGCCACATGCCCAGTACTGGGCCTTGGCCTCGCCCCTCTGCATTTCCACCACCTCTGCTGGCAAATTAGATAATAGAGTGCCGGAGTGGAAGCAGACCTACCTCAGGGGGCTCAGAGCTGGGGGATCTGTCTGCAGGAGGGTGGTGGAGGGCAGTTACCCTCTGAGGAGGCAAGGAACCAGGTGGGCTGTAGAGCGGTATCGGAGAGAAGGAGTAGCCTAAGAGAGTTCCAGGGCAGTGGAGCACAAAACGGTTAACAAGAAAACAAACAAAAAAAAAGGTGATTTACACATCCTAGATGCCAGTCTCCACCAGCCCTCAGGTCACTGTTCGCAGTCTCGATCCTGCTCGACCAGGAAGCATGGCCATCCTTGTCCTTGGGCAAAGCATCAATTAAAAAAATATGTCTATGCTACAAGGAACTCCTCTAGCAACATTGTGCCATGGCTGGGGAGGTAAGGCACTGTATCTGCTTCTCTGCTTCTTTGGGCGGAGCCACCTTCACCGCAGCCCCCATTTGGGACCCTGACCAAGGAGTCTCGCTCTGCAGCTGTTTTACAAGGCCGGCTCTTGGTGATCATCCAGAATGCAGGATACCAGGGTAGTTCATGGTGGCAAATGGTCAAGGGCCATTTTTGAGAAATTCTTTGACAACTCCAAAGGCGAGTTGTCTGTGGCCTTGACCAGGACTTATACATTTGACTAGGAATCGGTCAAAGAGCTAACCACCAACCACAAACCATTGTTGTTTGTCACTTGAAGATCTGGTCCAACTTGTATTGGATATCGGAGTCCATGAAAATTCCATTAGAGCCAGTCCACAAGCAGGCTAAGTACCTGTTTACTGCCACACACTGGACAAGGATGATTCCTCAGGGTTTGTCTGACTTGTGTTTCAGGTCATTTTGGGACCGGTCCTGGAGCTTTGGCAACATCCAGCAACCTGCCCATCTCTCTCCACCAATATGGTCCACAAGTATGCTGTTCCGATGGACACTCTTTCTGGGTTCCCTGATCATTCCTCTACGGAGGGTTTGGTAACAGATTCTGCCTTCAGTAAATTGGGGGGCCAAGGTGATGTTGACAAGCCTCCAGACACAGTCCAAGAAGATTGACCATGTAGCTGACAAAAGTGTACACTGCTGGGTCACTGGGTCTCTTGTCAGGCTAGTTATGCTGTCATGATGGCAGACTTTGGCCATTTCTTGTTTGGGAGACTCATCTCCCATCTTCTAGCTGACAAACCAATTTTCAGGTAAGATAGTCGGAGATCATGGTCAGTTGCTGGCTAAACACCAACTTCAGATGGCTTTGGACATGGGTGACTCCTGTGCCCGTGACATGCTAGCAGCTGTTGCAATGTATCTTGTTTTGGTTTGTTTATTTAAAATCTGGTAAGACTTTGGGCCAAGGGCCCATTTGCAAGGGTGACAGAACATGTACCGGAATACAAAACATTTATGTGACAAACAATACAAGTAGTATAACTGTAAATATATGAATACACAGTCAAATAGGTTCATAGGAAAAATACAAAGTCGAAGGAACAAGCCCATTATGACTTCGCCATCCATTAACTAGGATGGAAATAGTATTTTTTGTCTCCCATAAAATTATCCAAATTAATTTTGAAAACATTAAAACCGGGGCTATTTACTACATTTAAAGGAAGAGAATTCCAAATTGGAACAGCTCTCTGAGTTATAAAATTCTTCCTTTTGGTAGTCTGTATGTTAAATGTCTTAATTTTGACATTATGAGACCTGGTGATACTTAAACTATTTCCTGATTCAAAACAAAGAGTTTCAAATAAGGAAACATCTTTTGTGGCCCTAAAAATTAGACACAGATCCCCTCTTATAGATCTGTATTCCAATGAGTAGAGGTTAAGTTTTTTTAGTCTTTCGAGATATGGAGTATGTTTAAAACCCTTTACATTTTTAGTGAATCTACGTTGTACCCTTTCTTTTTTAATTTTATCCTTTACAAACGTAGGTGCACAAAATGATGAACAGTAGTCAAACTTAGATCTAATCAGACTACTGTATAGGGGAATTAATACCTCAGTGTCTCTACTTTTAAGATTTTTAAATATACAATTAATTAGACAATGGGATTTTTTAACCATTAAGTTATTATGATCAGTAAATTTTAAATTATCCGTAATTATTACTCCTAGATCATTTTCGGATGAAACTACAGTCAAAGGTACATTTTTTAACATATATTGTGCTTTTAAATTATTTCTTCCAAAGTGCATAACCTTGCATTTATTTATATTTAAAGATAAATTCTTTTCACTAGCCCAAATTAATATATGATTTAAGTTTGACTGGAGATTATAAACTGAGGCTGCATCATTAACAATGCAACCTAGCTTTTAACATCATCAGCATACTTATTTATCCACACACCATTTGATGTAGACATGCTGGCGACCACTAGATTAAACAAAAAAGGTCCCAGCACCGAGCCCTGGGCTACTCCACTCATCACATTACTCCAATCAGAAACATAACCTCTAATAGTGACTTGCTGTTTTCTTACTAGTAACCATGATACAACCCATTTTATTGTATTTACACATATGCCTTGATTATATAAGCATTCTATTATTGTTTTATGTGAAACAGAATCAAAAGCCTTTTCATAGTCGAGGAAAATTACATCAACTGGAAACCCAGCATCCAATGCCTGGCTCACTGGTTCAAAAAATTATTAAATTTCTGACATGACTGCCCTTTGCAAAACCATACTGAAAATATCTGTATTCATAGAACCTTTAGAATACTCTTCAAGTTTATGCAAATGAGTTTTTCCATAATTTTACCAATGCTAGGAGTAAGACTAATAGGTCTATACTGTTTGGCAAAAAATTTTGACCCATTTTTGTGAATGGGTATAACCCTAGCTGATTTCCATTCCATAGGTACGATACCTTGTTGTAAAGATTTATTAAAAAGCAAGGTAAGAATATCAACCAACTCAGTTGCCAAACTCTTTATGAAAATAAAAGGAATGTTGTCAATGCCAACTGAAGTGGAAATTTTAAAACTTTTTATCGTAGATAGAACTTCTGTAGATGAAAATATAATATCTGAATTGTTAACGGGGGTAAATGATAGATCTAATTTTTCCTGGATTTTAAAAACACTTGAGAATTGTTTATTAAAGGCATTTGCCATTTCTAATTCGATATCAATATGTCATTGACTATAAGGGATCCCACATTGGTTTGTGACTTTTTTAATGAACCAATGTAATTAAAAAAGGACTTTTTATTATCTTTTTGTTTAACAAGGTTTTTTCAAGATTCTTCTTTGCAGTCTGTATCATCAGCTTAGTTTTTTTTATTTTAATTTAAACCTTTGCTAATTTTCTACCGTTTTATTTTTATTATATTTATTAAAGGCCTTTTTCTTTCTCAGTATGGATTTCCTTATGGAGTTGTTAAACCAAACTGGATTACATATATTATTTATATATTTGATTCGATCAGGTACCCAAGTATTAATACAAAATTGCAAATTAGTTTTTATATTTTTCCAGACTTCCTCAACGGAAAGATGTTCTAATTCTTTTTTCCAGTTCCAATTTAGTAAATAGTTTTGGATTTCAGCATAATTTGCTTTGTTATAATTCTTCATTTTAGTAATTCCTCTATTTTCATGGACAGTAACAGATAGTTCCCAATAAAGTGTATTATGATCAGATAAACCAATAGGTTCCAGAATTATTGGATCTTTATAGTATTGTTTAGTGTTTGTAAATATTAAATCAAGAGTATTATTATATCTAGTAGGAAGAGTTACAATTTGATCCAAACCTAAAACAAAAATAATTTCCAAAAAATCTCTCTCACTCTGTGATATGCCACTGAAGGACCTCCAGTCTATTCCTGGGAAGTTGAAATCACCCAATAATATTGTATTTGTTGGCAGTTTAATACTTTGAAAGTAAGACAAAAATGATTCAAATTTAATATTATCCAATGATGGAGGTCTATAACATAAGCCAAAGGTGAAAGTCTCAATTTTTAACTTAATTGTTAACCATAATATTTCAACTCCCAAAGGTTCTGGAGTATCAAATTTGAATTCAGAACAGTCATAACATTTTTTTATGTAGAAGGCAACTCCACCTCCTCTTAAAAATTCTCTTTTTTTTTTAAAGAGAAAATAGCCAGGAATTTCAAAACCCCATTGATTATCCGAAAACCAAGTCTCAGTGATACCACAGATATCAATATTTTTAGATAATAATAACAATTGTAACTCAGAAATTTTGTTGGCAAGACTTCTAGCATTCAATAATATTACAGTTAGGAAAGATTTTCCTTTTTTTACTGGCAATGACAAGTTACTTTTTAAAGGAACAGGTACATAATTTGGGCTTAGGCTAGTGGAACTATTCCCCTCCCACCCATTTAGTAGTTTAAACAGTTTGAAATTGCTGTATTAAAAATTTCCCCTAGCATATTTGAACCTTTTCTTTTAAGATGTAAACCATCGGATGCAAAAAAAATCCTCATGTTTAATAAATACTTCCCAGTTTGTTAGACATTTTAAATTTTGCCTAACACACCATTGTCTAAGCCAATTATTGATATGCTTAATTTTTTCGATAATTCTGTCACTGGCTCCGAAAAAATAATCTGTGCTCCCTTTTCAGCTAGAAGATTCGTTAGTCCAACATTAGCTTCTTTAATCTGCTGTACAGTCTGATATTTGATATTATTTGTACCCAAATGTATAAGTACTATGGGCTTAGTTCCACAATTGTGTAATATATTTTTAGTCATCTTTGAAACATCCTGGATTTTAGCACCCCTAAAGCTACAAAGTGTACGAGTAGTTTTATCAACGTTACATATTTGTCTAGCAAGATTAGAGATGATTGAATCTCCCAGGACATAAATTTGTTTCTGATTTATAGAAGTAAAATCCATCAAATTTTCTTGTTGTTCATTAATTATACACTTATCAAAATGTAATAAGTCATTTTGACTATTATTCAATATAGTCGGAATAATAGGTGTCAAAGTTGAATTTTCATTCACTAGAGGTGGTGTAGGTATCAAAAATAAATCATCACAAGATTGAGAAACAAGTGGCGTAGCTAATGGATCAAAAAGACAAAGAACCTCTGTGCATAAACAGTGAGGCAAGGGTTACCCCAAAGGGCATTTGGCTGGGAAGGCAAGTTTCAAGAAAATACAAAATCACACATGCCCCCACAATGCAAAGCATCATGGGCTGCATATGCAAATCACCACAGAATGTTATGCTGGTCCAACTTTAAGCAGAATTGCATGGTGCCGAAAGGCTCTCACACAGTTTGCAAAGGTGCTTTGCTTTTTATTTTAATGGGTTCACCACAATATATCCCAGGCACACTGCCTTAGGGGTAGCTGGTCCATTCCACTGGGGTGTCAAACAGACGAGGCATACTGATGAGTCCTGGTAGGACGAAACACGTGTCTATGTCTTCTGTTAGCACCCTTTGCAAACTGTGTGAGAGGCCTTTCGGCACCATGCAATTCTGCTTAAAGTTGGACCAGCATAACATTCTGTGGTGATTTGCATATGCAGCCCATGATGCTTTGCATTGTGGGGGCATGTGTGATTTTGTATTTTAATGGATCAAAGTTGTTAGATAGGGGCAAAACAAAATTCCCTGCTTTTCTCCCTTTTTTCAGTAATTTTGGAAGCCTGAACAGTAAACCATTCATCTTCTTTGTCTAATAAATCTGATTCATTTCTACTTCTTTTTCTCTTATTTGGTTCTTTAGTAATTAAGGGTATTTCTTTATTTTGCAAAGTGTCAGTAGTAATTGACATTTGGAGCCTTTTTCTAGTTTCAAGTTGACTGATTTCCAAATGTTTGAGTCTTTGATCAAACTGAGTAATTTCTAATTCAAGTTCTTTATTCTTTAAACATTTTGAACATAGATAACTTTCCACTGGGACTAATTCAGATGAAACTGTATACATAAGACAATTTAGACATATTTGTCCCTTACGCCCATCATTTGTAAACAGAAGGGAAGTCATTGTTTGAATTTGTAAATTATACTCAGGCTATGGTAGGAAAACAGATTTTTTAAGTACCAGTATAGTTTAAAAAAAAAGAAAGAAGAAAACGTGTTTAATTTACCTTAATTCAGACACTGCAAAGCAGACATAAACTCTAAAAAAAAAAAAAAAAAAAAAACTAAAACACTTGCAGATGCCGTGTCTTTGCATGTGGCAACCTTCGCTAATCCTGCTTCGCCTCTGCTCGCCACAGGGCTTGTATAAATAAGTCCCTAGAACCGGAAGTAGCGCGGGGTCACTTCCTGTACCTCGCTACTTTCAGTATTTAATTTTGAGTTTTAAAAATATTTAAAACAATTCCCTTAAGCTAGGGATTCAGTGTGGAATTAAAATACTTTCTTGCTGAACACTGAGCTGCAGAGAAAGATTATTTCAGTTGAGTTGTAGTCCAGACAGGAACTTTCCTGGACTACTGCTCCTCTACCTAACGTGAAAGTCACTGCTAGGGCTCAAAACAAGTAGTAAAACGTTTTAACACACACAAAGGTATATTTAAAAATAAGACAGGTTTTGATAGCACCACAGAATTGTATAATCAGGCAAAATCTATCCAGAGAAGCACAAACATTAGCAATTAACTGTGAGGTAGTGTTTTAAAACCTATTTAACACTCTTAACACTCTTAACTGTATTATATATATCAAATAAGGACAAAGAGAATTGTAGAAAGATTGCATTTTGTAAAACATTGTTTTTTGACCAATTGAGGTTGTCATCCTGGGAACAGTAAATTGAGAATGAAAAGATCATCACTCAGTGATGCTACTAATATGTTTTTTAAAAACTGAATCTGCATCTTAGGGCCTGGCTGAGGCTTTCCACCTTCACGGCGGACACGCTGTATAAGCTGGCTGATGTCCCATTTGTGGGTACAGACCTTTTTGCCCCTGATGTGGAAGGACATCTCTTGCAGATTGAGAAGTGCATTGCCACCCTAGAGTCTGTGGCTTCATCCCAGAAGGACCAAAAAGGCCTTTCAGTTTTGGTTCTTTCAGCCACAATAACCTCAACAGCAGCCCCAGCAGGGGCAATTTCAGTGCTGACATCCAAAGCCCAAGTTTGATGGCCAGGGGCAAAAAAAAAAAGGGGGAGGCATTGTCTGGAGTCCCCTCCAAGGCAGCACAGTGATGTGTTGTCAGGTGTCATTCCCCCAACAGTCCAGTCCCTGTCCCAGCTCCCAGTTGTGGGTTTGTTTCATCACTTCTTGCCACAGTGTTCTGCCATTACCTAGGAGAAATGGGTTCTAGAAGTGGTGGGTAGTGTTTTGCCTCTGGATTTCGAGGTGGTCCTGCTGTACCGAATCTGTGCTCCTTGGGAGTGCAAGATGTCATAGAATGGTTTGTCCATGCTACGAGCCAACATCACTGAGATGCTAGAGTGTGGGGCGGTAGCCCATGTTCCAGAAGCCCTGCCCGCTTACGGATATGTATCCAGGTACTTCCTCATTCTGAAATGAACGAGGGGCTTGTGCCTCATACTGGATCTGCACAATCTGAACCAATTCATGCGGAAGTACAAGCTCTGTATGGTCACTCTGAGTAAGATCATTCTGTCTCTGGAGCAGGGCATGTGGGTGTGCTCCCTGGACCTCCAGGATGCGTTCTGACGCATCCCACTCCATCCATCCCATTGCTGGTACCTTTAGTTCCATGCAGGAGGGATCCTGTACTAGTTCCAGGTCATGCCCTTTAGCCTCTTGTCCATGCCAGTGGTCTTCACCAAGTACTATTTGGCAGTGGTGACGACCTTCCTGTGGCACAAGGGCATCAGGGTGTATCCCCACCTGGAGGACTGACTGATAGGTGGGTTATCCAAAGAGGCCGTGGAAAGGTCTTGGGATCTGGCCTTCCAGACCTATCAGTACTTGGTCCTTTTTGTCAACTGACCAAGTCAGAACTGGTACTCTATCAGGTGATCAGGTTCATCAGGGCAGAATTAGACTTCCTGCAGACTGGGCGTTGAATTGCACCTCCTTTGGTGCATGTATCCTGCCCGGGACTTGCAGCAGCTGCTGGGGAATATGGCATCGTCCTCCAGTGTGATTTGTTGGACTTGCTGGCGGATGCACCACCTACAGTAGAAATTGGACCAGTAGTGATCCCAGCACCTAGGTCGCCTGGACCAGCGGGTCATGGTGATTCAGCCAGTGTGGGATGCCATCCAGTGGTGGCTGACCCCACAACCTCTGGAGGAGTAAGTCCTGTTTGCCCACCCAGAACCCTCCATGACGCACAGGACTGACGCATCTCTGAGAGTGGGGAGTGCACCTCAGAGACCACAAGTTTTGGTCACTTTAGGAGTCTTGACACCACATCAGCCTGCTGGAGCTCTGTGCAGTACATCTTGATCTGACAGAATTCGCTCTGTTGATTTTGGATTTAGGTTGTTCATGTCCAGATGGACAACACGGCTTTCTTGTTCTGCCTGAGCAGGCAGGTGGAACACACCCATTTCCCTTGTGTCAAGAGGCTTTCTACACCTCGACATTCCTTTGCAGCCTGGGTGCAGATGTCCTGCAGCTCTTCTGCCATTCCATGTCATGTATGTATGTATGTATGTATGTATGTATGTATTTATTTAAACTTTTGTTTACCGGGTAGACAATATGAGCCAAGGCCCTTTTTCAAATGTGACCCCAGGACCGTAATCTATGTTACAGTCAAGATGTAATACAATATATAATATATAATACAGTTTTACTAACAAACAACATAATCATAACATACTAACAACAGTACATTAATAACAATCGTATACCTTCATACTTAAAAAAAAAAAAAATGTCTCACTGATGCTTTAAAAGCATTTTGTCCTTCAATATGTTGTAAAGTGCATGGAATGTTAGAAAACAGTCGGCTTGTGGGCGATCTTATTCAGGTCAGAGAAATGTTGCACAAGTGGTCCCTGCAACAGAAGGCGGTAAAACACCTGTACACCTCTCTGATGGATCTGTTTGCCTCAGGTGGGGGGGGGGGATGAGGCTGCTCTTTGCCTGTCCCCCACAGTCTGAGATGCGTTTGTGAGGCCCTGGAACCCAGACTTCCTGTACGCCTTCCTTCCTTTTACCTTGGTCCACAAAGTTGTGGTCAAGGCCCAGCTGGGCAAAGTGCAGATGATCCTGATAGCCTCAGACTAGCCTAGGCAGTTGTGGTCTCTGGATCTTGTCCGCCTCAGTAGCAGGCCTTTGTGGAAGTTGCATCTCTGTCCAGACAACAGGGGAAGATCCTGCACCTGGGCCTTCAATCTCTGCACCTCTCAGACTGGTTCCTAAACAGCTAGAGTTCCAGGCTTTGGGCCTTTTGGAAGATGCCCTCCATGTTGTGGTCATGTCCTACAAGGAGTTGACTCGTAAATGCTATGCATTTAAGTGGAGGAGGTTCTCGATCTGGTACCAGGGAAGGAGCCTCATAGTGAGAATCCTTGACTACCTTTGGTTCCTTTTTGTTGGGATTGCAAGTGATGATCCATAAGGTGCACCTGGCAGCCACCTCTGCATACTGGGCGCAGGCTGGTATGCCGACGATGGCCCAGGAGAAGGTGGTTGGACACTTTTTTTTTCCCCCCTAGAGGCCTGGATCTCATGTCCCATCTGGTGTATAAGACTCTGCCTTCATTGGACCTGCTGCTGATGCTGGCAGTGCTCATTGGCCAGCCATTTGAGCCACTGCACAGGTGTGAGATGTCACATCTGTCGTGTAAGACTGTCTTCTTGGTGGCCATCATGTCAGCCAGAAGGATCAGTGAGATTTAGGTGCTCTTGGTGGAGTCTCTTTATTTGGTCTTCCACAAGGACGTCCTTCACCTCCACCTTATGACCCTATTGGAGTTTCATCTTAACCAGGTGATTAACTTACCGTTATACTTTACCAGCCTGACTTCAGAGGCCAGTAGCTGGCTCCATACTTTGGATCTGCAGAGGACGCCCTCTTGCCATGTAAGGAGCAAACGGCTGGAGTTTGGGGTGAGGCTTGCCAGCTGTTTGTGACATATGCTGAAGCTGTGTCTGGCAGACCGGCAGCAAAGCGGACAATTACCAGGTGGATTACACCCTGCATTGACCTCTGCTGTAGGTTGGCTAGTAGAGAGTTGCAAAGGTTCATTTCACCAGACATACTGCTGCCTCGGTGGCTGCTTCCAGGGTTATCCCCATTGTGGAGATATGCACGACTGCAACCTGGAGCAAAGTGCACACCATCATCTCCTATTGTAATATAGACATAATGAGTCAGGATGCTGCTTTTGGGGCCTCGGTTCTCCAGTCTCTGTTTGCCAATTAGTGGTGTGCGCCTTGCCTCTTCCTCATGGAGGACTGCTAAGAGTCTGCCAGAGTGTGATGGTGAACTGTATCCATGTGTTAGAAATATGTTACTTACCTATAACCATAATTTTACTTGTGTATACAGTTTAGATCCACACAACCCACCGACCACCCCTAGCAAGTGGCACGCAGATCCCTGCTTCCAGTGTGCAAAAGCTCTGACGTCATGGGACAGAGTCTGAGGATATACCACCCAAGTGGTGGGAAGAGCTTACATTAAAGGAAAGTGGTCATAAATGAGGCTCCCCATCTCCCAAAGCCCCCAAATTAGGCTTTTCGTAGGGAAAAACATTTTTTAATATTTTAACTTACTTTATTTTAATGTTGTAAAGTTCAGGATTCCCACAACATGGTGGATGCCACAGGATTCCATTTCATTGTGAAAGTGCTGCAATGCACTAATCTCCTTGATGCAAGGTGTATTGAGGAGTGAGTAGTGCGCATCGAGCTCAAATGAAATGGATCAAGGGTGTCCACCATGTTGTGGAATCCCAAACTTAACAAAATTAAAATAAAGTAAGTTGTGACGCTGAGGGTTGAGGCGCTGGATGACACACCGGTGACCTGGGTTCGGGAATGGGTTTGGGAATGAGTCCGGGCCGTCGAGGTTTGGCTGGGGGGAGGGGGAGCTGGATTAAGCTGCTATGGCATGTTCTTCTCTCCCGGGGTGGGTCCTTTCATGGCTCTCGCCGTCTGGGGCATCTGGGTGGCAGAGCTCTTGGGGTGTTACAAGCAGGAAGGGTGGCAGCAGGAGTCTGGAGCAGAAGTACGCTTGTGCGCCCCACCTCCTTGGCCCTACATACACAGTCACCCATGGGAAGCATTGTGGTATACATAGAAAATCCCTCCATGCTTCATGATCCTTCAGCTCCCGGTCCGGGCGTGGCCCCGTGGGGTTACCCAGGTGGTCTCTGTCCTGGGGCAGCCCTGCTGCGAGGGGCAATTTGCGGGGTTAAGTCCCACAGAATTCTGCGGGGCACCTAAGTGGTCGCCGCCGGTGAGGCCCTGCCACAAGGGGCAATTTGTGGGGTTGAAACCCCCCACAGGGAGGTGTGTCCAGTGAAGGGATGGGATCGACGGTGAGATAATGCCAGAAGATGGAGAAAAAAATAAATAAATAGAGCAAGTTAAAATACTTAAAACATTTTTTGTTCCCCTTGCGAAAAGCGCAATTGGAAGGGGAGCATCTGTTCATGAACACTTTCCTTTAAGACTTCTGATGACTCTGCTGTCTCCAGCAGAACTGCCAGTGTGTGGATGTGAACACTAGCAAACACTAGAAGAACTACAGCTACTGGCGAGTAACCTATATTTCTGGCTGTTATATTTATTAATTTTCTTGGTCGGGGAGATCCAAATGAGACCTACCATACTGACTGCAGGGCAGCCCCAGGATAAATAAGTTAAGTCGACAGAACATAAGCAAACTTTGGTTTTAGTGTATTATTGTTGCTGACAGAACATACTGGAAATTCAGTCCGAGTTTCTAAAGTAGACTGTTTTATATTGTATTCATCTAAGTGATATATTTACTGAAACAGTGGCTGTTGACTCATCACATATCTCTTTTTGGTAACATTTTATTACATTTTTTCTGTATATTCCATACAAATTTCCAAGCTTCATTGTATATCTTGCATACTAGCGTTCACCTAACGTCAATTAGCCCACACATTACTAGGTTTGTACTACATGGTTAGCATTTTTTTCCCATAGAGACAGTGAGATTCAAAACTTGTAATAACATCGATGTGATGTCAAGCACTCATAATACCATCGATCCGATTTCAGATCGATGGTATTATGACTTCAAATGTTGCTGTAACTTGTGCTTGTGCTAATACGTTAAAGCAGTCATGAACATGAGTGTGGGAGAGCAGTCCAATCCAACACAGAGTGAGCTAGCCAGCAATGGTGAAAGGTAAAATGGGGGGAAAAAAAAAAAAATTATTTAAGCGCCATAGCCAAAAGAAAAACAGTGCCATGTGGGTTGCCATAGTGACCCAGACTGAGAGTGGTGGGAGGGATGGACACCATCAGGAAGTGATTCTTTTGCCTTGATGGACCTCCGCCATAGTCATGGTGAGTGAGACAGGCACGTGCATGCAGAGATCGGGCTGTTTGAGTCTTCTAGTTTGCGCTGAACATGGAATGAGTGACTGTGAGTGATCTGAGAGACATTTTTGTTACTGTTTTGGGAGAGATTTAAGGTAGAGAGCCATGTATTACAAAAATCGACAGATGGCTTTCTATCTGTTACAGAGCAGGTAACTCCATGTTTTTTCCTCCAGCCAGTGGAACTCTCTCAGGCATCCTGTAGTACCCCCTGACTCTACTTCTGTGTCTGAGAGGCCTCCTGAAACCTGGCACCAGCCTGGCTGTCCCCTGGCTCTGAGCCTCCCGAGGTAAAGTTACCCTATCCACTCAGGCACTCTTTGCAAATTGGGCCGGCTGATGTGTCTGCCCAGGTAAGGAGTGCCCCAGTGGTGGGAGTGTGGTCCTGGTGGATACAGGTGTCGCCGCCATATCACTTGGCTGGGTAATTTTGCTTTGTCCCCACCCCTCCCTCGTTACTCCTCCCTCTCCCTGGCCAGTCCGGTGTGCAATGACACCAGGAGCGTCTTGCGTAACTCTGCAACCCTCTATTTCTGGCCCTGAGTGTTCTGGTACCTCCGGTCTCCACCAGAGGTCGCCGCGATGCCAGGTGGAGAATCCCTGGCCCCCCGAGGAAGGAGAGCTGTCCTCCAGATGCTCAATCCTTCTTCCCCCCGCCGACCTAGGCTCGCTCCCAAATCTGGGTTGCCAGCGTGGCGCGAGGTGTGGCATCCAGCGCCTCAACCCTCAGCCACGGGCGGCAATCTCCTGGATTCATGATTTCATAAACCTCTGAGCTTCGCCTCAAGGCTATGGATGTCATCAGAATCCCTCGATGGAGATACTGCTGCATAACGGATAGGGAGCCATCTGTTATTCTGTTAATTCTGTTGAGAGTGTGCATTGTCAGAAGAGTTTGTAAAAGTACCTGAGACTTAAGAGCCATATTACCGCAAGGTTTGCACTGCAGGCATTAAAGCAGAGCTGCTTTTAAGAATCGCTGTCACTTGTATTCTTCCTCTGCACCATGAGTGGCTACTAGCCTGTGTGGGGGAGTGTTGGAGAGTTTCGAGCAGGGAGTTGTGGAATTCAATAAAGGGCTGTAAACAAACATGTTTTTGTGTGGTAACATTTATATAGGGTACCATGTGTGTTGGTTTTTCTCTTCTCTCTTTCATTACGAAATAACCAGCTATAGCAGTAAATGCTACTGAAGGTGAGCAGTCATAAATGAGGGACAGTTCAACACTGTGGGACGTTGTCCATATCCCTCTCCGCTCGTCCTTAACCTAGAAGATGGAAGGCGCAGTTATGAAGTTGTGGAGCGCACTAGTGCTGTTGACGGGACTCCTGTGCCAAGCCTAATAACTATAGGTGAAATGCAGAAAGTCGTTGTCACACTCTTGGACCTTTTGAGACTGTTTGAGATGAAAATGTCATTTTTAACCTTGAACTGCAGATCTGGAATGTTTTTAGTTTCAGCTCTGGCTCAGTGGGCTTATCCTGGTCACCACATTTTTACTTGAACTAGTATGTCCGTCCTCAGCATGTAGAAGTGCCAATTATTTACTAACCTGCCCATAGCTAGATCAGCAGTTCTGTAGGGAAGATTTAATTTAGTATTTTTTTTTTTAAAATACATTAAATCAATCATACTGGCCAGAATGCCACTGAAATTGGTGTATATTTTATATGGAAATGCATTCTCAGTTACTGATTAAATTGTGTTAAACCATTTGCTGGCCCTTTAGAAATAATGTGCTATGCTGGATGCACGTAGGCTGGTACTATTTGGAGCGTTGGAGCTCCTGAGCATCTAAATGTGTGTAGCCACCCCCTCCCCACTGTCCAGGGGCCTGATGATAAAAAGTGGAGGAGGGCACCACTGAGCAGCAGAACAATGTCCAGAAACAGATCGGCATCCCCACCTAACACAGACATGAACAATCCATGGGATGCTCTGGGCACCATCAGTCTCTCCCCACAGGCAGTCTTCACAGGAGTGGAGTACCACACAGGTACAGGGAAGGCTGGCTGCCACCATCATCATCCCCGTGATGCAGACTGTCACCACTGCACCGCCCCTCTGCTCCAGACTTACTCCAGGCCCCAAAATTCAGGCAGTAGGCCTGTCTTTCACCCCAGTGCCACAGTGCGCACAGGTGGGCTCCATTTTCCTCCCTAGGCCGCGGCTCCCAATAAATGGGCATAGTCCCTGAGACACCGCAGATTCCAGTGCCACCCTACTGTTCCCCAAGTGGATTTCCAATGCCGAGTCACCAAGGCCAGAAACCCGGGCCAGGGCTGATGCCTGGCCCACTAGGTGTTTCCTTCTCCCTATCTCCCGCCAGTCACCCCTAGTGGGCAAAAAACACCCCTTAAATACCCCAGGAGGACTGGCTCCACCCAACCAGTGGGCTGCCAACGCCCAATACCGAAAATGGGAGGAGAGGGTCTCTTTAGTAAGCATCCCCAAAAAGGGATGCTTACATGTGGTTGCCTGAAAATCAAAGCTGCAGTTCGTTTGTTGTGGAAAAACAAATGCACTCTACTTATTTTTAGTAAAGGAGAATCTAGCCTCCCTTTCTGAATCGTGCCACTGTAAGCTAAAAATAACTCTTGTCAAAATAGTTTATTTTTACTGTTGCTATCTTACTGAAGATCCAAAGAAGAGTTCGTACTGGCCTGGCCGGCCCTGTCCTGCCTACCTAGGCCAGCTGTGGTAGATGTCTGTTTCAGAAGTCTATCATAATTGGTCTAGAGTCAATGGGGGAGGGGAGCAGAGACATCTCTTTATCTTCTGAATAACTAGGGTAGAAAACATTTTACCAGAGTTATTTTAACTTACTGCTTTTAGCATACAAGGGCTCCTTTCACTGAATCAAATAAGTTGTACCCTTTTCTTTTCTTCTAACGTGAACTACTGCTTAGAAACAGAAATAAAGATGGCAGAAAGAGACCAAGGGTCGATCTAGTCTGCCCATGTGTTCCTTGGACCTTCACAGATCCCAGGACCGAATTCCCACCCTCCCCTTCTGCCTAATGCCTCCTACTGCTCCTGTTGCTGTTGCCTCCTACTGCTCCACGCTTTAGCTTTGTCCCACCCAGCTTGAATGATGTCACGGACTTTGCTTCCACTACCTCAGATAGCAGTTTATTCCATGGCTTCATGACTCTTTCTGTAAAATAGTGTTTGCTAAGCTTCCCCACCAAACTTCCACTCGTAGCCTCTAGCGTTAGTCGGTTGAATGGGTCCAAGGATGGCACCTTATTTATTCTTCTCAGGAACTTGGTATGTTTTAATCGTATCTCTCCTCTCCTTCCTTGTCTCCATTGAGAACATATTTAATGCTTCCAGAGGCTCGTACGAGTGCGTTTGAAGGCCCTGGATCATTTTGGTCACTCTTCTCTGAACAGCCTCCAACCTGTTTTTATCCTTTTTCAGATGTGGACTCCAAAACTGGACACAGTCCTCCTGATGGGGACTTACCAGGGACCTGTAGAGTGGCAGTATTACCTCCTTCCTCCCGCTGTCGAGACATGCACCCCAGTACTTTGTTGGCCTTGCTGTAACCTTTGTTGCATTGGCTTGTCTGTTTAAGGGTGCTACTTACGGTGATACCTAGGTCCTGTTCTTCCTGCGTGGCACCGAGTTCGATTCCGTTGAGGTGGTGCTCTGTCCTTTGGTTCCGTTTACCCAAAAGTATCACTTTACATTTCTTTGCATTGAATTTCCACTGCCAGACATTAACCTATCTTTCCAGCCTCTGTAGATCTTTTTTTTTTTTTTTTTTTTTTTTTTTTTATGGGCTTTTCTTTGTAGGTTGCTTCCTTGCCCGAGGCCCCGGTACACGGCCGTACGTGCATGTGGAGGTGAGCACGCACACCGTGGCACCAGCTCAGCACCTTCCACCCTCCCGTTCTTGCCTCCTCCTCCACCTATGCTGTCCCACCGGACCTCCACCCAGTGGGAGTGGAACTATGGGAGGGTGACAACCCACCCCCAGGAGAGAAGAGGAGAGCAGTTTGCTGGCTCCGCTCAATCCTGCTCCACCCCCATGCCATCACCCTGATGACTCGAGGTCATTCACTGACATAGCACGAGGTAAGGTGTCCAGCGCCTCAACCCACAGCGCCACCAGGTCGGCTCTGTAGGTTTTTTGTAGGTCCTTAACCACCTCCTTGCTGTCAGCCCTTCCTCCTAGCTTGGTATCATCCGCGAATAGGGCAGTTTTGCCCTGAATACCTATGCCAATGTCACTGATAAAGGTATTAAATAGGACTAGCCCCAACACTGAGCCTTGGGGCACATCACTAGTGACCATGCCTTCATCAGACCTCACACCATTGATCACTACTCTGTTTTCTGTCCCTATGCCAATTACCTACCCAGCTGACTATGCACTTGGCTGCACTCAGGTCCTCCAACATTTTCAGCAGGCGGTTGTTTGGCACCGAATCAAGGGCTTTACTGAAATCGAACTAGAGGAGGTCCACTAGGTGGCCTCTGTCTAGTTCCCTAGTGACCCAGTCAAAAAATTTGATTAGATTAGTTTGGTACAACCTTCCTGCTACAAACCTATGTTGCTTGTTTTCCTGCAGACCGTTCTTATCTAGGTACTCTGTCAAGGTTTGTTTCATTAAGGTTTCCATCAGTTTCCCCACTACTGACGTAAGGCTGACCAGTCAGTAGTTGCCTGCTTCCTCCCAACTCCTTCCCTTTTGGAGAGGTACCACATCAGCTCTTCTCCTGACACTATCCCCATCTGAAATAGAGAGCTTTAAATGTTGAGATCGTTATAAGTTTGCCCACATTTCTGATGGATTGTAAGTAATTGTGTGTTAAAGCACTGCCATCTAAAGCGGCCTGAAGCATTTCCTTTTTAAAGGTTTTGAATGCAGTTTGCATTTGAAGTAAGCGAACATTGGTTGTTTATGTATTGTTAACCAGATAGTCTCTGAAGAAGAGCCTGTACACTTTTTTTTTGTGGTACTACCTTTTTATTAGACTAACTGAAGAATGGAACACTAGCCTGGTATTCTTTTTTTTGAAATGCATACTTACCAGCATGTTGTTTTTGAAGTTGAGGCCACTTTTTCATTATTCTTTACTTCAAACCCAATTCTGGCTTTTCTGCTGTATTTAAACCTATATCAAAGAGTGGCCGACAGCATTGGGAATACTTAGAAAAATGTAAGATTTGGACCCAGCTCAGTTTGTTTAATATATTTGTGTGATTTGCTCATCTCCTGTCTCTTTATTACCTGGGACATTTGCATGGAAACAATATCACTGTCCCCAAAACTTTACTCCTTGGTCTTATAATGCCCTCTTATCTCTTCATTATTGTCTTCCTGGCACTGATTTGTGCTGTCGGGTGCAGACAAGCAGAAAAAGAAGATAGGTTAGAGAGCCTGGTTTAATGCATATGTCCTTAGTAATAAAAATGGGTGAGATTTACAGGAAAAAATGAAATTTAAAGGGGAACTGGCAGCTTTTCAGGGACAAGAACACAAGACCTGTAGTTTCTGATTAGCAGGAATGCAACACGTTTGATTTTTTTTAATCCACTTACTCTTCTCGAATCTTTTTCATCTGGTTCATCCTGCGACCCCCCCCCACCATTATTTTCAAAGTCTCCCCTGCAGCCAGCCCTCTGATGATGCGCTTGATGGGCTAAGCCATGGGGAAATCCTATGTGCCAGTATAGCTGTTGGAAAAGTTTAACACATGTGCAGCCCATGTTTGCTCTTCTAACACCGGAACCAATCGACCGAGGAACAATGCAATGCACTGTATGTGTGTTAGTATAATTGCTGGAAAATATTGACATATAACAGTCCCCCATGGCTTAGCCCGGCAGGTGCATCATCAGAAGACTGGTCACTGGGGATTCTGGGTGAAAAATAATGTCCAGTGGGGGGGGGGGTGCAGGATCAACCACATAAAACAGATTCTAGCACAGTAAGTGAATTTACAAAAAAAAAAAAAGTCAGAACATTTATTTATTTATAATTTGGTGACCAGGAAAGGCATACTGAGCAAAAGCTTGTTTCCAGGTGCGACCCGGGGACAGGGGGCACAAGTACAACAAAGGGATTGCAAAATACAGATATATTATAATACAATGTATAAATAAAATGCTGTATTTTAAAATATGATTACAGAGTATTGTACAGGAGAAATAAAATATGAGCGGAGTGGGACAACAAGAGCAAATCATGCAGTCATTGATTAATGCAGGAGGAGGAGGAAGAGAGAGAGAGAGAGAGAGAGAGGAGGACTGGAGTATAGATGTGGATTAGGACAGTGGGCAGCTACAAAATGTAGCAGAGGATGGCTTGAGGAGGTGCTTAAGTGGGGTAAAGGAGGGGGTGAGGCGGGTTTGGGGGGGTATTCTAGAGGGAAGGGAGTCTGTAAGAGAATGCAGGTGTCCCAGCAAATGTGCGAAGTTGAGGGAGGGCAAAGAAGCAGGGCCAATTTTTGCGTGAGTTATAAGGGGAAGGAGTGGCAGGATTTAGGAGTGAGGAGAGGTAGGATGGAAGAGTCCCAAACCAATATTTGGAGAAGAAGGTGGAGCAGTGGGACTACCATCTCTGCGAGAGGGATTGGAGGGAGAGGGAGGAGTAGAGGTCACAGTGGTGTGTCTGAGGGGGAATTAGAGGTGAAATGACAGAAGGCGTTGTAGAGGACATTGAGTTTGGTGAGGGAGGTGGCTGGAGCTGCGTGGAAAATAATGTTGGCATAGTCAATAGCTGGTAGTATCCATTTGACCAGCAGATCGATGTTGTGTTTCTGCTAATCTGGACCCATAGGTCCTGAGTTCTTTCCCTGAAAAGCTGATAGTTCCCCTTTAAGTGGAATTGTCTAAATATTACATTTTCCCAAAGTTGTCCCAATGGGATCAGAGGCTGTTTTCTCTTGACCTGACCAAAATTCTTCCTCTTAGCTTATGAAAAATGAAAGCTTTTTTCTTTTTTTTTTCCTCCCAGTCTGCAAAGGGTTTGAAAATCTCAGGAACATATAAAAACCTTTTCCTTAGTTTTGTAATTTTAAGATTGTTTCAAGCTTTTCTTCCCGGAGTAAGGAGGAAAAGACTTCCAGTAAAACCAAACTCTGGGACTTCTGACTAGAAAAAGACCAAAGGAACGTTTAAGATACAGCAGAAGAAAATTAACATGCTACGCTGACCAGTCTCAAGTCATCCATTACTTTTATGTTACCGTAGCAACATACAGCAACATGCACCAGTTTCAGGGCACGTAATATGGTCATTTACTGTGGTGTTCATCTTAGTAATGGGTAACTTGGGAACTGTTGGCATGTTGGCTTTCATGTGAAATATTTTGTAAGATCCTTTCATTGTAGCTGCAAGAAAGAGGAGTGGATAGCAATTTTCTGTCTTGATCATTGACTTCCATAATTATATCAGCAGTGAAAGGTGCCTTGAAGCAGGCAAAAACATATTGGGGTCCACCACGTGAGCCTTTCTGTTAACACAGGTCACCTAGTGTTCCTACAGATTGAAGTCAGTGGTGATCTAATCACCTTTGTCAACAGTGGTGCCTGCCAGGACAAGACGCACAATGTCCCAGTGTGTTACAGTTTACTGCATGACATCTGTTTCCTGCAGAAATTGTCCCCACATACCTCAAAATGGAGAAAATGATTCGTTTTCTTAGTAATCATGTACAACAATACCACTGCAGGTGGGACACACTTGAGACCCTCCTGCTTGTCCGTTCATCATGGATTAGCCACTTGTCGTGTACTTTCACATCCTCGAAAGGTGTAAGAAGCATATTCTTTTGTATCTATATGTCTAGTGCACTGAATGTTTCACTGTTCTGTACCATCCATGCTTCACTTGGCCTCCCTGGTTGTTCATGGGCAGGATTAATATATTCACTGTTTTAACCTATGTTGTGACATGGCAAAAATATTAGGACTCCAGGGAACAAAGGTGATAGGTTTTAGAGCGTCAGGTGGTACAAGAGCAACACGGCATTATGGCATGGTAATGCCGTGTTTCTTGTGAAATTCTGAAACTAGCCACAGGCGAGAAAGGAGCAGTATAGAAAAAGAAGAGGTAAATCAGGGCATGGTATCACTCACCAGAATTGAGCAGGAATGTAGGCGGGGGGCAGGCAAGCAGGTGGGCCAGGCACAGAGGAGCAACCGGGGAGCTAGTGTCTAAGGGAAACGCAGTCCCATAGGTAGCGCAACGAGAAATCCGAGCTCCAGATGATTAGCAATGTGTAGCAGTAGGGGCAAGAGTGAGTGTCTGTCAGGTAATGGTGGGCAAAATGTAAGCCGGAGAGGTGCAGGACTGGGCATGAACTGAGGAAAGGAAGCAGAATGCAAAAGAAACGCAAGTGGCAAAGAGCACATGTAGTGATATCGGACCGACGTCTTAGAGACACACAGAACGTTAGAAAATATTTAAAACCTATTGACGGGGAAATAGCGAAATGCAGAAATGAGCGTATCATAGACCTCCAAACGGACGTACTAAAATAGCCATGCGGATGTTCTAAATAGTCACAAGCAAGTGTTCATAGATACTTTCTTCACAGATATGTGAAATATTGTTTTGACAACATGAGCATATAAATGGTACTCTGGTAAATGTTCAAAAAGTGCAGCACAGAAATCAAAAGAGAGCAAATTGTATTTCTATTATTGTATGCACAGTACCAGAGTAACATGGAGAATAACCACATAATCCTACAAGCCATGTTACAAGCGCATTAATCCACTCCGAAGGTGGCATCTAATGAGGAATTAATGCATGGTTGTTCCGTTGTGGGCAATCGGCCTGCGGCCTCAAGCCACATCGGTCCCAACCATGCATTAATTCCCCATTAGATGCCACCTTCGTCATGGATTAATGCTTACTTGTTTATCGTTTATGTTCTTTTTATGATCGTTCAATATAGGAAGTTTACTGTGTGTGTGTGTGTGTGTGTGTGTGTGTGTGTTGTATGTATATATATATATATATATATATATATATATATATATATATATATATATATATATATATATATATATATATATATGTATATGTGTGTGTGTGTGTGTGTGTGTGTGTGTGTATATGAAAAGAAAACTGTTTCCTGCAGAATTCTGTAGGATCAGGCATTTGATCATGGTGGGTGCCACTTATAACATCCCATAGTACAACATGAAGCTTGCTATCCCACAAGAAGAATAGAGCAGAACAGATTTTCATGTTTGCTTGGTTATTTTTTTTATTTTTTTTTTAAATAAGTTAGAGTGTATTTGTGTTGGAAGGAAAATAATTTTAGTTTTCTGTACTGTCTTTTATAAACATTGTATCCTAAACTACTTTACAAACCATGAACAGTTCCAACACCCATTAGATGATGAGTGGGAGACGGAGACAGAGAAGGAAAGTTAATCGGACAGAGAAAGCTGAGCATAGAAAGGTTAAGTGACTTGCTCAAGGTCACACAGTAAAAGGTTACGTGACCTTGTTCAAGGTTACACAGTGGTAGGATTTACATCTGTGTCTCCAGTTTCACAACAGTGCACTCCAGTTTCAGTGCTTCATTGCTTCTACTTGACATCAGCGGGTGGTCTCCTGAGATGACCTACTTTCAGATTGGAGAAATGTGAGCGGCAGTGTGTCGCAAGGGTAGATCTCCGGGTCCTCTTTTATTCTCTATCTCTAGCAGTTACCTGACACCTGCCAGCAGAAACTGCAGTATTAGAATGCATGTTGGTGAATGGTCATCTATTTTTGCAAATAAATCATGAGAGGTCATTACAGCTATCTTTTTTTCTGACTTTGTTTACATTCAGAATAATGGGTTGCTGTTTAGCACTGGATGTAAAACACAAAAATGAAGTCTGCAGTTTCAACTGCCCACCCTGTGAATAGTCTGCATTTCCAATAGAAATTATTTTACAGGCATTTTCTAGGTTTTGCTCCCTGAGACACACAAAGATCAGATCCTTTTTTTTTTTTTTTTTTTTTTGGGGGATTAGGAACCCCAGCCTTAGAATAATTTTTTTCCCCCCATCATTTAAATATATATTTTCTAATTCAACTTCAGAATATATTGTTTTCCGCCGTCTGTATTGCCAGCCTCTGCCAGGCTACCTTCTTTTCACACCCATCACCCTTCCCTGTCACCTGACTGGTTCCATGGGGGATCTACAGAGGGCATTTCCTCTATGGTGGATTTCTTTGGGTGCGTCGGTCAGTCTTGATCTCTTTTGAGCCCATCTAATGTTCAGGGTGGGCCGTTGGTAATGGCTGGGCTCGAGAGTGCCAGCTTCATGCTACTGCTCTTGAGGGGATTGCTGCTTTATCCCCCAGCCGTTCCGTTCCTGAACCTAGGTTGCATGCAGCATGAGTGGTACCCCTGTGCCCCCGCTGCCACACTGCCTCAGTGCAGCCACCCATCACCCCATATTGCAGCCCCCGTAACCTGGATGTAACCATTGGCGGGCGGGTCCTCTCTCTCGGAGGGGAAGGCACCGTGAGGCAGCCAGCGCAGTTCCTGGCCTGGGTGCTGCTAGAATGGCCCGATGCACTGCTTGAGGTCTTGCAGGAGCGGCGACTGTCATCTAGTTGTGCAGGCTCTTTTCCTGTTTGCTCTCCCCGAGTGCCTACCTTTAGCATCACATACGACATTCACCACGCCAGTGGTTATTGGAACCCGCACGAGTGCTGTGTCTCCGCCACGGGTCAGCAAGTGCTGGGTTGCTTCCCTGCTCTGCTCCCATGAGAAGGTGAGCAGTCATCTGATGCTCGAGCCCTCTTTCCCTGGCTGGCCCTCCAGTACCTGGGTCCATTCCCGAACCCTGGTTGCTGGTGTCACAAGCAGAAATCCAACTGCTGCACCGACTGGCCAGCCGTATTTGTTTTTTTTGAAACTTACTGGCCCAGCCATGAAAGCAACAGATCAGCCACTAAGAAGTGCTCCTTCTTCTTGACCTTGCGTGTTCTCACAGAAAGACCTGTGTGCCACTAGGGGGATGATCCTTTTTATAGCCTGCAGTGGCCCCGATGGCGGCTGCCACTGTGGGACCCATTGATAAAGTGCTGTTGGAAGTGAACACTGTTGGAGGGAGTTGGTAGCACCGTTTGCAATACTGTATTGCTGGCTCTGCTCAACCCCTCTCCTGGTGTGACATCACCAGCAGCATCCTGGCACTACAGAGCATGATGCAGCCACCAGGTCCCTGTTGGAGTGGGGGGGGTTAATTTGTCTCTCAGCTGGCCTTAATGGGGAAACTCCAACATAGGGTAAATGATGGTTTCATTATTTTACTTGTATTGTTTACCCAAGCAGTCGCCCCACCACCAAAAGAAAGGTTAGAGAAGCACTTGTAGTACTTGTATGATATCCTAGGATAATTCTAATCTGACTCTACTTAAGATAGCAGTGCTAGCTCATGGCAGAAACTCGGTGACTGTATCAGTAAGTACAGTTTACTTGCACCAGAGCAGTATGGCTTTAGAGCAGGTCATGGCACCAGGGATGCCTTAATCAGAATCCCTCATCACGTGAGCAAGGCTATAAACAGAGGCTGTTTGACATGTGCTGTGTACATGGACCTGACAAAGGCATTTATTTGACCTAGTTGACAATGTCACCTCGCTCCGCATCTTACATTCCTTGGGTATGTCGGCTTGGCTCGTTCTCTAAATGGTTTCAAGAATTATCCTTCTGGGAGGTCCCAGACAATCCTCTTGCATAATACTGTCTCCAGTTGCCTCCAAGTTGCTAGAGGAGTCCCCTTGGGATCAGTTTTAAGACTCTTGGTAGAGTCTCTGTTCATCAATATGTCTCCCTGTTGTACACAGCTGACTTAATTATTTTTCACAGATCTAGGTCTCTGTTACTGATATCTCAGTATCTCTAAATCAAGATTTTAAGTTCCTGCAGGAGTGGCTGTTCAACAGTCTGCTTTTACTCAGTGCAAGTCAAACTAAATCAGTGGTATTTGGGCCCTGTCCCAGACTCCAGAATCTAAAGCCCTGTTTACACGATCACATTTGCAATGGAGTAACCCGATCGCTTGGGTTGCTCCAGTGCAAATGTGACTGTATGGACACATACTCTATCGCGGTAAGCTGCCCATTAAGCTGGTCCCATGTTCCCTGTCAAGCTGGGGACGCTGACTGGAGTGAGCGACTTGCAACAGATGAAACTGCTGTGTGGACCGTCCGCGCTGTCGCAACCTGTCCACTCTCTCCTTATGAAGGCGAATGTCTGTCCAGCCCCCCTGACGCATGGCCCCTCACCAGCTCAGACTGTAGCGGTGCAGAGAGGGGTTGTGAGGACAGACAGATTCCCACTTGCAGGTGGTCAGGACTGCACTGCTGTGGCTGGAATCTGTAGCGCTGCTGCCTTGTAAACACTGTTTAAGTCTCAGTGTGGAAATTCTAGATTGGAGTGGAACCTCTCTTGAATAGGTGGTTAACTTCAAGTACTTAAGGTTCATAGGTGGTTACGAGTTCAATAGGCATTGGCCTTTTAAGGAACTGGCTACTAGAATTCTCTAGTGGTGATACATAAATACACTACAAGGCGGTGATTTGCTGGATCCTTCCCCGGGATGAGAGAGCAGTCCTCCAGATGCTCAATCCCATCCCTCCTCAGCCGACCCCCGACACCCCAGGCTCGTGTCCGAACCCGGGTCGCCAGCATGGCGCGAGGTGTGGCATCCAGTGCCTCAACCCTCGGCACCACCGGGCCAGCTTAGGTGGTCATTCTTGATCTTAAAACTGAATGAAAAATCCAGCCCCATTCATTTTATTGGGTATGCCTGCACTTCTCTGGTCACACGCCATTACGTGTTTGAAATGCGGGGCGTGTTAGAAAATTATGGATTTTCAGAACCGCCGGGCTGTATTGAGAAATACAAAATTACAAGTCCAAATACAAAGGTACGGGACATAAATTATTATTGTAAACCAGGCTAGAATAGATAGCGCTGAGGGCAGCTACCACAGTATGTAAGTGGTAGCTGCCCTCAGTTATGTCAGAAACTCACTTTAAATAACTTTTCTTATTATCTTTAACCGGCCGTTGCTAAATGTAATTCCAGTTTTTGTTTTGTTTTCCTTATTTTACTTTTGGTTTTATTGACACTTTTTTTTATATTGCTGCCAGTTTGAATTTGTAGGCTGCACAATTTTCTTTTCTTTTTGAATATTTTTCTTAATTCTATTATTCCACCAAGGAGGAACTCTCTGGGTGTTTACATAATTTTTCTTTTCTGGAACCCAGTAGTTAATACAGTGAGTTATTAAAGAATTCTGCTAGACCCCCATCTGTCTTATTCTTTTTTTTTTGTTAAACTACTTTATTATTTCATCAAAAAACAAGACGGTGACATTTGTAAAGTCATAGTGTTTGCCAAGTCACAGTAATTAATAATTGCTATGCATGTTATACTGTCTTACAGTGTATTATAATATTACTCAATTGCATAACATTTCACCTGTATCCATCCAGAAGAAAAAGTCAAAGGCAGAAAAAAAAACCTCCTCAATATATGATTGGACTATATACCATAAGACTAGATTACAGAGGTTCATAACTGGTAAAACATAAACATTTAATAAAGGAGCTGGTGTGTCATTTAACAGTTTGTGATATCTGAGTCTCTATCTGTTGTAGCAATAAGGTGCCAGTAGGGGGTTCAGGTTGGGGGTTCCCAAGTTCAGTATCCCTGTGCTTGTTGGCTTAGGAATTATTCTGACCATATTTCTAACAATGGTGAGACCCCACCGGGAGTCGTTTCCAGTTCTGGAGGCCACACCTCAGAAGGGACATAGGGTATAAGCAATACAGAGAAGGGCGACTAAAATGGTGCACGGATTGCTCCAAAAGCCCTACAAAGAGAGTCTGAGGGATCCCAACCTGTGCACCCTGGAAGGGAGAGCAAGAGGGGACATGACAGAGACCTACAGGTACCTCGGGGGTGAACAGGGTGCATGAAGGGAGTCCCTTCCAGAGGGCATGCGGTGAAGATGGAGGGGAAGGGGCAGGTTTGGGAGGGGTGTGAGGAAGTGCAGCTTTATTGAAAGTGTGGTGGATGTCTAGAACAGACTGGCGGCAGAGATGGTGGAGGTGAAAACAGTAGGGGGCTTCAGGCAGTTCCACCCATTCAGAGTGCCAGCATTAGTGCGCCTGGTCATCAGGGCGCCAAGTCAGGATTTCGCCAACCCCTGTTTTTGCAAGAGGCTGCACCACCCCTTATTTAATATTCTAACTATGAAGGGGGGTGGTGGACCTCGTGGAGGGGGTGCGAATCCCAAAATCGGTGCCCTGATGTTTCCTGTTACACTAATGCCAGCACTCTAATGACTGGAAGGGGCTTCAGGCATGTGTGGGATAGACATAGGGGAATATTAGTAAATAGGCAGGGAGGGAGGGAGGGTCACTGAAGACCAGTTAAGATCTGCAGAGACTGACTAGGCAGGGACCATCTGGGTAGACTTTGTGGGTCAAGTGGTCCTTTTCTGCTAATATATGCTATGTTTCTATCTTCAAACTCTTCAGTCAAAAACTGGGTGCTGTGTAATAGGTAGAAGCATTGTCTCTTCACCGAGGCACAGCCTGCTGTTTTTGAATGCTGCTGCAACTGATTTTTTTTTTTTTTGGTGTTTATTCTTTGGTAACAGGGTAAGACCCACTAGGCACAATGCCTATTTTCAGAACGACCATGGAGCATGTGGGAGGTAAAGTGACTTGCTTAGGGTCACACAGTATGCAGTTGGAGGTTGGGGAAATCAGACCCGGGACTGCTGGATGTACCAAGCTTATTCACAACTTGTTACTCCAACCTCTAGGCTATACTACCAGCCCAATTAATTTAATTGTTAAATATAATTTTTTGTAATAATATTTGCTAATTTACCTGGCCTGGTCACTTTACTGCATTCCAGTCTTAACTGGTTGCTCCCAGATGGTAGAATGGTTTATCTTATTGGTGCTTTTAATTGGCAGAACAGTCTGTGACCCAAATAACTCTTCATTGGCAGAGGTTTTGACCTTTTAAGATCTGTGTTAAACTCCTGAGATCTAATGATTAATGATTTCTTGAACAGCCTCCTGTTCCATTTGCTGTGGATTAAAGGTCCTTTCTCTTACTCCGTTTCTAGGCTGTGGAATAGCTTTCTCTGCCTCCTTCCAAGATGTACCTAGTAGCACCTTGTTTAAAAGATGTTTACGTGACTACTTGATGAAAGCTTTTACCTGTCAGTGTAGTTCTTGATTATTACAGTAACTATATTGTATTTCTGCAGCTCTTACGCAGCTGGTGATTGTCTGACACTAATCAAGCTGTTTGCAATGTGTGTTAACCTCTATACTGTACTCTGTTGCCCTAGTGTGACCTGGGTTATGCCTGTAAGGTCCCATGGTGCAGTATACTTACTGGTCATTACATGCAAGTAAAGATGTCCGGTCAAAACCTCAACAGCAAATATGCTTGGTCAGAAACCATGCAGACATAACAGTGCTGCGTAGTTTTGGAGTTAGTTGTTAGTCGCGCTGAGTCCTTTACTGTCCAACTGGCCTTCCTGAGGCATAAAAATGACAGGAAAAAGAAGCCGCATTGACTACAATGGGGCATGCCCCTGTGCTCTCCCTGGTCACACGTCATTATGTGCTTGAGCCGCGGGGGCATGGCGCTGGGACTGGAGCACTCGGAAGTCATCAGGCAGCCCATCTCGACAAAAAAGTTACGAGCAATATTTCAAAGGTATGGGCTACAATTAATAATGAAAAACATGGCTACAATAACTGTCACTGAGGGCAGCTACCACAGTGTGGGAGTGGTAGCTGCTTTCAGCTAGGTCAGAAAATCACTTTAAAAAGTCATCTTCACCAAGATATTTGTTGGGTACATGTTGTTAAAAAGTTCTTAATCAGGCTATATTGAGCAAGTATCGAGCTGTTGGGCACTAGAGGCCTCACATGCTTTACGTGTCATCAGTGCATCTGGGCGCAGTGTTCATTAGTGTGCTGAATCCCCAGAATTCACTACTGCCGCCTCAGGATGCACATTCCGCAGCCTGGCACCTGTTTGCACTGCAGTGAGATGCGGGAAAAGATGCAAAAAAATTGAACGTGGGCTTCAAAGATTTTAACACAGAGTTCCCTTTTTTGTTATTTCAGTGGTCCCAAATCCAAGGATAGTCTACCTTACAGAGAGCTGCAGTTTATTTTGGTTAACAATATAACCATAACAGTAATGTTTTAGCTGAACAGAGGCTCTGTGTCTCACAGAAAGCTTGTGAACTGAAAATGATCCAGTTGCTTTCCTTGTCTAGCCATAAGATGGCTCCAGAGCTGATGTTTAAAATATTACTACCGTATTCCTGCTTCTTCAACTAATGACTGGGGAACAGTTATTAGCAACATTTCTATGGATGCCTCTGCTAGTAAAGTTAGCAGCGTTTGACTATCTGTATGTTTCCCATGCTACAAAGCCCTTAATACAGTGAAGGTCACCTTGCACTGTAGAGAGCTCTCTAATAATGGTAGTAAATATTTTTGTGTGTTCTGATAGAGGTTATTTGTCACACGTGTTGTTGCACTTACACTTCAAGTCTGAAGTCGATGCTTTTTAGTGGTGTACAGTACATGTTGCTTCTTTTGCAAGTCAGGCAAGGCTCATTATTGGCTTCCTCTATCCAGGGGGACTAAAAGCATGCTTTTATATGTTGTGTTTGAACAGGTTGGGACTGCACAAGTCGCGTTATGCTGTAGGATATCTGCTCTTTGTGTACTACTGATGAAAGGTGAATACCAGTACAAACACGGGAGTTGAAACATTGTGCAACGTAAGACTTGACCTTTTATAAATTGTGGCTGTTGTGTGGTTTTCTTGTCAGTGTTAGTTTGGCCCTAGGTACATAGCAATATTTGTGTTTTGTAATCAAATGGACGTTGATGGAATTACTGCCTGAGCAGCCCATGTACATTTATCTTTGTATCATTGTCCGTTACGAGCATCTTCTTGCTCAGTGTGCCTTTCCTGGTAAAACAATTTCAATAAATAAGTTACGACGATATCTAATGTTTCAGTTCTTCTCTATCAGTGAGTTACCTCAAAGTTATTCTGTCGCTGCAAAACTGACGAGTACCAAGATCCGTTTCCACTGCCTTGTCTCTCGCTATCTCCCTCCCTCCATGCAGTTTGATTTGTTTTGAATTCTGTCTGCCTGTCCATCTGTCTGTCTGGGTTACAACTCTCTTCTTACAGTAGGGGAAATAGTGTTGGCCAGAGGAGAGTGATGTGCTGGCATCTTCTCTTGAGGGTATAGCTGATAGGAGGAGTTATAGAAGCAGATAAAGGCACGATGCCTTCCTGGTGTCAGTTGGGGTTTCGGTCTTGTGAGTGCTACGTCTAGAATTTGGGAGGAAACGTCAAGCATACCTTTGGGTATGGGTGCAGGTGAGGGTCTGGCTGGGCCAGCCTGGGTGTGGATGTCTGCTGAGGGAGCAGGGGCACAGCCAGCAGGGAGGCCAGGGGAGGATTACCCAGGAGAAGATTACACAGTGGGGTGGGGTGGGGGGTAGTAGTAACAACAAGAAAAATGGAAAGGGACCTGGGGGTAATCATTTCAGATGACCTTAAGGTTGGCAAGCAATGTGAGAAGGCGGTAGGGAGGGCTGGGGGGATACTGGGATGTATAGGGAGAGAGGCTTCACCAGCAGAAAGAAGGAAGTTGTTATCCCCCTGTACAGACAGTTGGTGAGACCCCATCTGGAGTACTGCGTCCAGTTCTGGAGACCCCATCTCCGCAAGGACATAGACAGGATGGAGGCAGTTCAGAGGAGGGCAAGTAAAATGGTGCAGGGTCTGCAAGAGAAGCCATACGAGGAGAGACTAAAGGAGCTTAATATGTATACTCTAGAGGAAAGGAAGGAGAAGGGGGACATGATAGAAACATTTAAGTACCTCAGTGGAATCAACAAAGTCCAAGAGGGTAGCATCTTTCAGAAAAAGAGATGTGCAAGAACAAGGGGACACAATTTGAAGATAGACGGGGGATGGCTCAGGGGCAATGTGAGGACGTATTTTTTTCACAGAGAGGGTGATGGACGCATGGAACAGCCTTCCTGAGGAGGTTATGGGGTCTAAAACTGTGGGAGAATTCAAGAATGCATGGGATAGACGTAAGGCAATTTTTGTGGGGTAGGAAGAAATAGGCAGTTGGTTAAATAGGATCTGCAGCTTATCCTCTAGGTAGGGAAATGGGCAGACTCGGTGGGCCCAAGCGGTCCTTATCTGCCATCAAAGTCTATATTTCTGTGGTGATTGTCTAGCATGCCTGGAGGAGTGGCTGGCAACAGGACTAGGGCTAGTGGCACAAGTAACACCCAGAGGAAGAGCTCCCACCAAGTCCAGTGGTGGAAGATGGGTGCTAGCCACTTTCTGTGACCCAAGATTGGCACACGTTTTGGACACCTTGCAGCTGTAAGGGTGTCTTGAGCTACAGTGAGTGAAACCCCAGCTGCTACCAGGGAAGGACCTGTGGCAGCCAGGACAGATCCTGGACTGCTGTTTTCTGTGGGGTTGGGGTCGTGGATGTTGTCTATACATAGATACATAGACACTGTCAACAGATAAGGGTCTATGGCCCACCCAGTTTGCCCATTTGAGCTTGTAAGTTCACTTTTTCTAGAAGTCTGTTGCCCCTTACCCCTGACCTCCAGAATTCCCTTTTGTCTATCCCATGCATTCTTAAATCCCGTGATTGTTTGTTTCAGCCCCCCCCACTTCCTCTGGCAGGGTGTTCCATTTGTCCACCACCCTTTCTGTGAAGAAATTCTTCCTCACATTTCCTCTGAATCGCCTTCCCTCCATCTTCCTCCCATGCCTTCAAGTCCTGGAATATCTTTTTCACTGGAAAATAGTGTATTCCTGCACCCTGTTCCTCCCTGTAAGTTTCTTGTATGTCTCTATCATAGCCCCTCTCTCCCTCCTCTCCTCCAGGGAGTACATATTCAAGTCCTTCAGCCTGTCCTCATAGGACTTGTGATGAAATCCCTGTACCATCGTTGTTGCCCTCCTCTGAACCTTCTCTACCCTGTCTACGTCCTTACATAGGTCAGGCCTCGAGAACTGTACACTGTACTCCAGGTGGGGCCTCACTAGTGTCTTGTATAGTGGAATTATGACCTCCCTTTTCCTGCTGGTGATGCCCCTTCCTATGCATCCCAGCATCCTATTTGCTTTACCTGCTGCCTTGTCACACTGTTTCCCTACCTTGAGGTCATCAGAGATAACCCCCAGGTCCCATTCCTTCTTGGTGCATGCTATATCCTCACGCCCCCAACTGATATGTTGTTCCAGGGTTTTTGGGCCCCATATGCATTATCTTGCACATCTTTGCATTGAATTTCAGCTGCCAAACCCTTGACCATTCTTCAAGCTTCTGCAGATCCCTCCTCATTCTATCTACACCCTCTGGCATGTCCGCTCTGTTACAGAGCTTCGTGTCATCAGCGAACAGGAAAATTCTGCCTTCTAGGTCCTGAGCAATGTCACTGATGAAGATGTTGAATAGGACCGGTCCCAGCACTGATCCTGGTGGTACCCCACTGGTTACTCTTCCCTCTGAGGAGTGACAGCCATTTACCACCACCCACTGTGTCCTACCTCCTAGCCAGTTACCTACCCACTGCAGTGCTGTCCTGCACACTCCCATATTCTCCAGTTTGTTTAATGGCCTTCTGTGTGGCACAGTGTCAGAAGCCTTGCTAAAGTCCAGATAGGCCATGTCCAGTGCCCCACCTCCCTTGTCACCCATTCGAAAAATTCAATGAGGTTGGTCTGGCATGACCCCCTCCCCCCCCCGGTGAACCTATGCTGCCTTGGGTCCTGTAGTCTGTTGGCAACCAGATGTTCCACCAATCTCTCCTTCAGTAGTGCTTCCATGATCTTCCCCACTACCGAGGCCAGGCTGACTGGTCTGTAGTTCCCCACTTCCTCTTTGTTCCCGCTTTTGTATAAGGGGCTACATCTGCTGTACTACAGTCTTTGGGTACCTCCCCTGTTTCTGGTGATTGGCCAAACAGGATTACCAGAAGTTCAGCCACCACCTCTCTTATTTCCTTTAGGACCCTGGGGTGCACCCCATCTGGCCCCATTGCTTTATTGACTCTTATTCCTTCCAGTTCCTTTAGGACACTTTCCTGTGTAAAAGGGACTTGTGTCCATTTCTGCGCCGTCCCTACACTCCTTGTAATCCCTTCAGCCCCATTATCCTCCTCTTCCTCAGTAACAGCTGAGCAGAAATACCTGTTCAGTATGTCAGCTTTACTGTTGTCATCCTCCACATGGCTCCCATCCTTTGACCTTCTTTTTTCAGTTATGTGCCTGTAAAAGGTTTTGTCCCCTCTACTCAATGATTTTGCAATGCGCTCTTCTGTCTGAGCTTTGGCTTCCCTTATGGACCTCCCTGCCTCCGTTTGACTTTCCTGGTACTTCTCCCTATCCCCTTCTGCCTGCGTCTTTTTGTATTTCCTTAATGCGATCTTCTTGCTTTCACGTTCTCCGCTACCTCCTTGGAAAGCTGTAATGGCCTCCTCTTCCTTTTCCCCTTGCTAACCTACTTAATGCATGATTCTGCTGCTCTTGTAATCCCCGGTTTAAATATTACCCACTGTTCCTCAACCCCTGATTCCCTCCCTATTCCCATTAATGCATCTCCCCATTTTCCTAAAGTCTGCACCCCCTAAAATCCAGGATTCATGTTTTTGTGCAGTTTGGTTCTGCTCTTTCTGTGATTTCAAACCACAGTTTCCAGTGGTCACTGTTCTCCAGGTGCTCCCCCACTGTGACCACATCACACTGTCCCCGTTTTTGTGAGCACGAGGTCCAGTATTGCCTTCTGCCGAGTTGGTTCCATGACTAGTTGCTTGAGGAAGGCACCTTGAAGGGAGTCCAGGATAAATCTGCTCCTGGTTGATGCTGCTGCTGGGAGGCTCCAGTCCATGTCTGGAATATTGAGGACTCCAACCAGCACCACCTCACCCTTGTTTGCCATCCTTTGGTTGGCTGGCATCAACTCCCTATATGTTTCTTCCTCCTGGGTTGGTGGTCTGTAGACCACCCCTGTGCGGATGGCTGACCCCATTTTCCTTTCCAGCTTAACCCTCAGTATCTTGCCCCCATTTTGTTCCTCCTTGATCTCTGTGGCCTTATGCCATCTTTCACATAAAGTGCCACTCCTCCTCCCTTCCTGCCTGCCCTGTCTCTTCTGCATATGTTGTAGCCTGATATGGCCATCTCCCGTGCGTGGTTATCATTACATCAGGTCTCTGTAATAGCCACAGTGTCCAGGTTCAACTGCACCATGGCAGCCTCCAGATCCTCCATCTTGTTGCTAAGGCTCCTGGCATTGGCAAACATGGCTTTCCATGATGTGGACTGTTTAGTCGTTCTACTCCAGCCCCCTCCCTGGTTGTCCTTTATCCCTGGTTCTCCCTGCTGTCTGCCCTTCTGTTGAATTTCGCCCCCTTTCTGACTATCCACCCCTTGGGTGCTTATCTCCATCTTTTGCACACTGCTTTTGTAGAGATATCAACTCCTCCTGTTCACTGGTTCCACTGCTAGCTGTGGGGGGTGGGCAATTAGGTGCCCTCCTTGCTGGCCTGCCACCCCGCTTGGCTAGTTTAAATGCTTGTCCATGTAGCATTTAAACTTATCATTAAGTACTTGGATTCACCTCCAGGATGGATGCTGGTTGTCAGGCTTGAACAAGTCCCCATTCCTCCAGGTGGGTCCCCAGTCACCAATTAATCCAAACCCTTCCTCACAGCACCAGTTCTTCAACCATGAGTTAAAGTTCCTGGTGCGTGTGCCCCTACGCTCTCCCATGCCTCTCACAGGTAGTACTTCTGAGAAGGTGACAGAAGTAGCAAATTGGGTGAGTCCCCACCTCAGTTTCTTAAACTCTTCCTAGGCTTCCTTAGGCTCCCCATTTTGCCAGGTCATTAGTACCTAGGTGGATAATGACATCCAGCTCACCCTCCCGTCTTGCCTTCCCGGCGATGCCCAGGATCTTCCTCCCATCCCTCCATGCCATGGCACCTAGTAGGCACCTCACCTCCCTGTCCGCCCCCTCCTGTGTTCCTAGCTGGATCCCTCTTATGATAGTCCCCCACCAGGATTTGCTTCCTCCTCCTTTGGGGTCCATTGCTCTCCTCATTGAGGTCACCTCCTTGGCTGACCTCCACATCCTTCCCTTCCCTTCCACTTCTCTGGGTACCTCTGTTTGGTTGTCCCTGTTTGCCAGTGCAGCATAGGAGTTCTGGAGTGGAATAGGATTTGGGATGTGCCTCTGCCTGACTGCCCTAACCCTCCCTGAGCCCACCATCATCCAAGTGCTGCTTGTTCTTGGCATCCTTTGAGGCAGCGGTGTTGGACTGGGTGGTCTCTGGATAGGGGTGCAGGTACTCCTGACCCGGTTCACTTCCGCTCCGAGTCTGGCTACCTCATCCCGCAGTTCAGAGAGATGCCTGCAGATAGGGCAGCACCTCAGTGTCCAGAAGGTCTGCCTGAATATGGCTGCCCCACATCCACAACATTGCACCACTCCCCACATTATACTGCACTTGTACTTGAAAATTTGCAGCAAGTAAAGACAGCAAAGGAAAACAGCACCACTACAAGCACACCAAACTAGGTTTAAAATTTTCAACAGCCCAAAAACAATTCTAAGTAAAGACAGCAAAGAAATAACAGTACCACTAAAAGTCCACAAATCCTAGGTTTGAAACAAAAACCGCAGTGAGCAGTCACTGCACTGAAATGAATCTGGGGGTTATAGTGGGACCACTAGGAGGGTGCTGGAACCCCATGGAGTATCCATTCAAGGAAGATGTCTTGTGGCCGGTTCACCTGAAAATCATTAAGGGATATCATGGTATGGACAACCTCTGAGACCACGCCATGAGGAGACATCAAGGACCTAAAGAAGCAGATGAGAGCTGGTACGGTAGAAGAAGGTAGAAGACCGATCTCCAGGCGGAAGGGAATCCAGTACCGTGCAGTGTCCATGACTTGACTTGGGCCAGGTTGGTGGGCCATGGGGTTCACAAGATGATGCACTAATGCTGTGGGCAGGGTGGGATCCAATGGGCTTCGTATTACAACTCGTGGGGCAGTTGTCTCCCACTGAAGTCTGTGAACACCAGTCTGTATCTTTTTTATTAAAGTCTAATTTCCTTTTAGCTGGGCTATTTCTGAAAAACAGGGTGCTGCACTCCTGAGGTGCCGTCTTTCGGATGAGACGTTAAACCGAGGTCTCATCTGCCTGTTCTGGTGGTAGTTCAGGTGGATGTTAAAGATTCCATGACACTTCTCGAAAAGAGTACTGGAATTTCCCCAGTGCCCTGGCCGGATTTCCTCCCATTCACTAAAAAAAATACCACCAACAGCTTAATTTGGTTCAAAGTCAGTTGGCATTCATCTGTATTCCCCTCCCCCGGGTTGTGCCTGAAAATAGGCAGAATATATCTAGTGCACTTACCCGGTCAGCAAAAACTAACTAAATAAATAAATCATTCACTGGGTGTAGTATGTATAGATCTTACTTCGAGAGGGTTCCTGCAGTAGGTCTTCACATATAGGACTGCGCCCCCTGGTGTCAGGTCTGCACGGCAAACTTGTAGAGAGCAATCATCAGCGGGGACCACCCCCAACGTCGGGGTGGCATGACGTCAGCCCGACTATAAAAGGGGCGATCCCGCGCCCATTCTCCAGTTCTTTCCCGCCGTCGCCTCAGTAACGTTTTTATCAGAACGGCAATCCAACTTCCGCGTTGTTTTTTTTGTCGACGTTTCCTTCGCTTCTTATAACTTTCTCTCAAAGTTTTTTTTTTTCTTCAATTTGATGTCTTTTAGACAGAAGAAAAAGTTCTCTAAGTGCAGCGCTCAAATCCCGCACGGGGATGACCATTCCCGTTGCTTCCTTTGCCTAGGTTCGAAGCACGACGTCAAGGAGTGTTCCATCTGCCAGGCCTTCAACCAGGCGACCAGAACCAGGCGCAAGCGGTCCCTCAAGGCCCACCTTCTGATCCGATGCTTAGCGTCTATGGAAAAGGAGCTCCAAAAACTCAGGGAAAGGTTATCGTCACCGGCCCCAAAAAAGAAGAAAAGTAAAGAGAAGCGCTGGGACCGGAGTCTGTCGCCACATGAGAGGCCTTCAACTGTGAGTACTTTTTCGGGCACCCCATATGCTTCTTTGGGCCGGGCCCCCTCTCCCCCTACTGCCGAGGTGAGCAGGCAGCCCGGGGGTAGCCTCCTTAGAGGTGGTAATTTCAACATCTTGTCCTGCCAATAAGTGACCCTGCCTCCCCTCTGAAGGCGGCGCAGCCTCCGCCCGATCAGCCTAGCGGCGGCCTTCCAGCTGTCTCTAGCCTGGCCGGATCTGCTGTTTCGGACGCCAGCTCCTTCGACGCCTGTCAGGATCCGTCCACTCTCCCGTTGGGCTCCAGTTTGGCCTCCGATGTCGGACAGAGTGAGTGACAAGCTGTCCTGTCGTCTCCTAGGGTTCTTCACCACATGGACTCACCACGCGATCCCTTTTTGCTTTAGCAGGATTGCATTCGGACCTGCTGTTGGGCGGCCCCTTGAGTTCCCCCCCCGACATGCCTTCCGCCGTCGCCAGACAAGGTTCCGTTGCCGACTGGGGATCCGATTATGGAGCCTCCACCCTCTGGATCTTCAGGCGTGCTTCAGGATCCGACGCCACCTCCTGGTACTATGGCACCTTCCCCTGCGGGCCCTTCGACTGGGTTTCTAGTTTCTGAGACTTCGCACCTACCTGCGGGCGGCCCTCCATCAGTCACTCAGTACCAGGCGCCGGGCCAGGTGCCTCCGGCCGTGGAGTTACCAGGCGCGGGTTTTCGATGTCATCTTCTGGCCGGGATAGCCTACTTTAGGACACCCCACTCCGGGTTATCCTGATTACTCTTCATATTACCCTTCCTGGCACCGTCCTCAGTACTCGGGGTATCCGAGTTACCAGACTCCTCCTCCTCCTCCGGTATTGGATCGCGAGTCCGTCCCTCTCTGGTGGAAAGAGGCTAGAGCGCAACTTTTGTCAGAGTTAAAACAGCCGGTGCAGGAAGCGACCACCCCCAGGGCCACCTCTCCACTGCCTCCTCGGGCTAGAGCTTCAACCTCTACCACTGTTGGTAACACAGAACCAGACTCTTCAGTGCGCAGTGGCTCCGAGCCCTCTGACACCGACTCTGACATGGATGCGTCAGAGCCTAGGTCTCCAGTAGAGGTCCCTCCGAAAGACTCTCCAAAGCTGCCTCAGGAAGACCCCTCTTTTGGGGATTTAGTGCGTTCTATTCAGGTGGCTGGCAGATGGCCATCCAAAGAGGTTGACCAGCAAAGGAAATGCCTCGCGGAGCACCTGGATCTGACCACCTCTGTCCCTGTCCCCATTCTTCCGTGTATGGGGCCCCATGAGGACCTTGTGACTACGGTCTGGCAACAACTGTCCTCTATTCCAGTGGTCTCACGCAAAGCTGACCGCACCTGTTACCCCCCCGGAAGGGATATCTCACCTTGACTCCCATCCTAAGGCTGACTCCACGGTCATCACGGCCGCTCACGACCGTTCAGCCCAGCCCAAACATTTGAGCTCTTCGCCTCCTGATAAGGACTCGCGTCAGCTCGACCAGTTCGGGCGTAAAATCTACTCTTCCTCCTCTTGTGCAATACGCTCCTTAAATTACGTCTCGCACATGGTTGCCTTTCAAAAAGCTTCTCTTTCTGATTTGGAAAGGGACCTCCAAGAGGTTCAGGATGAAACCCTGAGAAAGAAGTTGTTAGACAAAGTTAGGATGGGGAAATCCTCATGTCGTCATGCCCTTCGGGCGATTTACGACTCTGTGGTCTCAGTGGCTAGAGCGGCAGCCACAGGGATCTATCTCCGCCGCCTGTCCTGGCTCCGTATAGCAGGACTGGTGCAGGATGTGCAGTCCTCTCTTCTGGACGCCCCTTTCAGGTGATCCATCCTCTTTGGCAGCGACGCTAAAGATATCATTACTGGGCTGCAGGAAAGCAGACACTCCTTGCAGGATGTCCGCTCCCTATGCAAGACGGGCCAGAGAAGAAGCAGCCTTTTCGCCGCCAGTGAAGGTGGAACAAATCCCAGGCCAAGCGCCAGGCAAAGAAGTGCGCACCCGGATCTGGAGCTCAAACCCCACAGGCCAAATTTTCCAAGCAGGCCTCTGGAGCAAAAGCTCCCCTCCCCTCGGTGTCCTGACTCCTTTCCCCTCCTTCCGCTCCCTCCGATATCACAGGAGGAACCTGTCAGAGGGAGGTTCGGCCTCCACCTGGACGGTTGGAGGTTCGTCACCGCAGAAACGTGGGTGCTTCAGCTCATCCAGCGAGGTCACTCAATAGAATTCAGCGAAATCTCAGCCACTCATCCGGCGGGACAGTCTTTCTATCCTTGGGATCAGGTTCCCATAGTTTCTCAGGAGATTCAGGCACTCCTTCTGAAGAATGCCATAGAAACCGTCCTGTCGAATCAGGTGGGAAGGGGATTTTACTCCCACTTCTTCCTAGTTCCAAAGAAAACGGGCGACCTGAGACCGATCCTGGACCTCAGCACACTAAACGTCTTTGTAGAGTACAAGAGGTTTCATATGTTGCCCCTTCAGGGGCTCCTTCCCTTGCTCCATCCCACTTCTTGGCTGTGCTCCCTGGACATGCAGGATGCTCATCTGCATATTCCTATCCTCCCAGCCCACCGCCGTTTTCTCCACTTCGTCTTGATGGAGAAGCATTTCCAATTCAGAGCACTCTCTTTTGGCCTCTCTTCGACCCCCAGAGTGTTCACCAAATGCCTAGTGGTGGTGGCAGCGTTTTTACGCCGTCAGAGCATTTATGTCTTCCCGTACCTGGATGACTGGCTCCTCGCAGTACCCTCTCCTACCAGCCTGAAAGAGTCCCTTTCTTTCACTCTGAACTTATTTACTCTTCTGGGCATTACAGTCAATTCTTCCAAGTCCCAGCTAGTACCATCCCAGAAGCTCCAGTTCATTGGAGGTGTACTAGACACAGTTTAGGGCGAGGCTTTCCTGCCATCGGACTGGGCAGAGACCTTCACTTTTCAGGCCACTCTCGTGGCTCAGGCCCAATGGATCCCAGCACACTTAGTGCTTCGTCTATTGGGACTGATGGCAGATGCCATTTCGACAGTTCCCATGGCCAGGCTTCACATGAGTCACCCAGTGGTCTCTTTGAGTCCAATGGGACCAGAGAATGGACGACATGAACCAAACAGTCATGATCTCCAACAGCCTTCAGAGGGATCTTCGCTGGTGGCAGGATCTTCCAAACCTAGCAAAAGGAATTCCTTTTCACCCTGCAATTCCAACCCAGATTCTCACCATGGATGCCTCAGATCTGGCCTGGGGAACCCATCTGGGGACCCACAGGACGCAAGGGTCTTGGTCTGACCAGGAGCTGATGCTCCACATTAATGTTCTGAAGACCAGGGCAGTTCTTTATGCGCTCCAGGCATTCCAGTCGCTTCTGGTTCCGGGATCTCTACTAGTCCAGATGGACAACTTGTCCACTGTCTGGTACCTGAATAAACAGGGAGGAACCCAGTCATATCCTCTTTGCAGAGAAACTATGAGGGTGTGGTACTGGGTGATTCAGCACAGCCTTTACTTGACAGCAGTCCACGTTCCGGGTGTCACCAACGTCCTGGAGGACAGTCTGTCGATCAGTGTCCAGGGCCCATAAGTGGGAACTAAAGTATTTCTTTGATGGGGTCGACCAGAGATAGATCTGTTTGCCTCCCCGTGCAATGCAAAACTACCAGTCTTCTGCTCGCTTGTTCCTGGGCATGGTGCTTTTTGGCGAGATGCGCTGTCTCTTTCATGGACTGGGAGGTTTCTGTGCGTCTTTCCTCCTTTCCCTCTCATACAGAGGGTTCTGGTGAAACTTCTTCAGGAGGGGGCCTCACGTAGTCCTGATTGCTCCTCTTTGGCCAAGCCAAATTTGGTACCCTCTTCTGCAACAGTTGGCACTGGAACCCCCAGTTCCTCTGCCCATTTCCCATGACCTTCTGACTCAGGAGCAGGGCACCCTGGTGCATCCGAGCCTTCAGTCTCTCCACCTTTATGCGTGGCACCTATGGACATAGCGATTTCTCGCTATGGGGTATCTTCGCAGGTTGAGCATATTCTAGTGGAGGCCAGAAAACCCTCCACCAGATCTACTTACACTACAAAGTGGAAGAGGTTCACGATATGGGCCCAAGCAAGGAGCTGGGACCCATTTTCGTGCTCTGCTTCCCAGGTTCTAGAGTACCTCGCACATCTGTCTGAGGCGGGTCTAAGCTATTCTTCCATTAAGGTCCACCTTTCTGTGGTGTCGGCCTACCACCTCCCGGTGGAGGGCAAAACCTTGGCTCAGCTGGAGGTTGCCAAAACTTTTTTGAAAGGCATCCTTCATTTGAAACCTCCAATCCGGAGTTCTTGTCCTCCCTGGGATCTGAATTTCATGCTAGAGAAGCTGACTTTACCCCCATTTGAACCAGCTTCTTCCTGCGACTTACGCTTCCTTTCCTGGAAGACTTTATTTTTAGTCGCAGTTACTTCAGCCAGGAGGGTTTCAGAGTTACAGACCTTCGTTTGTAAAGGAACCTTATTTGATTTTTCACAAAGACCAGGTAGTCCTTTGCACTAACTCTTTCTTTTTGCCAAAAGTTGTTTCAGAAACCACTCTGAATCAGAGCATGGATTTGCCTGCGTGTTATCCACAGTATTCCAACAGGGGGAACACTTTCTGCACACCCTTGATGTGCACTGGATCCTGAGGTACTATATGAACAGGACTAAAGAGATTAGGAAATCTAGCCAACTGTTCGTAGCCTTTGCCCCTCGGTGCCAGGGCAAGGCTATTTCTAAGCAGACCATCTCTCGATGGCTAGCTAACTGCATCCATTTTTCTTATACGAAATATGGGAAGTCCCTTCCGGGGGCAGTCAAGGGTCATTCCACCTGTAGTGTGGCGACTTCCACTGCCTTTTTTAGGAATGTGTCCATGGCAGAGATCTGTGCTGCGGCCACATGGTCGTCTGTTCACACCTTCACTAAGCATTACAGTCTGGACATTGCCTCTCTGCGCAGAACTGGCTTTGGTCTTGCAGTCTTGCAAGGCCTTCTGTCGTGATTCCACATGGCAACTTCTCCTTCTCCTCCCGGATGCACTGATATTTTTGCTTTTCTTTTGGACTGCTTGGTATTCAGTCCTATATGTAAAGACTTACTGCAGGAACCCTCTCGAAGTAAGATATTGCAGTTACGTAAGAACTTACCGTAACAGTAGATCTTCGAGAGAGGTTCCTGCAGTAGGTCTAGATTCCCACCCTCCTTCCCCCCGTTTTTGAATGTTTTATCCTTATTTTCCATCCTATCTAGCCCTTTGGGACTAGAACGGAAGCAGGGTCCAGAGGAGCGTACACTCCGGTTTTATCCTTACCTATCTATAGGTCTCAATTGGAAAAGAACTGGAGAGCGGGAGCGGGGCCGCCCCTTTTATAGTCTGGCTGACATCATGCTGCCCCGACGTCGGGGTCGGTCCCCGCTGATGATTGCTATCTGCAAGTTTGCCATGCGGACCTGACGCCAGGGGGCACAGTCCTATATGTGAAGACCTACTGCAGGAACCTCCCTCAAAGATCTACTGTTACGGTAAGTTCTTACGATACTATGCTATACTAAATTGCAGTTACATATCAGTACAGTACAGTACAGTATAGTATAGGACAGAACAGGGGATACTTGGAGTAACCTATGTTTGCTCAGTTCTGTTACGCACAGCTGCAGGAACAGATGCCTATGAGAGCACACAGGTTTAATAAAAAAAATTGTTTCAGAGGAATCAGTGGAACTGGGGTTATGAAAAAAGATTGCTGAGTCAGCAATCAACATTTTGACCATAGCAATCATCTGTGTGTGTGTGTGTGTGTGTGTGTGTGTGTGTGTGTGTGTGTGTGTATGTGTGTGTGTGTATATATATATATATATATATATATATATATATATATATATATGTGTGTGTGTGTATGTGTGTGTATGTATATATATATATATATATATATATATATATATATATATATATATATATATATATATATATATATATATATATATATATATATATATATATATATATATATATAAACATACTTATTGAAAGGGCTGGGAGTTACTTCCTTGGGACTCGTTTATGCCTGCAAGGGTCAAGTCTCTGGAGTTCCTGTCTGTGTGCTCTGTGATGGTTATTGTTGATGTAGGGCAGACTGTTTTGAGAGCCTCAGTTGTGGGTGAAAAAGTCCTGTGAGCATTTGGTCTCAACTCATGTGCCCTGGTCGCAGGGGCAAAGAATGTGAATAAACGGATACATCAAACTAATTGTGCATTCCATCATTTTAGGTGCATGTGAGAAGTGTGTTGGGTTGGGGGCAGATTAAATCCTCCTCCTACACTTGCCTACAGTTTCACGGGGCAACTATTGGGCATCCCTCTCGAACTTTTTGTTTGCCTGCCATTTTTGTTTTAACACTGTTCACTGTCATTCCCATTTAAAAAGACACAGCTATTCAGAAGTGTGCTTCCCTGAAGTAGCAAATAGAACCAAAGCCAAAATCCCCTTTGCAGCTTTGATTTTGGTTTCAGTGCCACTGTCCACATGGGCCAGGTTGTCTGTATCTGTTGCCATTTCTACCTCGATAGTGTTTGCTCAACTGCCTAATCAGCTTTTCCAATATGAGAAACTGTAGTTTTGCTATTTAAAGCAACTGTGCATGACGGTTCCAAATTGACGTTTTTGAGTACTTTGGATGTGCCCACTCTCTGATAGCAAGCTCTAGTGTTTGTATCATATACAGTGGGCAGTGTTGGGTGAGATACTTTTTCTGTTGCTTTTGGAAACTTGTTACAGAAAGCTCTGTGCAGTCACTAGCAAGGATGGAGAACTACTGGAAAATGTAATGCACCCTACAGTTAACAATTACTTATGTCTTTTTATACAAAAGAAATACGTAACTGTAACTGATTACATTTATTTGAAAGTAACTAGTAACTAACCTATTGCTTTCAAAAAATGTAATATTTTATAGTTATTATTTTTGTATTGTCTTTGTATAAAAAGAAATAAGTAACTATAATTGTAAGGTGTTACTTTTTTCTAGTACTTCTCCATCTTTGCTAGTGACTGCACAGAGCTTCCTAAAACAAGGTTCCAAACATAATAGAAAGTAATGAAAAAGTAACACCTAGCACTGACAGCAGGTACCGTACCCTTCCCTGTGATGTCTGTCTGCAGTGACCGCTCACTGCTTGCCCAGACACTGCTACCCATCAGGTCACTCCATTGCAGGGCTTGGGGGGGGGGGGGTGCTGTCAAGTGCCATGACATGGCATCGAATGGACATCACCCCCTATAGTCTGCAATACGCCCTCCACCCATGACTCTTCTCACAACCACTTCTGGGTCCTCCCCTCCTGCAGCAGTGATGCTAGGGCCTACCAGCTGTGAGAGAGCAGACTCCCTTGTCCACTTCAAGGAGCACTTCGGCGGTGGGAATCCACACCAAAACCCGAGGCTGAAACATGCCAATGAAGCACAAAGGAGACACAGACCAAAAAAGCTTTTTAGAAAACCTTTTTGTCCCTAGTGCCTTTGTGTGCTCTGCTGTGTTCTGGGCTATGCTGATTGGTGTTTTGCGCTACTGCTGCACTAACCCTAACATCTGTTGCTGAGCTCCTTTTGTTTGGATTGGATTGCTGGGATATACCATTGGCAGTTCTCCTCCCAGGCCTGATTGGCCCAGGATACCTGCTTTTTAATCAAATTCACTATGTCTGGGGAAACTGAATGGCCCCAACCCCTTGACCAGGATATTTGTGGGTCTTGGTTTGGGCCTACTAAATGTTTTCTGCAAGAACAAATTAATGCCTGGACCACTTGCTACACTGGCGACCTGGGTTCAGGAGCAGACTCGGGTTACCGGAGGGGAAGGTGTTTTGAGCAGCCTTTGCAAGCTCTCCTCCTCTGGGGGATCGGGGGCGTAGGGTCCCCCCAATCCAGGACTCCAGGGTGACCATGGAAGAACTTGTTACCAGGGCCCTTGCTAGTGTGGATCTGCAGCATCATTGCATGCCATGCCTCCCGCAGCTGGTAAAAACACCTGTCCCTGATATGCGCTGTGATGCTCCCATCCACCGCCGCATAACTGCCTGGGGCTTCCAACCGAATCTGTTATAGAGATCCAGCGGGGTAAAGGGGAGCCCTGGAGGCCCCGGCCTGGGAGGTAATCTAGGGGGCACTTTGGTTGGGGCAGCCGCGGGTCGCCATGGGCAAAGGCGGGACCAGGGAGCCAAAGAGGAAGCCATCGGAGGATGAATAAAAGTGTAGTAAGTAGAAAAAAAGAAGAAAAAAAAAACAAAAGAGAAAACAACCAAAAAAAAAAAAAAAAAAATTAGTGCCAGGAGCAAACCGAAGGTACATTGGAACATACTTGGGCGCTTTGTGAGTGCTAAAGGCATGTTCCAGTATACTAGCCAGGCACTATCGTGATTGCGATAACAAACCCCATCCCCCTACTGGCCAAAGGAGGTATGTGACCAAAAGGGTGCTGTGGGGATTGCAGGAACAATCTGGCTGTTGGGGCCCACTAGTAACAATTGCTCCAGTGGAACAATCTGCCATATTCATACCTTACGATGCAAATGACCCATAGCACTAGCAAGTCACTATGGAGTTATGTGCATCTCATTATGGCCTCATTACAGGTCCAGGCCACACATGGATTGCACCCCCCTTCCCCACCCCCATGACACTCAAGGCTGTCGACCATGTATGAGCTGTCATCAGCTCAGTATGTCTGTCCTGGTACACCATTTGAAATAAAGGGATGCATACATTATACTGTAGTACCATGTCCCAGGTGTCCAGTGGTCCCGCGCACTTCCTGAACACCCCACAGATCAGTATTACAATTTTCCCAGGTGTCCACTGGTGTTTTCCAAATACCAGGTTTATCTGTATTACAATTTTCCTTGGTGTCCAGTGATGCCCCCCAGCACCCCGCTGATCTGTATTACAGTTTTTCATGGTGCCCCCTGAACACCCTGCTGATCTTTTACACGTATCCCTGGTGTTCGTTGGTCTTACCCAGGTTAGAATACTGCCTTCCCTAAGCATTGCTCTATGCCACTTACCTTACAGTGGCTGTAACCAGCTTTTCCTGCCATGCTTTCACTGCACCAGCCTCCCCTTCTCCTCTCCCCCAAGGACACATTCTACTCTACGGCTACTGGCCCTTTCCCCTCACTCTGTCCATCCTTATCTGACAACGGCACCTACCTGCTGGCTTCTTCCTGACTTCCTCCTTCATAGATATTGTTCTACCATGAATTCTTTTAAAGCTAGCTTATGTTGATCTACTTCAACTTATTGACTGTACTACTTAGGCCTTAGTAATCGACATGTTTAGTTTGTAATCTTTGTTCACCTTTGTGATATGTCACCCCCATCCTCTGACGTGGAACCTTTGTAAATGAGCAGTCCCTGCTCAAAGGTACTTGTAATCCTAGAGTTTAATAAATAAATAAAATAAATACGTCCCCCCCCCACCACCACCACCAACGAGAACAGGCACAGACCCTCTGCTCATCTCCACAGCTGGCTACTAACTGACATCTCGCAATCACATGTCTACTGTAATCGGCTGTATATACCTATGCAAAGCATCTGATAGTGCCTTGCATATAGGCACACCTGCGTATTGGTAGGTTTGGAGAGGCAGAGAGTGGCTGGCAGGGCTGCACTAATTACTGCCACCACAAACCAGGTCTTGCCAGGTGCGTCCCTTAACTGCCTAACCCAAACACCTGCCATTACTTGTGCTTATGTTCTGTGGTGTCTATTGATGCCTCCCGAACACCCTGCCAATCTTTCTCACAAGTTACCCTGGTGTTCAGTGGTCCAGCGACCCTGATCTTTGTGCCCACCCTCAGCAACTGGCACAGAGCTTCTGACCACCTCCACAGCCATCAGTCAGTGGACAGTTGGTGGTTGTGTGCCTAATGTAATAAGCTTTGTAACATGGCAAAAAAAGAGAAGCGTGAAATAAGGGAATGTCATTGGACAAAATGTACCACATGATCAAAGTTGGAGTGGGGATTAATCACTGGTAATGCCTGCTCCAGCTATTAATCATGGGGTCACCGGGTCAAGCTGTAGCACCAGTAGCTATCACAGCAGAAAATGCTGTATATCCCACAATGCAGCAGACAACAGAAAATGCATCGTGGCAAAGACGCAGGATCCAGTTGCGCTGATACAAAACCGAACAGCTCTAGTGAACAGAAGTGAAAAAATGTAATGGAAACAACAACACAAGTATTGTCATATTACAAGCACATTAATGCCCTCCGAAGTCTGCTTCTACTGGGTAATTAATGCATGGCTGGGTGGTTGTAGGCACTCTGCTTTCGGCCTCATGCCACAACCCCCCAAACCATGCATTAATTCCCCAGTAGAAGCCTCCTTCGTCGGGCGTTAATGCTTACATATGTGTGTGATCATAAACTGTCAGTTGGTGGCTGGCCATGGAGGTGAGAAGAAGGTCTGTGCCAGTTGCCATGAGGGGAGAGGCGCCTGGGGACTGGTCAAATGGATTGAGGTGAAGTGATTTGAAATAGTCGGGTGGGGGGGGACTTGACACTGGGGAAACTTGTAAGAAGGTGGGGCGGGGGGACCACTGGACACCAAGGAAAATTGTACAGATCAGCAGAGTATTTGGGGGTGGGAGGGATCACTAGACACCAGGGAAACTTTTAAGAAAGATCAGTGGGTGTTCGCGGGCCTGGGGCACTATTGGATACTGGAAACATAGGTACAGGTGGTGTGTTTGGGGGGCAGCTGTTTACGGGTTGCAGTTGGTGAAACCTGACTTGGGGAGGTGTTAGCGTGGTACTGACGGCCATTTGCTGTCTCTTTAGACCTACCAGTATGCTTGTGCTCTTATTTTTTTTTTTTTTATTTAGTATGCTTTTTCCTGGAGCCCTACCATCAGCTGTCTGTGAGCCACCTAACTACCTTGCTGTCCTATGGCCGCTGTCCTCAGACACCGATACTCCCTGGCTTACCCAGCACCCCGGTGGGGCCACAGCACCACGGTCTGCCCGTCTACGACGAGAGAAGGTGTCGGCAGAGCCGATATTGCCTCCCTGGCTTGCGATTGTGCCACGGAGCCGTAATTGAGTTGGTGGAACAGCAGGAGCGGCGGAGAACTATGAAGGCCAGGTGCTGAGGCAGCATCATCTATGGCTGCCAGTATTTTTTCCCCTGATTTTTCCTTGGGGTCAGGGATGTGCAATGATGTCCAGCGTCCCCGAATGACTTGATGCTGGTCGCTGCAGTATCCCCGGCCTCCACCAGGGATCAGTCGAGCACCGGTTGTGCCCCCATCTCTCCCCCAGGAGAACAAGAGCAGTCCTCAGGGCGCTCTATCCTTCTCCCCTCGGCCGGCCCTCTGATGACCTGGGTCCATTTCTGAACCAGGGTCGCCAACATCGCAAGTGGAAATCCAACCATTGCGCCAACAGGCCAGCATGCTTGTGCTCTTAAATGCAAGATGCTGTCAACTGCTTTGCACCAGCATATTTTAGGGCCAGTCACAAACGGGTCAGCGACTCACTAAGCATGCCATCCAGTATGGCATTTTGTGGTCCTTTCTTGCTTTGGGGACACAACATGGTGTTAGCGAGTCATAAACCCATTTTGTGATTGCAAAAGTGGTTCCAATATCTTGGCCTTAGGGCTTATTACACAAAGTGTATCTTAACTAGATTCATTATATATAATATGTCATTTATTATCCCGTGTGTGCTGTAAAATAGTATGCACGGCACTTGCTGTCTCTGTCCTCATGTTCCACCCTCCTTTTGCTGGATTTAGACTAAATAGTGTTAGTTGTCCTGTAATGCACTTGGTCTAAATGAGGAACACTGAGCAGAGGCAGCATGGCACTGTACATGCCGCATCTTTGAGTACACAGAGGAGTTTCTGGTGTATATCAATAGAAGATAAAACTTAGTCCTTCAGTAAAACACTAGGGAAAGGAACTGGAGGGACTGCACCTTCAAAATATCTAGAAAACGCAGTGTTGGGCTATTACATTTCACTTTTTTTGGTTATACTGGGAAGGCATGTGAGCATTGCTGCCTGTTTACACAAGCGTCCAGTTACATACAACAATCATGAGACATGACATAGGCTAAAACATGTAACTAACAGCGAGGGTTAATAAAATGGTACATAAATTTAGCATAATAATGACTAAAGGGCAAACCATGAACTAGCCTTGGTGAATTAACAAATACAAGGAGACATTAAGCATTCTGTGAGGGTTTAACAATAATATAACACTGGGAAACAAAAAATGTAAGTGCAATCTAACTAGCCTAGGTGGAGTAACAATACTACAAGTGCTAGAAAGAGACGGTAAGTGCCTGAGGTGGATAAACAGAGAGTGAGGGGAAAAACCAAGGGCAACCAAAATGGTGCAGGGTCTGCACCAGAAGACTCATGAAGAAAGACTAAATGAGCTCAAGATGTATAGCCTCGAAGAAAGGAGGGAGAGGGGGGACATGATAAAAACTTTCAAATACCTCAAGGGAATCAACAAAGTCCAAGAGGGTAGCATCTTTCAGAAAAAGAGGTGTGCAAGAACAAGAAGGCACAATTTGAAGATAGAGGGGGACGGCTCAGAGGTAATGTGAGGAAGTATTTCTTCACAGAGAGGGTTGTAGATGCATGGAACAGCCTTCCTGAGGAGGTCGTAGAGTCAAAAACAGTGGGTGAATTCACAGATGCATGGAGACAGACATAAGGCAAGTCTAGTGGGGGTAGGAGGAAGTAGGCTGTTGCTTAACTAGTATCTGCAGCTTATCCGTTAGGTAGAGAAATGGGCAGACTTGATGGGCCAAGCGGTCCTTATCTGCCATCAAATTCTATGTTTCTGTATAAAAAAGTGTAGAAGGTGAGCCAGATTAGAGCTGCGAGCAGGTGCAGGTGGGAGAGAAATGTCTCTTGATATTGTGTTTGAAGGCATTTGTGGAGGGACAGAGTTTTTGTTCCAGAGGGTTCCCAGAACAATCTGCTGATCTGTTCCGGCTGTTATGAACTGGTGATCACTACTTTGTTGACTAAATTTGTTTTTGTTTTTGATAATACTGTCAACCTAATCCCCGGATCTCTTGCGAAACTTCAGACTTGGTCTCTTCAGTCATTTCCTGCTGTTTGTGAGTGTGCTGCTTATTCTTGTCCACATGACCAATGCTTGTCTCCCCTCTCCCTCAGCCAGAGCCACCAGAAGCTCTATGGCTTCATGATACCTTTTCCATCCAGGGTCGCCTTCGACCTGATGACAGGTGGATTTTGCTCTCTTTTTTTCCATGCCACCAGAGAGTATTTATAATCTGACCCTGCTGTGTCACGTACTGGGGGAGGAGGACCGAATCCTTTGTTATGCTTTTCCAAACTAATGCTAGCCCACTATGGCAATGTTGGGCTTGGAAGTGAATCCAGGCCTTCTGCATGGCAACTGATACCAGTGCTGAGTGAGGCTCCTGCAAGGACACTGCTTTATAGTGATTGAGAAAGGTACTCTCTCTTCAAAAACAAGGATTCTGGTATTTTTAGTGGAATTTTTGGAGTGTCAGCAACTGAAGGAGGGCTAAGTCTTTCTATGAATTTAGGTATTTGGCCCAACTGGGGTTTATTGGCCAGCACCCAAAATCCAGTGTCCTTGACCATTGGGCTGATCCCGCGGCTGTAATTACTGCCACACTGCTTATCACTGACTCTGTTTATCTTTTTTGTTTGTTTGTTTTTCATCAACCTTTTTACATAACAGTACTCTAGTTGGTACCAAAGGTGAAAATAATCTACTGTGTAAATAAGTGAACAGATTGCAAACTGTGTTTGGCAGAACTAGCTCCACAAATAGCATTTCTTCTTATTGCAGTTATTAGTTCTTAATTACCTGACTCATCATAGAGTAGTTTGCCCCCCCCCATTGTAGTTTATTGCAACATAATAAGCTAAAGCCTTGAAAACTGCTGACAAGTAGGTTTCCACACCAAAGATTGAAATGTATTTTGTTTTATTTGATGCATGTTTGACTGACATCTCTAAAACGGCCAGATCAAAGCACGGGTGATCTGAATGTTGTCCATTCAAAAACGTTGATCCTGTTCACGTTACAAAACTGATGTCTTTTCACCTGTGAGTTTGGGCTGTGCCCTTCACTCCAGTGAGTGCTCTAGACTCCCTGCTAGTTAATGCTGTGACTGTGTCTCAGTGCCTGATTGCAGCACCCCGATTTCGGCTTTAATGGCCATATTGTCGCAGAGTGTCTAATCTTGCCCAGCTTGAGCTGGGAAGTAATACAGAAACAAAAAGTGAATTGTACTCGCCACAGGCTTTTTGATGGGGGTGGCTAGAGATGTAACCAGTACACAATTTCTCCAGTAAGCTATTCTTTATTTTTATATATTTTATTGTGTTTTAAAACACAAATAAAACATACCACAAATATACACTGCTCATCCCCATGGTGCAATAATTAAGCAAGCATTAAAACGTAACATGTAATGCTTTGTTTAGTTTATGTCAAACTTGGATCAGTGTACTAACATTGGAGAGCCAACATAAATGCCTTTTTACTAGTCATAAAATTCGAGACGTTTTAGCAGGTTTACCATAACACATCAGAGAATCAGAGAAAACAGTTAATTGTAATGTGTAATGATGATAAGCCAGTCTTGTCAAAGTAAAGGTGAAAATGAAGTGCCTTATTTGCAAATGTTTCTCCAATTCTGTGTCTGTGGAAAAATGCACTGAAAAAACAAACAAAAAAATCCCACACATTTAAGAATTGATTAGGATTAAAGCTCAAACTCTCAAAAGTAGGAAATGAAAAGTGTTTAGGGAGGGATAAGCCCCATGCGGAGGATGAGCCCCATGCATCTTAGTGACTGTTGTGTGATGGTCTTCAGGATCTGAGTCCTTGCTTCACACCGTGTGGTGTTACGCTAACGTTGGCATCCTCTGTTTAAGCAATGTTATGCATGTAAATCTCCGTTCCATGAAAAATGCTGTGAAGTGCATTAATAAAAATCCATTTTTATTATTCCATCACATTTTTTTACTTTTGAGACTTTGGACTTCAACCCTAACTGATGCCTAAATTTAGTTTTACGCAGCAAGTCCCCTCCCTTTTTTTTTTTTCAAAAAGATAATGACAGAGGCACACTTAGTCTTCAACCGGAATTGCAAATACTTTTAATTGGAAGCAATCCCTGGAATACAGTGGCGCCACCTACCTTATCAAGACTGAATCCAGTCTGTGCCTAGCATGCAGTGACACCCCCCCAACCTGCCATAATCCAGTCCATCACTGGCATTCATTGGCACTTCCTCCTTCACTCTGCTCCAATCCAGTCTATCTTTGGCATGCAGTTACATCTCCTTTCCCTGTCCCAACCCGTTTCTGGCATGCAGTTGCACCCCCATTCTCACCCAGTCCCAGTCCAGTCTGTCCATAGAACCCAGAGGCATCTGCTTTACCTGCCCCAGTCCATCTCTTGTATCAAGTGACACCTCCTTCCTCACCCAGACCCAGTCCATCCCTGGAATTTAGTGGCATCCCCGCCCCTTCACTCTACCCCCAGTGGCATCCCTCAGTCTGCCTAGATCCCATCAGTCACTGACATTTAGTGGCACCCCATTACTCACTCTGCCCAAATCCAGTTAATCCTTCGCATCCAGTAACAGCCCCTTGCCTTGTCCCTGTGCCAGCCAGTCCCTGGCATCCAACAGCAAACCCTCCCTCACCCAGTCCATTCCATCCCTGGCATACAGTGATGACACCCCTCCCTCACCAGCTCCAGTTCCATCAGACCCTAGCAACCAGTAGTATCACCTCTCTTACCCTGTGCCAAGCAGCCTCTGGCATCTTGTGGCTGATGCTTCCCTTACCCTGTACCGGTGCCTAGCATCCAGAGGCAACCCTCCTCACCAAGATGGTGTTTAGCAAAACCCTTTTCACTTTCACAGCAGGCTGCATCTGGAAAATGTAATCGCAAACTTGGGATTCAATAAATACACTGGACATCATTTATTATTCGGTTGTGTGTTTGCAGATTTTTTCCTAGATGACTGCTGACTGCAGAAGTAAGAGGAGGCTTTTATAGGCTTAGTCACTGTTGGAGGTAGGGGATTTATTTGGGGAGTTTGTTGGCACTGGATTTGGGCTGCCAGCGTCAACAAGTGGGGATGTGGTGGGAGAGAGTGAAAAGGTGTGTGTGTGTGGGGGGGGGACTTTAACTTCCAGTGTCTGAATTGGGGGGCTGTGGGGGCAGCAGTGACCACCGGAGATAGACTCCCACTGGCTACAACTATTTTATTTTTTCACCTCCCTGGTGGGCTCACAGTATTGGAATCCTGTTCAAGGGCTGGAGCAACAGTGGCTACCAGGATGGGCTCCTGGTAGCCACATCATTTCTTATTTCTCTGACATCTCCCGATGTCATAATGTGGTTGGAGGGCTCAGCAGAGTGCCATTGGAGAGTTTGTTTTGATTGCTGCATTGGTTCTATTTATATTATTGGAATTTGGTTTTGGGGGAAGGGGGGCGGCAGCATGTCACCAGAGACAGGCTTCTGGTAATTGCTTTGTGTTTTATAAAATAAAGGGTTGTCTGACACTGGGGATGGGTTCTCAGTGTCCGATCACAGGATTCGAGAGCATCTTCTGGTTGCAAAAGCAGGAAATGAAAAATGTGTTCACAAGTCTAGGAACACATTTCTTTACTTCCTGGTTTTGAGATGCAACCACAGATACAAAGTGGCATGAGGAGTGCAACCACAATTTTTGCTGGGCTGTGTGAAATCACCTTATGAAAACAGATGTTGTTTGTTTTTTTTCCCAGCACGTGCATGGCAAGTCGGCACTTGATTTAGTTTCTAACTTATTTTAAATTTTTTCATTCCCAAAACACCAGAAGCAGTTTGGGGGGCAGAATCTGACAAACCTGAACGTTTCCAGTTTCTAATTGGTGCCATTCTTTAGTTACTTGGGGGAGAGGGAAGTGTCTTGAAATAGATGTTTTTTAATGTTTTCCCATCCAGTACAAGTCTAAAATGGCTGAACAGAATGTTATCAAATTTATCGGGTTGAGATCCTGCCACAAAGGGTGACTGCTGATTTTCAAGTCCCTGGGTCCACAGACAGCCGAGTTATAAGGGGACAAAAATATGGGCTTTACGGATGGCCTGTAAGTGCAGCAGTGCAAACGACCCGAGTTGAGGAATGAGCCAGGGTTGTCAGGTGCCAGCCGGGGGGAAGAGGCTAGAGCACCCCAGAGGACACTTTCCCCTGGGGTGGGAGAGTACCGCACTCTGCATGATAATGTTGTCTGGGTGACCACAAGTGGTTTTGTTGTCGGAGGGCTAAGGGTAGGTGGGATGCTGCTGATGTCTGCGCAGTGGCATGTACTTCATGCACTTGATGTCACGGGGGTAGGGTGGAAACATGTGAAAATGGCCCTAGCAGCTGTGACCATGGACCCCACTGCATCCAGCCCCCACACCACCACCTGAGATGTTGCCTGACAGTGACTTGGACTCGGGTTAAATTTCCCTGTCCCTGCTTGGGGGAACTAGCCAAGACCCTGGGGAGGCAGTCACCTAAGGTAGGAGTGCAGAGGGTGCGGGTACACCATTGACACTCCAAAAGGAGACTGATGGAGAGAAGGGGTCATAAAGAGAAAAGAAATAGTGGTCTACATTAAAATGCCTATTCAGCGCTAACTCTAGTAACACTATTATGCCAGTATCATTTTTTTTTTTTTTTTTTTGTGACTGTGATCCTAAATGTTTATTATAAGGGAATGATATGGAGTGGATTAGATGGGGTTCCTTTGAGTAGAATACTAACCAGGTTAACAAAATGCACGTCTGAATCCACACAGGTCTGTTGTTGGGCATATTTATCCACAGCTTCACTGTTTGTTTTATTTTTTATTTTATTTGGAACTCAAGATACTGAGATGTAACATGGCTGAGGGAGCTCTGTGCTTTCTTAGTGTGGACAAGCACACATGCACAGGGACACGTGCACAGCCAGCATACTTGGTGACTGCATATCCTATGGGTGAAAAGAATTATTTCTGTTTAAAGCAGCAGTGCAACGAAATTAGGCAAAGAATTTTACTCTCTTCCAGTTTTATTTGGTGGTACAATTTTCTAAGTCAACCAAACTTTGAGTATTTTATAAATGTTTTAATTGAATTTTTTCTCAAGAAAAAAAGATGGCTGCCACATTTTGCGTAGAAATAGCATTGTGGGACTGGCAAGGGCCAGGATCGAAAAAATAGAAAAAAACAACTCATGGTGCGCAGCATAGGAAGGCACCTAGACAAGTACATTTGACTGGTATGCTAATAATGCTTTTTTTTTTTTTTTACTTTTATTGTTTTAAAATTAAAACATATCAAGTATTCTCATGCAAGAGAAGTCAATATACCATATCATTGGATTATCACATATTTCTTCTTACAATCTGTTAATTAGGAACTGGAGGAAAAAAAACATAAAGTAAATGGCCAAAGACCACAAGTCCCAAAAGTCCAGTAGTTGCCAGCTGCTTTAGTGTCAGAAGGTAAAGTCCATGTAATTGAAGGAAGTACAAAACACGCCAACCAGTAGCGCTATTAGCTTTGTAAAGTATTAGCATTTTAAGGAAAGTGATATCCTCACTGCTTCGTACCCCCTCTGCCCATTTAGCCAGTAACAAAAATAACATCAGGTGTAACAACCTATCACTTTAACTAAGCACCAGGAAATAATACTACTCATTGTAAAGATGTTAAACTTCAAGAAAACCCAACTAAAATGGTTTAACAGTATCTCTACATTAGAGTAGCAAGCACATTTTTAAACTAAGACACCAAGTCCAATTACTCAGCCTTCCTCCAAGTCAGAGCTTTCAGCGTTAGTTCCACTCAGTGTCTGCGTTCAAAATTCCACAGCTGTTTTTTCGACCCATCGACCTGCTTCTTTCGGGTCGGCGAATTGCCAGCTCTTACCCTCATAGGTTATCTGCAAACAAGCTGGAAGTAAGAAGGAGTGCACAATTCCTAAGGTCCAGAGCTTCTGCCGTATGGCATCAAATTGTTTACGGCTAGTTGGAGTCTGAAAAGAGAGGTCAGGATACAATTTGATGTCTTGCCCTTGTATTTCCAAGGGATAGAACACCCTTGCAGCCGCTATTAGGGTGTCTCGCACCTTTGGACTGATAGTTTTGAGAAGCACAGTGCATGATTGATCGATGTTAGTGGGCCGCACCCTAGAGTTCAATCAATAGGCCTATCTCAATTCAGACCAGTCGGACCTTTCAGGTAGGAGAAGTTGGTCCGCTAGCCGTGTCTTTAGGAAATTTAGAAGGTGAATCTCCTCGGCTCCCTCTGGGACTCCTACTAAGCGGATGTTCCCTACCCTCATAGTGTTTTCCACTGCTTTCAATCTATTCCCGGAGCTGTTGGTTTTCTTTTGTAAGAAGTGCCGCTGTAGCTTGCGTGGTTAAGGATCTCTTATCGGTTTCGGCAACTGATGAGGTGAGTGTTGCAATGGCCACCTCATGTGTTTCGAGGTTAGAGAGGATCTTTTCAATCTTCGCGTCCATTGCCCTCAGAGAGTCCAAAATTGCTTGCCAGGGAGGATCTTTAGATGCCGATGCTGTGGCCGAGTCAGTCAACTCTACTCCCCTGCCCGATGAAAACTGTGGCGTGGCAGGCCTCTGTGATCCCGATGCATGTTGCTAGTATTTTTTGGTACGCACCATGGCGATTTTGGTATCATTCGATCACCCACAAACTAGAGGACTTAATATTTCTATTTATTTAACTATGCAGAGCCAGATCAGTATCTTTTAATGGCTAAATATGAGCTGAAGGTGCAGAGCTGTAGAGAAAGTGTCCTGTCTGGAAGCTGGCTCTCTAGCGCCCCTCGCTAATATTTTTCTCAACTGTAGCTGAAACTAGCTTTTTCAGAAAAAAAAATTTGTTGCACTGCTGCTTTAAAACAAACAAAAAAGGACAGAAAAGAGATGGTCTTGCCTTTCACAGTTGTCCAACACATTATTTTTATGATGCTGGGGAGACAATTATAGAAAAGCTTTTCAGTATGCAGAAATAGGTACAGACCTTGTCATTTCAACTAAAAGGGAGATGTGCCTATTCTTGATATATTCTGAAGCTCCCACTGTCCACTGGCAGAGGGGAATTAGGAAACCATTTTTTTGATGCTTCAGATTGCCACTAATGGCTCCCATTGGAAAAAAAAAAATGTTGTGGTGGCCTAGGGTCTTCATGAATATGGCACATAGATGAAAGGAAAAACGTAGGCAGGATAACTTGGTCAGTGTAAGGGCACCTTAAATGAATCTGGGTGGGGAGGGTAGCTAATGAAGGATAAGCAGACAGAAATACTGCCCTTTAAAGTTAAAACCTTAATAACAGACTCTACTGAGTGGAGGATCCAAAGGGTATAACCAGTTCATTGTCTGTGAACTGCTTGCTGGTGTTTGTTTTTAATCTGTTGTTCAGTAGCAACTGTAATTGGTCACCAGTTTTGTAATATTTGAAAGGGGAAATCGTTTAACCAGGAAAGGCACACTAAGTCAGAGCTTGTTTCCAGCTGGGACCTGGGAGCACAAGGAAGTTAAGTGACTTGCCCAGGGTCACACAGTATACAAGTGGGAGCTGATGGGATTCAAACCCAGGTCTCCAGGTTTGCAGCTCAGTGCCCTTATCTATTATGCTATACTGCCACCTGAAGGTCATTCCAATGTCTTAAATAGCATCAAATACACATTTCAGTAATCATTTTGAACAGGAAAGGTGTTTTTTTTTTTTTTTTGGGGGATTCTCCCTAGCTGGAAGAGATTGGCTGCTTCTTTTTTCCTTGTGTATTAATTACCTGGCCGTTAGTTGTCTGTTCCAAGATTTGTTGTTCATGTCTTCACTGTGTTCAGAGTTCTGTATAACTGGGCTAGACAATACTATTACAGGACCCGTAGACTAATACTTTGGTTTGGTAGGGCCTTCAGTATTGATATAATCTCCTTTAGCGCTTCATTTAACAGCAGGCACAGAGCAATTGCTTCTCCATATCAAAGTACGGACCATCTGTCTGTTCTGCTGCTAAATTGGACTGTGGTAGCCGAAGAGCTGGAAATAGAATCAAAAGGCAATGTGATCAGTAGCTCATCAGGGCTGCATGAAACCTATAATTCCTTTTTACCAGTAGAAGCTGTTTTTGTTTTGTTTTTTAATTTGTTTATTATTCTATATGTAACCGCCTTTTAGCAGTCTCAGTGACTGCTTAAGATTGGCACTCTGGTGGCAAGTAGCATTTTAAAATGAATGTAGTTATGCCCTTCTCAGGCTCAGTAGTAGACCATGGATGCATTGTGACAAAAATGTAAGATCTTGGTCATAAATGACATTGTAAAGTTCGACAATGATACTTACCACCTGTACATAAAATCAGAAACTGCGTGCAGTTTTGGAGGCCACACTTAAAGAGGGACATTAAACCCCTGGAGAGGGTCCAGAGGAGGGCAACCAAAATGATTTGGGGCTTGGGGGACAGGACCTATGGGGAGAGGCTTGAAGAGCTAAATATGCACACATTGGAAGAAAGAAGGGACCGGGGGACATGATAGAGGTCTTCAGGTACATGAAGGGGGTAAATGGGGGAGGAGCCATCTGGATGCTTGAAGGAAGGAGGAGGGGCAACTAGAGGGCATGGGTGGAAGCTGGAGGGGGGAAGATTCAGGGGAGAAATTAGGAGGTGCTACTTCACTGAGGGGGTGGTGGAGCCATGGAAAGTGCTGCCCAGGGGGCTGGTGGCAGCAGAGACGGTGGAGGGGTTCAAGAGGGGGTGGGACAGGTACAGGGGCAGGTTTCTGGAAGCAAAATCCAGTGTAGCGAGAATACCGGGAACTGGGAAGGGAGAAGACAGAGAAGGTGAGGGGGGCAGCAAGGTCAGCTCCCAGGGTGGGGGCTGACCAAATGAGCAGACACGAAAGACCGTTAGGCCTGTTCTGCTGGTATGTTAGTATGTTAGAAACACCTACTGGGATAACTAAAAGCGTATGTAGCTGGAACAAAAAAATTAACTGCAAGCCATATTTTAAAGGCAGCTTCTGAAGGGAAATTGACTGACAGGTTCTTCAGTGCAGTTCTCCGTTAAAGTACATGACTTTGGCTGTAGCAGGTGTCTACTTTCTGCAGTTTGAACAAACTAGAGCTTCTCTGGACGTGTTATTTTCTGCTTTAGAAATATGAACTTTGATTCCAGTTAATTGAGTAGATGCTTATGTCATGAGCAAAGTACTAAAAGCATGCAGTTTCATCAGTTCATTGAATTTCTGCATTTATTGCATACTGAAGAAACAAACTCCAGGATTAGTATAGAAACTTGCCATGGCAAAATCGGAAACTTTAAACATTTGTTTTAAGCTTCCATCCTATACATGGACGTAAAGATGTCAGAAAAATCAATAATTTTTTCATTCCTTGGCCCCCCCCCCCCCGGGAAAACGCACACACCACATGAGACCTTACATGTGTTAAAACTAGCAGTAAGGACCACAGGTTTGCCAGGCTGTCTCAGTAGTGCTTTATTACATTGCTAGTGTTCATTTGCTATAATATATTTTTGATCATGTGAATGGTTGCAGGATATTGCATTTGACCATACAGTATTGGGTATGTTTCCAGTAGCCATTCCTTTCATTTACATTAAGCATCTTCCGTTTTGCTATAAGGCTTTTGGTGGATTAGTTGCCGCAGACACTGTTATTCAGTTGAGTGGAATGAACAGTAGCTACAGAGGTCAAAGGTTGTCTCGAATCACTCATTGTTGAGCTGTTCCATCATACTGCTGTGCAGCCTGCAAGTTCAATGCGCGTTGTTAGAAGCAAATCCAGTGTTCCAGCCATCTGTTCTATTAGAGTTCAAGGAGGTGTCCTGTAGTCGGTCCTTTTTTTTTTCTTTAATAATGTTTATGTTTTCAGAGGGGTCCTTCACCTCCATTTACTTAACATATATAACTGCAAAAAAAAAAAAAAAAAAAAGCAAGAGAATAGAAATAGCAGTTTGGCCTGGCTTTACACTGGACTGAATGTCCTGTCTGCAGCAGTAAAACTGAGCTGTTAAGTGCCTCTTGTTTAGGCCTCAACTCTTTCTAATCCGATCTTTTGATCAGTCTTATGAGGGGAAGAGATGGCACCATAAATCAGGTTGGGTCTGCAGCAAAAAATAACGGTCTTAAAAAAAAAAAAAAAATTAATCTGGGTTGGCCCTGCGGCCCTCATCTGCTGTCACATTGTATGTTTCTGTGGGTCAGATTTTCAAAGCCCTGAGAATGCCACAAGTCCCTGGTGCGGCGATCATTTGGTGCACAGGACTTGCAGCATTCTCCCAGCCGGCGATTGGGATTTTCAGTCCTGTGAGCTGATTTGCACAAGTTAGACCAACTTTTTGCTAGTCTAGCTTCTGTCAATCCCAGGAAGTGTTTTCACGGGGCTCGTGCCAAATATTTGGTGCAAGGTGCCATAAAGTGGGGAAAATTGTCGTAACTGCAGCCAATGTACTAAAATTGGACACACTTGCAGAAAAGGTGTTTGGCACAGCTATGCCAAAGAATTGGGTTTGACACAGGGCTTTACCCTTTGAAAATCCGGCCATATGTTTCCATTTGTGTTTTCTAGGTGTGTGTGTCAGGGTCGAGCTAGCAGGAATGAGTGTTTTGTTTGTAAAGCATTTCTTTTTTATCAAACTGCACACAGCCATTAAAGAATAAAAAGTACAAATCACCTCAGGTCATCAGCGCTAATTAGTGAAAGCTCCTAGCTGTTTTCTTAAAAAATAGGCCACTCAAATGTCCTTCACGTGTTTGCCAAACTGTGACTGTAGCCTTCATTAGTGCTCAGTGGATAAGGAGGGCCACTTAACCAGCACAGTTTTACTGCTGCAGACAGGACAGTAATCTAGCACTCACTAACTCAGTGGTCTGCATTATATCCCTGCTACATGGAACGAGAGGCATTGTGGGAAAAGGAAACCTAATAAAGGAAACAAACATGGAGATACCCAGGGGCCATAAAATAAGGAGGCAAATTTAGAAAAAAATAATCTGAACCGCAAACAAGGGAAAGGACGCACTAGGACATCACACATTCATGTGTAGACACACACACACACACACACACACACACACACACACATATATCAAAACACCGCACAACATATTTTTCTGTAAATTTTGACTGTAGTTCTCCTTTAAGGTTTTCATAGTTGGACTTGATCATGGAATTGTTACCCTTGGAGAATAAGCTTTGGCAGTTGGTACACTTGGAGGTAGCATACCAAGGAGACTTTTCAAAAGATCATCAGTGAAGAGTGTAAATGATGTGATGCTAGGAGAGCAGATTTTTGCACATCTCTTCAAACCACGCATGTACAGTGGAACCCAGTGCATGGAATGATGGGTATGCAAATCCTCATGCAGGGCAGTTTTGGGTGCATGACCTTGGCAGTTCAGCTTATTTATGGCTTCACACTTCACCAGTTTAATGTGTAGTTGTGTTTTTTTTTTTTGGCACAACAGGTGGTGGGTCAAGGGGTTCCCTGCTTTTTTACAGGTAGATTGTAATGAGGGAGCTGTGGATCAGTGTGATTGGTACTGGTGGAATAAGCATGATCATGCACTCATTCACACTGATATACTACTAACTGACTTGCAGGCCCATAAAGATTCCCTACGGCGCAGTCCGTCAGTCACAGCATCAGAGGGCTGGCCAAGGGGGATAGTGGGAAATGTACTGACTAAGTAAGGTGGACAGATGGTCGCACGATCAACCAGATACATCAGTTAATTACAGAGTAGTAAGTACACAGAATTTACTTTGCATTTATCTTAAGCGGGACCTAAATGTCCCTCAGCATTTCTGCAGGGGAGGTGAGGATTCCCTGTTAAGCTAGATATTTAACTTTTTTAATATCTTTAATCTATAGTTATCAGTTTTTCTTTCATGTAAGATACAGGGACCCATTTTGTCATTACACTTCTAACACATGGCCTGGGGCTGAAAATGTACTAAACCTCCGGTCTTGTCCTTCTCGCCCTATGCTCATTAGAAGTGTGTAATGTACACTCCTGTCGTGTCTTATTGCTTACTTATTGTCTCTGTATTGTTTGTATTCGTGTGTGTGTGTTGTATTGACTCTTAACTACTCGGTATGTCCTGTGCTGCTTCACAGACCCCACCGAGGACCATACTGAGAAGTAGATGCTCCACTAAATGAGGCTGTTCTGGCATATGCAGATTCAAACTAAAAAATACAAATAAGAACACAACGGCAAAATTGAAAGCTACGGACTCGCGTTTTATGAGTTTTTAGAAAATGGGTTGAAAAAATCCTAGTCTCTGATTGGCAGAACATCCCATCTAGGGATGGATTTATGTGCCAGCAGAGACCGGGTAAAGCAAGACCCAGTGCCAGATGTCTTTACATCCCATAATATTTTGCCAGCTTTAGAATTTTAAACTGCTGATCAGCTGTCAGTTTGTCTCTCATTTACTGAGCAAGCAGCTCACTAAAGGCAGTGGCCACCCACCCAACCACGCTGTGTCATTTACAATAAAAAAAAAAAAAAAAAAAACAGTCCTGACTTTTTTTGGACTAAGAAATGCAATAAAACAGATTGTACCTCGATACTGCAATAGTTTGTGACTCTGACAGCTGATCGCCAGCACCACTTCTGATCTCCTACTCACTCTCGATTTGCACATACGTCTGTCCTTACCAGTATAGAAATGTATCGGGGACAGGCAAACGTAAAAATAAACAAAACAAAAAACTCCAAATAAGATCAGAATCCCATTTAACCATGTACCTGGTCTCCCGCTCACTACAGCATTGAAACTTTTGCAAAACAAGTATGCTGTATTTTAAATGAAAGTGAGTGTTGGTTAGTGTGAAGTAAAGCTCCATCTTCGGAACTAGGAAGAACGTAATTAAACCAACACCACCAGTATTCTGGGAGAAAGGACACAGAGACTACTGAATGAAGGAGGGGAGGGGGGGAGAGAGAGGAAGTGCTTTGTTTGGGGGGGGGTTGCGGCCATATAAAAACACAATAGTGCCCTCTACTGCCAGTGCCAGCAGTAGATGGACTACTTTACATTAAATGTTTTTATTCATTATTTACAGTAACGTTTTACTTTTTTTTTTTTTTTAAAGACATTTTTGTTTCTAAAATGTTGCCCAATTCCCATTTTCTGGGTGCAGTAATGCCCTACAGGGTGGATGGTATTGACTCTATCAGACCTTTCAGGGGCTATATGGCTCTCTGCCTGTAGTGTCAGGCCTCATTATGTCATTGAGCAGTCTAATATAGCACAGTAACTGCCCACCCTGTTGGGTCTTAATTGATTGCATAGCACTGTCCTCTTAGACTGGTGCATAGATCTAGGTTCCACGCACTCTTGGACTGGTGCATAGATCTGGGTTACCAAAAAAACTTTCCCTAAACTGCTGATTAAAAAAAACAATCTAAAATGTTTACATTTGTTTAGTTTTGCCTCTAATTATTGTAGTAAGCCAGATGGTAAGCTGGACGCAGACAATAATCCTGTATTTTTTTTCTGTTTTGTCACGTAGGTACATTTTGAGCAGTTTAAAGAAGCACTGATACTTTTTTTATCTACGACTTTCTCAAGTGAAGAGAATTACCAAGAAAGAGGTAAATATATTTGTTTTTTAATTGTTGGATTAAGTTTTAAGGAGTGATGCGTGCTCAACCACATGCTCATTATTAAAATGTTTGGCCAGAGACGTTACCCCTTTGAAGTATCTAGACAGATTTGCTGGTTTTGCTTGCCTATAATGGCGTGTCATATTTGTCATGATACTGATCCATGCTTATTATCCTGGTCTTCTGCAGTTCACTTTAGTATAGTTTCCCTTCTTTAAATGTATTTAAATGTATATCTCTGACTATTTATTACCCTGTTTTTGGTTTCCCTTACTTTGTTGACTGTACTGTACTCTTGATAGTTTTGTACTTTGTATTATTGTCAGCGTCCGTGTGTGTGTGTGTGTGTGTGTGTGTGTGTGTGTGTGTGTGTGTGGCGTGTGTGCACTGTTGCTGCTATATTACCTTCCTCACTGTAACCACCCAGGTTGTGCCTGAAAATAGGCATTTGGCTGTTTAGTGCACTTTACCTGGTAAATAAAAACTAAGGTCACCATATTTGGAGCCCGCCGATAGTACGCACAAGCCATTGTACCACACGAAGTGCACAACCAGCTCTGAGCTGTATTCAGACAGCACACTCTAATGAACCACGCTTACCATCTGAACATGGGGTCATGCCGAAACAGAGCAAAGTGTCTGTGTGCTGTGCTGACATAGCCCAAGGCTGCATATGGCCCACAGGAGATAGTGCACCAAAATCTGGATAGAGCCTGGGCTACTGTAGGCCATATTCAGCCCTAGCTTGCAAATGAGCCCACTGGGCGTACACTACACTAAGGAACCATTTGCATGACTGTTATGGGCTCATTCGCATTGGACAGCAGCTCATGCTGGGCCTGTAAGAGAAGGATTTCCTGGTAAACTAGTGGACTTCCCTCTATCCCCCCGATCCCCCATGTTTTAATATAGAACGCATTCCCCTTTTGTCTAGTGGACCCCTAATCACCTAAGTCCTAATGTAGACTTACATTCCATGGTAGTCCAATGGACCCTCTCCCCTCAGTTGCCAAGGTTTTACCATACGATACATTCTCTGGTAGTCTAGAGCCCCCCTTCCTTGATTGCCCATGTTTGTGTCTACAGTACTTCTGACCGAGCTCTGTGACTGTCAGATGGCAGCTGGCTAAGGAGGCGAGTGGAGGGCTGTGCCGGTCACCCATCACTGGCGGTCTTTCCAATTGTCTGGGTAAGTGTGGTACTGGGCGGGAGATTCCTCGGTGGGTGGATATTGGGATGGTGCTGTGTTGGAGGGGTCCACTGGCTAGTCCAGGCCCTGGGATATTATCTTATTGAACAACATGGATATTTATTTTTTTGGGGGATTGTTCACTAGACTACTAGAAAATATATTCTGTGTTAAGACATCGATGATTTGGGGGGGGGGGGTGCCATTATACTACCAGAACTGTGTCTGCAGTACACCTGCCTGGCACATGGAGGTAGGAGTGCAGCTTTTGTGCACTGTGCTGGCCAGGTTTTGATGGCAGTAAACAGTGCCACATTGGTGACCATTTATACACGTGGAATCCCTCATTTACATAGGCACTCCAATATATTTTGCACAGTTGCACTGCCAGGTTTGGACGGCACTGTGGGGCCCCTGAATAAAGCCCCACCCAGCACCAGCGATAATCCCAGTTCGTGTAGCACTAACCCAGTTAATGTTGCACTAACCTTTTAAATATGGGGCCTGAATAAATTAAATGCTGGATGGCATACTTCAGATGTATTAATTCAGTTGCAAGAATTGTCATTAGCAATTCTTCTGTAAAACTGAATTTTTCAGAACTGCTTCACATTCAAGCCCCTTTTTTTTGCCAGTACTTGACTTCTTGGATGCCCGTTATGTAAGCCATATAAATGTAAATCCAGCGATTGTCTTGTCTCCCCATGACTTCTTTTAATCTGCTTGGTGAGAGGAACATTTGTGTGGTACATTTAGAAAACATGATTTTGTTTAAACAAAATGAGCCTGACTTGTCATTAATGGCCGTTCCAGAACGATTAGCACTGCTTGGTGTTCAGTACTGATAATGACTATAAAGTCACTATGGAATCAAATTATTCTTGTTAAATTATTGTTTCATATGCAAAAAAAGCTTATTCAGTAGGTGAGACTTTTTTTATTCAGTGCATAAGGAGTATTCAGATGCCCTGAAAGAATTTAATTATTGAGATCTTGGATAGTACCTTTGAGTATAAGCTTGTTAAATAGGTTCCGCATCTAGACAAAAAAAGCTATAAGAAACGTAAAACATATGTAAATTACAACACAACTGTACTGGAATGACAAAGTAGAGCAAGCACAGCATGTACAAGGTCATTGACTGATCACAGTAGCCAGAATCTGTTAAGCGGGGGGAAGTTCTGCTGGGAGAATTGCAATGGGGCAAATGGGGGAAATAATGTGCAGGAGGAAGAAGAGGAGCTGGAAATGAGAGAGGGAGATGAATGGAAGCAAGCAGGGAGTAAGAGTGGTGGAAAGTAAGTGCTGGGGGACTCAATACTAAGAGGAGTTAGGTGGGGTAGCAAGGGGGAGAGGCATAGTTGCATTTGGGTGGAGACCATGCCAGGAATGACAGCGGAAAGGGTGGGACAGTCTGTTCTGAAATATACTAGAAGGGGCAGGGACAAGCCTCATTTAATTATACATCTTGGGACAAATGACCTGGCTGACAAGACAGTAGATACAGTCCAGAGGAGGTTTGAGGAACTAGCGCAATTATGTGAGGGGGCAGGAAGATCAGTAACTTTTTCAGAGATGCTTCCAGTGCCCAAGGCAAGCACAACAAGAAAGCTGAGAATAGAGGAATTTAACGGATGGCTAAGAACCTGGTGTGTAAGCAAAGGGTATGGGCTGTTGGGGATGGACCTGGAGGACAGACGTCTGTATGCCAAGGACAGACTACACTTGAGTGAGGAGGGAAAGAAACTGTTGAAACAGAGGATGGAGGAGTACATAGAGGAAATTGGGAATTTAAACTAGGAGTGGGGGGTGGCAATTGGGCAAGAGATATGCAGAGACCACAGGTTGGGAAACCGTATGAGCTTACACCCCCATAACAGTGACAAAGGACAAATGGCAAGTACTGTTGGTGGTGCTAGTAAAGGAGGGCAGGATGGGGGAAAGGGTGGAAGGTGGTTACCTTTAATGCTAGGAGCCTTGGGAGGAAAACTGCAGAGTTACAGGTGCTCATGGCAGAGGGAGAGGTGGACATTGCAGCCATCACAGAAACGTGGGCCACCCAATACAATGACTGGGACCTGTCTGTACCAGGGTACAGGTTATTTCCTAGGGACAGGGTGATTGGGTAAGGAGAGGGTGTGGCACTATATGTGAAGGAAGGACTGAAGTGTGTAAGGGAGGAGGGTAGTACGGAGTCACTTTGGATGCAAATCTAGGATTCCAAGCATAGGATTCTTAGAATGGGAGTGGTGTACTGGCCATCATCTCAGACGGAGGAGTTAGACAGGGAACTAGTGGGACAGATCAGGAGGACCTGCGCGATGGGTAATGTGGTGATTGTGGGGGGACTTCAACATGCCAGGAGTGGACTGGAGTACACCAACAACCAGGAACAGAAGGGAGCAGGTGTACTACTGGATGCCTTCCAGGACAGCTTCCTGCTGCAAATGGTCAGTGAACCAACCAGATTAGGGAATACCCTTGACCTTATGCTGGCAAATGGGGACTTTGTGAGAGAACTTACAGTGGAGGAACCGCTGTCAGGGAGTGACCACCACTCAGTATGGCTCACATTGGATATGGGCAAGGAAGGAGTGGAATCTGGCACAAGAGTGCTGGACTGCAGGAGGGCCGACTTTGGGAGGATGGGGGAAGTGGTAAGAGGGTACCTGGCCAGATTTCAATCTAGTATGGACACTAACCAGAGTTGGGAGCTCCTAAAGCTGGGGATAGTGGAGGCAACCAAAACCTGCTGCAAGGCCTAGAGCAAGAAGGCTAGGGCTAAGAAACTGAGCTGGTTGAGCAAGGAGGTCATGGAAAAGGTAAGGAGGAGAAGAGCTGCCTTTAGGAAGTACAAGAAGACAGGGAGGAGGGAGGACAGGGAGGAGTACTTGACAGAATCGAACGAGGTGACAAGGGCAGTAAGGGGAGCCAAAGCATCTACAGAACTCAGGCTGGCACAAGGCATTAAGAAGGGGGAAAAGGACTTCTTTAGGTACATCAGGGAGAAAAGGAGCTGTAAGGACCACATAGTAAGGATTAGGAAGGAGGGTTGGGTGGAAGCTAGGGAGTCGATAAGGCAGAAGCACTAAATGAGTACTTCCGCCAGTATTTTACTAAAGAGAAGGGGGTGACACCAAAGGGGAAATGGCAGAAATGGGGAGGGTGACAGATGGGGAAATCATGGAAGGCAGAGTTTGGGAGGGTTTGAAGGCACTGAGGGTGGACAAGGCACCAGGCCCAGATGGCATCCACCCCAAGGTGCTGAAGGAGCTGGCAGAGGTCCTTGCAGGACCTTTGGCAGACCTATTTAATGCCTCACTACATTCAGGGTGTGTACCTTAGGACTGGAGGATGGCTCATGTGGTGCCCCTCCACAAGACTGGCCCCAAGGATGAACCGGGAAACTACAGACCAGTGAGCCTTACATCCGTAGTGGGTAAGCTAATGGAGACTATCCTGAAGGAGAGGCTGGTGACCCTCCTAGAGGCCAAAGGGCTATAGGACAGCAGACAGAATGGCTTCATATGGGGCAGATCCTGCCAAACCAACCTGGTGGAGTTCTATGACTGGGTAACTAGGCAACTGGATAGGGTCCATGCAGTGGATGTCCTGTATCTGGACTTCAGTAAGGCATTCGACTCGGTGCCGCTTGGAAGGCTGGGAAGTAAGTTAGTAGGCACGAGGCGGGTGCAAAGCTGGTGAGATGGGTAGGAAACTGGCTTAAGGAAAGGCAACAAAGGGGGTGGTGTGGTGGGGAGCTCTCACACCCAAGGGTAGTAACGAGCGGTGTTCCAGACAGCTCAGTGTTGGGGCCAGTGTTGTTTGGGATATTCATTGCAGACATATCATGGGACATCAAGAGCAAGATCAGTCTGTTTGCTGATGATACCAAGGTAGGAGCAGTGGTGGATAACCTAGGGTGATAACAGGGGTTGCAGGATGATCTGGCAAAGCTTGAAACCTGGTCAGACACCTGGCAACTGGGGTTTAATGCCAAAAAGTGCAAGGTGGTGCATTTTGGGATGAAGAACCCAAGGAGGAGTTACCAGCTGGGGGGAGTGCAGCTAGCCCAGACAGAGGAGGAGAAGGATCTGGGGGTGTTCATTACAGGGTCAATGAACAACTCGGCACGATGTAGGAAGGCAGCTGCAAAGGCCAACAAAATGCTGGGTGTTATTGCAAGGGGTATATCCTCGAGGAGGGAGGAGGTGATTCTGCCACTGTATAGGTCATTAGTTAGAACGCACCTGGAGTACTGCGTGCAGTACTGGCGCCCGTATCTGAAGAGGGACATTAAGTTACTAGAGGGGGTGCAGCGTAGGGTGACAAAGATGATCAGGGGGCTGGTGGACTTATACGAGAGGAGGCTGAGGGAGTTGAACATGTACTCACTGGAGGAGAGGGTGGACGGGGGGACATGATTGAAACCTTTAAATACATGAAAGGAATAAACAAGACGGGTACAGAGGGCTGTTCAAAGTAAGGGGGGGGGGGGACACCAGGGGCCATGATATGAGACTGGAGGGAGGAAGGTTCAGGAGGGAGATGAGGAGACACTTTTTTTTACAGAGAGGGTGGTGGCTGGGTGGAATGCATTACTTGCAGAAGTAGTATCCAGTAGAACAGTGGACTGCTTCAAAAGGGGATGGGACAGGACAAGGGGGAGGGTTAATGAAGGTGAAGGGTGGAAGGGGGGGCAGCTGCAGGATAAGGGGTGCTAGCTACACATTCTAGCAGACTTGATAGACCTCCAGGCCTTTGTCTGCTAGCAAATTTCGTATGTTCGTAAGTTACATTAGGTAGGTATTTATACAAAGGCTGTGTTGGAAGCTGGAGTCAAGTACACTAACTTAGGTATTGTTACGAGGTTATAGGAAGAGAAGAGGAGAGGAAAGAGGCAGTACCTTGGGAGGAGAGATGACAGCTGAATGTACAGGTGAAGGAGTGAGGAAGAGAAAGGAAACAGAATCAGGGGGTTGAAGCTGGGGCGAAGTGTAGGTTATAGGGCAACTGGAGAGAAGGGGAGGGTGAGGGTGAGCAGAGAAACGGATGTGGGAGAGTGGGAATGGAAGAGGATGGGTAGGAGGGTGGTGGCGTGGATAGAGTGCGAAGGGAACTGAGAACAGAGGTGAGATAGTAAGAGGCTAGGGGCACAAGAATAGAAGGCACTGCAGGAGTGGGAGACTATTAAAACCTAGAAGTTGGTGATGGTGACTGTTTGGGGGAGTGAAGGGGTTGACAATTTCCATTTAACTCGTGGATCATATTTAAAAATTACTTTACATCAAAGCAGTCCTTTTTATTACTGCTTAGAGGGAACAAGAATTGTGCAGCATTCTATTTTATTTTAACTTAAAACAGTACAACATGTCATAATGAGAAAATAAGATCAGTCACACTATAGCACTTGAAATATAAGGGAATATAATTTTCAAGCCTGTTTTTTTTTTTTTTCATTTACTTTTTGTTAAAGTATGTATTTTGTAATGACTTTTTAGTAGGACAGATAAAAAACTGAACTGAATTTTCAAGTTTTGGGATTGCAGCACTTAGATTCCTAATACATACATGTTTATTCATACATTAATGTATATCATTATAGCTCACAACTGTATGACTGTTGATATGCACTGGAAAAACATTTTAACCAGTCTAAGTTACTTCCTGGTGATCTGCTGCATTTCCAGTGATGCAGTGCATAATGGGAGTATGTGTAACTTTACATTCTAAATTAATGTTCACCTCAGCAAGACAATGGTGTCAGGCTTCAGAGACACAGACCAAAAATAGTTGAGAGGGTGCAGTGCAGGACCACCAAAATGGATCAGTGGTATGGGGGACAAAAATTACGAGGAAGCGGTTGGAAGACCTTAAATGAGAACGGTGGGCTCCATGTTTTGAAGCGAGTAAAGAAGACACTGAGGCAGTATATAAAGGGCAGTACAGAAAGGATTGGCTGTCCTGCTGTAGAACCCAGCAACAGGATCACAAAATAGAGCCTTCACAAAAAGCCTTGGTCCAGCTCCTGCAGACAGTCATATCATGCCCTGCCTTGGCCCACTCCCAAAATCACACTTGACAAGCCTTTTCTAATCCAGTAAATTCATGGCATGTGGGTACCCTTTGTACATTTTTTTTTTTTTTTTGTTAACTTTGTTTACTCCTCCTTACACCGGCCCCCTGACTCTCTTTGGTGGGGATGCACGACTTACCTTCCATCCCACCCTGTCAGAAGGCTCAGTCCTACCAGTCAGTTGGACAGCTTTACTCCGTCTTCCCTGGTGCCCATTCCCCTGGAATTGAGCCCCCCAGGCGGGATCACCTCTCTCCCTCTGGCGACCTATCTGAGAATCTGGGTTGGTAACCCAGGAAGTGGAGGAGCACTGATGGTAGCTGATGCTCTTGGCGTGGGGGGTGGTCCCTGGTCCTCACCTTTGCCTACTAGGGGATGGGGATTTTTCCTTTTTCTGTTTCCCCCCTCCCCACCCTGAGCTCGGACGTACAGTGATGTCCTGCATGCAGTGTCCGCGCACCTGCGCACACTCACTGGACGTCTGCTGCAGCTCACCTGCTTGTTGCGGCTGCCAGATACTGTGACCTCCAGCAGCCGCTAGTGGCCACCAGAACAGTGACCAGCCGGCCCTCCCACCCCTGGGAAGTGAGAGCAGTCCTCCGGATGCTCAGTCACTTCCCGTCCCTGCCGACCCCTGATGTCCTGGGCTCGTTCCCGAACCTGGGTCACCGGCGTGGTGCCCAGTGCCTCAACCCTCTGCACCATTGGGCTGGCTGCCATATGTACATTAATTGTTGCGTTTGTAAATATCCCATTAGTTGCTGTGTTTTCCAAGACTAAAGCTAACATCTATGTATGTTAATGCTGCGATGAAGATCCCCGAAGACTCCTGTTATGGTTGTAAGAGTGATCTCGCTTGCATTTTTAATGTATTAGAACTGTCAACTAAAGGTGAGTGGTTCTGATGCACTAAAAATGTTAACTAGACCACTCTTACAACTGTAAGAGTGGTCTTGGTGGCAGGTATAATATATTATTGATCGAGCACTATCAGTAATACTTTTTTTTTTTTTTAACTTACCCAAACGTGCCAGTTTCCAGAGCAGCTGCACGTGAGACACTCTTCATAGAGTATCTCACATAAAGAGGAAAAGAGCGATCCAGCTGACCAAGAGCGCTTCGTTGATCTGTAATGTTTATTATAAGCGTAAACGTGGCAGTTAGGACTGCATAGGACAGCCAGTCCATTCCATATAGGCCCTGTGTCTTTACAACTTGCTTGAAAAGGTGAGCCCACAGTTCTTCTTTAACATGTTTACCCTGGAGAAAAGGAGGCGGAGGCTGGCCCTGGTGCTGCTGCCCACTATGCCAGCGACCCGAGATCGGGAGTGGTCTCTGATTGCTGGGGGTTAGCTAGGGGAGAGGATTGAGCGCCCCAAGGATGACTCTCCTCTCCTGGGGAGGGAGGGCTTGTCAGCACTGGCGTTATACTGCCACAGGGTGGAGGTCTGGTTGTGGTGCAACTCGGGGTCAGCACGAAAAGGAGGGGAGCTGCTGGACTCCGGCGTGTGTATGCCTCCAAATGCACATGCCAATATGCGCACCCCAGCTCAGGGAAATGGGGGGGACCAAGTGGACAGTGGACGTCGAGGTGGGTGTAAATGATGCTCTGTTCGCCAGCCCATAGGAGCCCAACTGACATCTGGATTGTGTGTCTCCAGAGGGGAGGATGGCCCTCTCCCTCCTGGCCCCGCTACAGATTGTGGGTGCGGGGAAGTCAGCCAGCATGATAAGTCCTGGGGAGGTGCTAGACAGTTGTTTTGTTTGTTTTGTTGAATTTTGTTGACCTGGTAAGCCCACTGGGCCTAGAAGTCCCTTTTTCGGGGATACAGATGGTAAGCAACTGAAACTGAACCAGATTAAGCTGTTGGTGGTATTTTTAGTGAATGAGGGAAATTTGGCCAGGACACCGGGGAAATTCCCCTACACTTTTGATAAGTGCCATGGGATCTTTAACATCCACCTGAACTACCACCAATCCAGGCAGATGGGACCTCGGTTTAATGTCTCATCCGAAAGACAGCACCTCAGAAGTACAGCACCCCCCTCTCATGCTGCACTACAGTGTCAGTACTGGTATATTAACCCAGGTGCCAGATGTGGGAACTGAACCCACAGCCCTCTGATCTCCCGGCTTCAGAGGCGAGTGTGCTACCTACTGAGCCACTGACACATTTATTTAGTTGTTTAACCAGGTATAGCACACTAAGCTGAAAGCTTTTTTACAGGAGCGACCTGGGAGCACAAGGAGGTTAAGTGACTTGCTCAGGGTCACACAGTATGCAGGTGGAAGCTGTGGGATTCAAATAGGAGGGGCGGTGGGGACAGATGCCATAGACAGCCTATCTGGTCCCTGCCGTCTAGGACATAAAAACATGTATGGAAAAAAAAAGAAGTGGCTGAGAGGGGAGATGGTCTCAGTCTTTTGCATACTGAGGGGTAACTGAACAGTTGGAGATGTATGATCTGGTGATCTGCAGCAGTATGTGAAGACACACCCTGAAGAGTGGGAGTGGTAAATTCAGGAGTGACGTTAGGAGGCAGTTTTTATCCCAGAGGGTGGAGTGTCTTTGGAACAGCCTAACAGAAACAGTGAACAGGACAGGCCTTCCAGGTAAACCAGGACAAAATTCTGCTCACCAAGAGAATCACTGGAGTACTCTGCCCATCCCCAAGATCGTGCTTGACAAGCTTAGTAATCCTGTGAGTTGATGACATGCGGGTGACCTTCACTGTACTAGATACCCTTGGTAGTAGAATGATAGGAATTTTTTTAAAGGGACACTGTCAGCTTTAGGCACTTTTTTTTGTTTTGTTTGTTTAGTGCGATGTTTTAAGGATTGTTTTAGCTCTATGTAGCAGTACCTTACCCTCGTAAAGTGACATCTGGACTAAAAAGGTTAATTTAGCCTTTGTTTACTAATATTTTAATGTTTTACCCAACCAGATGTAAACATGAGAGGACCACTCGTTAGGTGCGCTCATGTTCAACATGTTGCCGAAGCGCCTGTAGGCTTGTATTTTGATGAGTTTGACTTTTTTGAAGCTGTGTAAGTAAAATACATTTTCTGATACCGGAGTGTCATAAAGTAGCTGGCTTAGAAAAACGAACTCTGTAAAGTATTTATGCTTGAAATGTAAAGCCTTGGCTCCAGGCATGTACAGCTTTACATTTTAAGCATAAAAATACTTCTGTTACAGCGCTTATTTTTCTAAACTAGCTACTTTATTGCACTCAGGACACTGGCAAGTATCAGAAAATGTATTTTACTTTGACAAGTTTGACTTTTTTAAGTTGTGTAGGTAAAATACATTTTAAGACACGCCAGGGTGTTTGCTTCTTGGGATAACGTCATGCCTTGGGTGTGTCGAGGCATGAGGTCACAGACTGAGTGTCATCAACCACACAAGAGGTGATGCTATCCCAGCTGCACTTGCTGTGAAATTTCTTATTCCAGTTATAAAATGGATCCATTCTTGGGTTTATGGCCATTAAGTAGGCTGTTTCTGGGGCGCCAGTTTCCCCTTTTGAAGTGCTGGAATAATATCACGGGTGAAAGTGTTTCTTCAGCAGTCAGCTGTGAGCATTTATTTTCTATCCATTTTATAATTTTTTTCGATCTGAAGAGAAAAATAATTATTTTCCGTCATACTAATCTATCCATCTATCTGTCTGTCTTGTCTAGCTATCTTATCTATCTGTATGTGTCAGTACTCTGAGGATCCTGAGACCCTTACTTCATCTTGCAGCCTTTATGCCTTTCTTCTAACAGGCACTTGCAGGCCAGTAAGCTAACATGCCATAAGGCTGAGAGCTAGTCACTGTAAGATCATTTTTTTTATTATTGAAAGAATATTTTAGGGGTGGCAGCATTTCAGAATTAATATTCAGTTGCTTGCTTGCAGTTGCTAGGACTTAGAGCAGGTGATCATTAGATACCAGGAATTAAGTAAAGCTCTCGCAGCCCATTTAACAAAAATAATGTTAATTTTTCTTTCTGCTAGACTCTAGTGACCCAGGTTTGTGTCCTAAGCCCGACACATTAGGAGAGGAGTCCAGGAGGGGAGGGAATGGCTGGGAGAGGAATGGTCTTTTCTGCTACTAGACAGTAAGGGAAATAAAGGTGGAGGACCCACTAGCCGACAGCGATCACCAAACAGTGTGGTCTAATATGACGATGTGCAGGGAGCCAGAGAAATCAGTTACTCAGGTAGTACACTTCAGGGGGGCAGACTTTAGGAGGATGCAGGAAGTACTGAAAGGGAAACTAGAGGGCACAAGGCAGGAGATGGATGCAGAGCAGAAATGGGATATTATTAAACGGGGGATTATAGAGGCAGCAGAAGCCTGCACCAAGACACAGAGTAAGAGGAGCAGAGCAAGAAAACCATGCTGGTTGAACAGTGAGGTAGTGGAGGTGGTGAGAGCAAAATGAGAGGCGCACCAGAGGTATAGAAGGACTGGGAAGGAAGTGGACAGGGAGGAGTATGCAAGATGGTCCAGGGAGATGAAGAAAAGTGAGAGAAGCCAAGTCCCAGAGGGAGCTGAGATTAGAGCAGGGAATTAATTGGGGGGACTTCTTTAGATACATCAGGGAGAAAAGGAAGTGCAAGGAGACAATAGTGAGGATAAAAAGGGTTGGGGAGTGGAAGGAAAAGGGTGAGGAGCAGGCAGAAGCACTGAATGAATACTTTTGCTCAGTGTTCACAGAAGAAAAGGGGGGACCGCTACCACCATGGGCTGGGAGGGTGGGGACAGGGGGAGTGGAGGCAACAGATGGAAGAATTGAGGCAAGTAGAGTCCTAGAGGGGCTGAGGGCACTGAAGGTAGACAAGGCACCAGGGCCGGATGGTGTCCACCCCAGGGTGCTGAGGGAGATGGTGGAGGTGCTGGCAGAGCCTGCTTTTGGATCTGTACAACACCTCACTGGAATCTGCATGTGTGCCACTGGACTGGAGGATGGCACATGTAGTACCATTACACAAGAGCGGACCAAGTGATGAACCGGGTAATTATTGCCCGGTAAGTGTCGCCTCCATTGTATGCAAACTCATGGAGACAATACTAAAGAAAAGATTGGTGTCGTACCTGGAGGACCATGGCCTCTAGGATGTGAGTCAGCATGGGTTTGTTTCAGGGAAGTCTTGTCAAACCAATTTGATACAGTATTATGACTGGATGACAGGTGAGCTGGATAAGGGTCATGCGGTGGATCAACAAGGGCTTTGATTGTGTGCCTCATGGGCGGCTTGGGGGGGAAGCTAACTAGTGTAGGGGTAGGGGCAAAAATGATGAACTGAATTACAAGCTGGCTGAGTGGGAGGCTACAACAGGTGGTGGTGAGAAGGAAGCTCTCAACTCTGAGGCCAGTGATGAGTGGGATGCCACAGGGCTCTGTGTTGGGGCCAGTATTGTTTGGGCTCTTCTTATCAGACATTGCACATGAGGGTGGTAAGCAAGATAAGTCTTTTCACTGACTACACCAAAATCGGAGCAGTGGTGAATGGAGAGGAGGGATAGAAGCAGCTGCAGGGGGACCTAAGCATGCTAGAGGAGTGGTCAGGGAGGTGGCAGCTGGGGTTCAATGCAAAGAAGTGTAAGGTTATGCACTTTGGGGTGAAGAACCCATGGAGAGAATACTGGCTGGGAGGTGTTAAGCTGGGGATCACTGAGGAGGAAAAGGACCGAAGGGTAATAACAGGGACCATGGACAACACTGCCTGGTGCAGGATAGCAGCTGCAAAAGCAAACGAAATGCTGGAGTGCATAGTGAGGGTTTTTTTGTCCAGGCGAAGAGAGGTGATCTTGCCTCTCTTCAGGTCGCTGGTAAGGTCACACTTAGAGTGTTGTGTGCAGTTTTGGAGGCCATACCTAAAGTGTGATATCAGGCTACTGGAGGGGGTGCAGAGGAGGGCAACAAAGATGATATGTGGAATGGAATGGACAGAGTGACAGCAGGCTGAGACCTGAATATGTGCACCCTGGAGGACAGAAGTGTGGGGGGGGGAAATAGTAGAGGCATTCAAGTATCTGAGGGGAATCAATAAGGATGGGGCAGATGGGGTCTTTAAGTTAAGGAGGGGAGGGTCACAAGGGGGGTGTGGGCTAATAATAGAGGGGGGAAGATTTAGGAAGGAAATGAGGAGACACTATTTCACAGAGAGGGTGATAGCAAAATGGAATGCCCTAACAGAATGGGTGGTTTGTAAATCTGTGAACAGCTTCAAAAGGGCATGGGACAGTGAACGGGGAGAGTGAGGGTTGGGGGGGTGGCAGTGGAATGACAGATGGGAGGGGGGTTGGGGCAGCTGCAAACTAGGGGTGCTAGCTGCACACTTCAGCAGACTTATTTATTTATTTTGCTTTTGGTAACCGGATAAGTGCACTAGGCAAACAGTGCCTATTTTCAGACACGACCCAGGAGAAAACAGTTTACAGACAAACAATATACATGTGACACAGCACATGAAAGCAGTACAGATCAGAGTAAGAAACAATGTTTGGATATTAGATACAAGCGCATTGACAAACTGAATAATGAAGGTAAAAGTACTGTGAAATCAATTTACAGATTGGAATAGGTAACACAGGAAAAAAGTTCAAAAATAGATAGGTAGTGAGGTTCGTAGGCATTAAGCCACGACGGAGGTGTGCTGTGATGCTGGATTGATGACATTGGGGCGCCTAAGGCCCAGGCTGCCACCCGCCCCCCCCATGTGCATCAATCGGAAGATTAGAGCACACCGACGGAGTAGCTTAATGCGATTGTGAACACGGGCCGGGTCAGTGGAGGCAGCTGGCAGGAGCCTACCACTGCAGATCGACAATGAGGCGGCAGCGGTGCGAGGTTTGTGCAGTTGCACTCGGGATCAGAGCACAGTGTGGACCATCAGATAACGCACCTATCTGGTGATCAGCTTCTGTCCCTAGCTCGCCCGAGGCATGCGGCCAACATCGCTGTTGCACTTGTGGTGGGAGGTTGGTGCGGTATTCTGCTGATACCCGCGCGGGAGGTCTCGGGTGCACGATTCGGCCACTCCCAGGAGGATCGCACTGGCGCTATGGATGCCGGGGGTGTCACTGCCTTCTGCCTCCGACACACTGCTCCGTCCTGCCGTGCTCCAGCTGGGCTGCTCCTCCTGCTCCTTGGTGTGCCCTGCACTCTCTTCCTCTGCCCGGCTGCTTCCACTCCCAATCACCGGTGGCCCCGTTCCATGAAACACAGTCACCGTGCCACGGGCGGTGAAGGTCTGACGCTGGAAGTCTCGCCGATGTGCCGCAGAGCTCAGGTCCTCCTGTTTCCACACCTCAGACGGGTAATGCGGCTGACTTCGCACTCCTGCCACTCCTCCTCTCGCCGCCAGGACCCAGTGCTGCCAGGCCGGGGTCTGGCTGGTCACGTACTGCCGGAGCGGGCACGGCATATATGCTGGGTTAATACCCGCTCCAGATATGGTCCCGTGACGCTTTTCAGCCTGTCCCGATTCTGTCTGGGCCATTACTGCCATGTTACAAAGTACAATAAGTGCCAAGACTGTGGAGAGAGAGAGAGAGAAATAGGGAGAGAGGAGAGGGAGGGGGTAAAAGAGTGGGCAGGCTTGGACTAAGAGAGGAGGGGAAGAAGTATCAAGGAGGTGGATTATGTGGAGATGAGAAGAGAGCAGGGAGGGATGAAGGTTCAAGGTGGGTTAAAACAAGTGCAGGGGTTTATGGTGTGCAGGTGTTCACGGTGTAGATTCTTAAAGGTAGCATGGGTGGTTGCTTGACAGATAGAGAAGGGTATAGAGTTCCAGTATTTAGGAGCTGTGTGATAGAAAGCGTGAGCGCCCATGTTTGTTCTGCATCTTGGAACGTGCAGAAGGGCTTTATCATTTGATCGTAGTTCATAGGTGAGAGGTTGTAATTCCAGAGCAGAAGAAAGGGATAGGGGAGGCCTGTTCTGGTGACAGAGTCAATTAATGATCCAAAGGACTGGAGACGATAGGCGAAGGGGCTAAGCCATTTTAGGTCCATATAGAGTTGGCAGTGGTGCTTGAAACGCGGTGATGCAGAGGCATAGCGGCAGATGCTATTGTAAGTGGTATCCCATTGATGGAGGGAGGACTTAGATGCAGATAGGTAGATTGCAGAGCCATAAGCTAGAGAAGGAAGTCTTGAGCCACAGCTAGTCTGGCTTGAGGGGTGAGGGTGTAACTGGTGAGATAGGCACTTCCTATCTTGGCATTTACGGACTTACAGATAGTTGAGATATGGAGGTCGAGGTCAAGAGATTCGTCCAGGGTGACACCTAGATATTTAAAGGATTTGGCAGAGGGTAGAGGGGAGCTGTCAGCGCATGAGATAATAAGGGGATTTAGATTTGATTTGAGTCTGGCCGGCGAGCCAAACAGCATTGAATAGGATTTGCTGGAGTTGAGGACTAGTTTATTATCAGTGAGCCAGGTTTGGATACTCGCGAAGTCATGGCAAGGGGATGGTTTAGGGCAGTCGCAGTTTTTGCACTGTGGTAGATAACCAAATCGTCAGCATAGAGCAGAGATGAGCAGTTCGTGCAGTTAATGGATGTCATCAATGAAAATAGTGAAAAGTAGAGGACCAAGAATGGAGCCCTGGGGTACTCCAACGTGGATCGGTGCAGGATCAGAGATTGCTGAATTAAAGACCACAGCCTGTTGTCTGTCAGTCAGGTAGCTTTCGAACCAGGTAATGGTATCTGAGGAGAAACCAAATGACTGTAGTTTTGCAAGAAGAAGTGTGTGGTTGACCAGGTCAAAAGCTTTAGTTAGGTCAATGAAAACTGCGCCTGTCAAGAGACCCAAGTCCATGGAGGACTAGATGTCACTAGTCAGCTTTAGCAGGGCGGAGGTGGTGCTGTGACCTTTACGGAATCTGTGTTGAGAGCTAGAAAGGAGGTTGTATTTTTGGAGGTATTCTATTGTTTGGGTGGCGACTAGTTTTTCCAGGATTTTGCTTAGTACAGAGAGTATAGCGATGGGACAATAGTTCTTGATTTCCTTTGGGTCTCCTTTTTTTGGAATAGGGGTGACTTTAGCAATTTTCCATATATTTGGGACTGTACCACAGCATAGGGACATATTGAAGATTTTGGTTAGTGGGGAGGCTATGAAGGGGGCTGCAACTTTCAGGAGCCTAGGTTCAAGACCATCCGATCCTGGGCTGGTATTATCATGGATGGAGAGTAGCAATTGTACTTCTCTGTTTTGAATGCTCCGGAACCTAAAGGTGGGGTTCGGAAGTGGAGGTTTGATGTCGCATTGGGGCGGAGCAGTGGGACCAGTTGGGAAGGAGGTCAGGTAGCTTGTTAAATCTGAGAAATGGTGATTGAAGGTGTTAGCTATGGTTAATGGGTTGTTGCAATGTATGCCGTTTAACAGCATGTCATTTGTATGGGCCTTTTGATTAGAACCCAGGAGGGTTTTTATGGTGTTCCAGAATTTCTTGGAGTCACCAGAGGCTTTTGTTAGAAGGTCCCTGCAGAAAGGGCGTTTGGATAGATGGATGTTTCTTTTGCAAGCGTTTCTCAGTGAGCGGTAGTGGCAGTGGTCAGATTCCAGTTTCTGCTGGCACATTCGTATGTTCGTAGACTGCCTCCTAGTGTTAGACAGGTGGTAGAACAGGGTGCAGGGGATGGCTGATGCTCAGAAGGGCAACTTGACTTCAGGCCCTGTGGCTCAAAGTAGGGTGGAGTGGGTTGAGCATGTGAATAAGGCAATCTAAAGTGTCCAGTGAGAACTATCTAGCCCACCCATGCCAAGGGGGCTCTTCTCCAAAGGGACCTCATCTGCTGCTTTGGCCTATCCCTTGGCTTCTCAAGTACTGCGCATTCTTCCTCCCTGCATGCCTCTAACCATGTGGGGAGCTGGTTCCCCTGTCAGAGGTAAAGATCCAGGAGACCGAGGTAGACACCTTGGAGATGGCACGTAAACTAATCCAAAACACAGGTACCCATGATGGATTTGTGGCACTGGCTAGCTGAAAAGATTGACAACGAGGTGGCACTGGAGTTGTAAAAAATTAAAATCAGCAAGGATACTTGGGTGGAGTCTACCACCCTCTGGTCATTCATTTTTGAATAGCCACAGCTGCCTCATTGCAGTTTACCCACACTCTACCCCCATAACAGCAGAACCCTTTGAAGCACTATGTTGGGTGAATTTGTGTGTGTGGAGCATAGCACAAACAGTGCTGGTAACTCTCGGGAGACCCGAAGTCTGCAGCGAATGTACTTCTCACTTTGAGCCAGCAGGAGGTCAGGTGTTTGTCATGGAAGTGATTTACTCAATCTCTGGAAGGGGTGTTATACAGACTGCTCGCCGTAGGCGTCCACAGCTGTTGGATGTTACAAAGAGCAGAGCTTGTCAGCTGTCTTAGGAGGCTGTATTTTCTTCCCTCTGGGCTAGATGTGGACATGCTGCAGTAGGTTATTCATATGATTGTTATGCACAATGAATGCTTTAGGATTACACTTGAATATGTTCCATATTTCCTGTGTAAATATTTTTTTTTTAGCTCCAGGTTTTATTAGAAATAACTTGGATACAGTCCTGTCTTATCATTGTCCTGTATTGGGGTAGGGATGGGGGAGTAATACAGGTGAAGAAAGTGGGAGTGGTGGGGAGAAGTCTGAAGGGATGAGGAAACCCACTCGCACAATTTCTGTAAGCTTTGATTGTGTCTCTGTGCATAGGCACACATGGTGGGGGCTAGGGGGTCAGGCCCCCTGCCACAATTTTGCAAAAACTTAAAAAAATCTATTGGGGGAAGTGGGTCCAGTGGTGAGGAGGGCCAAGGCGTTGGTTCCTTACCTCCAGCCATGCCAGAAGCCGGGGTTTGGAACCCGGGTTGCTGGAGGTTGGCCTGGGTGGGAGAGGATTGAGTGTCCAAAGAACTGCTCTCCTCTCCTGAGGAGGGCAGGGATGTTGATCTGGCCCCAGCTGCCACCAGGTGGAGGCCTGGTGGTAGTGCTGCTCGGGGGGGGTATGTTGGGAGGGAGCTGCAGTAGCTTAATGCATGTGGGCCTCCACACGCGTGCATTGATGGCCTGCTGCAGGGGCAGGTTCTCGCTGTCTCCTGAGAACCTCCTGTGGTCCACCCTGGATTATTTGCATGGCAATGGGGGAGGATGGGCTTCATCTGTCTGGCCCCACCGTGAGGGAGAATTCGTGGGAGAATCTCAGACCATCAGTTGAGTCTCCTGGGGAGATAGTTGCTGACTCAAGGGGGCAGGGACAGGGCTGAGTAGCCGCCCTCGACTCAAGGTGTACGAGGAAAACCTATAAGAAAAAGATTATATATTGGGAAATGCATTGTTGAGGGTAAGAGAAGGTTTTTTTTTTTTTTGAAATCTTGCTCCCACCCCTAAATGGTCTGCATGTGCCACTGTTCCTAAATGTCCTGCCTGGAGTAGCCCCCCCACACACACACGCACACACTAATGGAGAATAAACTAGGGTGGTGTTAGTTTCATTGCAGGATATAGATTTGATGCTGTTCATGCCTGCTTGCTAAAGTTAATGAAAAGCAACAAAAAACTGCACTCCTCAGCCAGAACCAGATGCAAAAAGACAGTTTATTTATCACTAAAAATGCCACAGTGGGAGCAAAAGTGCAAGTGCTGACAACCTCGACCGGTTTTGTACACTGTAGTACATCATCAAAATAAATGCTTGGGGACTTTTCTAGTGAGTACAGTGAAGTAATTGTAAATCCCCAGAGTGAAATCTAGTTCCATACTTTCCATAGCCAACATAATACAACTTCCCCCACCACGTGTTCCTTTGTGCCAGTCCTTAGTTTACTTTCTGTCAGAAAATACATTGTCCACATCTCTGTAGTTCTGCAATTTATGGTTCTGGTAGAATTTTCTTTCTGCTCCTTCTGTCACATGACCACGTGCAAGACCAGAGTGGGGGAAAAAAGTAAAAAAATAATTATCAGTTCTAGGGACATGGATATGTTGTTCAGCCACACTTATTGGCAGGTTCCTTGCCGCTTTAAATCTTGCCGGAAGGTCTTCAAGCTGGCTCCTCCCACCCACCCGGGTGGTAAAACTCTCGGCTCCGCCCCATGACGCCAGATCTTCCTTACGCTTGAAGCTCGGGTTCTCTCCTTAACGCGCCGCGCTTTAAGACTGGTTCCAATTCTTCAAAGTTTGAACGAAAGTTTTTGCTAAAAGACTTCGGTCTTCTTTCCTCGCGGCTCACGATGGAGAAATAAACTCGGTTTTTGGAGGTGCCCTTGCGGGCAGAAGATGTCTGAGGCGGATCCGCTCCGCGTCGTCTACTGCCTGGGCCTTGAGCACGACCCGCATGCCCGCGACTTGTGCTCTTCCTTTTCGCCCTATGTTCTTGAAGACCGTGATGCCCGATTACAACTGGAGCGCCCGAGAAAGAATTCCACGGTGAAATCTAAAGAGGCCCGACATGGTGTTCGCGGGCGGGCGGGCTCTGTGGATCAGCTTGAGCAGATGATCGCCTCGAAGAGGAGGCGGCAGCCGCTTCTGCCTCGCTGCCGCATTTGTCCTGCTCTCTCGGTGCCTCGTACTCGGCTTCTTAAGGAGCTTTGTTCTGACCCTCTCGACCAAAGGTGAGGGTCCAACTTCTTCGACCTTTTCCAGGTCCAAAAGAGCAAAGTAAGCCTCCGCCGACGCCTTGGAGCGGGAAAGATCCTCCCTTGTCGACAGTTCCACTTCCGTCGACCTTTAGCTTCGCCACTGGCTTCACGGTGTCCCCGCCAGGCCAGCTGATCGAGACTTCCGCCGACGGGTCGAGATTTTTCTCACCCGTTAGACGGTTGTCGGCTGGAGAAGCTGAGAATCCCCTCCCCGGGTTCCCCCGTGGGAGTTGAGGATCCGCTGGCCTGCCTGCAGTGCCCGTTCTGGAGCCTTCGTGGACTGCCCGAGCCGAGGGAGTGCCGATTTCTGACACTTCTCGCCTTCCTCGCCTAGTCGAGACTCGGTCTCGGACATCCTATGCGGTCCAACCGATCCCGCCGCCATAGGCGGTCTCAGTCTCGACACCGCTGGCAGAGGCGCTGCCCTCTTCCTCTTCCTCGACGAGGGAGGCTTCAGCCAAGTCGCCGGAAGTATGAGGAACTCATGTGGCAACAGTTTCTTTTGATCGGGAATAGTACACCCAGTCGCTTCTCGCCATTATGGTTGTCACCGAGCAGTCGAAACAACCCTCGCTGTAGTCGAGAGCTCTGTTCTCAGGCCGTTGTTCGACCAATTCCAGCTGCCCCACCGATTCTGGTGGAACCTCTGCCTCAACAGCCATTAGTTGGGGCTCCGACCAAAAATTCTCGGTCGGCCTTGGGTTTCCCCCATAGGCTGTCTGTCACCCTCACTCCCGATAAACCTCGGCAGGTGGAGGGTGGCTCAGGCCCGAGGCAGCTCTTTGAGGACTCTTCTGAGTCAGATGATGGTTCCTCCCTCTTCTCCAAGCGCATGGACTTGGAGTCCTCGGGAGGGCAGTCAATGGACGATAGCCCGTCCTTCTTAGGGTTGTTTCTACTCATCTGGAGTCCACGGGATGAAGCTCGGACTCCCGTTCCTAAACGGGCCAGGTATTCCTCACGGAGATTCTGGACAGAGGGATTCTCCACGGAGGCCTTTCCGGTGGCAGAAGCCATAGTGGGTCCGCCTTGAACTTTGACAGCGCCCTGCTTCCTGCCCGCGCCTCGGCCAGGTTGGCCAGAAGTATGCAGTCCCTACGGTTCCCTGTCCGGTTTGAACACCGCCGAGGGGTTGGTTACAGACAGCGTCCAGCGTTCCGGAGCGCCAGGGATGTGGACAAAACCTCCCGGCAAGCGAATCCAAGAAATTGGATTATGCCGGGCGAAAGTCTATGCTCGTCCTCTCTCGGCCTTCGTCCAGGCCAGTTCGCTGTCCTCATGGCACATTTTCTCACGCCCTGTTGGGCTCCCTGGATGAGGTTCCTCATCTTCCGCGAGATCTGCAGACTACGGTCAGGCAGGTGCGCGGACCAGGGAACGCGAGGAGCAGTGGCAAACAGCTCCAGACTGCGTTAGACATCGAGGACTCATGTGCCTGGGTCTGTGGCGCGCAGTGGCCATGCGTGCCTCCGGGCTTGGCTGGGGATATCCACTTTACCTCGGATACCCAGCACAAGTTGGCGGATGTTCCTTTTGGGATGACCTCTTCGGCCCTGGGGTGGAAGGTCACCTGCAGAGGATCGAGAAGTCCAATGCTACCTTGGACTCTGTCTCTTCCACTCAGAAGGACAAAGGCCGCAAGCCACAGCCTAAGCCCTTTCGCCCTTCTGCACCCCTGGCGCGCCCGGCCCAGCAACGTCAGGGCCAGCAGGCTCGACCTTGGTATCCCAAACCCAAGCCGCCGGCTTCCTCCAACAGGAAGCAGGGAGGTAAAGGCCCAGGAGGTCCCTCGGCCGGTCCCTCCTCCAAGCCTGCCCAGTGACGGGCTGATGGGTGTCTCCCCATCCCTGTCACCTCACCCCTGTTCCCCGTGGGACGGCTCAGACACTTCCTTTCCGCCTGGTCCGCTGTTACCATGGACAGGTGGGTACTGGAGGTGGTGGGAAAAGGCCTACCTCTGGAATTCCAGCAGGCCCCGCCCTTCAGAGCCGTCGCACCTCGGGGGGGGCCTCGGGGTCTGCAGCCTCACTGGCGGCTCACCGAGCCGACATCGCTCTCCTCCTCCAAAAAGAGGTGATCACGGAGGTAGAGGACCCCCCTTCAGACCCGGGGTTCGTGTCCAGGTATTTCCTGGTTCCGGAACGGATGGGGGCTGGCGCCCCATTCTCGACCTACACGACCTGAACAAGTTCCTAAGGTCTCGAACCTTCAGGATGGTCACTCTGGCGCAGATAATACCATCTCTGGAACACGGTGTGGTTCTGCTCTCTGGACCTACAGGACGCATTCTTTCACGTCCCTATCCATCCGTCACATCGGAGATTCCTCCGCCGAGCAGAGGGATCCTCTCGAGTTCAGCCATGCCCATCGGCTTATCTCCAGCTCCCAGGGTCTTCACCAAATGCATGGCAGTGGTGACAGCATTCCTCTTGGCCCGAGGAGTCGGGTGTACCCTTACCTGGGCGATTGGCTGATAGCAGCCCCCTTCAGACGGGAGGTGGAGCGGTCGAGATCTGGCCCTCCAGGTTTGCTCTCAAGTTGGCCTTCTCATCAACGAGGCCAAGTCGGAACTCTAGCCGAAGCAGGTGATCCTGTTCATCGGGGCAGAGCTCGACTCTCTTTGAGCCAGAGCACGGCTCCCGGCGGACAGGGCCGAGGTTCTTACCTCCTTTGCCCAATCATTTCTGGTTGAGCAGTCGCGTCCTGCCCGGGACTTCCTGCGCCTTCTGGGTCTCATGGCGGCCTGTACCAGCGTGGTCCGTTGGGTGCACTGGCACATGCGCCCCCTTCAGTGGGGACTGGCCAGCCAGTGGTCACAATGCTGCGATCCTTTGGACCAGCTAGTGATAGTGACCCAGGAGATGTGGAACGCTCTCCAGTGGTGGACTGTTCCATTCCATCTGCAGGAGGGCATCCCGTTTGTCCGCCCCGAGCCGGCGGTCTCCTATTGACTGATGCTCTCTGATGGGTTGGGGTGCCCATCTGGGGAACACCGAGTGCACGGCCCTGGTCCTCAAGGAGTCCCGATGCCACATCAACCTGCTGGAGCTCCCAGGTCCGCCTAGCTCTCACCGCCTTTGCTCCGCTTTCTCCGGGGTCAAGTGGTCCGAGTCCAGACGGACAATACCACGACCGTGTACTACCTGAACCGCCAGGGCGGGACGCTCCATGCTTCTATGCAAGAGCTCCTCGCATTGGTCACTCGTGCGCGAGCCTGGAGGCGGATCTCCTAGCCATTCATTGGCAGGAGCCTCCAACACCCTGGGCCGATGCCCTGAGCTGGATAGGGGCTGCATCTCACGAGTGGTCTCTCCTGCCGGAGGTAGTACAAGATCTGTTCTCCCACTGGGGCACACCTCAGGTGGACCTGTTTGCCTCTAGGGAGAATGCAAAGCTGAGGCTGTTTCATGCCCGCCACCCTCAGCAGGGCTCGCTGCAGGGGGATGCCTTCTCGAGGCTCTGGACCCCGGGCCTCTTTTACGCCTTTCCCCCATTTCCCTTGATTCACAAGGTGCTTCTCAAGACAAGGAGGGACAAGGCGCAGGTGATTCTGATAGCCCCAGACTGGCCCCGCCAGTTCTGGTACCCAGATCTCCTCAGCCTCAGCTCCAGGCTTCCGAGGCAGCTTCCAGTTCGCCCGGACCTGCTCTCAGTCAATCAGGGGAAGGTGTTCCATCCGGAAACTTCAATCCTGGCACCTGACGGCCTGGTTCCTGAGCGGCTAGAGTTCCAGGCCTTGGGTCTTTCCGATGAGGTCCTCAATGTTGTTGAGGCGTCCCGTAAGGAGTCAACCAGAAAATGCTACGCCTTCAAATGGAAGAGATTCTCCATTTGGTGTCAGGGCAAGGGCTTGGACCCTTCCTCCTGTTCTGTGGCAAGCATTTTGGACTATTTATGGTCCCTTTCTAGTCAAGGGCTTAGGTCGACGACCCAAAAGATGCACCTGGCAGCCATCTCTGCTTACCGGGCGCGGGCCGGGGAGCAGTCGGTGGCGCAGGAAAAGGTGGTTGGGCGCTTTTTCAAAAGCCTTGATCACATTTCCCCTCCGGTGCGAGAACCTCCACCTCTGTGGGATTTACTGCTGGTACTGGCAAAGCTCATGGGCAAGCCATTCGAACCAATGCACAGGTGTTATCTCTCTCACCTGTCGTGGAAGACCGCCTTCTTGGTGGCTATCACGTCAGCCAGAAGGATGGGAGAGCTCCAGGCGCTTTGCATCGAGTCTCCTTACCTGGTCTTCCACAGGGACAAGGTTGTCCCTGCCTCCCACCGAAATTCCTTCGAAGGTGGTGCGGAATTTTACCTTAACCAGGTGTTGACTCTGCCGGTGTTCTACCCCAATCACACCTCGGAGGCCGAATATAGGCTCCATACTCTGGACCCTAGAAGGGCGCTCGCTTATTATAAGGAGCGCACGACTGAAATTCCGGGAGAGGTTCGCCAGCTGTTTGTCACCTATGCTGAAGCCGCAGCTGGCAGACCTGCAGCCAAGCAGACGATAGGCAGGTGGGTCACCTCCTGCATAGATCACTGCTATAAGTTGGCGGGCATGGAGCCTCCCAGAGGGATAAGAGCTCATTCTACCGGCATATACCGCTGCATCGGTGGCTGCTTCCAGGGACGTCCCTATCCAGGAAATCTGCAGGGCTGCTACCTGGAAGTCAGCACACACCTTTATTACCCATTACCACATCGATCTTGAGTCACGCCGGGATGCTGGTTTTGGGGCCTCGGTTCTCCAGTCTTTATTCCCTAAGTAGGGGTGTGCTTGCCTCCCTCCTCCCGGAGAACTGCTAGAGTCTGCCAATAAGTGTGGATGAACAACATATCCATGTCCCTAGAAATACAGGTTACTCACCTGTAACAGGAGTTCTAGGAATGGTATATGTTGTTCATCCACTCCTACCAACCTCCCGGCTCGACGCACAACTTGAGCTTTCCAGCGGGCCAGATCTGGCGTCATGGGGCGGAGCCGAGAGTTTTACCACCCGGGTGGGTGGGAGGAGCCAGCTTGAAAACCTTCCGGCAAGATTTAAAGTGGCAAGGAACCTGCCAATAAGTGTGGATGAACAACATATACCATTCCTAGAACTCCTGTTACAGGTGAGTAACCTGTATTTCTGTGCAATACACTGCTGCTAATAGTGTCTTTTTAACCAGAATCATAGGTATTGGAAAGTCCCGTATTTTGATCAGTAACATGAGGGTTACAAAGCTCCCCCAACCAAATTGTTTTATAAAAAATGCTAGAGAAACCTTGTCTAGGGATTCATAGGGGTACGCAATGGACGTTATATGGGTAGCAGTGAAATCATGGGGGACTCCAGTGCAACTCCTGGCTACCCCTAAATGATGCCCCAGACTGCTGCTATCAAATCCAGGAATGCATAGCGATTGTCAAAGAATGAACAGCAAGACTAAAAGTTTCCAAAAAACGTAGTTGGTTGTATTGACGCTGTCTCCTGTGCCGTAGACATGCATCACAAAAATATTTAATTTTAGCTGTGAAATTCCAAACATTAGTAGCATTGCCCCCTGATATGCATAACATTTTATAGTGCTATACCAGCTGTTTTCCACCCCGAAGGCCGTATTGGCATTTGCCAGTTATTGGTGATTTAATTTGTAGGTAGGCAGTATTTATGAAAAATTCAAAAAGATGATGGGTCCATTTAAAGGGAATATTATTTAACCATGAGTAGCACACTGAGCCGAAGCTCATTTCCAGATGCGACCTGGGAGCACAAGGAAGTTAAGTGACTGACTTGCTCAGGATCATACAGCATGCACCTAGGCGGCTGCAGCTCAGAGCCTTAACCCACTGCACTATACTGCCTCCTGGCCTTGTTTGCAAGCATGTGCTGAAAATAAAAAAAATATATTTTAACAATGCAAGACAGACAGATTAATGAAATAATGAGCATGAACAGTACATTCCTCAAGTTTATTCAAAAAGCATGTGGAAACATGAAATTCCTGCTATAGGGAGCCCAGGAAGGGAGCCATTGTGGTGCAGTTCCTTACGTTCGACTTTAAGGAGTTCCAGAGCACCAGAACCTGAAAAGAGAGTGAAGCTTTACCGCAACAATGTTAAATAGGCATGTAGGGCCTTAAACCACAGCAGCCTGGCAAAAATCCCTAAAGCTTACCATCCTGCCGTGGCTAATGTGTCCCACTGACCTGATCCATCCCATCCCAGATTCTCAGTGACCCAAACTATCCTGTCCCAGTGACCTGGTCCACCCAGCTGCCCAAGGTTGGTAAATATTGGGGCTGCTACTGTTTATGCGTCAGGTTTGCCTAGATTGTGTGGATTTTAATTGTGGGTTGTCATAATTTAACCTTGATTGAATTCACTCATAACAGTGTCAATGTGAAAAGGTAGATTTAGTCTCCAGATGGCTGCAGCACAGCCGTGTGTAACTCTGCTGGAGAGGAACAAATCGCAGCCTGAGATGGATGAGCTGCCAGGTGATGCCGAGGTGTGACTCGTATGCAGTAGCATATGAAACCAGCCTTAAGGATTAGAAATAAATGTTACGGTTTTCCTGTGTAGATAAATCTTGCTAGAAATGGTCACATCTGTGCAGTCATTGACCCCTGCCAAAATGTGTGGTTGATTATGTGAAAGGTAAATTGGTTTTGATTGAGCCGTTATCTGGGGAAGAGTGCTTCCCCGTAGAGAGGATAAGGAAGAAAAATCCAATCCTCTTGTCTTCTGAGATCTGTATAGTCAGCCTTAAGACAGCCAGATTCTGGTTGTTAAGGGAATGGCATAGGTAAAGCTGCAGTGAGGTCAAGCTTACTCTTTTATTGGGTGGATTAATTTCAGTGTTGCACTAGAAGAAGCTGAATTTGTGTGGTTTTAACCAGGGGAACTAGACATCACATACATGAGGTCTCTTCCCCGTCTTAAATTCTTTGGAGGTATTCCTAGGGTTGTCTCCTCTTTCACTCTCTTCTCCCTCTTACAAGTTTTTATTCCAAATTGATTGGCCAAGCCATTTAAAACTCCAATAAAAATGTGAGTTTCTGTTTTCTGTGAAACACTTGCCAGTTGTCATCAGCAGGGCTCACATCAAACATTTTAAAAACCTGTTTGAATTTCAGGACGTTCCACTCTTTATTACTACAAGCATGTGCAGGAAGGAACCTTAGAATTCATGTATTTCTGCCGATTAGTTTTTCTGCTGTGATGGTATAATCCTATGTGACATTCCAGTCTGTGACTTCAGGACAGGAAAAACAGCAGGAACATATGAAGTCTGAAGAGCCTGTTTTCATGCAGAATGCCTTCAGCAATAAAAGTGGTATCTCCAGAAATTCACATTTGAGGTGAATTTCTTTTCTGGAAATCTTAGCTTTGCAGCTGTATTACACGCTTTGGGGATTCACAGATCTGGGACTTTACATTGCATTGGCAGAGCTTCTGTTAACCCCATAGTAAGTGTCTTAGGACCCCTAATTTTTGAGTTATGCCCTTGACGAGAAGGGTGGGGGAGGGTTGAGTGATGCACCATTTTTTTTCATCACAGTGTTTCAGAATGTGTTTCCTGTCCATCATTTGCCTACAGATATAGTTTGGCTGGCCCAATAGTGCTGCCGCTTGCTATGCCAGCAGCCTGGAGTTAGGCAGTGGACTCTGGCCGAACGGGGGCTTGGCGGTAGAGGGTAGGTTGGGGGATCCTCAGGATAGCTGTCTTCCTTTTGGGGGGGGGGGCACATCCCACTGTTTGACTGCCACCTAGTGATGGCAGGGCAGCAGTATAGCGGATGGGCAACAGGGAGAAAGGGAGACTGCTGAATGCTGCTGTGGCAGAAAATGGGAAGAAACCCCGCCCCCTTGCAGCCCCTGCATCACCAGCCAAGGCACCCACTAGATACTGGTCCGGGGTTGATGGGTGATGTGATTGGGGGAGTGCTGAATGATGGGGGCTGGAGGGACATTCAAGGAGATTAAAACGTTATGAAAAATTTAAAAAGAAATGTAAGTAGTTTTCCAGATGGGACTCGTTGCAATTTGGATGGGACTTAAATTTTCTCTCCCAGAACTCTGATCTTATTGTGTTTGAAATGATGTAGGATTGAGCCTTCCTGGTGGTGTGGGGGCAGTACATCAGAAGACCAGAGTTCATTTGCTGCATGTGGCATCATTATAGGGTGTGGGTCCGTGGTGTCATTGCTCCCACTCATACCAGTCAAGAAGTGGTATTGGTATCCACTCTGAAGGTAGTCGGTCAGCTGCTTTCCCTGCCAGAGGAAATGTGTCACCTTGGTGGCCCCAGTTGACACAGTGGAGAATGGCAGAACATGGAGGGATCTTAAAAGAAGGTGTAGATCCTGTGTTAATACTTTATTTTTTAATTTTATTTAAAACTTGATGACCGGAAAAGACACACTGAGGCGAGACACGCTTCCAGGTGCGACCCAAGGAAGAGGGAACACTGGAATAAAACAATTTTGCAAACAATTTGAGAAAGCAGAGTGAGTACACAGTAAGCAATAACAGCAAACTAGGAAAAAGGGCAGTACATTTGTGCATTTTACTGAAAAGCAACATGGGTAAAACCTTGAGCATAATCACAATATACAGAACCGCTACATAGGAAATTGGTGTACAAAAGTGATACATGAGAAAAGTAAACTAATAACAAGTCAGAGCAGGGATACTGCCAGTTAGGATAATAGTGTAGGTCTTAACCTAGGCTAGAAGGAGTGCAGCTCTGGGTAGCTGTGGTTGTTTGTATGCAGTGTACACACTGGGGAGATGGAAGGAGTCTGAGGAGTCTTTTTGACTGAAAAAACAGGAGGAAAGGTGAAGATCGGCGGGGAGATTGTTCCACAGTAAGGGCAATCTGTAGGAGGAGGCAGACTGACCCGCAGCCGATAGTGGGCGTGGGATAGCAGAAGTGCGTGGGTCTCTGTGACGCAGGAAGTATGTAGAGGTGGGAGCTTGGGAGAGACAGGAAGAGAGGTGGTGGTGGTGATGGTGGTGGGAGTCCCAAACCAGTACTTGGCAATAAGGGAGGTGGAGTGAACCATTCTTCTCTGGGATAGTGGGGCAAGGGAGAGGGCAGAAAGCAGGGAACAGTGGTGAGTGAGGGGAGGGGCAACATTGGCAAACTGGCAAAAATAAAGGAGAGTATCAAGTTTAGAGAGGGATGCGACAGGATCTGTGCTATAGACAACGTGTGTGTAATCAAGGACCGGCGGGATCATTTTTGTTACATGCTCCTGATGGGTAGGAAGCGATAGACAGTCCTTGTGCCAATATAGGACTGCTAATTTTGGATGGAGTTTAGAACAGGTGGTGTCAATGTGCGTAGAGAAATCTAGGTGGCTGTCCAGCCAGACCCCTAGGTACTTAAAAGCTGTGACGGACTCGAGGGGTGATCCATCCAGAGTAGTGAAAACTGGGGCAGTCTGGAGGGTTGACAATTTCTGCTACATTGGCTGGGAAATGGAGAGAGAGCTTTTGGTTGTATCATTTCAGTAAATGGGAACAGCCTGCTGTTTAAAAGTGAGCCTATTTTGCTGGAAGGAGGTTAGAATAAGTGCTTTTAGGAAAATGATGACAGGCTGAAGTAATAGAAGAAGCAGTCTGGTGCAGGGGTGAGGTTTGCATGACAGGAAATGTAGATGAAACTGGGGCTTAGCTCAAAGGATGTTGGGAACAAGAGAAAGAGGGTGAGGGAATAAAGGGTAGAAGAAACATTTTTTTTTTTTGTGGGTGGAGAAGAAAGGTGGACAATGAAACATATTGAAGAATATGGAGAAAAGATTTCACCACAGTCCCTAGCACTGGTCAGCGTGGAGATTCAGACACTACCAGCTGATCCTGTGGCTCCGAGGGAAAAATATTTTTATTTACAATTTTTGACCAGGAAAGGTACACCAGGCTGTGATTGCTTGTTTCCAGGTGCGTCCTGGCGGGTGGATTGCATGGACCTGTTTTTACTGATGGGGGATATTGGCCATGACACTGGAGGACAAACTTTTCTACCCTTCATTGAGAAGTGCCATGGTGATCTTTTGTTTCTATTTGGACAGTGACTAGGGATGGGCAGAAGGGGCCTCCGCTTGACATCTCATCCGAAGGATGACACGTCAACAGTGTAGCACCCCTTATACTGCACTACAGTATCAGTTATGGGTATTACCCCAAGTACCTAGTGTGGTGCTGGAACCCTCAGCCATCTGGTCTTCTGGCCCCGGAGGTGAGTGTGTTACTTAATGAGCCACTGACACTTCCAACTGAGTAGCAATCTAAAAATATTCAAACTGTGTTTTTATTTGATTTTCAGCTGACTAAAGTATACGGGGGTACAATCTGTCTCTTTTTGAAGACTCTCTCTTCAAGATTAGTTTTTATAATATGTAATGCACACTTATTGGTGTATTTTATAGTTGTATATCTGTTTTTTTCCCTTTTTTTCTATCCAAATGAGATGTATTATCTTGTTTACACATACCACGCACTTTTTTGGCTCCAGATTACAAATCCTCTTTAGTCACTATTTATTTAAATTACTAGACCATTTATTTTCTTTAACCTTTATCAGCTTCTTTATTTTTGAAGAATACTTGAAAACACAAAGAGGTTACTTGTTTTTCTTTTTAAGTTAACAAAAAATCTTATTGAAACACTTGATGAATAATGGTTATTTAAAGGGTAAATAAAGATCCTGGGGAACTGGTACAGTACTAGCCTATAGTAAGGCAGTTACTGATGCCTTTTGCTCCCTAGCTCCTGTTCGAATTCACCCACTCACTCTTTGCCCTAAAAATCCCTGGTTTTATGGGATTTTGAAAGAACTAAGGTGAAGGGGTCAAAGGCTAGAGAGACGCTGGTGTAAATCTGGCCTTTAGGATGATAGGCTTAGATTGATACCACACTACAAAGACTGTCAATCATCAGCCTCTTGTAAGAAGGCAGAATTCCTGTCCAAGGAGATCGCTTTGGCGAGGAACCGACCTGCTCAGCTTTTCCAGGCTGTTGACAGGTTATGCAATGCAATCCAATCCGTCTTCAGACTCTAAGAGCTTTCTCGCAAGATAAATGTGATGAATTTGCTCGGTTCTTTGCTGTGAGATTAGCACCATCAGATCAGAGATCCATGCAGTATCCTCTTATGGGTGCTGCAGTATTCGGTCAGAGATCACTAATCCTCGGTTTGTTTGGTCTGACTTCAGCTGGGTGGAGATATCGTGCAGGTTATCCAGTCTTTGCATCTAACTTACTGTACTCTGGAGCCGGGCCCAACACACCTCCTAGTGGGGTGTATTGAAATGATTGGCCCAGTAGTTGCAGAAATAGTCCGGTGTTCACTGGACACGGGTGTTCCCAGATCCTTTGAAGGAGGTGGTAGTAATACCTCTTCTAAAGAAACCCTCTCTCAACCTGGACTGCCTTGCAAACTACATACCAGTTTCTAACCTGCCCTTTGTGGGCAAGGTTACTGAAAAGGTAGTTGCGACGCAGCTGGAAGTACATTTAAAGCAGCAGTACTACGAAATCAGGAAGTGACCTATCAAAATTCTGCTTTTCGGCTGTAAGCTTGCAGCCACAGTTCCAGTTTCCATACCTGTAAATGTTTTTTTCCAGTCATCTTCAGTTGTTTAGAAATTTGCAATTTATTTTAAGTGTTGTAGCGTTACAACAAACATGGCGGCTGACTAATTTTCAGCTGCGCTTTTTCTACAGGTCACATCACGTCTTTTGACAACAGCAGAATGACCCTCTGCTGACCATTCCCGATGTCCCTACAAGTCATTCACTTGTGCAGTTGGCAGCAGAGGGGGTTCCAGTGCAGCATGCTTACTGGTAGAAATGTAAACAAAAGCAGAGAATAACTGAGCAAATTACTTGGCGATAGTACAATGCGGGTGACAAAGATCACCAGGTATATGATTAGCAGGGCACAAGGAATAAACTGTCAAAAGCGCAATTTTTTTTTTCGTAGTACTGCTGCTTTAACATCTCATGATGTCTGATCCCCTCCAATCTGGATTTAGGAAAAGGCACAGTACTGAGACTGCTCTTGTTTGGGTGCTAAATGATCTCCTATTAGCGAGGGATCGAGGGAGTCATTCCATCTTGGTCATTCTGGATCTCTCTGCAGCATTTGACACTGTAGACCATGGGGTTCTGTTGGAGTGCTTGCGGATCCTCTGTGGACTAACTGGTACAGTCCTCAAATGGTTTCGATCTTTCCTCACTGGCAGATCTCTCAGTGGTTTTTGGGGATCCATTCCTCTGCTCCTGTTCCTCTGTCTTGTGGGGTTCCACATGGTTTTGTTTTGTCCCCCATGTTATTTGCAGTGTATATGTTGCCATTGGGAGACATTATAAAGTGGTTTGGACTGAGCTTTCATTGCTATGTAGATGATACTCGGCTCTACTTGTCCTTCATACCCGGGCTCAATGATACTGTTTCGGTTTTTAATTGTTGCCTTTCAGAGATCCAGTTTTGGAGGAGTTCTAACTGGCTGAAGCTAAATTCTGGAAAAACTGAGGTGTTGGTAGTGGAACCAGGTTGCTGGAGCATGGGGATGCTGGTGGGCAAACAGTCTGGGCTTTTGCTTGGAGGGGACCAGCTGCTGACCTCAAATCAGGTGCAAAATCTAGGCATAATGTTCAACAGTGGCCTAACATTAAAATCACAGGTTTCTGCTGTTGTCATGTCCTCTCTATACCATCTGAGGAACATCGCCTGGACTAAACACCTGATCCCACCGGATGACCTTACGACATTAGTTCATGCTTTTGTGACCTCATGCCTTAACTTCTGCAATGCCCTCTACCTAGGGCTACCAGGTGGTGAGGTCTGTAGATTACAGCAGTTTCAGAATGCTGCAGCCAGGCTGTTGACTAGTTTGCCAAGATCGTATCCCATCACCCCAGTGATCCACAGCCTACACTGGTTGCCTATATACCAGTGGATCTGCTTCACGGTTGGGTTACTTATCTATAAAAGCCTTACACGAACAGGGACCACACTATCTCAAGATTTGCTCCATCACCCCGGTTCACTCCAATCCTCTGACGAAGGATTACTAGAGGTTCCCAGGATCCATCTTAAGTCCTCTTGGGCTCACACATTTGCTTACATGGTACCCACCCTGTGGAATTCTTTACCATGGCTGATCTGAGAAAGTCCAACAGTTGAGAACTTTAGAACTGCTTTAAAGACACACTTATTTCAGACTGCTTTTTTGGATGTTGCTGACATTTAATTATCTCACTACTGACTCAGTTCTTAGAGTGTACTCTTAGTTTTCTGTTTAGAATTATTCTCTGTTAGTCTCAGATATATTTCAGAAATGTACGGCGCTTTGTTCTATGGAATTGTGCTTATAAATAGTGATTGCTTGATTAAGAGCTTGTGTACTGCCTGGAACTAATATTAGTTTTTGAAAACAGTCAGCTTTCACCTTTTATATCTGAGGTACTTTCTCCTTTCCCATGAGTTAATTAGAAGATTTTTTTTACCTGATGTTGGTAGGCATGATATGTGGAACAGCACTATGACTGGCAGCTGATGTATCTAGCTGTGCTTCTCCCATTACATCAACGGCACTGCCTGTGACATCACAGCTACTCAGGAAGAACCAGGGGAATGGATAAGGGGAGTAAAGAAGTATTTTACTAGAGATTTTGCGTGATTTATGGCATATGGCCAGCTTCTGATTTTAGAAATTTTTCCACCCTACACATTTTAAGTTTGTGTTGTACACATGCTCAGAATTGGCAGTGCCATGCAGTGCTAGCAACCATGGCACCCACATTTAATAGAGTGGAAGCAGTAGGGGTAGGGACAGAAGTGTGAACACCAGTATCAGTTTTTTTTTTTTTTTTTTCTTCTGCATCTGGATTTAGTGCTTGTGGAAGATGCTGGATTGACAGCACTTGTACCCGAAGTCCTCTGATGTATAATTTTTATATTTTAGATGATGCAAAGTTGCCACTTAACAAGGCCCTTGTTAGTTGAGTGGTGTATTTGACTTCTTCAAATCTCTCATCTAACATACATAAAAAAGTATTTAAAAAAACTGCCTTTAGAAGTTTGTGGAGCAGCGCCCTCTTACTCTGCCGACCTTTTACATTACGAAACGTGTGAGCACAGGGGCAGTGTTCACGATCGGGACGTGGAAGGGCATCAGGCTCTTGACCCCACAAAGCCTCGATCCCTTTCCTCCTGAAAACCCTGTAATTAAAATGTTTTATTTAGGCATTCTTGAACTCCTGGGGTGGTAGGGGTTCTTTGTATGTTTTGGGGGGCATTTTTCAACAGTCATGAAATGTGCTCTTTTAAGTATGCAAAAGGTGAATGTTCTTTCAGAACAGCATCATCCCACTTGTGCCTTTGTTTCTTGGTTATGAATTTATTGCACTGGAACAGATTGCTACATTCACAGTTCAATGCATTTCCACTCCTGATCTAACCTTTGGCAGGTTGTGGAAAATATAGACTGTTACACCCATCTCTATTATGTTGGGTTTGCTGGTGACTAATTTATGGTGCTTTATCGTCTTAGTACTAGCTCTTGGGGCTTCAGGAGTGAAGACTTTGAGGAGGAGGTGGAAAGTTCTCTTTTATGACTGACAATCAATAGCAAAAAGAGTGAGATGAGAAATGACCTACATATGATTAGAAGAGAATGGGAGTTACTGTGCTGAAGTAGATGGCTTTGGGGTGGATGAAAAGTAAACAATCTTAAGACCTGTGCAGGCAGGCCTCTTTTTTTTTTTTTTTTTTTAGCTGTTTTAATTGTCTCCTCCCAGTGCTTACTCGGCTGTAGAAAAATGCAATCAGTGTGATCGTACAACTTGGTCAGGGGCAGTGTCCCCCCCCCACTTTCTACTTCATAGCAAGTTTATAGTTACATTCAGCAGGCTGTGTCGGCCTTTGCAGGTTAATCAATTTTGCCTGTTTAGCAATGAAAAATGGCTTTTGGGGTTAGTTATAGGGGCACACCAGTACTTTGAAATGCAATTGTTTGTTCATCAAACTACTCTACTTTTGAATTTACAATTTTAGCAAATTATTTTTATTGTAATTTGAAGGAGACTTAATAGAAGATGTTGCAGTACAGGATCTGCAAAATTACATATTTAAATCTATTTTCTTGATATTTGACAATGTTAATGTAGGTCTTTAGTTGTGTCTTACTATGATGGCAGAAGGATACCTTATTCTCCTGGCCATCCCCTCTGGCCAGCAGAGAAAGACCTCCTGTTGGTACCTAGGTCTTGTATGAAGTTCTCAGGTGATGGGGCATTTGGGGTGGCTGACCTGATTTTGTGGAACACCCTTCCCCAGGAGATGAGGGGCCCCTTTGGTGGCCATTTTAAAAAAAAATCTTAACACTTTTTCAATCTAAGTTTTGGGACTGGTTTTTTGACTTAAATGTTTTAATTTAATACTCTATTTTCAGTTTTAATTGATTTTTTTTTTTATTGTGAGGCACGCAGAGCCCAAAGGGATTGGGTGCCATATAAATAAAATTGCCTTGCCTAAAATGCAAGCAGATTGGTTACGTTTTTTCTGTTGAGTGCAATGGAGCATACGGCAAATTAAGTAAGCCTGGCTATTCTGCAAGCACTAAATCACTGGGATTATTAATACAGAGTAGAGGATTAAACGGATGCTTTAAGAAGCAGTTGAGTCACCCCATATGATAAAGGTATCATAGAAACATAGAAAATGTTGGCAGAAAAAGACCACCGGTCCATCCATTCTGTCTAAGTTTCCTATTTAGCCCTGGGACCTACTGTCCTTCCAGCATCTTAGCCCTCCCCATCCTCCCACTCCCAGCTTTTGCTGCCCTGAGCAACCGCTATGCCCTTCATTTTGTCCCAGCTGTGCTTGAATCCACCAACAGTTTTAGCACCTGCCACTTGGGCAGACTGACAGTTCCATGGCTCCACCATCCTTTCTGTAAAATAATACTTCCATATTTCTCTTCTGAGCCTCACTTTTGTCAGTTTCTACTTATGTCCATGTGACCGTGAACTAGTATTGAAGCTAAATGTTTCTCTGCAGTTCACCTTAATTCTTTTTAGGAACTTGAAGGTCTCTGTCATATCTCCCCTCTCCCTTCTGATCTCCACCAAGTACATGTTCAGTGCCTTGAGGTGCTCTTCATAGGACCTGCCCTGTTGACTCTGAATCACTTTTGTTACCCTGCGCTGCACCATATTCAGTCTATGTCTATCCTGCGTGAGGTGAGAACTCCAGAACTGGGTGCAGTACTCCCGGTGTGGACTCACTAAGTATCTATATCGGGGAAGTATTACCTCTTCCCTTCTGCTATCAGTACACCTTCCGATACATCTCAGCATTGTACTCGTACAAACAACAAAGAAACCAGCAGAAGAAGGCCATTTGGTCAATCAAGTCTGCTCATATTGCAGGGTCCACAGCTTGAGCGAATGTCCTTGCCCTCCCTCCTTTCCCACTCCTCCCATCCTACCTACCCATGATCCTTACCGTCCCCTTGTGCCTAGCCCAGCCTCCTTTAAAGCTGCCCACTGTCTTCAACAAGATGACCTCTTCCGGCAGCACATTCCAATTGTCCACCACCCTCTCTGTGAAGAAATGCTCCTGACCTCCCTCCTAAAACCTCCCACCCTCCAGCTTAAGATTGTGCCCCTTCGTGTTATGGTTGCCACTCGGCTTAAAGAGATTCTTCTTATCAACCTTATTCATCCCTTTCAAGTACTTGAAAGTCCCAATCTTGTCCCCTCTTTCTCTCCTGTCTTCCAGGGAGTACATGTTCAGTGCCTTCAACCTCTCCTCGTATGCCTTACCCTGCTTGACCTATCATCCTCTTTGTAGCCCTCCTCTGGACCTTCTCCAGCAGGTTAATGTCCTTTTTGAGGTGTGGGCACCGATACTGAACTCCATACTCTAGATGCGGCCTTACCAGTGACCTGTACAAGGGCAGTATAACCTCCTCTCTCCTACTACTGATCCCCCTAGATATGCATCCCAGCATTTTGTTTGCCTTTGCTGCTGCTTTCTTGCACTGCGTGGAGTGCTTCAGGTCACTAGTGATCATCACTCCCAGGTCCTTCTCCTCCTCTGATACAGATTCTCAGACTCCACCCAGGTAGTACTCTGTCCTGGGATTCTTGGCTCCAGCATGCATAACTTTGTTTTTCTTGGCATTGAAGCCAAGCTACCAGATCCTGGACCACCTCACCAGCTTTTCCAGATTTTTCCAATAGGTCCTGTATCCCTTCAGCTATGTCCATACTCCTGCAGATCTTGGTGTCATCTGGGAATAGGCACATTTTGCCCTTGCTGCCATCCTCAGTGTCATTGATGAAGACATTGAACAACACTGGCACCAGCACTGAGCCTTGTGGCACCCTACTGGTTACGTCTCTGGTGCCAGATAACTCTTCCCCCAATTCTGTCCCTCAGACAGTTTTCCACCCATCTGGCCATCTTTTCCCCAACTCCAAGATCCACAAACTTCTTGATCTACCTTTTGTGGGGCACAGAGTCAAAGGCCTTGCTGAAATCAAGATAGAGGATGTCTACCGCTTGGCCCCTGTCTACTGTCTTAGTGACACAGTCAAAGAAGTCAATCAGATTCGTTTGACACAGTCTCTCTCCCCCCCCCCCCCATGAACCCACGCTGCCTCACATCCTGGAGACCATGCTCCTCTAGATATTCCACCAACCTTTCCTTTAGCATGGTCTCCATGAGCTTGCCCACAATGGAGGTCAGACTGACTGGTCTGTAATTACCTAGGTCATCCTTGGGACCGCTTCTGTGGAGGGACATTACATGTGCTGTTCTCCAGTCCTGCGGTACCATGCCTGACTCCAGTGAACTATTAAATAGGTCTGCCAGTGGCCCTGCCAGCTCCTTAGCCAGTTCCTTTAGTACCCTTGGATGTACTCAGTCCGGGCCTGGTGATTTGTCCACCTTCAATGCCAACAGCCCCTCCCTCGCTCTATCCTCCTCTATTACTACATCTGTGTTCCCCTCCCCCCTGCTCTTCTTTTCCCTCCTGAAGGCACTATAGGCAGTATAGCACAGTGGGTTAAGGCTCTGAGCTACAGATCTGGAGACCTGGGTTTGAATCCCACAGCCACCTAGGTGCATATTGTGTGATCCTGAGTAAGTCACTTAACTTCCTTGTGCTGCCAGGTCGCATCTAGAAAACAAGCTTCGGCTTAGTGTGCTACTCCTGGTTAAACAGTGTTCCCCTTTCCCTTTTTTCTGGTGAAGGCTGAACAGAAGTATTCATTTAGTATGTCTGCTTTTCCCCATTATTCTCCACCCACTCCACCCCTTTCTTAAGCCTAACAATCCCTTCCTTCTTGTCCCTTTTCTCACTTATATAGTGAAAGAAGGCCTTCTCCCCCTTCTTAATTCCTTCAGCTATCTGCAGCTCCTTCTGTGCCTTTGCTTGCTGGACTTCCTTACTTGCCTCATTAGCCAACCTTGGGTAATTTTTCCTTTCCACCTCTCTCTTGGTCTTCCTGAATTTTATATAGGCCAACCTCTTTTCCCTTACTGCCTGGGCAACCCCAGAATTGAACCAGCTGGGCGCATTGGCCCTTGTGTTCTTCCCCCTTACTTCCTTTGCTGTATGTCTTGTTGCACTCACTAGATTGCTTGAGGGAGTCACTGATGATACCTCTAAGGTCCCCTTCCTCAGCCATTGTGCCAAGTCTCACCCCACCCATCCAGTACTCTGTCCTGGAATTTCTGTTCCCCAAGTGCATTACCTTGCACTTTTTTGTATTGAATTTCAGCTGCCAAACCTTAGACCAAACCGCTAGCTTTCATACTTCACTCTGCTTTTCCCTGATTCCTTCGTCACTGTCCACCCTCCCACAGAGCTTGTCATCTGTGAAGAGACGCAGCCTGCCCTGGATACCCTTACCAATGTTGCTAATGAATATATTGAAAAGGACTGGTCCCAGAACAGATCCCTGTGGTACCCTGCTTGTGACCTCCCTCTCTGCTGACTTGGCCCCATTGACTAGAACCCTCTGCTGCCTCCCCTTTAGCAAGTTACCTACCCAGTTTACTATGACCTTAGCCACACCCACATCCTCCATATTCAACAAGCACCTGTGAGGCATCGAGTTGAAAGCCTTGCTGAAGTCTGAGTAGAACAAATACACTGCATGGCCCCTATCCAGTTTCCTTGTCACCTAGTCAAAGAAAACTATCGGGTTAGTCTGATAAGACGTGAGCCTGTTGCTCTTCATGTAGTCCATGAGGTCCTCTTTGACCAATGACTCCAACAGCTTCCATACAATAGAATCACAATACAGCACAATAGTATCATGTGATCTGATTTTATTTATTGAGTCAATCTGATTTACAACCTTTGAGTCAAAGACTTGTTTACAAAGGCTCCTCGTCAGAGTACGATACATCAGTATGCATTCAGTATACAATAATACAAAAGTGGTCAAAAGAAACACAGCACGTGACCAGTACATACAAGGAGGGGGGTGAGGCCTGTACAATTGGCTAGCTGTAAGAGTCCATCTAAGGAGTTTGTACATGACAGCAGACAGTTCAAGGAGATAAGGAGGGAGGTCTGAGCATTTAGTTACAATACAGGCCCAGCGAAGGGGCTTGTACGTGCCGTAATACAGGCAGTCGGGATACCGACTTTGTCATAACACAGTCTGTCTTTTTTTTTTTTTTTCTTTCTTTTTTTTGAGCATAGACAACAGTGGGATACAGAGCACTATGGCTCAAGCTTGCTCTGTGTAGTAAGGGTGATACTGATGGTTTATGTGCACCTGCTGGCATCTACATCCCAGCTCTAATTCAGCGACTGGATCGGGCAGGGCTGGCCAGTGCCAGAATGCCGGGTATTGGAGGTGCTGCACAGCAACCTAGCTTAGAGCACTGGCAGCGGCAGGTAGAGAGTATGTGGTTTTTTAGGGCAGTTTTGAAAGGGCCTAGTTTGGTGACTGAGGTAATGGCCGGGGGGAGTTCACTGTACCATAGTGGGGCTCTATAGGAGAAGGACCTTTGGGCCAGTGAAGTCATGACCCTGGGAACAGCCCATATCAGTTTATTTGCCAAGCGTGTATTTGCTGAGGCATGAGCAGAGTGGAGGGAGGCAGAGACACCAAGGGGGGCTTAGTCCTAGCTGAATTTTTTTTGTTGAGGAAACTTGTTTGGTACTGAACAAGCTTGGTCTTATAGAATGTACCTCTTCTCATATATATGTATATGTGTGTGTGTGTGTGTGTGTGTGTGTGTGTGTGTGTGTATATGTGTGTGTATATATATATATATATATATATATATATATATATATTGTGTGTGTGTGTGTGTGTGTGTGTGTGTGTGTGTGTGTATGTGATATATGTGTGTGTATATATATATATATATATTTATATATTTATACAACATGTGTTTTGGGATAAATGTGGGATAAAATTGATATCTCAGATAGGCGGTGAAGATATCAATGATATCTCCACGTTCCTATACGTCATAGTGATATCTCCATGTTCCTATACGTCATGGTGATATCTCTATGTTCCTATACGTCACTGCAAAGAAAGTGAAAGTATGTTTCACTCTCTTTACAGAGAAGTCTCTCTCTAGTTCCTGCTTCATCCCCAAAAAAAGACACACACACACCTCTCAAACCTATCTGGTTAATCCTGCCGTCATTTGTAATTAAAAATAGTAATGTAAAAGCGGTACCTGGTTGATTATCCCCTGTGCTACCCGACAAATCCTGTAATACTTTCACTTCGCCCCAGAACTGTGAAATGACCGGCGGCATGTAAGCGAGCAGATTACTGGCACCCTTCTATTAAAAAGTAAAGCATGTTATCGGGAGGTAAAGCCAGATTTTCTTTACACTGCAGACACTTATTTTAAAGCTCGGTGCCAGTAATCTGCTCGCTTACATGCCGCTTGTCACGCCACAGTTCTGGGGCTTAAAGTGAAAGTATTACAGGATTTTGTCGGTAGCACAGGGGTAATCAACTCAGGTACCGCTTACATTACTATTTTTAATTACAAATCATACCAAGCTCAATGAAATAACAATATTTCAAAAAAAAAAAACTGTAAATTAACAGGATCAGCTAGATTATTTATTTTAATACAGTATGGAATCTGTGATGTTGCTGAAGATTTGGGGTGGGGTGCTTTTAGTGGATCATGCTACAAAAGCCCAAAACACATGTCACATAACAGAAATGACATGGTTCGCATATCTTCACCGAGGCCACGAAATCAAGATATCATTGGCTCTCTCGTGAAGATACAATATGATATTTTCACTGTCCATGTCATATCCCATATATATATATATATATATATATTCTATATATGGGCGAGGGGCAACTATACACAACGAGACTGTTTCTATGACATTGTTGAGATGACAGCATATGGATCTCGAGAGTGAAGCTCAAGAGGTTCATGCCACCATCTCAACCCCGAGATGGAAACATGCCGACCTGTGTCTGGTTGTCCATATTATATATTTAGTGTATAGTCTCGCATCCACCCCTCACCACCACCATATACACACACACACACACACACATTTACTACTCTGCCAGTATTGTTAACGAAAAAAGAAAATGCACTTCACTCTTAGCTGCTAAATACCCACCCATTCTCCAGTCCAGTATTCCCTAAAAATGTTACATAAATCATTTTTTTATGTGGGTGACCTGGAATTGGGGACCAAGCCTGGAAGCTGGGATCATGTTCAGCCCTGTGCTGGAGAGTGCTGCTGAGTGCAGTGTGAGCCAGCCTGGAGAGGAAGGTGCCCAACTCCAGCATTGTAACAGCCCCTCTCGGTGGGTCAGAAAGCTTGCTCCTTCAAAGGGTATGTCGGCTCAGTGTGGGCTGCAGTGTATGAGGCCAACAGAGGCTACTTTGGTGCTGTAAGATGAGGGAGGACATTTATGGTGCTGTAAGATCCCAGTGCTGTCAGGATAATGTCCACTGTTCCTCCAGCCCCTGAACCACGAGTCTGATACCTGCCATTGGATCTTGTTGCATCGATTGGTGGGGGGGATTATGGCCTTCCCCTCAAGCCCCAGCCTTGGAGGGCAAGACATGGGGACAGCAAACAAATAAAGTGAGTGTGGGAGGTTAGGGTTGGGGGTGGCTTGAATTCTGTATTTGTTTAAAAAAAATACTGGCAGACTGATGTCCATGTGATGGAGGGATAATTTGGATACCAATATAGAGATGCAGCTGGCACCTAGTTAGTAATGTAAAAGGTTGATGTACTCTAGTAGTGACATTACAGCTCTTGTACATTGCCTTCTGAAGTTGTACCATAGTAGTTGCATCACCACTATGGAACAACATGGCTTTTGAGTGTATGGATTTCCATAGACACCAGACCCTACCCATATACTGTATTAAAATGCATATGTAGAGGTGGAAAACACTGAAATGGAAGATGCTGCATAATACCTTTTGTAATGGGTTCAGTGAGTATCCTTCGACAATCAGGTGGCCACCTGTCTAGATGCGGTACAAATCTTTCGTATCCATGTTAGCCATAGTGAGCAGTTTCCTCTGCATCCAGTGCACTGTAAGAGGGATTGAAGTTTAATGGATATGTAACAAGGTGAGTAGGTGCTTGTCCTTTCAGCTCATTATCTGATATTTTTATTCATCTAGTTATAAGGTGTAGAGTCATGGAGAACTTAACAATTACGCAGTAAAAACATGAACCTATTGACAACTGCTAATAGTAGCAGTGATCCAAGTAAGGATCAACCCACAACAGAGCGTGGGTTACTGGAGAATAAATCCCCGGGGGGAGGGGGGTTAGCATGGGCTGCAGGCTGACTGCCTCCAACCTCTTGGGTGTGGATTAACTTCCCAGTTAATCCATGCTCTGGAGTGGGTTAATTAACTTGTAACATGGCTCTCCACAGGTCTGTCCCTCTGACTGCTTCCTGTGGCTGCCTACGGTGGTGCAGTCTGAGTGCGTGGGAGCAACTGAAAGTGGCATTGGGACCAATAAGAATGGAGCCATGTACAATGCCTGAAGCGGCAGTAACACTGACAGCGAGCCACTGACCAGTCAGCAGCGGTGAGGGCTTTGGTTACTGGAATGATGTGCAATTCCTGAAGCGCCACTTGCACAGACAGTGAGGAGTGACCCACCGAGCAGCCAGCAGTGGTGAAGGCTTTGCTTCACGGGAGGACCTGACACACACACACACACACACACACACACACACACACGGAAACCAGAGAGACACAGTAGCAGCATTGTAGGGGTATTGTTTCATTGGGGGGGGCACAGAGACGCTCATATTCACAACAGCATTTCACTCCTCCCGGTTTGCCGACAGTCGCACTCGCTCTGGACTGCAGTCACTCACTTAAGTCGCGCCCACGCTCGCACCGCGGTCCCAATAGCCCCCACACACACACACACATCACTATCCTGATGCCAACCATATAGATTCATTCTCCCAAGCGCGGATTACTGTGGAATTAATCCATGGTCAGGTGATCTCTCTTCACTAATCAGCAGTGGACATTCTCCATAGCCATGTTATAATAAATATTCTGGAATGCTAAATAAAAAGTTCAGACTTATTACTCTCATATAGATTGGGAATTCTTTAGTGACAAGGCCACTTGAGCCAGTGATATAGGCAGTTTTTGGGAACACTCAAATGATGGGTTGCACACCAGGTTTTCAAAGTTTAAAACATAAATGGCCTTTATTCAGCAGGTTCACAAACAGAAAGTAAATGGGGAATGGGGAATAATGCATAGGCGACTGCATGTTATAAAGGTTTTTTTTTTTACATACCCAAAGTGTGTGACCCATTAATCTCAAGAATGAAGCCCTGGGTGTGTAACAAAAAAAAAAAAAAAAAAACTTCATACGCACACAGTAGCTTATAGTTTGTTTTTTTCATACTAACTGGTGCAGGAACTTAGAGTGGCATGTTTCCCATAGTGGTACTGTAAGTGAAAGTGAAAGTGAAGCAGGAGTACTCCAGATACCATAATAACTGGGTATGACATCATACCCGGTTATCATGGCATTTGATCACACTGATAATCAATGCGATGAAGTGGGTCACCAGTTATTATATGCAGAATAATAGCTGGATAGGGAGTTATAATGAGAATTGTACCCCCCGAGGTGTGGGTGCCACATAAACCCCGAAACTGAAGTTTGAGGGGTTTATAAAGGCATCCCACACTTAGGGTGCATGTAAAATTCAAATTTTAGACAACTACCCAACCTTTATTTTATATAATTGCTGGGGATCGTTTTTTTTGCCACAGCATGGATTCGTCCCGGGGAAATGGTGTCAGACAAACCTTGTGGAGTTTTATGACTGGGTGACGAGTGCCTTGGACCTGGGTAGACCAGTGGACATCCTCTTTCTTGACTTCAGCAAGGCATTTGACTCTGTTCTTCATGGGGGCCTATTGGATAATCTGGGAGAAATGGGGGTGGGGAACCATATGATCAGATGGATAAGCAATTGGCTCCAGAACCGAACCCAGAGGCTTGTTGTTGGCGGGATAGTCTCATCCCCAAGGACGGTCAGGGGATCGGTCCTTGGGCCCTTCTGTTCAATGCCTACGCCTGTGGCATAAGGGAAGGCATCAGGAGTGAGATAAGTCTCTTTATGGATGACTCACAACTGGGGTGTGGGGTGGATGGGGAGGAGGGAGGGTGGCCTACAGGGGACCTGGAGGCTCTGGAAAGGTGGTCTAGAAAGCGGAAGCTGAGGTGCAATGCAGGGAAATGCAAAGTACTGCACCTGGGAGCCAGAAACCCTTGCCAAGTGTACACCCTGTGGGGATGCTACAAGTCTCGATGGCAGAGAGGGACGTGGGGGTGGTGGTGGATGTCAAGATGAACAACTTGGAGACTTGTAGGAGGGCAGCAGCAAAGGTCAACAGGATGCTTGGATGCATCGCTAGGGGGCTTACTTCCAGGAGGAGGGAAGTGATACTCCCACTGTATAACTGCTTGGTGAGGCCGCATCTCAAGTACTGCGTGCAGTTTTGGAGGCCACATTTAAAGAGGGTCATTGAACTCCTGGAGAGGGTCCAGAGGAGGACAACCAAAATAATTTGGGACTTGGGGAATAGGACCTATGGGGAGAGGCTCGAAGAGCTAAATATGTACACATTGGAAGAGAGAAGGGACCAGGGGGACACGATAGAGGTCTTCAGGTACATGAAGGATAAATAGGGGAGGAGCAGTCAGGGTGCTCCAGAAGGAAAGGGGGCAACTAGAGGGCATGGGTGGAAGCTGGAGGGGAGGAGATTCAGGGGAGAAAGGAGGAGGTGCTACTTCACTGAGAGGGTGGTGGAGCCATGGAATGCACTGCCCAGGGGGCTGGTGGAGGCAGAAACGGTGGAGGGGTTCAAGAGGGGGTGGGTCAGGTACAGGGGAAGGGTTCTGGAAGCAAAAACCAGTGCAGCGAGAATATCTGGGACTGGGAAGGGAGAAGCCGGAGAGGGAGAGGGGGGCAGCAAGGTCAGCTCCCAGGGTGGGGCCCGACCAAATGAGCAGATACGAAAGACCATTAGGCCTATTCTGCTGGCATTTTAGTATGTTAGTATGTTAGCAGTTATATAAAATAAACAGACATCACTAGGAAGCAGCGGACCAGTCAGGTTTCAGCGTGGTCCGTAGTAGCTTGCAAAATAAAAAAAATAACCAGTAATTATATACAGTTTCCTGACAGTTTAAATGTAACAGTGATACATTCAGCATACAAAAAGAAGCATAGAAACATAGAAGTTGATGGCAGATAAGGACTGCAAGGCCCATCCAGTCTGCCCATTTCTTTTTCTTTTTTTTTTTTTTGTGAAATTTCTGTTTCTACTCCCTCCTGCCCACACAGAGCCGTTCTCTCTGGAGCACCCATGAAGTCCTGCCCCTGCCCGCGCCCTTCCTACTCACCTCAGGTCCCTTCATCAAGCCACGGAATACCCCTCGGGCGGGGTCGGGTCAGGGGGCCCCCCGAAATCTTGGGATCTTGTTCAGGTCCTGGGTTGTGGACGGGCGCTGGCACATTAGGACCCTGGCTCGGTGCTCCTTCATCCAGGCTCTGTGGGGATCCATTTTTCCGGTTTTCTCTCCCCGCTGCGTGCCTACGCGTCCAGGCATCCGCTGGCGTCAGCAGCGTACCCCCACTCCTCCCACGAAGGAGCAGCCTCTGGGGCTGATAGGCTGCCGGCCTCGCCAGCAGCCAATCGAGGCCCCCTTGAGACTGACTTGCTGTTGCTCTCCCCAGTCTCCACCAGGGGTCGCCACAGCTGTGATATGGAATCCCTCTCCCCGGAGAAGGCGAGCTGTCCTCGGACGCCCAGCCTGTCTCCCCTGGTCAGCCCCCCGACGATCCGGAGCTCGCCTCCCCGAACCCGGTCGCTGGTGGCACGAGGTGTGGCGTCCGCGCTCAACCTCAGCGCCACCGGGTCGGACTCATTTCTTTTTCTGCCTTGTGAATGTGCCATAGGCCTTTACCCTGTCAATGGCCTATCTATTCATACTCATCTATATTGCTCCCTTTTGTCTATTCCATGCTTGTTTGAAGCCCTGCACTGTATTCGTATCCACCACTTCCTGAGGTAGGTTGTTCCATGCATCCACCACCCTTTCTGTGAAAAAGAACTTCCTCACATTACCCCTTAATTGGCCTCCCTCTAATCTCATGCTGTGTCCTCTTATCCTGCTGTTTTTCTTATATTGAAACATGTTAGTCTTTTTCACCTTGTTAATGCCCTTAAGGTGTTTGAATGTTTCGATCATATCACACCTCTCCATCCTTTACTCTAGGTCATACATATTGAAAGGAACACAAAAACCAACAGGTTTACTAATCTTTGTGATCTTAGTTCTCCCTCATAACTTTCTCTCGTTCTCTGTTTCTACTTTGTGTGTGTTCCGCATTCACACTGCAGATTCAGGGCTGCCCTACCAATGTTCCAGCAGGCCCCCTGAATAAAAAAGGTTCACCTGAGCTGTCCAGCTGCTATCTAGACCACCTGGATTCGCACAGCAAGCCAGGACGCCTGGTGCTAAATAGCGAGTTGGGGTTCTGGTGTCCATCTTGGGTACCTCCTGCCTGGGGCAGTAAGGGCACCGCCTTCCATTGCATGACCTCTCCATGGTAATCCAGGGGTGGTGGATGTTGTGCTGGAAGGAATGAGTGGTCCATTGTGAAGCGACTTTACATTGGCACACATCTGTTCGCCAGGCAGCCCTGACATGCGGAATGCTGGTTCACTCCACAGGAGCATGCCCTGTAGGATGGATAAGGGGCGGGTATGGGGCAGATACATGGGAGGGTATGTGCCTGGTTGATGAAGCATGGTCTGATGATTAACTGTGAGAACATCTGGGCTTGGAAACCAGAGACCTGGTGTTTAACACCCGTGCACCCCCCCCCCTTCAATTTAAAGGATAGAAAACCCAAATCAGTTAAAAGTCAAAGTGGTTTAGCCAGCGGATGGTACATACCTGGAATGGGCTCCCTCCAGAGGTGGTAAGTAGCTCAAACACACACCTCTTTAAGACAAAACTAGAGTAGTTATTTAGAGAACAAGGACATCTGTACACCATATGAACATATGACGAGCATAACGGACGAAAGTCTATATCGGCTGTGTATATACCTGTGATACCTATGATATGATAAACCGGGACAGATGAAGTCCCCTCGCCCCACTGTACCCACCTGGGTTACCTGGCCTGCTTGCCTGCTTTTCCTTTCGAGATTCTCTCTCTGGTCTCATTTCAGTCAAGCAAAGTATATCCTTGGAGGCCTGGTCCTCCTCTGAGGAACCACCTGTGGGGGACAAGTCACAGGTTACTGGTTCAGGAGCCAGAGTTAGGAGCAAGTGAAGGCAGGAAGGAGGGTCCATTAATGGTGGGTTCCAAGGGCAGGAAAGGACCATCGGCTGGGTGAGCACGAAGCTCTAGTAGCATCATGAAAACTGGATTAGCCCCTATATCCCTCCTTAAAAGCAGACTGCACCCTTTCCCAGTTTAAATCTGCTCTCTTCTCCTCCCTCTCCTTATCTGGATCTGTTGACACTAAATGAGCTACTGTAAACTGTTAATTGTGAAGTGATATTGTTAATTGTTTTTAGTGACGCCCACAGCTTGAGCATGGCAGCACTGAAATGTAATAAACAAGTTAGCGAATCATATAGTATAGCATGTCTTTATCTGAAGTGCTGGAAGTATTGCCCTTCCTCAGTGTTGAATTGTACTGTATTCACCTGTTTCGTTTCCTGTCGATGCTGACTCTAAACCCTTTGTAAATAGGCCCTGCCTAAAGGGTTTTACGTGGAATAAATAAATATCAGGTTAACTGAACAGTAAAAAATTCATAATGACCAAATTTCTTAGTTAGTGGTGACTGGGAACATAAACAAGTTAGCCAAATTCAATTTACTGTAACCATTGGCGATGGTGGCGATCATTAGCACATACCCAGTTTAGAAGTTGGAAGTAGGGTCCCAGGTCAGGTCTGGAGGTGCTAGAAACAGAAAGCTTAATAAGGTTGGGCAACTCCTTGCACAGGTGCCTGGCAGCTCAAACTATTAAGCCCTCATCTGAATGGAATTCCAGTATCCTGAGCATGCATGGCAAGCCCTCTTAAAAGGGCCCAACCCCAGAAATACTTCCCTATATCTCTGCCAGGGCAGCCTCGTGTGGTGGCCTGTGGAGCTGATGGTTGTAGGGACTATACACACTGTCAGACTTGTTTATGTGTAGTATATGTGCATGATTCCTAGTAGGCTGGAGAATACCTGAAATGATATCATCTCACTTACATAGAAGCAGAAAAATGCTGCCGATAAGACTGAATGGACTGCAGGTCTTTATCATCATCATCACTAGTTGTGTAATGGCAGCACTATGCATCATTATGCAGGGCGTCTGAGCCATCCTGCTGGAGAAGCGGTAGCGCTACCATCAGCAACGGTGACCGCCTGGGTTTGGGATGGAACTGGAGCATCAGAGGGACAGCTGGGGAGGGAGGGGGTAGGATCAGCATCCATTGGACTGCTCTCCTCTGGGGAGGGGGGTTGTGGTGCTTGGCAATAGGGTAACTCCTATCAGAGGCTGGGAATACACCAGTCAGGGACTGCACAAAGCTGGGTGGAGGCGTCGGTGGATGTCGGGCCACTGCGTGTGGGAGCACAGATAGCTGTGCTTTTCCCGTCATTGCATGGCTGCACCTCCGGGGAAGCATGAGGAGTAGAAAAAAAAACTGTAATGGCAGCAGGTTGCTGCCCAAGACTGCAGCCTACACTTTGCTGCCAAAACAACACCAGCATAAGTCTCAGGCAGGGTCTCGAGGTGATCTTGGTCTCTCCCTGCAGGGAGCCCCTCTGTGAGGGGAAGGTCATGGTTCTCCAGGACCAGGCAGCTGGGGGAGTGCAGGGATTCCTGTGGCATATAAGAGGTACATCTCCACCCTGACTGGAAAGCTATAGAAGTAGAATTTGAAAAAAATGCAGGGACTCTGAATTCATGTTTGAATGTCAGACTTCCAGTTTGCATTATAGAGTCTGAGTAGCATTGCAAAGATTACCCACTTGGCACTCCAGGGGAACGCCAGCTGATCTTGGATTGACCATCATTTAAGTACTGGGCACAGTCAAGAGCAGCAGAAGTCATCCAGAAACACTGACAGTGTCCTAATCCTTTTAAGAACGTTTGAGCAGGGTTCATTTGAGGGTGGTGAGCATACCAGTTACACATACTGTAGTTTTCAGTGTTGAAACAACTAGTTTTTCCTTGTTGTTGCTAGACCAGCATACTTGGGGCACAGTTTGTACCTGAAGAGGTTTTGGCTGCTGGCTTTCTCAATGGCACTGCACTAGCATTTGGTGTTTTTACCTGGGAGAACGAGGTTCATGTTCTTACTTTAGTTTCCTACCGTGGGACTCATACCTCTCAAGTGTCCCTCATTACGAGGGACATCCCTCATTTTGCCCCTTAAAATTGCTCTGTCCCTCATCCGTCCCTCATGGAAAAGGTGCTGCCCACACAGAGAATGTGCTGTAAATTCAGATTTTAAAGCAGAGACTCTAAATATTCTAAAATATTACATCCAAAATAAACCTTGTACAAGTAAACACTATGGTTTTCACAGTGTTCTGAACTTGTATCTCCATGTTTGAGGATGTGTCCCTCATTCTGTGTCTGTGTCCCTCATTGTCCCTCATTTTGAGTGTCCAAAAATGTCCATGTCCCTCATTTCAGTGACAAAAGGTTGAGAGGTATGGTGGGACTGGTGGTGGTGGTGGTGGTGGTGGTGGTGGTGGTGGTGGTTGTGGTGAGTGTGAATGTATCCTGGAGGTGACGTCCTTCACTCCTAGGAAGGTAGAGTGTTTACCGCCCAATATCTGAGATCCCTCCCCACTAGCTAAACAGAGTGATACTTAACTGAACTATCCAACATTTGGCTCCATCGTGCTCTAGCCCATAACACTCTTTGCCATGAAGCTTGTTCTGTATTTGTGTCTGCAGATGGTCTATCAGTCCTGTCCCACCTCCCCCTACCTGCAATCACTTCCTTGGAACTGGCTGCCCCCGAGATCCCCCATGAATCCATGAATTCCTCTCATGGCAGAGTGGAGAGAGGAAGAGCCAGCCTTCCATCCCTGGAGAACACACCTGGATGGGGAACAGTGATACGATGGTGACGTGGGTCAGGGAAAGGTAGGTGGGGCTCCATGAAACCTGAGCCACTTTTTCCGTTCTCTTGAACCTCTCCTGCAACGTGCATGACAGGATGTGCTGTGTAAAGGCGCACATGTCCTGCCTGAAAATGATGGCACCCTCTCTTCTCTTCTGTACTTTTGCTACTGCTAAGCCTCCACTTGGTGGCAGTGAAGAGCAGGGCCACGAACCTCCCCTCTCTGAGAGAGGAGAGCAGTCTTCTGGATGTTTGATAGTTTCACTCCCTGGCTGACCCGTGACAACCGCCGTTCGCTTCCAAACCTGGGTCACCAGCATGCCAGCAGGTGTAGCGACCATTCAACTCTCTGTGATTCTGGGCTGGCCTCCTTAACACTAAAGTTGCTTGACACTGCTCTCCACCTCATTTGGTTATCAACATTTTTCTGTGACTGGTATCTGTATTTATTGTTACTTTTTTTGTCTTTATTTATTGTGCCTACCATCATGTGGGGCCATCTCATGATTTAAAATTTATATCCCTTATTCTGCTGCGATCACATTTTTCTTGATTGTACACTGTTTTCCTTTTGTTGTCCCCCCCACACACACACACACACACACACACACACACACACACACACACACACACACCTGGAAACAAGCCTTAGCTTACTGCATCTCTCCTGGTCACCAGTTTTTAAATAAGTAAACATCTGTGCTTTCTGTGTGCCAGCAGACCACAGTGATATTAGCATCAGCTGTGAAGGAATTCCCTTGCTTGCCCACCTGGACAGAAAGTGGTGTGGTCATGGCTCCTTGATAATGGGGGTGAGAAACAGGAGAGAATGGTGGGGGCCCTCAAAAAAAAAAAAAGTCATATTAGGATATTGGGAGGACATTTTACTGTAAATTCGCTGTACAACAAAAGAAATTGGTGGTTAGATCAGTTCCTTTTTCAGAAGGAGGAAACTGAATAGGAAGTTGTGTCATTTTAGAGTCGTAGAGCTTATTTACAGAAAGTGACATTGTTTTTTAATGTTGACATTTCGTTTCACTTATCCTGTGGATTAGTGTCCTGGGGGGAAAAATGTTAAAACAAACATTGTGATTCTGTCTGTGTAACGTTGAGCATCTGCACAACATGCTGTGACCAGGGTTCGTTTTTTTTGTGCCTAGGACCGTGGGAGTGAGGGTGGGCAAGGAGGGCTCCAGGTGTTCGCTCAGCAGATGGAACAAATCAGTTTGGAGCTGGTGGTTAGTTTGGCAACTAGCTTTCAACATCTGGTAGCCAAATCAGTATTTTTTTTTTTTTTTTGAGGCTGTTCTTTTTAAGGGCTCAAAAATCATTTTGTGGGCAGGTAGCTAGCTGGCCGGTAACTTTCAAAATCTAGTGGCCAAATCCTAGCCTCTCCAGGTGACTCTGGATAGAAACATAGACAATAACAGAAAAAGACCTTGAGACCCATCTATTCTGCTCAATCCTATCTATTGGATGTTGTGAGTGCCCTAGTGGTCACTCACACCCCATCCCTCATGCCATCCTCTGTACCTACTTATACTGTCTCAATATGCCTGCCCCACAGGTGCTTTAATCCCATTGCTGTTTTGGTTCAGACCTCTTCCCTTGGCAACTTATTCCACTTATCTGTCTGCCTCTCTGTGAAAGAAATACTTGGACATCCTTTCCGAAGCTTGCCACACACCAGTTTTCCAGAGCTCCCCCTTGTGACCATGTCCACACTCACTGTGATCAGATTCCTGCTGTCTATCCCATTTATCCAATGTAGACATTTATAGGTCTCTGGCATGTTACCCCTCTTTCTTGACCTGGAGCGTGTACATGTTCAGATCCATTAGCCCTTCCTCCTAGGGCTTCCCGTGCTGACCTTGAATTATCTTGGTGACCTTTCATTGCACCTCCTCTACTCTATCCCTGTCCTTCCTCCAGTGCGGACTCTAGAACTGAACACAGTACTCCCAAGTGTGGCAGCATCAGGGATTTGTACAGGAGCAGGATCCCCGCTCGTCTTCTGCTGCTGATGCCCCTGCCTTTGCATCCCAGCGTTTTATTTGCCCTCCTCACTGCTCCATTGCACTATGCAGATGTTCAGTTTGTCTGTAATTATTGCCCCAGGTCCCTCTTTTCAGTTGTATCTTCTGTCTTTACACACCCATCCTGTACCCCATTCTCAGATTCCAGGCCCCTATGTGCTGGACCTTGTATGTACTTTTTGCATTAACATTCAGCTGCTGCTACCAGACTCTGGACCATTTCTCTGGTTTATCCAGATCCTTCCTCAGTGCCCTTTTGTATTCCTGGTTGTTCACTCTGCTGCAGATTTTGGTATCATCCGCTGACTGATCTTTTCCTGGATCCCCTCCCCAGTGTCTCGTATGAAAACATTAAAAAGGATTGGGCTTAGGACCAGTCCCTGGTGAACACCACTTGTGACCACCCTAACGTCTGAGAAGTCCCAATTTTTTATTTATTTTTTTTATTTTGTTGTTTAACCAGGTATAGCACACTAAGCTGAAAGCTTTTTTGCAGGAGCGACCTGAGAGCACAAGGAGGTTAAGTGACTTGCTCAGGGTCACACAGTATGCAAGTGGAAGCTGTGGGATTCAAACCCAGGTCTGGTCTGCTGGATGTCACCAGATTTGCAGCTCAGAGCCTTAGACTACTGCGCTATACTGCCTCCCGATTTATTTAATATGACTGTCTGCATCTTTCCACTGATCCAGTTCCTGACCCACACCGTAACTCTCCCATTCAAGCTGTTTCAATCTTTTTTTTTTTTTTTAATAACCATCCTTTCATGTGGGTCTGAATCAAATGCTTTGCCCCAGTCCCGATGAAGCTCAACAAGTGGAAGTGAAATGCTGCTGTCTGCAGACTGTGGTTCCTTCTGTTGCTGTATTGTCTGTGTTTACACTGTGCTTACTGCTTAATATGAACATTTTTTTTTCCCATTGAGCTTTTTGTCCATCGAGGCCACCTCTGCCTGCTTCAAGCTTCAATCTAGCAGTCCCAATCGCCGCACCCCCTGCCATCCCTCCGACAGGGATCCACCTGGGGAGGGAGACATGAGGATGCCAGTGTCATTATTTATGGTCTCCTGTGCACATAGGTTTTCTGTGTTTTTTTCTTTCACCCGCCCCCCGATGCCCTGGTCTGTGGTTAGCATCCCCATGCACACCGCCTCGTTCATATGTAGTGACATCCTGCGGTGGGGGAGACGGAATCCCTTGGCCCACCGTAGGGGTCGCCACAACGCCACATCTAGGGTGCCTCCCCTCCCTCCCCTGGTTGGCAGTGCTTATCTCCCGCCCCCCACCCACTGACTCCTCTGGGTCCCTTCTGAACCCAGGTTGTCTATACAGAACTGCTTAGCGCTTCCGTTGGGCTATCAGGCGGCTGATGTAACATTTTTGATACCAAATAAAGGAGACAACTTTGTAAGCACAATCAAAGTGGCAGTAGGTGAATTCATATGAACATAGTATGTGTCTGTTTGGAGTGGGTGCACCTTAAGTGAGTATCTAGGAAATCCACTAGTCTTTCCTTTATTGTGGCCTGCAGCGTCTTACAAACTGTGGACGCGGTCAGGCTTACTGCAGTACTGTAGCTCCCTTGCTTGTCCATTTCCCACTCTAATGCAGAGCTACAGCATTTGCTACCCACCAGTCCTCTGGCACCACCCATTAGTCCAGAGAGCTGTTGAGGAGATCCACCAAGAGTGTGGCCATTTCTTTGTGTTTATTTTACCATTGTAAGATGCAGTATGTCCGGGCCCATTAATATAGCCACGTTAGAGCTTTAAGACCCATAACACCATCTCCTCAGTACTGGCTTTGTTGGTTCCATGTTAATCGTATCCCCACTCCCCTTTAGCCCCTTGCGCACATTCCAGTAAAAGTCACTTATCCTCCACTGTCCATACTGAGCAGAGATACTCACTCATGGAGTATGCCTGCTTTTGCCTTTTCTCCTCCCTGCCCCCACCCCCTTTTTTCTCAGTCTGGTAGCTAATTTCTTCCTTGGACCCTTCACTTTTTTTGATGTAATGGGCAAATGTTTCGTCCCCCTATTTTACTCTCTTCACTGTCCTCGGCTGTCTGTCTGACTTTGCCTGTCCCACTTTAATGTTGGCCTCCCTCATACTGTTCATGTACACTTTTCTGTTGTCTTCTGTCAGTCTGGCCTTCCAGTTTTTTGAAGGCCCTTCTTTTCTCCCTCATTGCCTCCACTACCGCCTTTGTGTACCACAGTTTTCTTTTTCTTCTCTTGTTTTCATCTACTGTCCTACTACAAAGACATGTAGCATTCAGTAACCCCTGTATAATTTGACCCCATGTGCTGTCTACCCCCGCTGCATCTCCCACCCTATACTAGTTTTCCTCTGAGTAGCTGCCATATCTTGGTAAAACTGGCCCTCTTGAAGTCCTGTACTTTTTTAGTGATGTTTTGTTTTCTCCTTCAGCCTTATTTGTAATGACACCATCTGCTGACAGTATTGCACTATAAAAGCATTACACAGAGCCGGAACGGAGTCCTTTATGTTCCAAAGTTAGCTTTTCTTGCATATTTTTGATGCGTCTTTTGAGAATACTGGGAGACTGCATAGCCTAGAGGTTAGAGTCCCAAGCAGCAAACTTGTAGACCCAGTAGTCCTGGATTTGAATCCCACAACTTCTGCTTGCATACTGTATGACCCTGAGAAAACCATTTAACCTTCCTGTGCTCCTGGGTTCCACCTGGAAATGAGCTTTGCCTCAGGCAGGCAGGACCCACAGCTCAGCACCATGGACGTGGGGGAGGGAGGTGTGCACTAGTCCCTTAACAAAAGGAAAGGGTCCTACAAGAGCTCGATAAGCTCAGGGTGGACAAGGCAATGGGACCTGATGGCATACATCTCAGGGTACTAAAGGAGCTAAGGGTGGAACTAGCAGAGCTATTATCGGAACTGTTTAGTGAGTCGCTGAGCACAGGAGAGGTCCCAGAAGACTGGAGAAGGTCTCCTGTGATCCTGCTCCACAAAGAGTGGTAGCAGGGAGGAGGCAGGGAACTACAGACCAGTCAGTCTTACCTCAGTAGTGGGCAAGATTATGGAGGCACTCCTTAAGGAAAGGATAGTGCAACACCTGGAATTCATAGGAGCACAGAATCCAAGACAGCATGGGTTTGCAAAAGGAAGGTCCTGTCAAACTAATCTTGTAGATTTCTTTGATTGGGTAACCAGAATGGTAGACCAAGGGGGGAAGCAGTTGATGTCGCCTACCTTGACTTCAGCAAATTTTTTGATACTGTTCCACATAGAAGATTGATTAATAAGCTGGGTAGGCTCGGGGTGGATCAGAAGTTGGTCAGTTGGGTGGCAAACTAGTTGACAGGCAGAAAACAGAGAGTGGTGGTAAACGGTATACAGTAAGAAGAGATACAAGTCACAAGTGGGGTACTTCAGGGATCAGTCCTCTTCAATATCTTAATCAGTGACATTGCAGATGGACTGGAGGGTAAAGTTTGTCTATTTGCAGATGACACCAAGATCTGCAACAGAGTAGATGATCCAGATGGGGTGGGCAGAATGAGAAGAGATCTGGATAAACTAGCAAAATTGTCGAAAACGTGGCAACTGGGGTTTAATGCAAAGAAGTGCAAGATCATGCACATAGGGAAGAGAAACCCTGAAGCCACCTATAGGCTGGGAGGGGAGTTGCTGGCAGTCACAAGGGAAGAAAGAGACTTGGGCATCATCATCACCGATGACCTGAAATCAACCAAGCAGCCACTAAAGCAGTAGGTAAGGCTGGGGGATGTTAGGGTGTATTAGTAGGGTATCACAAGTCAGAAGAGGGAGGTAATAATCCCTCTTTACAAGACACTGGTTAGGCCCCATCTGGAGTACTGCGTGCAGTACTGGAGGCCACACCTTCACAAGAACATTAACCAAATTGAAGCAGTCCAGAGAAGGGCAACCAAAATGGTGCAGGGACTGCATCAGAAAACATATGAGGACAGATTAATGGAGCTGAATATGTATACCCTAGAGCAAAGGAGGGAGAGAATTGATATGATTGAAACATTCAAACACCTTAAGGGCATTAACAAAGTGAAAGAGTCTAACATGCATGTTTCAAGATCAGAAAAATAGCAGGACAAGAGGACACAGCATGAGATTAGTGGGAGGCCGATTAAGGGATAATGTGAGGAAGTTCTTTTTCACAGAAAGGGTGGTGGATGCATGGAACAGCCTACCTCAGGAAGTGGTGGATAGGAATACAGTACAGGGCTTCAAACAGGCATGGGATAAGCATGAGAGAGCACTACAGATGAGTATGAATAAATAGGCCATTGACAGAGCAAAGGCCGATGGCACATTCATAAGGTAGAAAAAGAAATGGGCAGACTGGATGGGCCTTGCGGTCCTTGTCTGCCATCAACTTCTATGTTTCTATGTTTGTGTGCCTTTCCCAGCTAAAAATTCTAAAATGAAAATGACCAAGGCAAAGAGGTCAGAGGGAGAGTGATCAGAGTGTGAGAAATGCAGACATGCTGGCGTTTCTTTTTCTCCTTTATGGTGTGCCTTTGTGAGTTCATTCCAGTTCAAAGAAGTTACTTGGGTTCACCCACATAGCCTGTATTTGACCACTTCTTGCACTGGATGCAGTAGACATCATTCTGTGATTAGCATGTGTAGGTCCCTTGTAACTTAAGTTGTTTTTTTTTTTTGGTTGTATTGATGAAATCTGTAGTGGAAATATGTCTGTGTTATGCATTTGGCAATATTACAGGTGTTAGTGCTTTCTGGTATTGCACTGTTGCATTCCAAGGGTTGTTTGAAAAAGAGAAGAAGGTGGGCCCTGAAAAATGCATTTAAGGGTGTCATTTCACTGAAGATTGGTTGTAGGTCTTTCTCCATAGGAGCTCCACATTTGGATTGTAAATAACAACTTAGGGTATCTGGTTGGTGGCAGTCCTTCCTTTATATTGTAGTAGTTGCACTCTTGGCATTAGCCTGTCAACTAGTTCGGCAGCCCAGTTATTCTCTCTCCTTATGCTGGTCTCCGGGCTTCATTACTACTGGGAGGTACCTCCTCTTGCCACGTGACAGGCAGGAATACACAAAGCTCTGCAGCCTTGACATCCTCCCCTCCACTTCCTGTCACCACCAATTTACTTCCTGCCTTTCAAGGGGTAGGTGCTCTGCAGCAGAACTCTGTCACTGTGGTGACAGGGTTGAAGACTTTAGGACTGTGAGTTTGGACTTTACTTAGGTATGGATATCCACAGAGAGCAGGGATGAGAGGATCAAAATTCATAGCTCTCTCTGCTCTTAGGGGGTTCCGGTCTCAGCCATGCGTGCTGCACAGACTGGCCCCTCTGTTTTTTCTGTGAGGATCAAAATTCATTGTTTTCTGCTCTTAGGGGGTTCCAGTTTCAGCCCTGCATGCTGGACAGACTAGTCTCCCAAAGTTTTTTTCTAAATACTGTACCAGTGTCAGCCATGCTTGTAGATGGACTGGCCTCTCTCAGATGTTCTCTCCTAGCGGCGCTGCCCTCGGACCTGCAAGATTATTTTCCTCAGCTCAGAGGATCAATACGATCGGTCAGTTGTGTGGTCAGAACAGGGGGCTTCCAGGAAGCAGAAGAACTGCTCCTCCAGAGTTGCTGCCCATGCTGATCGAGTGCCCTGCAGCCGACAGCTTTAGCACCAGATCGTTGATGAAGCTCCTCGTCGTGCTCCCTGCCGATTTGGCTCATTGATGGGTGGAGAGCTTCCTGCTGGGAAGTGCAGGCACCTGTATGGGGCATTTTGCCGTCGATGAGCACTTCAAGGGGTAAGCTCATCGGTGAAGACCACAGTCCACATATCTAGCCTCGCGGCAGCGCGCCCAGGCCGTCGACTGACTCCTCAAGCTCTGTTCCTCATTGGAGGCCTATGGGTCTGTGGCATTACTAGCAGGTCACACAGGTGCACAGTTGTCGTCGATTTTATCAAGGCTGTCAAGCAGTTCTGCAGGGCATTTTGCCGTCAACGAGCCTTTCAGGAATAAGCTCGTTGCCGGAGACTGCGAGCACATGTCTTACCTCGCGGCAGTGCAGCCAGGCTGTCAACAGGCTCCTTGAGCTTTGCTCATCGATGGAGGCCTCTCTGATTTTGTGGCACTACTAGCAGGCCGCTCAGGTGCATAGTTTGCCAATGAGAACTTCGGGGGTCACAGTGCTCATCGACGGATGCCACTACATGTACTGGGGGCATTCAGGGAAGGCTTCCTTTAGTGAAGTTAAGGAAGGCACTCCCTGCATGTGCAGCAGCGAGGGCTACAAAATAGAACCTCAGGGGATCCCCCACTGATCTGAAGGAACCAGCCATTACAACCATTGCTGGCAATATAGCTTAGTAGCTAAAGGTACTGAACTCAAGCCAGGCATTCTGGTGACCTAAAGACCTGGGTTTAAGTCTCGTCAGCCTCCACTTCTATAGGAATTTGGAAGCTGTACCACTGGTGTGGATAAGGGATCAGTATTTTGATATGGGCCTCATCCCTCATCAAGTGATTACCAGTATTACTTAGTGGCTAAAGCAAATTACCTGCAAGACAGGAGTCCTGGTGACCTAGAGACCCGAGTTTGAATCTCAGCTCCCAACCTCTCTTTGATTTTGAGAACTGGACCACAAGTGCAGATAAGGGAATCAGTTTCTAGATAATAAGGGTTCTATCCCCCAGCACATGGAATATGGACTACGTGGATTATGTGACTGGTATAGGGGTGCCCAGCCGTACCTACCAGCAGCAGGGGCTGACATGCTCCTCAGTATGTCTTCAGATAAGCCTAGCAGATACTCCCCAGGGCAGAAGTTGGCACAGGTGCAGATCCCTGTAGGTTGAATTCCTGAATTCCTGTGCTGATCTCTATGCTTATAATCTAAGAAAGCAACTGGGTCAAGGAGATGATGGAGGCTGCTGTCCCAACTGTGGAGTCAGAGGGGTTCACAGCCTCCGGGAGAGACCCTCTTCATCTCAGAGCCTTCACACTGAACCTTCACTCCTCCACAGTCCCCTCTAGTAGGCCACTTGAAAGCACAACAAGGAGGAGCTCCATTCATCCCAAGTTTAAAAAAAAAAAAAAATTCAGGAAAAGGGGCTAAGTCGCCCCAGAATCGACTGTCTGGTTTCGAACCTGGAGCCCCTCTGGGACCCAGTGGATGGAAAAGTGGAGGTATCTCTAAAAAAGGCTGCTCAGGTGTCCGAAACCTCTCTCACAGTAGTGTTGGCCAATCCTTTCTCATCGGGCACAGCTCTATATTACTATGGCCACTCCACTCAAGTTCCGGTGAAACACAAGTTTGCCTGGCAAACACCCAAAAGCTCAGGGGTGTAGCCTCTGCTAACTCAGCAGTCATCTTGGAGTGAAGCAGCAAACTGTGCAGCAAATTCCATATTTTACCAAGTCTCAGCCTGGTGCATCTCGGACCTTGGGCTGGGCAAGTGGATGCATCCTCAGAAACTCACCTGGCAATCCTCCATACGAAGGAAATCTACAGTGCGGATCCACCTCAAAGAGGTGATAACAGAATTCAGGGAATCTGCGATGGTATATGTGTGCATCAAGGGACAGACCCAAATCTTAGTCACCAGACTCCTGAACGGATTTCCGCGCCCACTACTACAGCAAAGAGCGGAATGAGACTCTTACAGGAAAACGCACATGGTTCTCCTCCTGTAACCAGTGTAACTGCAGGGGAGGACGAGGTGGCTACTGAGTCACAGGGGGTGGCAACAGAAAATCGCATTGAAGACCTGGCCCATCCTCGTGAGGGGCAACAGGTCCACCATAAGACACGGAAAGGGGTTCGAGACATAGTACATTACTGATACCCAGTCGAATGCAACTCAAAGCCACCGTTAGCCCCACGTGGCTTCCCCAGCCAATTGTAGAAGTAAATGGACAATATCCTAAGCAATTACCACCTGGGCAAACTTCAAGCAGTTACTTAACGTCTTCCGGCAGGGGCTATCGAGCAGGTTCCCCCACAGACTAGAACGGGGCATTTACTCGCTCCTCTTCATAATCCCAAAATGCTCTGAGGGATTCAGACCAGTCTTGGACCTAAAATTTTGGCACCGCTTGGTGTGCAACAGCTCAGTCTAGAGGGAAACGTTATCATCCATCATCAGGAAACACCATCAGGTTTTTTTTCCTGGCATCGATAGATTTACAAGACTCCTACCTGCTTATACCCATCCAGGAGTCGCACAATAACTTGGATTCAAGGTGGAGAAATGTCACCTTTAAATTTGCAATGCTTCCCTTTGAGTCCAGAGGTTTAGCCAAGGTCGTAGGGTGGTATTGGTTCCTAATCTTGGCAATTGCTCACCTCACACTCTCCAGGATGTAGCTCTTACCCTACCTGGTCAACATCCTCCAAGGCCCCACAGTTCGATCAGGCAGTACCAACAGTGGCGGAGGTCATCCAGGGTGCCTCCAGGCACAGATTTATCATGAACTGGGAACAAGAGCTCTTTAGTTCCGCCCCGGCCCCTGCCCTATCTGGGAGCAGGCTTTGAAACACAGTCAGGTGTTTCACCCAGAAGGGAAATCCATGGTTCTACAGTGTCTATTCAGCGTTTTCAATCCACTCACCTCCTGTTGGCTCTGTCACATAAGGTTCGTAGGGGACATGCTGTCCTTCGTAGACGTAGTCTTCGGGGCACTGATTCACAGGCAGCCCATCCAGGCAAGCATTCTTAAAACTGTAGTCTTGATTCAGGGACAGCAAGGTGCAAAAGATCCCAATCCCTCGCCAGGGGGAGCTTCTCTTTGGTGGGCGTGGAGGACCAGTATCTTGAGTGGTTGCAATGTGGGGGCATCCCCACCAAGCAAGAATTACCAACGATGACTGCTTATGGGGCTGGGGAGATCATCTCGGTTAAGTCTCTGCTCAAGGCAAGGGGTCTCTGACTGAATCCAGGTATAGCATAGTGGACAACAGAGTATCAATAACTTGTTTTGATCACCGGGGATGAACACGGAGCTCATGGATGAGCAAGGAATGCCTTCTGCTCTTTCAGTGGTTGTATGGCACCTCCCAAGCCTGATGGTGGTATACATTCCAGCTCAGAAAAATATCCTGGCAGGCTGGCTAGGTTGCAGAGACTTCCTACCAGGGCAACGGGAGATGAAGGATGATACTTTCAACACCCCGCAGGTAGATCTCTTCGCCTGTCGACAAAGCTCCCACCTGCCTTTTTCCAATTCCGCTTCTCTCCTGGGTCCTGCACAAGGTAACTGTGGATCAGGCAGAACTCTTCCGGCCTGCTTATTCTGGCACCAGCTTGTATGACTCGCACGTCTGACTCTCATGTTAAGGCAACCTCTGATAAGATCCAAATCAGCCCAGACCTTCTATACAGGCCCTGTACTGCATTTCAATCTGCGCAGGCCATCTCTCCTGGCAGAGAGATTGAGCAGGGGTTTCCCTTCTCATCATTTGTCAGTCTCTCCACAAGAATTCGAGAAAGAGCTACAACTAGCCTTCTGGGAGGTTCAGATTATACATTGGGAGCACTCTTGGTGACCACTGCAGGAGTCTTTGTGGTCTCATCCCCATGCAAGTTGATTCCCAAGGACGACAACTTTAAAATGTCCTCCAGTCCAGCTGGAGACACAGCTTGGTCAAAGAGGCATCTCTCATACTCCTGACAATGAAAGTCGCGTTTCTCATTGCTTCCTCTTTAACCATTTGCATCAGTGAGTTACGAGATGCCTCCCAGAAGGATCCTCGTTTAGTATTTCTGTATAGTTTTTCATAAGGACTTGGTGATCCTCTGAGTAGATCCAGATTTCTTTTTACCGAATTTCATACTCTGGATCCTAAAAGAGTAAAGCACTGCCTTAGAAGAGCCGTGTCCTTACGTAAAGCTTCCAGCTCATTTGTCCTCACCAAGGACCAAACCATTAAAAAAAGAGGCTTCCTAACTTTATTGCCGGATGTATTTATTCATCCATCCATAACCACTGCCTACCAGCAAGTGAGGATGCCTTTACTTGGACCAATTAAGGCACCCCCTGCCAGGGCCATGACCGCCTCCGGGGTAGACTTTAATGAACCCTCTCTGAGGAGCTTAGGCAAGGCAGCTATTTGGCCACCTATTCACACCGTCTCAGAATTCTACCAACTGGATTTAACTGCCTCGACTGAGGCATCTTGGCTCTTCAGGTGGTGGTGGTTCCTTAGGGGGCATTTACATTCTTCCCACCCGGGAGGCCAGGGGATGTACTGCTTTAGTACATCCCAGTAGTAATGAAGCCCGGAGACCAGCATAAGGAGAGAGACATAGAAATTTGGATACCTGTAAATTTTCTTTCTCTGACTGCTGGTCTCCGGGCTTCTTCCCTCCCAGAATGTAACAAACTGTTGGTTTGCTGGCGGAATATTTCAGATAATGTCTCTTTTTGTTTCTGAGTTTATATAGTGCTACCAGGTTGGAATGGCTTTGGGAAGAACTGGTGGTGAAAGGAAGTGGGAGGGAGGACGTCCAGGCTGCAGAGCTTGTGTATTCCTGCCTGTCACGTGGCAAGAGGAGGTACCTCCCACTAGTAATGAAGCCCGGAGACCAACAGTCTGAGAAAGAAAATTTACAGGTATTTAAATTTCTATATTTCTGTAGGGGAATGTCCCTGTTCAGTGAATGTTTTTCTCAACAAGATGAGATGTTTATCTCGGTCTTCTTCACTCGAACAGATTCTGTGGTATTCAAGTGCTTGGCTGCGTATTACAGATTTTCTTTTTTTTCAGTGAGCCTAGGGTAATTGCTGGTTTTGTCTGGGTGTCGCACACATTTTCTGTAGTGCTTCCTACTGCTTCCCGTGAACAACCTTTTGCTGTTCTGTATGATTCCCTCTTTCTTTAGTGAATACTACTGCAAAATATTCAAGAGAGTTTGTCACGCTAGCTTAAGGCCGGCCCGTTGGCGCAGCAGTTGGATTTCCACTTGCGATGCCGACGACCCAAGTTCAGATGCGAGCTTGGGAGTCAGAGGGCCGGCCGGGGTGAGGAGGATTGAGTGTCCGACTAACTGCTCTCCTCCGGGGGGAGGGTGGGGAAGCACTCGCTATGCGACCGGCCCCTAGCGGAGGCTAGGAACCAGCGCAGGTGAGGCTTAACAGTTCAGGGAGGTGTGCCGGACGTGAGCACGTGCACCAGTACATCATTGCATGCCATACTTCCCACCTGAGGGGGACAAAATGGACGCACCGGAATCCAGTATCCCCGGCCCCACAAAGTCGAGCCCGGAGATCCACAAACCGCCAGCCTAGACAATGCAGCACCATTTGAGGGGGTAATTGGGGGTGCCCCACCCAGCAGCCCCGCCCAAGGGGGGCAAGCTGGGGTGAATGCCGGCAGGGAAGATGACAGTCCTGGGGATGGGGACAGGTGAACGGAGGAAGGCGAGTCCCCACCCTCCACCAAAAAAAAATAAGCTAGCGTAAGAAAAATTAATATAAAATCAGTGTATCTGTCAGATCTACTTTTCAAAGTACCTTTTATAGTGTGCATCATGATTTTTTTTTTGTGTGTGTTTTGTATTTTCTCTATCCTAACACTTGCCAGGTCTACAGTGCTATTTCAAAGTCAAAGGCCATTTTTTATTTTTTTTTTTTTTTTTTTTTAGGGAAAAAAAAAACTAAATTAAAACATTTATAAAACATTATGCTCAAGTTTTTGTAGAACAAGAATATTTTACCGCCTTTTAAAACTGGAAGATGCTTGGAATCTTTTTTACAGTGAAAAAACATAGGGCCAACTTTTTTGCCCAATTTTGTTGCACTGCTCCTTTAAGAAAACTTTGAAAAAACTCAATATTTGGGCATAATTTATCTTGTAGTTTTATATAATGTATGCATTTATCTTCCCCTTCATTCTTGTTTACTAGGTTAATCGGCATGAAAATGGCATCCTTGTGCCCTCAGATTGATCTGCAGCTGCTGCTTAATCCTTTGCCAAAATCACAGTCCTTCGTTTGTGACATCATAGTTTGTTGCTGTGGAAATTATTTTTATGTCACAAACTGATTGTCACTTCAGTTAAGGATTAAAGAGGACAGGAAATGAGTTCTAATTGGCAGCCGTTTTTATAATGTTCTCATCTATAAGTCTAAATGAGCCATATATAACTGCACCTGAATAAAAAGTGAAGGGAAAAACAATACTTCGCATTGTTTTGTTTTCATGGGCCTCATTCTATTACAGTTGTTTTCATAGAACCACTGATCTGGGCCGCCATATTCAAAGCAGATGTGTAGCGCAAATGGCAGATGCGCCGTGCACAGGAGGAAATGCGTGACAGCGCAATATTAAGATGACTGGACTGTGCCGTGCAAATAGGGATGTGCTGTCGCGCACCAATAATGGATATGGCGCAGATAATGGAGGTGTGTGCATAAATACACCACACAACTGCATGTTGAACCAGACTGCGCCAACGGTTCATCGCGCAACACGTGTACATGATTGCGAAGTTAGGTTTACAAAAGACAGCCCTAAATCAGTAAGTTGCCCAGTGTCGGGCACAAGAAATGCACTGGGAGACAGGGAGATGGTGTGTATGAGAGTGAGAGTACGCAAGAGAGAGGGGGGGAAGGGACACGTGCACACACACATGCAGACTGCAGACAACAAATTCATGGCACACCTGATGTGTGGAATGGCTGCAGGCATGGTTGATGTGAGGAGACTGGGGGAACAGGCAGGCCGATGGAGGACCTATAGGCGGCATGCCTGGCTGAGACGGTACCATCCCCCGCAGCACATACAAACAGCTGACGGGCACAGAGATTATGGGGAGGCACCAACTCAACAGGGCACCTCTGAGACACCTCTGGGAGCTGCAGCATAATGAGCTGCAGGCGCCCACACACAGATGCCATGCCATGGCGGTGGAGATAGTGGTCACTGTGGCCATGTGCCTGCGAAGTGTACTGCAACAGTACGGGCTTCCACTCGATGATAAACTGCCAGTTGCTGTGCAGTGTCACAGGTAGAATCACGTATGTGCATGCCAACCACCCTGGGAGTGCACATGATGCCTACAGTTGGCACCAGTCCGACCTGTGCCACAAGTTCAAGTCAGAGGTCCTGACGGGGGGCCGACTTGGGGGTGAGTGCAGCACAACAGCAGCACAGGTGTTCACAGGGTATAAAGGGTGCAGACCTGGGGGATGTACAGGGGCACAACAGGCCGACTTGCAGCAGGGCATGCAGACATGCAAGTGTGTGTTTTGGGGGGGCAACATGGACAGTGTGACAGGAGATCAAAGACCCGGGGCACAATTACAGCATAGCACGAGGCAGCTGGCCAAGGGACATCTGTGCAGGTAAATGCACAGGTATGGTGTCCAGCAGACACAGGTGGGGGTTCATCCCTAGTGAGGTTAGGCCACCTCCGCTTAACAGACGACATCACTGATGCTGTGGGGACACAGTAACAGGCTAATGCCCATGTCAGCAAAGCTTTAAGCAGTATATGGCAGCCACAAAGCATACAGAGTGACACAGACAAACAATGGGAGAGAAGGACCTACCATTCGAGATGCAGTTCCTGGTGTACACCACATTGTCCCAGTGGTGCATCCCTGCTCTTCTGCTACTCTGCATGCAAATGAGGTGACTACATTCAAGTAATGAAATGTAAAAATCCAGGATGGGCACAAACTGTGTAATGAGCACATTTGCATATGTTGGCTAAATATTTCAGTGATCTACTCCATGCAAACCACAGTCCATCGCACATTAAGTCTTGCCCTGTGCGTGTTTCATTGCGCATCCATGGTATGTTCGGCTGTGTTTGCGTGATTGCATGTCAGTGTATCCCTGCTGAATATTACATTGTTTTTCAGCCGTGCATTTACTTGCGCCGCACATCTCATTGCTTGGCGCACGTGCCTGGTTTTCAATATGTCCCCCCTGGAGTTTTAACTATGTCACGGTTTGTGCACAGAAATCTAAGCATGGTTCTTAAAGGACAATGGCTCATTTTTTAGCATTCTGTACACAAACCCTGACGTAGTAAAAACTCCAAATTACTGGCTTCACAAAGAGAACTATACAGAATGGTGTCCATAAAAAGAAAACAATTGAAAATGCAGTTTTTCACATTAGGTAAGCAATAAGACACGATGGGGTGTGCATTAGACAGTTCTAATGCACAGCTAGGGGGACGTAGTGAGGAACGAGGCCACAGGCCAAGTGCATCCAGTCCTCTAGCCGTACATTAGAACTGTCTAATGCACATCCCCGGAGTGGCTTATTGCGCTTATAAAATGGGCCTGTGTATTCTAAATGGGGGTTCTAGTTTTAGCTGTGCATTAGACACATCTAATGCACGGCTAACAGCCAATCAGATTGCTTGAAATCCCTTGCCCATTTTATGTTTTTTAAGGTACAGTTAAATATGACTCAGCTGGAGGGAAGTCTTTCATTTCTGTTACTAGGAGGAATATTATTAACTGCTGCCAGTTAGCATAAATTTCCTGTCCCCTTTAAACAGCTAGGGTGGATCAGCTATAGCGGGGAAAAGGATCCTGTTTCCATGAACATTAACTTAGTACTATATATTTTTCCTTTTTGTTGTTGTTTTTTGTGGTGTATTTTGTGTTAAGTGCTTATGTCAATGTGATGTGGTTGTACCAGTAGTATGGGCTCAAACAGTAATGGGAATGCCATTATTGTAATGTATGTTGTATGCTGTGTAGCTGTGAATTTTTAAGAATTTTTTCCAATTAACTTTGATTTAAAAAGTAGTGGGAATAGAGGCACTCTGAAAAAAATGTCAGCAGAATTGTGTGTTTTTGAAAGTTCCCCAAGAGTGAGAGCCAGATGTCCAAATGCTTACACATGGAGTTTACCACTTCTCTCCATCTGTGGTCCAACAGAGCAGTAAACTGATCCACAAGTCTTAACTTGTCTAATTGTTTTCCCCCTCACCAGTTTCAATAGTTGACCAGTTAGATTATTTGTTTACCCCGCCATGAATATTTTCCAGGTAGGATTACTTTTATATTTCGTAATAGCAAGACTGCTTTTATTATACATTTCAACTGATAAAATATGAAATTAGCAGTTAGGATTTTTACTTCACTACTTATCACTGTATAACAGGATTCCAATTCTGTGACTTTCACTGTCTGCGGGGAAATATGCACATCTGTGGCACTGCATAATTGGGAATAATTGTTCCGACTGATGATTTTATATGTTTGCTGAACTCCAAGCTGGTTGATGCAAAGCATGGCATCCAGGGAAGACTTCTCTTATGCATCCGTATGGACAAGTAGGATATACACCATAAGAAGACAGGTTTTCAGACACGTGCAAGGAAGCTTTGTTTTAGTCCCACCCCCAGGCTCGTATCCCGAAGAATTACCGTTTGTGTCAGCTGGACTCTATTACACTACATTCCCCTCAGAGGCTGGACTTTCAAGCCATTACACTCTTCATTATTAAGGGTATGCAAACAGGATCTGTATCCCTTACACTTCATCAGTGGCTGAGGCGAGTGCAGGAACTGAAGACACAGGCGTGTTTATACTACCTGCATGGAGCACACTGATTCCTTACTTCGGAGATGCCAATGCTGTCACTGCTTCCCTGTTGTGAGTCCACGCTGTGGGAACCTGAGGCATTGCAACTCATCCCTAACTCCTCACCAGTGCATTTCCAGGGTTGGGGTGGGGGTGTGGAGAGACAGACATGCACTGACATGCCAGCCTCCTGACTTCCCTTGCCTTTGGGAGCAAGTGGAACAAATAGAAGTGAAGAGAGACAAGCAGTCACAGCATGGCAGAAAATCCTGTTAAGCTACATAGCTATTAAACATAAAATGAACACAGCCTGGAATTGTTTGGACTCACTTAGATTCTTCCTATGCTGCAGCACTTCCTCTTTACTCGCAGTGCTGCATGGGAGTCCTGCAGATACAAACTGTAGCAGAACAGACTGTGCCAAACCTGACTGTCCACATAACAGCCCACTCTGATTCAAGCACTACAAGCCCCCCCCCCCCATGGCAGTTTCCCTTGAGACTTCATTGCAGCAGCCAAGGCCGGCCTTGGGGTATGTGGCGCCCTAGGTGAACTTGCACGCGCCTCCCACATTTTTCTTTTAAAGTCTTCATTCTCACCCAGTCGAACCATGACATTCTTAATGACAGATCACTTCATTAAAAATAATTATGACCAATGATTTACTTTTTTTTTACAGTATGTGAACTTCTGATGTTTGTGTCGGGCAATTCTTTGTGTTGACTTGTAACAACTCCCTCCTACATCTACTCTACAGGATGAGGTGTATTTTATCAGAGTCCTAGACCAAGATTCTATTCTTTAATGGTCTTAGCGCAGTGGGTGGAGGTGGAGCTTAGTGGCAAACAGAAAGATGTCAGAGTGACTTTCGGTTAAATTGTCAGAACTTTCACCTGGCACTCCATGCCGGCGACCTGGGTTCGGGAACAAGCCCGGGTTGCTGGGGGTTGGCAGGGGAGGGAGGGAGAGGATTGAGCATCCGGAGGACAGCTCTCCTCTCCCAGGAGGGACAAGGCTCCCTAGTCTGTGCTCGGCTGCCCTCTGGTGGAGGCCGGAGATGCAGCAAGCGCTGACGATGTAGAGGAGGGCCGGGGGAGTGGTAGACATTGGTTCCGTGACTTGACATCAGGGTGCGAGCCACTCACCAAGAAACAGGGAAAAATGCCCTTCAGCTCCGGTGGAGACGGAGCACCGGAGCTTGCCCTCGATCTGCAGCCGCCCGCTTGGCACCCTCCCTCCTGATGCCACTGACTGCTCGGGGTGTTGGAGCCCACCTCATCCCCACCCGGGGGGGGGGGATAATCTGAGGCTACATAGGTGATGGGAGGACCGTCCAGGTAGGGCGGACCGCAGAGGGATGACTCCTTGGTGCTCCCGAGGAGACCAGAGCTGAGGGAAGGAGAGCAGGAATAAATATGAAAAAAAAAAAAAAAAAAAAAAAACTTTCACCTGACAAGCAAGAACCCTGCACCCATCAATGGGTACAGACCTAGACCAAATCACTCTGACGTCCAGTCACTTAGCAGCCTCCAGGGACAATCCCAATGGTGGTGGAGATCCCAGATAAGGGATTTGTGGGCAAGCGTTTTACAATACCATTAATTGTGGGAATATGTAGACACCAGGAGAGTGTAAAGACACGAGGGTCTTTCTCTCTTCAGGGGAGTCGCGGGGGCCCCAAGACCTGGACTGTATATAGCACACATGGAATAGCAACACTGCCCAGAACCGACAATGTAAGTAAGTAAAAGTTTATTTATTTAAAGTGCCCTTCCCAAGCTCAGGGCGCTTTTACAATAATTCAAACACTTTAAAAACAAACCATATAAAAACAATAAATATAATGGCCATAAATAACCCTTAGTTATAAAATCCCCAAGAATGCTTGGTTAAAGAGGAATGTTTTTAACTGTTTTTTAAAACTTTCTACAGTCCGGCAATCTCGTATCTGACGAGAGAGAGAATGCTACAGGGTAGGTGCCATATAGGCAAACAGTCTTCCTCCAGATGTCTTTAAATATACCCTGGGTATCTCTAGCAATCCCTCGTCAGAGGATCGGGAGTGAGCGGAGGGGCAGTAAGGCACCAGGAGCTCTTTCAGGTAGTGAGGTCCCAAATCGTGTAGGGCCTTATAGGTCAACAATGCGACCCTGAAGGTGACCCGCCACTGTATAGGCAGCCAGTGCAGTTCATGCAGCACAGGTGTTATGTGGCTAAATCTAGAAACTCCCATCAACAACCTGGCCATTGCGTTCTGCACAAGCTGCAAGCGGCGGATATCAACCCCTGGCAGCCCTAGATAATAGAGGGCAGTGCAGTAATCAAAATAACTGGTGACAAAGGCGTGGACCACGGTAGGAAGATCTTCAGGCGGAACCAAGTGTTTCACCCAGGCTATATTTCTTAAATGGAAAAAGGCAGACTTGACTACAGCCAACACCTGCGCCCCTCAGGGTCAGGCCCTCATCAAATACCACGCCCAGGTTATGCACTTGACCAGAGGCCATAAGCGGCCCCCCCCCCCAAAGATATAAACCTGATGGTTTCCCTGCCCAAACCCCTGTTGTCCTCACTCCAGGGTCCACCACCAATACCGCAGTTTTTCCTGAATTCAGCAGAAGCCAACTAGTACTCATCCTCTCCTCTATCTCCAGCAGGCAGTTATTAAACACTGTGATGGAATCAGACTCCTGTTCAGGTGCAAAAGACAGGTAGAGCTGAGAGTCATCAGCATAACAATGAAAACTCAACCCATATTGTTTTATAATGTCCCCCAATGGAAGCATATACACCGCAGATAACATGGGGGACAGCACCGAGCCCTATGGAACCCCACAGGGCAGCCAGTGAGGGGCTGAGGAATAAATCCCCTACACCACTCTCTGTGATCTGCCCTCAAGGAAGGATCGAAACCAACTGTGGACTGCCCCCCTCAATCCACAGAAAAAACACAGGCGGTCGAGCAGCACCCCATGATCCTCGATGTCAGACGCTGCTGAGAGATCCAGGAGAACCAAGATGGAACGGGTTCTCCGATCTCTCGCCATCAGGAGATCATTTAGAACCTGAATAAGAGCTGTCTCTGTGCTATGCCTTTTCCTGAAGCCGGACTGGAGAGGGTCATAGATATTGTGGCTGGTCAAATGATCCTCCAGCTGCAGAGCGACAACCTTCTCAATTAACTTTCCATACAAAGGGTAAGTTAGAGACCGGTCTGTAATTTGCTGGGCAGTCTGGGTCAAGAGAGGGTTTTTTTCAAAAGTGGGCGTACTACCGCCTCCTTTAAGGGATCCGGGAAGATCCCTCTCTCTAATGAAACCACCACTATCCCAGCCAGGACCTGGCCGATGACATCTACACACCTCACTAACAGGCGAGTAGGGCCCGGATCAAACTTACAGTAGGCAGGTCGCAGAGTCTGGATGATCCTCACTATATCCATTACTGCCGGTTGGCTAAAAGTGAACCAAGTCAACTGGGCATTAGTACCACCCGACTGATCAATGCAAGGCCCAGTGGACGGGTGCTGGCAGATCTCATCCCTAATGGTGAATACCTTGTCAGCGAAGAATTTCACAAACTCCTCACATTGTATTTGTTATAAGCCCCGACCAGCCTGTAGACGGGCTGAATTGCAGTCTGTCCGCAGTCCGGAAGAACTGGGCTGGTCTATTCCTCGCTGTAGCACTTTCCCTGGAAAGGAACTCTTCCTTCTTATGGGGAAATTGTTGATTGGTAGATCTTATAGTGTTCTAACAATCCAAGCCTATCCACCTCCAGGTGAGTTTTCCGCCAGCGTCTTTCCAATCTTCATCCCCACCTCTTCAGCTCAGGGACCTCCCCGTCAAACTAGGGAGCCCCCAGGTGAAGAGTGTGGGGATGAACACGAATTGGAGCAATGACATCCAGGGCCCCTACCACAGCCCTATTGTAGACCAGGACCAGGGGTCCCTGGGTCAGTGCTAGCCATTGGAAATCCCGAGACGTCCAGCTCCATCATTAGGCCTTCTGTGGTAACCCCCTCTTAAAGGACGGAACTGTACTAACTCCTTAGGGGTAGGCCTGTTTTGGGGGGCTGTAAATCTGAACCTCAGGGCATGATGGTTAGACCAACCAGTTGGCTCCACCTTCACATCAGAGATCTCCGTCCCCAGATGGAACACCAAGTCCAATGTGTGCCCCACCCTCATGAGTAGCAGAGGTAACCTGTGATAGGCCCAATGAATCCATCAGTTGGAGGAGGTTTTGACCAAATGGCGAGAGTTCGTCGACCCAGCCATTGAAGTCCCCCAGAATTAACCATCTGGGAGACTCCAGTACCATTTCGGGGATGAAGTCTGCAATCTCCTTCAGGAACTCCCTCCCATCACCTGGTGGACGGTAGATGAGAAGGGTCCTGTAGCCTGCACCTGCACCTACTATACACTCAAAGGAATTGGTGTCTCCCAACTGGCGCCTCCCTGAGATCCAGATCCTGTCAAAAACAGACTGCACCCCCCACCGCCCCTCCGGTCCACCCTCTGGCAGTGAATCACTGAGAACCTAGCCGGAACTGCAGATTCCAAAACAGGACCCGCATTTCCATCCAGCCAGGTCTCGGTGATGCAAGCCATGTTGACAGAGGAAACAAGATCTGCAATCACTGCGGTCTTGTTCCTAATCAACCTGGCATTGCTTAACACTGTCTGAAAGGGACAGGAGTCCAGGGAAGGCTTCACTTCCTGCCTGACAAAATCGGAGTCAGAGCCCTTGGGTATGGGGACTAAGCAAGGAAGACCTCGGTCCTGTATCCATTTCGCCCCAGGGTGCCTCCTGGATTTTACTGTCCCTATCCGCCCACCTCTCCCATCCCCCCCAAGAGTTCCAGGATCCCAGTCTCCTACTACTCCTTCATCTCAAAATGCTGAAAATTTGACATCTAAAATAAACTTCCGCAGTAAGCAGAGGTAATTCAAAAGGACAGAGATCCCTAAGTCTTGAGGGGGAGTACTGCCTGACCGTCTCTTTAACATCCCAGCACATATTTCCAACACTCTGATGACTCAACCATTCACACCCCTAACTTAAAACAAATTACAAAACAATACTCCACCCCCAAAACACAGTCCCAACTATAGCAGCAAAATACAATAAATACTCAAAACAGACTAAAAGTCTCTATCATAGTCCATGTTTGCATTCCAATGCATTAAATTATGTGTAACTCCATTGGAGCTCTCACCTCCAGTGGAAAGTGAGCCAAATAATTGTTAAGCTGGGTCAGTCTCTCACATTACCTACAGCAATAAACAAATGGAAAAAGTCTAGCAATAAGCACTGTCACTGCCCAGTACTCATACAAAAAGCTCCAAGTTGGAAAACTCATTGGCAATTAGTCTGGTTACAATCCTTCTCTCCTGGGAATTTCGCTCTAGGCCACAGATGACTCTCTGCATGTCTCCAAATTCCTTTATATCTCCATTTGCCATAAAAGGGTAGATTACAAAGTCAGGAACCACGCTAAGAAAGCCTCCTCCACAGCCATCCAGGACAAAACCATGTAGCAAACAGAGGTTTTACAGAGAGCAAGGAAAGAGACCACCCCCCACCGAGCCCTTAGCTACAGCTCCTGGCCCAGGGTCAACTCTCCAGGAGATACCCCCAGGACACCTAGAGCTGCCGGTGAAACCTTACTGCCCTCCGGCAGACCTGACCCCGGCGCCTCCCGCACAGACCCAGCAGCAGTGGTCACCCCCCCCCCGCCAGGCAATACGGGCAAACCTCCCCAACCCACTCTCAACCTCCGAAAACCAGAGAGGAAGCAATTCATAAATCCATCGACAAAAGGAGACCGGCAGCACTCCAACAGGGTCTGACCATCAGAAGTCACTGAAGCTGTCCCAAGAACGAACAAACCCCACTCCAAAAGTTCCTTCCTGCGGCGTCTTCAGAAACCTCTCCTTGCACCACTTCTCCAAAGATTCCCAGCCCCCAGCTCCACCAGCGGGATCTCAGTCAGGACATCAACCAGAGAAACAGCCGGAAGGTAGGGCAAATTAAAAATATGAAATAAGCTGTGCCAGGTGAAATTAAACTAAAGTTCCAGTTTTTACTGTTTTCAGAAACTGCAAAACAGGTGCCCTCACTCCTAGTTACTATTCCCGTAACCCAATTTAATAGCTTACTAGCTCACTTAATCGGCCCTAACTGCCGCTACTACACTAAAACTAAAAAGAAGATTAAAACTAAACAACACACAAAATAAATAAAATACAGTACAATGCTGCTAGTGACTCTGCTGCTCATGATAGATGGCCCAGCGTGGCCGCCATCTTGCTCACTCACCAGTGCAGTGCTAAGACCCCTGTGGACTATATTCAGCCTCAACATGCAAATCAGATTACCACTGGGCTGGGCATGGAAACCACTAATGCCTGCCAGGGTCCCTGTGGAGATCAGTGAGAGCACAAGGTATGAAGGGCGACTGAACCTTGGGCCCTGCTCTACCCCTGGCCAGAATACTCTCACAGCAACATGATCGCTACTCGCTCAGTTCTGCTATCTACATCCATTGAGCTATAGACTCTCAGGGACCAGCATCAGTTGAGGGCCCTCAGCCAGGCCTCAGGGCAGACTCCACCAACACAGACTAAAGGAACCTGCCAGCCATTGGTCACTCAAGAACACCCCCTAATCCTTCCCCAGCACCAACTGGAACTGCAGAACACATTTCCTTTTTTCTCTGGCTCCCATTAATTACCCAAAGGCTATACCACGTTGGGAACACCTCCACTATAGTGAAAATTTGAGGCTGCACCATTAACCCCTAAATGAGGACGGTTATACTCTGCTATGAGCAAAATGCTGTTGAACATGGGGAAATATGATGACCCTATTTATACCCCTTCGTTTAGAGCACATACACTCACTTGTGGGTCCAGAGCAGCAACACAAAATAAATACATTTTTGCTATTATTTTACCTATACAGGCATGTGGAAAACCAGAAAATTGCTTTAACTAATGTGCCTTCAAGATCAACCAATAGCCGGCCTGGTGGCACTGAGGGTTGAGGTGCTGGACACCACACCTCGCACCACACCGGCGACCCGGGTTCAGGAACGAACCGGGTCCGCCGGGTGTCGGCAGGGGAGGGAAGGGATCGAGCATCCAGTGGACAGCTCTCCCTTCCCTGGGGATGGTTCTGGGGATGCGCTGCTCTGTAGTGGCACCTGGTGTCAGTCTGGTGCTGCACAGTCCGGTGGCGCATGCTTTGAGGGGAGGAGCTTGAGTGGGGACCAAGAAAAGCCCTCTGCGGAGCCAAGAGATGGAGACTCCAGGGGCAGGTCTATATCCCTCTGCCAACCCAGTGCACCAGTGGACTCCATGGCCGACCTGACGCCAGGTAGGTCCCTCTAATTCCAGAAAGGCCACTGAGGAAGGGTGGGCCTGCCCCAAGGGGGTGATCTGGGGGCTGGACCTGCCTGAGTAGTCTGGGAAGGGGGGAGGACACTGGCAAGCGGGGGTTCAGGCTGGGAGTAGAGACCCTGCCATGTGGGTGCTTTGGAAGGATGCCCGGTCCTGCAGAGAGAGAAACAGAATTAAAGGAAAAAAAAAAAAAGAGGCAACCAGTGCTGGCATAACCTCACACACAAGAGCCACCAGCTGCCTGGACATTTACTTTTAGTTCCAATGCTGCCACCACCTGGCTGACTAATAGGGTATCTTTGTCTGGTTCTTGCCCCACTACTAGCCACTGCTCATTTAATGCAAGACCTTAATTTTAGGCAACAGAATCACCCCTTTAGTCACTTCCAGGAACTTCTCACCCTCTTGTATTTGACAAAGGTTACTTTTACACTTGGATATACCACAAACAAACGATGTTTTTACCACCCCTGATCACCAAAGGTAAAAATCTCCCCAGGACAGTGTTTCAATTTAAACTGTTAATATTTGCATACATAAAGAAATACATAGTGCTGAGAAAGCTCACAGAGCTGGCTGCAGCAGCAACCACAAATCAATTTTTCACACTAAATGTGCACTTTTTCAAGGTGATAACTGGAGTATAACAGGTGTGCGAGCTATTTGGTGCTTTGTTATACCAGTTGCAGCTAAGATTGCTGGCATTAACTAGTTTTAAACGTGGTAGCTGTGCCGTTAGGTAGTGGAACATCCGTCTGCTCATCAGAAATGGATTTTATCTGTACCTAAAGCACTACATGGTCACACAGAATATTTAATATGTGCACCACTAAATTACAGAATACTGTATGTAGTACACACAAAAAGAATAAACACACAATAGGGACTGCAAATAAAAACAGTTTACAGAATGGAAACGATTACTCTCACATTAAGACCAAAAGTACCCTACCCTCTCAGATGACTTTAAATTTCGCACACACAGAGGGTGCAACTTCAGCTCAGTGTCCTCTTGACCAGTAGGCATCTGTTATCTTTCTGTGCTAAATTAAATCTGACTTCTGTACTCTTGGGAGTCAAATGCTGTACCCGACTGAACCAGTCCTTTCATACACATCATCATGCCAGTCACCACAAGGGACAGTCTCCCTTTATCCCCTTGATTAAGAAATAGGCCCAAATCAGAAATCGGTTCTGAAGCTGGTACACATAACCAGGCAGTGAGTGGCTATGTATTTGAGGCTACCTGCAACAGCGAAGCTGCCTTTTTGCTGAGCACAAGACATACAGTAGGCATCATAGGGTGATAGTGGGGTCCCACACAATAAACAGACAGTCCCTTTTATGTAAGAGAAGCTCAAGGGCTACTTACTAAATCTGCTCTCCAGTCACCACATGGCCCATATTTAATTTTTACTAATTGTCTGACAGACTGAGTCAGTCGCACTGTTCACACCGACTGCCAGTGCGGGCCCATAGCCGCCGACTCTGACACGACACACACGCGGTAGTGGATGGTGGATCCCAGGTCCCGGGCCCAGCCGAACGATTCCACAGTGTGCTGTGTTGTTGATGAGACGAGAGATTACTTTTTCTACTGTCTCAGTCTAGAGACTCTAATCGTCTCTCTCTCTCTCTCTCTCAAAGGCGGCAGTATGCTGTAGGCAGTGCAGCATGCACAACAGTTGAGTGGCTCGTGGCCAGCACACTCTAGGGAGGATATGCTATGGCGGATCGTCAATGAATGGATGACGGGATTGGTGCAGATGTGCGGCTGGGCGCTAGCACCATGGGCGGGCACACACTACTACTGCCTCGTTCTTAATTGGCTGCTGCACTGGATGGGTCCTCCTTGATTGATGGCAAGCATCAGGAGCGGACTAAGCCACAATCGGAGCTGCAGCCTGCAGAGTTTGGACTTGTCTCGTACACCGGAACTTAAGAAGGTCACTGACAGTGCAGACCCCCACCCCTGAAAACACATCAATTTTGCTAACATAAAAAGCACCATCATTTGGACAGTGGAGGGAAAAAAAGGGAAATAAAAAAAAAATGTTACCTTTCATATTTGGTGCCCCCTGTTATATGACACCCTAGGTGACCGCCTAGTTTGCCAATCCTTTAGGCCAGCCCTGGCAGCAGCATTATGACACTTCCATTTGTGTCCTCGTTACTGCATTCACAACGCAGTAACACCTCTGCACTGCTCACTACGGTGAACACCAGGTAGTGTAAACATGCCTATAATGTTCTGCTTGTGACATCCTGGAATAATACCTCCACTGTATGTGAATTTGAAGGGGTGCAAAGATCCAGTTTTCACATATCTAGCCTTGGAAATACTAGAATGGCTTGAAATTCAAATTTTTGGGAATATTGTATGTTCTGTTGATGCCAGATGTGATTTGTCGTTTGCGACCAGAGTCCTTTTTTAAAATTGATGCGGAGTCTTCTTCCAACACCAGCAAAACCTATCCTGAATGGGAGATGTCAAGGTTTTTTGAGATGCAATATAAATGGTTCTTTTTTAGCCTAGAGATCTTTGTTTTAATCCTGGTGTAGTCATAGTCTCAGTGCTTGGCCTTGAGCATGCTATATCATTGGGTCAAAGAAGTCCGCCATAAACAAGATGCTACATCTTAGCTACAAGGCATAAAACGATCTTTTCAATTGAGTGCACACCGGGATATGGTGCTGTAGAAACTTACTCAGAATGCATCCACAAAAAAGTTTCCAGCACACATAAACCTTATAATGGAACGCCAAAAAAATTATAGCTGAGAACCAGGAACATGTTCAAGTCAATTTATTCATTTCACAGTAGCTTCCAAATCCCACAAACGTCTGACATGTTTCGGATCACAGTTCCTTTTTCAGAGACACCTATAAAATACACCACCACCTACTCCATATGTGTGTGTGTGTGTGTGTGTGTGTGTGTGTGTGTGTGTGTGTATGTATATATATATATATATATATATATATATATATATATATATATATATATATATATAAATAAATATAAATAAAATAAAAGTTGATCATGTGGTAAAACACCTGAACATCATTTAAACCAAATAATTTAGACAGATTATTAGTTAAAGGGAAGTATACCCCTTTAAATTACAATAGACTTTTAAATTTATTATAAACAAACTTGAAACTAATATTTATAACACACATATATATTCTCAATGCCTATATTTATTAGATTCTAAACATTTCACAAAAAATAGTAATTAATTCATAAACAAAAAATTTAAAAACAAACGAGGCAATAGAAGTGCAAATTCAGTTCATGTATTAAATAATACCAGGCTTTATTGTTCCTTAAGATAAGGGCTTAAATCCAAATGGGTATTTAAACCTGTTTTTTTGTTAGCTCGTAATGTAAGTATCCAGAAATTTTCTCTTGTAAGTACCAGGTTATCAAAATCTCCTCCTCTAGGATGTTTACACAGTTTGTCTATAGCCATAAATTTGAAAAAGTGTGTACCATCATTTGTTGTCTCCATAATATGGAGCGCCGTAGCATAGGTATTATCCTTTCTTTGAATGGCTTTTACATGTTCACCTACTCGTGTTTTAAAACTCCGTACCATTTTGCCAACATAGAACACATTGCAATTGCATACTGCTAAGTAAATAACACCTTCGGTGCTACATGTAATGCACTGTCTAACAAAATACTTCTTTTCCGTATTGCAACTACCAAATTCTCTTCCTTGTAAAACATGGGTGCAATAAATGCATTTTCTACATTTTATACAGCCTACTGGTGGTTTTAACCACGTACTTCTCATTTCTTCTTTGAAATGGCTATGTACTAATAAGTCCCTTAGGGGAGGTGCTGTCTTATAGCACATTCACGGTGGATTTTGTGCTATTTCCTTAAGACCTGGATCTGCTCCAAGGACATACCAATGTCTACTAAGTATAATTTCTAATTCATTGTACTGTACTGTGTATCTCGTAACATAATTAAACTTGAACTCTGTCTCCTGTTCTGGTACTTTATTCAATAGTAAACTCTCTCTCTCAGTATTCTGGGCTCTAATATATGCTTTTTCTGTATTTTTGGTTGTATGGCCTCTAACTATTAATCTATTTTTCAGAATGTCAGCTCCATTTTCAAAACTATCAACTGTGGAGCAATTTCGTTTACTTCTTAAAAACTGCCCAACAGGGATATTTGCTGCCACGTGGGGGGGATGACAACTACTGGCTAACAAAATTGTATTTCCATCAATTTATTTTCGAACAATATCTGTTGCTATTGTGCCATCTAGATTTTTGGTTAGTTTTAAATCCAAATATTCTATTTCCCTGTCACTTGCTCGAAAAATAAATTTTAAGTTGGAATTCGTTGAGTGTAAATATTTTACAAAGTTCTCAAGATTATTTCCATCCCCTTTCCAAAAGAGTATTACGTCATCAATATAATGCTTCCATAGTAAAATATTGTCATGAAATCTATTTACTCTTTCTGAGAAAATAACTTCTTCCTTCCACTTCCCAACATACAGATTTGCTATCGAAGGGGCACATGTAGCCCCCATCGCTGTTCCTTTCACCTGTTGGAATAAATCATTACTGAAAGTAAAAACATTACATTTTAAAACACATTCCAATAATTTAACAATTAATTCTGTAGGTGGTACAACTTCCCCTTTATTTTTATTCAAAAAATGAGCTGCAGCATCTAATGCCCCTTCATGCGGGACATTAGTGTAGAGATATTCTATCTCCAAAGTCACTAGGAGAACCACTTCTTCAAGATTCCAGTCTTTTACAATATTAAGCACTTCTTTAGTGTGTTTCACAATTGACGGTAATTTAAGTAGTAGAGGTTTGAAAAAAGAGTCACAAAACTGTGATAGCGGTTCCGTTAAAGATCTAATGCCACTTATTATTGGTCTTCCAGGGGGATTAATTAAAGTTTTGTGGACTTTTGGTAAAATGTAAAACGTAGCTCTGGTGGGGTTTGAGACCTTTAGAAACTCTTTTGTATTTTTATTTATGACGTTTCATTCAAAAGCTGTTTCAGTTGTGTCATCAATACTATATTTAAAGTCATTGATATTTTCTTCCCGTATTTTCTTGTAGAAATTATTATTGTTCAATTGTCTATAAGTTTCTTTAAGATAGGTAGCCTTATCCATTAAAACTACAGCACCCCCTTTATCCGCAGGTTTAATAATCAATTCGGAGTCTTTCTGTAATGTTATTACAGCATCCTGTTCTTCTTTTTTCAAATTGTTAAAAAAAAAAAAACAGGAATGAGGAGTTTCAAAATATTTTTTGATTTCAGTTTCAACTAATTCTCTGAAGACATTTACTGCTGAACAAGATGGAGGGCAGAAAGTGGAGGGATTTTTAAAACTATTCTCTTTGTTATTTTCATTTTCCAGCTCCAATTTTCTTGTACTAAAAAAAGCTTTAAGATTTAACTTTAGACAACTCAAATTCAAATCAAAGTCTGTACCCTGTCAAGCGTTTTTGTCGGAGAGAAACTAAGGCCCTTCATCAAAAGTTTCTGCTCATTTTCCAACAATTCATGTTGCGACAGGTTAATGATTTTGCGTCGGTACCTCTAAATTATTCGTTCTTGCCTCCTCTGCCGACCTCTCATTAGGAAATTCTTCCTGTATTGAAATCTCCCCCTGTTGTGTCTCACTTGGGAGCCATCTCTGAACATTTGGTTTCCTTCTTCTTTCTCTCTGCGTTCTACGTCGAAATCTCTAACTCTTGTTTGTAATCTCAGACTCCTGCACGGTATTTGTGGGCTGTGTTTGGATACATTGTAGCTGGTATATCCTGTTGCAGGCTGTGGGTCCATACTGTGACTGCCTTCTTGAAAATAATAATCTTGGTTTAGTCCGTCACCATCCGAATCACTGTTCTCAGTATTGTATTCAAAAGTCACATTTTTATTCATTTTCAAAATACTTTTTAACTTTTTGCTTCCAATAAAAAAATTACCTCTTTCAAAATCCCCCTTTTCTCATAAAAATTTGGTACGCTTCACCTTCCACAGTTCCAAATCTAATTTTGAAATAGTCCTTCAGTCTTTTATTTAAAGCATCAAAATCAGAATGTTCTCTGTACTGAAGTACTTTTACCTCCAGCTTTTTAATTTCATCACAAATCTCATTTTCTTTTTCTTTGCTAAATTTTATAATTAAAGTCATTCATTTTGCACTTGCCTCCGATGAAATTGCCTCCCATTCTTTCATAAAAACTTCATTATCTGTCCCACAGGCAGGATACTTGACGAGGCGTAAACCCCTAGGTACCCTGTTCACCTGTATCTAGGCTTCTAAATTTGTGCTGTTCTAATACAGTCGCCTCATTTGGTGCATTAGTTTTTCTAAATGTCTAAAAAGCTCCCATTAGGGACTGTGCCTCAGGTGCTAGATTTTCTATAGTTTCATCTTCATTTAAAAAAGGATTCATTGTGGTTACTGTGTGTAGAAGAACGTCCATGTAAGCCAAAGGATTTTCCTGTTGACTATTCATATTATTTGTATTTATATTTGTACTTGCCATATTGGTAATTTGCGAAATTTCGTGTGACATCTTCAAAAAGGTAGATTAATTTTCAAAGGGATATTTGGAATAATGCTTAATTTATATCTTTCACAGAAAGGTGTATATCCACAGGTTTTTACGTGGGAAGGTATATTTAACCAAATTATTTTTGAAATTTTTGATATTGGTTTCCTTTCTCCGCAACCCGTGCATTTCACTCACTTAGTCTCAAGTTTGTTTATAATAAATTTAAACATCTATTTTAATTTAAAGGGGTATACTTCCCTTTTTTAAGTAATAATCTGTCTAAATTATTTGGTTTAAATGACGCTCAGGTGTTTTAGTCACGTGATCAACTTAATATAAAAATATATATATGAAGTATGTAGTGGTGGATTTTATAGGTGTCTTTGAAAAAGGATCTGTGATCCGAAACATGTCAGACGTTTGTGGGATTTGGAAGCTACTGTGAAATGAATAAATGGACTTGAAAATGTTCCTGGTTCTCAGCTATAATTCTTTTGGCATTCCATTATAAGGTTTATGTATGCTGGAAACTTTTTTGTGGATGCAAGACATAAAACAAGCAGGTTTGCGTAGCAATTTGCTACTCAGAAAATGCAGTTTGCTGATCAAGTACATTCTTGATTTGCAGTGGCTGTTAATCAGCTGATTATTCGCATTGTAGTAAAAATTTCCAAACTGCCATCATTTTTTCCTGCAATTTTGGTAAAAAGAACAGACTTGCAGTAATTATCTTGCAATTTGACACTTCTTCCCCACAGCTGCACTCTACTAGACTGTATGCATAAAAAAAAAAAAAAAAAAAGAAATATTTTGTGAAATTGCTTCTCAAACCTGGCTGGTTGCTAATCAAACATTTTTTTTTGATTAGCAAATTCTGCTAATCAAGAAGTTTCCAAAACTAATTTATGCCTTGTAGCTGGACTAGCCATGTGAAAACCCCTCTCTTTCCCTTTCACCAACACTGCTGCTATCTGACTGATTGTGCCACCACGAGTAGTGCAAGTTTTTCTGTTGCTTACACTTTTGCTTCTGTGTGTTCTGTCTTGCTTTCACTACCCTTCTGTGGGATACACCAACCATAGTGCAGCCGGCACCAAGGTTAAGGTGAGAGTGACTTGTCACATGAAGGACCTGCTCTCCGCTGCTGAGCAGCCTCAGGAGATCAGACCAACTTCCCTAGACCCCTGGCCAACAGGCTCAGCAGCTGTTCTGAGTGTGGGCCCTTCAGCCTCCCCCACTGGCTCATGCTTACTTATGCCCTACACAGACTCCACAGCCATGAAAATGGCCACTGAGTCTTTCTTCCTCAAGAGCCAGTGGCCTTCTCACCATGCCTGCTAGGAAGTGTGCCAGAGCAGCATAGGATGCTGGAGTCCACCAGAGGCTGTGAATTGTTGTGAAGCAGTGTGATGCAAGGAAAAAGTCCCAGATTTCCTTTTCTAGTTTGAAATTTCCCCCGTGCCATTAGACCTCTCAAGCATAGATTTCCCAATCCTTTGCTAACATAGTGACCCCACCCCAATAGAGGTTTGTCTCCCATTTGGATACTCACATCCTGCTTCCGTGCTGTGACTGGCAACCACCCAGCCCCATCAACCACTAGTGCCAACACCTCCGCACTTCCCACATGGGTTGCCATCCATGGGGAGGGCTGCCGCCCAACTCAGCCACAAATATAGTTAGCGGGTGACTGGGGATGTGGCCTAGGGCCCAGTTAGACTGGTGATTATCATACTGATGGAGGTCAGGATTTTTTCCCTCAGCTTTCTCCCTGAACCCTCCCTCTACCGTTGTTGTAGGCATAACCTGCGTCTGTGTGTCCGTACCAGTTTCTTTAAGATGCAGTGCCTCAATTATATGACACACTCAACCCCTGGCTGGTCCCATAGAGTAATTCTGGATCTTGTTAACGAAGCCTGGACTCCAAGGCGGCAGCATGATGCAGAAATATAGATTATTACAAATTAGTTCTCCCAGTGAGATAAGTCTAGTTTATTTTATGTAAATTGATTGGATTCTCTTTATAATCAAAACTCAGATGTTTAGCCATGATCTAAGATGCATAAACTCTAACACTCTGTTAAGTTCCTTAGTAAAGTCCTGAAAATAAGTCACCCCACTGTAGAATGGCCTTCAATGTTGTATACCAGCATTCAGCTGTGCTGCTTACTGTTGACTAGGGGTAGGAGATCTGTGTTGGCAGTGTGACTGGGACCTAGACTGCTGGAGAAGGCAACAGCAGTTTGTCAGTAATGGGGTTGGGGGGGGCACTCGGTGACCCCTTCCCCTCAAATTGCTTAAACTGAATATCCCTGCCAGGGCACAGACCCAGAGAATCACCAGTTTACTTAAACAGGGGTCCCTCTTTCAGGGTGGATGCAATGGGAGGGGGCAGTAAGCCTGCCGCAACACTGACGTATTTTGTAGCTGCAGGTGAAAGGAATTTGAATTGGAAGTTTCAAACTGCCTGATTCAGTGAAAACTGTTTGGGAGGTTGAACCTGAAGAGGTTTGCACAGCTGCGATAGTGGGCCCTATCATACATAAACAATGTTAAAGTAAAAATCTGAAAGTTTTTATTTTAAAAAAACTGGCTGGTCCTGTGGTGTAATTGCAGATGTGTGATGAGATTTGTGGCCATGGACAAACTGCCACACACACACACACACACACACACACACACACACACACACACACACACACAGACACTCTTCTCTTTCACAGTGTGAATACACTGACATGAACTTAGATATGGATATACTAAAGCACACATTATACACACAAAGAAATATGTAATGCCCCGTAGCATTCACACACACCGTAATACACACACAGGCACCCTATTGCTCACAGTACCATGCACAAACAGATAAAGTAGTGAATGCACACTGAGCGTGTGTGTGTGTGTGTGTGTGTGTGTGTGTGTGTGTGTGTGTGTGTATATACACACATACATACACCAGTGCATCTGGACACATTAATATTCACACACCAGGACACACGTAAATGCGCTTATATACTGTAATATATACAAACATACACCAGTGTGCACAAATATATCAATACACACACGACATGTGCACACATACTTAGGCTCTCCCATGCACTCATATTCTTATGCACATGGACCCACTATTGCTGGCATGGGCACACTTACACCAACACACAAAGACGCACTATACACACTCTGGCACACACAGCGATGCATGGAGAAACACCAGTACACGTACCATCATACGCACACATAAGCCAGTGCAAAGACACACTAATACATACAAGCACGCACATACCTCAGTGCATGCACACCCAGTCATGTTCTATTTCCAGTACCCAAGAACTCAAATTCCAGACATTTTATATTTGTATTCTTTATTAAAATTAATATTCTGTCCTTCGTGCCCATCCATCCATTGATGCAGTAATGAATCCATTTTAAATGTCAAGCTTTCATACCTCTGCAGCCTTGTTAACAACCTCTATGAAATACAACTCCATCAAATACTTCTCACCTAGTTTCACTGGCTGTATGGAAACAGATGGATTTTTGCACAAGAAAGATGCCGGATTACATGATTTAACAAGTGTGCTAAAGGGACAGCAGCCTAATATGTTCCTCTAACAAAACATCTGCTGAGAGGTTCCAGTCTAACATTAAATCCTTAAAGAGACAATATTGCTTTCTATACACTGGACCAATAAACATCTGATAACATTTTGTGAAGCTAGTTTGTAAGCGTATTAGTTTGTACACGTAGTTTATTAATACATTTATACACTGTCTCTCTCTCTCCCCCCCACTCCCAATTGTGAGAGATTCACTACCTCATAATCTTCTTAATTCTGGAGAGCCTGATCTTGTAACAGGGTTGACACAGGAGTTTTATTATAAACTTATTCCTCCCCTTCCAATATACACCCACCCACCAAAACCATCTCATCATCCCTTCCCCTCCTTTCAGCTACCCATTTCTTCACCCTAGTTTCAGTTGCTGTTTGGGTAGAATAATTTAATAGCTGGTCTGCCTTCTTTTATTTGACGTGACAGCTCTGTATATAAGCTGTCATAACTGAATAATTGATTATTAAGTGATGTCTGTATTGACATCTTGACATCTTTATGAAGACGCATAGCAATACTGTATTTTGGTCACAACAATGTTCTTGTAAGCAGCGCTGCAGAACTATCTTGACCGTACCATAGTGTACCAGTCCAGTTTCAACCCCCCACTTTAGATAGGTGTAGTTTAAGGAGCGAGCGAGACACACACCTATTATTTAAACTCGGTTATATTTTGGATTTTTTAGAAGTTCATCTACAATAGTAATTCAAAAGATGTTAAAGAAACTGTGCTCATTAACTCTGTGTTCATTGTTGACTTGCCTTAATTCTCAACCCATACCATTGATGAAGACCTCAGTGTTATCCTAGTTCACAATAGTGGATTGGTCCGAGTTTTTGGCAGTTCACCCTGTTATTGTCCCGCTTAGTATTTTTTCTTGGCTACATAGCTTTTCAACTGAAATTACAATAATGAATGTTGGTAACCTGATAACTTGGAATGCGAATAGTCTAGGGTCCCTGAATAAAAGAAAAAAAAAGTGCTTAACTATTTATTTAAAATCTAGAAAGAGAGATATTATTCTTAAACAAGAGATTCCTAATTCCAGATGAAGCAGAAAAGTGGAAAAGAGAATGGGTAGGTGAAGTCTTTCAGTCTTGAATAGCGTCACCTCTAAAAAGCGAGGTGTTACAGTCTTGATAAAGAAGGGGGTTCATTTTCTTCACTCAAAACACCTAACTGATATGCACTAGGGCAGAAACAAACTTTTGCAATTCTTGGAGACTAGCACATCTGAAAGGTCATGACTTCTTTTATTCTCACTGGCATAATAATTACTTGAATGTATTACCTGTTTATACCTCCCAACTTAATTAACTCGGTGCTGGGGTTTGAGAATGACAGTCTCTTAGATCAAGCGCTTTGTAGCCTATCGCTTGACATAGCCCTACAGCACAGGGCAAGCCACAGATGGAGATTCAGCATGTCCCTCGTTAAATATCCTAATTTTAAAACATGGATACAGAATTAAACGGAATCCTTCTTTAAAATCGAGAATAACTGAGCAACAAGCAACAGAACCGTCTGGGAGGCTTTTAAGGCCACAATGAGAGGACTCACTCTTCAAGAAAAAAGAATGAAAGAACTAATAGTAAATGAAGGGAAGCTAAACAAATTAGAATTGAAGCATAGAGCAGACCCAAGAAAAATGCCCTACCACTACAGAAAATCATTGCCCTTAAATATGAAACCAGCTATATACTCAGTATAAAGCTTAATATGCCCTCTTTAGAACAAAGCAAAGATGCCAAGAGTCTGGAGAGAACTAGTAAACTTCTTGCTTGCAGACTAAAACAAAACCTAAAAACACAGTAGCTGGTGTCCAATTTGATAATAGTAAGATAAGTATACAAGTCCCAGGAGATTAATACCCAATTAAAAAAAAAATCTTCCAAACACTTTATGGCATTAAAGTGCCAGAGATGTAATGGTACAGTACCTATCAACATGCATTTCAGGTCCAGAAATCTAGGCTCAGAAAAAATGGAGCTCTTACAGATTGTTACCACTAGAGGCACTAGGCTGCAGGTTGTTGACAATTAGGCAATAGTGCCCGGCAGGGTGTGTGTCGTGTTGGGATAATGACATGCCTTAGGTGGTTGGGCATGAGCCGCAGGCCAAGTGCGTCCAATAACTGAGGCATGACATTATCCCAAACGACACACACCCTGGAGGGCATTATTGCTATTATACAATGGCTTGTTTTTATACAGAAGAAGAAAAGTCATTTTAAAGATGTTTTTGTGTGGAAAAATATCTTTGTTTTTTAAGAGACGATGGAAATAATCAAGCAAACCATCATTTACAGGTTCACAGTGAGGCTGAGACTAGACCCGTGATGTTGTGCTGGGATAACATCACGGGTCCAGCCCAAGACTGACCAATCAGAGTCCAGGATATTTTCCTTCCATTGTATAATATAAAATGTTTAAGTATCATCTTAGACTAGGAGCTCTCTTTCAGACCCCCATGTTGAACTTACCTCCAGGTTACTCGCTCAAAAAATTGGCTTACTCTGTAGGCTTAGACCCTACAGTACCTCTCAAACAAAGCCTGGCTGTCTATAGCCTTTACTGTACTACTCCTGAAGCTGCTTTATGCAGCTCCCATACTCCTGTCATTCAGGGAAACTGAGCCTAAAGGGACACTGTCAACCTGTTTTTCATTATATCATTTCTAGTTAAAAACTCACATTTTATTATTGCTTACCTTCTCTAAAATTCATTGATGTTGCTGTTTGTTTCATCTGTCTCCTTGTTTAGTAGGACTGAAATGCATGGCAATGTATATTTATAAACAACTTTTTTTTTGTTTACTATTCGGAATCTGTTCCTACTGTATACTTTCTGAGCATTAGAAACACACCCAAATAGTGCAGTCACTCATGAGGCAGCAGCCTCCTAAACTCCCACTATATCATAAGTGGGCTAGACTGTGTTGTGGTTGTTTCCAAGTCCAGGAAAGATGCAGTTGGAGCTGATCAAGGAATGTAAACAAACCTGTGTTTGTGTAGTAACATCAGTTGGTGGGCACTCTCTTTTTCACCCTTTCTATGAAAAAAGTCAGAATCAAACTACCAGCTACATCAGCAACCTTTACAGAATGTTGGGAATTATAAAATGTGTTTTTTTTAATCTAGGGGCACTTTGGGACCTAAAGGGGGTTAACAGTGTCCCTTTAACAAGTTTAAACGTCTCTACTACAGGGTAGGCAGGTTTGCTGCCTGTGCAGGAAATCGGGAGTACCACTGAATTGTTCATGCATGTCTTAATTGGCCCTCCTAGAAGAGACTCAACAGTCTATCTTGCATGTAAAATTCTGAATGACTACGTCCCCAGCCTCTGGGATATAGTGGTGTAGAGAACCTACAGGAGACTTCTGTGTTCCTCTGCTCATCCTCTTCTGGAAGCTGCCAGAGCTCTGACTTCTGGTCAGCTGTTTTTTTTTTCCATATAAAGCATCTTGGCTGTGGAACAAACTTGTTCTCACTATCCAGGAGAGCTCAAACTACTGTCTTTCAAAAGATTGCTTAGTGCATTCTCCCCCTAAGAATGTATGTAGCTCTACCTGCTGAGTACAGCATGGCAGCTGTTCTTCCACTTAGTTCACCTCAACACTTACCAGTGTCTTATATGAACATTGAACTATATTGCTGCTTCTGTGTTGTCTCAAACGAGCCCCTTCTCGACATGCAGTATTATACAGTATGTACAGAATCGATTTATTATCTTGTTCATGTTGCAGTGCCCTTTTACCTCTGCTGAAATGTACATATATATTCTGTAACTACCATGTTTATGATGCATTGCATGTTACTTCGGTTGTACTGTTTATACCTGTGTAATAATTGTTTTTCTGTTATTGAATATAACCAACTCTGGGTCACTCCTGAAAAAGGGATGCTTGTCTGAGTGAGCCAACCCAATTTAGTAACATTCTGTAAATAAAACACAAATCAACCTTCCCACAATTACTGAAACAGATAAGATATTGCAGACTTTCTCATGAAAATGTTTAGTGAAACCTTGCAAAAAGGACACCTATCCCCTTCAGTGAGGGAAGCACTGATTACAGTGATCCATAAAAAAAAAGACAAGAACCCTTACTCTGTAACGGCTATAGCCACATCTCGTATTGAATGACTACAACATGTAAGCTGCATTACTAGTGAGTAGACTTCAGAACTTCCTGCCTACAGTCCTAGAAAATGAACAAGTGGGGTTTCTCAAAAAATATTTTGGGGACGGGTGACAGTGTCCACAGACTAATGTCAATGATTTTGGCGTCAAAATACAAGAGGCCACCCATAATCACTGGACATGGGCAAATCATTCGATTGCCTTGACTATGACTTCATAGATCGCACTCTTAATTGCTTTGACTTTGGAGAGAATGTTAGATCTTGGGTCTCAACACTACATTAAGGAGCTTATTCTGCTGTAACAACTAATAGTCATGTAGCAACTTATTTTCCGCTGCTAAAATGAGAGAGTAGGCTGTTCTCTTTCCCCTTCCCTGTTTCTAATTGTGATTGAGTCTGTAATTGGGAATGTCATAATTAAAAGAGAAATCAAAGGAGTGGAAATTGGTAAAATATCCAGTAAAATTTATGCCTGTGCATGTGACTATTTGCGTACACTGGAAAATCCTGTATGACATTTAATTCCCTAAAACACACGTTGTTAGAACTGGAATCTTAACAGGCTTCAACAGGGCTCTCTGGGACACCGGTGCCTGCATCTTTTATGCACATTTTGTGTGTCAGGACGCTCGGATTCCCGCCCCCCCCCGAAAGTCCCTGAGATGCTCGCCACAAGGCCCTGGGAGTCCATCCACGTCCCTATACTGAGCCATGTCCCTGTGCTTGCACGCTTGCGATGTAAGAATCTGGAGAGCACCAGGACGTGTTCCATTAGTTTCTATGAGACCAGTATTTTAACTATGATTGTTAATGCTTTAGAGGGCTACAGTGAAATTGATCGATACTGCGCTACTGCCAAGAAATTGCACTGTAGCGTATACATGTTATTCATGGCACAGAGTTGCAACAACGTCAGTGCGTACTGTGCTAACGATCAACTTTACTGTAGCAAGCACTGTAATTCAAACAAATTAGGGTCACAGCTCAACTAACAAGAGCCGTGTTAGTTGAGCAGTGGCCTTAATTTGTTTGAATTGGCCCTCTAAAACATTAAAAGTCGTAGTTAAAAAAAAAAAAAAAATGGCCCCATAGAAATCAATGGAGTATGCCCCCACTCTCTCCAGATTCTGACATCACAAAACGTGTGCACGCGGGGGCATGGCTCACATTCATTTCAATGGGGACCCTTAAAAATTTCACAGGGACTCCTACTTGTTGGCTGCACCACCATTTGTTTTTCCAGAAAGTCCTGGACCCTGAAACAAAAACTCCTACTAAGAGCCCTGCCTCCAGATAGTCTAGAACAAGTCTGAAAACTATACTCATTAACAACAAAATAGGTATTTTAATTGTTTACAAAGAAAGGATCCCAGTTGCTTAGCCTACAGAGTCTGAAGTACTTGAGCTTGAACTGTTGCTAAGATCTCTGCAAATTTTTTTCTAGCAACATCGACCCCCTACTTGGAGATTTTCAGAATAAAATTACAAAATGGAAAAAGCTATATTTTTTTCTATCTTTTTCTCTCTCTCTCTCTCTCGGAAGAAAAATTAACTCAATAAAAATTATCATTGCCGCAAGCTTTTTTAGCTGTTGAATAATCTCCCATTTTGTAGCGAATTTAGCTGAGTCAGAAGTCCGGATAATTTATTTATTAAATTTTTTATGGAATAATAAAACCCCAAGACTAAGTTTAACCAAATTAAGAGGACCCTTGAAATCTGGAGGAATGGGTATACCTCGGTGGCAATGTTACCATATCTAATTTTTATTAAAACAAGCCAGATTTGCCGGCGCTGAGGGTTGAGGCGCTGGACGCCACACCTCGGGCTGCGCCGGCGACGCCGGTTCGAGAACGAGCCAGGGTCGCCATGCGGGCTAGCGGAGGGTGGGGATAGAGCATCCGATTGATTGCTCTCCTTCCCCGGGAGGGGGAATGCTGTCACTGGTGCTCTGGTGGCCTCTAGCGGTGGCTGGAAGGCGGCAGTAACGGGCAGTTAGGGGACGGCTGGGCTGACGCCGTGCGTATAGCGTGGGCACGTGCCTGTCCTCATGCCATTGCACACCTCACACGCCGTGGGAGAAATGGGAAACTGGCACTGGTTGTGGCGGCATGATGGCCGCCTCTGACGGGGAGCAGTGGCTCAGAGGGTACGCGAGCACGCGACTTGACACGGTCTCGTGAAGGGCAGGGGGGTCTGCCCCACCGCTGGGGTAAGAGTAGGGTGGGCTAGCTATGGACCTGTATGGAAGCCGGGATCCCTGGAGACGGCGGACGGAAGAACTGAAGGGGATGCCAGGACGTGATAGAGGTAGGCAGACCAGGGCCAGAGGGAGAAAAATGACTAAGAAAACCAAAAAAAAAAACATAAGCCAGATTTTGGTTCCCATCGAATGGCATTTTCCAAACTACACTTTAGGCATTGATTGAACAACATATAACAGCCCCACCAGATTACTCAACTTTTTATTTATCAAAACTCCAATTAACCTTTCATCTCTCATCCCATCCTTGCCTTAAAGCGACTGTTTGAACTCTGAAAATAATTTAAAGAAATCCAGAAAAGGGAATTCTTACCGATTTTTTTTTTTTTTTTTTTTTTAAAGGTATATGCCCCTATGGGACAGTCCAGATTTAAATCTGGATTACAACATGATTAATAAGGAAGTCTGACAGAAAGAGTCCATTTTTAATAATGTGAGATATGGTTGACATCAGTACTAATTCGCGGTATTCCATTGGCCAAATAAAACCTGAGTACAGACTACACAAATTTGAATTTAGTAGCTACAGATTAGAGACCGCCTACAAAGAAAATTGTTACTTAACTTCTACATCCCTGAGACAGCAGAACAACATTAATTTGTTAAATTGAATTGTCTCTAAAAGGGTTCAGGCCTTATTTATAAATATTCAACAGAGACTGAAGAGTTTCTCTTATTAGAATCCAAACAGAAATGGGAGAAAGACGTAAACATTTGGCTATGGACACCTGCTCCAAACGGTGGTCATTTGCTTACAAATGGTAATGACAGATGTGTTTGGTGCAGTATTGGCTACTGCTAAGCAATTTAAATCACAAATTGTAGTGAGAAGGAAATAATGTGACCTACTGGGAATTGAACCCAGGTCCCCAGAAAGTACTTTCTCAGCACTCTAACCAGTGAGCTATAGGCTCACATGAGTGGACTGGAGGTTCCCAGACACGCTTCCTTTCTCTGGTATTGCATATCGTGCAACAAGGATTAATCAGAACAACAGATGTTCTTGGTGCAGTATTAGCCCCTGCTATGCAATTTAAACCACAAGTTGTAGTGAGAAAGAAATAAGGTGACCTACTGGGAAGTGCAGATCTACTTGTCAACTTTATTAATCCTTGTTGCAGGATATGCAATACCAGAGAAAGGAAGTGTGTCCAGGAACCTCGGGTCTAACCATGTGACCCTGTAGCTCAGTGGTTAGAGCACCAGGATAGTATTCTGGGGGCTTGGGTTCAAGTCCCAGTAGGTCACATTATTTCTTTCTCACTTGAATCACAATTTGCTCCATATAATCCAGCATTATGTTGTCTAATTTACCACTTATCCAGAATTATACATTTCAGGCATCTTCAGAACAATACCTTTCATTACTTACTCCCATCAGACTTGTGTCTGTCTTGCCTTTTATGTCTGAAAAGACTAATCCTAAGTAACTGGAAGAACAATTACCCCACACTAATCGAAGAGTGATGGGGTAACCATACATCTCAGGTGTCCCTCATTATGAGCAAGGTCCCTGGAATTCTGTGGTTGCGGAATTTGCTGCAGAATTTGCGTCATGCTGCAGAATATATATAGCACCGCAGAATTAATTGTTTTTGGTGAATTTTCATATAAATATACTGTTTTTTTCCATAGTGTCAGGCTTTCTTTCCCATCTCGTTTATCTTGAAGCCCCTCCTCTATGCTCAGCATATGATGTCATCACATCATATTTAGCCAATGACAGGACTGCATTCTGCCAGAGAAGTGAATAAATCATGCTGCAGAAATCAGAAAATGCTGCCGCAGAAGTCAAGGAGCCCTGCCGCAGAAATCAGAAAATTCTGCCGCAGAACACCAGGGGCCCTGATTATGAGGGACATCCCTCATTTTGCCCCTTAAAATTGCATCTGTCCTTCATGGAAAAGGTGCTGCCCACACAAAGAATGTGCTGTAAATTCAGACGTTAAAGCAGACACTCTTAATTTTCTAAAATACTAAATCCAAAATAAACTTTGTACAAGTAAACACTGTGGTTTTCACAATGTTCTGAGCTTGTATCTCCATGTCTGAGGATGTGCCCCCTCATTCTGAGGGTCTCTGTCCCTCATTTTGAGTATCCAAAAATGTCCATGTCCCTCATTTCAGTGACAAAAGGTTGAGGGGTATGAGGGTAACACAAGCTCAGAAGGAACGTACATTAGACAAAACTGAGCAAGTCACTAAGATTTGGTTCCCTTTCTTGAACTGTTTGAAAACACGTTAAAGGAAAAACTACTTGCAAAAATTATATTAAAAAAAAAAAAAATGTGCATTTGATTTTTGTTTCTGTGATTACTTCTAGCGTGCTGATCCCTGTGTCTCGGGCGAGTTTTTTCCTTTTTTTCCTGCCAGTTTTATGGAACCTGGCGGTAGCCGTGTAAGCATCTTTTATTGCCTTTGATCTTTTGGAGTTTTCCCAGAATGCCTCTGGGAATTATATCAATTAGACCGAGTTCTAAAACTAAGAACCCCGAAATCCTAGTTGTAATCTAGTCACCCCATCCAACTGCAACTGCGTGAGAAATTTAACTGCTTTAAAAAAGTGTTTTCCCTCCCTCCCCAGCTGATGTCCAGTTTCTCTTAAGTGGCAGCTGTTTGTCTGCGTATGTGGCAGTTTTCCTTGTAAAGTGCTGTCATCGGGTGTTAGTAAAGCGCCTATACAAAAGCCTATACACCGTTGAAGGTCTTGGGTCTAATTGATGTAATTTCTGGAGGCATTCTGGGAAAATTCCAGAAGATCAAAAGCAATAAAAGAAGCTTACATGGTTACCACCAGGGGCCAAAAAACTGGCAGGGAAAAGTAACAACAAAAATATCTTGCCACAGACACTGGGAACAAACAGAAACAAACAGAGAAACAAAATCCCAATGCACATGTACAGTATTTTTATTATTTTTTGCACGTCGTTTTCGTTTAATCCACTGATGTGTCCCAAGTTTGTTCTTTTGATAACAGGACATCTTTACCAGTAGGTTTAGTTGTGAGACTGATGTATTATCATATTTTTAATGTTCATACATGAAAAGCTAAACATTTCAATAAAACAATAATTAAAATCCTTCCACAAACGTTTTTCACACAGACACCGCTAAACCTCAGACGTCAGTACCTTACTTGATAGTGCATCAGGGCCCTTGGTAATGTTGGGGTTAATCTGATTAAGCTGCATGTTTTAAATTTTTTGTTTTGAATGTTCTTGTATTACTTGCACTGACATGTTATCCTATGGAGGGACTAAGAAAAGTCAGGGCAGAGAGCTCATTGATCTTGTGAGCCCACTGTCTGCTGTCTCTTGGATCTGCTTGGTTGGTGCTTGGTCTACATGGAAGATATTGGCCACCTTTTGCCTGCCTGCAGGTGGTCGAGGAGTCGCAGCCCTTCCTGTTAAAGTGGTTGAAGGTGGCACTGAGGTACATGGCAGACAGATTCCTTCCCCGCCACCATGGAAGATGACATCCGATGTAGTCTTTCAGCTCCAGGCTGCAGTCATTAATGGGGCCCAAGCTCACCTCATGCTACCTGACTGCTGCAGGAAAAACTCCCTGCACTGTGACACCTCTGATGTCTTGTTAGTGGTAGCTAATTGCTCTATAGCTCCACTTGCATGAGGGAGCCAAAGCCGTTTTACAGGGGGGCCACCATCCAGGGCATAGAGACAGGAGGAAGAAAGAGGTCACAGTTTCAGTCGATGGTCATCTCACAGTCCCCATCTGGGAAAAATGGCATTAACAACTTTACCGTTGGGTGAGCAGACGTCTTGGGGGAGAGAGAGAGAAGTGGTGCCTCTAGGCACAGGGCACTGAGCAGAACAGAATGAGGAGAGGTTGCTGCTGTGATTGCAGAATGGCTTCACGTGGGGAGGAAGGAAATAGTGCGCTCTTCTGCGGTGGTGAAAATGGGACATCAACCCCGATTTCTCATTTAGCTGTGGAGCGGCTTCACCAAGGAGTGCGCAAAGAGGGTATGGGCACCCAAGCACATGGTTTTACAAGATCGGGGTCTGTCAGATATTTAATAAGCATTTTTAAAATGTTCTTTTTTAGCCTATTTTCCCGATTCCTTTTGTCCACCACCCAAATGATGGGGTGTGCCATGTCTGGACCCCTGCCCTGGCAGTGAGGAGGGGATGGTGAGTGACTGCTTTCACAGCTGTTGCCAGTGCTGCATCTGGCCCTCCAGAGGGGTGCATGAACATCATCCTCCTGGGCGCTGACTACCCCCTTGCAATATAAGCACTGCCCCCCACCCCCACCCAGTCTCAGTGTGGGATTCCAGGCTCTCATGAAAACCCTGTTTTTTCTGGGTGTTAACACAGTGCCCAGTCACTGTGCCCTTGGACCAACCCTCCCTAATAGCCATTAACCCAAAAAATCTAAAGCTGATTTCTGATATGTACTAAGTGACTAACAGATAAAAGAGAATAGACACCCTCTATCTGTGTGGATGAGGCACATATGGCTTCGTAGGGTTGTGTATTTCTTATTACTATGTACCCTTATCCTTCACTTGTGGAAGAAATATTTGTAACCCCGGAGTTTGAAGAAGTAGGTGTGTATCCTGCTAGTGCTGGTACTTAGGTTGTAGCATTTTCTGTAGAGCCCAACCTAAGCACCCGGGGATTAATTGATTTGCTAACTAGGGCCTTTTGAATCTTTTTGTTACAGATCAAATAATAAAAATCAAATCAGTCATCTGTCTTACTGTCCTTGCAGTAAGGAAGAGTTTTAACAGTTGGGAGCATTTTTTTTAATTACAGGCGTGGGAGGATTTCTCTGTTGTTGTTTTTTTTTCCTAAGTGGCCACTGCATCTGTGATATTTCAGTGGTTGATATGGGTGGAGCTCATGTTAAAAGCAGGCTATCCCACAGGGTGCTGCAAAGTTTATTTTTATAATGTGTTTAGGTATCGTGATCTCCATGTGATGGTACAGTAACTATTTTGTGGTGTGTAAAAGCACACACATTTTATTTGTATTTTTGGTTTGTGACTAGGCTAATGGCCTTGAATGTTTTGGAGAAGGTGAAATCATGACCGCCCCTTACTTCTACTCAAGACTCCCTACAGTTATTTACCATTGAAAGCAACATTTGTTATGTATGATCAATATCAGTCAGAAAAGTTATGTTGGAGTAGTATCTGCACCTAAACACTAAAACCAGGTTGGTACAGTCACTGTCCATTCCTTCAAAGATGGCATGGGATAAACAGTTACAGTATGTAGACAGTTGAACAGTGTGTAAATGGGTGTGTGTGTGGCTGCTTTAGCCCACAGAGAAGACTGTGTTATGTACTATGTCCTTTGTGGAGGGAATCCAGGGAGGAAAAATGTCTGAAGATTGGTGAAATGAATTCCCTCCCATCGTCCACATCCCACTCATGATGCAGAGCACATTTCTGAAGCCTTCTCCAACCCACTGTGGGGTATAACCAAGTCCCATTGGCCGTGATTCTTTGAAGCTGGGCAGAGAAGAAGTGGTGCTACCTTTCTACAGTTAAGGGATTGCTGCAGTGATGGTGGGGGGACCTAGTCAAGTCATCCGCAAGACAAAATCCAAAGAAATAGTAAATTGGAAATACTTTAAAGGGGAAAAAAACATTATAGGGCTCACTCAAATTGTGAAAGTGCATGACAAGACCATTCAAGTGATGTACGAGGCTTAGCTGTAGGTGTCAGGAGTCCAGAGATATGACTATCAGATTCTCTGTAAATGAAAACAAAGCAGCAGCCATTTAATGTAATCTTAAAACAGGATGTGATGACACTGAGGGGCCAGCTCTATGTTGTCAATTACAACTCACCCCTCAGTGACATCACTGTCTATCTCAGGATCCCATGAAATGGCTGCTGCCCTGCTTTGATTTACAGAGTATCTAGATATTCATATCTCAGGACTCTTGTCACCTACAAGGAAGTTCCATACCTCGTTTGAAATATCGTTTTATGGGCTTTCACAATTTGAGAGATCCCACTCCTGCAATGTTTATTTCCTGTTAATTTTCAATTAAATAGCATCTAGGCTTGCTTCATGTACATTGAAACTGAAGCTTACGTTTAATTTATTTTTTTTGCTCCTTTCGAGCACCCCCGACCACCACTCCGAGCCTCCTAGGTGCACCCTGCTGCCACTCCACCTCCATGTTGGCAGTCCCTGGGAAACCCGGTGTAGCCCTTTATCAGACGGGTCCCCCCACTATCAAGGGAGAAAGTGCCGGTAGGCGCATCTCATTGACCCAGGTGCTGCGGGGGTCGGTCCCGGCGATATGGGGTTTTGTGGTGACGGGGACCGGCGACCGTCATCTGGCCGAACGGGGGGGCAATTTTCCATTTTCTGCCCCTCCCACTCCACCCTATTTGGGCCTACGTTGGGACAGCAACCTGAGGTGGGAGTGTGTCGAAGCGTCACTCACCTTGCATGGTGCCGAGGCCCTGCCACCCCCGGGAGGGAAGCGTCCAGTGGCCACTCTGGATCCCCTCCTGCCAGTGTTCTGCTCCTGACACCCAGGCTTGGGGCGCGAATCCGGGTCGCCAGCGTGCCAAGTGAACCCCTTCGCTTGGTGCCATGGAGCTGGCATACGTGTTCATTATATTTAAAAATTAAAAAGTGGAGCTAAGCGTGAAATATAGCAGTATATGAAGTAGACGGTCTTTAAAGAGATTTCCCGATTCCCCGTGAATCATTCACAGTTGTCATCAGCAAACCTCAACTATGCGGACTTTCCCCAAAATCTGAATTTCAGAAACTTTAATTATTTATTTTTTTTTTACTTCAGAATGCATTTGATTTAAAACAGGATCTTTTCCCCTTAGACTTCCTCTATTTCAATTACTTATTCCTGCTGTGACATCATAATCCTGTTACTATGTGCTGGGTTCTGACTTCACAAGCTGAGGATTATGACATCAGAGCAGTAAAATCGGCAGAGACAGGAGAAGTGTAAGGGACTAATAGCCTGTTTTCAGTAATAAAGAATGTAATGCCTAGAAATTCAAATGTTTTTGGAATTGTGTGAAATCTGAATCCTGTTATTACAAGCAGTATTTTCCTTTTTGAAGAAACCTGGAAAATCACTGCACATCTCGTAGTTGAAACCTGGGCTAGATGGATGTCAGATCACTAGCAGAGTTTATATTAAAATAAAAAAAAAAGGCACTAGATGAGAACTGGAGAATTGGTCACCCATATTATAAGTACCCCCTCCCCATTAAAAACGGAGACGCACCTTGTCCAACCACAAAAATGTGAGTGCACATCATAGAGCCAAAATACATCATGCAAAGCACTGCAGTTGCAGTTTAACTCTTATGATTTTTTTTTTTATTTGACTCTCCAAAACAGGCTGCACAGTCAAAGCACACTGGTGATGCATGGTTCACGGCCACTTCTTGAGGAGGCATCCTGATGAAGTGGAAGTGGTCCACGTAGCACTGCAGCATTCTCTCTGTGTACTGTAGTCTCTCTCTAGAGCCTGTTTTGATGCGGTAATTATTTAAAAGAGATCTACTGACACCGGGGCTCGAGCCACTGATGCATAGATTGTGGCTCGAGCACCCCGATTTCTTGGGACATGGATATGTTATTCATCCACACTTATTGGCAGGTATCCTTGCCGCTTTAAATCTTACCGGAAGGTCTTCAAGCTGGCTCCTCCCACGCACCCGGGTGGTAAAACTCTCGGCTGCGCCCCATGACGCCAGATCTTTCTTACCGCTTGGAAGCTCAGGTTCCCTCCTTAACGCTCTGCGTATAAGACTGGTTCCTAATTCTTCGGTTTACCCGAAATTACTTTAAGGTTTCCAAGACTTCGGTCCACTTATTTCCCTTGTGGCTGCGATGGACAAATCGACTCCCGGTTTCCGGAGGTGCCCATGCGGGCAGAAGATGTCTCGGATGGATCCGCACTCCACGTGCGTCTACTGCTTGGGCCTTGGGCACGACCCGCAGGCTTGCGACCTGTGCTCTTCTTTTTCGGCCCACGTCCTGGAAGACCGTGCCGCCTGTCTACAACTTGGGCGACCCGAAAAACGTTATTCTCCGGTAAAGTCGAAGGAGGCTTGGTTGGCGGTTTCCGTGGCGGCGGGCTCGTCGGAACAGCTTGAGCAGATGATCGCCCTCGAGGAGGAGGCGGCGCAGGCTGCTTCTTCATCTTCCTCGGCCGCGGCCTTTATCCCGCTCTCCCTGGGATCCTCCTATTCAGCTTCTTTCAAGGAGCTCTGTCTGTCCCTCTCCACTAAGGGAGAGGGACCAACATCTTCAGGGCCTTCCTCTCAGACCAAGAAGAAGGACCACAAAGGTAAGTCCCTCCGTCGACGCTCTTGGGAGCGGGAGAGGTCCCTCTCACCGAGTAGTCGACCATCGACTTCGGTCGATCCTTCGGCTTCGGCCACTGGCTTCACGGTGTCCCCGTCAGGTCAGTTGACCTAGACTTCCGTCGACGCAGTCGAGATTTTTCTTGACCCGTTGGACGGGCTGTCGACCGGTGAAGCCGAAAACCCTCACTCCCCGGTTCCCCCGGCGGTGGTTGAGGTGTCAGTGGACTTGCCCGTGCCTCCGGTTCCGGAGTCCATGGTTGAGCCCTCCGAGCCGAGGGGAGAGCGGGTTTCCCCCGCCCTACCCCCGTACCCTCCTCGGAAAAGCCAAGGTTCGCGGTCTCTGTCTCGGACTTCTTCTCGGTCCAGCCAATCCCGCCGTCATAGGCGGTCTCGGCACCATGGCAAGCAGCGTCGCCGCTCGTCCTCATCGTCGTCCTCGGACGAGGGGAGGCTTCGACGCAAGTTGCGTCGACGATACAAGGACCTCATGTGGCAACAGCTTCTTCTGTCTGGGAGCAAGCTGACGTCGTCGCCTTCCCCGGCTATCAAGTGGCTGTCACTGGAGCAGCCGAAGCAATCCCTCGCCTTAGCTGAGGCGCCTGCTTCCAGGCCTGTTGCTCGGCCGAAACCGGCTGCCCCACCGATTCCGGTGGAACCTCCGCCTCCACAGCCGTTGTTTGGGGCTCCGACCAAGAATTCTCGGTCGGCCCAGGGTCTGCCCCATAGGCTGTCTGTCACCCTCACTCCCGATCGCCCTCGGCAGGTGGAGGGTGGCTCAGGCCCAAGGCAGCTCTTTGCGGACTCCTCTGAGTCAGACGACGATTCCTCCCTGTTCTCCAGGCGGGTCGACTTGGAGTCCTCAGGAGGTCAGTCACTGGACGATAGCCCTTCGTCCATCATTGGTTTGCTTAGGCTCATCTCGGAGTCCACCGGGATGCAGCTCGAGCCCATATCCAAGCGGGCCAAGTATCCCCTCACGGAGATATTGGACCGAGGGGATTCTCCTACGGAGGCCTTTCCGGTGGCCGAGGCCATTGTAGGCCCGGCCTTGGAGCTCTGGCAGCATCCTGCTTCCTGCCCTGCGCCTTTGGCCAGGATGGCAAGGAAGTATGCGGTCCCTACCGGTTTCTCGGAACACCCCTCAGCCGAGGGGTTGGTTACCGACAGCGTCTTCCGGCGTGCCGGAAACGCCAGGGACGTAGACAAACCTCCCGACAAGGAGTCCAAGAAGTTGGACTACGCCGGGCGAAAAGTCTATGCTGCATCCTCCCTTGGCCTTCGTCAGGCCAGCTCGGCCATGCTGATGGCACATTTCTCTCATGCCCTGTTGGGCTCCCTGGACGAGGTAGTCCCTCATCTCCTGGCTGACCTGCAGACCACGGTTAAGCAGGTGCGGGACCAGGGCAGGGCAGTGGCCAAGCAGCAACTTCAGACTGCTTTGGACATTGGTGACTCATGCGCCAGGTCAGTTGCGGCCGCAGTGGCTATGCGCCGTCGGGCATGGCTGAGGATATCCACCTTCACAGCGGATACCCAGCACAAGTTGGCAGATGTCCCCTTCCTGTTGACCGACCTCTTCAGCCCTGGAGTGGAAGGTCACGTCCAGAAGATCGAAAAGTCCAATGCCACTCTGGACTCTGTCTCATCCGCTCAGAGGGACAAGGGCCGCAGACCGCAACCTAAGCCCTTTCGTCTGTCTGCGCCCGCGGCACGTCCGGCCCAGCAGCGCCAGGGCCAGCAGGCTTGCGCTTGGCATCCCAAACCCAAGCCCGTGGCTTCCTCCTCCAGGAAGCAGGGAGGTAAAGGCCCAGGTGGTCCCTCGGCCGGTCCCTCCTCCAAGCCTGCTCAGCGACGGGTTGAGGGGTGCCGCCCCCAACCTCGTCCCCTCACCCCAGGTTCCCCCCGTGGGGGGACGGCTTCGCCACTTTCTTTCCGCCTGGTCCGCTGTCACCACAGACTGGTGGGTGTTGGAAGTGGTGGGGAAGGGCCTGCCTCTGGAGTTCGAGCAGGCCCCGCCCTTCAGAGCCGTCGCACCCCGAGGGGCCTCGGGGTCCGCAGCCTCACTGTCGGCTCGCCGAGCCGACATCGCTCTGCTCCTAGAGAAGGAGGTGATCAGAGAGGTGGCGGACCCTCCCTCAGACCCGGGGTTTGTGTCCAGGTACTTCCTGGTTCCAAAACGGACGGGGGGCTGGCGCCCCATTCTCGACCTGCACGACCTAAACAAGTTCCTAAGGTCTCGGACCTTCAGGATGGTCACTCTGGCTCAGATAATACCATCCTTGGAACGCGGCATGTGGTTCTGCTCTCTGGACCTGCAGGACGCGTTTTTTCATGTCCCTATCCGTCCGTCTCACCAGAGATTCCTTCGCTTTCGAGCGGAAGGATCCCTTTTCGAGTTCCGAGCCATGCCCTTCGGCCTGTCTCTTGCTCCCAGGGTCTTCACCAAATGCATGGCAGTGGTGACAGCATTCCTGCGGCGCCGAGGGGTCCGGGTGTACCCTTACCTGGACGATTGGCTGATAGCGGCCCCCTCCAGACAGGAGGTGGAGCGGTCCAGAGATCTGGCCCTCCAGGTTTGCTCTCAGGTCGGCCTCCTCATCAACGAGGCCAAGTCGGAACTCGAACCGAAGCAGGTGATTCTCTTCATCGGGGCAGAGCTTGACTCTCTTCGAGCCAGAGCACGGCTCCCGGCGGACAGGGCCGAGGTTCTTTCCTCCTTTGCCCGATCGTTTCTGGTTGGGCAATCGCGCCCTGCCCGGGGCTTCCTGCACCTCCTGGGTCTCATGGCGGCCTGCACCAGCGTGGTCTGTTGGGCCCGCTGGAACATGCGCCCCTTCAATGGGGGTTGGCCAGCCAGTCGTCTCAACGCTGCGATCCATTGGACCAGCTAGTGACGGTGACCCAGGGGATGTGGAACGCTCTCCAGTGGTGGATCGTTCCAGCTCATCTGCAGGAGGGCATCCCGTTTGTCTGCCCTGAGCCGACGGTCTCTCTATCAACCGACGCCTCTCTGATGGGTTGGGGTGCCCATCTGGGGGAGCACAGAGTGCATGGCCTCTGGTCCCCACGGGAGTCCCGATGCCATATCAACCTGCTGGAGCGCCGAGCGGTCTGCCTAGCTCTCACCGCCTTCGCTGCGTTTCTACGGGGTCAAGTGGTTCAGGTCCAGATGGACAGTACCACGACAATGTACTACCTAAACTGCCAGGGCGGGACGCGCTCCATGCCTCTGTGCAAGGAAGCTCTCCGCATTTGGTCACTCGTGCGCAGCCTGGAGGTGGATCTCCTAGCCATTCATGTGGCAGGAGCCTCCAACACCCTGGCCGATGCCCTAAGCCGGATAGGGGCTGTGTCCCACGAGTGGTCTCTCCTGCCGGAGGTAGTACAAGATCTGTTCTTCCATTGGGGCACACCTCAGGTGGATCTGTTTGCCTCCAGGGAGAGCGAAGCTGAGGCTGTTCCATGCCCGCCCCCCTTAGCAGGGCTCGCTGCAGGGATGTCTTCTCAAGGCCGTGGACCCCGGGCCTCTTCTACGACTTTCCCCCATTTCCCTTGATCCACAAGGTGCTTCTCAAGGCGAGGAGGGACAAGGTGCAGGTGATTCTGGTAGCCCCAGACTGGCCCCGCCAATGCTGGTATCCAGATCTCCTCAGCCTCAGCTCCAGGCTCCCGAGGCAGCTTCCAGCTCACCTGGACCTGCTTTCAGTCAGTCAGGGGAAGGTGTTCCATCCGGACCTTCAATCCCTGCACCTGACGGCCTGGTTCCTGAGCAGCTAGAGTTCCAGGCCTTGGGTCTTTCCGACGAGGTCCTCAATGTAGTTGAGGCGTCCCGTAAGGAGTCGACCAGGAAATGCTACGCCTTCAAATGGAAGAGGTTTTCCATTTGGTGTCAGGGCAAGGGCCTGGACCCTTCCTCCTGTTCCTTGGCAAGCATCTTGGACTATTTATGGTCCCTTTCTCAGCAAGGGCTTAGGTCGACGACCCTAAGGGTGCACCTGGCAGCCATCTCTGCTTACCGGGCGCGGGCTGGGAAGCAGTCGGTGGCGCAGGAGAAGGTGGTCTGGCGCTTTTTCAAAGGCCTTGATCACATTTCCCCTCCGGTGCGAGAACCTCCACCTCCGTGGGATCTACTGCTGGTATTGGTAAGCTCATGGGCAAGCCATTCGAACCAATGCACAGGTGTGATCTCTCTCACCTGTCGTGGAAGACCGCTTTCTTGGTGGCTATTACGTCAGCCAGAAGGATGGGAGAGCTCCAGGCGCTTTCCATCGAGTCTCCTTACCTGGTCTTCCACAGGGACAAGGTTGTCCTGCGCCCCCACCCGAAATTCCTTCCGAAGGTGGTGTCGGAGTTTCACCTTAACCAGGTGTTGACTCTGCCGGTGTTCTACCCCAATCACACCTCGGAGGCCGAATATAGGCTCCATACTCTGGACCCTAGAAGGGCGCTCGCCTACTATAAGGAGCGCACGGCTGAAATTCGGGGAGAGGTTCGCCAGCTGTTTGTCACCTACGCTGAAGCCGCACCTGGCAGACCTGCAGCCAAGCGGACGATAAGCAGGTGGATCACCTCCTGCATAGATCTCTGCTATAAGTTGGCGGGCATGGAGCCTCCCAGAGGGATAAGAGCTCATTCTACCCGCCATAGCCTGCATCGGGCTGCTTCCAGGGACGTCCCTATCAGGAAATTTGCAGGGCTGCTACCTGGAAGTCAGCACACCTTCATCACCACTACCACATCGACCTTGAGTCACGCGGGATGCTGGTTTTGGGGCCTCGGTTCTCCAGTCTCTATTCCCTAAGTAGGGGGTGTGCGCCTTGCCTCCCTCCTCCTGGAGAACTGCTAGGAGTCTGCCAATAAGTGTGGATGAACAACATATCCATGTCCCTAGAAATACAGGTTACTCACCTGTGACAGGAGTTCTAGGAATGGTATATGTTGTTCATCCACACGACCCACCCGACCTCCCCGGCTTAGATGCACAACCTGAGCTTCCAGTGGACCAGATCTGGCGTCATGGGGTGGAGCCGAGAGTTTTACCACCCGGGTGGGTGGGAGGAGCCAGCTTGAAGACCTTCCGGCAAGATTTAAAGCGGCAAGGATACCTGCCAATAAGTGTGGATGAACAACATATACCATTCCTAGAACTCCTGTTACAGGTGAGTAACCTGTATTCCCTCCACTGAGTCCCAGTAGAAATGTATTCAATAAATTACCTTGCCACATATAAAATTTTTATTTTCTAGATCGGTGCAGCTGGCATGTTGCTAGATAAAGTGGTGCCCCCTGGGAGATCGTGAAGGCAAAAACTGCGAGATGATGATGCGGTTTTGCCTCTTCCTCTGTACTGCCTTAATATATGGAGATATTAAAATCTTTTTTTTTTTTTACCCGCTTTTTCTTGTGTTTTTTTTTTTTTTTTTTTACAAATGGTGCCCCACATGGCATATAGGCATTGTTCAGAAAAAAAAACTGTTTCAAAAACAGAGATTTTAATGTCTCTCGTAGTATTAAGGCAGCACAGAGGAAGATGGAAACAGCCATCGCGGTTTTTGCCTCGCGATCTCCCAGGGACACCACTTCATCTAGCAGCTTGCCGGGCTGCACCGACTTGAAAATAAAATTTACTTAACTACAAGATAATTTATTGAATAAATATATACTGGACCTGGGATCGGGTGTTCGAGCCACAATCTATGCATCAGTGGCTTGAGCCCCATTGCCAGTGGATCTCCTTTAATAAATTTCACTGGTTTTAAACCGTACCTTCAGGCAGTACCTGCTGCTGAATCTTCAAGTCAGGCTTACAGTAGCTTTTCATTTAAGCAGACATCTTCGATAACACTGATTTCTTATTTCTTTGGAATGCAGATGTCTCATCAGAAGTCAAGCCAAAATATGTCAAAGATGGAAAGCGCTATGGCCGGCGATCCACACCCGAGTTCCGTGAATCACTTGAGGAATTCACTGAGGTGACAGTAATTGAGCCGCCTACTAATGAAACCCAACATGAAAACACTATCTCAGAGGACTGTGGCGAGGTAAGCCAGTGGTTTTATTCTGAAATAACAGGTTCTAGAGCATCTACCCTGACACAGGCAGTCCATGTCAGTATAGTGTCAAGGAGCATGAATGAATATTTTAGCACATCCTAGGTGACCACCCTTATAGTTTAAGCGTGGGTTGCACACATTCTTGGGGTGTGAGAATCGCAAACTGAAGGTGAGCGGTTCCGATACCCCAAGAGTGTAAGTGTGACCACATTTACAAGCATTACGTGTGGTCTCCTAGGATGTATTGATATCATTTTGATCACGGTCAATCAGTAATATATTAGAAATTAAAAAATCCATGCCTGTTTTCCAAACACATGCACAAGACTCACGTTAAAGACTAAAAGGGTCTCGGGGAGGAGGGGGGATTCTGATTGGTTGAGAGTTGCTCCCCTTAATCTCTGTAATTTTAAATTGAGACAGTTTTATGAAACGGGATCAATGAATGAAGGTTAAACATTTCAAGCAGAAATCTGTTGAAGTTCACTAGACTGCTTCTTTAGTTCAATTTCCTTTATGCACCTACCTAACCGGGGCATCTCTCGGGATCCATACTCTGCTCATCGGCTCAACCACCCATCTGAACCACATTCCCATCGGTCAGGACCCCGGGCTCTCCAACCCCAAGGAGAGGCCCGCGAGTCCCCAAGGGAGAGTTGTGTCCCACCTTCGGTGTGTGGCCAGGGCAACTGATGGTCCCATCGCCTCACCTAGCGGTAGGGTTTTGTTCCCTTTTTTTCCTCTATTGGTTGGGAAGTGCAGTGCACTCCAGTGCATTGCGTGCTCACTCCTGAGCACGCCCACAGGAGCGACACCCAGCCAGTCCCCTCTCTTTCTGGCTGTCGACTGCTATGGCCCCCGACACTACCAGAGGCCTCTAGACTGTGGGAGCATATGACCCCCCCCCACCCCAGGGAGGGAAAGCTGTCCTCCAGACGCCAATCCCTCCTCCCTGTTAATCCCCAGCGCCCCGGCTCGTGATCCGAACCCGGCCGCTGGCATGACGTGAGGTGTGGTGTCCAGCGCCAACCTCAGCACCACCGGGCCGGCTACTAGACTGCTTCTTGAGATCATAGCACTGTTTATTACAGCAGACACAACCTTTGCACAAATTGATTCATTTGGATCATATTACAGACCAGTTTTTCTAATACATTGCCCTGACACTCCAGTTGGTAGGATAATCCAGTTGGTAAGATAAGTGACTTGCAAGTTCTGATTTCTGTAAACTGAGCCCAGAACTGGGCTCTGGGTGCCCATACAAGTGCATTATTTTTAAATACTGTGTTTACGTTCTGCAGCTGCAGCAAGCGGTGCTGTGGGGCAGGATGCTGAGTCATATGCAGGTCCCACAAAAGTCAGTCTTGGCCTAAGGAAAACGAGAAGTACAGTGTAACAATAGTTGTGCTGGTCTGGGACTCTGCAGACCAGCTGACCGAAGTAGACCATTTTCCAGAGAGCTCCTAGCTGATGATCTGTCATTTTCAACTTCACTTTTCATTGATTCTGACTGTACCCACTACACGGACTAGCATGCCGAATCACTTGCCAACAAAAACAATAGGCAGACGGAGGAGGACAAGTACACTACCTCCTGAGGATTTCTTCAAGCCATGCAGCACCACAGTAGGATGTTGCAGTGAGGATGCAGGCTCCTCCACTTCAGGCCCAAACTGTTTAGCAGCAGGCAGAGTAATATTGCAAATGGTAAATAATACCTCTTCTCAAGTCTTCCAGACTTTACAAGAGTCCAGTAAAAATTGATGGAGTGACCCGGGGAAAATAAAGTAGATGCCCAAAAAGATTCAACTAATAAATCTGTGGAGAACTTCTCCAAAGCCCTATCCACAGCTGCTGCCCTGCAAAAAGTAAAACCGCTAAAGTCGAGGCTGAAACACCTGGAAAAAAAAAGTTGGGTCTGTGAATGTTCACACAGAGCGTCTGTTCAGTAGGTGTAAAGGCTGAGAATTCCACAGTTTTTACAGACCTGGTTTTCACAAGTTCTTCATCTAGGGTTATCAGATTTTGGTACACCAAAAAGAGGACACTAATATTGGGGCTGAGCTGCAGGTGAGCTCCTCGCCCTCACCCATGCCCAGGATGGATTTCAAGCACACACCTGGCCCCTTGTAGCAGGAATCATATGCAGCTGTGCATGAAGATGGTGGGTGGCTCACCATTCCCGTAGCCTGGGATTAGGAATCAGGATGGATTAAAGCACAGCACTGGCCTGGCTGGCTGCCCTGTGCCCTCAAGTTAACAGCATGGCACGTGACATACAGGCACAGCAGACAGCCTCCCAGACCCATACTGTCCTCACCGCTCCACCGTCTCTGGTTGTAGTCGGACTCTTGGAGCGTTGGAGGCACATAGCTGTTAATTTAACTGTATTTTACAGGGTCCGGACCAGACCATCAAAGAGCAGTAGGCAGTAGCAGGAGGATGACGATAATCATTAGTCACAGTCTGAGATCAGACATATAATAAAAAAAAAAAATACTGCAGTAGGATACATCTCAACAGCCTGGTTTAACAATCTGCCCCAACCCCCCCCGATCAGTTTACTACTGTTGGGCTGCCGCTAGCACTACAGTGGCAGTAGATGTAGAAGACTGTAGACTGTTCCACAGATTCAGTCTGCACGCTTACCTCCTCTGCTCACAAACTGTCAAACTCCATATTGACCACAAACACAGTCCTCCGGACCGGGTTACGAGGCAGGTTGCAGCTGAAGCAGTGACTGTCAGTAACAGGTAGGTTTTTTTTGCCAGGAGTCTTGGGATCGGGAGGGAGGAGAGGACAATGACTGACTGGTTTGACTCGGGAGTGCAGTGCATTGCTGGCTGCCACTGGCAACAGTAAGTTCAACTCGGGTCAGGATGGAATCGGTATGGGATGGGACTGCTGTGCTCTCACTCTGCTAGTTCAACTCTGGATCGAGAGTCGCATGGATTTGATGCCAGCTCTGGACTGATCTGTCTGGCCACAAGTTCGCAACAATCTCAGTAGTAGTTCCACCATATTCTGCTACACTCATTGCTGCCTACTAAATCCCAGGCGTGGGTGAATTGAATGCTACAGTCACTCGCAGATTGGCAGATAGGGCCAGGCATGACATGAGTAGCATTATTTAGGTGCTTTCTTTTCACCTATGAGCAGTTGGTTTGGCACTGATCGCAGTGAACTAGTTATTGTTTGCTGCCGACCATCCTGAACTGCAAGTGGTCCTGTGCGGTGTGGACCACTTGCAGTTGGGGACAGTTGCTTGCCAACAAACAACTAGTTCAGTGAATCAGAGTGCCAAACCCAGACAAAAGAGAACCGACAGAAAAATCTACCCGGTCCAAATTTCACACTTTAGAAAGAGGACATGTCCAGAAAACTGGACGTCTGGTAGCCCTACTGTCACCAGGAGGGTGACGTGTCGCAGTACCTGGAAGAGGCATATTGAGTTACTCCCCAATGGGCCTCTGCCTTAGCTTCCCAATCTCCCTCATTGCTCCTTGTATGTATCCATGTGGGATCAGTGACGATTTTCTGTGTGGTCAGAAGAATGAAATCCCTCAAATCTGAAGATATCATAGACATCAGTTATAGTACCTGTCTTGAAATGGAGCAGTACAAAGGGTTCCACACTCAAGTGTAGGGCTGGTCAAAGCGTGCACTTTGTGTGCAAAAGCATTTTGGTTTAGTTATTTACTGTATTGTAGTAGATTATATTGGACTAATTTTGCTTAGTTTTAGGCTGGCATGTTCTTTTACCAACTCTCCCATAACCACCACTGCTTTCTCTCTACTCTTCCTCTCCATCCTCCCTCTGCCATCACTTCGCCAGGCCCGCTGCACTGCCTTCATCCCCAAATACTGGTTTGGGGCCCTTCCTCATACCTTTCTTCCCTGATCTCCCCCATTCTCTACTCTTCCTACTCTCTTCACTCCAGGGATTCCCGCACCTTCTCCATTCCCTATCCTCACTCATCTGCTGGCCAAGCTGCCTTCTCCTACCACCTCCCTCCCTCTGAAATCTGCTCCCCTCCCCATTCCGCCTCTACCTTTCTCTCCCTGCCTCTAGACATCGCCTAAGGCAACTTCCTGCACCCTCCTGTTCCTGTCCACTCACTCCCTAATCTCTTACTCACTTAATTGACTCTCTTCTGCTCAGCCTCCTAGTTTGATGCCTTTCAGTATTTGACCGCTACCCTAACATGCACTGTGCCTTTTGCCTCTCCCATGATTGATCACGTTTTATTGCTGTATAAAAGTTATTGTATTACACTAGTTCATTTACTGCTGCCTCTGTATTTTTCTGACTGTATCTAGTATTCTTGTAAATTGCTTCTGTACTTGTTTCGTAAGTTGCCCCTCCTTACATCCCCTTTCCCCGGGTCACACCTGGAAACGAGCCTCAACTCAGTGTGCCTTTCCCAGTTACCAACTTTTTTTAAATAAATTATACACACACACAACACACACACACACACACACACACACACACACACACACACACACACACAAATTTACTACACATTCAGGATCCCCTGCAACTGACATCAGAGAAGCAGACAGCAGTAAGATATTCAGTAGCCTGCAGTGCATGTTAGAGCTTTTATAATCTCTGATCAGATGTTTTCTGAGTCTTTTTTTTTCCTCCAGAGGCTAAGTACAGTCCTCGGTGACTACATAGCATGTAGCCCAGGGAGGACAGTGGGCAGACAAAAGTTCAGAGCTTATATAAACTCTGATGCTGCTTTGTAGGCTATTGAAATCTTCTCACTGCTACCTACTCTCTGATGTCAGCTGCAGGGGATTCTGGGATTTGTAGTAAAAATACTGCACCCAAAAAACCTTAATTGTTATGTAGTAAACGGAGATGTCAACCCAGAACTAAGCAAACTGTCTGATATAATCTTCTATACTACAGTAAACAGCAAGTAAACCAAAATGTTTCTACACACAAAGTGCACATTGGGACCAGCCCCACACTTGAGTGTGAGGCCCTTTTTGTGGTGACTGTTCCCCTTTAAGAGGAAGCTGTTCAGCCTGATCAGGGGAGTAATAAGATACTTGTTTGTGCAACATCAGATCCTTTTCCTGGTAGCTCCAGCCTGGCGCATGATGGTAAACATGCCTGTTTGGAGAGCCCTCTTAACTTCTAAGCTAGAACAAGAAAGTGCAGCAGCAAGCACAGGTGAGAACAGAGTTTCCAATATAATTAAGGTTGACTTCAGAACTTGTGTGGTTTTTAAGGACAGGAGGTAGGGAATGGGATGTGCTTTGCCAAACAGTCACAGTATTAATTGTTTGGGCCACGGTGCTGTCTACTACTTACTACAGTAATCTCAAACCCGTCAAGGACCTCATCACACTGGGTAGTGGCAGTTGTTTCTGCGCTGTTACACCAGTTGGAACGCGGTAATGGCACATTCTGGTTGTCCTGCTTTGATAGGCCACTGTGTAATTCTTTTGCAGTGTCACTCTGTTTCTCCAGATTTTCAGGTTTAAAATGTAAACTTATTAACAGCAAATTCAATAATACAATAGTATGACAATCATGTAAGTCACTTAACCTACAGTGTGTTGAAGGTCATTGTCTACTTCTGCAGTGTTTTTTTTTTTATTTTATTTTAGTCTTTGGTAAGGCCCACTAGGCACACATGCCTGTTTTCAGGGGCAACCTGGGAGCACTGGGCGGTTAAGCGACTTGCTCAGAGTTACACAGTAAGCAAGTGGAGGTTGTGAGAATCAAACTCTGGTCTGGTCTGCTGGATATATCAAGCTCATTCACACCTTGTTCCTCTAACTTCTAGGCTATGCTGCCAGCCCAGTTTTTTACAATATGTTGTGAATATAGCAGCAGTTTCTTGGGGATTTTCCCATAATCTTTACTTTCTGATTATCTTAATTTTTTTTGTATCTGCTAGTATCTCAAAAAAATAACTGTCTAGGAACTGTTATTCATTTGGGGGCAATTACCAGATCATATGTTCAATCTAGACTAGTGTTATTTTGAATCGTTTGTTGTCATACTTCTTTAAGGCTTAAAGCAGAGTCTGTGTTTTGCTCACAGAAATTGAAGATGCTTTTTGAGATAACATAAGTGGGGTAAGTTGTGGGAAAACTTGCTGAAGTAGTGTCTTATTGTCCGTAGGGTAAATTGAGACCAACCACAGCAGCACAAATGAAGAGCTGTGTCTTGCCCTGTAGTTTGGGGGCTGAGTGAGAATTGTTTGGCCTGGGGCCTCGGCTAGGTGATAATTGGAGGAGGGGCCAAGCGAGTCACATTTCTGATTGCAGGTTGGTTTTTGATTGGTTGTTGCGAGTGAGTCTTTATATAGCAATCAGGGCTTTCCTCAAGTGAGTCAGTCAGCCATTGCCTGATATATAAAAAAGTATCCATCAAGCGGTCCTCCGTGCGAAGGACAGCACAGGGGAGTTTGCCTGGGGAGGTAGCTGGTGGCTGTACACTCTGCCCCACAAACCGTGAGTAGGCAAAAGGGGTAAGGAGGTGTCTACAGCTACAAGACATCGGGTAGGAAAAAAGGTGTAGCACCCTGTACAGGACTAAGCTACACTAGAGGTTCAAAACTTACAAAAATCTAGGGGTCATTGAAATTCCCAATATATAGGGTAATAAAGGTAATTTAAAGGGGTAAAATAACAGGAAAAGCAGGTAGGCTAGGATGGTGGAAGTGATGCAGTGCAGTGGCTGTAGGGCAGCAGTCTTCAGGGAGACTTTATGGAAGCTGTGTTGCTGCCCTATCTCCGTGCACTTGTCTGGGCTGAGGGAGGAGGTTGCCAAACTCAAGGCCGAGTTGGCTTGGGTTTGGGGGACATTCTTCTCCACCCAGAAATCGCCTAGTCCACCACTGCTACCTCAGAGGTTGCCCAGAAGGAGTGGCTGGACAACAGTGGGCTCGGGGGAGGGTTATGGTGGTGGAGCATAGGCATATGCCACACCTGGTTCCACTGCAAAACTCCTACGCCACACTGGAAGAGTGGGACCGTCTCACAGCGGCACCCAAAGTAGTGACCAGTGTGGATGTGGGGGTTCTCCATAGTGGAAACCCCAAGGGGGGTGGCAGAGGACCCCAGAGGAGGAGGAGGAGGAGGAAGCGAATCCTGGTGGGGGACTCCATAGTGAGGGAGACAGAGTTTGGGACAGGTAAGGATGAGAAAAGGGAGGTTCGGTGCCTTCCCGGTGCCATAGCTCACAGGGATGGAAAGAAGATCCAAAGGATTGCTGGGCCAGCAAGAAGGGAGGGAGAGCTAGATGTCATTGTCCATCTGGGGACTAATTAGTAAGTAAGCAAGCGTCTACTAAGTAGACTCTACTTTTAGGTGCCCTGCTATGCCCTCTCTGGGCACCGTACATAAACTTCGGGGACATGAAAATTAAAATGTACCATAAAATTACAGCAATCAAATCAATAAAATCAGTCTGCATTAAATTATATTTTCAGGATATGCTAACTTAAATAAGTGAGTGTTTAGGTCCCTCCTGAATGCCTCCACCACAGGGGCCTCTCTGAGAGATCTCTGGAGCGAATTTCAGAGGACCGGGCTGATCTCTTTGAATGAGGATCATTTGAGGTTTTCAGCCCAGTCCTCTGAATTGCAAGGAGGCCCTGGGTGGAGGAACAGAGGGGGTAAGGAGGTCTAACAGGTAGCCAGGGCCCAGTCCTTATAGGGCCTTGTAGGTGAGCAAGCCCACCTTGAAGAGAATCCGCCACCTGACCGGTAGCCAGTGCAGACTACGCAGACCGAGGTCACATGACAGAATCTAGGCACTCCCTCCACTGACCCCGAGATACTGTATAGAGCATTACTAGTCGAGCTTTGATGTTACAAAAGTGTGCACCGGTGATGGCAGGTCTTCAGGCAAGATTAGGGGCTTAATCCGAGCAATGTTCCTCAGGTGGTAAAAACTACTTTTGAAGACAGCCGACACTTGAGCCTCAAATGTCAGCCTGTCATCCCCACGCTTAGATTTCACACCCTAGAGGACACCATCAATGGTGTTGACCCCAGAACTAAGCCTGTTGTCATCCTGGAGGTTCCCTCACTCCACCTGTAGCCAGGCTCAGTCACTAGTACCTCTGTCTTGCTGGGAATAAGCCTCAACCAGTTAGAGTTCATCCAGTCCTGTATCTCAGCAAGGCATTTGTTCAGCACTTCAACAGCACCACTTGTCCCTGGTACAAAGGACATATACAGATGTCTCATCTGCATAGCAGTGAAAACTGAAACTGTACTGTCTGATCCTCCCCAGGAGCAGCATGTATACTGAGAACAACATTGGTGACAGGATTGAGCCTTGAGGGGCTCCACAAGTAAGAGCAGGGGGGAAGAGGAAAAAGTCCCCATCACCACCCTTTGCCTCCTGCCTGAGAGAAAGGACTCAAACCAGTTGATGACAACACTGGTGAGTCCACATCACTCTCTAAGGCGATCCAGCAACATGATGTGGTCCACACTATCAAATGCAGATGGTAGATCGAGGAGAATGAGAACTGACCATTCTCCTTGATCTCTGGCCATGAGGAAGTCATTATGTACCTGGACCAGTACAGTCTCAGGGCTGTGCCTTGCCCTGAACCTGGACTGAAATTGCTCATAGATGTCACATGCCTCCAGATGTTCCTCAAGCTGCAGAACCACTATTTTCTTGACAACCTTCCCTAGAAATGGGAGGTTGGAGATTGGTCTATAATTCACCAGGACATCGGGGTTGAGAAATGTTTATTTATTTATTTTCAGAAGTGGCTTCACCACGCCTCCTTCAAAGCATCAGGGAAGACCCCCTCCAAAAGCAAGCACCGGACTATCCTGGTGAACATTGGACCAATGACCTCAACACATCCCACTAGTAGAAGTGTTGGTCCTGGGTCCAGTTCACAACAAGTGGGCTGCAGCTTCAAAATCACCTCGGAGACCTCTGCCACCTCCACTGGTTGAAACTCTGCCCAGGCAATAGGAGTGCTCCTGTTCCAACCAGACTCCACCCTGCGGGTCTGGTCCAGATCCACTGGTGAGATCCTGGCCCAAATAGAGGACACCCTGTCAGAAAAAAAATCAAGCAAACTCTTCGCACTGTTTTGCTAAAAATGCCTTTTTTGGGGGGGGATGGGAAACAAGAAGAGGGTGGCAGCACAGTCTGGAGAGCCTTGTGTGCAAACGCTCAAAATTTAGACGACAAGATTGCAGACTAGAGGCTACCATGGCAGAAGGAGACCTGGATATGATTGCAGATACCGAGTCCTGATGCAATGAAAACCAGGATTGGGATGTGGCCATACCAGGATATACTTTGTTCAGAAAAGACAGGGTAGGTTAAAAAAAGGGGGGAGGAGTGGCTCTTTATGTTAGGGACAAAATAAAATCCATGGAAATACAAGGAGAGCAGGGAGGAGCTGCAGTATTGTGGGTTGTTTTGGAAGCATGTAAGGGGGCCACTATTAGCATAGGAGTGATCTGCAGACCTCCAACATGGGAGGGGGGAAGAGGTGAATAAGGACATGACAGAAGCCATCCAAAGGATGGCATGCAAGGGGGACGTGTTGCTGGGACTTCAGTCTACCAGATGTGGATTTGGGGGGGGGGATGCGATACTGGACATGGTACTGACAAATGGGGTAGTGTTGCTGACGTCACGGTGGGTGACAACCTGGGGTCCAGCGATCACCGTAGTGTGTGTTTCAATACAAGGACTGGGTCAGAACCAAGCAGCACTAAGACGAGGGTCCTGGATTTCAGGAGGGCCGATTTTCAGGAAAATGGGAGAATGCTTTAGGGATGCAGGATCTGGGGGGACTCGAACTGTGGGCAGAAATAAAGGGGGCATTGAAAAAGCAAAAAAATCTCTGTTGGGCAGGTTAACAAGAGCAAGAGAAAAAAGAGACTGCTGTAGTTCTTTAAAGACGTAGCAGAAAAAGTAAGAGCAAAAAACTAGCATTTAGAAAGTACAAAAAGATACAGGAGGAGGAGGATAGGGAAAACTACTAGGAGGAAAAAAAGGGAGGCAGGGAAGGCAGTTGGATGTGCAGAGGCACAAACAAAGGAGGATATTGCCCAATTAGTGAAAGAAGGGATAACACTTTCTTTAGGTATGTAAGAGAGAAGAGGAAGACCAAATGGGGAATAGTGAGGATAAAAGAGGAAGAAGGAGTTTGCGAGGAGGAGGACCAAAAGAAGGCAGACATATTGAACAAATACATTTCAGTATTTACAGAAGAAGGTGTAGGTGACAGGCCAAAGATAAGGGACAAGGGCATAAATGGTGGGGAGGTGGACACCAGTCCTTTTACAGAGGAGTTGTTCCTCCAGGTACTAGCACAATTAAAACTAGACAAGGCAATGGGACCTGATGGGGTGGGCACTAAAATTGGAATGCCGGCAGCAAAAACAGTGCGGTCAAAAACCGTGCTGTCAGAATTCCGTCAGCAACAAAAGCGCCCATCCAAAACGCAGACTACACAAATCTCGCCAATGGTAGTGGTCGAAACACAGAGAACCACAATGTAATAAACACACACAGCTTAACACACCCCCCCCCCCCTTTTGTCCCCAATTTATAAATAATCAACTTCATGGGGGGGATGAGTCTGGGATAGGGAGAAAGTTGGGTGGGTGATGGATTCAGACATGTACAGAAAAAAAACACTTGGGGTGGGTGAAAAAGTGTGGCTGCAAAATTTGGGAGACCAGGAACAGAACCCAGGTCTCCTGATCCGTACCACCCAAGCTGCTTCAGTCTTAGCCCTCACTGCCATGGAAGCAGCTTGGCCAGCCTCCACACGTTTCATCTACTTCTCCACTTCCTCCTCCACTGCCTGAATAGCTACAGGGTTAGCGGTAGTTGACAATCGCTATTCTACCCCAGTCACTATTCAGGTTTACGCGGATCTGGCTTTGAAATAGAGCTCTTGCAGCAGGTAACACAATTAGGACTGAAGCTGGCAGGCAGCAGGACCACATGGAAAATTTCTAGCTAGCAGTATACAGCAGGGGACCACTCTCAACATCGCCCGGCCCCTGACGTCCCATGTGATATATAAGGGATGGTCCCCCATCATCCCTCAGTTCTTTTCCTGCCATCAACTCGCACGCATTGGCTCCACGGAAGCCTTCAGCTGTCAATCAACTGCCTTTTCAGCCACGTTTTCAACGCTTTATTTACAAAAAGTTCGATTTTATTTTACTTTTATTTTCCTGCATGTCGACTTCTCCATCGTTGTCTATAGACTGCCACCAGTCGAAATGTGCCTGCGGCAAACAAATACCGTTGTGAGATGGACACGTAGCCTGCCTGCTATGTCTAGGCCCAGACCACGATACAGAGGCCTGTCCACACTGCCAAAAATTCAACAGCAGGTTGAGCATTCACCACCAGAAGACCCTCCAGGCCTACTTAACTGAGCAGAAATTAGCCGCCATGCAGAAGGTTCCCTCTGCCAAGGAGGGCCCCTCTCACAAAAAATCTGGGAAACATCACTGAGAAGAGGAAAGAGAGAGACAAGAGACCAATCCCTGTTGGGATCTAGGTTGTCAGACTCCCGATCAGCCTCCAGGGGGAGTTCGGACCCAGCCTTCCAGACTACGTTCTCCTACTAGGTCAATGGTAGTGAGACCGCCTGCCCAGGTAAGGGTAATGGGAAGCTCCATACAAGGGTCCTCTACCCTTCAGCCTCGAAAGATCTGGCCACACTCCCATTCCTCAGGTCGGCATTCTGATACTAACGTCAGGTCTTCCTGACAGACCGATGAAAGCATCCTCCAAGTCGGCCTGCTCAGGAGCAGACTCCTGGACAGATGCAGGGATTTGGGCCACTCCTCTGGGAGGTCTGTCTCACAACCCCCTAGATGCGTAACGTCGCGTAAGCTGATGCCAAAGAAACGGGCAATGGAGAAACAGCCGCCGGCCGAGGAGACACTCCATCACCAGGCCCCAACGTCCCATAAGCGGGTGACAACCTCAGCATCAGTTGACACCCATTGTCAGGTAAAGGAGCCCGATGCCAGACAGACTTAAGGCTCTGAATACCGTGGAATCAGTGTTGACGGCCACAGTGCCAACGCCAGCTGACGACTGCAGTGATCCGCCGTCAGGTAGTCCAACGTCAGCCTCTCCCCAGACTCTGGCTGACTACCTCTGATCCCCACCAAAAGCCCCATCGCCACTGGTGGGACCCCCACCTAAAGCCCCAGTGCTACCAGCGGGCCCCCTGGCCAAAGCATCGTCACCACCTGCAGGGCCGCCGACAGATATACTGACGTTGCCAACTCCGGCAGCAGACCAGATGACAGGTCAGACACCAGGTCCTTCGAACTGGCCAACACCGGATCTGAAGCCAAGACTCAACCTGTTACAGGTCAAGGACTTATTTGACTCTTGGTGGGACACTTTCAAGGCTGATGTTCTCCCAGATAAATAGATAGGGGTAGAGGAGCCTAACCCCAGGGAACCAGCTCCTCCACCTAAAGAACCTACACTGCCGCCCAAAGAGACCACCCCTCCACCCGTGGCAGGGGTCGCTCGGGCCTCAGGAAATGCTCCTGGACTAGGAGCAGGAGCTTTTCGCGCTCCATAGAGGGCAAATGCAAGCGCAAATGCACCAGGTCTAGGTCCTCCTCCTCATAGATATCTGACTAGGAGCAGGGGCTCCACAGAGAGCAAATGCAAGCGCAAACACACCAGGTCTAGGTCCTCCTCCTCAGAGGTTGACCTCCCATTGCCGGACCCAAGAGACACACCAAGGTCTCTGCCTGACGACGACTCCTTCATAGAATTGAAGTGTCATATTCAATTTAATATGGGATGGGACACAGAGGACCTCGACCCTGAAAGACGCCGGCTAGCGAAATACAGTACCTGCATCAGAAAAGACCCAGAACTGGTGGTCATGCCATCCTTGATGGACACTTCAAGACGTCACCAAGGCGGCGTGGAAGCATCCCTCCACCTCTTCGGCCGTACCAAAGAAGGCAGATCGCCTCTACAGGGCACCTCGAGAGGAACCATGCCTGGGTGAACAGCCTATAGCCGACTCCATAGTCATCACGGCTGCTCACGACAGGTCCTAGAGATCAAAACACCTTAGCACACAACCACCGGACAGAGAATCCAAGCAGCGGGACTCGATGGGCTGGCTGGTGTATTCCTCTGCCATCTGCACTATCCGGTCCTGAACTTCCTGACCCACATGGTCCAGTTCCAGTATGCCATGTGGGAACAAGGGATGGACTTTGTTCGGGACCTACCAGATTGCCCCCAAAAGACTGAATTGGAGAAGCTTATGCACACCGGATCAGACATAGGTACCCACGTACTTTGATCGGCCTATGATTCCGCAGACACTGCTGCTAGAGCAGCTGCTACGGGGGTATGCCTCAGGAGACACTCTTGGCTCAGGGTCTCAGGCTTCGTTCAAGGAATCCAAGCAGGTATCCTGGATGCCCCTTTTAAGGGCTCAGTTCTTTTCGGAGAGGAATCCGAAAAGATTATTACTAGAATCCAAGACTCTGGAAAAGCTTTACGCACAGTTCAGACTATGTACAAGCCCAGCCAGAAGCCATTTTGAAAACTGATTTTGTGGCAAGTCTGGCCAGCAATCCAGATACTAGCAGCAGCAGCAGCAACAGAGAGGAGGATACAGCCACAAGGGCCCCTCGCGTGGCTCATAAAACTCGAGGCAACAGTCGGCCAAGCCCACCCAGGCCACTCTGCCCTCAGCCTCCAGCACCTGACTTTTGGCCGAGCCCTCTTCTCCATACAGATTCAGCAGGAGGGGTGGTCGGAGGCCGCTTTTCCCTCTACCAAGAGGGTTGGAAGGTGGTCACCTCTGACTAGTGAGTTCTGCAACTTATTCAGTGGGGTCACACGATGGAATTCACTGAGATACCCCCAGACAGACCACTCTTTTTTTTCACATTACTCCCAATCCCACGCTGCTCTCATCCAGGGTGAAATACAATCCCTGCTGGACAAAAGAGCAATAGAGCCGGTAGCAACTGCCCAGAAGAGAGAAGGGTACTAGTCATACTTCTTCCTAGTACCCAAGAAAATGGGAGACCAAAGACCCATCCTGGACCTCAGTACTTTCTTGGAATATAGGTGCTTCCGGATGGTCACATACAGCCTGCTCCCCATGATCCACCAAGGAGATTGTCTCTCATCCCTGGACATGCAGGACGTGTATTTACACATCATGATTGCCAGACACCACAGGAGGTTCCTAAGATTCGAATTCAAAGGCCAGCATTTCCAATTCAGGGCACTGCCATTCGACCTGTCCTCAGCACCAGGGGTCTTCACCAAGTTTCTGGGGTCATGGCAGCGGCCCTCTGGAGGAGAGGCCATTATGTCTTCCCATACCTGGACGATTGGCTTCTCACAGCCCTGTCCAGGGAGGCTCTTCAGCACACAGTGGAAGATACCTTTTCTCTCTTTCTGGAATTGGGAATCACAGTAAACATGCCAAAATCATCACCCTGGCCAACTCAGAAGCTCCAATTCATAGAAGCACTTCTCAACACCACTTGAGGGAAAGCCTTCCTCCCAGAAGACAGAGCGGACTGCCTAAGGGGTCTCGTCCACCACATCCAGTCTTCATGACAGGTCCCAGCCAGGACAGTACTCAAACTTCTCGGCCACATGGCGGCAACCATTGCCACCGTACCATTGGCCAGACTTCATATGAGAACATTTCAGTGGACACTGAGAACCCAATGGGATTAGCACTGGGACAATCTCGATCAATTTGTCTCAATTCCAGGATCTGTCCAGCAAGCCCCCCAATGGTGGCTGTACCCATCCCATCTGTTAGTGGATACTCCCTTTCAGAGAATACAGCCTGCCCAGATTTTGACAACAGATGCTTCAGGCACGGGCTGGGAAGCACATCTTTCTGACTGCAGGACTCTAGGACTGTGTTCCCAAGTTGAGGAGTCCCTACATAATCAACGTACTGGAAATGAGGGCCATCTTGTATGCACTACAGGCATTACAAACGGACCTACTCCCGGGACACCTCCTGGTCCAGATGAACAACATGTTGGTGGTGTTCTGCATCAACAAACAAAGGGAACACACTCCTATTCACTCTGCCATGTGGGAATGAGAGTTTGGGAATGGGCCATAGATCACCGGATGTAGATCTTGGCAGTCCACATCCCAGGTGTGCAAAACACATTGGCAGGCATACTAAGCCAGTCAAGATCCAAAACCCACGAGTGGGAACTCCAGCAATCTGTCGTACAAGATCTGTTCGACAGATGGGGTCTGCCAGAGTTGGACCTTTTTGCATCCTCACACAATGCAAAACTGCCCAGTTTTTTGCTTGCTAGATCCAGGGCCTGGTGTTTTCTGGCAAGGCACATTGTCCCTCTGCTGGACAGGGAGATTCCTCTATGTCTTCCCTCCCTTTCCCCTAATACAGAGGGTTCTTATCAAGCTTCGGTCAGAAAGGGCAGACATGATACTGGTTGCACCCTTCTGGCCTCAACACATTTGGTTCCCACTACTCCAGCAACTGGCGAGGGAACCACCTCTTCTACTGCCACTCCCTTCATGTTTGCTATCTCAGGACAACGGGACCTTAGTCCATCCAGACCTGAGATCCTTACACTTGCATGCATGGATCCTACAGACTTAGCTGTTTCTCACTATGGGGTCTCGGCTACAGTAGCCAACGTTCTGGTGGCTGCCAGGAAACCATCCACCATTGCCACATACGCAGTGAAGTGGAAACGCTTCTGTCTGTGGGTCCTTAGCCATCGAGAAAGACCCATTCACTAGTCCAGTGAACTCTGTACTAGAGTACCTCCTTTCCCTTTCCGACTCGGGCCTCGGCTACTCTTCCATAAAGGTGCACCTCTCTACAGTGTCTGCCTATCATGCACCTGTGAAGGGACAATCCCTGGCAGAGTCGGATCTTGCACGCACTTTTTTGTGTGGCATCCTTCATATGAAACCTCCCATCTCAAGGATCCCATCCCTCCACGGGACCATGTTTTTGTTCTGGAAAAACTTAAGTTACCTCCATTTGAACCAGATGCAGTTTGCAAGCTATGCCTTCTCTCTTAGAAAGCATTATTTTTTGTTGCAGTCACTACTGCTTGGAGGATCTCTGAGCTTTAGGCTCTGATGTTTAAAGAGCCATATTTAATTTTCCACAGGGACAGGGTGTCTCTGCGAACAAAACTTTCCTACCAACAGTGGTGTCTGAACTTACCCTTAACCGAGACATCAGCCTGCCGGTTTGTTATCCAGAGCACTCAAATCGAGGAGAAGCTCTGTTGCATACCTTGGATGTCCACCGGATTCTTCGGTACTACTTAATCCGAACCTGGGGACCTAGAAAATCAGACCAACTGTTCGTCTCCTTCGCCCCGTGAATACTAGGAGCACCTGTTACAAAGCAAACCATTTCAAAATGGTTGGTGAATTGCATCGTATTCTGTTACTAGAAGTACGACAAACCTTTACTGGGACCAGTAAAGGGCCACTCCACCAGAGGTGTAGCAGCCTCTTTCGCCTCTTTGAGGAATGTGTCTGCAGCAGACATATGTGCAGCAGCCACTTGGAGTTCAGTCCACACATTCGTTAAACATTACAGTCTGGACATTGCCTCTAGTCGCAGGACCAGCTTCGGCCTTGCGGTCCTGCAGGGCCTTCTCTCCTGAGGGACTTGGTCTGTGTCTCTCAGTTTCCTCCATCCTGTCTGTAAGGGACTATGTACTGCTTGGGACTCGGTCCTAATTATGTTACCTGCTGCAAGAACTCCATCTCAAAGTAAGATAGTACAGTTATGCAAGAACTTACCGTAACAGTAGATCTTCGAGAAGAGCTCTTGCAGCAGGTGCTGTTTCCCACCCGCCTTCCCCTCAAAGGATTCATAGGAGGATCCTCGGTTTCTCCATCCAAACCATCATCTGTGCTGGAGTCTCCAGTGGGAGAACTGAGGAACGCTGGGGGACCACCCCTTTTGTATCACATGGGACATCAGGGGCGGGACGACGTTGGGGGTGGTCCCCCACTGTATACTTCTAGATAGAAATTTTCCGTGGGGTCCTACCGCCTGCCGGCTTCAGTCCTAATTATGTTCAAGAAAAAACAGTGTGCTCAGGACAAGGGACGTTGGTGCGCTCCAAGGTAGCTAACCCAAGAACTCTTAGAAAGTAGAAAAGGTGTGCACTCTCAGGAAACAACACAGCCAAGATTCTGCTTAGGTGATAGTTATAATCGCATTTATTCCAAACTTAGAGGATGCTGAAGTAACGGCCCCAGCGCTTCGACCAGCAAAGGTCTTCCTCAGGAGGTGTGTCGCACAGTGGGGGGGGTCCTCTCAGTTTATACTGGTGCAAACTCACATGATTTAGGTTAACATATACAAACTTTTTTATGTGTATATAAAAAATAAAGAGAAACAGACAATTCCTATGTAACAAGCACCAAAATAAAAAAAATGGTAATTTTTTAAATTAGAACTTTTATCAATATTGCACATAAATCTTAAATGAGAATTTGTAGTTGAAGAACAGGAGCACCTCAAATTAGTTTGAGTACTGGTGTTACCAATGCTATTACTGGTGTTGCTTCCTCTGATCAAGCACTATATTGTAAATTCAGAATGGCTTATATATTAATCCTACCTATACATATGTGTAAAAATATATTCATATATATTTTTTAGGTAATCAAACATCACCAGGTGAAGATCCCCTTACAGTAACTATTTTGAATTATATAATGAAATTAATAAGACCATCCCTTCCAATTTTTATGGAAAAGGATAACTAATGTATCCAAAGCAAAATCAGATCTGTGGGGAAAGTTCAAAGCATAAAACTAAGGAGGTGCTCAATCCAGTTAGCCAGGGGATATATTAATATATTTTTCCATTTATGTAGGATTAATATACAAGCCATTTTGAATTTACAATATAGTGCTTGATCAGAGGAAGCAACACCAGTAAAAGTATTGGTAACACCCGCACTTAAACTATTTTGAGGTGCTCCTGCCTCTTCAACTACAAATTCTCATTTAAGATTTATGCGTAATATTGATAAAAGTTTGATTTCTTTTGTTTTTATTTTGGTGCTTGTCACGTAGGAATTGTTTATTTCTTTTAATTTTTTATACACATAAAAAAGTTTGTATATGTTAACCTAAATCATGTGCCTTTGCACCAGTATAAATTGAGAAGACCTTTGCTGGTCGAAACGCTGGGGCCATTACTTCAGCATCCTCTAAGTTGGGAATAAATGCGATTATAACTATCACCTAAGCAGAATCTTGGCTGTGTTATTTCTGGAGAGTGCACACCTTTTCTACTTTCTATAAGTCCTAATTGTGTTACATGCTGCAAGAGCTCCTCTCTAAATCTACTGTTACAGAAAGTTTTTACATAACTGTACTTTCCTGCAGCGTGGTTTAGATGGCGCTGTTCAGGGATTGCTATTCTAACCTGATACTGATGGGGCGCACCTCAGGATAGTGAACGAGCTCAGAGGTGCTGATTGCACCTCTGACAACTCTGTTCCACTTATCATTAGAAACAGGGGAGGTTCAGAGGGTCTGGAGGAGGGCAGATGTGGTCCCATTACACAAAAGTGGGAACAGGGAGGAGGCAGGAAATTACAGACCTGTCAGCCTGACTTTGGTAGTGGGCACTTAGTGTAAACACTACTGAAGGAAAGGATAGTGGAATACCTTGTAACCAGTGGATTACAGGATCCAGGGTTACATGGTTTTACAGGGGGGACCTGACAAACTTGATAGTTCTTTGACTGGGTGACCAGGGTAGTGGATCAGGGAGCAGCGGTAGATGTGGCCTACGTGGATTTCAATAAGACCTTTGACACCGTTCCACATGGAAGACTGGTGAACAAGCTGGCCTGTCTGGTAGTGGGTCAAAAAGTTATAAACTGGATAAGAAGTTGGTTAAGCTACAGGGTGGTGGTAAATGGTCTCCACTCTGGAGAAGACAAGGTGACTAGTGGGGTGCCTCAGGGCTCAGTACAAGGCCCGGTCCTCTTCAGTGTCTTTATTAGCAACATTGCAGAAGGGCTAGAAGGGAAAGTATGCCTGTTCGTGGATGACACAAAAATCTGCATCAGAGTAGGCACACCGGGGAAGGGGGGTGGTTGGGGGTGATAAAAATGAGGGATGATTTGAAAAGTTGGAAGAATTGTCAAGGGTTTGGCAGCTGGGTTTCAATGCAAAAAAGTGCGTAATCATACACTTGGGACACAGAAACCCGTGGGCTGTGTGCCAGTTGGGAGGGGAAGTACTGGCAACCACGAAACAGGAAAGTGACCTGGGGATAATCATTTCTGATGATCTGAAGGTAGCCAAGCAGTGGGGAAGGCTAGCAGGATGTCGGGTACATAGGAAGGGGTATCACCAGTAGAAAGGAGGTAAATATAACCCCTCTACAGATCACTGATAAGACCGCACCTCAGTTACTGTTGCCAGTTCTAGAGGCCCCACCTCTGTAAGGACATTGATAAGGTGGACTGTGGAGGTGGTACAAAAAGAGGGCTACCAAAATGGTGCAGAGCCTTCATCAAAAGCTCTACGAGGAGAGACTCAAGGAACTGAATATGAGCATTCTGAAGGAGAGTGGGGAAGGTGGATATGATAGAAATAATCAAATACCTAACAAGTATTAATAAGGTATAGGAAGGGAGCATTTTCCATAGAAAAAGAAGCTCGAGGACAAGGGGTCATGCTATGAAGTTGGAGGTGAGGAGGCTCAGAGGAAATGTGAGGAAGTACTTCTTCACAGAGAGGGTGGTGGACTCCTGGAACAGCCTTCCAGGGGAGGTGGTGTTTGCCAAAACGGTGATGGGATTCAAGCATGCATGGGACAGATACAAGGGGACCTTGGTATTAAGGCATGGGGATGAGACTATCTGAGATTGAGTAGAGTCTGCGGTGGCACAGTAGGCAGGGAAAACGGGGCAGACTAGGTGGGTCAAGAGGCCCTTATCTGCTGACAACTTCTGTGATTCTATGTGTCTAAGGCCCGGGAACGTCCCTAGGTGACATTACCACTATGCAGACTATATTTTTAATATTCATTTAAGGATAACTCTCCCAGTGTTTTATGTTTAGGGAAAATGTCAGGTCAGTCCTATGGTGATGTGTTGCTTTGATTGTTGTTACAGTATCTCTCTGTTTCTGTCTGTAATTACTGCTTTGTTGTGGTGTTTGACAAGGTAACAAAAATTAATAGGTTTAAAGAAAGTGTAGAAGTACTTGCATCAACAAAGAAAACATGACCGCACCCAGGTGTTACATACGTTTGATTGACATGATCCGTTGGACTCTGAACAATCATCTGTTTCTTGGAAGAGATGCGCTTGCTGCAACCATGACTGTGATGGACTTGAGATAAACTTTGTCTGCACAAGTGTGAATGTTCTTAAAATGTAGCCAAATAAAACTCCAGCAGCAACAAAGTGGTTAGAAGTGATGTCTGATAGATAAGTGTGCAATAAGAGCATGCCAGGGTGTGTAATTATGGGTCAGTAACCTCACGCTTTGTGTTGATAGGCCATTGCTTTTAAATGCTCGCGAGGAAAGTATGATTACTGATCGTAGTTACATATGTTTTATTGCGTGTATAACCTTGCCCCTACTTAAAAAAAAAAAAAATTTTAAAAGGTGTTTTTTGTAATGATTTTAATAATAAAATACTGTTCCTGTGTTAAACATGAGCAGAACGGAGGGCTGGGCAGCCGGGGGCTGGAGAGGTGGTGCTGCAGAGCCATGCCCCAGTCAGAGATGGATGGCGCAAGGCTCCGCTGCATTAGCAACCCCTGTGGCAAGTGGGAAGCATGCGTCTTTCACAGGGGAGCACTATGTGCTAGCGTAGCCTGCAGGGGCATTGCTTTGGGCCATGAGGGTGGTGGGCAGGAAAGGGGGGAAAAACACAGGAGGTAAATAGTTGCCATCTGTTGATGGCAGCAGCCTGTTCAAGCCCTGTACTGGTCACTCACTCACAGAATTGTGGTCCTGTGAGGGTGGAGTAGGGATGCTTGCCCTCTTCCCTGGGCCCACCATGGGGGCGGGGTTGGGGATCCATGGGAGCATGGGAGACAGCCGATGGTGAGGGCTCAGTGGTGGAGACTGAACAGGTTACATGCCTGAAAGGCATGGAAAGGCAGTGCCAACGCCTGACCATGGAGGATGAATAATGGAAAAATATGAAAAATATAAAAAAACAGAAAAAAATATGAGCAGAAAGCAAAAATAGTTCCATTTGAGGCATATTGATATCGTAACCAAACCTGGTGCACTGGCTAAACAAGTACAGGAGTGTAATTATGGCCAGATAATTATATTTGGGTCACTCTCTCTTAGCAGCATGACGCGCTGTCTCAGGGCCATACAGCAACCCCTTACTAATGCATTTTAATGGATGCTACTAATGACTGCCCAGTGGCTGGATTTGTTAGTGTGCTATTCATCTGTATGTGTAGGATTGAATACAGAACACAATGATGCTCACAAATCACTCAGACGATGCACAGACTTTGTATTCAAGAACAAGCAGCCACAAACCAGGCAAATTACAGTAGGTTTTTCCTGCTTTGGGCCTATCTATCTATCTACAGTATCTATCCATCTATCTATCTATCCTTCCATCCATCCATCTCTCTCTCTCTCCCCTACAGCTGTCTGTGACAGTTTTGGGCCCAGTGTGTATCAGGCACATGTTTGAATATGTCAGCTTTATGCTAAGACATGTCTTTGTGGGTCCAGAGTTAGTTTAGTGCCTGGATCGGCGTTGAATATAAAGCCCACTATTTCTCATGAAAACGTGTTGGATTTACGGAATGAGCTTCCATCTCGAGCAGCATCCAGTGAGAAACTCCACTGGTCAGATTTTAAAAACATTTGCAGGTACAGTTTGCTTCTTGCAAAAAAATACCTGCATAGAATTATGGGGACATTACCAGAGTTCATAACTTCTATAAATTTAGGCAATATCGCTAGAAATGCAGATGCTTTGAAAATCTGACCCCATATGTTCAAATTAAAGCTAAATGATTATCTAATGGTCATGAGGTGGGGGAAAGAACTTGACTGACAAAAATTATTTTTCGTTACTGTATGTATGCTGGAAGTCTGTGGAAGACTTAGTAGGAGTAGTAGAAGTCTGTATTCCTGAAGGAGCAGTTAGTTGAGGCCAGTGTCCCCTCCCCTCTCAAGCTTCTCTCTCCCCCGCATTGGCTGTATGGAGAGGCAGATTGTGCCAGACCATCTGATCACCTTTTTCAGGGATGACCAAGGAGGTGCACAGAGGCAGGTCTATAGATGAAGTCTCTCTGGACTTCAGCAATGCCTTGGACACTGAGGCACAAGGCAAGGCAAATTTTATTTTTATATCATCCAATCCCGGATGCTCTGGGCGCCTAACAAAGGATTACAAGATAAAACAACCAATTACAATCCAAAATAGCAGACCGATAAAATCAGACTTCAAATAATAAAATTCACTATATAGTACTGATTACTCTGTGAAGGCCAGACTGAAGAGGTGGGCCTTTAGCCTCTGCTTGAAAACACCGATTGAAGGGGCCTCCTGGACTACAGATGGAAACGCGTTCCACAGGGTCATCCCAGAGACACTGAAAGCTCGATCACCAGATGCCTTGAGCCAAACCCTGGGGACATCCAGGAGGCCCCTTGAAGGTGAGCTTCTGGGCAAAGTACACAAGTATGGTATTCAGAAGGCATATACAAGATGGATTACTAGCTGGATGGAGCTTAGAAAGCAGAGGGTTGTGGTAGAAGGGAACAACTCAGAGTGGAGAGGGGTACTCCATGGCATCTCTCAGGCATAGTGCTGGGGCCACTTTCATCAGCATTTTCATCAGTAAACTGGAAGATGGGCTTACATTCACTGATGGCACTATACTGGCCAGAGTGGTGGACTGCCTTGAAGTGGGGGGACAAATGTCAGCAGGTTGTGAACAAGCTGGGCTGTTGGTCAGACTCTGAAGTCTCGGATTCAGTGTAGCCAATTGAAAGATGCTACACTAGTAAAGCAGAAATGTAGGTAGGACCTACACAATGTTTGTGTGTATGGATTGTCTTTCTTACTGCAGCAAAGAGGGTGCAGTGCAGGCCCACCAGAATGCTTATGGGGAATGGTATCTATAAAGAAGCTAAAGGATCTGAATGTGATCTTGCTGGAGAAAAGGAGGATGCGGGGGGGGGTGAATTGTCTCTGATTTCTGCATACTGAAGGGTCTTGAAATGATCAAACAGGTAGAGATGTTTGTTTTCCAGTACGGAGATGGTGGGTTTCAGCAGGAATAGCGAGATGCCCTGAAGCTCAGGGGTGTCAAATATTGGGGTAATGTCAAGAGGTACTTCTGCACTCCAAGAGTAGTGAGCCTATGGCGCTTCCAACCGTTGGAGACTTTGAATATGAAGGCAGTTCTGGCCTTCAAGCTGAACCTAGATAAATTTCTACTTACCACTTACAAGGTATGCTAGGCAGTAGGATTGAGTGGGTTATCCCTGTAAATTAGAGCATGGTTTGCATAATACACTTATTAATCCCGTCCTGTGAAGTGGGCGATGGCAGGCTGATGCACCTAGAGTCCCTTCTGGTCATAAAATACTATGTTACTGTGTTAGACATGCCTCTCCAGTTCCTTATTCCAGTCTATTACCCCACGTTGCATGCTGGACTTATTGCCTGCGCCTTGCCCCATCAACGCTTCCAGGAGAACTTTGAAAAACATAGTATTTGGACACAAAGCAACTTATATTTCTCATGAGCTCTGTATTTCTTCTCCCCCTATTTATTACCGAGGTCATATGCATGAAAACAGGATCTTTGTTCTTTGAGAGTTCGTCTGCTCCTTATTGTTTGTTCCCAGTCTGATGCCATAATACTCTGCTTGTGACATCAGTTATTCCCATGGCAGCCGACTGTGATGTCACAGCCAGAGCATTTTGATCTCAAGTAGGGACTATGCAGTAGGGGCAGATGAACTCTTAAGGGCTAAATATCCTGGTTTTTTTTTTGTTTTTGTTTTATTTTGTTTTTCAGGAACTTTCTTGGCAATAAAAAAAAAGTAAGGTTGGGGGGGATCTATGAAAGGCAAATGACATACAGGCTGAATTGGGTCTAAGTATTGTGTTTTCCATAGTTTTTCCCCTCAGAGGCATCAACAGCTCTTGAAACCCTTGTGATATACAGAACCTGTTTCTGTGTTCATGGAAGTATGTTTTTTTTTTTTTTTTTTTAATGTACATGTTTTAAATGAGTTCTTTTTGTTGGTGCTAAAATAAGTTCATTCGAGACAGCAGACTTAGCAAAGGAATTTAAGTTGGGGAGGATCTGCAAAAAAAAAAAAAAACCTAAGCAGGCACATGTTTTAATAGTTGTGTAAAACTGAAGGCTGTTTATCCTTCTCCTACCCTCCAACACCCCACTCCTTCAGGCTTTTCCAAGAAGACTGAAACTGAAATTCAAAAGAAAAAAAAAAACCCGCCCGTTTTCAAAGGCAGGCAGGTCTCCCATTTTCATGCTGATGGGAGAAAACTTGAGAATAAGTGTTAATATGTGTTTCACAGCAATGTGGGCCCTCTTGTTTGTTTGAAGGAGGCACGTTAAATACTGTGATAGGTATGTTTTCAAACACTTCTACCTAGGGTGCAGGATTAGTTTTGATACTGTCTCAGCTGTGTGTCTTGCCTGCTAAAAGATTTAATTAACATGGGTATATCTATTTAAAATGATGTATAAAACACCAATTGACCTCATTCCTGCAGCTCCATCTTACTGTTTCCAAGCACAGGAAATAACTGTAGGTGACAGATGCTGGATACTGTTGTATTTTAAATGACCTCTAATTAGAATTCCATTTGCCGCTGTGTTTTTGATTGCAAATTACATTAATGCAGGAGCCCATGTGAATACTCAATTATGTTTGGTTGATGAGGTATATTCATAATTTGGGGAAACACACTGCACGGCACTGACACAGTACGAAACGCCACATTTCAGTCTTGCTCAATACGGCACAGCAAATATAAAGGCCGTAATTAGTCCGTGATTGGAATTCCATCTTCATTTTTGACAACAAAGCACATTTTGTTAGCCACATCAATCCAAGGAGAAAATGAGCTCAGCTGGAAACCCTTTTCGTGCCTCGCAACGCAGAGGTAAGTACTGCATCGCTAGACAGCGCAACATGCTATTATGTTAGCAGATTGATTGAATGCCCATGACACTGGAAGATATTACAAGATTCCACTAATTATATGCGCTGTAATAAAGCGCTATACACAGGATCCTAAAATGATGTAATGGAAATGCATGCAGTAAAGTATGGAGGCATTTAAGTGCTATTTTTTTTCTTTTATGTATCACTGTAAATCTTGATACACGTTACAGAATGAGCGGGTGGGGGCATACATTTTATCAAGACAGTTTTGTAGTTTGGGTCACTTTTCTACCACTTCAACATTACTTTCAGCACAGCGAGCCCAACTAGCTATGTTTGCACAACATAGTGCATGAGTTATACACATTGGATATGGACACTAATGAAATCGCCAAGCAAATTGAAACTGTGATGCAGAGTGTTTGTGTCACCCTTGTGGAATGTTTTACTGTGGTTTATGAAACTCTTAGGGAGCATTGTAGAAAAGAAAATGAGGGCAAAAAAAAATCAGAATGTGTTATTTATACTTTTATACCCCCCGCAGCCTTATGCTGCTGGCTAAAAAAAAAAAAAAAAAGTTCACGTTTATCAATGCTACTACTGTCAAGTGCCTAAACTTTGGTGCCTGCAGTTAAAATGCAATAGGAAATGTTGCTATCTGTGATTCGGGTGCAGAGTTGAATTCAGATGGGCAGATCAAGCTGTTTTCTCACATTCTCGGACTTTCTATACAGATACACCGTTCTCGTCAAACCTTGGTGTCTGGTTGGATTAACACTTGTTATCCACTCAAAACTCCTTCCTAAGGGAGCCATTTAGTGGCTTAGAGGAATTGAGTTACACTTCCACGTGGGTGACCCATGTTCAGGAGCGAACTCTGATCCTGGTGGCCAGGCGGCTGGGCCAGGAGACGTATTGCCACGCAGCAATGATTCCCAGCTGTGGTGGGTTGGCACAGTTGACTGCTGTGGTTGTGACCCCTCAGGGTGGGCCAGGAAGTGTGCTGCCTTGCAAGGGGTTCGTATCTGGGCAGGATTCTTCAGTTTTCTGTCTTTAGCAACAGACGTAGTTCACAACATAATGGGGTTTTATATATATATTTTTTTTTTTTTCTTTTCGGTTTAGATTTTGTTCAACAGTGAGATCCATAGCAGCTTGAAGTTAAGCTAGTAAATATACAGGGAAATAGACTTTTTATGGGAAAGAAAGTGCAGCTGTGCAGAGGGCGAGATGATTGCCCAAACTGTCCCCTTATGTTGAGATCTGAGCACCTCACTCTGATGGCCCAACACTGTGTCTAGGGTAAACCTCCTTAGGAACACAAGGAGGGGCAGCTGGGATGGGGCAAAGTGGTTGCCAGTGACAGCCAGAGTGCTGAACAGTCTTGGGCCACAAGACAAGACTTTTTATAGGTGCATTAGTGAAACGAGAAAAAAACGGATGGGATTGTAAGGCTTAAAGGGGAAGAAGGGGAGTTTGTGGAAGAGAACCTGGAAAAAGCATCAGTACTGAACAAATATTTTTGTTCTGTATTCACAGAAGAAGGAGAAGATGAGGGACCACAGTTAGGCAACATGAGCAGATATGGGAGGGAGGTGGACACCAGTCCATTTATTGAAGAGAGCGTCCTAAAAGAACTCGCAAAACTGAAAGCAGACAAGACAGTGGGACTGGATGGGATACATCCGACCTAGAATCACAGAAATCTGATGGCAGAAAAGGACCTAGTCTGCCCATTGAGTCTGCCCCCCCCATCTCCACTCTTACAGGCCTCCCCTCCCCTCCCCTCACTTCCCAATCCCATATGTCTGTCCCATGCAGTCTTTATTATTAAGGGAACTACGGGAGGTGCTGGCAGCACCGTTCAACGAATCACACGATACGGGAGTGGTTCCAGAGGACTGGAGGAGTACAGATATTGTCCCTCTTCACAAGAGTGGGAGTTGGGAGGAGGCTGAAAACTATAGACTAGTCATCCTCACCTTAATAGTGGAGAAAATAATGGAATCACTACTTAAAGAAAAGATTGTGGAACACCTTGAATCCAGTGGAGCACAGGATCCGAGATGGCATGGATTCACTGCGGGAAGGTTCTATCAAACAAATGTAATTGAGGGGACTTCCGATTAGGACACCTACTATATGGCTGCCTAGAGCGCGAGCTCCGACCCAACTGACAAGTAATCTTTGGACATCTTGCTAATAACTCACCATCCTGCCTACCAAGTGCTGTATATCCGATTATCTCATGCCGCCAAAACATAAATGGAAATAAAATTTGCCGAGTTTGAATACCAAACAACAAAAAATGGACTCTCAACAGAATCAGCGGGATGGGGCCTTGTTGGCCTCGGACTCACAGCCAGTAACTACAGTGGAAGGAGACCCAGAGGAACTAGAATACACCATTACATCAAAACTTTGCCTAACTTTAAAACAAATCAACCAAACTCTTCGGCACTTAGAGATCAAGGTGTCTGAGCAGTGTAAGGACATCAACGTGCTCGCACAAAGAACAGGAGATCTTGAAGAGGTATTGACGGACTAAACTGTTACCACAGACGTCCACAATAAGGCCCTCCTCGACTTACATCTGCGCACTAATGCCCTTGAATGGTGCTTAGAATAGTTAGAGAACTGCAGTCGCTGTAATAATATAAGAATTCACGGCTTACCTGAGGGGACAGAATCTGGCAATATGCTTAGCTTCATCGACTCCTTCATACATGAGATTTTGCATTTGCCACCGAAAAAATTAGATGATATAGGGGCCCACAGATCCCTCATACATCGGCCGAGAGACCCCAAGGCAGAGCCACATTTGGTGATTCTGGCATTCTTGGACTACCAAACTAAGGAAGAAATTTTATAACTGGCCTGGGCCAAGAAGGCAGTCTACTTCAGTGACGTCAGGCTATTTTACGACCATGATTTCACCCCCCAATTGCTGGCACAAAGAAGGCAGGTGTTATAGTGTAAGGCTTTTACAACAAAAAGCCTTTGTTGAGTACCCAGCACGCCTGAAAATGACTGACTAAGGCTCGCAACGCTTCCAGGACTTGAAAGCTGCTGAAACTTTTCTGAAGCAACTGGGCATTTCTTTGCCAGACTGGGATGGGATTCAACAGCAGCAGCAGTTAGCTGGTAGGAAGTAGAGTGCAGGGGGAACTTAAAGACAGGGATCTGGTGATGACTCTGCTACTTCCAGTTTGTGGGTCTCACTCGGAGCTAAAAAAAAGTTCAAGAAGGTGTGGAGGAGAAAAGGAACCCATGGATATGCAGAATACAATGGAGGATACCTTGCCAGTAGCGCAAGAACACGATGCAGCCTGAAATCCAACAAGTAACTTTTTTCTTGGTATCCACTTAGATAATGGGCACCTAATTTACCGAACAGCAAACATTGAGAGGGGACTTTTTTCTGGCGACATGAACAATGAGTTGAAATGGGTAAAACTCACTTAAGTGAGAGAACTAATAATTTGGGACTTGACAATTTGTGAACTGTTTTTCCCTTTAGCTGATGTTCTAAAATTTTGAGTTTGAATGTTTCTAGGATGGTAACAGATTGCAGCACATCAGAGGTTGATGTCCAGATGCTTGGGGGGGGGGGTAGGTGAGGATCCTGGATTGGTGGGGTCCCTTGGATGCCCAGGGTGGGTCGGTCGGACCCCAACCCTGTGGGGCACCTTTCTCTTGTTGGGGTTGTTGAGGGGTGTGGCATAGTGGGGTGGAATTACTGTCTGGTCCTTGGGGAACATCCCGGCTGATGGGAGGCGCACTACCCTCACAGCAGTTTCTTTAAGCACTTCGAGAAGTGTGAGGACTTTATAGACCCTGATAGCACCAGTTGGCTGATATGAAAGGGGGGGGAGTTTTGGATTCTGCTGTAGAGGGATCGATGGGTCATTCAGGGGAGACTGAGTCCCATACCTGGAAAAACTACTGGGTTGGTCCTGTTTGCTGTGGGGGTGGTTGTGCTCCTGGCTGATGTGAATGACTGAGAAATTAGAAGGAAACCATGAGATTGTTTTTTTTTTTTTTTTTTTTTTTAGTCTAAATTTGATGTTCCCTGAGCTGTCCTTTTGTTGACCATACGGGAAAGGTGTGCTGCCCTAGGCTGTGCTCGCCCCATCGTGTTCTCCGGAGTAGTGGCTAGTCTTGTGGGATTTTGGGGGGGGGGGTCTGCCCTGTTCCTCAGGGACAACTTTGATGGGGAGACCTTAGAGAGGCGGGGTTTATGCCCTTCCTCCACTCCAGCATTAACAACGTTTGTTTTATCTGTTCTTATTGGACATAGTCTGTTAAGACAGTCATATCAATAAGTTGGTCAGGGTCGACTTGAGTGGTTTTGCAAGGTAGAAGAATCATTCTCTCCATGGTAACATAGAATTGAGAGTGCAAAAGGTGTCCACCTAAATAAGCGCCCAGTGGCTAGTGGCTCAAGGTGTCCCACAACACCAGGGGCAGAAGAGAGATACCTACTAGGTGCTCCAAAGAACTGAGTTTTATTTAAAAGTAAAGCTCGGGGGGGGGGCCCTCTGTAGGGGGACAGTCTATATCCCTCCTTCTTGGCCTTCTCTCTTCAGAGGGCAAGATGCAGACAGAGATCCACAAGTTCGATCTTCAGCCTTGTAAGTCTCATAGCGATCTATTCTCTGTGGTATTGTTGACCAAGTTTATTAAGAGTTCCTGTTTAGTAATAGTTAAATACTGAGCCGACCCGGTGGTGCTGAGGGTTGAGGTGCTGGACGCCACACCTTGCGTCACGCCAGCGACCTGGGTTCGGGAACGAGCCCAGGTGCTGGGGGTCGGCAGGGAGGGAACAGGATCGAGTGTCCAATGGGCAGTTCTCCTTTCCCTGGGGATCCAGGGCATCCCGGTGCAGGGGGGACCCCGGTGGAGACCGGAGGTACTACTACTGCCGGAGCACAATACAGCAGTCGGGGCTGCCTGGCAGCAGAATGTGGGCAGATGCGCATGTTCGGTGGCCATTGGTGCCATTGCATGCCAGCCGGCTTAGGGGGCAGGAAAAAGTGGAAAAGTAGGGCACTGGTTGCAGCGACATGGTGGCCATCTCCGCAGCGGACTCTCCCGATGCCTGGGTGCGCGGCAGTACCGGATCCTGATTGGGTGGGTTGAGCTCTGGAGGGAGTGCTCCCCACCACCCCGCCATGGGGGGCAAGCTGCAGGGGTGACCGCGAGGCTCGAATAAGGTCGTTGGAAGGTAGTCCGAGGGGATGGCGGCCGGACAGACCTGGGGGTGAAGCCATGACGTGAAGGTAAGGCAGATCAGTGGCCCCTGGGGGATAAAGAAAGAAAGAAAAAAAAAAATAGTTAAATACTGAGAGATGTACCAGAGAAGGGGAGAGCAAATGACGGCAGAGGGAGGGATCCAGTGTCTGTCTGGGGAAGAGGGAGGTATGCCTCCAGGAAAAGTGTTAACACCTATACCATATTATGATGGCTAACTCAGGCACAGTGGTTTGTTCATACAATGTGAATGGCCTAACCAGTCCAATCAAAAGAAGCAAGGTGTTAAGTTTCTCGAGGAAGACATCTGCTGATTTACATACTCCTACAAGAGACACACCTGTCTGAGAAGGAACACAGGAAATTTCTTAAGCTGGGGTTTAAAGACATGGGTGCCTCATCTTATAAGAAGGACAGGAGAAGAGGAGTCATGGTATTGATACCAAATAAAACTCCATTTGAAAAATTGACACGAAAACTGATAAGGGGTGATTTGCACTTATGAAGGGCAGAGTGGGGGGGACAGACTGTAACATTAGCTTCTGTTTACTTTGCACCAGGATCCACGTTCCAGGAGTATCGCTGCTTTTTGACTGTGTTACAGGAGTGGGGAGAGGGAGTGGTAATATGTGGTGGTGATCTGAACCTAACCTTTAACCCACTACTTGATACGACCTCAAGAATTCCGAGAAGAGCACATCAGGTGGCTAGGAAGGTTCATAAGTTGCTAGGTGAGATTGGCATGGTAGGTGTATGGTGACAACAGCACAGGAAAGGGAGAGACTATACTTTCTTCTCGGCTACCCGTAATATGTACTCCAGAATAGATTACTTTTTAGTAGCTAGAGATGAAGTGTACAGAGTCCAGGATTCGTGGGTGGGAGATTTCCTGCTCTTTGACCATGCCCCCTTGTTTATGAGATTGGATATAGGGGGAAACATGCAGGAACACTTTCTGGCGTCTCAACACATCATTATTAAGGGACAAGGAGACTCTGGACAAGATAGCAGAGACCTATATACTAGAAAATGCAGGACAGCAGGCCTTACAAGTACATCTTATGGGATGTAGCCAAGGCTGTTCTACGGGGTAAATTTATACGTATAGCTTCAAGACAAAAAGGGAGAGGGAGCACAGGCGGGCTGCTTTGACAGAGCAAATTAGAACTCTGGAAGAAGTGCAGAAGCAAAAGATTAACAGAGAGTGTACAAAACAGCTTAAACAACTAAAGCAGGCACTCGGGGAGATTTTAGATTACCAGGTTGAACAAATGCTTCTTTTTCTCTGGCAGAAGTATTACGATGGAGGCCCTAAATCGTTAAGACTACTCGCTAGTAGGCTAAGAGCTCAAAGAGCTAGGGCTGCGATCACAACTGTGTGGTATAATAGTAAGCAGAAGTTGGTACATGGGATTAGGGAGGTGGTGGAAGCTTTTCAGGAATTTTATACCCAACTCTATGCTGAAGAGACAATGCCAAACGAAGATAGGCTTAGGGAGTTTTTTGGGAGGGTTGAGGCTTCCGTGCCTGTCTAAAGAACGGGGGGTAAACTTGATGTCATCGGTAACAGCGGGGGAGGTAGAGAGAGATTGGCAGGTTAGGGACTGGGAAGTGCCTGGGTTCGGATGGTCTACCAGCAGAGTTTTATAAAAGTTTGGGGGATCTTGTCCAACCTTTGCTCCTGAAAGTTTTTCAGGAAGTACTGGGAGGGGAGGGAGGGGTCCTCCTGGTGGAACAGGGTGGTGATCTCTGTGATACCCAAGCCGGGAAAGGACCCCACCAGATGTGCCTCCTATCGTCCGATTTCTTTATTAAACATGGATTATCGGCCTGGTGGCGCAGAGGGTGGAGGCTCTGGTGCCTTACCTCTCATCACACCGACGACATGGCTTCAGAATTGGACTCTGGCGCTGGTGGGTCAGCAGGGAGAACTGATCGAACGCCCAGAGGACGGGCTGTCCTCTCCTGGGTGGCTGGGGAATGGCGCTTGTCTGTAGTGGCTCGTGGAGACCAGGGAAGCACAGAGGTAACGCAAGCTGGGGAAAGCAGGAAGAAATGCAGAAAAACATGGCGTCTCCACCAACCAGGATGATGGCCGCCCCGGGCCAAGTGCCTCCTCGGACTCCGCTGCGACCGATCGCAGCGGCACCCAGAACCAATGCCTAGGCCGCCACGCCCTTTCTCCTCTGAAGAGGACCCACCCTGATGAAGGGCTATGTCGGTTACTTTGTGGTGGCTGCATATGCGGTCGGGTGATGAGACAAGATGGGGGAGGTCTTAGGGGCAGTTGGCCAAAAGGGAGGGGGGGGGGTGAGTGGAGGGGATAAAAGTAATGAAAGAAATAAAAAATTAAAAAACATGGATTATAAGATCCTGATATCCATTCTAGCCAAATGTATCCAACAATACTTCCCGCTGTGATACAGCTGGACCAAAACGGGTTGATACCAGGTAGACAGGCCAAGGACAACCTACGTAGAACAACTCACCTGATTGACGACATAAATTCTGCAAAAATTCCCCTCCCTTCTTATGAGCCTAGATGCTGAAAAGGGTGGTATGGGCCTTTTTGAGGGGTGTCCTTTCCCGGTTTGGGTTTCCAGGAGAATCTGTCCAGGCCATATTTAAACTCTGAGTCCCCAAGTGCTTATGTTGGGGCAAAAGGTCATGTGTCTGGTGCCCTGGACCTGGGAAAAGGAACGAGACAGGGATGCCCTTTATCTCTGCTTTTATTTGCACTTGATATAGAGCTCTTGGCTCAGAGCATAAGACAACATGTAGAAAGTAAGGGGTTCAGAGTAAGAAATTTTGAACACAAGTTGGCACTTTATGCGGTGATGTTCTTTTTTACATATCCAAGCCCAGAACTTCCCTTCCATCATTGTTTAGCCAAATTGAAGAGTTCCCTGAACTCTCAGCATACAAGTTAAATGAGAACAAAACCAAGGTTTTATGTTTTTACTATGTCCTGAGTTCGGAGATCAAACAAAGATACCCTATGAAATGGGGTATGGAAAGTATGGGGTACCTGGGGATTAAGGTGGGGTTGGACTCTACCCAGCTTTGGGGACTTAAGTATCCCCCCTCTGATTAGACAGTTGAGGATGGATCGGTGGAGGCGGGCTTTGCTCCCTCTCCCCCCTCCACACTAAAACACAAGCCCTTAAGGTGAATGCCCTGCTCCGGCTACTCTGTTTGTTCCAGTGTGGTCCCATTCATAGTCCCACAGAAAGAATTGGATAACTGGCAAGACATGTTCTTTGCCTTTGTGTGGGATAGAGGGAAGACCAGACTGTGACGTTCTCTCCTTTTGCACCCAAGACAGAGGAAGGAGTTGGCCTTCCCACATTTGCAGGGGTACTGGGCAGCAGCCCAAATGAGAGTGGCTCGGCTCTGGGGAAGCCAGGGATTTGACTCCCATTGGAAAAGGATGGACCTTTTAAAACAAAAGGACCCTCCCCTTCAGGCAGTCCTTTTCGGGGACAGAAGGTTTGAGGGGGGTTCTGCATTCTCTGGTACAATGGCTGTCCTAGAGGGGTGGAGAAAGGGGCACTTGTAGAGGTCAAACCAAAAACCAACTTTGGCATTTCCGATGGTGGGTCTATGACCCTCAGTTCTCCCCAGCACACCTTGACCCATGGTTCAAAAGGCTAGCCCAGTGGGGTTTACACTCTCCCTTTCAACTTCTGACCGGTCTGTCTTATTTGAGGCCGCACAGCAGACATTTGGGCTAGTGCCAGCTAATAACTTCAGGTATTACCAGCTTAGAGATTATTTACATAAACGAATGAGAAAACCAGGCAGGGGATGCAGGAGGTGGGAGATCCTATTTCTGAGAATTTGGTACTTGGATAGGGTTTATATGCCATTTCCTCATATAAAGGGTATATCATACATGGGATTATTCTCATTATATATAAATTGTGATGAACAAGGCCTGGGGTGACTGATAGATAAACAGTGGACTATGGTGTGGAAGAATACATGGTGTACTAGTGTCCCTGTATGTCTAAAGTTTATTAGAAACTAAGGTCCTGATACTTGGGTCCTAGGTCTGTTGCACATTGTACACAGGGATACAGCCGGCCTTTTGGAGGAAATGTGGGCAGGGATATGCTTCCCAGGCCCATATTTTCTGGCACTACCCTGTTTTGACCCAATTTTGGGTGGGGGGTGAAACATCTGACGGGTATCCTCTAAGTGCAGAGTATACTAGGCCCAGAAAATCCGGGGAAAAAAGTAAAAGTATCTTTGACACCTGAGTGAGGAGGGAAAGAAAGTGAAACAGAGGATGGAGGAGTACATAGAGGAAGTTGGGAATTTAAACTAGGAGTAGGGGTGGCAATTGGGCAAGAGACATGCAGAGACCACAGGCTGGGAAACCATATGAACTCCCCCCCCCACAATAACAGTGACAAGGACAAATGGCAAGTACTATTGGTGATGCTAGTGAAGGAGGGCAGAATGGGGGGGAGGGTGGAAGGTGGTTACCCTTAATGCTAGGAGCCTTGGGAGGAAAACTGCAGAGTTACAGGTGCTCATAGCAGAGGGAGAGGTGGACATTGCAGCCATCACAGAAACGTGGGCCACCCAGTACAATGACTGGGACCTGTCTGTACCAGGGTACAGGTTATTTCGTAGGGACAGGATGATTGGGAAAGGAGGGGGCGTGGCACTGTATGTGAAGGAAGGACTGAAGTGTGTAAGGGAGGAAGGGGAGGAGGGTAGTATGGAGTCACTTTGGATGAAAATCCAGGATTCCAAGAATAGGATTCTTAGAATGGGAGTGGTGTACAGGCCGCCATCTCAGACGGAGGAGTTAACAGGGAACTAGCGGGACAGATCAGGAGAACCTGCGAGAAGGGTAGTGTGGTGATTGTGGGGGACTTCAACATGCCAGGAGTGGACTAGAGCACCCCAACAACCAGGAACAGAAGGAGCAGGTACTGCTGGATGCCTTCCAGGACAGCTTCCTGCTGCAAAGGTCAGTGAACCAACCAGGTTAGGGAATACCCCTTGGCCTTGTGCTGGAAATGGGGACTTTGTGAGAGAACTTACAGTGGAGGAACCACTGTCAGGGAGTGACCACCACTCAGTATTGCTCACATTGGATATGGGCAAGGAAGGAGTGGAATCTGGCACAAGAGTGCTGGACTTCAGGAGGGTCGACTTTGGGAGGATGGGGTAAGTGATAAAAGGGTACCTGGCCAGAATTCAATCTAGTATGGACACTAACCAGAGGTGGGAGCTCATAAAGCTGGGGATAGTGGAGGCAACCAACACCTACTGCAAGGCCCAGAGCAAGAAGGCTAGGGCTAAGAAATCGAGCTGGCTGAGCAAGGAGGTCATGGAAAAGGTAAGGAGAAAAAAAGAGCTGCCTTTAGGAAGTACAAGAAAACAGGGAGGGGGGAGGACAGGGAGGAGTACTTGACAGAATCGAAGGAAGTGACAAGGGCAGTAAGGGGAGCCAAAGCATCTATGGAACTCAGGCTGGCACAAGGTATTAAGAAGGGGGAGAAGGACTTCTTTAGGTACATCATGGAGAAAAGGAGCTGTAAGGACCACATAGTAAGGATTAGGAAGGAGGGGTGTTGGGTGGAAGCAGGGTGCGATAAGGCAGAAGCACTAAATGAGTACTTCTGCTCAGTATTTACTAAAGAGAAGAGGGGTGACACCCAAGGGGGAGAAATGGCAGAAACAGGGGGGAAGGGTGACAGATGGGGAAATCATGGAGGGCAGAGTTCGGAGGGTTTGAAGGCACTGAGGGTGGACAAGTCGCCAGGCCCAGATGGCATCCACCCAGGGTACTGAAGGAGCTGGCAGAGGTCCTTGCAGGGCCTCTGGCAGACCTGTTAATGCCTCACTACACTTCGAGGTGTCCTCAGGACTCGAGGATGGCTCATGTGTGCCCTCCACAAGAGTGCGCCCCGAGGATGAACCGGAAACTACAGACCAGTGAGCCTCACATCCATCGTGGGTAAACTAATGGAGACTATCCTGAAGGAGAGGCTGGTGGCCTCCCAGAGGCCAGAGGACTACAGGGAGCAGACAGCATGGCTTCATACGTGGCAGATCCTGCCAAACCAACCTGGTGGAGTTCTATGACTGGGTAACTAGGCAACTGGACAGGGGCCATGCAGTGGATGTCCTGTATCTGGACTTCAGTAAGGCATTCGACTCGGTGCCGCATGGAGCTGGGAAGTAAGTTAGTAGGCACAGGCGGTGCAAAGTTGGTGAGATGGGTAGGAAACTGGCTTCAGGAAGGCAACAGAGGTGGTGGTGGTGGGAGCTCACACCAAGGGTAGTGACGGCAGTGTCTCCCCAGGGCTCGATGGTTGGGACCAGTGTTGTTTGGGATATTCATTGCAGACATATCATGGGACAACAAGAGCAAGATCAGTCTGTTTGCTGATGATACCAAGGTAGGAGCGGTGGTGGATGACCTAGGGGGGATGGCAAGGGTTGTAGGATGATCTGGCAAAGCTTGAAACCTGGTCAGACACCTGGCAACTGGGGTTTAATGCCAAAAAGTGCAAGGTGCTGCATTTTGGGATGAAGAACCCAAGGAGGAGTTACCAGCTGGGGGGAGTGCAGCTAGCCCAGACACAGGAAGAGAAGGATCTGGGGGTGCTGATTACAGGGTCAATGAACAACTCTGCACAATGTAGGAAAGCAGCTGCAAAGGCCAACAAAATGCTGGGTTGTATTGCAAGGGGTATATCTTTGAGGAGGGAGGAGGTGATTCTGCCACTGTATAGGTCATTAGTTAGACTGCACCTGGAGTACTGCATGCGGTACTGGCGCCCGTATCTGAAGAGGGACATTAAGTTACTGGAGGGGGTACAGCGCAGGGTGACAAAGATGATCAAGGGGCTGGGGGACTTATCATACGAGAGGAGGTTGAGGGAGTTGAACATGTACTCACTGGAGGAGAGGAGGGATGGGGGGACATGATTGAAACCTTTAAGTACATGAAAGGAATAAACAAGATAAGTACAGAGGGGCTGTTCAAAGTAAGGGAGGGGAGGGGACACCAGGGGCCATTATATGAGACTGGAGGGAGGGAGGAAGGTTCAGGAGGGAGATGAGGAGACACTTTTTTTTTTTTTTTTTTCAGAGAGGGTGATGGCTGGTTGGAATGCGTTACCTGCAGAAGTGGTATCCAGTAGAACAGTGGGCTGCTTCAAAAGGGGATGGGACAGGGCAGGGGGGAGGGTTAATGAAGGGGAAGGGTGGAAGGGAGGGGCAGCTACAGAATAAGGGGTGCTAGCTGCACATTCAAGCAGACTTGATAGACCTCTAGGCCTTTATCTGCCGGCAAATTTCGTATGTTCGGTCAGTTTTACTTACTGCTGCCATAAAAGCCAGTACACAGAGGTGGTGGCAAGAAATTTCTCCTCCTATCGAAGATTGGAGAATGGTGGTCACATCTATACATCAGATGGAAAGAATAACATATAACCTTAGGCAACAAACCCACCTTCATCAAAATAGATGGATAATGTATGAGGACACATTGGACCCACCGATAGGGGAATAATGTCTTAGAAGGTCAATAAGAGAGGGCCTCTCTGTAAAAGATGCTCAGGGAAACTGGTCCTTGGATGAGAGACATGCTTGGGCACATGCCTGTGAGCCCATCCTCTGCCCTTACAGATTCATACAAGGGGTAATGTTTAAGGACTAGAGCATGCTCTCCGCAGTTTAATACCCTGGTACTGTTCTGTTTTCTCTTGGTTATTTGTTTAATATCCTCAACAGTCAGACTGAATTATCCCTGACTTAAGTTTTGCAGGATAATGGACCTTAAAATACAGAATGTCTTTCTTAAGCCGACTAAATGTAAAATTCTGTTTACTGTTATATATAGGCTTTTATTAATAAGCAATGCTTGTATGCACTGTATGCTGTGTGATTATAGCAGCCCTAATAAGGCATAACAAAATAAAGTATATAAAAAAACAAATGTAATTGATTTATTTTACTGGGTGACTAGGGAAGTGGATCGGGGGAGTGGTGGATGTGGACTACCTGGATTTCAGTAAGGCCTTCGATACCATCCACATAGTAGGCTTGTGAATGAGCTGGGCAGCCTGGGAGTGGGTCACAAGGTGGAAAACTGGGTCAGGATCTGGCTGAGTGATAGAAGACAGGGGGTTGGTGGTAAATGGAGCTCAGTCTGAGGAAAGGAGGGTGACCAGCAGGGTGCCACAGGGATCAGTTCTGGGGTCAGTCCTGTTCAGTGTCTTCATAAGTGACATTGCGGAGTGGGATGGAAGGGAAGGTGTGCCTCTTTACAGAGGACATAAACATCTGCAACAGGGTGGGCATTCTGGGAGGGGTGGAAAAAATGAGGAGGAACCTAGGTAAACTGGAGGAATGGTCTAAAATGTGGCACCTGAGATTCAGTTCAAAAAAGTGCAAAATTATGTATTTGGGGTGCAAGAACTCGGGGGAGGATAACATGATGGGGGCGGGGGAGAGATACTATGGGTTACCAGACAGAAAAGGAATTTGGGGGTAAAGATATCTGATGACCTAAAGGTGGCCAAACAATGTGCCAAGCCTGTGGGGAGAGCCAGTGAAATGCTGGGGTGCATAGGGAGAGGTATCACCAGCAGAAGAAGAGGTGGTGATCTCACTGTACAGATCATTGGTGAGGCCTCATTTGGAGCACTGTGTCCAGTTCTAGAGGCCGCATCTCCGTAAGAACATAGACAGGGTGGTAGCAGTTCAAAGACTGGCAACAAAGATGGTGCAGGGCTTGCACCAGAAGTCATTTGATGAGAGACTGGGAGACCTCAATACGTTATACCCTGGAGGAGAGAAGAAACTGGTGAGATATGATAGAAACCTACAGATATCTAAAGGGCATAAATAGGGTACTGGAGGGTAGCATCTTTCAGAAAAGGAGATGTTCAGGAACGAGGGGGCATGATATGAAGTTGGAATGGGGTAGACCTAAGGGGTAACGTGAGAAAATATTTCTTCACTGAAAGGGTGGTGGATGCATGGAACTAGATTCCCGCTGAGTTGGTGGGGGCAAACACAGTGGGGGAATTAAAACAAAAAATGCATGGGGCAAGCATAGGGGAACCCTAGCAATAGGAACGAGAAGGTTAAGCCGGAGATCAGGCATGGTCTTCGGCTTTTGCAGTAGATAGGGAAAATGGGCAGACTGGATGGGCCCGGTGGTTCTCATCTGCCATCCATTTCTGTGTTTCTATGACACTGCCTCCCAGGTAGCCAGAGCATCATTGCCCCCCAGATTGTACTTTTTGTTTTGTTTTAAGATGTGCACCTTGGAGAATAGAATAATAAATCTAACCAAAACCTGAATTTTAGCAAAGAGAAAACACATTGGATTTTCAGTGTATTTGATTTGATTTTGTTTGCTAGTTCATGCCATTGCGCTGGATCCCCTTTCAAAGTCATTTGCAAAACTTTTTCACTCCTCTGTCACCCAAAAATGTCCTTGCTGAAAGTCTTTGAGGTGGATCTATCCTGTGTGTCACACAGTGGCTCCCTACAGTGCTGTTGAGCAGTCCTTTCAGATACGAGCATATTCACCATCACAGGAAATGGTGTAATGTTATTCTGGATTACATGAGGGTTGTATTGCAGTAAGCCAAAGTTATACAGCACCAAAGGCCATATAAGCAGTGTTTATTTAGTATGGTAAGATTTCAAATTTTAACAGGCATTTCACTAAGGCAAGGGGTGCAGTGGATGTGCTAAATGAGTGCTTGGCTGAGATCAGGGACTGGGTGTCATCGAGCTGGCTAAGACTCAACCCTGTCAAAAGTGAAGTGCTGATGACAGAGCCAGATCATATGGGGGGTGTATCAGTAGCTGGGAGGGAGACGGGACCATGCTTTGTGCTTCCAGGCTCAAGGCTGCGGCTAAGGTTAAAAATCTGGGTGTCATTCTATTTTTTATTTATTTTTATTTATTCTGGATGAAGGGCTAACATTTGAGACTCAGGTGTGGGTTTAAGTAGGCCGGAATGACTTTTACCGTTTTTGGAATACAACCTGGACTTGGTCCCTTATCCCCTGTGATGACTTGCCCTCACTGGTGCATGCATTTGTGACCTTGAGACTCTTTATCTCGGGGGTCTGTGGAGGTACGTTGTGGTGCATACAGCTGGTGTAGAACATGGCACCTAGGATGTTAACTAGTCTTCCTAGATTGAGCCTCATTTCCCCGGCACTGCTTGAACTTCACTGGCTGCTGATGAGGTGGCTTATTTCCTGTAAAATTGGTTTACTAACTTATAAGACCCTACACGGGCTGGGTCTGGGCTACTTGCCTGAACTCTTGCATCCCTGCAGGCCCATGTGCTCCCTTCGTTCCACTGAGGAGGGTCTCCTTGTGGTTCCAGATAAAGACTGAAAACTTCTGGGGACTGAGCTTTTGAAGTGGCAGGCCCTATGTTATGGAATTCCTTTCAGAGGGTCGTAAGGGAGGACCCCTTGGTGGGGAGTTTTAAAAGGGCCGCAAAAACTTTATTTTCTCAGGCTTTTGGGACGTAGTGCTCTGCTGACATAAATATGTCACCCTTTAGTTGTGTGCAGTGTGATGTATTTATGGGTTATTTTATTTGGGATTGTTTATACTATATTTTGTATCTGTTGTATTTGTGATATTTTTGATAATTGCTGGTTTATGTGAAATTTCTGCTCTGTACTGGTACCCTGGGCCACTGGGGAAGGGTGCCAAAAAAAAAAAAAAAAATCTACTATTACTAAAAATGCAAAACGTGAAGTCTGAAACTGGAAGATGTAGCACCAGTGTACACACATTTGAGATGACTAGACTGGTTCTCAAAGCACGTTAGGAGCTTTTGTGTGGTACTACGAGCAGTGGAACCAGCAAATCCCAGTGCTGTCCCATCCCTTCTCTGGTGCTCACCTCCAGTGCCTCAGGGCAACTCCTGCTCTTTGATGGTTTTGGGGGTGGTTCAGCTGCCCCCATTCCTCAAGTGCAGGAGGAGGGCAGGGCCTGAGAGTGCCAAGCATCATGCTGCACACGTCTGGGTATTTCAGCTTAGTTATTACCTACCCCTCAGACACCAGTAGTGATGGTTCAAAGTGCCCATGCTCACATGTCCTTCCACCCACAAACTGCTCCGCCTGCACTGTCATCACCTGGGTGGCAGAAACACCACGGAGCCTGCGGTCTGCCCTCCCCAGAGGAGGAGACTGTTTCCTGGGCCGCGATGTCCTGGAATCTTTTCTGAACCTGGGTTGCCGGTGTCACCAGAACCACTCTTGGCAAAATGAATGGTTTCCCGTGTCTTCGTAGAGTGTGAAAATTACAAAACGAAGCTGAGCTGTTCTGTCACTCTAAGCATGCAAGTGAAACCACGCTTATTTTGCCAAGCGTGGTTCTGGTGCTGGTGTTAAACCATAGTCCTGTGTATTGGTGGAGAGCTGACGTCAAATGCATGATGTTTTGTAAAGTAGTCTGCAATAATGATGTTACTAATGTGCCATTTCTGGAACCAAGACAAAACTTGCCTGTTACCAATCAGCTGTACTGCAAGTGTGTGGCATGGCAGTAAATGGCTGATTCATTGCATCTCGTATTGCATTCTGTACAGTACAAGAATGCCGCACACTGCCAAATCGCAGCTGCCGATTGATTGTTGATGTGGATCTACTGTATTATTTGAACAGCAAGTGGGGATGGAGAGCTGCTAGCTCAGAAAAGCAAACACAGTATCAGCAAAAAAGCACTTTTTAATATTTGGCATATGTGTAAACTTCCATTTCATTTATAGGTGAAGGACTTGTATAGCGTGTCCTTACATGCTTCGGCGTTCTCTGCAGAGACTCTGTGGACCTTAACCTCTAGCTGAGCCGTGCTGAAGCTTATGCTAAAGCAGTGTTATTTTAAGCCTGTTGCTTAGGGAAGTTTTAAGCAGTGACACTGCCAACTCTTACTAGTCCATTTTTTTACCTTTTTAAACGAAATTGGAGGTTTGACAGCATTATTTGGGTTCCAGCTGTGTAGTTTAGATTTGTTATATCATGTTGCGCTTGTGCAGGTTTGAACATTGAAATGAAGCAAACTAGTCAATTGTTTACACAGTGGTGAAAGCACAAAAACTACAGCTGTTTCGGGTGTTGTAGTTGTGTAATACCAAGGAGAAACTGCACTATATTTTTTGGGGGGGTAATATTTTTATTTTCAAATGCAACAGCCATGTACGGGTCATGTCGTACAATACAAACGTAAGTAAAAGCATACCATTGTCCTGAATGAAACATTTGTGTTCTGCTCCTAACTTCAAAATACAAGCAACAGACTTTCACACTGGGCTCCTAGTTTCATGGTTACATTTGTGGAATTGATTCTTTGAGAAAGCCTATGATCAGGTGAAATGTAAGAAGCTTGGTCCTGTTCCTCTTCCAGACCCAGTGGGGTCATTATACATGTTTTTTGTAATAAAGTGGAGGGCCTTAATAGCCAGGTTCTGTGCGAGACTCCAACTTCTTTAGGTGTGGTGGATAAGTGCTGTGACTTTTCTGACTGCACCACGTCATGACTGTTGTTTAGAAAGGATGGGTATAGCGGAGTAATATCTGCATAGCCATGAAAATCCAGTTCATACCAATGGTGGCAGCAGATACACAGCGAATAACATGGGGGGCAGAATTGACCCCTGGGGCAACCCACAGCAGGCCAGGATGGAAAAGTTCCTAACCTGACTTGCTGCAGCCTGCTGGATAGGAATGATTCGGATGGTATCCCATGTACAGGGTGTCCACGACTGAGCACTTTCAAAAAGGGTGACTCAGTTACAGGCAGCTGTGCACAGGACTACCTGGGGCGACGAATATAGCAACGGGATGCTGCTATGTATACACATGCGATGGGGGGGACCACACCGTGCATGGGTGGAAGGGTTTGTGGGGTGTAGTGCAGCAGTGGGCTGCCAAGCTGGCTGTGTGGTGTGGCGGGTAGGTGGCTGGATGGGGTTGGGGCGTGATGGATTCAGTTCTGGGGCGATACTGTTCTTCGTGGTCAGGTTTTTTTTTAAGTTTTACACCACCGCAATATGCACCTCCTGGAGCTGAGAATCCTTTAGTAGGAGGTGCGGGGGGGCCCGTTCCGCGATTGCCATTATCACATAGAACTGATTCGGACCATCTAAGTAATTTCCAGGTGAGCCCTACGTACTATGCCAGATGACCTGTTAAGACCCCATAATCCATCGTGTCTAATGCCAATGAGAGATCAAGGAAAATAGCCGCTGAGCATTCTCCCTCTATGCCTTTTACCAGGAGAAAGTAATAAAACACCATAACAAGCATAGTCTCTGTGCTATACCAAGACCAGAAAACGACTGAAATGGTTCATCGATGTTATTTCTCAAGGTGGGCCACCAGCAGTGCCACAGCTTCCTTCTCACCTAGTATCTAGTACCACTTGCATATGTGACCTACTCTGTATTGTGGATTTTGAATGTGCACTATTACTAAGATGACTGATACTATTGACCACTGCTGCCACCTGATTCTGTTCAAGAGGACCCGAAGACTGCGGCTTACTCATACCAGGTTCTGCACAACATAGTCAATAACAGGTGCCTTGCCAGCGTCCTGGCCAGTTATTCAAGAACCTAATCCTAGCTGAAGTTCCTGGAGTTCATCTGAAGTGAGTCTCTGGCAAAATTAGGTCTTCCAAGCTCAAAGTTTTGTTAGGTATGAGAACACAGCTTGGACTCAGTCACTGCCATTTGAGAGAAAAGCACAGCTGGGTGTTATCTGCATAAAAATGCAAATCCAGGCCATACTGGCTTGTGATTGCTTCTAGGAGCATTGTGCACGTTGAGCACATCTGTGCAAAGCTCAAGCCCTGAGGTACTCCTCATTCAGTCCTAAGGCCCCATTGCAAAAGATGGTGAACGTTTGAGGTAGGACCTGAGGATCTGAACTGTTTAAGACAGATGGACTTTCTTATTAAGAAACATAGAATTTGATGGCAGACAAGAACCACTTGGCCCACCTAGTCTGACCATTTTCCCTACCTGTTTCATAGACTGCAGATCCTAAATGATATGTGGCTTACCCTCTCTTTTCTAGCACTAGAGTTCTTTTATGTCTGTCCCATGTGTTTTTGAATTCCTCTATCATTTTTGCCCCTACAACCTCTGGCTGTTCCGTGGATCCACCACAATTTCCATGAAAAAATACTTTCTCACGTTACCCCTAAGTCTACCCCCCACCCTCTATTTTCATATCATGGCCCTTTGTTCTTGAACATCATTTTTTTTTCCTTCTGAGAGATGCTACCGTCTTGTACCCTGTTTACACCCTTGAGGTATTTGAGAGTCTCTATCTTATCCCCCGTCTCTCTCCTCTCCTCCAGGGAATACATATTGAGATCCTCCAGTCTCCCCTCATATGACTTTTGGGTCAGCCCCTGCACCATTTTTGTCACCCTTCTCTGAATCACTTCTACTCTGTCTGTGTCCTTCTGGAGTTGCGGCCTCCAGAACTGGACACAGTACTCTAGATGAGGTCTCAGAAATGTTCTATACAGTGGCAACACCACCTCCGTCCTTCTGCTGGAGATACCTCTCCCTATGCACCACAGCATTCCACTGGCTCTCATTACAGCCTTCTCACATTGTTTGGTAACCTTTAGATCATCAAATATGACTACTCCCAGGTCCCTTTCCTCTTTGGTGTCCTCAAGTACCTCCCCTCATCATGTATTCCTCCCCTGCATTTCTGTGCCCCAAGTGCATGATCTTACACTTCTTTGCATTGAATCTTAGCTGCCACACCCTTGACCACTCCTCAAGCTTGCTAAGGTCCCTTCTCATTTCTCATCTCTACCCCTTCTGGAGTGTCAACCCTGTTGCAGATCTTCGTGTCATCTGCAAAGAAACGCACCTTCCCTTCCAGCTCCTCTGCAATGTCGCTTATGAAGACATTGATGAGGACTGGTCCAAGTGTGGATCACTGTGGGATCCCACTGGTCACCCACCTCTCTTCGGATTGAACTCTGTTCATCACCACCCTCTGTGTTCTATCACTTAGCCAAGTTCTGACCCAGTTTACCACCCTGGGACCCACTCCCAGGCTGCCCAGCTTGTTTACTAGCCTCCTATGTGGGACAGTGTTGAAGGCCTTGCTGAAATCTAGGTAGGCCACATCCACTGCCCCTTCCTAGTCACCCAATCAAAGAAATCTTATCAGATTTGTTTGACAAGATCTTCCCGCTGTGAATCCATGCTGCCTCAGATCCTGTGCTCCACTGCATTCGAGATATATCACAAACCTTTCTTTTAGGAGTGATTCCATTAGTTTCCCCGCCACCGAGATCAGGCTGACTGACCTGTAATTGCCAGCCTCCTCCTGCTCCCACATTTGTGGAGAGGGACTACTTTCACCCTTCTCCAGTCCTTTACCACACCTGTTTGCAGCAAACTGTTAACCAGGGCTGTCAGTGGTGCTGCCAGCACCTCCCTGAGTTCTCTTAATACTCAGGGATGTATCCCGTCCGGCCCCATTGCCTTGTCCACTTTCAGATTAGCAAGTTCCCTTAAGACTCTGTCCTCCTTAAATGGACTGGTGTCCAACTCCCTCCTAGTGGTGCTTCCATTACCTAACTTTGGTCTCTGCCCTTCCCTTTCTTCTGTGTATACTAAACACAAATAGTTGTTCAGGATTTCTTTTTCTTGGTCCTCCTCTGCACATTTCCCTCCTTCCCTTTTTAGTCTCACAATCCCACTCTTAGTCTTTTTTCATTCACTAACATACCTGAAAAAGTTCTTGTCCCCTTTTGTTATTGCCTGGGCTGTTTTTTTTTCTTCTGTTTGTGCCTTTGCACTTCTGATTGCTTTCTCCACCTCTCTCAGCTTTTTCAGATACAGTTCCCCTGTCTTCTTCCCTCTGTTTCCTTGTATCTTCTGAAAGCCACCCTTTTCACCCATGACTTCTCTGCCACTTCCTTGAGAACCATAGTGTTTTTTTCTTTCTCTTTGTTTTGCTTACTTGCCTAATGCAGTGGCTATTCCCTGCCAGTGATTTCCTAAGACATTCTCCCTCTTTGCAAAGTCAGCCCACCTGACATCCAGGACCCTTGCTTTCATGTGGTTTGACTCTTATGCTGTTCTCACATTGAACCATACCATACTGTGATCACTTGATCCCAGATGGCTCCCAACTTTTACATCTGTAAGTCTATCCCATTGGTGAGTACTAGGTCCAAAGTCAGTCCCTCTCGGATGGGCTTCATCATGAGATGTCTGAGGCACACCCCCTGCAGCGCTTCCAGGATGTCTCTCTTCCTGGCTGAGGCTGCAGCCTGGTTGCTCCAATCCACATCCGGTAGATTGAAGTCTCCTGCTAACAGCACCTCCCTTTTAGCTTTTATTCTGTGGATAGCTTCTACAAGTACCCTATCCATCTTTTCTCCTTGTGCGGGAGGTCTGTAGATCACACCAGTGTGAATGACTATGCAGTTTCCTGTCTCAAGATTGATCCACATTGCCTCCACCTCTCCTTGCATTCCTTGTACTTCAGTTGCCTTAATTCCTTCCTTGACGTACAGTAGATAGCCATTCCTCCTCCCTTTTTACCCAGCCTGTCTGTACTGAATGGAGTGTAACCTGGTATTATCATATCCCAGTCATGGTTCCCCGTGAACTATGTCTTGGTAACAGCGGACAGTGTTCAGATTCGCCTCAGCCATTGTGACCACTGGGTCCAGGATTTGATTTCCAGACTGCAGGCATTTGTGCACATGGCCTTCCAGTGTTTACTGCATCCTCCCCTAATAACTCCCCTCCTATCACCATGTCTTTCCTCCATACCCCTCTTGTCGTTACTCACATTCTACCTTTTTTCTGCATTTTTACCTATTTTGGTTTTAGTTATCATTGGCAATGTCTTAACCTTACGGTCCCCTCTACCGTCTGTATCATTTTGCGGTGGGGACTGGGGGCTGTTTGCTTCATTCAGCTTATTTCCGCCACCCCCCTGACTAGTTTAAGTGCTTGCTGAAGAAACATTTAAACTTTTCATTGAGGGTCCTGGTCCCCCCCCCGGATAGATTCATGCCATCGCCCCTGTGCAGGTCTACATCACTCCAGGTGGAACCCCAGTACCCAATGAAGTGAAATCCTCCACTCTGCACCAGTTCTTCAGCCATGTGTTGAATCTATTGTAGCGAAGTACCCTAATCTTACATCGAGAAGATTCTTGCAGTAGGTATTCACAAATGGGACTAAGCTGCCAGGTGTCAGGACCCCATGGAAAAATCTCTAGTTAGCAGTCTCTGGCGGGGGACCGCCCCCACGTCAGCTGACCGATGTCAGCCTATGTGAGTATAAAAGGGCAGTCCCCCACGCCCGCCTTCCAGTTATTGCCTGCCGTCTGCTTACGAAAGTACCTCATGGAAGAACAGCGCTACTTCTACTGCCATTTTGGATGAGTATTTCCTAATTTTTTCTATAAAACTTACCATTTTATTTCTCTAAATTGTTCTCTGTATCCAGCTGTGTATGTCATCCCCGACGCCCTCCGAATTGCATAAAAATAAGTGCAAGTCGTTCGGATCCAATCTCCCTCACAAGGACGGCCACTTCTTGTGTGTCTGCTGCCTAGGCCCAGACCACCACATGGAGGCGTGTGACCACTGCCAGAAGTTCAGTTCAGTCACCCACAAGAGGTGACAGCAGTCCTTGGAAGCCCACATTTTAAAGAAAAAGATGGCCTTCATGGAAAAAGAATTGAAGAAACTCCGGCAGATGTCAACTTCCCTCGAAGGCCACCGTAAGAAGAAAAGGGATAAGGAAAAACATAGGGACTGGGATTTGTCATCCATAACCCCCACGACTTTGGCTGGAGTCGCGGCCTTACAGGTATCTTCCCCTTCGGGGGATCGCTCTCCAACTGCCGCCTTGGTGGTTACCAAGCATGCGACAGGCCCCCCCCCCCCAATTGGGCTCAGGCCCACCGGGAGCCTCCGGGGCAAAGGAGGCCTCCACTTCCGTTATGGCCGCCTCTATTACTGGGCCTGCCGGTGCGAGTGGGTCTGATAAGTCTGGTTCTGGCTCTGCCGTCACCTGCTCGGACAAGGCTGCTAAGCCGATCGTCGACTCATCCAACGATCACAGAGCCTGCGACCCCGCATCAGACACTGACTCCACACCTGATGCCCAGGAGTCGCCGCAATGAACGTCTTTTTCATTGCCGGCGGAGGCTCCTCCATCCCTGCAGACTCCCCCCAGGGACTCTGCTCCCTTTTGCCTGGTTGGGGTTGAGGAGTTGAGGATACCGGGACACTGCCATCGGCGGTGCCCCCCTTTGCCAGAGCCTCAGATGCCAGACTTGACATCGGTAAACCCGCCATCACCCACTGGCATACCAGTGCCTGATGACAGAGCTGCTCTGCTGCCAGAGCCAGCAGGGCCCATCTTTCTGGACCCTCCCATGGGACCTCCCACTCCGGCCCCTATGCCTTCTGGACCAATGCCAGACCTGTCCGGTCCTCCGACTGGGCCAACACCAGGTTCTTCAGATCCTTTGGAGCCCCTGGCATCAGGATACCCGACGCCGCAATATTTGATGCCACAGTATCCAGTGCCGCAGTACCAGACACCGCACTACACAGTGCCGCAGTACCTGATGCCTCATTACTCGATGCCGGGCCTCCCGCCGTCAAGTTATGGGTATCCCATTTTACGGGTTCTCCAGTTACCCGTATCCAAGTTCCCGCCCCCCTCAAAACCTCAAGTGGACCGTAAAGAGGTTTTAGCTTCCTGGTGGGCTGAGGCTAAGTCCCAGCTCACTAAGGAGGCAGAAAATTGTCAGCCGATGCCAGACCCTACGCCAGATCCCATTCGGCGACAAGTGACTCCTCCACTTCTACCAGATGCCAGAGCAGAACCTTCTGGCTCTCATCTTAGGGAGGACACGCACCCTCAGGGTAACCCCAGAACAGTCGTTCCCCCGCTTAATAAGGAGGACTCTCCTTCTCCTTCTTCTTCTGACACTGACTCAGATTCTGAACCCTCCAACCCAGGAGGCGAGCCCCACACTCCGGAGACCCCAAGGCCCAAGGATTCTCCTGTCCCCTCCGGAGGATCCTTCATTCCTGGAGTTGCTGAAACGAATCCAGGCTGCTTATGAATGGCAATCAGTGGAGCCAGATCCACAATGGAAGAAACTGTCCGGTCACCTGGATCTGCCCAAAACTTCTCCTACACTGATTCCTCCCTGGATTGAGCCTCATGTGGATCTTGTTTCCACGATGTGGAAACAACATTCCTTATTAGCCCCTCTTCCTTGCAAGGCAGATAGGCTTCATCAGGCTCCCGAGGGCAAAGACTTTCTTAGTCTTCACCCTAAAGCAGATTTGGTTGTCATTAGTGCTGCCCATGACAGAGCTGCCAACTCTAAGCACCTTAGCTTATCTTTCCCCGACAAAGAATCCAGACTCCTGTACCAATAGGGCAAGAAGATTTATGCATCTTCTACCCTGGGTTTGAGAGCTCTTAATTATATGGGACATGTGGGGGACTACCAGAAGTCTATTCTGAGTCAGGTGGAATCAAAACTGTACTCTCTCCCAGATTCCCAGACGAAGCAGGAACTGGGAGATCTGGTATGTTCCGCTCACTTGGCCTGTAGGCACATGCTTTGTGCCACTTACGATGCAGTGGACACTGCAGGTTGAAGCTCGGCTTTCGACGTAAGTTTACGTCGTCATGCCTGGCTTCGTGTTTCAGGTTTGGCCCCTGAGGTACAGACGGCTGTACACAATGCCCCTTTTCAGGGATCAGTTTTGTTCGGAGGTGATGTTAAAGACATAATCACTGAATTACAAGAGAAGGGTTTGGCATTAAAGTCGGTTCAGACCATGTACAAATCCTCTCAGGGCCAGAAGCATCCCTTTCAGCACCAACATTGCTGACAACAGAAGCAGATGCAGGTTGTGTCCCAACAAACGCCGAGCCAAGGCTCCCCCAAGTAAGTCTCGTAAGACTCCCGGAGCCCTGGCCGCCGCTCTGCCCTCGGTCTCCTGACTCCCTGCCTCTCCCTCTTCCTCTGGTACATCCAGAAGAACCGGTAGAGGGAAGATTTTCCTCCCATCTGCCGGGCTGGGAGAGAATAACTACTGATGCATGGGTTCTACAGTTGGTGTCAGTGGACACTCAATAGAGTTTACCCAAAAAACACCCCACAGACGACCTCCTCCATTATACTCCCCTCTTCACATACCATTGGTACTCGAGGAATCCGCTGTCTTCTCAGAAAGGCAGCAATAGAACCCATCCCCCCCTCCCAGTCCACGGGTTACTATTCTCACTTCTTCCTAGTACCAAAGAAAACAGACGACCTGAGACCCATCCTGGATCTCAGTTCTTTAAACCAGTATGTGGAGTACAAAAGATTCCGAATGCTGTCTGCATAGTCTTCTTCCCCTTCTCTGGTCGGGATTGTGGCTATGTGCCCTGGATATGCAGAATGCATACCTGCATATTCCCATATGCCCTTCCCACCACAAATACCTCCGTTTTTGTTTCCAGGGGGCACACTACCAGTTCAGGACCCTCCCATTTGGCCTTTCCTCGGCCCCCCAAGTATTCACCAAATGCGTGGCGGTAGTGGTAACCTTCGTGCGTACCCAAGGAGTTCAAGTATTCCCTTACCTGGACGTCTGGCTCCTAGCGGCTCCATCCAGGGAGGACCTCCAGTGCTCCCTTTCCCTTACCCTGGAGGTATTTTCCAGCGTGGGTATCATGGTCAACCAAGCCAAGTCCCATTTGGTCCCTTGTCAACAGCTACAATTCATTGGGGCAGTGTTGGACATGACCCTAGGCAGGGCCTTTCTGCCCCCGGACAGAATTGAGACGCTTCTAACCCAAGCTTGCCTTCTGTGCTGCTTCAGACGGGTCGGGGCTGGAAGGTCCTTAGACTTCTCAGACTCATGGCGGCAGCCATCCCAGCTGTCCCTCTGACGCGACTCCATATGAGAGTCTTGCAGTGGACTCTCCGTTCTCAATGGGACCAAGTCCAGGATGATCTGGATCACAAGGTCCTAGTTTCGGACCCGATGATCAGGGACCTGCAGTGGTGGACGGTTCAGGAGAACCTCAGTCTGGGGGTCCCTTTCTGCACCGATCATCCAACCCAGACTCTGACCACGGAAGTGCCAGATGCAGGTTGGGGAACCCACCTAGGGTCTCACAAAATTCAGGGAAACTGGTCTCACTTCGAGAAGAGGTTACACATCAATGTTCTCGAGCTGAGGATGGTTCTGTATGCCCTACAGGCTCTTCTTCCCTTCATTCTTCCCTGGTCACCTTCTGATCCAGTCAGAAAACATATGTGTAGTCTGGTATCTCAGCAAACAGGGAGGAACGTGTTCCTATCCCCTGTGCCAGGAAGCAATGAGAGTATGGTATTGGGTACCTCAGAACAACATGCATCTGACGGTACTCCACGTGCAAGGCATGCAAAACACCCTGGCAGATACTGTCAGTCACTTATCAGCCAAGTCTCACGAGTGGGAATCCAAACAAGAGGTCATAAATGACATCTTTGAGCAGTGGGGAACTCCTCAGGTGGACTTATTCACCTCCCTTGACAACACCAAGCTTCCCACCTTCTGCTCGCTCGCTCCAGGGTGAAACTTTTTTTGGCAGGATGCGCTGACTCTGTGCTGGAAGAGCAGATTAGTCTACGACCCCCCCCCAAATTCCTTTGATTCCAAGGGTACCGAACAAACTTCGGGCAGAAGGGGTGCGTATGATTCTCATCGCTCCCTTCTGGCCAAGGCAAGTTTGGTTCTCTCTTCTGCAATAGTTTTCAGAGGAACCTCCTCTTCTGCTGCCTCTGTCACAGGAATAGCTGACCCAGGATCAGGGGACCCTGGTCCATCCAGGACTCAGATCGCTCCACCTTCATATTTGGCTCCTGCAGATGTATCCACGGCTCACTTCAGCCAGAAAGCCTTCCACCAGGACTACCTACGCCATGAAGTGAAAATGATTATCCATTTGGGCAGGTTCCAAGGATCTGGAGTCCTTTTCATGCCCTGTAACCAGAATTCTGGATTACCTGAGGCACCTCTATGATCTGGGCCTTACATTTCGGCCTACCACGTTCCCTTGGGGGATAAGATGGTTGCTCAATTGGAGGTCTCCAAGACTTTCCTTAAAGGGGTTCTTCACTTAAGACCCCCGATCGGTAATGCTGCTCCCCCATGGGATCTGAATTTTGTTTTGGAGAAGCTCACGCTGCCTCCCTTTGAACTGGCAGCGGAGGCAGATCTAAAATTTCTGTTCTGGAAGACACTTTTTTTTGTGGCCATCACCTTGGCTCGGAGGATCTCAGAGCTTCGAGCCCTGATGTGTAAGATCTCTTACTTAATTTTCCATAGGGAGTGGGTGGCCATTCATATGAACCATAAGTTTCTTCCAAAAGTGGTGGCTGAATCCACACTGAATCAATCCAGTGAGCTTCCGGTATTTTTTCCAGAGCACTCAAGTCACAGAGAGTACCTTCTGCATATACTGGATGTTCATAGGATTTTGAGATACTACACTAACAGAACAAAGGATCTCAGAAAAACAGATCAAATTTTCGTTTCGCTTGCACACAAGAGAGAAGGCATTGCTATTTCCAAGCAGTGCCTCTCTAAGTGGTTAGCAAATTGCATTACTTTCTGTTATGACAAATACAACAAGACCCTTCCGGGTCAAGTCAGAGGCCACTCCACAAGAGGAGTTGCTGCCTCTGCTGCTTGTTTCAGAAATGTATCAGCCACAGAAATCTGTGCAGCTGCCACTTGGACTTCTGTCCATACCGTCACGGAACATTACAGTTTGAACGTGGCCTCTTGCCGTAGGCTGTCTTGCAGGGACTTCTGGCGTGAATCCCCATTTAGCCTTTCCAATTTACTGTGGATGATGTTTCCTCTTCCCTTTTCTCAGCATTGTCTGACTGCTTGGGACTCGGTCCTGTTTGTGAATACCTACTGCAGGTGCCCTCTCGAAGATAGAACAGTTACGTAAGAACTTACCATAACAGTAGATTTTTGAGAGAGGCTCTTGCAGTAGGCATTACCTTCCCTCCCTCTTTCCCCCTGAGTTTCTTCTCCTTTTCTAGGGGGCATATCCTCTTCTCTCCTGTCATGCCCTTTCGGCCTCTGACGGGAAAGAACTGGAAGGCAGGCATGGGGGACCGCCTCTTTATACTGATGTAGGCTGACGTCAGTCAGCTGATGTGGGGGCAGTCCCCTGCCAGAGACTGCTAGCCAGAGATTTTTCTGTGGGGTCCTGACACCTGGTGGCTTAGTCCTATTTGTGAATACCTACTGCAAGAGCCTCTCTCGAAGATCTACTGTTATGGTAAGTTCTTACGTAACTGTTCTTCCTTCCCCTTGATGGTTAACACCTCTGAAAAGGCTACAGAGCGTGTCACCTGTCTAAGACCCCTCCCCAACTCCCTAAACTGCTTATGCACTACCCTAGCATCACAACTTGCCAGGTCATTTGTCTCTGGGTAGACAATGATGTCTAGTTCACCTTCCCATCCTGCTGCCTCAGCGATCCTTAGGATGCACTCTCCATCCTTCCAAGCTGTGGTGCTGGGTAGGTACCTGACCTCCCTCACTCCCGCCCCTCCTGACCCCAAGCCTACCCCTACCAGGAGTTGCTTCCTCGTCCTGTGGGATCCTCTGCCCCCGGGTCTCCACCATGGAGGACCCCCACATTCTCCTTAGTTACCACTGCGGGTGCCTCTCTGGGACAGTCCCACCTTGCCAGAGCAGTATCGGAGTTATGGAGTGGAACCGTAGGAGGGATGTGTCTTTCCCACTGCCCTCACCCTTCTTGAGACCACCGTCGTCCAGCTGCTCCTTTTCCTTGGCAGCCATTGAGGCAGCAGGGACGGACTTGGTGGTCCCTAGTGGGGGAGGAAGTCCCTGAATCCCATCCATCTTTGCCTGGAGACTAGCAACCTCCACCTTCAGCCCAGAGAGGTGCCTGCAGATGGAACAGCACCACAGCCTCCTGAAAGTCTCCCTGAAGACTGCCGCCCCACAGCCACTGCACTGCACCTCTCCCATCATATCTGTAAGTGTCCTTCCTGCTTTAGGGAATTTTTCTCTCTCTCTCTCTCCCTCCCTCTTTCCCCTTCTCTGTTTTCCTTCAGTAGAGAAACACCCTTGCTTAGTTACCTTTGTCCCTAATAGCTGTTTCTGTGTGAACCTTCCTTTCCTGCCTCCACAGGAAGTATCTATCTGCTGTCAATCATCCTTGGAGCCTATAAAAGGTGTAGCTAGCCACAGGTGGGTGGGAGGGAGGGCAGTATTGTCAGTGTTTCTAGTGGTTTGTTTAAAGGAGTCATTTTAGATCATTTGGTGTGTTTTTGTAAAATTAATAACACATACTTAGGTCAGTGAGAGACAGTTTTACATATCATCTGGATTTTTAGTGTACTGCCTTCCGGGAGGGAGGGGAGGGATCGTAATTTGGCCTCAAGGTGGTGGTCAGCTGATCCTTCTGCCTCTCGTAATGCCACACCGACTCTGGGCTTGGATGTTTTGTGACATCTTACTAGGGAGTGGAGCTGTTTTCATTTACTTGTTTTAATCTGTTACAGCATCTGTTGGCATAAATCAGAGCCGCTGCTTAAGAGCTAGTCTGCACTTTTTCACAGCGGTGGGCATCAAGGACTCGCTGGAGAGCAGGATGGCGTATTGGAGGTTACAGGATAGGTTTAAAAAATTAAAAAGACTATAAGTACAGAAAAACAATTCCAGCACCTCATTCTTCTAAGGTCCTCCGGTTCCAGCATATTAAATACAGCTATATTTCCCTTCCCCTTAACAACAACAACATAAAAAAAGGCAACTTATCAGGCCTCGTTACTGTGAAATCTTGTTACTGACAATCAAGCACATAATTCACAGCAAGGGATGCCAAACCCTGCTGTCAAGGAAACTGTTGCAGTTATAAAAGTGGGTACAGATGATTAAAGAGAAATGAGAGAGATGTGCTACTGCTGCTCTGAAAAGGGCATGAGAGAGATGGCAGAAATAAGGTTTAGACCAAAAGAACTCTGATCATGGGGTTCAAAACCCAAGTGCTTTGTTAGGCATCACTAACATTGGGAAGGATACATTTATAATGCTTAAAGAGACCCACCAAGCTAAATATACTGTATGCGCTGAGCACCACGCAGTTCAGTGCATTGCCTCCCAGAAATGCCTTCTGTGTATAGCTGACCCGAAAATATGCAGTTGCATTTTAGTTATAACACTTGTAAAATCATCTTTACGGGGCCACAGTCACTTCCCTGTTCTAAGATCCACCCCTTGCGCCGCCCTGTACTCAGGAAATTTCTGACATGATGACGGAGAGCTCGGGGACATGCAACATTGTAATCTATGGGGGACAATTTTATGATCTTTTTTTTATATTATAATGGCAGCTTGGCAATGAAACATAGGCACTGGTTGACTAACAAGGCCCTTGTGATCGGCCAGTGCCCACGCTTTCATTGCCAAATGGCCATTATAATATTAAAAAAATTGTAAAATTGTCCCCATAGATTATAACATAGCAGATCCTCAGACTCCCTGTCATCACGCCAGAAATTTCTGAGTGTGGGACAGCAGGGGGATCTTAGAATGGGGAAGTGCCTGCGCCCCAGTAAAGATGATTTTACGAGTGTTATAACTAAAATAAAATTGCATATTTTCGGGTCAGCTATACACAGAAGGCATTTCTGGGAGGCAATGCACCGAACTACGTGATGCAGAGGGCTAACTTGGTAAGTTTCTTTCATAACCCTATTCTTTTTTCAAATTTAACAATCTGAGCAGCCCCTCATCTGATTTTTGATTAGCATATGGCAGACAGACCCCAAAGAAATGAAAGACTGAGGTGACTGAGTTCTCTGGAAGTCTGCTTAAAGCAGCACTACAAAAAATGTTTTTGTAAACAAAGCAGGTACCAGCAGGACTGAACATGCCTCTCCCTAGGGCACTTTGGAGTAAGTTCATTATATAAACAGTTCAAGAGAACAAGAGAAACAGTGTATGTATTTCAATAACTTGAAACTGTACCTTTAGTAATTTGTCTTAAAAAGAATTCAGAGAGAAACCAGTCAAATTTGAATGACTTGCATTTCTTTGTACATGTATTTGCATAAAAGAGAGAGAGAGAGAGAGTGTGTGTGTGTGTGTTTGTGTTTTTTGCCTGCCTCAGGTTAGTTCTTAGTTCTGTAGAGCCTGGACCAATATTTGTTTGAAGAGTAGCTATTGTCAACTCAATTAACTTTCGGTGAAATAAATTTGAATAAATCAATAAAAACTGAAGAAGGTTTGTACTGCTGAAATGTTCATTTGTTTGGGTTCTCACATCATTACAAGGTATTGACTTTGAGGATGTTCACATGAGAAAAAGAACCTGATGTGGACTCAGTGGAATTTGATGTCAGACAGCTGAAAGGGCACCAGGAGATACAAGGCAAGAGAAACAGGGCAGCAAGCTATCATTTTAATTTTTTGAGGGAATAAACATTTTACAACATACAGTACTTAAACCGTGGTGAAGTTTGAAGACTTAACCACAAGTAAATGCGACAGAAAGATGTTTGTAGTTTTTACGTGGGATAGGGAGGAGGCAAGACCAGATTTTCATCTTGCCCAAAATTGTACTGCAAAGTTTACACATTTTTGACGTAGAAATTATTATGGATGGTCATGGAATCATAAAAATCCTTACTCTTCTCCTGTCTTGTGTAGCTGAGAAGGTGGTACAGTTGTGTTCATGTGGGGATGGGGGATGTAGCTATCGTGCATTCGTTTTTCTTCACTGGCATGTCTGGATCATTCCTGTTTAGAAACCTAATAACCAGCATAAAAAGGAGTAGCACAGTGGTTTTCTTGACTGTGATTCTAATTAGCAATATTCTTATTCGAAACAATGGTCTGTCTTGTTGAAGCAGATGGTAGAGTAAAAAAGGTTGCTAAGTTATTGTATAAAGAGGCTATGGTGAGCAAACAATGTCACAGGCTGCAGATGCCTGCATGGGGGCTAGGTCGGAGAGTGCCGTCTAGAAGCCTGTGCCATCTGCTCTTTGTCCCAGCTATACATGTGTCCATCAGAATAATGCATTCCAAGTACCTCTGTCCTCTGCGTACAGACTGCATAAGAAGTGTGACCTGCGTCCAGCTGTAGATCACTCCTGATCTGTATGAAACCCCTTCCGTGACACTGAACTGCACGGTCTGCGGCAGGCACCATCGTAATGCCTTTTGTGCTGCTGGAATAAATTTACTGCTTTTTTTCTGGTAACCACTTTGTTGCTTCTTGACCTCTGACTTTTGTAACCCGTGCTTCAACAATGGAACAGTTGTGCTTCGACACTGGGTATGGTAATGAGGAAGTGTGGGGGTTAATGGGGTGTCTCCAGCTGATTCAGCATCAGCCATCACATAAGCTTGATGGGGGAGTGTGCTTGCAACTCGACAGAATATGCATCCCACAGTAAAGAGAACTGTTGCTCTGAAGGGTTTTGTAGAAACAATGAATTCTGAAATGGTGCTTCTCTGGAAAACAGGTGCTTCTTAGGGTTAAAGGTGAAGCAAGCAGATTTTTTTGTGCTTTCTTTTTCGCCTATTGATGACCCCCCGCCCCCACCCCGAGACAGACACACAAACACACACACACACATTCTGACACTCTCAGAGCTTTGTTGAGTTTTTGAGGAAGTATGATGTGGCAATGTTCTGCGGGTTTTCAGGTTGCATACAAGCATTGCAACCCAAAAACTTTTTTTTCCCCATAAAACAAAGTTGGGCGTGGCTTGCTGAAAGTGATGACAAACGCTAAAATTATTATATATATATTTTTTTAAAGCTTTCTTTCTGGTGTACCAAACCTTTTTTCACTAGTTTCTCAATCGTACCCCCTACTTGGGTCAGCATGGTATTTCTAAGCTTGTTGTATTGGTGCACAGCTGTCTGGACATCTGATTAGCGCAGTGCAGCTACAGACCTTGTGTGGATTGCAGAAAGTAGCTGTGAGTGGGAGAAAGAAAGATAATCAAGACAGGAAGCAGCCCTGTTCTTTTAATTGAGGAAAAAAAATGCTATAAAATACACAAGAGTGTAATTGGAGACATATACATATTGCCAAAACAGGAACATGTCTGAAATTTGATTGTAAAAGGGCAGAGTCATTCAACATCAGACATTAGGGCAGACTTGATGGGCTCTGTCTATGTTCTGTCTTTCATCAGATGTATCTGTTTACAATATCTGTGTAAAAGCAAAAATTTAAGGTCAGACTCCCCTCCACCACCACGCCTTGCTTTATTGCACTACTGCTTGGAGGTTATCCTGTTCTGTACCTTGATCAGTTTTCTGTCCCACATTTCTAAGGCATCTGTTCTCAAAACATGGTTGAATCATATACTGGTTGGGTAGGCTGCCGTTGAAGTGGACAAAGGCAAATAAATGCGTTTTTTTTTTAATTGCAATTTGTTAACTGGGTAGGCTGACTTAGACAGATGTCCCTTTTTCAGGGGTGACCTTGAGTTAGTTACGTTAAACAGTGGATGTTCTGTATCTGGACTTCAGTAAGGCATTCGACTCAGTGCCACATGGAAGGCTGGGAAGGAAGTTAGTAGGCACAGGGGCAGGTGCAAAGCTGGTGAGATGGGTAGAGAACTGGCTTCAGGGAAGGCAACAGAGGGTGGTGGTGGGTGGGGAGCTCTCACACCCAAGGGTAGTGACGAGTGGTGTTCCACAGGGCTCGGTGTTGGGACCAGTGTTGTTTGGGATATTCATTGCAGACATATCATGGGACATCAAGAGCAAGATCAGTCTGTTTGCTGATGATACCAAGGTAGGAGCAGTGGTGGATGACCTAGGGGGATGGCAGGGGTTGCAGGATGATCTGGCAAAGCTTGAAACCTAGTCGGACAACTGGCAACTGGGGTTTAATGCCAAAAAGTGCAAGGTGCTGCATTTTGGGATGAAGAACCCAAAGAGGAGTTACCAGCTGGGGGGAGTGCAGCTAGCCCAGACAGAGGAAGAGAAGGAACTGGGGGTGCTCATTACAGGGTCAATGAACAACTCTGCACAATGTAGGAAGGCAGCTACAAAGGCCAACAAAATGCTGGGTTGTATTGCAAGGGGTATATCCTCGAGGAGGGAGGAGGTGATTCTTCCACTGTATAGGTCTTTAGTTAGATTGCACCTGGAGTACTGCATGCAGTACTGGCTCCCGTATCTGAAGAGGGACATTAAGTTACTGAAGGGGGTGCAGCGCAGAGCGACAAAGATGATCAAGGGGCTAGGGGACTTATCATACGAGAGGAGGCTGAGGGAGTTGAACATGTACTCACTGGAGGAGAGGAGGGATGGGGATATGATTGGAAACCTTTAAGTACATGAAAGGAATAAACAAGACAGGTACAGAGGGCTGTTCAAAGTAAGGAGGGAAGGACACCAGGGCAATGATATGAGACTGGAGGGAGGGAGGAAGGTTCAGGAGGGAGATGAGGAGACACTATTTTACAGAGAGGGTGGTGGCTGGGTGGAATGCGGTACCTGCAGAAGTGGTATCCAGTAGAACAGTGGACTGCTTCAAAAGGGGATGGGACAGGACAAGGGGGAGAGTCAATGAAGGGGAAGGGTAGAAGGAAGGGGCAGTTGCAGAATAAGGGGTGCTAGCTGCACATTTGAGCAGACTTGATAGACCTCTAGGCCTTTATATCTGCTGGCAAATTTTGTATGTTCGTAAACAGAGAAACCAATACACTATTACAAGGAAGACAGTGTTCAAGATGCAGCAGGGGTATACAAGAGGACGATTGATACGTAAAAAAAACAATACAGTCAGTTGATTTACATCAGGGATGTAGAGTACTCCACAGTATAAAGGTAGTTATAGGACTCTAATGGTAATGAGATACACTTAAGGTGGAAACATATGGAAACGTGTAGCATAGAATGGAGTGTCCATATATCTGCACATAGTACGCCTCAGTCTCGCTCTGTTTGTAAATGCAGTGCCTACACACAAGGGCTGTGAAGTATAAATGTTATTCGGGGACAAATGAACTCTCATTTACATTTTACACAAATGCAGACATCATTCGTAAATGTTTGTTAGAACATATAAAGTAGTATTAGCCCTTGATTGAGGCTGGAGCGACTAGCACACGAGTGTTGCTCATAAATTAAATGCCTATTTTATTGATAACAATCAAACTTTTGTTTTGCCCTCCTTATTAATAACAGAAATCAGTCTAAAATATGGAGAAATATTTTTAGTAAACACAAATGTGCAAATATAAATACAGAAACAAATACAAGAGATGCAAATACAAGTCCGAAAAATCCACCCTACACATAGCCGTACTAGACGCACAATCTAGAATTTACATGTATTGTACATGTTAAATAACGATAAAGATACACATATAGCGCTAATGTTACATGCAGTATATAAGGCTCTATAGGGACTGAGGACGAGTTGACTCACTAAGATTACATCATCGCGCTGCACGTTCCCAGTAGCCTTAGGCTCAGATCGGAGTGGTGGTCTGAAAATGCTCCCTGGTTTCGGTGATTTAAAAATAAAAGTCGCCAAAAAGGTATTTAAGTCCAGATTTTAAGGTAGTTACTTACGTTAATGGGCACGTCTTTCTGTCTGCTATACTTCCACTGGAGGGTTTCTGGAACAGTGCGCACCTAAAAATTGTGTTTAGGTTGCCTTTAAACTAAGTGGTGTTTGAGCATGAGGCTGTGTGAGTGGTTTCATCACATATAGTCAAACTGAAATGACTCAGCTTAAAATATATCTTATTAAAAATTATTTGGAAAATTAGACGGGCATCATCACATAGCCCCATTCACAGCCTAAACAGGAGGGTACTGTCCTTCACTTGATAAGAAAAAAATGAGTGCATGTTTCTAGCCGTAGCTGCAACCTACAAATTAACAGTTCTCTTCTCTTACAAATTCCAAACAGTTCAATACATACTATAAAAAAGTGACTGCTCTTAAATGGTGACCCCATGGCCTCCTACACTTTCCTGATGTTTTTCCCTCAGAGCATACTATGTTCAATTCTTCCTCAAAAGAAATCTAACATAAGGTTTACTGGTCCATTCAGTCTGTTTGAAAGTGGGACAGCACTAAGTGTTTTGCCTTGAAAGTAAGAGTGAAGACCAGTTGCCTTTTTTTTTTTTTGAAAACAGGCTGAGAAAGTACCAGGAGCTAGATTCATAAAAAAGCACAAATCACAGCACAGAAGTTTGCGCTGAACTTTATGGTTACGCTGGTTCAAAATTTTGCTGTTCACAGTCAGGTAGTGCATCGCGTTATCAGACTGTGAAAAGGGGCTGGAGAGGAGCAGCACTAACACAGGAAAACCACTGCAAACCCCAGTAGCACTGCCCCACCATCCAGTCAGGAGAGTGGCCCCACAATAACTAGTGCAAGTGCTCTATTTGCCATTCACAAAAGGAGAGCGTGCAGATGAGCCCATTGGGCATGCAAGGTGCTAGGTGGCCATTTGCATGCCCACTATGGGCCCATTTGCATGGCCTGCAGCGAGTGTGGCATGCACCACTCCCTCCCATCGCTGTTCGGCCCAAGATAAAATAAATGTAATCTCTGGTGGTATAGTGGTTTTCTCCTCCTGTTCGCCAATCGCCGGCCCATTGTAGTTAACACATTTATCCCTGGTAGTCTAGGGTCCCTCCCCACTTCCCTGTTCTCTGATGTCTGTCCCGTAGGTGAAAAAAAAAAAATACTGTCCTGGTTGTCATGTGATCACGCCCTCACCGATTGCCGACCCTCACATACTTGCAAAGTATACTCTGGTGGTCTAGTGGTACCTTTCCCCGCTGATCACCATTCCGATCCCCCAGTGCCATTAAAATATGTATTCCCTGGTGGGTTAGTAGCTTCCCCCCAACCTTTGCTGATTGCCAGCCAAAGAAGTACACAGACAAAGAAATGTAGTCCCTGGTGGTATTGTGTGCCCCCCGTGTCCTCCGATCGCCGGCCTGTCATACAGTGAAGAATCTCATTGGTGGCTAGGCATTCCATCCCCGCCTGATGACCCGTCCAATATGTAGAAAAATATTAGCATTGGAGTTCAGTGGCCCCAACATCACAATCCCTTGTAATATGAAAGATCCCAGTACCCTAGTGGTCTAGTGGACTAATACCCCCCAAACGGCGACCAGCAAAGCTTTCTTCACACCTCCGTGGCTGGCCGCCAACTGAGCATTCAGTGAGTGTTTACTGTATACAGTACGTGCTCATTGAGAGCTCAGTCAGGGGCCAGGCTGTGGAGGTGAGAGGAGGGCTGTGCTGGTCGCTGGTAAGGGGGGAGGAGCGGGGTGGTGGATCAGTCCCTGACAGGGTGGGGGTCCACTAGACCACCAGGGCACTGGGGATCTTTCTATTACAAGGGATTGGGATGCTACTATTTTCTATGTATTGGGCAGGGGGAGGGAGCGCTAGCCACCAGGGAGATTCTTTATTGTATGATGGGCGGTGGTCGGGGACAATACCATCTGGGACTACATTTCTCAATTTGCCTATGTACTTCTTGGGGAAAGCCGCTAGATCATCAGGGAATACATATTTTAATGGCACTGGGGGATTGAAACGGCAATTGGCTGGGGAGAAGACCACTAGACCACCAGGGTATGTTCTGCATGTATATGGGGCCGGTGATCGGCAAGGGAGGGACCATGTGACAGGCCAGTATTTTTTTCAGCTATGGGATGGCGATTGGAGCACGTGGAAGGGACCACTAGACTACCAGGGGAAAATTATTTTTATTATATAGGGACCACAGTCTGAGACCAGGGAGGGACCACTAGACTACCAGGGAAAATTATTTTACACATAACGGGATGGCGATCGGAGCACAGGGGAGGGACCACTGGACTACCAGGGAAACTTATTTTCCATATAGTGGGATGGCGATCAGAGACTAGGGTAGGTGGAGGGACAACTAGACTACAAGAGTCACAATGTTGTGGGCATGGGGCGCTGTAGGACCTCTGGCAGCCACTATGGCTATGCGGAATACCGCCAGGTCTCAGCGGTATTTTCTGCATGCAAGGGACCTCCTCAAAACGCCATTGCATGGAGAAAATGGTTTGTGAATGGCACAGTGCTGTTATGCAGGTCCCCTCCCCCTTATTTGAATTGCAGCCCCCTGAACACTTTGCCCCAGTATAAGCCCATTCTGATGGTGCAAACTGGGGTTTTGTGAATAACACTATGATGCAAAACTCAGTTTACACTGCGAAAACAGGTTTGCACCAGGGCAGAGCTTTCTGAATCGATTCGGGACCCCAAGAGTTTCTGCAGGACAGTAACAGCAGAGGCAGGATGCTGGATTTTTTTGAAACCTGGGGTAGCACCAAGAGTTTCAGCAGGACAGTAAGAGTGGAAGTCACTTTTTTTTTTTTTTTTTTTGGTACAGATTTACTGGACATCACAAGAGGGAGAGGGACTTTCAGGCATCGGCCTTTAGTCAGTACAGAAAATCATAGGTCAGACTCCAGTAAAGGATGAAGGGCTCCAAGCAAATGTAAATGAAGTGAGTTAATGGTCAAATTTAGTAATTAAGCAGACTGACAGGCACTTACCAAAAATACTGATCTTACTTTGAGGAAGGCTCTTACAGCAGGCCACACTGGTAGGACTAAGCTGTTGGGTGCCAGGACCACACAGAAAACTTCTAGCTAGCAGTCTACCACGGTGGACTGCCCACCTCCGATGTTAGCCTAGCCTATATAGGTGGATGTGCTTCCACACTTACCTCAGTTCTTTTCCTGCCGTCAACTTGCGCACGTCAGACCTTACCAGATGCTGCAGCTACAGTCGACTGCCATTTCCTGCACTTACCATGCTTTATTTTTCATTTTCTTCAGTGTAAAACATCAAATTTTCTGTGTTCTTTTCGAGATTGTCTTCTCCACCAGCCTTGTCTTCTGACCAGTCCTCAAACTGTGCCCGCGGCAAACAGATCCCTGAAAAGGACAGCCACTCAGCTTGACTCATATGCCTAGGCTCCAACTACAACAGCAAAGCCTGCCAGTTTTGCCAGAAATTCAACCAGGCCACTAGGAGACATTGTTTAAAAACTCTGGAGAGCCACCTTTGGAAACAGAAGTTGGTTGCAATGGAAAAGAAGCTGCAGGCCAGGAGTTCTTCGGCCTTGCCGACACAGTTCTCTGGGGCCTCTTCACCTTCTCACAAGGAGAAATCTGGGAAGCATAATCACTGGGATAAACACTGGGACCGGTCACCTTCCTGTTCGCAGTCACCCCTCAAACTGTCGACTGTGATGGGGTCGTCCCCCCCCCCTGCAGGGGGTTGGCTTCTCCAGCTCTGCCAGCCCTTTTTCCTCCGGGTAACCGGTGGCTCCGCCACCCGCCCTTATTGCTATTTCAGGCAGCACTCTTCCGAGCAGGGTCTTTGTCTCCTGCTCCGCAGCCCCTTACGCACAGGCCCATATCTTCCACGGGCTCTCAGCCAGGGGGCTTGGCTGGTGTTGGTTCCTCGGACGTTGGCTCCACAACCATTGGGCCCTCCCCTCAGCCATGGCGCTACCTTAGTCGGTTCCCACTACTGGAACCGACACCAGTCCTGCCAGCCAATGCCTGCAGCAGGCTACCGCCATTTACTCCTCATTGGCGTCACCTCTGCCTTTGACTCGGGGGTCTCCATCCCCTTGGGTGCCAGCTTCTCCAGCTGGGCTGGCACCGGTGGATCCTTCCCCTGGGCTGGGCCGCTGCTAGTGCTGCCGCAGTCCCAGCCCCAGCCTATGGACCTAACCTTGTCATTGCCCCTGCTGCAACCTACACTGCAGCCAATGCCTGTTGGACCAACGCTGGATCCTCAACTGGCACCAGGCGGACCTGCACTTGGGTACCCTGCGCCGGCTCCTCAGCCATCGTACCCTTCCCCACCTCCCTCTTATCCATTCCTACTGGTGTACAATGTACCTCCCCTGGTGGATTATAACGCCTTCTTTTCGACGTGGTGGTCCTTCATGCAAAGGCAGACCCCGGCCCCTCAAGAGGCGCCTCTGGTGTCTCCCTTCCCTGGATCCCCAGCCCCAGAACAGGCTGGTCCTAGCGAACCCCACATGTTTGGGGGCGGGGGGCTTGACCTGATGTCAGTTTAGGTTCTTGAAGGGCCGAACGCCGGCCCCCAGCATTGGTTCCGGATAGTGAGTCTACTGATGATTACTCTGATTTTTTTCGGGGTCTTCCTCCTCACCTGGGGAGTCCTTTGATGAGGATGACCAGGAAACCATGGAGGTACCAAAGTCCCTCCCTGACAGTCCAGCCTTCATGGATGTCAGGCACTATGTCCTGTCCATTGTGGGCTGGGAGATGGAGGAGCAGGACCCGGAGAGATGCTGTTTGGCCATCTTTCTCTGGCAGCAAGATGCCCTTCCTGTGGTGGTGCCCCCTTTGATTGACTCCTGTGAGAATGTCACTAGGGCAGCCTGTAAGCATCCTTCTACCACCCCTCCTCTGCCTAAGAAAGCAGATAACCTTTACCACACCCCAGCTGGCAGTCCCTTTCTGGGGAGTCACCCTAAGGCAGATTCAGTGGTGATTAATTTGGCACATGACCATACTAAGAAGCCTAAGCACCTTAGTACCCTTCCCCGGACATGGAGTCCAGGCAGCTGGATCACCTTGGCAAACGTGTTTTTGTCTCTACCACTCTGGCTGTCAGGGCCATACATTAACTAGCCCACATGGTCTAATATCAAAATGTTCTTTGGGACCACGCCAGGGACTTGGTGCAGACCTTGCTAGAGGAGGAGGGCCCCACTAAAACGCAGCTCACCCAACTTCTAAAGTCATGCTCGGACGTTGGCAGTCATGACCTCTGGGCAGCTTATGATGCTGTGGACACCTTTGGGCATGGGGCAGCTGCTGGGGTCTGTTTCTGGTGCCATTCTTGGCTCCGGGTGTCCGGCTTTACCTCTGACGTGCAATTCAGCATTTTGGACGCCCCCTTCTGGGGTTCAGTCCTTTTTGGGGGGATGTCCAGGACATAATTTCTACCTTGCAGGAGTTAGGATGGGCCCTTAAGTTGGTCCATTTACTCTATCACACGCAACCTAGAGCAGGCCAGTGTCAGTCCTTTAGTAGGTCCTCTCGCAAGCAGTCTCAGAACCAGCTTGCCAAGGGTCAGAACAATGCAATTGCCATGGTTCCCCTTGCCTGCCTACATTTGCGAGTTCCTCAGTGGACCTTTAGGGTCCAGTGGGACCAACACACGGATGACCTGGACCAGTTGGTCCTAGTCTCCAATCTGGTGTGGAGGGTTCTGTCATGGTGGCTGGATCTGGCCAACCTCCTTCAATGGGGGTCTCCCTTCAGCTCTCAACCCATCATCAGATTCTCACGACAGATGCATCCTGCCTGAGATGGAGTCATCATCTGGCCAATCACCAGATCCAGGGTACCTGGACGAACATAGAGCAGTGTCTCCATATCAACATCCTGGAGATGTGGGCAGTCCTTTATGCCGCACAGGCCTTCCAGACTCATTTCCTCCCTGGTCTGCTGCTGGTGCAGATGGACAGCATGTGTGTGGTGTATTATATCAAAACGGGGAGAACTCGTTCTTACCCCCTGTGTTGGGAGGCGACGAGAGTCTGGTATTGGTCCAGCGAGCATGGTCTGGAGCTCTCAGCTATACATGTTCCAGGCGTACAAAATATCTTTCACAACAGTCTCAGCTGCTCCAGGTCGTGGGCTCACAAGTGGGAGCTTCTAACCTTGGTGGTCGAAGATCTCTTCAGCAAGTGGGGCTATCCAGAGTTGGACCTCTTTGCGTCCCCACTCAACACAAAACTGCAACTTTTTTGCTTGCTTGATCCCGGGCCTGGAGTTTTCTGGTGAGAAGCATTGTCCCTCTCCTGGAAGGGGATGTTTCAGTACGCCTTTCCCTCTTCCTACTCCTGCAGAAGTTGAAAGGGGCAGAAATGTTCCTCATAACCCCCTTCCGACCACGCCAGACTTGGTTCCCCTTACTGCAACAGCTAGTAGTGGAACCTCTGGTTCCCTTGCCCCTGTGCACCAGCTTGCTTTCCCAGGACTGGAGCACCCTGGTCCATCTGGACCTAAAGTTCCTACATCTCCATACGTGGCTCTTGTGGACCTAGCTATTGCCCATTTCGAGGTGTCCTAGGGTCGTAGATGTTCTGATGGCTGCTGGGAAACCCTCCACCAGGGCCACTTATGCTATGAAATGGAAACGTTATCTCCATTTGGGCCACTGCTCACCATTTGGATCCTATCACCTGCCTGGTGAATCGGGTGTTGGAGTACCTCCTTTGTCTTTTGGATTCGGGCTTGGGGTACTCATTACTTTAAGGTGCACCTTTCTGCCATCTCTGTGTACCATGTACCTATCGAGGGAAAAGCTGTCGTCCAGTTCGAAGTGTCCCACACCTTCCTGTGGGGTATTTTGCATCTGAAACCTCCCATTCGAGACCCGGTCCCTCCACGGGACTTCGACTTTATGTTGGAAAAACTCACTTTCCCTCCCTTTGAACCAGAAGTGCAACAAACCCCTTCTTGGGGTGGTCCAAGGCCATTCCACCAGGTGCATGGCTGCCTCCACGGCTTGCTTCAGAAATGTGTCTGTTGCAGACATCTGTGCAGCTGCCACCTGGAGTTCTGTCCACACCTTCACCAAGCACTACAGTCTGGACATCACCTCTAGGTGCAGGGCCAACTTCACCTGGCAGTTCTTCCTGGCCTTTTCTCCTGAGCTCTTGGCTGCTAATCTGTCCTCTACCTGGTGGTGGTATCCTGGTGCTAAGCAGTACTGTTTGGGACTCAGTCCTGCTGATGTGGCCTGCTGCAAAAGCCTTGCTTGAAGTAAGATAGTACAGTTACATAACTTACTATAACAGTACAGTAGATACTTGAGAGAAGCTCTTGCAGCAGGCCCTGTTTTCCCTCCCTCCTTCCCCTTGTTGCTCTTTTTCTTTTGCATTACTTCTGCCTTTCCTTTGGCTCTCGGTAAACCTCCTCGGTTCTCCTTTAACTGCCCGTACGGGGTCTCCGGCAGGAGAACTGAGGTAGGTGTGGGGGACCACCCACCTATATAGGCTAGGCTGACTTCAGCTGACTGATGTCGGCGGTGGGCACTCCCCCCATGGTAGACTGCTAGCTAGAAGTTTTCCGTGCAGTCCTGACGCCTGATGGCTTAGTCCTACCGATGTGGCCTGCTGCAAGAGCTTCCCTCGAACATCTACTGTTACGGTAAGTTCTTACAAAACTGTACTTTATTTTTCCTTGGTTGTGCCACCACCTGAACATGATCTCCTGCTGGCTAGAAAACTACTCCACTCGTGGGCTGTACCCAGTATACAGCATTGCAACATCGTTGCACCACCAGTCACTGTGCAAGTTGCCTCATTTTGGGGGAGGGTAAGGGACGAGTAAGGGAGTTGGGGAGTAGACCAAAAAAAAGGTGGAACTCCCAGCACCAGACTGAGATCTGTTAAGGGGACACACTGCAGTCCTGCACTGAAATAGGTGTACTTGGTACACAAAACAGGCAAAAATGGACTCGTAAGTGCCCTTTTCAGAAGCATAATATGGGGCTGTACTCACCTTATCTGGAGCACTGATGGCCTGAACTGTGAATGCTTTTCCACATTCAAAAGCAGATGATGCAGTAATCCACGGTACTCTGATTTAATCAGTCTTAATCTAGTTTCCATGGAAACTCATTTTAGTTCTGGCTGCAGTCTGGTAAAGCTATATTATTTTTATGTACCATGACGAAATTAATCTGTCCTGGGTCTAGCTGCAGTGACTATCACAAATAAAATGCATTTTTACCACATCATTTTCTGTAGTGAATTTTTTTTTAAGTTGTGCCTAGAGGTCCTTGTCTACCAAGGCAGTGACCCAGATTCTGTGCGCATGACACGAGTGGTCAGGATGGAAAAAGTGCTGCTGATGGGGAGGGGGTTGTGTTGCATCTGCCACTGCAGCGACTCTTGTGGTGAGCTGAGGCGCTTGCTCCCCTCTCCCAGCTGTGCAGCTCCACCATGTTAGTGGAGGAGGATAATAGGAAGACTGAAGAAAACTGCCAGAGAAAAGCAGCCACCATCTATCTGAATGATGGCCTGCACTAGTACACTCTGGCCCTACATAATGGACCCTGCTGTCTGACTAAATCTTGTGCTGTCAGGAGATAACAGAACAGTCCAAGAGCCCTGACATGGGGGTGGGGGACAGTGGTGAAACAGTAGTGGCTGGTTACTCGAGGATGAGACTGGGTGGCAGAAGATGGTTTAGATTTGGCTGATGGAGAACAGCTTGTGAAGAAAAAAATGGTTTTGTCCTTTACAGGCATATGAGCCAAAACTGATTCCCAGTATGGCCGGGGGTGGGGGGCTAAAATGTAATAAAAATAGATGGTTATATTGTGCAAAAGAAGTGCAATAAATAAGATGTACGACAGTAAAATGGTTGGGGATAGAGGCTAAGTATGAGATTAAAGAAAATACTAGCATTTTGCAAAGAAAATACAATACAATAAGATGTACTACAAGAAAATGGGGGGAGGGACTAACAATAAAAGCAAACTGTTACATTATGCAAAAATGAAATACAATATACTGTTAGATGTAGTACAGTAAACAAAGGAGAGACAAGGCAGGAATTAAAATATAAATTCAGTGAATCATACAGAAAAAGATACAGTGCATAAATGATACAGTTAAGGCAGCAGAACCGACAGACTGAAAGCGAATGCAGGCAGAGGACGTGGGGGAGTAGTGTTAGGACTAAGTACGGGGGAGGGGTAAAATAAAGTTTACAAATCAAAAACATTGAAAACCATGTAAAACTGCGTTAAATTGGACATGGCATGAGTATAAATGGCTCATTGTGGAGAACTAGGGGGATGGTGGAAAGATGGAGCACAGGAGAAACCGGAAATGAGGCCAGAAGCAAAGTGTGTGTGTATGTATATATATGTGTGTGTATGTATATATATGTGTGTATGTATGTGTGTATGTATGTATGTATGTGTATGTATATATATGTGTATATGTGTGTGTGTGTGTGTGTGTGTGTATATATATAATACACACACACCTAAGGAAACCATTATATAAGAAAAAGTGGAAAAGGCAACAGGATGCAAAGAGATGGTGGACAAGGTATGCGCTAAGTACAGAGGAAATGTGAGAAGGGGCAGAAGAGGAAAAGTGTGCGTGTGTTTTCGGGGGGGGGGTGACTAGTTGCAGAAGCATTCTTCCTTCCTTTGTTTTGCATTGCTTCCTGACCTTTCCAGATAACCATATTAGTTTCTTGTACCCATTTCTTTTGATTACCGTTCTCCTGCAATTCTTTGTTGCCTTGAAACTGCCCCCCTTGATTCCCCCCCCATCTTTCCTCCACAGCCCCGATGCTGTCCACTCTGACTAACTTGTCCCAGACCAGCTCCCTCATACAACTGAAGTCTACCCTTCTGAAATCTAGGACTCCAGACTTTGAGGGCTTACTTGTCCCAAGAGCCAGATCGAACCATATTCAGTTACGGACACTGGACCCTAATGGCACCTCTACCCTCACTCTTCCTACCACTTTGGAGCTGAGCACCACATTGGGAATGGCAGCCTGCCTAGTGGGCTCCCTAACTGGCTGCACCAACAGGCAGTCCTGCAGTGTATCCAGTAGGGCCCAACTTCTGGAACTGCTGGCTGCTGGAATGGCCCAGTCAGTATCTGTCAGATTTAGATCTCCCACCACTGCCACCTCCCCCTTTTCTGCCCCCTTTCTAGTTCTGCCCCTGGCTCCTAAAACAACAAAGCCAGTGTGAGAAGGCCTACAATAAGACAAACCGGATTCTCTGATGTATAGGAAGGGGTACCGACAGCAGAAGGAAGAAGGTATTACTACCTCTATATAGATCAGTGGTGAGGCCCCACCTGATGTACTGTGCCTAGTTCTGGAGTCCTCACCCAAGGAAAGATGAGAACAGACTGGAGACAGTGCAACATTGGGTGACCAAAACGATTCCGGGTCAGCAGGGCAGATCTTATGAGGGTCAGCCTAAGGCAGTGAACATGTAATTGCTGGAGGTATGCAGGCAGGTTCAGCATCACTGTCACCACTGCAGAGAGGTGACACATGTTGCTCCCAGTTAAAACTTTGTTTTATTTTGTTTTTTAAGTTTGTTTATCCACCTCCCCTATGGCTCACCATCATGCCAGATCCCCCAGCCGTGTCCCCTGCTCGCAGCTTACCATCCGCTTCCTCCATGGCTTGCCCCCCATGGCGGGGCAGCGAGGATCCCTCAACCTGCCAGAATGGATCCAGTGTGGAGGTTACTGTCTATTCGCAGAGGCAGTGCCTGCGGGGATCGGCTTTCATCCAGCCGAAGAGCCTTTTTTCCTTACTCCATTTTCTCCTCCTGAGGTGAGGTGGCGTGCAGTGACTGCCTATGGAGAGAGCGCACGTGTATGCACACGCTCCTCCAAGCATCTGCCTCCTCTCCTCTCTCCCCCCCTTTCTCTGAGCGTCAGTGCGCAGTCCCCCAGCCACCACTAGGGGCCAGTCGAGCACTGACAGCTAGTGACTCCCCTCCCCGGAGGAGAGCAGTCCTTGGAATGCTCAATCCTTCTCCTCCCCTGCCGACCTCCGGTGGCCCGTGCTCGTTCCCGAACACGGGTCACCGGCATAGCTCGAGGTAAGGTGTCCAGCGCCTCAGCCCCACCGGGCCGGCAGTTAAAACTTGATTGATAAAAAAAAAAAAAAACAGCAGTGCAGATACAGGACACCCCTCCTGAAAAAAACACTTTTTTTTATCAGTAAAGAAGTTTTAACTGGGAGCAACATGTGTTACCTGTCTGCAGTGGTGATATTGATGCCGAATCTACCTGCATACCTACTGTGAGTAACCTTATTGTTTCAGGGTTTTAAATAATTGAATATCAGTTTTTTTTCTTGGGACAATACTACGAGTACAGAAAGTATTTATATAGGTTTTCTAGAAGTGGTATGTTTGTTAAACACAGTAAGGCAAGTGCTATGCATTTTCACAGTGTTTTAGCACTTTCATGAGCAAAACGCTAATCAATTTTTAGAGTAAAAATAAAACCCTGTGTTTGGCTCCTTCCCAGTTGTTTTGTAGCTGCCTTTATGCTTTGTTCAACATGTGCTTGCTGGAGGCCAGACGACGGCACGGATATATGGTGGAGACCTTCAAGTTCCTGAACAGAATGAACAAAGTAAATTACGGGAAACTGTTTAGCATAAGTAGTGGACCAAGAACACGGTAGCAGGAGAGCAAGAGTGGAAACTCACGAGGGGAGTGGGGGTTCTAGAGGGAAGTGAGAAAGCTTTATTTTACAGAAAGAGTGGTGGAGCTGTGCAGCAATCTGTCGGCTGATGTTCTGGGCGCCAGAACCATCGTTGGTTTCAAATACGGCTGGGACAGAGTGAAGGGCTTAGTGGTTGCTCAGAGCAGTAGGGGTAGGGTGGGGAGCATGAGGATGGATGGTGTTGGTTAGAACCCTGTATGGACAGTAGCTTCTGGGTTTGTTATGGTTTTGTGGTTCGACTGGATGGACCAGTTGTCTTTTTTTTGCTGTAATTTTCTGTGTTTCTAGAACTGCGTCTCTTGTGTGAGGTGAGAATTCATGGAGCAGGGACTTGTAAGAAAATGGAGAAGAATGAAGAGGAGGGAGGTTGTGCCAGATGAGAGACAGGCCATAGACAGATGCTGCCTGACAGCGGAGATCTTGCAGTGAGGTGTGAGGAAAGTCCTGGAATTGGCAAATCTGAGGAAATAAGAGGAGGGTGGAGAGGGTCGGGGAGGGACATAAACCACAATTTAGAAAGAAAGGAGGGACAGTAGAAATGGTGCTTGCCTTCTAATGAGAGAAAGGATAGGTTAGCATAGAAGGGGCAATGAGTTTAGGGACAGCAATTTAAAGCAGCAGTACGACGAAATCAGAAAGTGAGTTATCAAAATTCTGTTTTTTGGGTGTAAGCATGCGGCCAAAGTCCCAGTTTCCATACCTGTAAATGTTTTTTTCCAGTCATTTTTAGTTTTTTAGATATTTGCAATTGATTTGAAGTGTTGTGCTACAACAAATATGGCGGCTGACTAATTTCAGCTGCGCTTTTTCTACAGGTCACATCACGTCTTTTGACAACAGCAGAGGGACCCTCTGCTGACCATTCCCGATGTCCCTGCAAGTCATTCACATGTGCAGTTGGCAGCAGAGGGGGTTCCAGTGTAACATGCTTAGTGGCAGAAATGTAAACAAAAGCGGAGAATAACCAAGCAAATTACTCGGCGATATTACAATGCCGGCGAGAAAGAGTACCAGGTATATGATTAGCAGGGCACAGGGAATAAACTGTCAAAAAGGCGCAGGTTTCTTTTCCGTAGTACTGCTGCTTTAAGGCAAAGCAGTGGAAAGAGTGGAAAAGGGGTTCCAGTCTGGCTAAGCTGAGGTGTCCATTTAGCCGGACCATAAAGTATTTGAAGAAAGGAACCTCTTCAAGGGGGAGTCGCCCAGATTTATGAAGACTGGGAAATTGTAGAGTCTGGTGAGTCTCTTATACCAAAGATCACCATTTTTTTACCATGAGAGTTAGTTGGTTGGAACGGAACCAGCGTTGTATGTCGTTGCCATGAAGCTGGAGCACCATTTTCAACTCCATGGCCAGGGAACTGAAAGCAAAAATATTGTCTTCTGCATACGTGTGGATGTTATGAGGAGAATCAAAGTGAAGGGCCCAGGATAGAGCCCTGGTGGAAGTGGATGTGATCCTTGGTGGGGTGGGGGATAAGGGGCATCTATAAAGACAGACTGGTGCCAGCCAGAAAGGGAGTAGTGGAACCAGCTGAGACATTAGAAAGGCTAGCCTTTGCGAGTTTACCCAGTACGGTTTGGTGGAAACAGTGTTGCTGGGCTTAGCGAGGTCAATTAATATAGCAGAAGTAAACTGGCCCTGATCCGGACCCATCAGAACGGAATCAGTTACATCTTTCTGGATGTGGTGACATGGTCAGGTTTTCATGGCTATTTTACATCAAACAAGCCTCATCTCTGGCGCTAAAGGCCAGTAGGGTTGTAATTCCGATTTCCTAAATAAATAAAGAATACACCAGCCTTAGTATGTACAGTTTAACTCAGAACTCCTTAATTCTTTGAAATCTGCCTCTTCACTCCTAATTGTAGGTTACAGAGATAGAAAAAAAATAATTCTCATACTTCTAGGTTGTGTATAATGATGTTTCAACTAGTGTATTTAATGTGAACATATATTTGACTTTTTTTTCAGCATTGGAAGACTTCCACCCAGAACAGTGAAGAATATGAAGCAGAAGGTAAGATCACATGCTTCTGACTGCTAAGAGATTATCTGTCTACCTATCTGTCTAAAGAGCCTCTGCCATCACTGAGAAAATTTGAACAGAAATTGATATAATACAAATATTTTTGTATTTACATCCCCATATTTCTTTATTACTAAGGACATTTGCATAACAACAGGGGCTTAAATGCAGCCACAGTTTGTTGTGTGCAAGTGCTGTCTGCAAAAGACTCCCCATTACGACAGCACTGCAAACTGGCTCTTACAGAGGAAATCATAATCACTGGGGGAGGAGACTCCCCTAATGACTAAATCACAGTGCAAATGATGGTCACCCGATGGTCACAAACAGGATTTTGACCCCAGTTTTCTCCAAGTCCTGCCCTACTCCTCAGCTCCATCTACAGCCACTAGTGGTCTTGTGTGCAGCACTGTTGGCACTCAGGTGCACCTACCCCCTCAAAAGGAAGCAGACTCGCTGGCACACTACAAGGTGCTGCTGTTGCACTGGGTGCTGATGTCATCATTCCCTGGTTGTGCGTGCAGCAACTATCTTCCCAGCCTGGCTGCCTCTGACTACAGGGACACTCATGCTTGCTCCCAAACCTAGGTTGCCTGTGATGGCTTTCTGTGGACCACCAGGCAGCCCTGACAGTAGCGTGTTTTCCAGGAGGCCCTGTGACACTGTGGGACTCCATATGTAGAGCCACACACGGCATCAGTACAGTTAGGTAAAACATTCGACGAACGAACGTACAGATCACATTGTGAAATCTACTTGAACTAGATGTGCTACTGTGTCTTGGCTGAGTTGAGGTCCAGAAAGAACCATTTGTAGGAACACCTTTTATTTGGCTAAAAGAGATGGAAGTTAACATTTTTTGAATTAAAGAAGTCATCAACACGTGTGTTACCAGGCATGCACTCGAACAGTTATTAGCAACCAGAGTTGTTAGTCACATAAACACAGACTCTTAATGTGAGTGATTGTGGGGTGGGGGTCGTTTAATTTTATTTTTGGGGAGGGAGTCAAAAATGTCTCGGTCTCAATTTTGAAGTCTTCCCAGTTTTTCAAAAGTCGCAGTTCTTGACCCAAATTTTGGAAGTCAGTAGTCTTCCTCCCTGCTTATCTAAACTCCAATACTTCCAAATTGTGAGCCGAAGCCCTGACCACCAGCCAAAACCAGTGATGGATAATCTCAGCAATGGGACCCGTCTTCCATGCCAGTCTAGATCTTACTTCAAAGGGGAGATCTTGCAGCAGGCTATAACCATTAGGATTTATGCCGCAGGCCTTAGGACCCACCAGAAAAAACTTAGCTAGCAGTACCCATTGGGGACTGCCCCCCTGACGTTGGCTCCGCCCCGACGTTGGTCTCGTTATATAAGAGGGCAGACCCCAGCTCCACCTCAGTTCTTTTCCTGCCGCAGACCCGCTCTCGTTGGGAAAGCCTTAGCGTGCTGTTTAGCAGTTTCAGCAAATTTTTGGGTTGTTTTGCAGCCCCTTTTTCCTCATTCTTGTTCTCCAATTCGATTTTCCCTTCTTCGCTCATCGCACCGTCGTATGTCTTTGCTGTTGTCTGTCTCCTTCACCAGTCCCAAGAAGATTATGTGCCTGTGGCCGCCAAATCCTATCTAAGGACGGCCACGAAGCGTGCGTTTTCTGTCTGGGGCCAGACCATGATATCTCTTCTTGCAAGATCTGCAAGGGATTCACCAGTATCAGGCGCCTGAAGGCCTTAAAAGCTCACTTGTTGGAGCAGAAGATGGACGTCCTGCAGACCTCTTCAGGGGAAAGGGAAAGCACCGGGACAAGTCCAGCAAGAAGTCCCGGAACAAGGACCGTAGCCGGTCCCGCCATCGGTCCAGATCTCGTTTCCCCCCAGGAAGGCCTCCTCCTCTGGCTCAGGCTGGTCCAACTGCTCGAAGCACTCCAGGCACGAGGAGAAATCGAGGCCAGAAGCTTCTGCCAAGAAGCAGACGCTGGTACCGACGGGAACTCCCTCCGACAAACCGTCGAAAGCGGAGGTCATGCCTTTGTGCATTTCCTCTGCTCCGGCGGAGCCAGCCGAAGCCTCCACCTCGGTGCATGCCTCGGCCCCACCGAAGAAGGCCTCAGCTACGGCCTTACCTGGGTCGAGTAAGTCATCCAGTAAGGACCGGGACACCCAGGCTAAGGCCTCTACTGGGTCTTGACCGTCCAAACCGGCCAGGTAGGAGCTGGCCCTGGCCAAGACACTGGTGCTGGCCAAAGTGCCTAAGGCCAGTGGAACTGCTGGTGAGCCCGCTCCGGCCAAGGTGTCGTCGCTGGCCCCGAAGTACTCTACTCCGAAGGGCTCTTACCCCAGGTTCCTCCCCAAGAGCCCTGCTGGACCTTCCGGCTTCTCCAATCCCCTTGAAGGGGACTGCGGTTTCCGTTTCCAAGAAAGAGGAGTTGCAAGAGCTCTTCTCTTTTTGGTGGAGCCAGGTGAAAAAGGACGAGACTCCACGGAAGCCGGAACTGACACCGGTTCCCAACTGGCCGGACAACAGACACCGAGGGTTTGCCCGTCGGGTCGCTGGCTAAAACCCCCGAGGAGCGGCGTAGGCTTTCTAAGTCCCACTCCACCTCAGTAGTACATTCCTGGTCTTGGTCCAAGGATCGCTGACGACGCTGTTCCAGGTCAGCCAGCTGTCGTCGGACCACGTCGAGGAGCAATTCCTGCAGCCGCCATAGGCCCACCTCTAGGCGGGCACGCTCCACTAGCCAACGCCGGTCCACGGCATCGGTCGCTCCGTCGTCAACCCAGGAGCAGTCATTGGTCTCACAACCGACTTTGGTCCAGGAGACACCGACGTTCGAGAGAGGGTAGTCCTCATAGACATAGCTCGGACTCTTCATGGTCCAGGAGCCAGTCTTCCTCCTCTTTCTTAGGAGCTGGGGGTTCTCCTTGGGACAAGGATCTACCTCGCTCGCCTCCAGACGATCTTACTTTTATGGACGTCATGAGGCACATCCAGGCTCTAACGAATGGGAGACAGAGGACCTGGATCTGGAACGCCGGAGACTAGCGCGTTACCTGAGGAAGAAGGAGCCGAAACCCTTAGTGGTACCTCTTCTGGTCGACACTTTCCAAGACCTTACCAGGATAACTTGGAAGCATCTGGCCTCAGTCCTGGCAGTTCCTAAAAAGTCGGACAGACTCTATAGAGCGCCGAGGGATGAGCTCTTCCTGGCGGAAAACCCTCAGGCTGGCTCTACGGTGATAGTGGCTGCTCATGACAAATCCAAGCAGCCGAAACACCTCAGCTCCCAGCCTTCCAACCAGGAGTCCCGCTGTTTGGACCAGGTGGGCAAGAAGGTGTATTCTGCATCCACCTGCTCCATACGCTCCCTGAATTTCCTTATGCATATGGTCCAGTACCAGAATGCACTTTGGGAAAAGGGGCAGGAGTTAGCCAATGCCTTGCCAGACTCCACACTAAAGACGGAGCTTCTGGACATCTTGAAATCAGGCTCAGACCTAGGCACCCATGTTCTGTGTGCCTCGTATGACACTGTGGATACGGTGACTAGGGCAGCAGCGTTGGGTGTCTGCCTTATGCTTCCACTCCTTGTTGAGGGTCTCTGGATTCCACCAGGATCTGCAGTCCAGAATTGGGGATCTCCCGTTCCAGGGTTCCGTTCTCTTTGGGTAGGGGACCGAGAGTCTTATCTCTTGTCTTCAAAAGTTCGGCAAATCTATCTGGTCCGTCCGACAAATGTACAAGGGGGACCAGAAGCATGTGCAAAAAAGGCCCTTTCATAAGCCCTTAGGTCAGCAAGCCCATGGAAATCAGCAAGGTCAGAGAGGCGGCATCAAAAGGAAGGCCAGCAACCAGCATCCTGGAGGCACTCCTTTTCGAGGCCCTAAATCCTCCCAAACCTCTCTTCCCCACTCCCGGCTCTGGAGGAGGCACCAGGGGAGGCAGTAGAGGGTCGCTTCTCCCTCCACTTGGAGGGCTGGAGCTCTATCACTGTGGACCAGTGGGTCCTAGACATAGTAAGGAGGGGACATACGCTGGAGTTCACTCAGATTCCTCCAGAAACTCCACCAAGGTCCTCCAGATATCCTCCATCTCACATCCCTGTTATAGAAGGAGAAATCCAGGCCCTCTTGCAAAAACGGGTGATAGAGCCAATTCCCCTGCAGCAGTGAGGAAAAGGGTATTGCTCCCATTTTTCCCTGGTTCCAAAGAAAACTCCAAGATCTTCGGCCTGTCCTGGACCGCAGCTTTCTAAACAATTATATTGAATACCGAAGGTTCAGGATGGTGACCCTTCCAGGTCTCATTCCTCTGCTGCACCAGGGAGACTGGCTCTGTTCCCTGGACATGCAAGATGCTTACATGCATATTGAGGTCTTTCCCCCCACAGGAAGTACTTGAGGTTCCACTTCTAGGGTGAACATTACCAGTTCTGGGTTCTCCCGTTCGGCCGCTCCTCGAGTCTTCACCAAATGCCTGGCAGTGGTAGCTGCGGCTCTAAGGCGCAAGGGACATTACGTCTTTCCTCACCTCGACGACTGCCTACTAGCGGCCCCATCAAGGATGCGCCTCATTCAAGCTCTCGGAGACACTTATACTCTATTCTGAGAGGTGGGGATCACCCTGAACCTGACGAAATTATCATCCCCAGAGCCCAGCCAAAGACTCGTCTTTATAGGGACGGTCCTGGATTCAGTCCAGGGCATGGCTTTCCTCCCCAAGGAGTGGGGAGATCACCTGTCAGAAGTGGCGGGAATGGTCCTTGTAACCCCTTGGGTCCCTGCTAGGACCTTCCTCAGACTTCTGGGGCACAGGGCTGTGGCCATCCCTGTAACTCCCTTGGCCCGCCTTCATATGAGGGTCCCACAGTGGATGCTCAGGGTGCAGTGGGACCAAAACTCTTGATGGTGTAGACCATCTGGTCAGGATCTCAGAGCCAGTCAGGAGGACCCTACTTTGGTGGTTGGACCCCCTAAATTTAGAGAAAGGGGTCCAGTTTCGACAGGAACCCCCAAGCCAGACTGACGACAGATGCCTCTGATTTGGGTTGGGGGTTGGGGGTGCACCTGGGGGACCGCCAGACTCAGAACGTTTGATCTCCAGAGGAGCGCAACTTCCACATCAATGTTTTGGAAATGCAGGCAGTCCTCTGTGCTTTAAGGGCCTTTCAGGAGGACCTGGTACCAGGCTGTCCTCTTGTTCAGATGGACAACACGGCTGTTGTCTTTTACATCAGCAAACAAGGGGGAACTTACTCCTACCCTCTGAGCAGGGAGGCGATGAGAGTCTGGTACTGGGTGCTGGAACATCTCTCTCTCTCTCTCTCTCTTCTGTCTCTGTCTCTGTCTCTGTCTCTGTCTCTGTCTCTGTCTCTCTCTGTCTCTCTCTCTCTCTCTCTCTCTCTCTCTCCTCTCTCCCTCTCTCCCTCTCTCCCTCTCTCCCGTTCATGTTCCAGGCTCCCAAAACGCCTTGGCGGACAACTTAAGCAGGTCCCAGTCCAAGGCGCATCAGTGGGAGCTACTCCAATCAGTAGTGGACCGACTCTTGGGGTCGTCCAGAGCTGGACCTCTTTGCTTCTCCACGCAACACCAAACTGCCAATTTTCTGCTCGCGAGAGCGCACGCCTGGTGTTTTCTGGCCAGACGTGTTGTCCCTTTGTTGGGCAGGGAGGTTTCTTTACGCCTTCCCTCTCATTCAGAGAGTCTTGTTAAAAGCACACGCTGAGGGAGCTTGGATGATCCTAGTTGCCCTGCTATGGCCACAGCCGATTTGGTTCCCACTACTTCAGCGGTTGTCATCAGAACCTCCAATCCCGCTGCCAGTATGCTCACAGTTGCTGTCCCAGGATCAGGGCAAGCTGGTTCATCCAGATCTTGGGTCCCTGCACCTTCATGCATGGCTCCTGCAGATGTAGTCAGATCCAGGTACGGGGTTTCCCAGGAGGTGGCGGACATCCACGTTTCAGCGAGGAAGACCTCTGCTTGCTCCACGTATGCTATGAAGTGGAAGCATTTTTGTTTGTGGGCTTCGTCTTACCATCTGGATCCCCTTTCCTGTCCTGTGAATTCAGCATTACAGTACCTCCTTTCCTTATACCAGCAAGGCTTGAGCTACTCTTCCATAAAGATGCACATGTGGGCCATCTCGGCTTATCATGTCCTTTTTGGGGACAGGACCCTTGCCCTGTTGGACGTGGCCCACACCTTTTTAACTGGGCATTTTACATTCGAGACCTCTCATTAGGGATCCTATCCCTCCTGGGATCTCCTTTCTGTGTTGGAGAAGCTCACTCTCCCTTCCCCCTTTGAACCTGCAGCAGAGTATGACCTGCGTTTTCTTTCTTGGAAGGTTTCCTTTTTAGTTGCTGTAACCTCAGCTCAAAGAGTTTCCGAGCTTCAGGCCCTGATGTGTAAGGAGCCTTATATTAATTTTTCACCGGGAAAGAGTTTCCCTTAGAACAGATCCTAAGTTCCTGCCAAAAGTGGTCTTATAATTGAACCTCAACCAGTCGGTTGACCTTCCAGTCTATTATTCTACCCCTGCCAATCGGGAAGATGGTCTCCTACACACATTGGATGTCCACAGGGTGCTGAGGTACTACCTTCAGCAGACAACGGCTCACCACAACTCGGAGCAATTGTTTGCGGCCTTTGCGCCTCAACACCTGGCCAAACCGGTGTCTAAATAGACTATTTCCCGGTGGCTTGTCCACTGCATAGTGTTCTGTTACAACAAATACTACAAACCTATGCTGGGCGCGCGGTTAGATGTCAGTCCACTAGACGAGTCTCTACCTCCTTTGCCTCCTTGATGAACATCTCTGTTTGAGACATCTATGCAGCTGCTACTTGGAATTCAGTGCACACCTTCATTAGGCTGTACAGCCTGGACATTGCTTCCAGGTGCTGAGCCGGTTTGGGCTTGGCAGTCCTTCAGGGACTTTTGTCCCATCGTGCTAATTCCCAGCCGTAGGCTTTATCGTTACAGCTTTATCGTCCTACCTCCCGGGGCTAGTCACCTCCTTGGTGCGGGACTGCCTGGGATTCTGTAGTAATAGTTATAGCCTGCTGCAAGAGCTCCCCCTCGAAGTAAGATAGTACAGTTACGTAAGAACTTACCGTAACAGTAGATCTTCGAGAGGAGCTCTTGCAGCAGGCGCTGCTTTCCCGCCCTCCTTCCCCCCTGGATAGTTTTTCAGCATGTCTAGGACAGTCTTCGCCTGGTTTGCTTGCAAGGGGTCCGTTCACAGGTTCTTGGCGGGCGAACTGAGGGGGAGCCAGGGTCTGCACTCTTATATAGTGTGACCGGGGCAGAGCCAACGTCAGGGGGCGGTCCCCAATGGGTACTGCTAGCAAAGTTTTTTTTCCGGTGGGTCCTAAGGCCTGCGGCATAAGTACTAATGGTTATAGCCTGCTGCAAGAGCTCCTCTTGAAGATCTACTGTTACAGTAAGTTCTTGCGTAATTTTACTTTTTATTTGCTCCATACTGTTGTGGGGAGTTTGTGCATTTGGATAGGTCTTTGGCAGTTATTTTCCCAATTTGCAAGGATTAAAAAAAGTATCACTTTGGACTGGCAGATAGGTAGTGCCCCATTCCCTCTCACTGACTGTGACATGTGGAGCTTTTATCGTTTAAAGCCCCTCACACAGTACTATATACTGTAGTTTCCATTGCCTTTTTGTGTCACAGTAGCTGTAACTGCTGTGCAAAAGCTGAACTATGTTGCAAGCCCTCCCCCAGCCAAGCCAGGACTCCCTCTTTCCACCAGTCTGATGTGAACACAGAGTTTATTTTAAATGCATCCTAGCATTCCCACCACATGTAGTAGTAGTAGTAGTCGTAGTCGTAGTAGTAGCAGTAGTAGTAGTCATAGTAGTAGTAGATCTTTTTATTCAATAATGAACAAGAATAACACTCCATTGAACAAACACTCATTTTCAGTGAGGTCCTGATGCATTAAAACATAGTGTTAGTAGAATAAAAACTTGCTTTGGGACCCCTGGACCTCCTACCTTGAGCGAGACAATTGTCTCATGGGGTTATATCCCTGATTCCCCCTTGAAAAATAACCAAAACTTGCATCATCCTCGCTACGGAGAACAGGTCCTCACTCTGCCATTTGTTCATTGTCATTGGAGCACAAAGCTGCTTTTAAATAAAGTTGTGTGCACTTTTGGCAAAAACTAATCTTTTTTTTTTTTTGGTGCAGCTTTTTTTTTCTTTTTCCTGCGAGTGGCAGTGTGCTGACTTTTACTATGTATTTTTTTATGTTTATTGTCTTTGCCCTGTTTCTAGCCTTCCTTCTTTCAGCTTGTATCTGTCACTTTTTGTGATGGAATATCAGCATTTTAACATCTCTAGCTAACGGAAAAAATGTGTATTTACATACACCAGCTTATGGAGTTTTGTGGGCTTCAGTGTTTCTCTGTTGGTTGGAATATGTGATCATATGTATATACTATATGTGTAAATGCACATACAGGCACGCGGTAAGTGCAGGTTCTGATTCAGTGCTAAAGTTACATGTAGTTCTGTAAAGTACTATAGTATATGTTCGTCCCTTGTTCTGCATGGTTGCTTATGCATTATTCTCTGTGTTGTAAATTTTTGGTTTCTGTCTCTCTCCAAACTACACACATACACAATTTGGAAATGATCTTTCTCCTGGTACCCTTTTATGGATCCTACGTACTGCTCATCTCCCAAATGTTCCCTCTGGTATGCAGAAACACAAAGTCAAAACTCGTGGTGTGGTGCTAATGCAGAGTTGGCAACTTATATTTAGGAAAACAGAAAGCAGAGCACTCGAGGTGGTGTGTGCCAGAAAATCGCATCACAGCACAGTGAAATGCTCAATCCCTAAATTGGCATCAGTGCAAGGCAGTCGCATACACTGAACACCCCAGCGCTTCAAGGTTGCACTACCTCTTTGTGAAGACGTTACCTTGCCCTTGTATCCTTGCCAGTGAAGGGACTGAGCATCTAAGTACACTTTGATTTGATTCAGTGACATACTAGAAACACAGAAACATAGAAGTTGACGGCAGAAGGAGACCGCTAGGTCAATCTAGTCTGCCCATTTGTTTTAGACCTATTTTGACACTCTAGTTGCCCTTTGTAGTCAGAGCTCCCTTGTGTGTATCCCACTCCTCCTTGAGTGCTCTGGGTTCTGTTTTTCTCTCTTGTATTCTACCTCCAAGGGTACTAAATGCCAGATACATGACATAGTTATTGGAAAATAGTAAAGAAAATGACATTAATGGGCACAGTAGTGCTTGGGTATAGGGCGTATATTAAAAGGTGGAAACACAGGGTCTAGGTAAAGTATCAAATAATTGCTAATGGTTTGTGGTGGCTATACTGTAAAATAATTCCGAGGGTCTGAACTGTAATGGGTTCCATTGTCCCTATTCAAACCATGTTTGGCAGCTTTAAAGGTTTTACTTCCCAGAGTTGTGTTTCTTGAGTAGCAAATGCAACTACAGGCACGGTAGACTGATGAAAATCTAGTTTAGCTACTGCAGACTTGTATTTGAAAAGTTAGTCTTTCCCCAGAGCTTTCATAATACAGTCTGTGCAGTACAGTTGTTAAGTTATTGTCTCGCTACAGAGAGCAGTCGAGAAGTAATCAGTACTGCAGTAATGCATTTTCCTGTATGTGACAGAGTGTGGCTTTTGCTAATACGTCTGTCTGTCTTCCTGCAGAGGCAAAACCCTCATGAAAGAGACACTGGTGGCATAAAATTCTTGATTTTGTCTTTCTTTATGTAAATTGATTGGCATGGTAAGGGTCACATAGCACAAAACAAAAAGAATGTATCCCCTCGACCCTCGTGTAAAGAAAGCATTTAAGAAATATGGTATTCAGCCGGTAAGCAAACCTGAAAGTCGTTTCTGGAGTTTTTGGTTCCATGGGTTCAGTTTGAATTAAATGGTTAAGTTCTGCGCCATGTCAAGCAAGGTATCTCCTCTCAGCTGCAGGAGGTTTCTAGATGTGGTCCTGAGCTTGTCCATTCGATTCAGTTTGAAACCATGAGACTAAAATCTCCTAAAAAAGTATATAGATCCTCATATATGCAGTAATTCTTGATTTTTTAGTATATCCAAGTAAATTCGCATTAAACTAAACATTTGCGAGCCGTAGCTTACTTTTATTTATTTATTCGATGTACCAGGAAAGTGGACTGGATCAAAGACCAGTTTTTAGCCATGCCTGGGGAAGGGGGAACACAAAACAAGTTTCTAATATATGAAACAAACTTGTTTAAAAAAAAAAAAAAAAAAAAAAAAAATACATATATGAACATATAGTATACAGATGTGGTCTTGATACACTTAAGTACAGTATTTACAGTATATTCATTTTATTTTTCTACTGCGCTCTTGTCTAAGTCTACATTTAAAAGCACCCTTCTCTGTGTTCCAAGCATAAAAGAGTAAGCTCCCTTACATCCGTGAAAGTTCCTCTGTGGCACCTTTTGAATTTTCAAGCGAGTGTCTAACCCCTCGGGTGCAAATTACGATCCCATCCTTGGGGAGAATTGTAATAAATTCAAAACGTGCCACAGAGGAACTCTCATGGAGGTAAGCAAGGGTCACCTTTTTGTTTTCTAATTATGAAAAGAGCAGGATAGATATTCTTTAACGCTTGCATAGCAGTCCTAGGGATAGTGTTTTCTATTTTTTGGGTGTGGGTTTTTGTTGCCTTAGATATTCAGACTGATTTTGGGGTTACAGTTTGCTTTTGCTGGACTTGAATCTCGAGGGACATTCCCCAAAATAATTTCAGAACATTCCATTCTTTATTACTGAAGACATTTAATGAAACCCATCTATTTGCCCCTTAGACTTCATCTATTCCTGCTGCTTTTCCAGCCCTGAAGGCACAGTTCTCTGGTTGTGACGTCAGAATAATTTCCACAGCAGCAGTGCGTGTTGCCATAAGCAAAGGATTATTATTTCAGGGCAGGTATATAAGCAGACAAACAAATGAGCTCTGAGGGGCAAATATGTTATTCTAATGAAACTGTCTCCAGTAATATAAAATATGTAGGTCCTGCTTATTGAAAATGCCTTCAGTTATAAAACATGGAAGGTCCGGAATTGACATTTTTTTTTGAGAATTTTGTGCAGCTGAGTTCATTTTTATTAATGTCAACTATGAGTTTTGTGTTATAAACCACAAAATTGCTTTAATTAGTGGGTTTAATTATTGGTGGTGTTCTAAGCACTGTCTTCCCAATTATTATTTTTTGTCTCCCCCAACCATAGCCATCCACTCTAAAGTTGCAAAGCACAGTGGGTAGAATTATGCAAATCCTTGTGTGGGACAGGGAGAGAAGGCTTCGCCTGAACAAATGATGCCCCAAAACAAACGTTGACACCTTTTTTGTAGATTGGGGAGTGGCGGGAGAGAAAAACTATAGCACAGACTGATCTCCCTTTGTGACTCCCTCAGTTTAATACGGTCACTACGTCTACTAAGTACCACGTCAATCCCTTTGGGAAATGGCCATCTAGTACACTCCGAGGTAGCCTACTAGAGAGGCAGTTTGTAAGCAGAGCAGTGCTAAGGATCCATAAATGGGCCACAGTACCAAGATGTCCTGCTGTGTGTGAATGCCTGAATCCATGTCCTACTGGTGCTGTTGGGAGACAGACTGCGGATTGCACAGTCCTGTGAATCAGTGGCACACCCCCCAGACACAGCAGATGAAGAATGCTTGCCAGGCTGCCAGAGCATTAATGATGTGGGCTCCTCTATCTTCAGAGCCCTGGATTGACCAACGGTTTCATCCTGTGGCAAATGGGAGAGATTTTGCTTAATTTCAGACCCAAGATGGAAGGCACGGAGTGGTGGTACAGAGGTGCAGAAGTCAAAGTCTTAGAGATGTAGAGAACCAGCATTTGTCTAACCATTCTTTTCTGTGCTCCTAACCATTCTCTTCTGTGCCTCAGTAATAAGGAAGAAATGCACTCGCCAAATCATTTATCTGATACCAGTCCTTTATTAAGTCACAGAAACAGTGTTCATACAAAAACAGCATGTAGCTGCAGGTACCATTGGAGGCAGCTGCCACAGGTCCTGACACATTTCACACATACTTGGTGTGCTTTCCCAAAAGATGCTGGTCCTGTGCAGCAATCTTCCGTAGAGACACAGGATTTAAAGTAGCACTGTACTTAGAACAGGACCAGCTGACAAATCCGAACTAAATTGTTGGACATGAGGGTGAAGGGGGGAACAAAGGAGGAGCCTGGTGGACGGGTGAAGGGGGGAACAAAGGGGCAGCCTGGTGGACGGGCTTAGCAGCAAATGCCAGGAGTTTAGGAAATAAGATGGTCGACCTGGAGGCCATCATGGGGAACGAGGGACTAGATATAGTCACAATAACCGAGACCTGGTGGACAGAGCATCACACTTGGGAAACGACCATTCCAGGTTATAGATTGTTCAGAAGGGATAGGGAGGGCGGTGGGAGGGGGTGTTGCCCTATAAGTCAGGAAGGGCATTAGTGTATCAGAAGGACAGGAGGAGGATGGGGAGACTGAGCTGCTGTGGGTAATGCTAGGTAGGAAGATGGGTGAACCCCTGTGGCTGGGGATGGTATACAGGCCACCTGCACAAGGGGAGGAGGGCGATAGATGGCTAACTCAGGCAGTCATGAGGCTGGCCCTAAAAGGAGAACTGCTACTGGTGGCGACCTGAAATGCCCAGTTGTTAATCGGGAAATATGGGATACATCATTGCCAGGGAGTAGAGAGAGATTAGCTACACTGCAGGGGGGTATTCCTTCAACAGCTGGTCAGGGAGCCAATGAGGGGAAACAACTTACTGGACATGGTACTGACTAATGGGGACAGTGTGGAGGAGGAGGTGCAGGTGGGAGAAGCCTTGGGCACCAGCGACTACAGCATGGTATGGTTCAGGGTCAGGGCAGGGAGGGAGACAAGTAAAACCAGTACGACAGTCATGGACTTCAGACGCACAGACTTTAAGATGAGGAAGATGGGGGAAAATGGAGGATACAGTGAATATGGGGCAGTGAAGGATTTATGGGAAGTTATCGGGAGGGGTTCAGGAAGCAGCGGAAATGTGCAAAGGGTCGGGAAGAGCAAGAGTGGGAGGTCTCTGGTTCACTAGTGAGGTGGCGGGGATGGTCAGGGAAAGGAGGTCGGCTTTCAGAAAATTAAAGAGGACACTGAGAGAGAAAGATAGGGAGGAGTATAGGAAGAAGAGTATGGCAGGGAGGGAGGGAGATCAGAAGGGCAAATGCAGCCACTAAGGAGAAAATAGCCAAAAAGGCCAAGAGGGGTGATGAAACATTTTTCAGATATGTGAGGGAGAGGAGAAGGGAAGGGCAGGGCAGGGAATTGCTGAACTGAGGGGGGAAGGAGAGAGAAACTTGGAGCGGGACTACGAAAAAGCAGAAGCATTAAATAGGTACTTTAGCTCAGTATTCACGGAGGAGGAGGAGGAGGAGGAGGAGGAGGAAGGCAGGAGTCCTGTGCTAAAGCCTAAGGGAAGGAGGGCGGATGGGTGGATCAGAGCCTGCTCACTGTGGATAGGGTCAGGGCAGAGCTAGTTAGACTAATGGTGGACAGGGCAATGGGGCCTGATGAGTTACACCCCAGAGTGATCAGGGAATTGAGGGAGGAGCTGGCCGCACCCATGACAAGGCTCCTTAACTTGTCCCTGGGTACGGGGAGGGTGCCAGAGGACTGTAGAAGGGTGGACATGGTGCCCTTGCACAAGGGGGATAGCAGGGAGCTGCAGGAGAATTACCACCCAGTCAGCCTCACGTCTGTGGTGGGGAAGGTAATGGAGGCATTAATCAAGGAGATGGCGGTGGATTAGCTGGAGGAGTGTGGCCTGCAGGACAGCAGACAGCATGGCTTCACCAAGGGGAAGTTATGCCAGACAAACCTAACTGAATTCTTTGTTTGGGTGACTTGGGTAATAGACCAAGGCTATTTGGACTTCAGCAAGGCCATAGACACCGTCTCCCATAGGAGGTTAGTGAGCAGGATGGAAAGCATAGGGTTAGGAGGGGCAATAGCAAGCTGGGTGGAGGCCTGGCTAGCAGGGAGAACTCGGAGGGTGGTGCTAAACTGGGTGCACTCGGATGGTAAGGGTAAGGAGCAGAGTGCCACAGGGGTCAGTTTTGGGACCACTCCTCTTCAACATCTACATCAGCGATATTGCGGAGGGTGTGCCTGTTTGCCAATGACACAAAAATCTGCAATAGGGTGGACACTCCGGAGGGGTTGGTGAACATGAGGGACCTAGAGATGCTCGAGGAGTGGGCTGGGAAGTGGCAGCTGAAACTTAATGCTAAGAAGTGCACAGTGATGCACTTAGAGAGTAAAAACGTGTGAGCAGGGTATACGCTGGGGGGGGGGACCAAAAAATCAGAACAGGAAAGGGATCTGGGGATCATAGTCTCCTCAAACCTTAAGGTAGGGTTTCAGTGTAGTAGGGTGGCAGGAAGGGTCAAAGGAATGTTGGCATGCACAGGTAGGGGCATTTCTAGCAGAAGGAGGAGGGAGGTAATAGTACCTCTCTACAAAGCCATGGTGAGGCCGCTACTGGAGTATGGGGTTCAGTTCTGGAGACCGCACCTCCACAAGGATATAGATGCATTGGAGAGGGTTCAGAGAAGGGCAGCAAGGATGGTGCAGGGTATGCAGGGGAAGACATATGAGCAGAGGTGTAAGGAGCTGAATCTGTACATGCTGGAAACAAGGAGAGAAAGGGGAGACATGATTGAAACCTTTAAAATATGTAAATGAGCTCAATAGAGTGTGGGAGGGGGGTCTACTAAAGAGGAAGGAGGGAGCCAGGACTAGAGGACACAGTCTCAGATTGAAAGGAAATAGATACACAGGGGCAATGTGAGGGGGAGCTTCTTCACAGAGAGGTTGGGGGAGCCCTGGAACAGACTGCCAGAGGGAGTGGTGGGGGCTGAGACGGTGGAGGAATTTAAGAGGGCATGGGACAGGCATATGGGGCTGAGTACTTGGGGGAGGGAGGTGTGTGAAAGGAGGGGTGAGCAGACTGAATGGGCCGGAAGGGTCCTTTTCTGCCGTCAAACATCTATGATTCTATGATCAGATGTTTTTAAACAAACTGACAGTGTTTAATGTACAGTATGTGCAGTAGCACAAGTGACCAGTGTCCTTTGAGGAAGCACACAGTGTGTGTGAAATGTGAAGAGCAGTGGCAGGTGCCCCCAGTGCTATCTGGAGCTACATGCTGTTTTTGTATGCATATTGCTTCTGTACCGTAATCAAGAACTGGCACCAGTAAAATTATTTGGTGAGATCATTTTTTCCTTACTACTGTGGCACAGGAAAGAGGAACTAGACGAGTGCTGGTTCTCCTCTTCTCAATTTCAGCTTAACCTACCACCCCTGCATGCCCCTAATTAATCTGGGAGGGGTGTTCCTGGAGGGCCATGGTCACTCGCATTGCCAAAGGCACCACCACCAATGTACCACCAAGAGGAATAAGGTAGATGAATTGTGTATAAGGTAAATTAATGCATTTCCAGAGCACTTAAGGCACTTGGCGTTGCCTCGGGCCTCTGCACTTAGGTCCTGTGTTAATTAGCTTTGTTATTGCTTACATACAGTATTACTAGTACAGGAGCTAGAACACTTTGGGATCGTCTGCAACCAAGATAATTTTTAGCCTAAGGAAACCTACATGTTACATTGTTAATCTTTGCACTGTTTTCCACTTACACACTTTTTTTTGCATGGTCTTTTGTTCCCCTTCTTCACCACAATAGCCCCTGTCTTCAGGGACCCAATGTGACCCTGCGTCCTTGAGCTCCCCCGATGAGCGGAAGCCCAGAAGGGTGCTCCGCTCCTATACAACCCTGAGCACATCGGGTAACTCCCCAGTTGTGGTGGAGGAGTACCCCAACCCCTCCATACTTCAGCAGGAGGCGTGCACCTTGTGATGCCTCCTCAGGTTCCTTGAATGCTGGTGCTGGGACCCATCTACCGGCGCTACTGTGGGGTGTTTTCCTGGTTTTCTGGTCCCACCCCCTGTGGGCATTGGCATGCAAGGAGGGCCAATGAGATAAAGGCACAGAGAGACGTGCCTTTGGTCCAGCTCTCGGCTGACATACGACCCTCTCTATGCTTCTGCTGCCTCTGACTGCACCACCACCCATGGTCACCCAGGTGGCGATATTGCAGTGAGGTCTGCAGCCCATCCCTCCCGGAGAAGGAGAGCGGCCCATCGGGCGCTGAATCCTTCTCTCCTCGGCCGGCCCTCCAGCAGCCCTGGCTCGCTACAGAACCTGGGTCACTGGCATCGCAAGCAGTAGCACTACCACTGTGCCGGTGGTCCGGCCCCAACTTACACTCTTTCATTTTGAGAATGTTTAATTTTAGAGGTTGTACAGAAATTTAATATTGTGCTCCAAAGCCTGTGTTGTTTACATGCAGTAGTGCCTTTAATTTTCTGTTCTCTAACACAATTTCCACCCAAAACTGGGTTGCTTTCCTGTAACAGGTCAGTTGGGGTTTTGGAATCCAGACGATTTAAATGTTCCACAGAGCATGTTCACACTATCTCAGGACTGGGTTGAAGAGAAACTACAAACGGTTTGTGAAGATCTGGGGATCACGAGAGACGGACAGCTTAGCAGAAAAGAGCTCATCTCTGTCTGTGAACAGTATGGCCTTCAAAACATCGATGGCGAGGTGAACTTTTCTAAATAGCAGCTTTCTTTATGTTTTGTTTTACATGGAAAATGTGTCCAGTATTTTCTCTTCCCATCCTTCGATCCAGAGCTGCAGTGGTCACACCATTTCAGGAGTACATTTATATTAAGGCTGCTTTTGATGCCATATGCTTGACTGTTCTTCATGCAGGATGTTTCTCGTGTTCATATATATGTGTGTGCACAGATACTGGTTGCTTGCCTTTCTGGTATTTCTCCATATTGTGTTTTTCCTCCTTGGCCTGCCAACGATATCCGTCCCCATTCCAGCCTGGCAGTCACCTCCCCCTGGACCCCGAGCCCTTGCTTGGCAGTTACAGGCAGTCCCGGGGGGGGGGGCAGGTGGGGACTTCACGGAGTCGGCAGCTGTTTTTTTTCTCAGTTTTCTGTGTCCCTCCCCTCGCAGCTGTGAATGCGCATGTGTCATGTCGCCGCGCTACTTGTCTCCCATGGTCTCGCGCTGCCCTCCACCGGGGGGCAGCCAAGGAGCGGGACAACATGCCCACCCACCCCAGGAGAAGAGCTGTCATCGGACGCCCAATCCTCTCCCTTCCCTGCTTACCCCCGGCGGCCCGAGCTCGCTTCCGTACCCGGTTTGTCTGCGTGGTGCAACATCCAGCACCTCAACCCTCCATGCCACCGAGCTGGCTTGCCTTTCTGGTATTTCAATAAAAATAAAAATTGATTAACCACAAAAGTTGGAACAGGAAAGGGAATGGGCCTTAAAGGGGCAGTGTCGGACTTCCTGACATTTGTTGTAGCTGTTTTTGTCTCCAGATTTAAATTCTGCGTGTGTATCATATGCAGATACAATCTGCTTTCTGTTGTGATACCTCACCTGTACTATTTTACATTTATCTTAATTTGTTTCCTTCAGTCCGTCTGATTTTAAAGACATCACATGCACATTCTGTGTAGTAGCGTGTCTAGAGTGTGCTATTAGAAGGTTAGAGTGTACACGCATGTTAAAAAGCAACTATCCTGGTATTTCAAATATTTGTCCACAAGAACACTAAAGAAGCCTTACCTGGCCCCTTTTCATAGGCTGCCAGTATTTTAATGTTTAAGTGTCCCTGTTTGGGAAGTGATCGTATTTTGGCTCCGTGGAGCCACGCTGATCCCTTCCACTTCCTGGTATCTGCTGTAACTCTGATCCGCCCCCATGCTATTACGTTTGCTAATGCCACTATATGGACAGCGTGGGGGCACGCTACATAGAAATGAATGGAGCCGGTTTTCAGAGTCCGTTTTTGGTATTTCAGATGACCATCATGGGCAAATCAAGGGCACTGCTCAACTAACAAGGCCCTTCCCAAACAGGGACGCTTAAACATTAAAATACTGGCAGCATATGAAAATGGGCCAGGTAAGGCTTCTATAGTGTTCTTGTGGTAAAGACGTGAAAAGTTGCTCTTTAACACTAGCTCCCTGATAGAAGCATTTCTGTAAGCAGTCTGCATGCTGCCTAAGCTATCTTGGGGACAGATCTCAGTGTGTGAAGATTTCTAATGCTATCTCTGACCTGAAGCCTATTCGGTCCTTTTCAGCATCTTCCTCAACAATCTACCGACTGCCTGCCACCAGTGAACACTGCTGTACACAGACGATGCTGTCATTTTTGCAAGCCACCCTGACCCTTACCTCCTTGAAAGTAACCTTCAAAAGGGCCTCACGGAAGTTGAGCACTTGTTCCGCAACCATAAACTAGTACTAAATTACAAGAAGACAAAAGTCCTGTTGTTCTCCTCAGCCCACAGTCGACACAAAGAGCATGCTCTTACCATCCAAGGTGACCCACTTGAACAAATACAGCACTTCAAGTACCTAGGGGTTACCCTTGATAGACACCTCACCTATTCACTGCACATCAAAAATGTTGCCAGAGCCGTCAATACCAGGATTGGGCTCCTCTATCGACTGAGAAAGTCTCTGACACCTGAAGCCCTAAATCTTGCTGTCCACAGCTTGGTGCTGTCCTTAATCGACTACGGCCTTGTCATTTATGGAACTGCTTCCACCACTGCACTCAAAAGGCTCACTGTGGCACTAAACAAGGCCTGCAGACTCCTAATTCGTGCACCATGCCTCACCCACACCTGCGATGTCTATATGCAGGCTGGGTGGCTCAACTTGCATGGGAGAATTAAATACCACGCCTGCTTGCTTGCCATAAAGATTCTCCTTGGACTCATGCCTTCAGGATTAGGATGCTTACTTCACAAATCTCCCAAGACCCAACATACGCGCACCTCATCTTCCGCACTCCTACTAGTTCTGATGTGCCGGACCGCCCAATGCCAACGCTCCTTTTGTATCAGAGCGCCATACTGGTAAAATGGCCTCCACAATGGTTTGGCTAACCTTACTAGTCTTGGTGAATTCAGACTCAAACTTCGTCAGCACATCCTAACTGAAAACTCCTGTGATTGTACCACTTAACATCCTTGTCCCTCTTTCCAGGACCCCAACCCCCCACCCACTCCCCTCAACCATTCTTCCACTATTCTCTCTACTTGTCTTGCTCTCTCACTCTCCTCTCCCTTCCTGCCCTCCCATCTCCCCCCGTCTACCTTGCTTTTTAGTCCCTTACTATCCTAGCTGCTGCTTGACAATGCCGCCTGGTTGCTCTCCCTTCCTTGATCTGCTCCCCTCCTAATTCCCTCCTCGTCTCTCCCTGCCTTGAATCCGTGCTAAACTAATGTGTATTTATTTGCTGTTCTCTTAATCTGTATTTTGTAATACAAATTGCTTAATTATTTGTGAAACCAGTCTGTTTTCCATTATGGGCTATACCCCAATTAGCGTGGAACCTTTGTAAATGAGCTGCTTGGCTCAAAGGTATTTGTAATCCTAGCTTGAATAAATAAAAATAACACACGTGGACCTACACTTTGGACATGTGCTCAGTAGCAAGCGAAATATGTACTCGAGGCAGCACAACGCTGGAGAAACATAGTAAAAAGTATGTCGATAAGAAAGGTGAAAAAGAACATGATGACTTAGCTGGGACTTCATATGATGTTTGTCTAGGAGTAAAGATTATGTGCAACAATTTTTGAGCTGCAATACACTTGACGTGGTGGCATTCAAGGCTCCCGAAGAATTTTAAATGTCAGGTTTGCCTGCTTGTAAAAGTTCTACAGATTTAAGTTAAAAAATGCACGTGTCATTCAAACAGTTTAAAATGTTATGCAGATCTCATTTTGTCCACTTTTTGTACATTATATGTCCTATAGTGTAGCCAGGTAATCTTTCAGTCCTTCTCCTCCCATCCCTAACAACTGGTTAAGAATGCTTACCCACACATTAAAAACAGTTAATCCTAAATACATCCTTACAATCTTACAGTAAGCAACTCCTATGTCTTTATCTGTTTCCTTTTACAGACGTGACTATAGAGGATCTAGAATATGAAATCTTTAGGAATGAAAAACGGATGCGACAGTCATTTATGATACTAGGATTGTAACTATGTATTTAGGATGAAATGTTTTTGATGTGTGGGCAAGGGTTCTTAACTAGCTATTTTCAGCCTGGTATTCCGCCTTATATGCTAACGTTAACTTTGCACGTGTATTCCGTGCACTTTTTGCTGTCTTTGCACATATTGGAAATGTTGCACTTTCACAGCCAACAGGTGGTTAAACTGTAAAGCAGTAAAAGGGGTAGGAAGAAATAAGCTGTTGGTTAAATAGGATCTGCAGCTTATCCTCTAGGTAGGGAAATGGGCAGACTAGGTGAGCCAAGTGGTTCTTATCTGCCGTCAAAGTCTGTTTCTATATAACACAATGTAGCACTGTCACTTTAAGTAATCTTGCTTATAAACGTAGGTAAGGAGGTTATGTTATGGCTGTTTTGCCTTGACAAAAGTATCACGTTCGACTATGAAACATTGGTGTCGTGATCATGGGGCATTGGTATGTGCATTCAGTAAATCTTGTTTTTTTTTTTTGCACAAAAAGTTTGTGTAAGTGTAGTTCTTGGTGCCAGATTTTCTGGCTTTTGTTAATACTTGCGTCGATGGCACAGGTAATAGTGGGGAGCAGCCCTGTCCTTGCCTGTGTAATAAACTGACCAGATTGATTTTGGGAGTGTCATTATTGCACAATGTACCAACAGTCGGTATCCACAGAGGTATCTCAGAATGTTCCTCTATGGTATCTTTGTGCAGAGAATGTACTGACTGCCTAACTGGATATCTTAGGCAAAGCAAACGGAGGAAATGCATTTATTAAGGTGTGAATGGTGACGTTCCTGGTTAGTTAGTTGGTTTACACCCATATGTGTTGACCAGAACTTACGGACCTCAGAGTATTTGAAATTGGTTACTCCCAGGGTCTTTAGTAAAATGGGCACAAAATGCTTTGATACAATGGTCCATTATCTTGCAGTGTTTCACCTGGTGCTAAACATGAATGAGTTCTAGGATTGTGGATATGTTGTTCATCCACACTCTCTTTGGCATGTCCCTTTCCCCTTTAAGGATCACCGAAAGTCTTCAAGCTGGCTTCTCCCACCCACCCAGGTGGTATAACCCTTGGCTCCACCCCATGACACCAGATCTTCCTTTCCACTGGAAGATTCAGGTTGCCTCTTTCGTAGTCCCGCATTTTGTAGGCTCTGGCTTCAAAACCTTCAGTTACTCCAAAAATTCGTCTAGTTCGCATTAGCGATCGCGACTACTTACCTTCGATTATGGAAGACAAGTCTTCCCCCGGATTTCGCCGGTGTTCATGTGGCCAGAAAATGTCACGCACCGATCCCCACACCGTGTGTGTCTACTGCGTGGGTATCGACCATGACACCTCGAAGTGCAATTTTTGTCTTGCATTTCACCCTAATGTCCTCGATGACCTTCTCGCACGCCTGAAATTGGGGAGGCCGGAAAAACGGAACCCTCCGGTGAAATCAAAGGAGGCTCGGTGGGCGGGATCCACCAAGCAATTGGAACGCATGCAAACCTTTGAGGAGGAAGCGACTCGTGCCGGGGAGTATTCCTCTCTGAGCTTCTTCGTTCTGCTCAACCTGGGCTCCACTTTCTCAGGTTCCTTCAGAAAGTTGTGCCAGTCTCTCCCAACTAAAGGGGAGGGTCCTGCGGGCACGCACTCCTCTCGGTTCCATAAGCGGGAAAAGGACCTGGGATAGTCTTTGTCTTGTCGAAGATATTCTTGGGATCAGGAGAGATCTCTGTCTCAGGAACTGGCAGTCTCGACTTCGGTCGAAATTGCCTCTTTGGCCGCTGGCTTCTCAGCTTTGCCATCTGGCCAGTCGACAGAAGTGTCGATTGATGAGGTTGAAATAATAATCGACCTGATTGACCTATTTTTGCCGACTCCGGTCAACGATTCTCTGTCGGACTCTGGTCCTTTCTTTCCCCAACGAGGAGACTCAGCCCGCTGGGAATCCCATTGAGGAAGTGGTCCCTGACCCTGGGAAATCACTGGTCCCGCTGGTGTCTTCCGAGTAACTGAATCGGCCTGTCCAATCTCGATCAAGGTCCAGGACCCCCTCGACCGAAAGGCAGAGGAAGAGCCACAAGCACTCTAAAAAGAGGCGACGCCATCGGTCGTCGTCCTCGGATGAGGAGAGGCTCTGGCGGAAACTCCAGCACTATGAGGACATCGTGTGGCAACAGCTGATTTTGGCCAGGCACAAGGCAGGCTCCAACTCCTATGCAGCCATTACTTAACTTTGTGCAGGCAAGCCGACTCGCCGGGCAGATTAGCGTTCCCTGACCGTGGAGCAGTGAAACCTCTGGTTAGGCCTAACCGGTCTCTCCACCGATAGTGGTGGAACCACCGCCTAAGCAGCCTGTGGGATGGGCTCCTTCTAAGGAAGATGGACTGGACACTGGGCTTCCCCAGTGTCTTTCGGTTACTGTCACCCCAGATTGCCCTTGGCGGGTCGAAGGTGACCTGGGCAGTCAACCGTTGTATTCGGATTCAGATGAGACTGGCCTACATTTTCATCCTGGGGATGATGAATCAGCTGGTGGGTTAGAGATGGAGGAAGGTCCTTCATCCTTTCAGGGCATTCTTCGCCTCATCTCTGAGTCTACAGGGATGCCACTGGAACCTATCCAGAAAAAGACTGAGTACTCTCTCACGGACATCCTCGAGAGGGGATACCCCAACGGAGGCCTTTCCTGTGGTCGAGGCTATAGTTGGCCCGATCTTAGAACTTTGGCAGCTCCCTGCCTCCTGTCCAGCTCCATCTGCCCGCATGTCCCACAAGTATGCGGTGCCCATGGGGTCCCTTGTGGGGTTCACAGAGCACCTTTTGGCCGAGAGCCTGGTGACCACCTCTGTGTTCAGGCTTACTGGCCGTTCTGCCGACACTGACCGACCTCCCAAAAAAGAATCCAAACTTTTGGATCATTCGGCTTGAAAGGTCTGTGCAGCCTCATCTTTAGGCCTTAGACAGGCAAGTTCGGCCATCATCATGGCACACTTCTCCCATGCCCTCTTGGGGTCTTTGGATGAAGTCCTCCCACCTCCCGCGGACATGCAGACCACGGTCAAGCAAGTCCGGGATCAGGGCCAGGCTGTTGTCAAACAGCAGCTTCAGACAGCCCTGGACATTGGGGATTCTTGTGCCCACTCGATGGCAGCCGCAGTTGCCTGTTGTCGCAAGGCTTGGCAGAGACTCTCCTCTTTTCCAGCAGACACTCAGCACAAACTAGCTGATGTGCCTTTCCTGGGCATGACCTTTTCGGCCCAGGTATGGTCGGTCACCCTCAGCGTATTGAGCAGTCCAGTGCCACCATGGGCACTACTTCTGCTAAAGGTTCTTCGGGTAAGAAACAGCAGAAGAAGAAGAAGCCTTTTCTGCACACTTCCCATGCGGCACAGCAACCCTCCTTTCAAGGAGGGCAGCAACAACAGCAGCAGGCTCAAGCTTGGTGGCCCAAGGCCAGGCCCTCTCAGGCCTGTAAAGGAGGCAGAGGTTCAGGTCCTGGATCCTCCTCCTCCAAGCCTGCTCAGCGACAGGGCGGGGGCTGCCTCCCCCTCTCCCATCATTCCAGCTCTGGGTCCTCCTGTGGGGGGCCGGCTCCACCAATTCCTTTCTGCCTGGTCCGCTATCACTACGGACAGGTGGGTTCTCGAGGTGGTCAGTCAGGGACTGCCTCTGGAATTCGAGCAGTACCCTCCAAGCTGAGCCCATGCCCCTTGGGAGGAAAGAGTATCCTTCCAGACTCGGTCAGCTTTCCGAGACGACATTGCTCAGCTCCTCTTCAAGGAGGCAGTTGCGGATCCTCCAGCAGACCCAGGCTTTGTCTTCAGGTACTTCCTGGTGCCCAAGTGGACGGGGGGGCTGGTGCCCCATTCTAGATCTGCATGACCTGAATCAATATCCAGTCACGCACCTTTCGGATGGTTGCTCTGTCCCAGATCATACCGTCCTTGCAGCAAAACATGTGGTTCTGTTCCCTGAATCTGCAGAACGCGTTCTTTCACATCCCGATCTATCAGTCTCATCGGCGGTTCTTCCACTTCAGAGCCAAAGGGACCCTATACGAGTTCCGAGCCATGCTGTTCATCCTGTCATCGCCCTTAATGGGCTTTCACCAAATGCATTGCAGTGGTGGCAGCCCGCCTGGGCCAGGATTTATCCCTACCTTGATGACTGGCTCTTAGCAGGTCCCACCCAACAGGAGGTGGAGAGGTCCAGGGACCTGGCTCTCCACACCTGTTCCCAACTTGGCCTCCTGATCAACAAGGCCAAGTCAGAACTCGTGCCTTCCCAGGTGATGTGCTTCATCAGGACAGAGCTCAACTCTCATCAAGCCAGAGCTCGGATCCTGGTGGACAGGGAGGAGGTTCTTTCCTCCTTTCCCTGTTCATTTCTGGTTGGGCAATTGCGCCCTGCCTGGAACTTTCTGCGCCTTCTGGGTTACATGGAGGCGTGCACCTCAGTGGTCTGTTGGGCCCGGTTACACATGCGCCCCCTCCATTGGGAGCTGGCCGCCCAGTGGACTCAGCACCACGGTCATTTGGACCAGCTGATCACTGTAACCCAGAAGATGTGGGATGCTCTCCAATGGTGGACTGCCCCAGACTGGTTGCAGGAAGGGATCCTGTTTGTCCGCCCCGAGCCGACGGCCGTCCTCACGACCGATGCCTCTCTCATGGGCTGGGTAGCCCACATGGGGGACAAAAGGGCCCATGGGTTCTGGATCCCCGAGGAGTCCTGATACCACATCAACCTGTTGGAGCTCACAGCAGTCAGACTGGCACTGTCAGCTTTCGCTCCACAGCTCCGGGGTCAAGTGGTTCAAGTCCAGATGGACAATACCACGAGCATGTACTACCTCAACAAACAGGGTGGCACGCACTCCTGTCTGCTTTACAGAGAAGCACTCAGCATCTGGCCCCTCATCAGCCATTTGGAGGCGGATCTCTCAGCCATCCTTGTGGCAGGAGCCTCAAACCATCTGGCGGATGCTCTCAGCTGCTTAGGCGAGGCATCCCACGAGTTGTCTCTCTATCCAGAGGTAGCTTACAGCCTGTTCTCCCACTGGGACAAACTGATGATGGACCTGTTTTCCTCCAGGGAAAACACCAAGCTGAGGTTGTTTCATGCCCGCCCAAGCAGGGCTTGCTGCAGGGGATGCCTTCGAGGCAGTGGACCCCAGCCCTCCTCTGTGCCTTTCCTCCATTTCCCTTGATCCACAAGGTGCTCCTCAGTGTGAGGAGGGACAAGGCGAAGGTGATTCTGGTAGCCCCAGACTGGCCATGCCAGTTGTGGTATCCAGATCTCCTCAGCCTCAGCTGCAGGTCCCCAGAGTGGCTTCCAGCATGCCCAGACCTGATATCTCTCAATCAGGAGAAGGTATACCATCCGGACCTTCAATCCCTGCACCTCACAGCCTGGTACCTGAGTGGCTAGAGTTCCAGGCTTTGGGTCTTTCCGAGGATGTCCTCACCGTGGTGGAGGCATCCAGAAAGGAATCGACCAGGAAATATTATGCCTTCAAATGGAAAAGGTTTTCCATTTGGTGTCAGGGCAAGGGCCTGAACCCTCTGTCCTGTCCAGTGGCTAACATTCTCGACTACCTTTGGTCTCTGTCCAAAGGGGGTCTTTGGTCATCGACCTTTAGGATGCACCTGGCAGCCACCCCTGCTTACCGGGCGCGGGTAGGTCAGTCGACATTGGCGCTGGAGACAGTGGTTGGTCACTTTTTCAAAGGCCTGGATCACATATTCCCTCTGGTGCGTGAACCTCCACCTCCATGGGATCTACTTCTGGTACTGGCAAAGCTCATAGGCAAGCCATTCGAACCAATGCATAAGTGTGCATTGTCACACTTGTCATGGAAGACAGCCTTCCTGGTGGCAATCATATCTGCCAGAAGGACAGGGGAGCACCAGGCACTTTTGGTGGACTCCCCTTACCTGGTCTTCCACAGGGACAAGGTTGTCATACGGCCCAACCCGAAATTCCTTCTGAAGGTGGTGTGAGAGTTTCATCTTTATCAGGTGTTCACTCTGCCAGTATATTACCGTAATTACACCTCGTCGGCTGAGTACAGGCTCCATACTTTGGACCCGAGACATGCCCTCTCCTACTATAAGGAGATGACGGCGAAAATTCGGGGAGAGGTTTGCCAGCTGTTTGTCACCTACTCTGAAGCCGCTTCTTGCAGACCTGCAGCCAAACAGACCACTACAAGGTGGATTACATCATGCATAGGTCTGTGCTATGAGTTGGCGGGCATGGAGCCTCCAAGAGGGATAAGAGCTCATTCTATCTGCCATACCGCTGCATCGGTGGCTGCTTCCAGGGACATACCTGTCCAGAAAATCTGCCGGGCTGCTTCCTGGAAGTCAGCAAATACCTTCAGTACCCATTACCACATCGACCTTGAGTCACGCCGGGATGCGGGTTTTGGGGCCTCAGTTCTCCAATTTCTGTTTCCTAAGTAGGGGGTGTGCGCCTTGCCTCCCTCCTCCCGGAGAACTGCTAGGAGTCTGCCAAAGAGTGTGGATGAACAACATATCCATGATCCTAGAAGAACAGGTTATGCACCTGTAACAGTAGTTCTAGGAGTGGTATATGATGTTCATCAAACGCACCCATCCCACATCCTCGGCTGCGGATGCACAAACCTGACTTCCAGCTGGCTAAGATCTGGCGTCATGAGGCGGAGCCAAGGGTTATACCACCCGGGTGGGTGGGAGGAGCCAGCTTGAAGACTTCGATGATCCTTAAAGGGGAAAGGGATATGCCAAAGAGAATGTGGATGAACAACATATACCACTCCTAGAACTACTGTTACAGGTGAGTAACCTGTTCTTTTGGTAACTGTTAATGTAAGTCCATTGTGCACTGGCTTTCAGAAAAAACTCTCCCGAGTTTGGAACTGTTGTATATGAGATGTACAATATAGCTATGGCTGTTGTATGTAACTGTGTTGTTAATTGTTGCTGTATTCTTTGTTAGTGTAATTTGTACTGTTTTAACGCTTTTTTCCGGTATGCCTCAGGGCTACACTGAAAATGAACCATTGGCTCAATGTATTTGCCCTAGTATAGTGTCAGTTATAAGGGATCTAGAACCCTTATGGAAATAGTTATTTTTCTTTGGAGTGGGAGGTGACTGTTTTGTTTTCCTTCCTATTGCTGCTAGACTGGCCGGAACCACTTTCGGGCGCCACCAGTTTCATCCTTGCCACATAACCATTGACACACTTCTGATTCTCAATGCACCACCCGACAGGCTTGTTGCTGTGTTGAGCCACACCCTTCACCTTGGCCCCTTCTCCAGAGGGAGAGGAGGAGATTATCGGAGCAGATGTTCTCTTCATTACTGTAGTGAGGTGTTCCTCAGCCACTGCACCGTCAGCAGGCCAGATGGCTTCTTGGTGTTTTGTGTCACTGAGCAGACAAATGCATACAACCCTACTAATTCCTGATTGGGAATCTAGTGACCCATTTACTTCTCCTCTCCAGAGCACTGAGGGGGATCTAGAAATCTATTTCCTGAAAAACATGCAGTGTTTCCACTCTCTTAAGATCTCAGCACTTTTTACAAGTTAGTGTTCAGTGTACAGTTAAGGAAACTGTGGTTTTGTGTCTGAAACTTGAAGTGTCATGACACTGTTTTTAATAGTGACCGACTGACCTGTGACATTTGCAGATGGTTCCCAGAGTGTGGGAGTTTGATTACTCAGCTGTGAAACGTCTATCACTGAATTGTTTGAAGAACAAAAACTGTTACAGGGATGACTTACTTTTGTGCCATATGATGGAATTTGGTCTTGTATATTGTTCTGTACACCTTGTATCCGAAAGTCGTTTACAAGTTATGAGCTATTGTATCAGCCATTAGGATTACACAGGAAGGTCAAGGAAAGCACAAGGAGGTTATATATAGAGAGAAGAGGGTACGTAAGTTGCTCCCTGTCACATAGTGAGTACTTAAGCGATGGTGGAAGTCATACCTGTGCATCCTGGTTGTTGATCTGATGACATAGCAGTGTGTGTACCTTTACTTGTGATACAGGAGACGAGACCCAGGTTCATGTCTCAAGCTTGGCACTCCACTTTAGGGCCAGTGGAGACCAGAGAGGTATACCATTCATGTGACAGACTGGACCCCCGTTTCAGTTCCTTCTTGTCATCTTGCTCTGGATGCCCCCTCACCCTTACCTCACTGACCACTACTGTGTCTACCTGAATCTCACTCTTTGTTCCCTTGAATCATGTTGCCTCTTGCACTGTTCCCTTTTTCTGTCAAACTTGTGGCTCTCCTACACCTCTCCTGTCCTCGTCCACTCAATCCCGTTCTTGTACTGCCTCCAGTCCTTGAATACTCGCACCTTTTTCGTTCCCCGCTGCAGATCCTCTGCTGGTCAAAATGCCTTCTCTGCACACTTCCCTAGTCTCTGGGGCAACCTCCCTGTCCACCTCTAACCAGCTCTCCTATATCTCAAATTACTTCACAAGGCTCCTGTCTCCCCACCTGCTCCTGTAGCTAACCAGCCCCTCCCCTTTCTACTCTCATTTCCTTCTTTCTGCTTTAGCTGCTACTGCCATTTTTGGACTTTGTTGATTTTCTGCACTTTTTCTGTATGCTCTTCATTTCACCATTAGTTAGCAGTTTAGTAGTATTGATAACCTCGAGGATGACCCTGGCCAGTTTTTAGCTTATTGCTCGAGTTTGCTCTTTTTTTTGGGGTCCTATTTTTTTTTTTTTTTTTTTATATGCAGTACAGAATTTTTGTTGAATGTGCATTTGATACATTCCATTGGAAGTGCGATCCCCAGGTCATGCCGAAGCATCAGCTCAGTGCATCTTAACTTGGGTATCAATTTTAAAATCAATCATTAAGTGAATGTTGCCTGTCTTGGGGAGGTAGGTGGCTCCTGCCAGTTCTAATTTTGCCCAGATTGTGGGTGGAGTGTGGGGAAGAGCTGTGTAATGTAGTACTGTAGTAACAGAAAAGAGATGGGGGTCCATCTTGTCTACCTTCCTGTTTCATGGCTGTGACTTTACGCAGTTTGAGTATGAACATACATCCAAGCTAATAAGTAGAATGCTACCCCGGCCCTACTCATGTTGTGTGACCTTCTTCACCTTCTAGATCTGTCTAGTGCTGCTTTAAAGCATGAACAGTATTAGCTTCCTCAACCTCACTGGGTAGACTGCATTACATGGTAATCACACTATGTGTGAAGTAATACTTCTAGGAGCGTGGATATGTTGTTCATCCACACTGTCTGGCATTGTCCCTTTCCCCTTTAAATCTTGCTGGAAGTCTTCAAGCTGGCTCCTCCCTCCCACCCGGGTGGTAAATACCTCGGCTCCGCCCCATGATGCCAGATCTTCCTTTCCGCTGGAAGATACAGGCACGCACTCCCGTCTGCTATGCAGGGAGGCGCTCTGGATCTGGACCTTCATCAGCCGGTTGGAGGCGGGTCTCCTAGCCATTCATGTGGCAGGAGTCTTGAACCAACTGGCGGATGCTCTAGCCGCATAGGCCAGACTTTGTCCAGTGGTCTCTCCATCCAGAGGTAGCTTCGATCTGTTCTCCCATTGGGGCAAGCCGTTGGTGGACCTGTTTACCTCCAGGGAGAACACCAAGCTGAGGCTGTACCATGCCCGCCCCCCCCCAGCAGGGCTCGCTGCAGGGGGATGCCTTCTTGAGGTCGTGGACCCCAGGCCTCCTCTACACCTTCCCTCCATTTCCCTTGATCCACAAGGTGTTACTCAAGGTGAGGAGGGAAAGGCAAAGGTGATCCTGGTAGCCCCAGATTAGCCATGCCAGGTCTAGTATCCAGATCTCCTCAGCCTCAGCTGCAGGGCCCCGGAGTGGCTTTGTACACACCCGGACCTGATATCGTTGAACCAGGGGAAGGTCTTCCACTCGGACCTTCAATCCGTGCACCTCACAGCCTGGTTCCTGAGAGGCTAGAGTTCCAGGCTTTGGGTCTTTCTGAGGATGTCTACACCGTGGTGGAAGCATCTCGAAAAGAATCGACCAGGAAATGTTATGCCTTCAAATGGAAAAGATTTTCCATTTGCTATCAGGGAAAGAGCCTGGACCCCTTATCCTGTTCTGTGGCTAACATTCTAGACTACCTTTGGTCCCTCTCCAAAGGGGGTCTTCGGTCATCGACCCTTAGGGTGCACCTGGCAGCGCCATCTCTCCTTATCGGGCACGGGCCGTCAGCGCCGTGCCAGGAGACGGTGATTGCCGCTTTTCAAAGGCCTGGATCACATATCCCCTCCGGTGCGTGAACCTCCACCTCCGTGGGATCTCTTGCTAGTTTTGGCAAAGCTCATGGGAAAGCCATTCGAACCCATGCACAAGTGTGAGCGCTCACACTTGTGGAAGACTGCCTTCCTGGTGGCATTCACGTCAGCGAGAAGGACAGGGGAGCTCCAGGCGTTTTCGGTGGACTCCCCTTATCTGGTCTTTCACAGGGACAAAGTTGTCCTGCGCCCCCACCCGAAATTCCTTCCGAAGGTGGTGTCAGAGTTTCACCTCAACCAGGTGTTGACTCTGCCGGTTTATTACCCTAACTACACCTTGGATGCCGAGTACAGGCTCCATACTCTGGACCTCAGGTGTGCTCTCTCCTACTATAAGGAGAGGACGGCGGAAATTCGGGGAGAGGTTCGCCAGCTGTTTGTCACCTATGCTGAAGCCGCTTCTGGCAGACCTGCAGCCAAGCGGACTGTTGCAAGATGTATTACATCATGCATAAGTCTGTGTTATGAATTGACGGGCAAGGAGCCTCCCAAGGGGATAAGAGCTCATTCTACCCACCATACTGCTGCATCAGTGGCTGCTTCCAGGGACATCCCAATCCAGGAAATCTGTCGGACTGCTACCTGGAAGTGAGTGAACACCTTCATTACCCATTACCACATCGACCTTGAGTCACAACGTGATGCTGGTTTTGGGGCCTCGGTTCTCCAATCTCTGTTTCCTAAGTAGGGGGCGTGCGCCTTGCCTTCCTCCTCCTGGAGAACTGCTAGGAGTCTGCCAGATAGTGTGGATGAACAACATATCCACGCTCCTAGAAAAACAGGTTACTCACCTGTAATAGTAGTTTTGGGAGTGGTATATGTTGTTCATCCACACATACCCACCCGACCTTCCCGGCTTAAGGCTCACAACCTGGCTTCCAGCGGGCTAGATCTGGCGTCATGGGGCGGAGCCAAGGTATTTACCACCTGCATGGGAGGGAGGAGCCAGCTTGAAGACTTCCAGCAAGATTTAAAGGGGAAAGAGACAATGCCAGACAGTGTGGATGAACGACATATACCACTCCTAGAACTACTGTTACAAGTGAGTAACCTGTTTTTTCAAACATTCCCCCTTATTCTGCCCTCCTCAATTTGAGTGTATGTCTTGTAGTCCACCTTCGAGGAAATCTGCCTTCATTGAGCCACATTATAGAACTGTAAGCCATTGGTATCGGGACAACCCAGAATTTTTTTGCTGGCTGGGGCCACCCACGTCGACGTGCCTATATAACATGGGCATCCCCAGCTTGCCTCTGCTTTCTCCTGCCATCAACCGCTCATACGTTCACCACTGCTGAAGAACACTGTTGAACTTTGTCAAGTATTCGCTAATACCACTGCTTCTTTAAGTCTATTTTTAACTGCCTTCAAAAGACTAGGAACTGCTGTACCATTAATGTCATTGCAACAATGTTAAAGATTTATGAAGATGACAACCACTTCATTTGTATCCATTGCCTCGGTACTAACCACAATGTTGAAGCCTGCCCAGTTTGCCAGAACTTTAGCCAGGCAACCATGAGACATCACTGGATGGCTTTGGGAGTTTTTAGAAAGGTTCAAGAAATGGAGAAACAGGTTGTGGTGAAGGCGCTTCACCATCTTCAACTCTTCTGTTCTCGGTGCACCATCAGCCCGTCGATTCCCCACAGTCAACAGTGGCCGTCTCTGACTCGAAGAAGGATATGTCTTCGAAACTGCTAGAGAAAAACTGCCATTCTGACAAGGATAAACAGCAGAAAGACAAGGTCACTTCTTCTGACCAGTCCTATTCACCCATCAGACTGGGTATGTGCACTGAAAACTTGCAGCCTGTTCTACTATTGGGCATTGTTCTGTCAATGACAGAGCCATCATCGACCCCTCTATGGCCTGTTGACACACAGATTTTGTACCAAACAATATCAGAGCTCTTTCAGTGACTGCTGCCTGCCCTGTCAGTGCCTCAGGCTGATCCATTGTTGACATTACCGTCGATGCTGCAGTTCTGTGTCTCTGCCACAGTGCTGAGCCCATAACGGCCACCGTTGATGGGGTTTTCTTCGTTGGTTCTTCCTTATTTGTCTCCCCATCCCATTAACCCTGAGTTGATGGCAGTCACTGACAATGGGCTGGAATAGAATTCAGAATACATGGAGGAGGTGGCGGCCATGGACAGAGAAGAGGTCCTAGATATGGTTGACTCAAGCTCCGCTCTCTCCTCTTGCTCAGAGGAGAGTGTGAAAAATAAACTAAGATCTCGCACAAAAGATGCCTCTTTCCAAGTGTTCCTTAAACAGGTTCAGGCTAAATTGGGATTTCAAGCAGAAGAGGAGGATTCCTTCAAGAAAAATCTTTGCATTCTTGGGTGGTTTCTGGCACTCCCAACAGTGATTATTCCTCCAGTGCATTCTTCTTTAGAGGATGCTACTTTAGCAGACTGGTACAGACCTGCTGAACTGCCTGCATGTCCCAGGAAGGTTGACAAATAATATTCAGCCCCTACTGCAGAGCCTTGTTGTTCAATTCAATTCAATTTATTTGTTCAGCATAAAGCCGTTACAAAATAGTGTTAAATAGATAAAATCAAAACATATAAGTATATTCAGTGGAACATACAAAGTTTCCATCTTTAGAAGTAGAAATAGTTGGTGTAGAAACATCAACTTAATACAGTCCTATAACTTCGTACATTTTAAGAAGCTTGCAAGCCTTGTCAGCACGTGTGTATCATTAGATGTAAACAATTTCATTAATATCTGGTTGGTGGGGAGTCTAAGGTCACCTAACATGGGTCCTAACCAGAAAGATCTATATTTCTGGTATAACGGACATATCAAGGCAACATGTTTTAAGTCGTCCACCGTATTTAAATTGCACACACATTTATCCTTTTCCACTCTCCTCCTTTTCTGTGCAAAATGGACACAGAATCAAAAGTTCCATTCTAAATCTGGTTATAGTTCTTCTAAGATCTGGACAAGCCAATACCAATAAGTATGGCTCTATGGTATGAGTTAGTTTCAGCTTTTTAAGCCACATGATGTGTTTATAAGATTGAATCTGTTCCATGTCCGTACTGTTAAAAACATTCCTAACTCTCTCCTTCACCTGAAACTTTATGGCATCAAAAGGAAGAGAATTAATTTGATATAGCAGGTGGCCCAACCCCAGTGGATATAAGCGTGTTGCTATGCAATCTATACTTGGGAATTTATAGCCTAGAGATGTATATTCCATCTCTTCCTCTAGACACATTCTCGGGATTCTATAATTTGGACAGAGGAACAATTGAAGTAGAAACAAAATTCTCCTTTCTACAATATTGGCTTTAATAGGAAGCTGACCCAATTCTGCTCTTGCTACTGAGGCTGGCACTGACTGTGGTATTTTAAGAATATGCCTAAAAAAATTGTTTAATTGTACTTCAAGTTGCTTAGGGGCTACCATTGCCCATATTTCTAAGGCATAAAGTAAACTTGAGCACACCTTGGTCTCCGTGGCCCTCAAGAGGTCTCTCACAGATCCATTTCCCATCTGGGCTGTGAATCTCTTAAAGGCATTGAAGGCAGTAGTTGCATTATGTTTTACATAATCTAGGTGGATATTCCAGCGAGTAGATTGAGAAAAGTTCACACCTAAATATGAATACGTCTTTACTGTCTCAATTTTAGATTTATTAATAAAGAGTGTAGGTGTTCTCCTTTGTCTGGTGCTGAAAATTATCATTTGGGTTTTACTAGTATTAATAACTAGTTTGTTATTACTACAAAGTGTAGAAAATAAAGTTACTTTTTGCTTCAAACCCAAAAATGACATTGATAAAAAGTACAAGATCGTCGGCAAAGGCCAACAATGACATTTTCTTATTTCTAATAGCAGGGGAATGAAAATCAGGATGTTCTATCTGGGTTATAATTGTATTAATATATAAATTGAATAGTAAAGGGGCCAAAAGACAACCCTGTCTGACACCGATATTAGTTTTGGTCTTGGGGGTAAGATCTTCCTTATGATTAGTTTTAACCTTTTGCCAGGTGTCTCTGTGTAGCCAAATTATTGTATCCAAGAGGACAGGGTCCATTTCATAGGACTGTAGCTTCGCCCATAGAAGGGTGCGACTAACTAGGTCAAAGGCAGACTTTAGATCCACAAAACAACAATATTGTCGTGATTTCTTTACCTTAACATATTTCCAGATCGTATGTGTTCGAGCATAACAATGTTGAAGTGCTGATCTGTGGGATCTAAAGCCATATTGGTATTCACTCATAATGACTAATTTCTCAGCCCACGCCTGGAGTCTGTCCAGTAGGATACGACAAAATACTTTTGGCAAGCTATCAATAAGACTTACAGGTCTATACATTGAGGTGTCCATTGGGCTACCCTCTTTTATATATTGGGCATATAATACTGCCTTTCCAGCTCAGTGGAACATCCAAACCCTGTAGTATCTTATTAAAGAAAACATGCAACAATGGAATCCACCATTCAGAAATGTTTCTATTGCTCTGCCACTATATGATCTGGGCAAGGGGCCTTGTTATCTTTTAACTGTGATAAGGCAATAGATATTTCTTCTTCAGTTATATAAATTGGCCTAGGATAAGACTGGAGTAGTTCATATTTCTCTCTAGATCCTTCATTAGGAGAATAGAACAAGGAATCGAAATAGGCTGTCCATGTGTCAGATGTAACATAAGTCTCTATACCAACAATAGATTGTTGATATCCTTGACTCACAAGGAGCCAGAACTTTTTGCTGTCCCTTTCATGAATTGATTGTCTCAAGTTTTCCCAATTTTAATCTGAAATTTACTTCTTTCATGCCTTGTTATTCTTCATAGTCTGAAACAGACTCTGGCAATAATTGCTGCTCACAATAGAATCAAAGCTCAAAAGCACGTGCGCTCTCTCCCTCCTGACACTATCAGGCACATATGATTAAATATTAGAATTGCCCTTGGGAGACCGTGGTCACACTGACTAAAAAAATTGCCCGAGGGTCAGGTTAAAATACTGGCTGAACGCCCGGTAGCGCTGAGGGTTGAGGCGCTGAACGCTACATCTCGTGCCATGCTGGCGACCCGAGTTCGGGAGTGAGCTCGGGAGCCAGGGGTTGGCAGCAGACGGTAGAGGATTGAGTGCCCATCGGGCAACTCTCCTCTCCTCTCCGGGCAGGTGGGTGAGGGACAGCCCGACGCACCAGCGGCTCCCGGTGGAGATCAGGAGCGCTGCAGTGCGAGGCTGCACATTACACAGCGTGGCTGGTGCTGGCAGGGTTGCCATGCGCTGTTGTGTCAGGCGTGCCCACGCCGGGGGGGTGGGTCCGAACAGGGAAAACACTGGCTCCGCGGAACAGGCGACAGCACCTGTTCCCCATGCCCTCTGCTGGGCTTACCCAGACTGGCCTTCCAGTTCCTCCTGCCAGCCCTCACCTGCAGCCAGAGATTGCCTTAGAAGAGTGCCGAAGAGGAGAGGGCGACCCACCCCGAAATGGGTTAAACTGAGGGTGCTGGCTACGGGGAGTATAGGAGAAAGAGGAGGTGCACTTCTGGAACCTCAGGCGGGCAGGACATGGACAGGATGCTTGAGAGAAGGTTCCTCAGGCCGTGACCGGAGTGAAAGAAAGTCGACAAAAAAAAAATAAAAAAATATACTGGCTGAGCAAACTGTATAGCTAATGGCCAGAAAGGTGGTAGGCATCTGCTGAGATCAGTCTATGATGCCTCTGCTGCTGCCAGGGCAGCTGGCCCTGGAGTTTGCCTCTGACACCACTCTTGGCTAAGTGTGGCTGGTTTTGCCTCACATGTCCAGCATTCTGTGATAAATGCTCTTTTTGAAGGAAACAGTTATTTGGAAATGACATTGAAAGTGCCTTAAGGGATTTACAGTCTTCCAAAATGACTCTTGGATCCCTCCATACTTTAAAACCTCAGCCCCGTATAAGGGGCTGGGGTTCTTTTCGCAGGCCCAATACCCATCCAGACTGTGGCTAGTCACGGATTAGCCTTCCACTTCCCAAGCTACAAAAAAATAAATAAATAAAAACAAGGCTATTACTCCCAGTACTTTCTGATTCCAAATTGGACAGGGGATTTAAGTATAGTACTCGAGTTTTGGTGACTGAACTAGTTCATAGAATGCAAGAAGTTCAGAATGGTCTCTGTGCAGTCCCTTATGCCTCTACTACTGCAAGGGGATTGGCTAGTTGCACTGGACAAGAAGGATGCATACCTTTATGTAAAATTCCACAAATCACCCAGAAAATACCTGCATTTTATGCTTCAGGGCTCACACTAGCAGTTGTGTGTTTTGCCCTTTGATTTATGCGCCACTCTGCTTATCTTTACCGTAGTATTTGCTGCGGTGGCAGCTTCCCTTGCATGGACAGATCTTACTTCGAGATACAGCTCTTGCAGCAGGTTACACCACTAGGACTGAAGCCGTCAGGCGTCAGGACCCCACAGAAACTTTCTAGCTAGCAGTCTTCAGCGGGGACCGCCTCCGACATCAGTCCCACCCCCAACGTCAGCCATAGTACATAGGGAGGCGGTACCGCCACAAGTCCCCAGTTCTTTTCCTGCCATCAACTTCGCAGCATCGGCCTCTCGGTCAGTTCTAGCGCGCGACGAGTAGGAGAATTTCAACAGTTCTTTTCATCCGAATTGCCTGATGTCCTCTCCAACTTCCGTGGAGGGCCATTCATCGAAGTGTGCCTGCGGCAAACAGATTCCTTTTAAGGATCCTCACTCGGCCTGTGTCCGCTGCCTGGGCCCGGACCATGACACCCAGGCCTGCTCCTTCTGCCAGGGCTTTAACAGCTGTACGAAGATCCGCCGCCAGAAGGCCCTCTAAGCTTTCCTCCTTGAGGAGAAACTTAAGGCAATGGACTGAGACCCTTCCTCCAGAGGAATCTTCAGGGAAGTCCCACCGGCACTGCGAAAAGCACCGGGAGAAGGAGAGACCCAGATCCCCTTCCAGGGCCTCGGACTCCTGCAGCTCTGGCTCCAGGTCGGACCGCTTTCCGAGGGCCCGCTCTCAGCCTTCCCCTGTTCTGGTCAAATCGGTTAGTGGTTCCTCCTCTCTGCCGCCTGTCAAGACCTCCAGGCCTGCTTCTTCCACTCCAGCTAAGGCCTCGTCCAGGTCTGGGGAGCACCATAAGTCGTCGTCCTGGCATGCGGCCTCCGACATCAGGTCTGTCTCCCAACCACCGCCACCCCAGCGCAAGACCAAGGAGCTGACCTCCCTTAAGCAGACGTTGGCCCACCCGACGTCAGCCAAGGCACATAGGCACTCCAAGGAACCGGCGACCGTCCTTCACCCGTCACCGGTCAGGCATTCGCCCCCAAGGATGCCAGCGGGGGGACCGGCGTCTGCAACCACAGAAAAGAGGACCACACCACCGCCTACGAAGTCGGTCAGGAGGCATTGTCGGAGGAGGAGTCTACCCAGCTCAAAGACCAGGCGGGCGACCCTGGACCCGTCGAGATCCCACGGGAACCCTCTCTGGAACCAGAGACCCCTGGGGATCCAATGCCCGGCCCCGACGACAGGCCACCGGCACCCAGTCCGTCGTCGTGCCTAAATCTGGCAGAAGTGAAGGAGCTCTTCACCTTCTGGTGGGACACCATCAAGAAGGATGTGGTCACCACGCAGCCTCCTCCTGTGCCTGCTGCCCCTCCGACCCCTGCACCCCCTCCTTCACCTAGGGGGTCAGCAGGACGGGCATCATCCTCCAAGGAGCCAGCATCACCTCCTAGGGGCAGATCTTTGGAGAAGAGAAGGAATCCGTCAAGATCCACTTCAGGGTCACCCAGCCCCAAGAGACCCAGAAGACGTCGGTATACTCCGTCCATGGAGGATTCCAGATCGGACATCTCTGAGTGCTCCAGATCTCCTTCTCCAATCAACGCCCCCTCTCCGGACCCACATGACCTTCCCAGGTCCCCTCTGGATGACCCCTCGTTTTCTGAGATAATGAGCCATATTCAGGAGAACATGGGGTGGGACGCAGAAGAGCTTGACCCCGAAAGACTACGCCTTGCCCGCTACCTTCGGCAAAAAGACCCCAAGCCTGTGGTAGTGCCACCCTTGGTGGACACCTTTGTGGACGTCACCAAGGCTGCGTGGAAGCGTCCACACTCGACCCCGGCAATGCCGAAGAAGGTCGACCGCCTGTACAAGGCGCCAAGGGAGGACCAGTACCTGGCGAACCATCCTCTGGCCGACTACCTGGTCATCACAGCCTCACATGACTGGTCTCAGAAACTGCAGCACTTGAGCTCGCAGCCACCGAACCCAGAGACCAAGCAGTTGGACGTCCTGGGCAGGCGCACATACGCGGCCACGACTTGCGCCATTAGGTCATTGAATTACCTCACCCACATGGTTCAGTTTCAGAACGCATTGTGGGAGCAGGGACAGGATCTAGCTGAAAAATTGCCAGACGGTGGCCAGAAGGAGGGGCTGTTGCAACTCCTCCGTACGGGTTCAGACGTGGAGACCCAGGTTCTTAGAGTCGCATACGACTCTGCGGACTCTTCGGCCAGAGCTGTGGCCTCAGGTGTCTGTCTCCAGAGACACTCATGGCTCCGTGTCTCCGGGTTTACCCTGGACATCCAGAAGAACATCATGGACACCCCTTATCATGGCGAAGTTCTGTTTTGTGAAGCCTTGGGAGAAGGTGATCACCAAACTGCAGGAAGCCGGAAAGGTGATTAGATCTGTACATGCTATGTACAGGTCTCTGCTTAGTTCCTTTCACAGGAACCAGAGTCGCTTTCGCAGCCGGACCCAAAGGCAACAACCTTGTTCCGGCCAGCAACAGAGGGGCTCCTTCACCCGAAAAGCCCAGGCCAAGACATCCTCAGGCAGAGGCCAACGAGCCACAAAGTCGGCCCAACCTGCAGGATCCAATGCTGCCACAGCATGACTCCTTCCCGGCCCCTGCCCCTCCTCAGGATCAACGGGAAATGAAGGTCGGGGGGTCGCATTGCGGACCACCTGCAAGGGTAGCGGTCGATCACCATCGACAGGTGGGTGCTACAGTTGGTCGAAAGAGGCCATTATATAGAGTTTGTAGACAACCCGCCCACAAGGCCTCCTCTGCTTTCCCGCTATTCGGGTCAGCACGCCCTGCATATACAGCAGGAGGTGCTCATGCTTCTAGAGAAGGAAGCTTTGGAGCACGTTCCAGGGAACCAGAGAGGAGCAGGATACTATTCACACTTCTTCCTGGTTCCAAAGAAAACAGGGGACCTCCGTCCAATCTTGGACCTCAGCGACCTCAGTTTGTCAGTCTACAAGCGCTTCTGCATGGTGACCCTTCCGGGGCTAATCCCCATGCTGAAGAAGGACGCTTTCTTGGCGTCCCTGGACATGCAGGACGTTTACCTACATATTCCTATTGCTCAGGCGCACAGGAGGTTCCTGCGCTCCGAGTTTCTCGGCTGCCATTATCGGTTTCGGGCGCTCCCCTTCGGGCTGTCATCAGCACCTCGGGTTTTTACCAATGCATGGCAGTTGTGGCAGCGTCTCTGAGGAGACGGGGCCACTACATGTTCCCGTACCTGGACGATTGACTTCTCATGGCCCCTTCCAAGGAGGCACTACTGATAGCCATCCAATCTACCCAGACCCTTTTTCAGTCTCTGGGCATCCTCATCAACTACAAGAAGTCTCTCCTGGTACCGTCCCAGAAATAGCAGTTCATGGGGCAGTTCTGGATACCGTCAAGGGAAAAGCCTTTCTTCCGGAAGACAGAGCGGAACGCATTCAATCCCTCATAAGGGACCTGTTGACGAAGAAGACCGTCCCAGCCAGACTGGTCCTTCCCTGCTCGGACACATGGCTGCGGCCATTCCTACAGTCCCTATGGCAGGACTCCACATGCGGGTAACCCAGTGGATGTTAAGGGTGCAATGGGACCAACGGCAAGACCATTTGCAGCATCCAGTCAGAATCACGAAGGCCGTGGTTCGGGACTGGCAATGGTGGCTAGATCCGAGAACCCTCTCTGTGGGGGTTCCTTTCACGGCGCCGTCCCCGGTTATAACTCTCTCCACAGACACCTCAGGGCTGGGGTGGGGAGCACACTTGAACAGGGTGAGGTCTCGGGGAACATGGACTACCCAGGAATCTCGTCTCCATATCAACATATTGGAGATGAGGGCGGTCCTTTATGCCCTGCAAGCCTTCCAGTCAGATTCCACCGAGTACTCTCTTGTTGCAAACAGACAATACTGCAGTGATGTATTACCTCAACAAACAAGGAGGCACACACTCTTACCCCCTTTGCAGGGAGGCCATGAGAGTGTGGGAATGGGTAATTTGACACGGCGCAAACCTTGTTACTGTTCACGTTCCTGGGGTGGGCAATGTCGTCGCAGACAGCCTGAGTCATTCCCAGGCCAGAGTCCATGAGTGGGAACTTCTACAGGTGGTGGCAGAGGATCTGTTCCACTGATGGGGCACTCCAGAATTAGATCTATTCGCGTCCCCATCCAACGCAAAACTGCCCAATTTTTGCTCGCTAGATCCAGGGCCTGGTGTTTTCTGGTGAGAAGCGTTGTCCCTCTCCTGGGTGGGCAGATTCCTCTACGCCTTCCCTCCTTTCCCGTTGATCCAGAGAGTTCTTCTCAAACTTTGCAGGGAGCATGCGACGCTTATCCTAATAGCACCTTTCTGGCCCAGACAAATCTGGTTCCTGTTACTGCATCAGTTGTCTCGGGAACCTCCGCTTCCTTTGCCAGTCAGCTCCCATCTTTTGTCTCAGGAGGGGGGTTCACTAGTCCACCCGGACTTACATTCATTGAACCTACATGCCTGGCTCCTAGAGACATAGCCATGATGCGGCACGGGGTCTTGCAAGAGGTGGCAAACGTGCTTTCTGCCACTAGAAAACCGGCAGCACACGCAACATACGCCATGAAGTGGCGCAGATTTTGCCTGTGGGCTCAAACGCGCGGTTTCTCGCCCTTAGACTGTCCTGAGAAGCTGGTTCTGGAGTACCTGCTTTCCCTTTTTCAATCTGGGCTAGCTTACTCCTCGATCAAAGTGCACCTTTGCGCAATTTCGACTTATCATGCCCCCATAGGCCATCGTATGGTGGCTCAATTGGACACTACTTGTGCCTTTTTAAGGAGGTCCTCCACCTTAGACCACCTATCAAGGATCCAGTTCCTCCCTGGGACTTGCCCTTTGAACCAGCCACGGATTGCGAGCTACGTTTTCTGTCATGGAAAACATTTTTAGTTGCAGTTACTTCAGCGAGAAGAATCTCCGAATTGCATGCACTCGTGCAAAGAGCCTTATTTAATTTTCCACCAGGATATGGTATCCCTGAGGACAAATCCTAAGTTCCTGCCTAAGGTGGTTTCAGCCCTTACCCTTAATCAGGATATCGACTTACCAGTGTACTTTCCTAAGTACACCAATCGAGGAGAAGCGCTGCTTCACACCCTGGATGTTCACAGGTGTCTTAGATATTACATGACCAGAACCCAACAGCACCGAAAAGTGGATCAGCTGTTCGTATCCTTTGCTGAGAGGATGAAAGGGGCCCTTGTTTCGAAGCAGACCCTTTCACGTTGGCTCATTCAATGTATCTCCTTCTGTTATGACAAGCGCAGCAAACCCTTGCCAGGCGCGGTCAAGGGCCATTCTGCCAGAGGAGTGGCCACCTCCTTTGCAGCGCTGAAGAATGTATCCACTTCAGCTAATTGTGCTGCAGCCACCTGGAGCTCGGTGCATACCTTTATTAGGCATTATAGCTGACATCGCCTCAAGGCGAAGGGCTGGTTTCGGCCTAGCCGTCCTTCAGGGACTTCTGTCCTAGGCTCGAGCAGGGTGGTACTCTCTGTTCTTCCTCCTCCCAATGGTTTTAGAACGTCACCATTGCTTGGGAATCAGTCCTAATGGTGTAACCTGCTGCAAGAGCTGTATCTCGAAGTAAGATAGTACAGTTACGCAAGAACTTAACGCAACAGTAGATCTTTGAGAACAGCTCTTGCAGCAGGTACCTTGCTGCCCACCATTCCCCCTTTTGGAGGAGGTAGGTTATAGCCTAACATCCATCTTTCAGGATGTAACGATTTGTTTTTAGTCTTGGCCATTGGTCTCCACTTCTGATGTCATCCAGTGGCCGGGAGTCACCGGCGGGAGAACTGGGGATTGCGGCGGGACTGCCTCCTTATGTACTACGCCTGACGTCGGGGCCGGGACTGACATCGGAGGTGGTCCCCGCTGAAGACTGCTAGCTAGAAAATTTCCATGGGGTCCTGATGCCTGACGGCTTCAGTTCTAATGGTGTAACCCGCTGCAAGAGCTGTTCTCGAAGATCTACTGTTACGGTAAGTTCTTACGTAACTGTACTTTGTTTTTTAAAGGCCCCATCTCTGGAAGCCATTGTCTACACACTGTTTCAGACCTGAGAGTTGTTTGACCACCTGGTCTTCCTGGTCAGCGAGCCAAAGTCTGTCATTTCTCCCTGCCAGAGGCTCCAATACATAGGGGCCATTCTGGATATAGGGCTGGATCTGGCATTCCTGCCATCCAGCCGTGCCACAGCACTGGTGGCACAAACGCAACTAGTTTCCTACAGTGATTATGTATCAGCCAGTGTCTTCTAAGACTGATCGGCCTGATGGCGACTGCCATCCTGACTGTACCACTGGTCCGCCTTCACATGCGGATCCCTCAAGGCATGGTGGGCTCAGCACTCTTAGCTGGAGTGCCTTATACATGTCACTACTTCTCCCCCGCCGTCATTCTCTGCTGTGGTGGTTGGACTGCTTTGAGCTAGAGACAGGGTCCCCATTCCTCCTGACATTGCCTCCGCTGGTGCTGGCCACATACTCCTCAGGTTTGGGCTGGGGGGGCTCATCTGGGCCCCTACATAACCCGGGGAATTTGAGCCCTCCAGATACAGTGCATCACAGAAACACTCTGGGAATGAGTGCAGGTCTGCATGGCCTGCAGGCCTTTGCCACCTTCCTTCCGGTGAATCAGCTGATGTGAACCAACAGTGTGTCCGTGGTGTACTACATCAATTGACAGGGCGGAACTCATTCTTACACGCTCTGCAGAGAGGCTGAGAATTTGAAACTTGGTGGTGGAATGCGACATACTCCTGTTGGCACTGTTCCTCCCTGGTTTTCTGAACGCACTGGTGGATCACCTCAGTGGATCCATGCGGTCTGCAATGAGTAGGAACTCTCAGACTCCATCATGGCCGACCTCTTTGAAAAATTGGGTTGTCTGGACATAGACCTGTTTGCGTCTCCTTATATTGCAAAACTGCCACATTTTTGCTCACTCCATTGCTTTTTTTTTTGGCAATATGTGTTCTCCCTCTCTTGGAAAGGGAGGTTTCTGTATGCTTTCCCCCCATTCCCTCTCATAAGGAGGGTTCTGATGATGCTATGGACTGAGCCTTCCTCCCTGATTGTGGTGTCTCCTCACTGGTTGATGTGGCTTCCACTTTTCCAGTAATTGGCTGTTGAACCTCCACTCCCCCCACACAAGACTTGTGTCACAGAAGTAGGGCGTGTAGGTGCACCCAGATATTTGATACCTGCACCTTCACCCCTGGCTCCTAAGGACACAGAGCTCTCCCACTTTGGGGTTTCCCCAGTCTTAGCAGATGTTCTCTTGGCGGCTAGAACGCTGTCTGCTCAGTGCACTTATTCACAAAAATGAAAATGTTTTACAGTGTGGTGTACTCAGCATGTACTAGATCCTTTTATCTGTCTGGTTCCTAAAGTACTGGACTGCCTCTTTTCCCTTTAGGGCTTGGGACTTGGGTATTCCTCTACTAAGGTCTACATGGCTGCGATGTTGGCTTTTCATGCCCTGACAAAGGGCAAGACTGTGGCTCAGCTGGAGGTTTCCTGTAAATTCCAAAGAGGTTTTCTCCTATGCCCCCGACCCTCCCCTTCCTAGATCCAGTTCCAATATGGGACTTTAATTTTGTCCTAGAGATCCTGACAGGCCACTTGAGAATTGCACTTACTCTCTTGGAAGACACTGTTCCTAGTGGTGATGACATCTGCTAGGAGCATGTCTGAGTTGCAGACCCTCCTTTTCTTGTTTTCTATAAGGATAGGGTTGTAGTGGGTACTAGTCCTAGTTTTCTTTCTACAGTTGTGTCTGAAAGAATATTAAATCAGACTGTAGACCTTCCTGTTTACTTTTCGTCCCTCACAGACAGTGAGGAACATTGTTTACAAATGTGGGTGCCCGTAGGATGCTGTTTTGGTACTTGGATAGTACAAAGGATTGTAGAAAATCGTATCCACTGTTTATTGCCTTTGCCTCTGGGATTGTGGGATCCCTGATTTCTAACCAGGGCCTGTCCAAATGGCTGGCCAATTGTATTATGTTCTATTACCAGAAGCTTCCTGGTCCTGTCGTGCAGCTCATTCCACCTGTGGGGTGGCTACCATAGTGGCTTGGTTTCAGAATGTGCCCGCTGCTGACATTTGTGCTGCTTCCCCTTGGAGTACTTGTTCATACATTCACTAAACACTACAGTCTGAACTTTGTCTCTCTTAGACGTGCTAGCTTTGGCCTCAGTGTTCTGCAAGGCCTCCTTACGCAGAATCATTAGGTCCTGCCATCCTCCCTTGGTGCTTGGTACTGCTTAGGAATCATTCCATGATATGGCTCAGTGGAAAGAAATATCCTTGAAGAAGATGGAATAGTTGCCTGCTGTAACAGTAGATCTTTGAGAGAATCTCCTCCATTGAGCCAATGCTCTCCCTCCTGTCCCCTCCCCATGTCAGGTGACTATCCTGCCTGCTCTCACAAGCAGGTTCTCCTCTGATATTTCCTGTGGTATCTGTGTTCAGTTTTCCGTGTCCTGTGTGACTGGTTTGGTCCTGGTTAGCTTGCTCCCTGCTGACCTGATGATCCTCCGAGCTTGTCTCTGGCAGGGAACTGAGGCATGCTGGGGAAGCCAGTGTTATATAGGCACTGATGAGGTGCATTTGACATGGGTGGTCACAGCCTGCAAAAAAACTTTCCGGTGGCCCTAATAGCGACAGCACACAGTTCTGTGACATGACTCGGTGGAGCAGAGTCTTTCAAAGATCTACTGTTACGGTAGGTAACTATTCTTTCTGCTTGCATTCAACAGCTCACACATCTGTGTATACGCCCCCATCTGTCCCCTTCAGTATCACTTGCCCTTTCAGCCTTTTATTCTGTAGCCTAATATGAATCTCCTCCCTTGACCTGCTCCAAAACATCTCCCCCGCAGTGCAGCCCAATATTACATTTGTTCTTATGACTTCGGCAGCACATTGCTTGGCCGGCTTCTGCTGACAGTCCATAAATACATCTAGGTCCTTTTCCATGGTTGTGCTGTCCTCTGTTGTACCACGCAGGGTGCCTGTGTGGGCAGGAATATGTGGTTCACTTACCACCTGCCAGCTGTGTGAAGTCTGCTGTTTACACGGGGGCAGTAGGCTCCCTACCGTTGCCACAGGGATATACCCTGTGTACCAGGGATATAACCTGTTCAGGCAATTTACGCTGTCATGTGGATGACAAGGGATTTAATTCCTTTGTTTCCCCCATAATCCAGCCTCCTTCTGTTGGCGTGGGCTGTACCTGATGGCCTAAGCAATGCAGGGTAACCTCTGTAGAAGGGAGCAAGCTCCCTGACCCACCTGCAGGAGTTGTGGTGTGCCAGAACCCACTGCTGGCCCTCCCCAGCTGAGGCATGCTGCCCTCTGATAGGTGCCTGCAACCCAGGCTGCCTCCTGATGTGCTGACCCGAGTCTGGACCCAAACCCAGTTCACCTGCATGGTGGTGCCAGTGTTGGAATTACAGTTCCCGAGCTTTGGGAGCTTGGAGGGGGGGTGGACGTAGTAAAGGCCCTGTCTTTAAATTGAGCCCCCTTTCCTATTAAAAGTCAGTGGCAGTGATGCATAAGCTGTGGGGCGTCACTTCAGAGCCAGGGGAGCCGATCCCTGGCAACCCCCCCCCCAATATTTCCAGCACTGGGCTGTGGGGGCAGCCTGATGGCACTGCATTCCTGAAGATACAAACTAGCAGGTTTGTAACAGGCCGTGTCCAAAACGGGAGGAAAACTGGAAAATGTGTTGGCTGTCCGAGAAGATGATGCTGCATCCACGCTCTCCTTCATGCAGTTTCAGAGTATAGACCTCCATTCCTGCCAGAAGGAGTATGTCCAGGTGATGCAGGAAGGGTCAGACCAACAGTACGTGAAAAAAAGCTACATCGCTTCAGAGGTGATGGGATCCAAGCTTGTGGTGGAACCCAGCTACTCTAATGGAGAAAAAATAGAAAGTAAAAATAAACCTCACCTGCATCTCCAACTTCATAACTCCTGTGCTTTAACCACTAGGCTACACTTCTGCCTTATGTAATGGGTTGCACTAGTGGTGGTGGAGCAGCAGCCGCCCACTGGATTGTTAGATGGACTAGTTTTTTTCTGCATGTGAGCAGTAGCAGTATTTTTGTATGACTGAAGATTTTAGCAAGGGGATGGGTGTACATGACTTTCTCGAACACTTGTGCCCTCTGGTGGTCAGAGAAAGGTATAACCATGGTCAGTACAAAAGGACTGTTAAAGTACTATTAAAAATAGGAAGAAATACTTTTGAGCCTATGTCACATGTTTTAGGGGTATAACAACCTAAGTGCAGAAAAGCTATCTACAGACTTGGGGTGAAGCCAGTAATTTGTGTGAAAACAAAAGAAAGCAAGCAAAAGTAAGATTAATCCCCCCCCCCACCCCGAATTTTGGCAGCGTAAAAGCACACTGAGCTGAGGCTCCTTTCTAGGTGTATCCTGAACCATAGGGAGGCCAAGTGACTTACTCAAAGACGCACAGTATGCAAGTGGAAGTTCTGGGGTTTCAGCCTGCGTTCACTGATCTGTGCACTAACCTCTGGGCTGTACTCCTCCCCAAATGTATATGGTTATGTGTGTGGTTTCATGTTGCTAGTCATTTACACATCTCCAAGTTGCATGTAATTAAAGGATGGAGACTTGCTGTTGACTGGCATCACTTCAGCATGACTACGACTGTACCCATGTCACATAAATCATAGATAACTATAATTGTTCCCATTTTTATGAAAATGTGATGCTTTTTGGCATTTTTCATGCCATCGTCACATCATCTTTTCATGAAGATGCCAGTATTTGTTATATGTCTTTGGCAAGTTTAGGATCTTGTGCCTCACGTCTTCTGCTGTGCTTGGCCCCTGTAAGCCTGAGTGTGGCATTCTGGGATTTTTATGCAAACACTGCTGCACTCCAAGGTGGCTTGCAGTTTGCTGCTATTGGGCCTCCTGAGGAAGCTCCTGTACAAATGAAGCGACAGTTTGGCTAGGGACCTCGCCTGCTGTTAATGCCACATGCAGCATTACAAGTATGTTCCGATTTCATTTTTTTTACTCCCCTCCACCAGGATTTGTGTTTGTGCTCATCAGTGGAAATGCAGTGTTTGCACTTTGCTTCTTGCACCCTTACAATAAAGTGGCAAACTGAAATGAAGTTCCTTTAGTTCCTATCGGACTTGTTTTCAGTGGCGGCTTAGTTGCCACTATAGCCTTGATTCCTGGTATCTATGGAGCGTACTATTTTTGTACCCACCACGGGGCCACCCCTGAAAAATGTTTGTTTTTTTTTTTTAAACATTGGAATCTCTGCTGATTTGCTTTTATTAAAAAAAAAAAAAAAATGTCAACAAAAGGAAGTTTGGTTTTCACAAAATAGATCCATGGCTTTTACTGTGAGGTCTATGATTTCTGTGATTTTTGACCATGACAATATCGCCCACGAGTATAACAGTTTTACCTCATTGGTCAACTGGTTGACAAAATAAACTAAACCAGCAGTACCATAATGTTCTTCAGAATTATAAGTGGGCCATGAAAGTCCTGTTACCTAACTGATCGAAACATGTAAAATGACCGTTGGTTATTTTCTGACAGCTGCACACTTCACTTAAAGTACATATTTTTTAATAAATAAAAGCCCTTTTTATAAGTGGGGGAAAAAACACCCCAGGGTGTGTGGTCATCAAGGAATAATGTACTTCTTGGGTGGTTGCTGCATTCTGCTATGCCTGTGCCCAACAAACACCTGAGGCGTGCATTATGACCCTATACCTGTGTACACCCTGTCATGTATTATCCCATACATTTACCATGACACAAGCACAGTGCCAATCATGAACCTTATAAAAGAAACAATAAGGCATGACTGGGCATTGATGGTACTAGGTCTCCCCCATGGTCAGGGGCGTAGTGAGGCACGAGGCGAAGCTGAGTGCCTTCAGCCTCCTGACCATAGTACCACCAATGCCCCCGGAGTGCCTTATTGCTTATATAGAAAATGAGCCTATAGGCATCTTTTAAAAAACAAACGTACTAAAGTTTTCAAAGCCACAAAAAATACAATAAAATGTTGCTAAATAATGTAAAATAGTCCCTCCGCAGATGTTTTTTACCTGTCTGCCATCTGTCTTTTTTCACATTCAGTGCAATGTGTGATTGTTTACCATGAAATAGACTAATTCAAAGCTCTGCATTATTCCAGTAGTAGAATGCACCACACACACACAGAATAGTAACACGGAATACATGAATTCAAAGAGAGTTCCACTGGCACACACACACACCACATACCTGAAGTAGAGCCAGAACCTCAGTTTTATCTGTTGCCAGGTAAGGAGCAGGGAGTTCTCTGGCAAACTGGTGAGGATAGGAGGGGGATTGTCATAGTCATCAAAGAAACACCAGCAGTGGAAACTCTGAATTGTACTTGCTTTTTTCAATTTGTGTATATGTTGTAAGGAGGGTCTCTTGGGTGAAAATAACATTAAATTATTTACTTTGTTTAATTTAATGGACTTTTAGTTTTAGGGCCTAGTTAAAGTTTTTTTATATATGAGTAAAGGTTGCAGCCATGTTTGCGATGGAAATAAGTAATTGGCTTATGAATTCTGTGAGTTGCCCTGGTTGGCAGGGACTTGTTTTTAGCCATTCATGGTGCACTCTTACTGCCATGGCTAGAACCAAGTCTCAGCCAGTCAGGACACAGGGATTTCCTTGACCATTTTGTATATTCAGGTAACTGTTTTTTCTTCTTTTTTTTTTGGTTAATGCAGTTAAAGCTGCCCAGGCTTCCACCACCACCCCTTACAGAAGTCCCACCCCAGTCCTGTCTATAACCAGTGGTTCTCAAGAACGGAAGGCTTCTGGGATTGGCCTCTGGAGGCTCTGCTGGGGGGCGGAAGCAGGCAGACAGAAAGAATTACAGGCAGGGTGTGGGTTGCCTGAGATGGGCAGAGGGGTATGGATGCCTGGGATCTATTTGGGTGGGAGAAGGTGAACTTGAGTTAAATGAAGAAAGCCTTGGCCAGGCTGTAACAAAAAAATAAATAAATACATGATTGGGGGATAAACAGAATGAAAAATAACATGGGTGTCTGAGAGCAAGGAACTGAATATGAGCCTTTCATATCAGTTGGTGAATAATGTCTAAAGTGAAGTTTTCTGCTTACTCATTCCAGGTGCTAGAGGATGTTTTCCAGAAACTTGATGAAGATGGGATGATGAACGTTAGTGATTTCTTCTATGGGGTGTTTAGAAATGGGAAACCACCAACTCCATCCTCCTCCACTCCCTATAGACAGCTGAAGAGACACCTTTCCACCCAGGTAAGAGCTCTTCTCATCCGGGTCCTTTCACATCATTATTACAGGAGACAGATCGTAACCATTGCTCTCAAGCAACGTGTAAATGCACTCAGTGTCATCAGCAATTTGTGTAAAATGTCCTTTTCCTTCCCATTAACTAGAACCTATAGTAACTCGAGATACCACTAGGGAGGTAGGGGAATTTCAGCTTGACAGAATACAGTAAATAAAATAAATACTGAGGCTAATTTGGACTATTGGAACCTTTTTACATAGTAATTTTGAGGTCTGGATGGAATCAAGTTACTTCATGTTTATTTATATTTTTATTTATTTATTGAATTTTGTTAACCGGGTGGGCTCGTGGAGACAGACGTCCCTTTTTCAGGAGCGACCTGGAGTTAGTTGTTACTTTAAACATAGAAACCAATACACTATTACAAGGAAGACAGTGTTCAAGATACAACAGGGATAAACAAGAGGGTGGTTCCCTTCATAAGCAGGGAGACACAAGTTTGCTGTGCAGACTTGTACTCATTTAAATGGGTTCCCCACCATAGAAACTGGCTGATTGGTAATAAAATATTATTAAAGAGAGAAAATTCCCTCTTCTGTTAATTACAGTTTACCCACATGTTAAATGTAGTGCCTCGCATTCTGACAGTAGTTTTAACAGTTCTATAGAATTGCATTTTAAGAGGCAATTAAGAATTGGGGAGTACAGTAATTCTAATCTCTGCATGTATGTTTTGAATTAGATTTTGGGCTATATGGCTGTTTCTGCTTTGGCTTGGCTACAGTTTATCCACACAAAATGGCACCCAAGATTTCAGTAAGGGTATACACGTCAGTCAAGATACAGAAACATAAAATCTGATGGCAGAAAGAGCTCCTTGGCCCATCAAGTCTGCCCACAGTTGCTACTACTCCCCCCCCCCCCGTCCCCAAGCCTAATGCCCCAGTGGGTTATTCTGCTGCAGTCCTTTCCACAACAAACTGCCACCTGGCTGACCACATCTGGGGAATGCACTGGGAGAGGAGGATGTATACACAATGTGTTAGGCTTGCCAGCACCAGCCTCCTGTCTTACTTAGGAGAACAAAAAGAAAAAAGAATTAATAACCACCCAAGTACACACCCCTGGACATAGTCTTGGGCTCCTCCTGCCCCCACTGCTGGCTATAACATTTTTGGGGGGAGTGCCTGCCAAAGATTTGACTGGGGTGCCACACCATTGGGTACTGCAGCAAGAAGCTGGAAGAGCACTGTCCTAGGATTGGGGGGGGGGCTGCCCAGATAGGCAGTGACCAGAGGAGATCTTGGATGAGTAAGGAAAATGAGCTTGAGAAATAAAGGTTAAAAATCTTTAAAGCTGAGTGACCAAATGGAGAGGTGCAGCACATGCAGCTGACCTGAGTTTGACTGAAAACTCTGTTCTAGGTACCTAGTTCTAGTTCAATATTCAAACTTGAGCTGTGTTTCACTGAGCATGCTCAGTCTTCAAGCTTGACTTCTACTACCCAACCATGTGGTCCTCTGGCTCTGCCCCCACTATACTCAAATCGTTTTGTTTGTTGAAAGGAACAGGTCTCCTCCTTCATAGTTCTTGCCAGTGAATTAGTCTCTGATCAATTAGTGTCCTATCTCGGAAAATATAATATCCAGTGTAAACAGCAGCATGGCATCCGAAGATATCACAGTACTAGCACTGCATTAATTGAGCTCTCAACCTTCTTGTATGAAGCTCTTGATAACTGGCATCTTGTGGGCACCATCTTTGTTGAGAACACAAAGGAATTCGGCTTGGTCAACCAGTCCCACCTGCTGTGGAAACTCCACTCACTTGGCACCTCTCTACAGATACAGTGGCCTGGTTCACAAGCTACTTAGATGCAGGACTCAACAAGTTAAAATTAGTGGTGTACTGTCTGACTCCAAAAATGTATCAGTCGGAGTACCACAGGATTCCATTCTAGGCAAGGGTGTAGCCAGGCATTTCAGATTTGTACACCAACCTGCCACACTGCTACCCAGCTCCTCTTGACTACAGTCCCAGGTTCCTGGCTCTGATCAGATGATTCCCACACCAGACCTGCTGTCTGTCTGCACTGCTAGTGTGGTGCTCACTTCGTGCTGGTAAACACCACTGGCTGCACCACAAGTCCAAGATTATGGCAGACATTTTTTCTTTCTGACCCGCGGTAGGCAGATTCACTCCACTTGCCCTCCACATGAAGTCTTCATTCTTTTAGCTGACTCTGAGTCTGTTCTTCAGTCTGCTGCTCCTCAGTTCTTCTACTGCTTCTTTCACTCCCAGTACAACTGAACTAATAGTATGGCTTCTAACTTTGCTAGGGCATTTAAATGCGCACCCAGACTTGCCCCCCACCAGATGCCACAGCCAATCACTATGCATCTGGACCTGAGACCTTCAGCTTCAAAATCCATGGTCCACTCTGCCCCCCAAACAAAGCTGAAACCAAACAAAAGAATTTAAATGTAATGGACGAGAGGGAATTGCAGTGCTGGCCAGCTTGTTTGCTACCCCCTGCTACTAAACTTGGTATGCCATGGCTTACTTGGAGTATCAGTAGCTACGCCTATGATTCTAGGTCCCCTACTTTTCAGTCTATTTATCAACAACTTGACGGAAGCTTGCACTGTGTCCAGGGTTCTACTGCATGCTGATGATGCCATTATCTTCTCAAGTAGCTCCAGCCAGGTAACCCTCACCAGGAAACTGCAGAATAGCTTTTGGTCTCTTGAGGCTTGGTTTAAAGGTAACAAACTAGTCTTGAACTGCAAAAAGACCAAGTCAGTGCTATTTGCAGGGCTACAAAACAGGAGGAAGGCAGACCCCTATCTATCATAACTGAAGATGGGGCTTCTCTTGAACAGGTCAGCAGCTTTAAATACTTAAGAGTCACCTTCGACGAAACGCTCTCCTTTGTGCCCCACGTGGATAATTTAGTTAACTCTGTTAATAAAAAGCTAGGTGTATTGTTTAGGTGAAAGCATAACCTGACCCAGGAGACTAAACGTATAGCAGTCACCAATTCAGTCCTACCCTCAGTTGACAATGGTATTACAGTTTAGTGTGCTGCCTCCAACTCTGTTCTTAAGAGGTTAAAACTAGTTCTAAACTAGGCCTGTCGTTTTGTCCTAGGTGCCGACAAGTACACTTGCACCCTCTACTCCAGATCCAATTGCTCCCTCTGCAAGACGGGGTAAAATTCCATACATGCCTCCTCGGCAAGAAAGCTCTTTTGGGTCTCACATCCCAGCAATACGTAACCTTTTGCATCCTGCCATAAACCAATATTCTACCAGAAATTTGTCCACAAATCCCTTTGTTATACCATTTCATAAAACTTCCCCAGCCATGTGTTTTTTTTTTTTTTTTGCTGTCTGGGCCTCAAGGTGGTACAGTGAGCTACCTGAATTCCTTGCTAGCCTCACTAAACTAGGCCAGTTCAGGGCTGCTCTGAGGAACACTGTCTCATCCCATGCCCCCTGCATGTGCCACTGATCCTTACCCACTTGCTCTGATCAGCCCCATCTTATGACAGTGCTCCTTGAGCTGCTGTCTTCTCTGTGCTTTCCTCTCTGGCACCTTGTCACCCTTTCTCCTTCAACGGTGCTTGTACTGAGAGCATTGACGACTGCTAACACAATTGCAGTTCGGCTCTATTTACTTGTCTTTGTAGTTGCTTAGGTTTGTGCACTCATGTTTGATGTGGAACCTTTGTAAATGAGTTATGTGGGCTCAAAGATGTATTCAAATTTGTTATAAATTAAAAAAAAAAAGATTAGTATATTGGTAAAATTTTCAGACTTCTCAGCTGCTTTTTTCAAAGTTTACCTTCAGCTTTCAATTAATTGCTGTCACGTCACTATTGGCTTCCTGCTTCATTGTCAAAAATCACCATGGAACAGAAGAGGAAGCCGGGTTTTTAAGAGGTGAGTATTGTTGGCACACACTGTCTATGACTGGACATAATGCCTTTGTGTATTGCTTGGGCATTGCCTACGATGTGGACCTTTCCTCCTGGTACAAGGCCATGCACCCACAGGTACTCAACAAGCTCTGGCTGTGGGTGCTTGGGAACAGGCCAACTAGGGTGCTCGTGGGCAGACCAACCAGGACTTCTGCACTGCTGCGGAGAGGATCCTTGAGGATGTTCCGGTGGTGGGCCTTTTGACTGTGGAGGAGTATGCACTAGATCTTCTGACTCCTTACAAAGATGAAAGGTTTCACAGTTTTCTTCCATCTGTCTGCTCATTCAAAAGTGAGTCTCCATCTCAACTCTGAAGGCACAAGAGTCATGCTATCACTGTCTGTCAAGGGACTACTCACCAGAAGGCACTTATGGTCTTTCGCTCTCTAAGGCTGTAGAACATGTTGTGGAACTAATTGATCTGCCCACAGATCTCCCATCCAGGCAGCCAAAAGTATCCATGCTGGTCAAGCTGACTGTCCACCCCATTAAGGATGAGTCCATCAAGGGAAGACGATTACTTGCTCTCTCATGCTCTGGTGCTGTCCCCAGTCAGCCCCAAGCAGGGTGGATCAGGGTCAGCTGAGCTCCCAGTCAGTTGTCTGCCAGTTCAGTCACCACTGTTTGCCCCCGACCAGGCACAGCCTGCTGTTCAGCCAGTGCTGAAGGACCCTCTGATGCACCAGGACCCAGAGGCTCCTGCACCAGGTTGACGCCCTAGTTGACACTCGAGATTGTGATCACACTCTCGATCCCATTTTCAGCACTGATGCTGATGCCGTCATCAATGATGTTGAGTCCATTGCAGATGGGAGAGGGCAAATTAGCAGCAGAGACCATACAGAGCAGTTGCCCAGGGTTGAGGTCAACCGACTATGCCAGTGGATCCAAACCAGTCTTGGCGCTCTCTCCTAGTACCATCTCCTGTTGTGTGCCCTGTGGCCCCCACTTCCAGCTTTCCTGACCGTGCCACAGCCAGCAGAGCGTGCCCCTAACCAGAGTCCAGACTTCATTGCTTATTGGTGGTGGTTACCCTGATGGAGAGGGTCATGTATGCCCCATGTTAGTGGTCGATGCTCCTCTATCTGGAGTCTAATTTGGATGCATTTTCCATCTTTTTGACTCTGTCACCTGGATGGTAGCTAGCTGATGGGCCACTTTCTGGGAACCAGTTCTCCTTGGTTACATAATGGAATATATGTCTATGGCACTTGATGCTTCTTTGCTGTAGGTTAAGAAGGAGGAGATATACCCACTGTACTGTAGGAATCTTTGGTAGAGGACTCCTCACTGAGGGTGTCTTCCCCATCACCTGTGCCATTCTTGTTCCAGCATTCAGCATCTAGCAGCACCCAGCCTCCTGCCAGGCCCCACTGTGTCATATGCATTGCAATTGTAAGGTCCTCCTGGGTGAACTGTCTGGCTTCTTGAAACAACCAAGAGCAAGAAGTGACAGATGAGGATCCCAGTCAGGGACAGATTCTTCTACTTTCTGCTACAGTGGTCCACTGTCACTTTGGACGAGTGGGTTCTGGAGTTAATGGTATCTTGGCTGTCTCTTGAATTCAAGACTTTACACCCGTGTTGGTCCCAGGCATCAATTGAGGACATAGAAACATAGAAGTTAACGATGGATAAGGACCATGTGGCCCACCCAGTCTGCCTATTTCGCCTACCTAGTACAAACCACAGATCCTAGTTGATCTGCAGCTCACCCTTTCTTTCCTGTCCCTAGGGTACCCTTATGTCTATCCCATGCATTCTTGAATTCCCTGTTTCTGCCCCTGCCAGCTCCTTCGGGAGGCCGTTCCAAGCATCCACCACTCTTGCAGTGAAAAAGTACTTCCTCATGTTACACTTGAACCTCCCCCAAATGTAATTTTGTGCCCCCTTGTTCTTGCACATCTAATTTTTCGAAAGGTGCTACCCTTCTTGTACCCTGTTTATACCCCTGAGGTACTTGAACATTTCTATCATGTCCCCTCTCTCTTCTCCTCCAGGGAATACATATTGAGTTCCCCTAGCCTCTCCTCATACGGCTTTTTATGCAGACCTTGCACCATCTTTGTAGCCCTCCTCTGGACTGCCTCCAGTCTGTCTGTGTCCTTCCAGAGATGTAGTCTTCAGAACTGGACATGGTACTCCAGCTGAGGTCTCACCAGTGATCTGTACAGTGGCATAACCACCTTGTTCTTTCTGCTGGTGATACCTACCCCTGTGCACCCCCGCATCCCACTGACTTTCCCCACAGTCTTCTCACATTGTTTGGTTGCCTTTAGCTTGTCCAATATGAGTACCCCCTGGTTTTTTTCCTGCTTGGTGGCTACCAGTACCCCCCCCATCTTGTACACCTCCCTTGGATTTGTCCTCCCCAAGTGCATGACTTTGCACTTTTTTGCATTGAATCTTAACTGCCACACTTCTGACCTCTCCTCCAATCTGCATAGGTCTTTTCTCATTTTTTTCTATCCCCTCTGGAGTGTCAACCCTGTTGCAGATCTTAGTCATCTGCAAAAAGATGTACTTTCCCCTTCAGCCCCTCTGCAATGTCACTTGTGAAGACATTGAAGAGGATTAGTCCTAGGACTGATCCCTGTGGCACCCCACTGGTCACCTCCCTCTCGTCTGATTGAACACCATTCACTAGCACCCTCTGTGTGTGTTGTTTTTTTTTTTAAACCAAGAGAGAGAGACTCTAAGTTGAAAGCTTGTTTACAGGTGCAACCTTGGGAGCACAAGGAAGTTAAATGACTTGCTCGGGGTCACACAGTATGCAAATGGAGCTGTGGGATTCAAACGCAGGTTTGCAGCTCAGAGCCTTAAACCACTGCAATACACTGCCTCCCCAACCAGTGTCCTGCTCCTCAACCAGTTTCTGACCTGGTTTACCACCTTGAGGCCCACCCTCATGCTGCCTAACTTGTTTGCCAACATTCTATGTGGAATAGTATCAAAGGCTTTGCTGAAATTTAAGTAGGCCACATCTACCGCCTTCCCTGATCTATCTCCTTTATCCTGACAATCCCATCCCTGGTCTTCTTCCTCTCGCTGATGTATCTGAAGAAGGTCTTGCTTTCACTGTAGTCTCTCCCTGTACTAGGGAGCGAGGTTATCAGCTTCTTGAGGGGCATGTGATAAGCCTGTTTCTGACATATGAGCCCAGCAGGGGTTTATATCCCGAAACTTTATTTATTTATTTATTTTACTTTCTATTTTGTAGTAGTAAGTTTATTTATTCAATGACCAGTCCCAAACGCTCTGGGTGCCTTACAGTACTACAGAATAAGAAACCACACAGATGTGTAATCATAGTAAATAACAGCCAAATACAGTAATATAATAAAATACTGTACTGAACTCATTGTCGTCAAACTCACTAATATGAATAGGCCAAGGTAAAAAGATATTTCCTCCCCCTTTTAAATGCCTTCGCAGAGGTGAGATTCTCTGAGATTCTGAGGCAACTGTTTCCACAGCATAGACGCTGCTACCGCAACTGCCCATTCCCCAGAAAGATTTATATGGGACCAAGGGATCCTCAGGAGGCCTATCTTAGAAGACCGGAGAGGGTGGTCAGGAGAATAAGGATAAAGGAGCTCTCTTACCCCAGTTTCTCCTCTCTGGCTGCCAGGTCCTCCTTCCATTTGCCCAATCCCTTGTGCCCACCTTAGAAGTCCTCCTGTGGTCCAACCCCTCACCATCCTGTGCTCAACAACCTCTCTGTAACCCTGACCAAAACCCACAGTTTATCCTGTGTGGCTGGGATCCCTCAGTTCCCCAAGCCAGGAGGAAGGTACGTTGCTTGATTGTTGAGGTCCGGGAGGAGGAACTGGTGAGGTGCAGGAGGAGTGGGAAGTGCCTTACTGTGTCATGGGGGCTAAGTGACTTCACCTGTTTGGGGGCGGCTGGGATGTTTTTCACAGAATCTTGAAAGCAGAAAAGGACCATACTGGCCCTTCGAGTCTGCCCCTATATCCCTCCCTTTTCCCCCCTCCTCTTTTACTGGCTCCTAATACCCAGATCCCTCTCCTGCTTGGTTTCCTTGATTCCCCAAAAAAAAAACAATGGGTGTATGCTGCTCAAATGTTCTTCCGCCGCAGGTATCCTGCACACTTTTTTTGCAGTGAATTTTAGTTGTCAGGTTTCTGACCACTCTCCAGTTTCTCCAGGTCATGCCTCATGCCCTCTACTTCCCCTTGGGTGTCCACCCTATTGCAGATTTTAGTATTGTCCACGAACAGGCACACCCTACCCTCTAGTCCTTCCATTAGGTCACTGATGTAAATGTTAAAAAGTAGGGGTCCCAGTACTGACCCTTGAGGCACCCCACTCATCACTCACTTTACCCTGAAATGTACCCCATTTACTACCACTGTTTGGTTTCTTCCCGTCAACCAGTTTTCCACCTGCCTAGTTACCTTCTGACCCACCCCTAAGCTCTTCAGCTTATTTACTAGCCTTCTGTGCGGGATGGTGTTAAAGGCATTACTAAAGTCTAGATAGGCCACGTTCACCGCCTCTCCTTGGTCCACTACCTGCGTCACCCAATCGAAAAACTCTTATCAGGTTGGGCTGGCATGACTTCCCATTCGTGAAGCCATGCTGCCTTTCGTACTGCATACCTCTGGTCTCCAGGTAGTTTACTACCCTTTCTTTTATTAGTGTCTCCATTATCTTTCCCACCACTGAGGTGAGACTGACAGGATGGTAGTTTTCAGCTGCCTCCTTGCCCCCCTGCAGTGCAACTACCTCTGCCCTCCTCCAGTCTCCAGGCACCCACCCTGTCTCCATGGACAAGTTAAACAGTCTTGTCAAAGGTGCTGCCAGCTCCTCCCTCAGCTCGTGGAGTACCCTTGGGTGCAAGCCGTCTGGCCCCACTACCACGTCCACCTTTAACCTGCCCAATTCCTTACTCTATCAATTGTGAGCATTGGAAAATTCACTCCCCTATCTTCCCCTCCCTTCCCCTTCAGCTTTGGTCCTCCACCCTCACCCGCTTTCATGAAGACTGAACAGAAGTAGCTATTTAATACCTCCGCCTTTTCGAAGTCCCCTTCCAGTTTTATTCCTCCTTCCCCTCTCAATCGCATGATTCCCTGCCTTGCCTTCTTTCTCCTATATACCTAAAAAGGTTTTATCTCCCCTGCTGGCCTGCTTTGCTATTTTCTCCTCAGTGACTGCTTTAGCCCTCCTTATTTTCTTCCCTGCCTCCCTCCTCTTCTCTCTATATGCCTCCCTATCCTCTTCCCTTTATGTCATCTTATACCTCCTGAATACCCTTTTCCTCTCCCTGACTGCCCCTGCCACCTCCCTTGTGAACCATAGAGGTCTCCTCCTTCTTCTTCTGTTCTTCCTAATCTTCTTGACACAGATTTCTGTGGCTTTCAGCGCCCTTCCCTTAATAGCTGTCCGCAGCTCCTCCACATCCTTTATATTCTCCATCCCTGACATTTCTTCCCCCAATATCCTCTTCATTCTGTTAAAGTCTGCTTCCTTGAAGTCCATTACCCTAGTTTTTGTCCTGTTTACGTCCCTCCCCATTTTCACCCTGAACCTTACAGCTCTGTGGTCACTCATGCCTAATCCTTCCCCAACCGCCGCCACCTCCACGCTTTCCTCATTTGTGAGGGATAAGTTCAACAGGTTATCTCCCCTAGTGGGTTCCCTTACCAGTTGTTGCTGGACTACCACTTGTTGTGCCTCTGAGATCCCCCCCTGCTCCTAGCTGATACTGCTACTGGGATCTCCCAGTCAGTGTCAGGGAGGTTTAGATTCCCTACTAGCAGGAGCTCCCCTTCTGTGCCATCTTTGTCACTGACTGAATAAGCTGTATATCCCCTTCCTCCCCCTGTGTAGGAGGTCTGTAAACCACCCTTGGCCTCAATGATTCCCCAGTCCTTTTGTCTAAAGTGACCCACGTTATCTGTCTCCCCTTCCTCTTCCTGTCCCTCCGTGCCCCCAGTTTCTTCTTTGACGTATAAATGCTACCCCTCTTCCCCGCCCTGTCCTTCCTAAACAGTCAGTAACCAGGTATGACTGTCTTCCAGGCATAATGCTCTGTCCACCAAGTCTCACTCACTGCTACTATGTCGAGACCCTCTTCCACCATAATGGGCTCTAATTCCATTAGTTTATTCCCTAAGCTCCTGGCATTTGCTACTAATCCCTTCCACTATGAAGCCCCCTCTTCCCTATTCTCCCCTTCTGACCTTTTCCTGCTGTTGCATGTTGCCTGTGTTTCATCTTTGTCTTGGGGGAGGAAGGCTGATAGCCTCCCAACTCTTCTACCTGTTTGATCTTTTCTTTAACCCCCTCCCCCCCGGGGAATCACTTAAATTGAACTTCCTTACTATAAAGTCCTCCAGGTTGCCCTTTAGTACAGATGTCCCTTCTAAGCTCAGGTGCAGCCTGTCTGGGGAATACAGTCCCTCTTCCTCCCATGTTGATCCCCAGTCACCTGTCAATCCAAACCCCATCTGCCTGTACCATCCTTTCAGCCACTGATTGAATTCCTCAATCTTTTCCCTCCTTGGTGTGCTTGCTCTTGTCACAGGCAACACCTCCAAGAAGGAAATAGAAGGGAAAACTGTCCCACTGCAGAACCTAGCAAGCTCCTTGAACCTTGCCTGCACCTCTTATAGACAGTTCCCCTCCAGATAATTGATGCCAAGGTGAAACACCAAGTGATTCCGCCCATCCTGATGCTTTCCCCAAGATGGTGTATTATGCCTCACCTCTAGCGTTGTCATTCCTGGCGTACACTGATCCGGGACTGCGCTGTTTCTGGCTCCCTTCTGATTCCCTTTATAATTGAGTTTTTTCCCTCCCTTATTCCTACCCAGGGCGTGATCCTGAATGACCCAGCTGAATGCCTGTCAGGGCCTTTGGAAGATCAGGTAGACCCTGTCCTGCTTTTGGAACTCACCTGCTCTCTGGGTGTGCAATGCATCTGCATCACTCTTCAGGTGAGTGGGTGTATGCTGACATAAGGCCATTCCCGAAGGATCACTTACTCCTTACCACACAACACGCCTTCCCCCTGGGCCACCAGTGGGCAGTCCTGCACCAGAAAGAGATGCTGTCCTGCCCTCTTAGGCAGGAGGCTGCAGAGATGGATGCCTGAACCCCGCTTCACCAGTTGGCACCAGATGTCCTGGGATCAGGGCCCAAACCTTTGTCATGTGGATGGCAAGCGGTAGTGCTGCTGTGCTAGCTGACTGGGTCCCGCTACTGTCTGGTACCCAGATATAGGGAGGGCTTGCACCCCGTCTTGTGCCTGCGAATCCTGAACAGGTTTATTTGCAGTTATAAGTTTTGCATGGTAATGTTATACCAGATAATTACAACTCTGGAGCCAGGGACCTGGTTGTGTTCCCTGGACCTCCAGGATGCATACCCATCCATCTGTCACACAGATGGTTCCTCTGCTTTTAGGTGGGCAGAATTGTGTCAGTTCAGAGCTATGATGTTCAGCTTGTTAACAGCAGCCATGGTGTTCACCAAGGGCCTGTTGATCCTAGCAGCCTTTTTTCAGGTGCATAGCCATCCAGGTTCATCACATGGAGCTGGTTGTGGGATGTGGAGAAGCCGTGGACCTGGACCTACTGATGTTGTAGTAACCTAGCCTGATAGTCATCCTGGCTGTGTCTGAATGTGCCCTGAAGTAGGTGATTCTGTTCATTGGAGTGCAGCCAGAAATCCCTCCAAATTGGAGGTAGTCTGCCTCCAAACAGAGCAGATGACTTGTCCTCCTTTGCGCGATCATTTTGAGTTAGGCAATTATATCTGGCTTGGAATTTCCTCTGTCTTCTGGACTTTTTGGCCTCTGCCACAGCCATAGTATGTCAGGCCTGCTAGCGCCTGCAACCATCCATTTAGAATGGGGACACCACTGGTACAAACTGTACACAGCCGTGAACCAAACAGTCCAGGTGATCCAGCTGATACTGGATGCCATCCACCAGTGGCTGTCCCCCAGTAAACTTCTTGGAGGGCATCCTGTTCATATGGATGGAGCCCTCCATCACTGTGATTATGGATGATCAGTAGTGGGTTGAGGTGCACATTTGCTGGATCACAGAGCGGATGGGTTCTGGTTGCTGAGAAAGACTCTGCTGCACATCAGTCTCCTGGAACTCTTCCTGGTTTGTCTAGCACTGGTGGAGTTCACACTGCTAGTCAACATGACCACCATGTTCTGCCTGACAAAACAGGGCAGCATGCACTTTATTCCTCTGTGAGGAGGCATCGTGGGCAAGGTCTTTGGCTTGCTCCATGCACACAGACTTGGTGATGGTCCATGTCACCCAAGTAAAGAATCAACTGGGGGATGCTCTGTCATGTGGGAGAGGTGTCCCACGAGTGGTCTCAACACCCATGGATGGTGTCAAAGGGATTCACAGAACTGGGAACCTCATCAGTGGATCTGTTAACCGTGGGAAAACAGGAAGCCAAGATCGTTCTGTGCCTCGCCCCCCACAAGCCATCCTGTAAGCCTTCCTTGCCTCTGGTCCACAAGGTGGTCCTCAGGATGTGGCGGGACACTGTGTCCCTGATTCTGATCACACCGGACTAATGTCGCCAGTTCTGGTAGCATGATCTCATCTGTCTCTGTAGCAGACCAGCATGGCTGCTTCCACTCCTGCCAGACCTGCTGACGAGGTCCAGGAGTATGATCATGCCTTTTGATCTGCAGCACAAGCACCTAACCGCCTGGTTCCTGAGCAACTACAGTTCTAGGCCCTTGGTTTTCCGAGGCTGTTCTCTGGTTGTTGTTGGCATTGAGCCAGTTCACAAGACGTACAAGTGGAGTAGGTTCTTGTGCTGGTGCAGTGACTGCAGCTTACTGCCCCATGTTGAACATTTTTGATTACCTCTGGGTCCTGTCTCAGGCAGGCTGTTTTGCATATCGTGGCAGGTCTGGTATGCTGACAGATGCACAGGACAAAGTGGTTTGGTTAAGCAGCTGGACCAACTGTCCCCTGCAGTGCATGAATCAACTCTTCCCAAACATGAACCAGCTCCACCATGGGACCTTTCACTGATGCTGTTATGGCTAATGGATAAACCAGAGAGTGCATGGTGGAATTTCATGGTGAAGCTTGCCCACTGTTCTTAACTTACACAGTTACTGCTGTGGGCAAACTAACAGCCAAGCAGATGATTGGTTGATGGCTTAATTCTGGCATTGCTGTATGTTACAGGTTTGCTGGGAGGAGTCACCTGAGGGAAGGCTTATGCTACAGAAACATACTGCTACCTCTGTTGCTTCTGCTTGGTACATCCCTGTTTCTGAAATAAGTAAGGTTGCTACCATGTTGAGTGCACACGCATTCATATCCCATTACAGCATTGACTTGCTTTGCCATCGTGATGCTGCTTTTGGGTCCTCACTCAGTCTCTCTTCGCCTAATATGGAGTGCATACCTTCCCCCTCTTTCTTAATACTACTATGAGTCTGCCTCCGTGTTGCTAAAAAACTTAATTTAGGTAGTTAGAAATACAGGTCGCTTACTGGCTACTACTAGTATTCAATTCACATGCATATGACTTACAGGACCTCCCCTAACAAGGCTTGCTTCGGAGTCCTGTCCCAGTATGTAGATTTAAGTGCATTGGGGTGGAGCTGGAGGACTATATGGTTGACTGGTAGGAGGAGTAAATGTTGAAGATGTCCAGTTACTGAGTATGCTCAGTATAAGACTGCACAACTGTGGATGTTGGCAGAATACTAGTAGAACTATGGCTACAAGTAGGTCACCTCTGTTTCTTCATTTGTGGCAGGTGGAGGGTGCAGTAAGCTTAAAGTGAAGGTCCCCTCAGCCTCTTATTCTGTTTGCCTGTGTAGTTTGTAGGCATGAACAATGACTGCCTCTAGTGCACCCTCCTAAATTCATCAGGATTGAAATGTAAAGGAAGGTACTTGCGTATCGTGTGAAAACCTGCTTGGCTCTATTGTAGAGGTCATGACTTGACTCATAAGGCATCCTGGAATTTTACGATGTTTTAGTGCTAAAGCCTGCTGTAGTTATACAGTATTAGTCAGTGCTGTTGCTGCCTTCTGTGGTCCCTATGTTCTTGTCTTATGCTGGCCATGAAACTTTTCAAGGCATAGTAAGTGCCCTGTTGTTTTCTGTAGTTTAAAGTGCATCTGAGTTAGAAGAAAAATGCTCTTAGAGAATACAGGGACTTCACAAGACATGTCACAGGGCTGAATGAGTGTGTAACTTCTACTTGCTTGTGCAGGTACGCAGCATCTACTCTCATGATGCCTTGCAAGAGTGGGGCCTGACCTTTGCAATGAAGACAAACAGGTTTTCACACCAGGGCAAAACAGACTGAAGCAACTCATTTATATTTAAATTAGGATGAAGCAAGACAGGAAATCATTGTTCATGCCTACAAACTACACATGGTATACAGAAAATAGGTTGAGGGGACTTTCTCTTTAAAGTCCAGGTGGGCTAGGTAAGACCACCTACTGTAACGGCACCCCTTATGGGCATCTGTAACAGCCTTGATAAGTAGCATGGAGACGCAGGCGTGATGGTTAGCATGGGACAAAGGTCAAGGTATAGTGTGGCTGCTCAGAGAGATCACGGGTGGGTGGGGGAACGTAAAGGGAAGGATGCATTCAATCAACAGCTTAATCTAGTTCAGTTTCAGTTGGTTTCCATCTGTATCTCCCACCCCCGGACAAGGCTAAAAATAGGTAGATTTGCTTAGTCTGACCTTCCCAGTCAACAGAAGGCTTTAATATACTTACATATTCTGCACTCCCAACCCCAGCACACACCCAGAGTCTGAAAAGAGAGTGTCAGATCTGCATGGTGGCTGTGGGTTAAAACAAAAGTGGACAGATGGATTAATATTTGTAATGGATTCTAAATTTTGTTTAAAAAAAAAAAAAAAGATCAGATCAGCTTTGAGTCATTTGTCAGATACTACGTCATTATTTATTTTATTTTATTGAAATGTTTCACCAGGAAGGCACACTGAGCGACAAGTTGCTAGTCTCCCAGTGCGACCTGGGAGAAGGGGTACAATAGGGGTGAAACATTAAAGTTATAAGATCAACATTAACATACAGTTCTAAGGCAGGTGTTACAAGCAGTGATACAATAGTGTTGCGCATAATCGGTAGAAAGAGTGGACAATAATAAGTGCCGGGTTAATAAGTAAACAAGTGCTTATGTGAAAGAAAAGGGGGGTGGTGAGAGGGAGAAAGGAGAGGGAGGGATGAGGTGGGGAAGGGAGAAGAGTCGTGTTCAAGTTACATTCAAGTTACAAGATCAACATTAACATACAGTTGTAAGGCAGGTGTTAAAAACAGTATTAAAACGGAGTTGTGTATGTTATGTAGAAAAAGTGAATAAGTTCTGGGTTAGTAAGCAAACAAGTGCTTACGTAAAGAAAAAGGGAAGGAGAGGAAGGGTGAGGTGAGGGATGTAGGGGAAGGAGTAGGTGAGGGATGTGGGGAAGGGAGTAGATGAGGGATACAAGCCCCTGGGGGTAGGAGAGGGACCATGGAAAGCATTTGGCGTCCCTTACATTCTGTGTGGGATCAAGGGAGACCAGTAAGGGGGGGCAATTTGGGGAAGGGGAGAGAGCTAGACATTTGGGGGGTGGGAAGTGCACAGGTAAAATGAAGGTGACGGTAGAGGGTAGGGTTTATACAGGGCTTAGAGGAAGGAATTAGGGAGGGACATGGCAGGAGTGTCTAGGCGCAAGAGAATTTTTGAGGGCAGAGCTGATGGAGTAGGCAGAGGATGAGTGCTGGATTTGGGGGGGAAGTGAATTCCAACTTTTTGGGAGGCGGTGAGAGTAAGCGGATTGGCCAATTAGGGTGGATCTGTGGGGGACTACCAGGGTGCGGGAATCGGTTGATCTAAGGGAATGGGAGGATGTGGGGGTTGTTATAAAGGAGGAGGTTAGGTAGGAAGGGAGCTCACCCAACCAGTGCTTGGAGGTGAATTTAGCACAGTGGGAGAGTTGCCTGTTTGTAAGAGAGGGAAGGATAGGGCACAATAAAGATTGCAGTGATGGGTGCGAGGTGGAGCATCCAGGGCACAGCGGCAGAAGGAATTGAAGAGGGTGTCCAGTCTGGCCACTAAACATATAAGAGGAAAACATTAGCGTTTGGATACGCCTTTTCTAAAAAAATTCTTGTGTTTCTGGAGAGTAGTTTGGTCAATCTAGATGACACTTTTGTGAAAGGGTGTAGCTAAATATGCAAAAAAATTCAACTGTAAATAAAAGTTGAAATATATCTTAATGTGCACCCAAAAATCTTTAATTTCATGAGTTTCAATATTATACAATACAATTTTCAGGACCTCATGTAAGCAGAGTCAGATCTGTTACTTATGTACTTGCAAAATTTATGTTTTTTTCCCCACAAATGTATGAAACCTGATTGCTGACTTCTAAAATCGGCAACAAATCAAAAAGGTATGTTATGGGGACTGGTACACAGTCACCAGGGCGTGTCACTGAATAGTCATAATAACATCCTCAGTAAGAGCTGCAGGCCATCCCTGGCTGGCCACGTAACTCATTGTACCAGGGTTAGTACTGGGGTGGCCCAGAAATGGGTCTGAATGTTTGGACGGGGGACTTCTGGCAGCATTGCCAGTTGACACAGACTATCAGCATGGCATAGCACCATGGAAGTGGAACTGTGCCATGCTGCACCTCCACGGGAGTTGCACAGCAGCGTATTAACTGGTGTAAATCCCGTTTGTGCCTAGTGATATATGGTGACCACATTTACGTGATGTCTCTGCAGGGGGCACCTCTGATTTTGTGCCTTACTCCAAAGGGTTGCAGTACAATGGGCTATTTCCCACCCCATTTTGTGATGCCACCCTTGGTAACTGGGCCCCTTATCTGTGAATAACCTAGCCTTTCCAGAAGGATAAAGCAAATACTGTACTTCCCTTTAAGGGGAGTGAAAAAATAACCAGGCTGACAGCCAAACAAGCACATAATATTGTACTGTAAAAAATGGTCAGGATAGCCTGAAAGTCCAGCACCACTGGTAGGATTCTTTGAAAAGCAACATTATTTCCAGTTTATGTGGAACAGAGACCAAAATTGTTAGCACAAAAGCACATTGTAATAGACCTTCTACCAGTGCAGCTTTTCATATCCACTGGTAAGCTATCAAAGCTGTCTTAAAGTGATGCTGTTTCCGTGCTGCAGCCCTTTGATGAGAGCGGACGACGTCTGGCTACCCCATCTGTTATGACCAGCATGATTGGCCTTCACTTGTTCTCCTACTTGGATGATGGGACAGGCTACATCTCAACCGAGCAGATACTGGACACCTGGCATGAAGAGGGAATTGAGAACAGCCAAGAGATCTTAAAGGTAACAGTTCACCTTGAAGCATTTTTTTTTGTGTACTAATTTCTCTCCCAGTCTTGGGTGGAAGTTTTCACTTTCCTAAGACAGAGTTTATGCCGGCCTAGTGGTATTGCAGCAGTGGTGGAACATCATGTGCTGCTGGGTATCATACAGTTTGCATAGATGAGGTACATTGCTCGGAGGGAGGGGCGGAGCGGGCTCATCAACTTCCGTACACCCCGTACAAGCTGCATTGGCTGTGAAGAGGGCTGCTTGCCCACTTTCCAGGCTGGAGAAACAGTGCAGTCAGTGGCAGCCCCATGATCTGGGTGTGGGACACTGTGGGTCCTGGGGGCACACTTTTGGGGAAATGATGCATAAAGGAAAGTGTTCAGTTTGTATGTCCATGCCATGATGACTCTATCTGCTTATGTTAGAGCTGCATGTAAACAAGTGCGGGAGTCCAGATCTACTCCTTCAAGTAAACAAAATCTATGAATCTGGTCATTGCTAATACGAGTCTCTTTTTCAGAGTCACATCCTAGGCAGTTTATCCTGTCATCATATTGTTCTGCCCAGTGTCTGTGTGGGCAAGAAATGTAGCGCTCCGAAACACACTTGTATGCAACTATAACATTTAAGCTACCCAAGTTATTTGCAACATTCATGGAATTGTATTTTAAATGCTGAGAAATAAGCTGCCAAGCATGACTGTACTTGGAGATTTCACTGCGTTTACTGCCCAAGAGAGAGATAGAGATCTCGGGGAGCAAGTAAGGACTCCTTGTGGCTTTTAAAGCATTACATTTTCATTCTAAAATAGTCAGCAGTTCTGAAACTTGATGTAGCTGAGGGACAAGTTTTGGCCAGAAGTGCTTCTCTCCTGAATCCCATGTGTTACAGGATGTACGAATTCTGTGTTTTTACTTTCAATAATCCCACTGGTACGGTTAGGGTATCCTAATCCCCAGTTCCATCAAAATCGTGGGACCAAAATGTAAAGCGTTGGCAGGAGATGGGGCCACTGAGGGAGTCCTTTCCTGTAGCAGCATTTGTGCCACTATATCCAGTGACTGCGCTCTGACATCGCTAACGTTCAGGTAGCTACCAGGACAGCAGTCAAAGGGAGCAGTCCTCTAAAGGGGGTAATTGTATTTGTTCCCTTTGTTCATGGAAGGGGTATCTTCTGCCTATGTAAGGTAAGTGATATTTTATTAGTTTTAGAACTATAACTTACTAGAAAGATCACCCCACGTTTAGGCTTGCAGGTAAGCAATAACCCATGACAATGTATGGGCTTCTTAAGAAATAGTGCATGTCCTGGTTGAGTCGGAAAGCACAAGACTAATGACCAAGTGCCTTTCAGGGCATCTAGGAAGTGAAATAGGGATGTCCATTTATTTTATATTTTTTAAAAGGTATTTTTTTGGTTTGCTTGCTTGTTTTTACTTGCATTTTATACTCCTCAGTGGTGCGTTCCCTATCACCTTGGTCCTACCCAGCATTGGCCCCCCACATACCTAGCTTTTTCCCCTCTGCCTTTCAGCCTCAGGCGCTTGCTCCTCATGGGGGGGGGGCCTGGCCCTACCAGACACACACCTCCGGAGGGGAATATAGATAGAAGAAGCTCTTGTGGAGAGGATGGCTGTGGGGGTGGGGGGGATGAAGGGCCTGAGGGCACCTGGTATCATCCCGTTTGCTCCAGGGCTTAACCATTTTCTGGCCCTTTTCACTCCCACAGGATGTCTGCACACAAGAAGCTCCGAGAGTATGCACACAGGGGTGCCGTGTAGAGCCCGGTCGACATTTTCCTACCCCTGTGCATCCCTGCTGCACCGCCACCCATGGTCAGCCAGGTGGCAGTGCAAGAGTGGGGATTGCATCCCTCCCTCTCTCCCTCCAGGACAGCATCCTCTGGGATGCTCAGTTTTCCTTCACCCAGCCGGCCCAGTGTTTTTTTCTCGTTCCTGAACTTGAGTCGCCAGGGTCGTAAGCAGTAGTGCTACTGCTGTGCCAATCCTGGGGAGGCAGTATAGCGCAGTGGTCTAAGGCTCTGAGCTGCAGATCTGGTGACATCCAGCACACCAAACCTGGGTTTGAATTCCACAGCTTCCACTTGCATACTGTGTGACCCCGAGCAAGTCACTTAACTTACCTGTGCTCCCAGCTCACACCTGTAAAAAAAAAAAAAAAAAAAAAAACTTTCAGCTTAGTGTGCTACTCATGGTTAAACAACTAAAAAAAAAAAAAAAAAATCCACCAGCCTAAAAAAGTGTTTAAGCTGTTCTATCCTGTCATCAACCATAATTTAATTATTTAAAATGTATTTATTTGGAGCTTGGAAAGTCTCTTGTGGCAGTCGGAATGACCTCTTGTGTCCTTAGCATGCCATACCCGCTCAACTTCAGTTCATGGTCCTCCTCCCACACTAAGAGTGCACAAGGAGCTACTCATGCTACTGTAAGAGACTGTCCAGTCTCCATATGAATATTTATAAAAAGGCTTACAATCAAGAAATTCTAGAAACATTGTTAGTCAAAAAGCGTCACCTGACCACGCAATAAATCCCTTGATAGACGCACTTCGTTACCAACCTAATCTACCTAGCATCAGCCTGACTTCAGAATTCTGTGAATCCTAGCAACTTCACTGTTCAAAACTCATCACCTGACCATTTATTAATTACCAGTTAAATGTAAGGTTTGTCACCCGCCTAACATAATCTACCTAGCAATAGTCTAACTGCAAGAAAGTTAAACCCTTTTCCATTAAAAAAAAAAAAAATCTGGTTTGTAAGTGCAATAAATCACTTCAGGAGGTGCATCTGTTGAGAATTGCTGCACTTCCCAGGTGTGCTGAAAGGCAGTTGTCCTTGCGCCTTCCAGTTTACCCAGGTCATTGATTCATTCTCTAGAAATGTACGCCCTCTTGTGGGCTTTTGCTTACATAAACAATCTATTTACCTCTGATAACCCAACTGAGATGGAATACATCTTACACTAGAACTTACAGTAGGCTCCTGATTTTATTCACATTTTCATAAACTCTTTCCCTACTCCGATGGTCGGGACTTGCCGTGATGACTGTATCTTTCTATTGGCTGGGAGGGCAGGTGAGCATCTGCCTTTACAACCAGTTTTCATAACTCCTGTTCTGTGCTGCAACAGTCTTTTGAAAATGGGCCCTAACATTTGGAATTCCTATTTATATAAATCCTTTGTATGTGTATCTCTCCACCTTCATCCCCCAAAAATAAACATTAAGTGAAGCCGTGTTATAGTTCACCAATCCAAACTGCTCTGATCAGATCCGGTGCAGTATATTATTTAGGCTGTTGTAAAGCCTATTGGTTTCTTCCATACACTGCTCCATTCTGCCTGCTACACGAGTTTGGTAATAATAATAATTTCTTGTTGTTTTTCCAGGCCTTGGATTTTGGCCTTGATGAAAAGGTCAATCTGACTGAGTTGACAATGGCTCTGGAGAATGAGCTGCTGATTACGAAGAATGGAATTCATCAGGCAGTGTTGGCAAGCTTCAAAAAGGAGATTAAGCATCTGCTGTAAGTCCATTAGGCAATACAGCGTGATATTCCTGATCTATATATTCCCCCCACTGCAGCTTGGCACATAGCTGTTCAGTGATACGGTTTGGGTTCTAACATGGCTATTGTTACAGAAAGCTCTGTATCTATCCATATTAAGTCTAACATGTAAACGTGAGTAATATACTGTGTTGTCCCTTATTGATGTGGTGCTTACCAGACCTATATAGTGCATTATCTAAATGTTATAGTTTTTAATTGCATAGTACTGTTTCTTGTTAGGAGTGAATGATTCACACTGAAGGATTCTCATTAAAAATAACTAGAAACTATAGTAAGGTTCTGTCATGAAGTGCCCCCCACACACACACACACATGCCTAAATACATATCAGTATAGAATTCATTGAAGCAGTCTAGACAGAGGAATCTCAAACCCACATTCTTGAATCTTTATTTTTTCTGAGCATTGAAAGCGGTGTGGCAACCTCGACAGGCCTAATTGTCTACTCCTAACTGACACCCCCTAGTAAATTGCCATCATTTTGAGATTCCTAGACACTGCATTTTCTTCTTGCATTTCTCGTCAGAGAGAGAGCGACAAATGTCAGTGTTTCACTAAATAGTTGAAAATTACGATTAGCTACCTGTTATGAATAGAATTTTGTATTATACTGCACCTTTCCATACACACAGTGGGCCAGATTCCGAAGGGCTTGAATGCTGCAAACCCTGGGTATGCTAGACATAGGGGCTTGCTGCATTTTTCTAGCTGCTTTTGATGGGTTCTCAATCCCCATAATTGCCGCAAGTTAGATGTTTTCTGGTCTAGTTTGCGTCAGTTCTGGGTACCCTTTTTATAGGGCTTGCACCAAACATTTGGCACAAGCTGCTGTAAACTGAGGAAAGTGTTGTAAATGCACCCAGTCATCCAGAATGTGGTGTAATGTGTGTCACAGTTGTTGGCGCAGCTGTGCGAACAAATGGGTTTGACGCAGGGTTTAACGCAAGCCCTGCATCACCCTTTGTGAATCCAGCTCACTATCTCAAACTGCTCTACTGAGCAATGGGGAAGGCACTGGTAGTGCTTGCAGTGTTGCTGATATAAATGCAGCAGTTGCTAATGATGACACTGATGGGGCATATTTCATTTGAATCTTGTAGTTGAGAGAGGGTTACTGAAAAGGACACTCTGGATAACTCCACTAGTCCTTCGGAAAATGTCACAGAATACAGAACTTCCACCTGGGCAGTCACTAGAGATTAGAAATGGGCAAGTTGAACAGTGAGTGTCCTGTACTCCATGAAAGGCAGGCAGGCAGAACAGGCTGTGAATGCAGAGTCGGTTATTTCGTTCTGATATAGTCAGGTACATGTCGCATACAGCAGGCCAGCAGTATAACATGACTTGCAGAATAGTTAAGGTGTGACTGTTGTGCTGTATAGTGCAGAACAACTTCTCAGTATAAAATTACCTGGGCTAGGTGTGCCCCAAATGGGAGTGACTTTTGCAAACCTAGTTATACCGCTTATCTGCTACAGTATATGCAACGTGTCATTGCTCGTAGTGGACTTCCTCAGAATAAAATAATGGGTTTTACATTCACAACCTGTTTGCCTTTTATGGAGTGCGGTATATTGTCTGATTTGTAATTGTTCAGAAACTGGCCTCTCCTTTCCCAGCACCACCCAGTAACGCAAGTGTGACCTCCTCTTCCAGGATTTGCTTATCAGAGATGGGCAGAATGGACTTCAGTGTGATATCAAATATCAGAGAAATGCTATAGGATGCTGGGGTGTATCAGTAGTAACATTGCTAAAAGGAATAGTAGAGTTCTGATGCCTTGTACAGTGCACTGGTGAGGCCCCACCTAGAGTATTATAGTCAGTTTTGGCTTCCACAGACAAGGGGGAGTATAAATCAGACCGTGTCCAGAGAAGAGGAACAAAAATTAAATCTGGTATGGGGAACCGAACATATGTGGAGAGACTAGATTTTTACTGTGGAGTACTGAAGAATGAGAGGGGATCTATGCCATATATATATAAAGCTTTACATGATGAGGATTTAGCCAGTTTGGGTATGCAGAAGAAAAAGAGAGTATGATATTAGAACTAATAGTTATTGGCTAAAGGGAGAAAATTTCAGAACTACAAAAAGAGGGACATGGATAACTCAAAGGGTCGTGTCAATCTGGAACAAGCTACCAAATGAGGTATTTCAAAGTGAAGACATGGAAAAGTTTACGAATGATCTAGATGTGTACTATGACTAGATGCATACTGTAAAAGTAGGAACATAAAAGGCTACAGCCATTGAGAAATGGCAAGCCGTTGTAAGCAGATTGCCTCACTGGCTTGAACACCTCCTAAGAATCTCATCTAAAGGACGGCACCATCCTATCACAGCACTGCAAAGCCAGTGATTGGTATTAGCTCAGGTGACTGGTGCAAGTGACAAAATCAGCAATGAGCCAGCCTCCAGGTGAGAAGCAGGTATGGCCCAATGCCTAATCAGTGAGCAAAGGAAAAAAGGAAGCCTCCATATATTGTACACCTCACTGCAAATTGCAACCGACACTCTTGTCACTTACTCATTGCATTTCCAATGCAAAAACATATCCTTCGAATGCAGTAACAGTGAAACCAGAGTTTGCCTTTGTGTTTTATTATTTGCCCAAGATGTAAGATCTGCAGTTAGAAAGGTATATAGTTCGCATCAAAAATGCCATGAGTAACTGACAGAGTGTCATTTCTAATCTGAAGCAAAATGTATATGGAGCAGCAAGTGCTTGCCTTTTTTTTTTTTTTTTTGGCTGATGCAGGTCTTGAACCCACAACCAAGCACTCTTTCTGAGTTAGAGGTAAGAATACTACAAACCCAGGCACTTAAGCCACTTACAGTGATGTCAGCCATTTCAAAGTGTACTTTTTGAGCCCTCTGAAGACACTGTGGGCACACTATCGCATACATTTCCCTTTCCCCACTGGTAGGCTTTTTCTTCTTTTTTTTTAATCCTTTGGTAACCTTGTAAGGCCCACTAGGCACAAATGCCTGATTTCAGAGCAACCCCAGTGCACTGTGATGGTTAAGTGACTTGCTCAGAGTCTCATAGTATTTCATGGTAGAGGCTGTGGAAAACAAACCCAGGTCTGCTGGATGTACTATGCTCATTCACAACTCATTACTCTAACCTCTAGGCTATACTGTCAGCCCCAGAAACCTTGGCTTGTACCACAAGTGCAAGGACTTGGCTCCCAGCGGACAGAACATACATACGAATCTGTCAGCAGAAACAGACCACCCGGTCTATCAATATCTGCCTGAGTGTGCAGCTAGCCCACTAGACTGCAGCTGCCTCAGTCCCCTCCCCATCTATTATTCCCACGATGGCCTCAGCCCCCTCCACCCAGACCCTCCCTCATGTTCTGTCCCACAGCCTCTTAAAACTTCCTAGTGTCTTACATGATACCACCCCCTCTGGTAGAGCATTCCATTTAGACTTCACCCTCTCCATGAAGTAGTGCCTCCTCATCTCCCTCCTAAATCTTCCGCCCTACAATCTTAGTCCGTGCCCCCTCGTGTCCCTCCCCTTCCTCCGTTTAAACGCCCCTTCAGTGCTAGCTTTGTTTTATCTCCTTCAAATACTTGAACATTTCGGTCATATCCCCCTATCCCTAATCTTCTCCACCATGTACATATTCAGCCTGTCCTCACAGGCCTTGCCCTCCATCCTCTTTAACATTTTTATTGCCTTCTATTGCACACCTTCCAGTAAATTAATAATCTGATACGTCTGCCAGTACTGCGCACAGTACTCCAAGTGTGGCCTGACCAAAGATCTGTAGAGTGGCAGGATCACCTCCCTATGCCTGGACAAGAAGCCCCTTGTGATGCAGCCCAGCATCCTGTTCACCTTAGCTGCTGCTGTCTTGCATTGGGCAGAGTTGTTCATGCCCCCTGTTACCAACACCCCTAGATCCTTCTCTTCCTCAGTGATCCCCAGCCTCACCCCTCCCAACCAGTAGTCCCTCCTTGGATTTTTTGCCCCGAAGTGCATAACCTTGCACTTTTTCGCATTGAATCCCAGCTGCCACTTCTCCGACCATACCTCCAGTTTGGTTAGGTCTTCTTGTAGTTGTTTCCATCCATCCTCTTCGTCCACCACTGCCTCCATTTTGGTATCATCTGCGAACAGACTAACCCTGCTCCCAACTCCGTGTGCAAAATCTGAGATAAAGAGCCCAAATAGCAGTGAGCCCTGCGGCACACTGCTCGTCACCAGTCTGTGTCAAGAGCTCCCCCCACCTACCACCCGTTGCAGCCTCCCTTGCAGCCAGTTCCTTATCCAGTTTGTCAGCTTTGTTCCCACCCCCACGGCAGTCTGCTTCCCCACAGCCTCCCATGAGGCATTGAATTGAAGGCCTTGCTGAAGTCCAAGTACAGGACAGCTACAGCATGACCCATATCCAGCTCTCTTGTTACCCAGTCATAATATTCTGTTAGACTGGTCTGACAAGACCTCCCTGAGACGAACCCATGCTGCCGCCCATCCTGGAGGTCATTACTCTTGAGGAACGACACCAGCCTCTCCTTCAGTATCGTCTCTATAAGTTTATCCAGTATGGAAGTGAGACTGACAGGCCGATAATTTCTTGGCTCATCCCTAGGGCCACTTTTGTGTATGGGCACCACGTGGGCCACCCTCCAGTCCTGAGGCACCCATCCCATGTTCAGGGAGGTGCTGAACAGGTCCTCCAGTGGCTCAACCAACACCTCCGCCATCTTCCTCAGCACCCTGGGGTGGATGCCATCAGGACCTAGTGCCTTGTCTACCCTTAATGCCCTCAGACCCTCTAGTACTCTACTCCCCTTGATCATTCCTTCTGTCATCTACTCCTCTCATACCTCACCTCCCAGTCCATGGTGGTAGTGAAGCATCCTTCTGTGTGAAAACTGAGCAAAAGTATTCATTTAATACTTCCACTTGTTCCTCTCCCTTTTCCACCCACTCCCCTCCCCACTTTATCTTCACTATATGGTCTTTGCACTTCCTCTTTCCCCTGACATATGTAAAAAAGTCCTTCTCCCCTCCCTTGATGTCCTGCGCTAACTTTAGCTCCCTGGAGGCCTTGGCTACTGTTACTCGCTTGGTCACCTCCATGGACCAACTCATATAAGCCTTCCTGTCCTCTTCTTCCCTCGTTCTCCTGAACTTCTGGTACGCAGCTCTCTTCTCCCTCACCCCCTCCAACATCTCTCTGTTCAGCGAGCATAGTTCCCTGGCTCAGCACATCTTGCTCTTAGTCCTGGTGCAAGCTTCTGTAGCTGCTGTTAGCCCAGTTTTAATAATTTCCCACTTTTGCTGTGCATCCATCTCTGGCCTAACACACTGAAGTCTCCCTTGCAGTATTTCTCTCATCCTCCCGAAGACCGTCCTCCTAAAATCCACCACCTTTGTTACTGTGCCTCCAGACTCCCTGCCCAACTTGAGAGTGAACCACACTGTTTGGTGGTCAGGACCAGCTAGTGGGTCTTCCACCCTTGTGTCCCTCACTGCCTCCCCATTTGACAGCACCAAGTCCAGAGTGTTGCCTAGTTGTGTTGGCCCACTGACCAGCTGTGTCAGGAGACCATCCTGGATCACATCCAGGAGCACCTGCTCCCTGGCACTGGAGACGGCAGGGGTGCTCCAGCCTACCCCTGGCAGATTGAAATCCCCCACAATTACCACACTCCCCTTTCTACACACCCTCCTTATTTGCTCCGTTAACTCCCTGTCCAGTTCCACTGATTGGGCTGATGGTCTGTACACCACCACCAGCCTCGGCTTTCTACCCTTGGAATCCAGAATCTGCATCCATAGTGCCTCTGTCCTTCCTTCCTACCCCCTCATCCCTTGTGCGTCTGATCCCCTCCCTCACAGAGTGCTACCCAACCCACTCTCCCAATCCCCCCGGTCTTTCCTGTAAATTTTATAACCCGGGATTGCCAGATCCCAGTCATGGTACTGGGTGGCCCAAGTCTGTCACTGCAGCGACATCCACACTCCCCTTTGCAAGGAGTCCCTGTAGCTCTGCTGTTTTTATATATCCAGGCGCCTTGCATTTAGGGAGACCACCTTCCACCCGTTTCCTCCCATCCCCGGCTCCTTAGTCTGCCCCCCTCCTCTCAGTGGTTCTCTCCCTTCACCCTCAGTGTTATCGGGGGGGGGGGGGCAGCGTGTTTTGCACTCCAACCTGGTAACCCTGCATACTAGTTGCACACTCGCCTCTCTCCTACCTAGTTTAAATACCCTCTTGAAACAGTATAATCCTCTATTTTGCTCTTTAACACCCCCTCACCTGCCCTATTCAGGTGTAAACTGTCCCTTGCATACAGTTCTCTGCTAGTCCATGTATCTCCCCATCGTCCTACCAACCCATACTATTGTGCCTTTACACCAGTCTCTCAGCCAGGAGTTGAACTCCACTATCCTTTCTTGCCCTGCTTGCCCTTGGGACCGGTAGCACCTCCGAGAATGCCACAAACCTCCCTATTTCCAAGCACAGCTTCCCCAGTTCCTCAAACCTCTCCTGTACCAGCCCCCCCCCCCAGGTCATTTGTTCACACATGTACCACCATGTGAGATTCCTGCCATCCTGCCCTAACACACTTCCTCAGAGCCTGCCCTGCCCTGTTTGCTTTGAGGCCCGGTGCAGGTTCCACCCAAATCCGACTGTCTTTCACCCCCACCCCCAAACCTGGTCCCATTCAAGATAGAATCTCCTATCAGTATACCCCCCACACACACATACTCCCCTTCTGGTTGCACCTCTCCCCCCCACCCTTCTCATGGCCTTCTTTCCTTCCCTGTCCGTTAATTTGTGGAGCTGTTCTTCTTACTCCTTCGCTTCCCCTCTTGTCCAGCCTCCTGTCCACACTTGCACCCTTTCTCCTAAGCATCCGTTCTCCCCCTGTGGAATGCACTATGTCCCCTTCCTCCTGGGCGCACTTCCTCCTGCCATCGCCATGGCATTATCTCCTCTCTCCAATGTACCAGTGTCCCATTCTGTAGCGCACATCTCCAAGCCAGTACACAGTCTGAAATAGTTGACAGTCTTTGTCTAAAAGCAGGATCAAGGTCAAATGTGGACAGAGACTGGAAGACCTGTTCATGCTTTCAGTTTAGGGTTGATGTGCAGTGGTGGAGGACAGGGGCAGGGAAATCTTCACCTTGAGGCCAGCAGATTAACTTTACCAGGGCAGAAGTCCCACTCCATCACCCATCTGAGGAGCACAATGACTCCCTATCCCGTGGAGATGGCAGCATGCTGCATCCAAAGATGAACATGCAGTTACACCCTCTCATGGGTCCCACGGGCATACCTCACAACCTTCTGTCACCCAAAATATGGGTCACTTCATAGCATGGAAATACAACTGTGTGCAAATGTATTTATTTAAAAATTGTTTTGCCAGGTAAGCACACAGAGCCAGGGCTCATTTCCAGTTGCTGACGAGAGGACAGGAGAGTAAGCTGCTATTACAGAGACATACATTACTCATTGTAAAGTACATGGTAAACAACATGTAGGAAATAAGTGATTTCATGCTCCTTAACTGATGCCCTGACTTCAGTCGCCTAACGCGTTTGACAAAGCACAGTTATGTCTGAAACACGTTAGGTAACTGAAGTCAGGGCATCAGTCCATTGTGGAAATGTATTTTAATAATAAAAGGATTTTATATTTTTGAGGACTAAAAGTGGTGTCTCTTTGATTAACTTATAAAGGTGGTCACGCGTGCCCAATGTTTTGGCTGTATAACTATTAAGATAAATTTCTTCTTCAAAATCACCCAATAAGAGCCAGCCCAGCAATAGGGCTGCTGCTCATGACACTGGCAAATTAGGTTTGAAAACTAGCCTAGGTAAGTAGGGGGCAAGCAGGGGAGAGGAGGAGTGAGTGGCCCAATGGATGCTCTCCTCCTCTAGGGAGGGAGTGAGGGACGCCGTCTTCACTGTAGTACTGCTACTGGGGTGACCACAGGTGGCAGTGCAGCAAGGCGTTGTGATGGATGAGGAAGGCACCAGCCAGGGATCCGTGCTGTGCATGCATTGCGCCTGCATGTACATTGGTCCCTTTTGTGCACCTGAGTCCTCCAGGATTGCAAGGAAAGAAAAACAGAAAAGCGATCCCAGTGCCAGCCTGACAGGGACTCTTACATTCAGGACTGGCCCCCTCCTCCTCTCTGTGCCCCCTGATCGCTGTCCCGTTCAGGGGTATACCCCTTCCACCCCGTACACCACCCACAGGGGAGAGCTGAGTCTGTATAGAAGATGGGAGCCAGGTGGCGGAAGCTGGGAGGCGGGATTGTGCATAGGGTTCCAAGAGGAGACAGGCACTGGAGACAGGGGCACGAACTACAAATGATAAAATCACCCTGTACAGTTTTTAACTGGAAATGGGGGACAGATAATAGTTTCACCTCAATGAATTAAAGAGGGCAGGTCGAAGTATACAAAATTAACAGATCTTTAAGGTAGCCACACTGGGAAGTCTGATGTCAGTTTCAAATTTCATTTTCTACTGGCTTAAAAATAGCTTGTTTCATAACCATTTGCAGACAGTTTCTTCTTGACTGGAGCCCTTTAATGTAGCACAGCAGACTTGTGGTTCTGTTTTTATTGCTACCAGTTTTATTGGCACAGCTGTTATGAAAAGCTGCCATACTCCCATTATCTGTACAGATTAATTAAAAAATAACAGGGCCCAAATAGTTTCAGGAATGGCCCAGATTATTTTTAACTCTTAGCAGATTATTTTAACATTTGGAAAGGAGGATATATAATTGTTTGACTGCCCTAGGAAGAGTACTGTCATACATCAACCAGTCTTCCTTATTCATCCCTTTCCTGAACAGGTTAACCAAGGTATATCAGTGGTGTTTCCTCCTTTTGTGTCCCAGCATCCCCTTTTTGCTTCACGTTGCGTTAGTGACATACACATCACATGCATCCAGTTGCTGGCATGGGTAAACATCCATGGTGGTACCCCACATACTTGAAAATCTAGATGGGTACCCTGTAATGGCACATTCCAGGTTACAGGATGGAGAGCTCATACTAGTCATAGAGAATAATGTATGGGCAATCATACACATCAAGACTGAGTTTCCATCGAGGGGTTGAGATGACAACATATGACCTCAAGAGGTCCATACTGTCATCTCAACCCCGAGATGGAAACACATGTCGAGTTGCATGGTTGCCCATATTTCATTTTTTATAGTAGATATGTTTTTTACACCTGAGTGACAGACCCCCGCTATAGTGGAAACAAAAAATCTTGCCATTTCTTTGTTCTGTGATCAAAATCAAATTTACAGGCTTTTGAAAGTTAAAAGGTACAACTTTGGGCACTGGGTGGTTAATAAGTAGCTAGGTGGGGAATAGATGAGAAATGTAAAATTGTATGACCTTTAAACTGTGCAGGACAACTGTTGGGAATGCGCACAACACTTTGGCAGGCACACAATGGTTTAGAATGTGCACAAGGATTTTGAGCAGGCTGATTTTTATATACAACAAAGGGTTAACCATATACTGTATTCTAATTTGCACTTCAGCATAAACCAGGTTCCTCTTGTTAGCTGTTCTAGATGTGTTCTGTGTTTCTGTGTGCGTGTTTATATATTTTATGTACATCGCTTTGGGATTTTCTAAAAGGCAGACACACAAAATAAAATTCCATTCCATTCCAGTTCCACAGTGAAGGGTGTGGTAAGGAAAGGTCCAGCTAATAAAGGTTTGCACATTTGGGGGCAGACTTTCCAAAGAAGTGAATAATGTTAACGTAAATGTCCTTTGCTTTCAGTGAACGAGTTGACCAGGTTGTTCGAGAAAAAGAAAAACTGCGTTCGGATTTGGAAAAAGCTGAGAAGTTTAAAACTCAGATGGCTTCAGAAATCGATGACCACCATGCAGCAATAGAACGTCTGAATGAGTACAACCTCAGGTAGATCACGATGTGACGAGGGTCATTAAAGTAGTAATAATTTACAAATAAACAACAAAGTTCACTCGCACTCCAGAGCCAGGAGTCTTACCCTCCAGTGAAGATGTTGAAAAATAGATACACTCTTGTTCAAAGTTGAAAGTTGCTGCTTTATTTGGGCAGCTGCCCATTCGAGGCAAACCAGAGATGTGGTCTATCAATCCAGATCCCCCAGCACTTCGCCCATTAAAGCTTCGTCAGGAGGCTAAAACCTGGTTGTAGACACTCCCTTTTTATACTCCAAAATAATAAAACATTATCATACTGCCCAATCAGCTTTCAGTATTTATTATTATATAACAAATTGTTTCACAAACTGTTATAAAAAGAGTATTAACAAAACTTGTGTCCAGCATACTATGTATGTTATCTGATATTAAATTCATAATTATCCCACATAAGTGTTTTTGTGGTTAGCCACTCAAATTGCAGGGAATTTCCCATATATTCTTTTATCAATGGTTAGGCCAAATATTTAACATAGCATCAAGGATATCTCGGAAAATAAACAGGTTCCTTTTGTATCTGTTCTTGTCTACATTCAGATAGGTTTATCGCATTTAACACTTAAGTTCTTATTGTAATGAAAATAAACATCAAAATAAAAAATGCATACATAAGCTTTTTACTCTCGGACAGTTTGGGTTGGGAGCCAAGTCACTAGTTCTAGACATTCCCCAACAGCTTGTTCCACTGTTTATTACAGGACTTCCTGTGTTTCTCCAGTAATCCGACACTGTAAAAGATATAGAACAGAATAAATAGTTAGGCAGGACCCAGCAGTAGCTTTAAACATATGGCTAATGCAGTTTCTCAAAGTATCAAATTCAAACAAAACATTTTCTCCTTTTCTTCAGAAAAAGGTAACTATAATTCAAGATAACCCTTAACTCATTTGTTGAGCATCTCTAGAACAAAGAGACACGGGGGTTGAAGGAAGAAAATTGTTTTCTTTTCCCTTTATCACAAGTACGGTTTAAAATCCAATCCTGATTCAATCCATCTGGCTTGTGGTGAATATATGCAATGGCGCTCTCTTTGTGATAGTTTAATTGCATCTACACCCCTCCTACCAATCCTCACCTGCTCTAGGCCATTAATGTAGTGCCTGCCCGCTGATTTTGGAAGTGGGGCGTCCATCACTGTGGTTTCATGTACCTCAGTTATATAGAGAGAGACTAATACTGGTGTTGGGACTTCCCATGGTTCCATTCATCCCTTGCTGTTTTTACTGAATATGTTTTACTAAATGCCCGACTTCTTCTGGGGCTGACCTGGTACTTGGCTGAGATGGTGACTAAACTACTGTACACCAAGGAATCACGTGTTTGTAGTTTATTCTCAGTTTAAACTGGATCAGATGTAAAAAGCCTATTGTGTTGGTGGCCGAATAGGTCACACACTTACCTCTGGGGCCAGAAGACTGGAAGATCATTAGTTCTAGTCCCACAGCAAGAACCTGGGCTAATACCCAACGCGCTATAGTGCAGCCCTAGGGGGCTGCTATCTTTCCAGTGACATAATAAACCAAGGTAGCTTCTGCTAATTTCTGGGGGACTGTCGGTGCAAGTGAACGATCCTGTTGTACTTATTGTAAGAGTAGGTCATTTTCCACAGTGTCCTGGACAACATTCCCCCTATCAGTAAAAACAGGTCCAAAGGGCTTTTCCTAGAGTTTGCATGCCTGCTGTACTGTACAAGAATTTTTTTTGTTTTGTCTTGTGTTATAAATATACCAAAGGAAACTTTATTTGCAGAGACTGTCTCACCCTGTTGCTAGTGGTCTTCAGATACTAAGGAAAATTTTGTTAGTGCATCCTTGCTAACTTCGAACTGCCACCATTCTTTGTCCAACTCTGCCTCTAGAGGGTTCTGTTCTCTTGCACTCCAGACATCTACTCAATTCCCCTGGTACCCCAGAGTACAGCCCTACCTCGCTAGAGCTTACAGCCCCCAAATGGGGAGATCCTCTGTCAGGGTCAGTCCATTAGCATCTAGGCTGTGTTCTTAATGACAGAGTTACAGTTGGGAGGGGAGGAGTGGGAACTAGTGAGACACAGATAAACCCTCCTTGGACAGGATGGTACTTAGAAGAGTTTCATTCTCTCTGAGGTGGCCCCTCCCCCCTTTGTTTTGATGCCTGAAAACCCTTGCCACTGTAAGATGCTGCAATCTGGTTCCAAAGCATGGTGATGAGTGTACTGTATCTACTCGCTCCACACTCTCTAGAACCCACTTCCAAGTTGAATTACCTACTACCAGATGACTATGTTGCAGTGAGAGCCTCTGGCAACCCTTCCTGAAGGAAAGGAGCATCTCCCGGGATGCCAAAACCTTCTCCTGCTGGTCCACAATGGTGCTACCTGTCTCAGGATGCAAACCAGAGTTGTGTTGGCTTCCCAAGCAGAACCCTACACTATCAGGCCAGCTGCTTTCAAGCGCTTTTTTTTTTTTCCTCCCTGTCATTTTAGGGCACTGTTCAAAAAGATGTACATTTTGTAAACACCCTGCATGCATTAATTGGCACATTGTGTGTGTACAGTGGTCCTGTATCCTCTCTGGATTTTGGAAAGATTGCCTACTTGTGTACTGTCTCTGTGTAGGAAGCTGGATCAGGAATACAGGGACCGTGTTGCTGCCTTAAAGGCTGAGTTGACCAAAGAAAAGGACCAACTTTTACAGCAGGCCAATAAGCAGCGGGCCGAACTGGAACAAGAGGTTGAGAAAGCAAAAATGGAAGAGAGCTATCTCCGAGACAGGTTCACGCTATCACTGAAGGTAAGAACTGGGAACCCAGTTCAGTTAAACTCTGTAACAAGCACTTAAGTATACTTTACTTCTTTCACATGAAAAAAGCCTACCATAAACCTTGCAGTCTGCTAAGAGGCTGCTATAGTGCATTCTTTCAGGAGCAACACTGAAGCAGGATGTAATGGAGAAGGAACACAGGAGCAGAGAAATCCAAGGTGAAAGACTACCATGGGTTCATTGAGTTTACTTCCTGCCATCCAGTCAGCTGCAGAATTGTGATGTCCTGGACATACCTTTAGCCATTGCTAAATGGGCAGTTACCTTTTCTATGCTTTGTATGTTCACGTGTGTACTGAGGGGTGTCTGTTGTTGAATAAGAATGTTTTCTCGTGCTGTTTTAGCGAGATGACTGCAAAGCAAGACAGAGCAGTTCTGTCCGCCCCAAACAGCACATGGAATTACAGAACTGGAGGGGATTACAGCAAAATAAGGCACTACAGTATAATAAATAATTAAATACAAAAAAGTTGAAAGGTGAAAGTATAATACAGTAATCTACAGTAAGTATGGAACCAGGTGAGGCTAAATTACAGTATTATACAACTCGCCAGGAGGAGTAGTATGGCCATAGATTTGGGGTCAGGTTATGAAAGAGGAGAGGAACTATGGCTAGAAGCAGGGAGGGAAGTGGTATGCGGGGGGCTAATTTAAGGAGCAGGTGTGTGAGGAGAGGTCTTGTAGGTGAGCTGTGAAGAAGAGTGAGAGGAAGAGAAGTGGAGAGTGGGAAAGAGGTTATTGCAGAGTAGGGAACGAGAAGCAGAGAGGGCAGGTATCCCGGCTGAGGTTTTACAATTTGGGACAGAAAAGAAGACTGAATCGGGCTGCATGCATTGGGTATATAATTGTGTGCACGACACGCAGTTCTAATTGGGACTCTCTCCCATGATGTACTGCCAGAGGGGGTGTCTTTCACTAGTTCTTTGCAAGTGAACATTGACTGTACTGTGTTTCAGTACTGTCCTCCTATGTAATTTTGTCTTGTAAGTTTTTGCTTATAAAGTCAATAAACAAAAAATACAAAAAAAAAGGGAATCAGTGTAGTAGAGGAGGGGGGAGAGGTAACAGGACTTGGAGCTGAACCAGAACTTGTGGAACAGTAAGGCACTGAGGGAAAGGCACTTGGCCTCAAATGAGGGGAGAGAGAGATTGGACTAGGAGGAGGAGTGATTACCTTACTTGAGGCCACTGATGTCATCAGTACAAAGGGCCTAGTACCGAGGCCTGAGGAACCCCACTGGTGACTCCTTTCCAGTCTGATACCATTCCATGCATCACTAACTGCTGAGCCCTATTGCTTAACCAGCTGTCTATACATTGTACTGTTTTTCGTATCATTCTGAATGTCATCAACTTCAGTTCTCATGAGGAACCTTGGTATATTTATTGAAGAGTAATCACAGGTCTTAGCCAAGACCAGACTACACAGAGCCAGTACTGTACACTGAAAAAACAGGTGACCCTTCTCCCTTTTTTTCTGTAAGAGTAAGTCTGAGCAGTAGGTGTTGGACTACTGATGCCATGGAGAAACAAGTGAGTGTTCTTTATCACACTTCCATGTAATTAAATGGGTGTACTGGGAATTGAGTGCCTTGGTCATAAAATGCTCAGGGTAAACAGCTGTTTCTGTAATACTGTGTTACATGAAAGCAGGATTTCTTTTATTGTTTATTTATTGAATTTTGTTGACCGGGTAGGCCCACTGAGACTGGAAGTCCCTTTTCCAGGGGCGACGTGGGGGTGGACTACAGATAGTAACCAACTGAAACTGAACCAGATTATTTATTTATTGAATTTTGGTGCCCGGATAAGCCCACTGAGATAAGATGTCCCTTTTTCAGGGGCGCCCTGGAATTCGTTCCATACAGTGGATGAGGTAGGTATAGAGTATTTAACGTAGTTATAGACAGTAAATGACATAGGAATACAATATCAGACAAGGGTAAAAGTACATATGTAGACAGTTTAGATGAATTATACAAACATAGCAAAGAACTACGTTCTGATCACTTCTCATACCAAGATGAGTCGCAGATGAACCAGATTATCATTATAACAACATTTTTGCCCCCCAGTTCTCCCACCCTGGCAGCTCAGCTGCTATGGCCACACCTATTTTCTTGTAAGGAGAGCAGATGCTTTCACAGCTGATGCAGGATAGCTGGGGGGTAAATACCAGTGATCCTGCCTGGCAACCCTCCCTCCCTACAGCTGAGCACCTGGAGGAGGTGTTAAACAAAGACGAAAACTCTGCTGATTCACCCAACTGTGAAACTTTCCAGATCGCTTGGGCATATTGATCATATCCATGTACTGCCTTATGATATCCTAGGGTCATATCCTAGCATGATCACAAAATGTGAAGGCTGTATTAAAACAGAATAATGTCAGTTATGAGGGATAGAGAATCCCTGTAGTGTAATAGAATATTAGTATTTACGCATTAGAAAATCACAAGATTCAATTTGGATAAATGTGTAATGCTTTGTCTCAGAAGGAAAAACAAGGTTTTGAATATTATGTAGGTGGGATGAAGCTTAGAACGTCAAATCATGAAAGACTTGGATATTATAATAAATAAAGACCTCAAAAATAATACACATTAGTGAGATGGTCGCAAAGAGAGTACATAAGATTACAGGATGCATTAAAAGGCTTCGCGAGTAGGAACAGGACAGTGTTTGGTTCTTGGGTGCGACCACTAATGGAGTATTGTGCTCAGTAATGGTCACCATAGCTTAAGAACTATATTACTGGAATTGAGGGAGTACAAAGGAGGATGGCTAGGATGATTGGAAGAGTGAAACATCTCACTTAGGAACAGTGCGCCAAGGAACTAAATCTCTTTAGGTTGGCAACGAAAGTGTCTTGGAGGGGTTTTAATTTTAGTCTTTAAAGCTACCAAACACCCAGAGTTATTAGAAACCATACATTAAATTCCAGTTGGAGGTGCATCTGTTCAACACTGAGAAAAGACTAAATTTCCCAGAGAGTAGTTAATATACAAAACATGCTATTGGTGCAGAATGCTGAAAATAATGCTGTGGGCTGATTTAAACTGAACATAGACAAATATATGAGTGAATAGAGCATAAAAGGTTATGGGTGCTAATAAGCCATGGACGAACCAGATAAACCATATGGTTTCCCTTTGTGTATCCACCTGTGTACATATGATTTGGAGTAGGAACAGGTATGTGGTGCAGAAGGAATACCCATGTAGGTTGGTTAGTGTCCAAAGTGTGGGAAGCAGACCCTATAAGAGGTTTGTCTTTGCTTGACAGGAAAACAGCCGCTTGGAGAAAGAACTGTTGGAAAATGCAGAGAAGCTGTCTGAGTATGAGGGCCTGGTTAACAAGCTGCAGAGTAACCTGGACAGCATTCTGAAGGAGAAGGTAAATGACACAGTGTTATTGCCACCAACCCCAGCTTGGATATCTGTCTCTAGTGCTATACCGTAGTCCAAGACCACCTTCTGATCAATGATACTTAGCATAGCGCTTCATGCTGTCTTACTGCAAGTAATTTTACATTAGGTGCGTTTTTCCTTAAAGCTTCAATGTATAGTATTCGGTAAGGTTCCCTTCTCATAGAGAGAGAGCGTGTGTGTATGTATGTGGAGGGGGAGACACATGTACGTATAGCAGAGACAGTTGTATTCAAATTACTAGAAAGTGACATGAAAATCAGTATAGATGTACTATACATGGGGTCCTAAAAAAATGGATAAATGCATTTCGATAAAAATTAAATTTTGATGTCCATTGTATTCATGAAAAATGGTTAAAGTGACCCAGACATTGTCTGCCACCTTGGTTGTGAGCAGCATGTTGACTGCTCAGCGCTGACATTACTGGTTTTTGGTTGTTGTTTTTTGGTTATTATTTTATAACTGGGTAAGGCCCACTAGGCACAAGTGCCTCTTTTCATTGGTGACCCGGGAGCACTGGGGATGTCAAGTGACTGGCTCAGTGTCGCACAATATGCAAGCAGCTGTTGTGTGAATCAAACCCAGGTCTGCTGGATGTACCAAACTCATTCACAGCTCATTCCTCTAACATCTAGGCCATACTGCCGACCCTAACCCTCTAGGCTATGCTGCCAGTGTTTACAGGATCTGTTTTGTGAGTGAGGGAGAAGAAACCATAAGTCCATGGCATGTCATTAGATTTTGACCTGCTCTTTTAGAAGTTTATAGAGACACTGAGAGCCCTCTTATGGATGAATGCCACCTTACTTGTTCTTAGAGTGGGGGAACTGCAGACCAATGGGGAGCTGTCCTGGTGCCCCAAGGACACATAACGCGGCACTGGTATCCTTAAAAGGCTTCTCTGAAGCCATCACAGCACTCTAATAACCAGCAGTGAAACAAAGATGTTTATGCCCCTTTTCCATTTTTGTTTTACCCATAAGAGACCCTCCTAACTTCTTGACAGGCTTATAATAGATCACTTGGCTAAGACCTCATCAGTGATCTGTAATGTTTATTATTATCCTCCCAGTCCTCCTCCTTTCTGATACTATACAGTACAACTTACTTGGTTTGTTTGGATTATTGGTACAGATGGAAGTGCCAATATCTGATCCCTGGGGCCCAGGGATGACCCACTAGTGGTAGAGGGTATAGCCACTGTACTGTATTTTAGCCACCATACTGTATTTTATCTGTCAAAGGCTTCTTGGTTGTGAGAAGCGTGTTAAACTTGCCTGTCGTGGTTTGCGCATCACTCTATAGTTTGCTCATGATTTAAACATTTAAAGCCCTCTCTGTGAGCACGCTGCATTACTTGATGCACTGACAGTTTTTTATTCAATAATAACACTGATAGTTTTTTTTTTTTTTTATTGCAATATTTGCAGTTTGGAGACCTTGATCCCAACAGTGCGGAGTTCTTCCTGCAAGAGGAGAGATTCACCCGAATGAAAAAAGAGCACGAACGGCAATGCAGGGCAAGTAAAACCTCCTTGTATATTTTACATCTTTTGCTGTGCTCTTTCTAAGGTTTGTTAAAAGTTGCCTTATGGTACCTGCAGGACTGCAAATGGCAAGCATGAACTTGTGGGAAGCAACACAATTATTCAGGCAGTAGTTTTAATTTCTTTTGCACGTCTTGGAATCGGTTTGAGATTTTTCAGGAATGACAGCAGTCCCCATGGTACTAATCTTCATAGCCAACGACAGTGTTGGTTTTGTGGTACCATGACAGTGGTGAGCCCAAAACCTGCTCTTTTAAGAAGTAGTTCTTGGTGTTCATTTCTGATATTTTGTCACCTTGGCATCAGTCTGGTTCTTCTGTTTGATGCAGAGCAAAGCTGCTTGCCCAGGAACATCTCTCGCCCTTGTTTCCCACCCCAACATTGGGTTGCCCTGGCTAGCCATTGACCTCAGACCATGAGAGCAAGTGAGCAACTGCCTTAACAGCCAGTTCATTGAGCCTTAGTTTGCCCGGGGGGGTAGGAGGGATGTGTACGAATGTTGAATAAGTTGTACCTTCCATCCCCAGGAGTCTAGCTTCTTGTCCTTCCCTGCTGGTCCCACTTGAGAGTCCCAAAGTCTGGCCACAAACGTGGTTGTCCCAGGGGTGGTGGTGCAGTGAGGTGTTGCTCTCGTGGGGCTTTGCTAGCCAGGCTGAGCACATGCTAGATATGAAATAGAAAAGAGATGGATATCTGTACCATTTGTAATTCTATATAGGTTATCGTTTTCTGAAAATGTTTGACACCACTGGACTCCCTCATGGTGGGGGTGGGGTAATGACTTCCTGTGATCAAACAGAAAAACACACATTTGTCACTGTGTGTAAGCAGATATTTAGCACTTGAGTTTTTATTTGTAGTTCTGCAGTTTACATTATGCTCAAACTTTTAGTAATAGGAGTCAGGTAGGTCTGTGCTGGTGGAGCTAGGGGTAGTGTAATATGTGCAGCACTGTGGGAGACCCAGGTTTTTTATCTCCAGTCTGATTGGAGATGAGCCCAGGCTGGAGCTGTTTGGGGAGCACAGTGAGGTGGTGTACCCCAACTTTGGGGGTAAGGAGATGGACTTCACTCGAGACCCTCCTTAAGACAGGCTGGGAACAGTGTTGGCAGTGCAAGTGATCACAGAGCATCTACCCTGCCTAGTGTTTGGGGGTAAAATAGGTGGAGATTCCTGTACCAGTGTCCCAGAGGTCCCAACCCCTCCAATGGATCTTGGAGTAGGGAGTTGTTTACTATAGGGAGGCAGGGGTGGGGAGAACCAACCCGTCCGTCATTGTCGGGGAGGGTATTTTGAGGAACCACTGCCACAGGTAACAGACCTCTCTGGGATAAAGAGTACATTAAAAATAAAATGGTGAATGCTACCCCAGGTGGCCAGCAGAAGCACATTGCATGCTGGCAACCCAAACTCGAGAGTGACTTTGGATTGCCACGGTGGAAGGCAGGCCAGGCCATGTGGCAGCCGTGTGGCAGCGTGTCTCTTGTCAGGGAAGACTTGGCGTCCAGTACTGGCACTACAGCGACCCCCTGTGAATGTGCCAGGGAGCTCGCTGTTTTTACTTGCGTAAACAAGCCCCCTTGGCATTGCTCATGCCATAGGGTAGCGGGAGGGAGGGACTAGGTGGGGGGAAAAAAACCCTATCATCTGAATGACCTCAAATCTGCCCAATCAGGGCCTTGAAGGGTATATTACAGGGCTTATAGCATGGGAAGAGGGTAAAAGAACCTGTATGGAAAAAGACCAGAGAGGTGGTTTAATTTCCATCTGCAGTTGCTGGTAGCCCACATCATTCAACTGTATTTTAGTCTGTCACTGTGGACATCTGTTTTTATATTTATTTTTTTCCTTTTTTACTATCACCATTTGAAGAGGTTAAATGTGCTCTTCTGTGGATCAGCAATTTTATTATAATTTAGTCATCTAGTCACTTCTGCACCCTCCAGGCACTCCAGGACCAGATTGATGAACTCCAGTCCGAGCTGGAGGAGTACCGGGCTCATGGCAGAGTTTTGAGGTTTCCACTGAAACGTTCTCCTTCAGAAGATCTGGAGAATAAGAGTGGAGGTGGTGGTGGCGGTGTGGAATCGGATCAAGGTACTTAGAAATTAGTACACCTATACAGAAAGTTCAGCCTAACTTGTGTTGTCTTGGTCCACTGGATTATTAAACACCAGTTTGCAATTCTTTTAGGAATTGATTCTGAGGAGTGTTACCCATTAAACGTGAGCTTGGAGACAGAAATGGCCATGGAACAAATGAAGGAACAGCATCGCCAAGAATTAGAGCACTTGAAAGTAGAATTAGAAGGCAAAGTAAGTTGGCTGTCAGATCTTTATTTTTTACTTTTTTGCAGAAACTATAAGCTTCACCGATTTCTAACTAATGAACATACTTTGCTCGATGTAGACATTCACATGTTTTCTTCTGATCAGGGACTGACAGTTTCTGTTATGTGGTATCAGTATTATCTCTCTTTTTTGCCTTATTCTTCCTTTTCAGAAAAGGTGCACCGCAATACCTTTAGTCCACATAACTGGCCAAGCATATGGCTGTCTTTGCAGCTGAGAAAGCAAACCTGTTGCACAATCTGTCTTAACATACTGCTAATCAGTTTTTCATTTTTGCGACGTTGTCCGTTAGGTCTGAGCAACATGGAATGTGGCTTTTAATGTAGCCTGGCCTAGGAGACTGTAGCATTTTGGCGTGCATTTTTCCATGCTGCAATACTTAAGCTTTTCCTTGGTCATGCAGAACGGATTGCATTTCTAAAGATTCCAAGAAAGTTTATTTTGCAGTTAGGGTTTCTTACTCTCCAACAGCTTTAAAATTCTAAAGCCCTGTCAGTTGAAATACTGAACTTTCCTCAGCAGATGAGTTTACCGTTTTTTGTTTCTTTGCTAAAGTAAAACGCAATGATTCCTTTTTTTTTTTTTTTTATTTTATTCGATTTTGTCCCTCTTTGTTCTCCAGCCTCCACTCCCCTCCGTGTCACCAAAGGCCTGTCTGATCCACCTGGATCCTTGTTACTTCCACCTGCCATCTTCCATCAAGTCATGGTTTGCCCCCAGGTGAGGGTGGGGGACTTGCCCTGATCATCATGTTTCATCAGGCTGCACGGAGACAGGGAATGGGCCTGGATATACCAAGGTCTCTTGCAGTGCCTGGGGCCATTTTTCTGTGTGCTCCCACTCCCTCCAGATGTTACATGCCATGTTGTCAATGAGTAGTCGGTGAGTAGACAAGCAAGGTATGTCTGTTGCCGACTGTGGCGTCGGCTCCCTCGCCCAGCCCTTCATTAGCACTACTACCTGTGGTCCCCCAGGCGGCAGTGTTGTGGCGGAGAATGGAACCTTCCTGCCCCAGAGGAGGAGAGCATTCTCTGGGATGCTTAGTCCCCCTCCCTTAGTCGGCCCTCCAGTGACCACGGCTCATTCATAAACCTAGTTCATCAGCATTGCGAGTTGTAGTCCGATCAGCTGTCCCATAAAACACTGATTCTAAACTAAACCTCCATTTAAAAGATGTAATACGATTTATAATATAGTTACATGTTTATTTGCTGTGTCTCTTAGAATCTGACTACCTTTCCGGAATCCTTCAAGTCCTACACTTCATTTTGCAATTCTGGTACTCAGGGACCTTAGAACTTTTAGGAAGCAGTTTACAAGCATATGAGATTACAGTCACACAATACATACAAACCTATAGATCCGTAGACGTCATAAGAAAGAGAAAAAGTCCATTCAATCTGATCTGTTGTTCCTACCTAGATTTACTCAATCCATTTGGCGCTCCTAGATCCTTGCTTTCCTTTTTTGTTGCTGATTAACCCCTTGTAATTATCCAGTTGGGTTTTGCTCCCCGAGATAGTACTAGAATTGATCACAATTCTGTGTAGTCTGTTCCATCTAGCCATCACACTCTGTAAAGCAATATATCCTTTTGCCCTTTTGAAAGTTATCCCATCTAAATTAAGGTTGTGTCCCCCTGGTGGCTGTGCTTCCCTAGTATAAATAAATCCGTGGTGTCAAACTTGTTCTCTTCATGCATGGATTGTAGGTTACTGACACGCCCCCTCCCCCCGGGTCCTCTAGTGAGTACATGTTTAGGCTGTCTAATCTATATTTCATAGATACCATTCAGAAAGAAAATATAAGCAGCATAGACATCTGCGAGGTCCTTGTACCTTGTGAGAAATACATTATATAATACATTCTAGAGGAGTAAGCTAGTTTCTATGGCTTGAGTTTAAATTAAAGTTGGTTTGCTTTTTATTTTGCTAAGTTGGTAAGGGCATAAAATGCTCATTTTTATGGATGGCCCAGAAGGACTTCAAAGAACATAGCATACAATTTAAAAACATTTACAGTTTACTTTTAAAAAAAAGACAAAGTATCCCTTGATACTATCGGACAGAGAAGAATTGTTAGTTCTGCATAAAAGGAAAAATATTTTTGTCCTGACATAGTTTTCTTCAAAGGAATTAGGAATGATGAGTTGGCCCTAGAGCGAGTTCTACATTTAGTATTTAGCACATGAAGTAAACCGTCTAATTATGAAACCCTTTTTATCATGAATTATATAGTACATAATATTGCAAGCATAAAACATTTACAGCGCACGTCAAAAGATAATCTGTTGAGGCTGTCACATAAAAAGCAGCAATAAGTTCTTGGATTAACAACCAAAATAATCACACTTATTGTTAAATAGAATTCCGATTCTAAATACATTTGCTTCACTCGCTTCTGTATTGCTGTATATATGACAGTCCCATATTCATGCACAGATAATAATGCAACTTTGATCAGCCAGTTTCATAGAATCAACAGTCAAACATCCCCTAATTCTAGAAAGCAATCCCAAACATACATATGCAGATATCAAAACAATTTCTATGAGGTTGAAAACTTAGTTTATTTAGTGTAATTCTGCGATTATTTAAAAGCCTCTACCATCTACATGTCCCTAGAATCCAGTATGCTGGTAATAGTTTTACTCTTCTGTATTTCGCTTTAGTTTATTTTCCTGACCCAACTGAGGTGTGACGTATCAGTTTCAGTGGGGTCATACCCAGTTTTACAGCTGTGAGGGCAAAAGCCCAGGGAGATTAAATGATTTGTTCACAATCACACAGTGAGCCAGAGGCTAGGGTGAAATTCTCAAACCTCTCAATTCCTGTCTCACAGTTCAGTGCTCCAACCACTACACCATGCTACCGTCTTACAGTTAATAGTACAGTAAAAAGTTCCACTTGCAAGAACTCACAGGCATACTTCGGAGCGGCTACCATTATATATACTGTATTTTCTAGCGATTAACGTGCCTTAGCTGTAGAACTGTTGTAAGGTCTTGTCTCCTGACTTGTATGCAGTCTGTCCAAGAAATGAAAGCAGACAAAGCTTTTTCTGTGGCCCCCTCTATTTGGGGAAACTTATAGGGCTCCTTCCCTGGGTGGAACGAGGTGCTTAAGCACCATCCCCAGGGAATAGCTAGGGGAGGCCATCCAAGGAGCAGGGGCATCTGGCGAGGGGAAAGAGGGGTTTAAAAGAGGCTGCCGTGGAGGGCTGCACCTCAGATCTTCTTCAGTCAAGTAAACATATGGCTGTGGGCCATTTTCCTTCCAAGACAAGTGTTTTAATGGTTTGTCCAGGGAAAGGGGAAGACTATAGGGGCTATTAAAACATGGCTTAACTATATCCTTTTTCTACTGCTGTTTTGATTTCAAAATGTAATTAACTCCTGGGTGCCCTTGAAAATGGGACTCTTGGTTTTACTGGGCCTTCTTAGTTACCAAAAAAAAAAAAAAAACATAAGTAAATAAATACTGTTTTAAATGCAGGTTAGTCAATATGAAGTCCAGCTGAAAGAAATGAAGACCCTGCGTGAAAAGGAAAAGGAAGAAGTCAGACAGAAATGCAGTGAAGATGTTGCCAAAAAGGAGGAATGCATACGTGATCTGCAGATGTGTGTTGAAGAGTTACAAAAGGAGGTGGAGGCCCTTGAACGTGAACAGCAAAACCTGGAATGTCAATTTACAGAGGAGAAAAATGACCTGCTAAACACATTTAACAGAGAAAGAGCTCATCTTCAGGAGATCCTTACTCAACAGCATGAAAACACCCTGAAGGCCAAGGAGGAGCAAGCGGCCGAACACTTACACAGAGAGAGGGACAAACTAATGCGAAATTATATTCAGTTGGAGGCAGAAATGGAAGCGAAGGTGGAGAAGCTGACAAGGACGTTTGCAGAAGAGAAGAGACAGCTGGAGCAAAGCTACCAGGACAACATTTTAGAACTAAAGGAAAAACTGACTCTAGAAAAGGAGGAACTAGAGGAAGAACTGTTGTTAAGACATCAAAATGACATCTTGGTAGAAAGGTAAGAAGCCATGCTGGGGAAAATACTGGGGAAAACAAGGATATAAAACAAAGTCTGACACTTAAAAATATTTAAGGTTTCACCTTCTGGTCACAGAAATCTAACCTTTTTGCACAGCTTGGGGTTTTGCAAAAATTGACAAATGTTATCCATAGTCTAGCAAGGTCATGTTTTAAGAAATATAGGATGGTGTGCCTTCTCTTCTTCAATGAAAAGTGGTATGGTAGAGTGGAATTATTTATCTGTTCAGTATCGAATGCCTTACCTTAAATTGTTCCTGCATATAATTAATTCTGACATAGCTTACTACAACACTAACAGCTCTAAATATATGGGCCAGGATATTCAAAGAAGTTGTCGCGCGCTAATGGTAGTTTGCCCCTCTAAAGCAGGGGATCGCTAAAAATGCCATATGGAAAGGCAGAGTTAGCGAGGAACAAACCCATTAGCAAGCAGTGCTGATTATGTCAGATTTCTATGCAAAGTGCTGGACAGTGCTGTGCATACAGACACTCGTGTACAAGGTGTGAGGAGGCATTAACCAGCCATTAGTGTCATGTAATTAATGCCTTCTCAAGCAGTGCTGTTAATTGTTTATGATGGGTGAAATGAACGCCCCCCCACCCAATCTGTGTCCCAACACATGTTCAGTAATCCCTGGTAGTCTACTGACCCCACCACCACCCAGTCGCTGAACTGATAATTCTGCAGTTTCCCTGGCAATCTAGTGTCCCCTCCTGCAAATGATCGCTGGTCTGATATGTACTGGAGATGTCTCTGGTAGTCCAGCAGCTGCCCCATCCACATGCCACCCCTCACATACAGCACCAAGACGGTGGCTGGCACTGCCCCCCCCCCGTCACTACTATCTGCTGCATGCAACTGCTGTGAGTTTGACTGTCCCCTCTACAGAACTACCACGCATATGCGCTCACTTGAAAATAATAGCAGTTGAATGGTGACTGAGCCATATCTACAGTACTGTACAGCAGCTTGGCTCCAAACCATCTGGGTGTGTGGTGTGTAGGATACCCCAAGTTTAGTGCCTTGCCGCCTTACAGATAGCTCAGACATAGCTTCATCATAGCTGTATGTGGCAGTCGGTGGCTCTCTGCGAGTGGTGGGTGAGTGCCAACAGCTGTCTTGTTGTCACTCGGGGGTGGGGTGGGGAGATGATGATATGAAGATTAGGTGGACACTAGACTGCAGATCAGAACAGTGATCAGGGATGAGGCAACACTAGACTGTTAGGAATATTTGTACAGGTCATGGGAACAGTGATCCAGGGGTGGTGGGAACACTTGACTACCAAGGAAACTACAGAATTATGTGATTAATAATGGGGGGGGGGCACTAGACATTGTAAGGGAATACTTCTATGGATATAAGTACTGTGATGGAAGGGGGGGTGCTAGACTACTAAAGACTACTGGAACATGTGTTGGGACACACATAAGGCTGGGTTGTTTGTGCCATCTTGGACGAGGACTGTTTGCTCCTGGTCTGTAATGAGACCATAATAAGGTACAAATGTCCTCATAGCACCTTGCCTGTGTTATGGTGTCATTTGCATGGGGAAGGTGGAATATAGCAAATTGCTCCACAGCAGCAGTACGTTTTTGCGAACACTAACATCTTGTTTGCTCCTTGCATTCCTATAGCTCCCAGTTGGCCATGCTGTATACCTCATGTGGTCAGTCGGTGTTGTGGTTCGTGAGGAGCATATGGGTCAGTGCTTGCATCCTTCAGCCAGTATACTGGAATGTTTTAGCACTCGCAGTGTGCTCAAGGCATGTTCCGATATACCTGTAGTTTACTCTAGGCACTAATTTGCTCCTGAAGCAAAGTGTTAGGCGAGCGTTATTCCAGGATTTTGAATATCCCAGCCATGATGTTTTAAAATAATTACTAGGCTAAAAAATGTTGAACGGTTTCAGATATGTTCTGTACTAAAGGGAAACGTTCACTTGCAAATGCCCCACACCATAGTGAGGGGCAGCCCCCAGTTAGGCTTTCTGCCTAAAATAAAAACATTTACCTTCTGACATATTGTAGTATTTCAAGTTTATCTGGTTGATCCTGCCATCCCGTCAGCCAGCATTTCAAGATGAATGTCGCTCGGTGCACCTTCTAGAACCTCCCGTGGCTGATGTCAGAGCCACGGAAAAGCTGTGGGAGAGTGCATAGATCTTATCAGTATACAGAGCTATTATTAGCTCCAGTTTGGCCATTCCCATTTTCTGTGCCAAACCAAAAGCAAGTATAGACTGTCCAGCTTCTGAAAAGTGTATACTTGCTTTTGGTGTGGCACGGAGAATGTGAATGGCTGCCCCACACTATGGTGTGGGGCATTTGCAAGTGGACGTTTCCCTTTAATTTTTGAATTTTAAATCTGCCTTTCTACTAAGGCCTGATAGATCTATTTTACATTTTATTATGTCTGCATCTGTTTTTAAGACCTTGAATTATCAATTTAATTGAGCGTGACTAACTGCAGTCTCTTAGAAAGTAATGGGGGGGGAGGTTTTGACACAGAATACAAACTTAAGTGTGCGTGAGTAATTGACTATAAGGTATATAGAACTGTTCTGATGTCTGTGCAGGCACTGCAACTATGAACGTCTTTTAAAATAAATAACTTGCTTTATATTGACCATATGTAGGGAAAAAATGAATGGTGAATGTAAACGGAAGATAGCTGAAATGGAGGTTCAGTTTTCTCAGGGACACCAAACTACCTTGAAAAAGCACAAAGAAGAACTGGCAGATGTTGAGGCTCACTATAGGCGGGAGCTCCAGCACCTTATAGAGCAGCATTGTGAGGAGAAGTCACAGTGGGAGTTTGAGAAGGAAGAACTTCTCCAGGAAAGTGAAGAAGCACACGAACAACTGAAGGAAGCCCTAGAAAAAGAGAAACAAAAGCTTGGCCTCATGTTAACTGAGGCAAAAGAGCTCATGGAGAAGAACTACAAGGAACAGTTAAATAGTTTAATACTTGAAAATGAGAAACTGCAGAAAGATCTTGAAGACCTCCGAGAATCCTATAATAAACAAGATGCGAGATTGTCTGCTTACCTGGCTGAGCTGCAGGCAAAAGAGGTGCTACTGACCCAGGCTACAGAGGGGGAAAATCAGACTAGCACAAGACTTCAACACATAGAGGCAGAATTTGAGAAAGAGAAAGAGGTCATGAGGTCTAATCTTATTATCTGTGAAGCCAAGGCCTTGGAGATGTCTGCAGATACAGAAAGGAGAATGAATGAAGAAAAAGCTGAGATGAGCTTGGAGATTTCCCGACTGCAGAATCAGATAACAGAATTGGAGAAGGAAGAACTTAAACTGTCCACATTGCAAAGCCTGCTTGAAGAAAGAACAAAGGAAAACGCAGACATGAAGATCAAGATTTCCCAGCTGCAGGAAGAGGTAAAAAGGCTAGAGGAAGACAGGGTGACCCTTGCAGACCTGAAGACATTGTATCATCAAGCTGTAGAGGAGAATGCCAACATGTCATCTGAGATCCGCAGGCTAAAGCAGCGGATACTGGAGCTGGGACATGATACAGCAGAACAAGAAAAAGGAGAAGCTAAAAATGTGTTTACCAATGTAAAAACAGAGCTGTCTCCACCAGTAGAAAGTACAGAACAAAGACAGGGAGAGACTGAAGCCCTTGAAAAAGCAGAAATTGAATGTCATGTAATGATGGAAGAAAAGAACGACCCCTGTTCTACAATCTCTGAGCTTAAAGTGAAAATAAAAGAGCTTGAAGTAGCTCTTGAGGATCTTCCTAGGCTACAGGAAGCCCACATGGAGGCTGAAAAGGAAAACCACAATTTTCGTACTCAGTTGTCTCAGCTCCAGCAAAAAATAACTGAGCTGGGAAGCGAGTCCGGGCTACATTGTGACTTTTCATCAGTTGATGATCCATCTCAAGAAGGAAATAGTTTTAAAATCATTATTGGTAGGTTCCTTGAGCAGAATAAAAAACTGGAGCATATGAGGACTAAGCTTCTTGCCAGTAAAGCCAAGGCCTCTGAGATGTCCAAAATAACAGAAAGGGAAATGAAGAAGAAGGCTGAGATGAGCTTGGAGATCTCCAGATTGCAGAATCGGATAACAGAGCTGGAGAAGGAGGAACATAAACTGTCCGGATTGCAAAGCATGCTTGAAGAAGCCACAAAGGAAAGCACAGAGATGAAGAGCAAGATTTCCCAGCTGCAGGAAGAGGTAAAGAGACTAGAGGAAGATAGGGTGACCCTTGCAGACATGCAGACATTGTATCAGCAAGCTGTAGAGGAGAATGCCAACATGTCATCTGAGATCCTCAGGCTAAAGCAGCAGATACTGGAACTGGGGCATGATGCAGCAGAACAAGAAAAAGCAAAAGGAGTTGCTGAAAATGTGTTTACCAATGTAAAAATGGGCTCATGTCTACCAGTAGAAAGTACAGAACAAAGACAGGGAGACAGTGAAGCCCTTGAAAGTCATGTAATGGTGGAAGAAAAGAATAACTCATTTTCTACAATCTCAGAGCTTCAAGTGAAAATGAAAGAGCTTGAAATAGCTCTTGAGGATCTTCCTAGGCTACAGGAAGCCCACATGGAGGCTGAAAAGGAAAACCACAGTCTTCGTACTAAGTTGTCTCAGCTCCAGGAAAAAATAGCTGAGCTGGGAAGGGAGTCCGGGCTACATTGTGACTTTTCATTAGTTGATAATCCATTTCAAGAAGGAAATAGTTTTAAAATCATTATTGATAGGTTCCTTGAGCAGAATAAAAAACTGGAGGATATGAGGACTAAGCTTCTTGCCTGTGAAGCAAATGCCGCAGAGATGTCCAAAATTGCAAAAAGGGAAAGGAACAAAGAAAAAGCTGAAATGAGCTTGGAGATCTCCAGATTGCAAAATCGGATAACAGAACTAGAAAAGGAAGAACTGTCCGGATTACAAAGCATGCTTGAAGAAGCAACAAAGGAAAGCACAGACATGAAGAGCAAGATTTCCCAACTGCAGGAAGAGGTTAAGAGGCTAGAGGAAGATAGGGTGACCCTTGCAGACATGCAGACATTGTATCGTCAAGCTGTAGAGGAGAATGCCAACATGTCGTCTGAGATATTCAGGCTAAAGCAGCAGATACTGAAGCAGGGGCATGATGCAGCAGAACAAGAAAAAGCAAAAGGAGAAGCTGAAAACACATTTACTACTGCAAAAATTGAGGTATCTCTACCAGCAGAAAGTACAGAACAAAGAAAGGGAGAGAGTGAAGCCCTTGAAAAATCAGAAATTGAATGTCACATAATTCATGGAAAAAATAGTGATTCCTGTTCTATAAACTCTAAGCTTCGTGTGAAAATAAAAGAGCTTGAAGCATCTCTTGAGGCTCTTCCTAGGGTGCAGGAAGCCCACAAGGAGGCTGAAAAGGAAAACCACAGTCTTCGCACCCAGGTGTGTCAGCTCCTGGAAAAGATAACAGAGCTGGGAAGAGAATCACAGCTACATTCATGCATTCCATCAGTACATGATCACGCTCAGGAAGGTAATGATCTTCATACTGAGAGTAATAAGTTGCTTGAGCAACATAAAAAACTGGAAGGAGATGCACTGGAAAAAATGCTCTTCAGGACTAAATATGAACAGTGCAAAAAAGAAAATATGGAACTAAACAATGAAATGACAGAGTTGCACAAGAAAGTGCAGAAATTAGAAGGAAATCTCCAGGAGTTTCTTCAGCAGTATCAAAGCGAAATGATTTCCAACAGTGAAAAAGCTAGGGCGCAAAACCAAGAAATGGAAGAGCTCAAGCAAAATGTTGCTGTGCTTATAAACCTACAGAAAGAATATGATGAATGTGAGAAGACAGCAGCGGATTTAAGAACAGAAAACGAGAAGATGCAAAAATTGAATGACGAATTAAAAGAAAGGTTACTCTCAGTCTCAAACCGGCAGAACCGATTCCTAGAGTTGGAAAATAACAACCGTGAATTGAAATCGACAGTTTACGATTTGCAGGAAAAATGTACCTTCTTACAACAGAAGACTGCATTACAAAGGTAAAGTGTATCAGCAGTACATGGGAGTCCTTGACTTCTCAGCTCTTCCACTAAAATCTCATTTCTGCTGCTGCTTTGCTTCCTGCCATACTTACACAATTAACATGTTCGCATTTCTTAGGAGTTGCTAACAACGTCATAGTGCTTTTTTTTTGTAGTACATTAACATGTGGAGATGAACTAATGAACAGTTCTATAGTTGCCTGTCTGTTTTAAATGGGAATACTGTACGGGCACATGAGTGCTGCACTAACTAAGCAATTGTGGAGCAGCAGTGACGTCTGGGGAAGAGTTAAATCTCAGTTGCTGCACTCCAGTGGAACTTCTCTGTCAATGTTTCAGTCCCTGTCTCCGTTTTCATGTTCTACAAGGCATTTGGAAGTATTCAGCTCTTCTCCCATCTTATTTAACAAGTGTGTAGACCATATCATTATAACCAATGTCTTGGATTTAACTTCTAATTTACAGCTGGTTCTCACTCATCACTTTTGCTTGCGGTGTAGTGCATGTCTTACTTGACTTTTTTTTACTTTTACTCCCCATTCTGTAACACAGTTCGTTTAAAAAAAGCAGTTTTTCTGGTTTCCTTAGTTCAGAGCACCACCTGATGTTTACTGAAACGTGGTACTTCAGAATCTTAGGCTGAAATGTTTCTTTTTCAGAGGACCTACTAAGGATGTTGTTGGATATGCATTGTCTTTTAAAATTCACATTAACCTGTTGAGAGCTTGGTTTAGATAGAGGCAGTCGGTGTGTTTCTCGAAGAGCCACAGCGGCTAGAGAAGTACAGGAGTCCCATCTTGACCTCTGTAATAGTGCTACTTCTGTTCTGATATAAGGCTGCTGTAGTTTGGTTTCTCCAGTGTTCACTGATGCCCATAATAATCACTCTTAGTATACCGTCTCTTTGGTATAATACCCCAGATAGTTTGGCGACAACACCCTAATATGGTTTTCCATACCCATACATCCATTCCATTCCCTTTATACATAACGTTACTTGCTTAATGCATCATATGTTTTATCTCATTAGTAACTTAACAACTTATTCATTCTGCTCTGTGTTGCCTAGAGATTTACCAAGATAGCATAAGGCACCACATGTTTTGGTGCCTTACCAGAGGGAAAAGCTGCCTGTGTGTAGTTGCCCAAAAGATATTAAGTCATTTCAGAGAAAACACGCTTGTAAATTCATATTTACTGGGGCTCCTGTACTTACCGGTGTTTAGATCCGCCCCTGCACCGCCCCACACTCTGGCATCTTTATGACATGACAACAGGGAGAACGCAGGGACGCACTACATTACAGACTATGGGGGGTAACTTTACAGCAATTTTATATGTAATAATTATATGGTGATGAAACGAGGACATCGGGTGACTAACAAGGCCCTTGTTAGTCATCCGGTGCCCTCATTTCATCACCACATAATTATTATATACAAAATTGCTCGTAAAGTTACCCCCCCGTAGTCTATAATGTAGCGCGTCCCCACGTTTCCTGTCATCACATCATAAAGATGCCAGAGCGCGGGGGGGGGGTGCGCAGGGATGGACCTAAACACTGGGAAGTACAGGAGCTCCAGTAAATATGAATTTATGAGCATTTGTTCTCTGAAATGACTTAAGATCTTTTGGGCAACTACACACAGGCAGCTTTTCCCTCTGGTAAGGCACCAAAAGATGTGGGGCACATTTATTTAGAAACAGCTTGGTAAATCTCTTTAGAGATGTAAAAAATACCATTTACTAGCAACTCCTTTTGCAATTATAGATAACTCTTTAAACATTCTATGACAGTGCATTTGAGACAGGACATTCCCCATTATTTATGCCAGTGATGTTTATATGGTAATTATTTTGATGGAATGTTTCCTGGCAGTGAGTGGTTAACTTAATGGGTGTTAGTAACGCCAGACCAACTTACAGTGCAGAATGTATTAGAAATCACTGTGTCTGAATCCTGAGATCTGATTGACTAAAGGATGGTCCTTTACCTAACTAACAAGACCCACTAAAGTTTAAAATCCTTGGGATTTATGTATTTTTATAGCAATAATGTCTAGCAGATCTGGCCATCGTTACTGTTAGAGGAAGGCTCATCAACACACACATCACATTTTTCCACGGCTTATGACCAGTAATCTTTATCGTATGTTCAAAATTATAAGCTGCTCAGTGGTGGAGCTTATATTAGATGATGCTTACATGACTCCATCACAGGACGGTTGATCAGAGGCATTAGAAGAATACAGAAACAAGGTGCTGCGTCAGCATGTGGTCTAAAAGCAAAACAAAATGGTTATTTTAAAATGCATGCTGAAAATAGAGTTAAAAATCTACATTTCGACCTTAGGTCTTCTTCGGGAAATATCTAAAGAAGCGAAAAAAAAAAACACTGTCTTGTTTTTTCTTTTTAGATATTTCCTGAAGAAGACCCAAGGTCGAACGTATTTTTAACTCTACCAGCATGCATTTATTATAAATCCATTAAAAGAATACAGTTATCTCATTATTAATGCTGCCAGGTAAAAAAAAAAAAAACAGTTAGTGGCAGCTCCACCATTTCGGAGTGGTATGCAGGCAGTAACACAACAGGGTGCAGTTGGGCCGTAACCCACTCACCCAGATGGTTATGAAGCATCAAGCTTAGCTTAGTGCTTTCAGCCACCAGGTGGCCTAATAGGTTATTACGGCATAAACCCTGGAGCTTGCTATTGCTCTTATAAAAGGGGCACATTAGGGAGAACATAAAAAAAAATAAAAATAATGTGTGGGTTGTGCGGGAATAAAAAAGTTATGTGATTGGATTCCACCATTTACAGAGTAGGATTTTTCCCAACCAATTTAATAGAAGCTGATCATTCCTACAGCTGAACAGCTCATAACCGGAAAAAAAAATAGTAAACAAGCTTATACTAAACAAGTAGATAGAAAAAACATGATTTTTCTGTAGTTACTGTAGTCTTTTAATTGTCAGGAGTGAACATTTTCATTGTACATCCCTAGATGTTCATTAACTGGATAGAAAAGGACCTGCCAGCTCGGCATTGTTGCTTAATAAACCAAGGCCCGTTATCTACAAAATTACTTTGACCCTGCATAACAAAATATATAATTTGGGGTATTTTGGAGGTGGTTATTTTTATTTTGCACTACCTCGGATTTTAGAGACCAGGTATAACCATCAAATGTCCAAATGATGAGAAACTGCTTCGTTACAAGGAGGATGAAAGTGAGTTCTGACATTATTCTAACAGACTCCCATAAATCGGGAATGAGAGTAAGAGCACCAGCTGCATTTTGTTCTGAGCAAAGCAGAGGAAACCAGGAACGGCTCGCTTGAATGTACAATACTTGGGTTGAGGTAGCTCTGCTTAACTAACTGCTTAGGTTACTTTACTAATGTTACTAAATTTGGCCTTAACTGATCTTTTGTGTAACTGTGTACATACTCCTAACACAAGGTTCTTCTGTAAGCTGTTACCTAACATGTAGCGGTGAGTGACACTAGGCCCCTACACTTTTTTTTTTTTTTTTAAATGTCTGCTTAAATTAAGGAATGATGCATTGTTCCAGGGGGCGGGGGGCATTGGGGTTAGTGCATCATACTGCCATATAGGAGACCTAAGGTGCCCTGCAGAGATGGTACTATCAAACATTATGGGGCAGTGGATGTAACAATCCCACTAATGCATTTTGTTGGTACGTTTGGAGAGCAGTATTTGATGTGAGTAATCACATAACAACCTTCCATTTTCACCCCAGGGCAGCTCATCCTTGAAGGTGTGCTCCCACATAGAGGGAGGTAAGAGAGACTAGAATAGGGAACATATGTAGATACGGTATAGTGGTCAATTGCCTGACCGTCTGTGGCATGATGACACCCTGCAAAAGCCCTTGCCGAGTGCTGGATCTTTGGAGGGCTGTCAGAGGAGTTCTGCTGTGGGGATGAAGCCACTCACTCGCACAAAACAAGGGGCTGCCACAATTGAAGGGCAAACCAGACGACATCCATTGATGCTAGAGAGGGCTCAGATTAAGGCCGAGGTAAGCTGCCCACTCTGAAGGGGTAAATAGTAAATTAAAAAAAAAAAAAAATAGCAATGAAAGTTTAGGCAAGGGTATTATTTTTTTGCTACCCTTACTTTAAGATGCTTTGAGCAGAGTTTAAATGTTCATTTCGTCCGTCAACAAGTGTAATTGTTACAGCATAACAGGCTTGCAGTAGGGCCAGCATTTTATCTCATGCCAAATGCTTGTATTGATATGAGAGCTGTGATAAAAATTTCCATAAATAGAAACAGTTTGATTTCAGATATGCTGTGTTGATGAATCAAAGTGCAAACCGGCCTGATCTGCAGTTTTAACACATTCATTTCAGTTAAATGTTCCGCACCTGAATTCTAATTGAGAGATCTCAAAAGTGTATTGTGTAGATGGGGAAGGGGACTCATTTGGCTGTGTTTTAAGAGCTGAAGTGCAACTGAACTATCATATTAAAAATGCACCCTGCCTGCTAGTGATAACAGCTCTCGTGTCACTACAGGTTAAAGTTCAGTAGCATATCACTTTAAACAGTGATTGTAAAAAGAGGAATTGCCAAGAATGGAGAAAAAAAATAAAAAACATGCATTTATTATTTTTCCTGTGTCTGGCCACTGCAGATGTGAAGTGGAGAAGCTTGTAGAAGAAAATGCCACTCTGAAACATGAAATAAACAGTTTAAAGGAGGAAACATGTTCATTCCCGAAGTTACAGGAATTGAATTGGACACAGGAAGAAATGCAGTAAGAAATGTTCAGAATGTCGATTGTATTAGTTGTAACAAATCCCCCAGATATAATTGGGAAGTGGACTTTCCATCTAAACACACCCCCTCCCCAAAAAAAAACTGGGGCACTTCATTGTTAACATGTACAATACTACACTCCCAGAATGTGTCCAAAAGACATGCTTCTCCACATTATGAGAAAGTGCAGTAATTTGGATTTAAGGTTTTTTTGTATACTTTTCTGCAGTATGTATAATCAAATATTATGCAGGGATAAGTAGGGAAAAAGGCACAACAAAGTATAGATTAACCTATCTGATTGGCTGATAGTAGTCACAAAGCATAAGTTTATCAGGCAACAGAGACCTAAAAAAAAGCTTTTCCTGCGTGAGGACTATTTTACATATTAAACTTGTTCTCTAAAGGTTTAGAACACTTTTTTTTTTTGTACAGTAAAAGGCCATTTTGTAAGTGCAGTAAGAAGGATGTGGGGTGTTGAGAGATACCTGCACTTCCAAGGCTACGTCACAATTTGTCCCGGTCATTTTGATTTGTGACAACTCGCCCCAGACTGTTAGCTCTGGCATCAGTTGCCTCCCACATTAATTTTTCTCTGGATAATTTGCCCCCAGCATAAATATTATAAAATAAACTCCAGGTTTGGATAATGTTTAGTTTTGATGAAAACATTAGACTTCATGGTTGTGTTGATGAAACGTGCTACATTTTCTCTCACTCCATATGAACATATTTTGACTACTCAAAAACAGGATTGCTGTGACCAGTGTATAAATAATAATATAAAATGGGTATAGAAAATGACATAATCTGATTGGCTGAAAGGACGTTTGAGCCGTGGGCTTATCAGCCCATATACAGTGTATGCCAACCGTCACGTTTCTTCCTTAGACGACCTCACAACACTGAAATGTCACTAAGCTACCCGAGCTTCAAACTGCTTTCACAGGCGAGCAGTATGTGCCACCGTTCTGCCACTGTAGCTCCTCAGCCAGCATTGCAGGGAACCAGGAGAGTGGTCAAATCAAACTACACAACAGTTTCCTCATTTTGTCAGCCAAAGCAACTAAAAAACACCATAAGCTGTATACAGTTTTAATCCTTTTTTTATTTTTATTTTTTTACTCGCAGCCCATTTTCCATATAACTCCACCTGTCCGTCCGTTCGTTTTTGTATCTCCGAACTCCCATCTCTTCCCCATCCTCCTTCATAACCATCGCAAGAATCCCTACAAAACTGCACTAGCAAACTTCAAGGAGTTTGCTGTTCTGTGCCCTGACCGTCCGTTTCAGTTTTAAAACTGCAAATCAGGAAATGCTTGTGTATGGCTGCCATCAAGGGACACGATCGTGGCCAGTGAAGCCAGCCATGCTGCCAGCTGCAAATCACTGCTTCACCTTATGACATAAGCTCCAATAAAATAAATAAATTAAACTCGCGCCCTTGCCGGTCGGCTGAAGATGAACACCAGCCTCTGTTCAAGAAGGTAACTGGTTCGCCACTTCATAAAGTGTGGCTCTATAGAATGTGAACTTGCAGGGAGGGAGGGGCGCGTTAAACAGTTTCGGTTCTCATGGTGCTCTATATGTGAGAGAGAGGGGAGACACAGAGGCAGTTAACACTTAACTAGTACCTTCACTGCAGCTTATTGGGGTGGAGGGGAGATCAGGCACAGATAACACTGATGTCTAGTGACTGACCAACATCATTGAAAAGCATACCTTATTGAGGGACTACTTTTTATATTTTGTATTAAGTAAAAACATTCTAATAATCTTAACAATTTTGTTTTTTATTTAATTTATTTAAAGGGACCCATTTATACAAGCGCCCAGGTGCATAAGGCACTCTTGAAGTGCCTCATGCCTTAAGTACACCCCTGGGCATGCTCTTATCGAGGCGATAACCACATCTCATTGTGTGTTATTACTTGTGCACGTATGTGTGTGTGTTTAGCACTTATAAAACAACCATGCTTAATTTTTGTTGTAGGCGAAAAGTCGAAATGGCTAAAAAAGAAAAGCTTTCAGCTCAGAAAATGGTGGAGAACCTACAGAAACAGGTATGAGCCTTTTATACTTTCACAGTACAAATGTAGTTATGCAGTTGCATTCCTGTTCTTTGTTTGACAGCTTATTCTCCCAGGATTGCCTCACTGAAATGCAGTACCTTGTTTTCAGTGGCGCCCTGTTTCCAACAGCTGGATGACCGAGAGATGTGAAGCAGTAGGTGGTCACATGGCTTGTTCAAGTTTGGAGTCTGTGGCTGTGGCGGGGTTCGAACCCGGATCTCATAGTTCAGCACTTAAGCCACACAGTCCTCCCCCTCTACTTCCATTTTTTAAAAAAAAGGGTTACAGTTGTCCTTATTTTGCTTCCCCTGAATCTCCTTCACAAGGGCATGCTATCCCCCACTGCTAGTTTGATTGTGAGAGACTGGGACAGAAGTGCCTGCGAACGCCTGCAAAATGTGTCAGGCAGTTCCCAGTTCTGCAAGCATCAGTGGCTGTTGAAGTGGTGCAGAGTGATATGTGAATGTCCAGTTCCAGGGCTCTGTAATGCAGTGGGTCGAAGCCCTAACAGAGGTGCTATACTGGTAGGGTTTATAATTCTGTAGCGTTTTAACACTACCCCCCCCTTTTGCTAGTGCATCAAAAGCTGAATCTTATTTTCCAGAAATTTTTGAATTGCAACTCAATCTTACTGTTTTTGCCAGCTTGAACATTACAGAAACAAAATTTGTGCTTGCTTCCTTGTTCTTGAATTTGGTATAAAAATATTACATAAATAAATGTTGTGCTTCACCACCCAGAGAAGCTTAGTAAATATATTTACTGTCTTCTTCCAGTAAATGTTTACGGACTGCACTTTTCCAGTAAAGTCAATCCCATGTCATAAGTGAAGAACACCCGTTGGCCTTCTGTTTAATATTTGTATTCCGCGCGTGATCTGTCTGACAGACCCCTCCTGATTTCATTGTTTGCACTGTATGTGATTGCCCCTCCTTAAATACACACAAGAGTTTGTGCCTCTTTTTCTTTCAAATGTGTGCCCTGAAGACTGTGTCACGTTAGCCAGTAGTTGATCCACAGAAAGTTGAGAACAGTAAAGCAGACACGCATGGACATTAGCAGTCCTCCGTTTAAATGAAACTCTCTAATACAAAGTACAAGTTGGAAGTAATAATCCTTGCTAGTACCTTTTTTTAGTTTCAATTTCAAAATGAAGGCAAGTATCCTTTCAGAACTTGCTAGCTTGCTTATTGAATAATTTATGGGATATCAGTTTTTCACGACAACCTAACTGTATATATGAGGCAGCAGGAAAGGGATACTTGACCCCTTTTTTGTGTCAAGGAACCATTTAATTGCTTGCCAACCACTACAACTACTGTTGTCTACCTTGTTTCAGAAAGCCTAATGTAACTGGCTAAGAACTCCACTCTGCTATTCTGCTCTCTAACCACTAGACTGCACTGCACTGCATTGCACCCTCTGGAAGGCAGTACCGCCCAGTGGTTAGAACTGCTGAGCTTCTAACCTTGGAGTCTTGTGTTTGAACCCCACCAGTGGCACTTTGTCACTCTGTGACTTTGATCAAGTTGCTTGTCCTCCGTACTCTGTCTCCTCCCCCCCCCCCATGCAGACCCCTAGTGGCCGCTGCATCTAGTCTTAACTTGTAAAGCACTTTGTAATACAGTGTGTACGAAAGGTGCTGTATTTGTTCGGATGGTTCACCTAGATTGCGGACTGTAAAATGCTTTAGTAATTGTGAGGTCTGTCTGTTTGTAGGTAGAGTTAGTGTCTAATTTTAATTTGAAAGTGTGGTCCCTGTACTCAGTTACTTAAATGTAACATTTGCTGAACTCTCTCTCGGATCAGGTGACTGAGTTAAAGGGCAGGAATCTGCAGCTAGAGTCTGAGAATGTTCAGCTTTGCCAGAAGAACTCCAAGAACAAGTCTGATGTGCATGATCTCAGTTTACGGCTAAATGAGCTCCTCAAGCAGACAGAGAAGAAGGGGACAGACAGGCGACATCAGTTTGAGTTGTGGGAACAAGAGAGACGCATGCTTATGGAGGAATTGGAGAACTGCAATGCTAAGGTTGGCTTTAATGGTGTTAAATGGCTGTAAAATGGATTTTATAAGACAAGAACAGAATGTTAAAATGTGCCATGATACGCAATATGCAGTGTAACCACTCCATAGCCTCACCTCCTAGCCTTGACTCAACCAGTGCCCTTTTCTGTTGGCTAGTGCCCCTTACCAAATAGCTGTGACTGGACCAGTGCCCTTTTCCGTTGGCTAGTGCCCCTTACCAACTAGCTATGACTTGAACAGTGCTCATTTCTGTTGGCTAGTTCCCCTTACCAACTAGCTTTGACTTGACCAGTGCCCTTCTTTGTTGGCTGGTGCCTCTTACAAACTAGCTGTGACTTGACCAGTACCCTTTTTCTGTTGGCTAGTGACCTTTATCAACTAGCTGTGACTTGACCAGTGCCCTTTTCTGTTGGCTAATGCCTCTTACCAACTAGCTTTGACTTGACCAGTGCCCGTTTCTGTTGGCTAGTGCCCCTTACCAACTAACTTTGACTCAATCAGTGCTCTTTTCAGTTGCCTACTGCTTCTTACCAACTAGCTTTGACTCAACCAGTGCCCTTTTCTGTTGGCTGGTGCCTCTTACAAACTAGCTTTGACTTATCCAGTGCTGCTTTGACTTATCCAGTGACTGGAGGATAGCAGATGTAGTCCCCTTATACAAAAGTGGGAACAAAGAGGAAGCGGGGAACTACAGACCAGTCAGCCTCACCTCGGTAGTGGGGAAGATCATGGAAGCACTACTGAAGGAGAGATTGGTGGAACATCTGGTTGTCAATGGACTACAGGACCCAAGGCAGCATGGTTTCACTAGGGGAAGGTCATGTCAGACCAACCTCATTGAATTTTTGACTGGGTGACTAGGAGGTGGATCAGGGAGGGCAGTGGACATGGCCTATCTGGACTTCAGCAAGGCCTTTGACACTGTGCCACATAGAAACTATTGCACAAACTGGGAATATGGGTGTGGGCAGGACAGTAGTGTGGTGGGTAGGTAACTGGCTGGGCAGCAGGACACAGAGGGTGGTGGTAAATGGCTGTCACTCCACAGAGGGAAGAGTGACCAGTGGGGTACCACAGGGATCAGTGCTGGGACGGTACTATTCAATATCTTCATCAGTGACATTGCGGGACCTAGAAGGCAGGATTTCACTGTTCGCTGATGACACAAAGCTCTGTAACAGAGTAGACACACCAGAGGTGTAGACAGAATGAGAAGGGACCTGCAGAAACTTGAAGAATGGTCAGGGGTTTGGCAGTTGAAATTCAATGCAAGGAAGTGCAAGATAATGCATATGGAGCACAAAAACCCTGGCACAATATATCAGTTGACGGTGAGGATATAGCATGCACCAAGCAGGAAAGGGATCTTGGAGTTATCTCTGATGACTCAAGGCAGGAAACAGTGTGACAAGGCAGCAGGTAAAGCAAATAGGATGCTGGGATGCAGGCAGGGGCATCACCAGCAGGAAAAGGAGGTCATAATTCCACTATACAAGACACTAGTGAGGCGCACCTGGAGTACACTGTGCAGTTCTGGAGACCTTATCTACGTAAGGACATAGACAGGGTAGAAAGGTTCAGAGGAGGGCAACAAAGATGGTGCATGGATTGCATCACAAGTCCTATGAGTACAGGTTGAAGGCACTGAACATGTACTCCCTGGAGGAGAGGAGGGAGAGGGGATATGATAGAGACATACAAGTATCTTACTGGGAGGAACAGGGTGCAGGAATGCACTATTTTTAAGCGAAAAAGATGTTCCAGGACTAGAGGGCATGGGATGAAGTTGGAGGGAGGACGATTCAGAGGAAACGTGAGGAAGAATTTCTTCACAGAACGGTTGGTGGACAAGTGGAACACCCTGCCAGAGGAAGTGGTGGGGGCTGAAACAATCACGGGATTTAAGAATGCATGGGATAGACATAAAGGAATTCTGGAGGTCAGGGGTAAGGGGCAACAGACTTCCTGGAAAACATAAACTGAACTTACAAACTTAAATGGGCAGACTGGGTGGGCCATAGGCCCTTATCTGCCGACACTGTCTATGTATCTATGCTTTGTATTTGGTTGTATCCCTTATTAAGGTGAATGAAAATGTAAGCACTACATAGCATTAAAAGAACATTTTATAATTACTCTAGCTTGAGGAAGTGTGAGTTCGTTTCCTCTGCATGTGAGACACTTTATTCTGTGAAGAGTATCTTACATGCAGCTGCCCTGGAAATGGGCACATTCAGGGCACTTTGTTTATTAGTTTATCTCATTTCACTACCGACCTTGCCCTATTCCGGACCACCACCAGCCCCATCACCTGGCTTCCTGGGCTTACCTGCTGCTGTTGCCCCGGTGTTCCCAGCCAGAGGATGTCAGGAGAGCCCAGTCACAGGTGTGGAGCCTGTGAGGGACCTGTCTGCCATCTTGCCGGATCGGGCATTTTCTGCCTTGGTTTTCTCCCCTGGGCCTGCATCAAGTGCAAAGACGTGTTGTCCACACATCATGGATGCAGCCCATGGCATTAATGGGTAGGTCACCTTCCCTGATGCACTGCACAGCGTGAGACGTCCTGTTCCCCGAGGAAGGAGAACTGTCCTCGAGACATTCAATCCTCCTTTCACAGCGGGCCCTCGATGCGCTCATGTCTTTCCAAACCTGGGTCACCGGTATGGCAGAAAATGAGGCACCTAGCAACTCATTCCCCCCTGCCACTGGGCTGACTTTGGGGCAGGTTTATAAAAAGTTTAATATATTATTGATCAGAATGATTTTGCTTACATCCTTGGGGTATCAGAACCACTCACCTTCGGTTTACAGTTCTCATACCCCAAGAATGCACATAAGACCACTGTTACAACCATAAGAGTGGTCTTGGCAGCATTATCAGCATCTGAACCCCACATCTAGTAATGTATTTTCCTCAAATTAGGAGTTGAAAATGAAGGCATCTGGGGATACTGAAATTTTTTTTTTTTTTTTTGCTCCTCTCGCATTCCCCAGCCGGCCACTTCTTCGGGTCACCTAGGACACCCACCGGCACGCCACCCCTGCTGCCAACCACCACTCCACATGACAGCCCTCCTGAGTAACCCAACGTTTCCCTTTATCAGACATGTCCCCCCCACTCCAAGGGGGAAGGTGCTGGTGGGGCCAGCCAGCGTTACTTTATTGGCCCGGGTGGTCTGTGCTATCTGGAGCTGCGTGGTGGCAGGGGACCAGCAGCCATCATCCAGGGAGCCATTTTCTGGGTTTCCTTCATGCTTCCCATGCAGCAGGACCTGACTTGCTGTCATGCCTCTGGCATCCGCAGATGCTCCCCACCGAAGATGGCAAGCTGTCGTGGGACGCCGAGGCACCCCCCCCCCCGCCAGCCCTCTGACACCCGGGTCCAATCCCGAACCTGGGTCCTCAGCGTCGCTAGCAGAAATCCAGCCACTTTGTGTTTTGAGTTTTGTTAAAAATTTTTAGAATGACCCAAGAGGTCCTGTGCAGCTGTAAGAAGTGGATGGGTGCCGGCCCGGTGGCGCTGAGGGTTGAAGTGCTGGACACCTTATCTCGTGGTACACTGGCAACTTGGGTTCAGGAACGACCTTGGGTCATCGGGGTGCCGGCACGAGAGGGGGGGCAGGATTGAGCGGAGCTGGCAGACTGTTTCCTCTCCTCTCCTGGGGTGGTGGGGGTTGGATGTTGATGTTGCCATCCCGTAGTTCTGCTTCCACTGGGTGCTGGTCTGGTGAGATAGCTTAGGCAGGAGGGGGCAGCAGGGATGGGAGAGTGGAAGTGTCTGAGCTGGCACCATGGTGTATGTGCATGCCTCCATACGCACATACGACCATGTGCTGGGGCCTTGGGAGGGGAAGTGGGACATTACTAAATTTTGTCAGTCTGACTGCAGGCCCCAGCAACAACTTAATTTTATTTTTTCTGATTACACCGCTTTGAGAATGTGGTTCTCGGGGAGATTTTTATGGGGTTGAAGCAACAGTCATGGAGCTGTACTGTTGGAAGTTGAAAATTATTTACTAAGAAAGACCATGGTATTAATTTTCTCTTGAAGGCCACGGGGCTCACTAAGTACTAGTAAGAGTGCCTGGTTATATTTGTTGTTTGTATGGTGATGAATTCTCGACCCTCCCGTGCTGGCCAGCACTGATGCCGCCTGGTGTAGAAACTGATCCTGGATCACCGATAGAAACATAGAATTTGATGGCAGATAAGGACCGCTTGGCCCACCTAGTCTGCCCATATTCCTACCTAACAGATAAGCTGCAGATCCTAGTTAACCAACAGCTTACTTCCTCTTACCCACCCCTAGGGCTGCCTTATGCCTGTCCCATGCATTCTTGAAGTCCACCACTGTTCTTGACTCCACGACCTCCTCAGGGAGGCTGTTCCATGCATCCACAACCCTCTCAGTGAAAAAATACTTCCTCACATTACCCCTGAACCGTCCCCCCTCTATCTTCAAATTGTGCCCCCTTGTTCTTGCACATCTCTTTTTCTGGAAGATGCTACCCTCTTGGACTTTAATTCCCTTGAGGTACTTGAAAGTTTCTATCATGTCCCCTCTCTCCCTTCTTTCCTCAAGAGTATACATATTAAGCTCCTTTAGTCTTTCTTCGTAGGTCTTCTGGTGCAGACCCTGCACCATTTTGGTTGCCCTCCTCTGGACAGCCTGGACAGTGTTGCAGGCACTACCAATCACTACTGTACTGTTGGGTCTGTGCTTTGCTTGTTGCTGGCATGTTTCAAGTTCTTATTTAAAGCAGCAGTATTTGTTATTCACAAAAATTTTCACCATATAATTTTTAGTAAAAAATGTATTTGACATCCTTAGATTCATCCTTAGTATCGAATTTTCTCCCTTTCTCAGAAATGTTTAAAACAGCTTTTATAACTAATGTAGTTAATGACTTACATCATTGAATAAGGTTGCCACTCACAGTTTTTAAAAATCTTTTCTACTAAGGTTACTTGTAGAATGACACAGAAACATAGAGGTTGTCAGCAGAGAAAGACCTCTTAGAACACCTAGTCTGCCCTATTTTTCCACCTACTGTGCCACCGCAGACCCTACTTGATACCCCCCCCACGTTATTTCTAAGGTCCCCTTGTGCCTATCCCATGCATGCTTGAAACATACTACTGTTTTAGCGCCCACCACCTCTGCTGGGAGGCTGTTCCAGGTGTCCACCACTCTTTCCGTGAAGAACTATTTCCTCACATCTCCCTTGAGTCCCCCCCCCATCCAGCTTCGTAGCATGGCCCCTTGTCCTGGAGCATCATCTTCTATGTTAAATGCTATCCCTCGTGTACCTTATTAATGCCATTGAGGTGTTTGAACATTTCCATCATGTCTGCCATTTCCCTCCTTTCCTCTAGAGAGTACGTATTTAATTCCTTGAGCCATTCCTCATAGGGATTTTGATGCAGGCCCTGCACCATTTTGGTTGCCCTTTTCTGTACCACCTCCACCCTATCTATGTCCTTCTGGAGATGAGATCTCCAGAATTGGACATGGGGCCTCACCATCGATCTGTACAGGGGTAACACTGCTTCCCTCTTCCTGCTGGTGATACCCCCCTCCCTGTGCATTCAAGCATCCTGCTAGCTTTCTCCGCTGCCTTATCACACTGTTTTGCTGTCTTCAGGTCATCAGAAATGATTATCCCCAGGTCTCTTTTCCTGTTTTGTAGTTGCCAGTACCTCCCTGCCCAATTGGTACTTTGCCACCCAGGTTTCTGTGTATAGATTCCTACAGTCAATGTACTGTATTAAGATGGAGCTACCATATGTTTCTGATGGTAAACAGCACAGCACTGTACCAAAATATTAATTTTTTTCTTATGGTGAGCGTGGCATGGGAGCGGGAACTTTGTTTTTCCTCTCTTTGTGCTCTTCCTTATTCAGGACCAGTGCCCACCGTCCAGATATACTTTTCCATTCCGGTCACCTGGAATCCCATGGACTTGACCACAGTCCTCCACTTTGAAGCCCCTGGCTTTCCCACCATGGCAGGAGGGCCCCATCCTTCGCACAGGGATCCGGTTCTGGGGAGGGCAGCCACGCCTGTAGAGGGTCGGTCTTTCATACTGTCCCAGACCTGCATTGTTTTCTTACCTTCCGAGATGCAGGAATGAATCAAAATGGAAAAAAAGGGTCATATTTCTGTTTTTGAATGGAAAAAAAAATGGGTATATTTATGTTTTTGACAGAAAAACATTATTGCTGAAAAAACTGCATTGTTACTAAGAAATACTACTGCTTTGAAAACCACGGTCAACTAAAACATGGTTTTGTTTTTGTTATTACAGAATATTCTTTATGAAATGCAAATGTTGAAACTGCATTGTATCGTCATGGCTGTGTTTTTCCAAGGGGAAGCAGCATGATGTAATTTAGTCCCTACACAGGTCTCCTGGTAAAAAGTGGCATATCAAACTGCTCAGTGTAAAATGACAGCTGTCACTATGGGTTTAAATCTCACTACTTACAAACTTTTCATAAAGAGTAAAGAGATAAAATAGAGATGTGGGAATGCAGTGATATGATTAGGATGTTGTGGGCCTAAAATATCAGCGAAGGGGCAACAATGGAATACCGCAGAAGCCCATGGTAAGGTTGAGCCATAATTTTGTTTATTAATAGCATTATTTCTAGGGACATGGATATGTTGTTCATCCACACTCATTGGCAGGTATCCTTGCCGCTTTAAATCTTGCCGGAAGGTCTTCAAGCTTGCTCCTCCCACCCACCCGGGTGGTATAACTCTCGGCTCCGCCCCATGACGCCAGATCTTCCTTACCGCTTGGAAGCTCAGGTTCCCTCCTTAACGCCTCTGCGTTTGAGACTGGTTCCTATTTCTCCGCTTATGGATTTAAAATAAATTTTGGCGAAAAGACTTCAGTCTTGATCCCTCGCGGCTGCGATGGACAAATCGACTCCGGATTTCGGAGATGCCCATGCGGGCAGAAGATGTCTTGGACGGATCCACTCCCACGTGTGTCTACTGTTGAGCCTTGAGCACGACCCGCAGGCTTGCGACCTGTGCTCATCTTTCTCGGCCTCGTCCTCGAAGACCGTGCTGCCCGATTGCAACTGGGCCGCCCCGAGAGCTGCTCTCGGTGAAGTCCAAGGAGGCCCGTGACGTGTGTCCAGCGGGCGGCGGCTTCTCGCGATCAGCCTCGAGCGGATGGTCTCCCTCAAGAGGAGGCGGCGCGGGTCAGACTTCCTCGGTCGCTGCATTTATCCCGCTCTCTCTGGGTTCTTCCTACACGGCTTCTTTTAAGGAGCTTTGTCTGTCCCTCTCCACTAAGGGAGAAGGGCCTACGTCTGCTGGACCTTATTCTCGGTCCAAAAAGAAGGACAGGGGTAAATCCCTCCGTCGACGCTCTTGGGAGCGGGAAAGGTCCCTCTCCCCGAGTCGTCGACCGTCGGCTTCGGTCGACCGCTCGCCTTCGGCCACTGGCCTCACGGTGTCCCCGTCAGGTCAGTTGACCGAGACTCCCACCGACGAAGTCGAGATTTTTCTCGACCCGTTGGACGGGCTGTCGCCTTTAGCAGCCGAGATTCCTCTCTCCCCGGTTCCCCCGGGAGGAGTTGGGGATCCCGTGGGCTCGCCTGTGCCTCCGTTCCCGGAGCCCTCGGATGGACCATCCGAGCCGGAGGAGTGCCGGTTCCGGCCGACACCTCCCCGCACCGACCTCGGAAATTCCGGGACTCTCGGTCTCGGTTCGACCTTTCGGTCCAGCCGATCCCACCGGCTAGAAGCGTCTCGGCCTCGGCACCGCGTAAGCGGCGTTGGTCTGCCCCTCATCCTCCTCCTCGACGAGGGGAGGCTTCGGGCGAATTACGCCGCGGTACGAGGACCTTATGTTGCAATAAGTTCTCCTGGCCGGGAGTAATCACCTGCCGCCTTCCCCGCCATTAGTGGCTGTCACCGGAGCGCCGACACAACCCTTGACTTATCCGAGGAGCTTCATACCAGGCCGTTGTTCGCCAAACCAGCTGCTCCACCGATTCCCGTGGAACCTCCGCCCACAGCCACCACTGGGGCTTCACCAAGGATTCGTCGGCTAAGGGTCTACCCTATCGGCTGTCAGTTACCCTCACTCCCGACCCGACCTCGGCAGGTGAAGGTGGCTCAGGCCAGAGGCAGTTTTCGAGGACTCTTCCGAGTCCGAAGATGATTCCTCCTTTTCTCCAGCGACTGGACTTGGAGTCTTCAGGAGGTCAGTCAATGGACGATAGCCCGTCGTCCTTCCTAGGACTGCTTGGCTCATCTCGGAGTCCACCGGATGGAGCTCGAACCGCTTCCAACGGGCCAGGTATCCCTCACGGAGATTCTGGACCGAGGGATTCTCCGACGGAGGCCTTTCCGGTGGCCGAGGCCATAGTGGGTCCGGCACTGGAGCTTTGGCAGCGCCTGCTTCCTGCCCTGCGCCGCCAGGATGGCCAGGAAGTGTCGCGGTCCCTACCGGTTCCTTGTCCGGCCGGAACACCCTCTGCTGGAGGGGTTGGTTACCGACAGCGTTCGCGCCACGCACCGCCAGGGATGTGGACAAACCTCCTGACAAGGAGTCCAAGAAATTGACTATGTCGGGCGAAAAGTCTACGCTATGTGCCCTCTCTCGGCTTCTCGCCAGGCCAGTTCGCCGCCCTCATGGCACATTTTCTCATGCCCTGTTGGGCTCCCTGGATGAGGTCATCCTCATCTTCCCGCCGATCTGCAGACTACGGTTAAGCAGGTGCGGGACCAGGGCAGGGCAGTGGCCAAACAGCAGCTCCAGACTGCTTTGGATATAGGGGACTCATGTGCCAGATCGGTGGCGGCCGCAGTGGCTATGTCGGTCATGGCTTGGCTGAGGATATCCACCTTTACTGGATACCCAGCACAAGTTGGCGGATGTTCCTTTTTGGGACTGACCTCTTCGCCCTGGGGTGGAAGGTCACCTGCAGAGGATCGAGAAGTCCAATGCTACCTTGGACTCGGTCTCTTCCGCTCAGAAGGACAAAGGCCATGAAACCGCAGCCTAAGCCCTTTCATCCTTCTGTGCCTCGGCGCGCCCGCCCAGCAACGCCAGGGCCAGCAGGCTCGGCCTTGGCATCCCAAACCCAAGCCGCCGGCTTCCTCTAACAGGAGGCAGGGAAAGGGGCCCAGGAGGTCCCTCGTCCGGTCCCTCCTCCAAGCCTGCCCAGTGACGGGCTGAGGGGTGTCGCCCCATTCCGGGCCACCTTAGCCCCTGGGTCCCCGGGGGACTGCTCCGCATTCCTGTTCACCTGGTCCGCTGTTACCACGGACAGGTGGGTCTTGGAGGTGGTGGGAAGAGGCCTGCCTCTGGAATTCGAGCAGGCACCACCCTTCAGAGCCGTCGCCCCTCGGGGGGCTTCGGGGTCCCCAGCCTCACTGGCGGCTCGTCGAGCCAACATCGTTCTCCTCCTCCAGAAGGAGGTGATAAGAGAGGTGGCGGACCCTCCTTCAGACCCAGGGTTTGTGTCCAGGTACTTCCTGGTTCCGAAACGGACGGGGGGCTGGCGCCCCATTCTCGACCTACACGACCTAAACAAGTTCCTAAGGTCTCGAACCTTCAGGATGGTCACTCTGGCTCAGATAATACCATCCTTGGAACGCGGCGTGTGGTTCTGCTTCTCTGACTTGCAGGACGTTTTCACGTCCCTATCCGTCGTCTCACCAGAGATTCCTTCGCTCGAAGGAAGAATCCTTTTCGAGTTCCAAGCCATGCCCTTCGGCTTGTCTCCAGCTCCCAGGGTCTTCACCAAATGCATGGCAGTGGTGACAGCATTCCTGCGGTGCCGAGGGGTCCGGTGTACCCTTACCTGGACGACTGGCTGATAGCAGCTCCCTCCAGGAAGGAGGCGGATGGTCCAGAGATCTGGCCTCCAGGTCTGCTTCTCAACTGGGCCTCCTTATCAACGAGGCCAAGTCGAACTCGAGCCAAAGCAGGTGATTCTATTCATCGGGCGCAGCTCGACTCTTCGAGCCAGAGCGCGGCTCCGGCCGGACAGGGCGGGGTTCTTTCCTCCTTTGCCCGATCATTTCTGGTTGGGCATTGCTTGCCTGCCGGGACTCCCTGCGCCTCCTGGGTCTCATGGCGGCCTGCACCAGCGTGGTCCGTTGGGCCCCTGGAACATGCGTCCCTTCAATGGGGACTGGCCAGCCAGTGGTCACAACGCCATCATCCTTTGGACCAGCTTGTGTCGGTGACTCAGGGATGTGGAACGCCTCCAGTGGTGGACCGCTCCAGATCATTTGCAGGAGGGCATCCTGTCATCTCGCCCGAGCCGACGGTCTCTCTATCGACCGATGCCTCTCTGATGGGTTGGGGTGCCCATCTGGGGGAACACCGGGCTCATGGCCTCTGGTCCCCGCGGGAGTCCCGATGCCACATCAACCTGCTGGAGCTCCGAGCGGTCCGCCTAGCTCTCACCGCCTTTGCTCCGTTCCTCCGGGGTCAAGTGGTCCGAGTCCAGACGGACAATACCACGACCATGTTCTATCTAAACCGCCAGGGCGGGACACGCTCCATGCTTCTATGCAAGGAAGCTCTCCGCATTTGGTCACTCGTGCGCAGCCTGGAGGCGGATCTCCTAGCCATTCATGTGGCAGGAGCCTCCAACACCCTGGCCGATGCCCTGAGCCGGATAGGGGCTGCATCCCACGAGTGGTCTCTCCTGCCGGAGGTAGTACAGCATCTGTTCTCCCATTGGGGCACACCTCAGGTGGACCTGTTCGCCTCAGGAGAACACGGTGAGACTGTTCCATGCCCGCCCCCCTCAGCAGGGCTCGCTGCAGGGGGATGCCTTCTCGAGGCAGTGGACCCCGGGCCTCTTTTACGCCTTTCCCCCATTTCCCTTGATCCACAAGGTGCTTCTCAAGGTGCAGGTGATTCTGATAGCCCCAGACTGGCCTCGCCAGTTCTGGTACCCAGATCTCCTCAGTCTCAGCTCCAGGACTCCGTGGCAGCTTCCAGCTCGCCCGGACCTGCTCTCAGTCAATCAGGGGAAGGTGTTCCATCCGGACCTTCAATCCCTGCACCTGACCCGGCCTGGTTCCTGGCTGCTAGAGTTCCAGGCCTTGGGTCTTTCCGAGGTCCTCAATGTAGTTGAGGCGTCCCGTAAGAGTTTGACCAGAAAATGTTATGCCTTCAAATGGAAAAGGTTTTCCATTTGGTGTCAGGGCAAGGGCTGGACCCTTCCTCCTGTTCCTTGGCAAGCATCTTGGACTATTTATGGTCCCTTTCAATCAAGGGCTTAGGTCGACGACCCTAATGGTGCACCTGGCAGCCATCTCTGCTTACACGGGCGCGGCCGAAGCAGTCGGTGGCGAGGAGAAGGTGGTCTGCTTTTTCAAAGGCTCTGATCACATTTCCTCCAGTGGGAACCCCACCGTGGGATCTACTGCTGGTACTGGCAAAGCTCATGGGCAAGCCATTCAACCTCATGCACAGGTGTGCTCTCTCACCTGTCGTGGAAGACCGCTTCTTGGTGGCTATCACGTCAGCCAGAAGGATGGAGAGCTCCAGGCGCTTCCATCGAGTCTCCTTACCTGGTCTTCCCAGGGACAGAGGTTGTCCTGCCCCCACCGAAATTCCTTCCAAGGTGGTGTCGGAGTTTCACCTTAACCAGGTGTTGACTCTCGGTGTTCTACCCCAATCACACCGGAGGTCAATATAGGCTCCATACTTTGACCCTAGAAGGGCGCTCGCCTATTACAAAGAGCGCACGGCTGAAATTCGGGGAGAGGTTCGCCAGCTGTTTGTCACCTACGCTGAAGCCGCATCTGGCAGACCTGCAGCCAAGCGGACGATAAGCAGGTGGGTCACTTCCTGCATAGATCTCTGCTATAAGTTGGCGGGCATGGAGCCTCCCAGAGGGATAAGAGCTCATTCTACCCTCCATACTGCTGCAACGGTGGCTGCTTCCAGGGACGTCCCTATCCAGGAAATCTGCAGGGCTGCTACCTGGAAGTCAGCAAACACCTTTATTACCCATTACCACATCGACCTTGAGTCACGCCGGGATGCTGGTTTTGGGGCCTCGGTTCTCCAGTCTCTCTTTCCCAAGTAAGTATTGGGGGTGTGTGTCTTGCCTCCCTCCTCCCGGAGAACTGCTAGGAGTCTGCCAATGAGTGTGGATGAACAACATATCCATGTCCCTAGAAATACAGGTTACTCACCTGTAACAGGAGTTCTAGGAATGGTATATGTTGTTCATCCACACTCATTCGCACCCCGACCCTCCCGGCTTCTCGACGCACAACCCGAGCTTCCAGCGGCCAGATCTGGCGCCACGGGCGGAGCCGAGAGTTATACCACCCGGGTGGGTGGGAGGAGCAAGCTTGAAGACCTTCCGGCAAGATTTAAAGCGGCAAGGATAATGAGTGTGGATGAACAACATATACCATTCCTAGAACTCCTGTTACAGGTGAGTAACCTGTATTTATTACCAGGACATGTTATCTGGGCAAAAAAAAATATAAAGAAAAGAAAAAAGTGGTGACAATGATTGTCTTGTCTGATAATTTTTTTTTTTTATTTGGTCTTGCTAGAACTGATGTGCATTATTAAGGTACATACTGGAGCTGCAGGGACTATCACACTGGGCTTCAAGTGAGCGGGGATAGTGTTTTGAGTTGCACAGTTCATAACTTGGCTGATATGCTTGCATGTACAGAATTGTTTTAACGGTGCATTAGACAGATACAGTAACCTGAATGGTAAGCCCATTGACCTCGTTCCAAAAGATCTTATTAAGCATGATCTGGTATGATGACCTAGTCTTACAGTTTTCTAAATCACACCTGTGATCTTGCCTTTTTCGTCAGTTTTTTCTTAATATTTCAATGAATAGAAGGTTGGCCAAATGAAGGCTCATCACTGTGTTATTTAAAATTTGCTAATATGTAGTTCTAGGATTGTGGATATGTTGTTCTATCCACACTTCATGGCAGGTACCTTGCCGCTTTAAGATGTGCCGGAAAGTCTTCAAGCTGGCTCCTCCCACCTGGGTGGTATTGTCTTCTGCTCCACGCCATGACACCAGATCTTCCTTTCCGCTGGAAGGTTCAGGTTCCCTCCTTAGCACTTCCGTATGTAGTAGGCCCTGGCTCTTGAATTTACAGATTCGCTTACAGAACTTATTCTAAAACTCTTTCAAGTTGTCTTCCTCTTCTTCCCTCGCTCCCGCAATGGAGGAAAAGTTGGCCCCCAGGTTTTGCTGGTGCCCCTGCAGGCGGAAGACGTCTCGTATTGATCCTCATACCGTGTGCGTGTACTGCCTAGGACTCAACCATGACCTGCAGGCCTGTGATCACTGTTGGTCCTTTTCTGTGAACGTGCTTGAAGATCACATTGCCCGACTTCAGCTGGGGCAACTGGAGAAGCATTACCCGCTGGTCAAATTGATGGATGCCCGTTGGGTGGTCTCCGCATCTGTGGGGTCTGCTGAATAGTTGGAACAGCTCAAGGCCTTCGAGGAGGAGGAGGTGGCTCAGGTTGCAGCAGGCTCCTCTTCAGCTTCGGCCTTCATTCCGCTGCATCTGGGATCCTCCAATTTGGCTTCCTTCAAGGAGTTGTGCCAGTCTCTCTCTATCAAGGGAGAGGGCCCTTCAGGGTCGCATGTTTCACACTTCAAGAAGAATGAGTCAAAAAAGGACAAAGAAAAGTCGACTTTCTGATGTTCTTGGGACCAAGAGCAGTCCCACTCATGGGAATCTCCTGTCTCAACTTCGGTCGAATTGGTGGCTGAGGCCACTGATGTCACGGTACCCCTATCAGACCAGTCGGCTGAGACGATTGTCGACGCGGCCAAGATCTTTCTCGAGCCGATCAGTGGGTTGTAACCTGATCCAGCCGATGAGTCTCTTTTTTCAGACACCAGTGCTCCCTGAGTCCTCGGATGGGTCTACCCAGCCTGCTGGGCCGGACCCACCCACCAAGGAACTGGACCAGGAGCCGAGGGTTTCCCTGATTCCTGTTGAGGTTACCCGTCGGCCCTGCTGATGGTCGAGGTCTTGGTCCTGCTGCTTGACTTTGATGTTGGGCAAGATACGCTCCCGCTGGCAATCTCGTTCTTGTTGTCCTAATAAGTGGTACCGCCGCTCCTTGTCTTCGTCCTCCGTGGGTGAGGAGAGACTTTGGTGCAAGTTGTGTTGATGCTCCGAAGACCTCATGTGGCAGCAGTTGGTATTATCCGGGTCCAAACCGCTCCTAGTTTCGTCTCCAGCCATTAAATGGCTTTTGCCGGAATGACTGACTTCGGCCTCGGCTGCCATCACTGAGGTGCCAGTTCAGGCCCCATTGGCTCAACCAAGGCTGGGTACTCCACCTTCAGGTGGAGCAGCCACTCAAGCAGCCAAAGTTTGGGGCTCCGACCAAGGATTCTCGGTTGGCCCAAGACTTGCCTCATCGGTTGTCTGTCACTCTCACTCTCGACCGCCCAAGGTGGGTGGAGAGCGACACGGGTGGGTGCCTGCTCTACGAGGACTCTTCGGAGTCTGAGGATTCTTCCATGGTCTCCCGTCCGGTGGACATAGAGTCCTTTGGGGGGGGTGTCTCCATTGACGAGGGACCGTCCTCGCTGATGGGTATTTGTCGGCTCATTTACGAATCCATGGGAATGGAGCTAGAACCTGTGCAGAAACAGGCTAAGTATCCCATTACAGAGATTCAGGATAAAGGGGACACTCCAGTGAAGGCCTTCCCAGTGGCTGAGGCCATTGTGAATCCAGCCTTGGAGCTATGGCAACGTCCAGCACCTTGTCCTGTGCCTTCTGCCCACATGGCCCGTAAGTCCATGGTGCTCATGGGTTCCCTGTCGGGCTTTTCGGAGCACCCCTCTGTGGTGGGGTTGGTGGCTGACTCCGTGTTTTGGTGCTCAGGCAACAAAGGGGATGCGGACAGACCCCCAGACAGGGAATCCAAACAATTGGGCCATTCTGGGAAGATGGTCTATGCAGCCTTCTCCCTTGGTCTTTGTCAAGCCAGTTCAGCTGTCATCATGGCACATTTCTCCCATGTCCTCTTGGGCTCCCTGGACGAGGTGATACCTCATCTCCCGGCAGACCTCCAGACCATGGTCAGGCAGGTCCAGGACCAGGTAGGGCAGTGGCGAAGCAACAACTCCAAATGGCTCTTTATATTGGCAGTTCTTTTGCCTGTGCAGTAGCGGGTGCAGTGACCATATGCCATGGGGCTTGGCTACACATCTCGACCTTTACGGTAGATACGCAGCATAAGCTGGCAGATGTCCCCTTCTTTGGCACCGACCTGTTCGGGCATGGCATGGAGGGTCACCTCTAGCACATAGAGAAGTTCAATGCCACCTTGGACTCCAGCATATCTGCCCAAAAGGACAAGGACTCCAAGTGTCAAAACCGCAAGCCCTTTCACTCGTCCACTCCTGTGGCCAGACCGGCCCGGCAGCAGCATCAGCAGCAGAGCCAGCAGGCTCAAACTTGGCATCCTCTGGCCAAGTTTCCAAGTGTCCTGGCCAAATTTCCCTCATTCAGTAAAAATACCACTAACAGCTTAATCTGGTTCAAGGTCAGTTGGCATTTATCTGTATCCCCCTCCCCTGGGTCGTGCCTGAAAATAGGCAGGATTTGTCTAGTGCACTTACCCGGTCAACAAAAGCTAAATAAAAAATAAATAAGTCCATGGTCCCCTCATTTAGGAAGCCCGAGGGGAAGGGTCCCTGCGGCCCCTCCGCTGGACCCTCCTCCAAGCCTGCCCAGTGACCAATTGGGGGGGGTGCCTCCCTCAATCCCGTCATGCCTCCCCGGCTCAGCCACTTGATTTCCACCTGATCTGCTATCACCATGGACCATTGGGTTCTAGAAGTGGTAGGTCTAGGCCTGCTTCTGGAATTCGAGCAGGCTTCTCCTTATTGAGGCTGTGCCCCATGGGGGGGGGAGATCTGGTGTCCGCAGCTTCTCGGTTAGCTCTCAGAGATGACTTGGCTCAGCTTCTCCTCAAGGAGGTGGTGCGCAGAGTAGCGGACCTGCCTTCAGACCCAGGGTTTGTCTCCAGGTACTTCCTGGAGCCCAAGCGGACCGGGGGCAACTCTATTCTAGATCTGCATGACCTGAACAAGTTTCTCAGGTCTCGCACCTTTCAGATGGTAACTCTAGCTCAGATCATACCATCCCTGGAGCAAGAAATGTGGCCCTGCTCCCTAGATCTTCAGGACACGTTCTTTCATGTCCCGATCCATCCATCCCATTGATGGTTCCTCCACTTTAGAACCGAGGGAGCCCTTTATGAGTTCCAAGCCATGCCCTTCGGCCTATCTTCAGCCCCCAGGGTCTTCACCAAATGCATGGCAGTAGTGGTGGCATATTTGAGGCGCTGAGGGGTCCAGGTGTACCCTTACTTGGATGACTGGATGATAGCAGGTCCCTCCAGGCTGGAGGTGGAGCAGTCCAGGGATCTGGTCCTCCAGACTTGCCTAGAACTTGGCCTCCTGATCAACGAGGCCAAGTCGGAACTCATGCCTGTGCAGCTGATCCAGTTCATTGGGGCAGAGCTCGACTCCTGCCGAGCCAGAGCTCCTTTGCCCAGTCATTTCTGGTTGGGCAATTGTGCCCTGCCTGGGACTCCCTGCATCTTCTGGGCTACATGGCGGCCTGCACCAGTGTGGTCCAGTGGGCCTGTTGGCATATGCATTCCCTTCAGTGGGAACTGGCCAGCCAGTGGTCTCAGCACTCAGGTCATCTCGACCAGCTGGTCTCTGTGACCCAGAGGATGTGGGACGGCCTCCAGTGGTGGCTCGTCCCATATGCAGGAAGGGCTCCCATTTGTCTGCCTTGAGCAGACTGTTATCCTGACAACTGATGCCTCTCTGATGGTTTGGGGTGCCTATCTGGGGGAGCACAGAGCCCGTGGGCTCTGGCCCCCTCAGGAGTCCCGATGTCACATCAACCTGCTGGAGCTTCGAGTGGTTCACTTAGCCCTAACTGCATTCATTCTGTTTGTCCAGGGTCAAGTGGTTCAAGTCCAGATGGAGAACACCACAACCATGTACTATCTCAACAGGCATGGCAGGACACGCTCCTTGCAAGGAAGCCCTCTGCATTTGGTCACTTGTGCTCAGCCTGGAGGCAGATCTGCTGGCCATCCATGTGGCAGGAGCCTCGAATCAGCTGGGCGGGGCATCTTACGAGTGGTCTCTCCACCAGGAAGTAGTACAAGATCTTTTCTCCCTCTGGGGCACCCCTCAGGTGGACCTGTTCGCCTTCAGGACCCAGGCCTCTTCTACTCCTTCACCCCCTCTCCCCTCGATTCACAAAGTGCTCATCAAGGTCAGGAGGGACGAGGCACAGGTGATCCTGGTGGCCCCAGACTGGCCCCACTAGTTCTGGTATCGTGATCTCCTCAGCATCAGCTTCAGGCTCCCGAGGTGGCTTCCAGCATGCCTGGACCTGCTCTGTCAGCCAGGGGAAGGTACTCCACCTGGACCATCAATCCCTGCACCTGACGGCCTGGTTCCTGAGCGGCTAGAGTTCCAGGCCTTGGGTCTCTCCAACGAGGTCCTCAACGTTGTTGAGGTGTCCCGAAAGGAATCAATCAGAAAATGCTATGCCTTTAAATGGAAATGATTCTCCATCTGGTGTCAGTGGCTAGCATTTTGGATTATCTTTGGTCCCTCTCCCAGCAGGGGCTGCGGTCGACAGCCCTAAAGGTGCACCTGGCAGCCATCTCCGCTTACTGGGCACGGGCCGGTCAGCAGTCGGTGGCGCAGGAGAAGGTGGTCTGGCACTTCTTCAAAGGCCTAAATCACATATCCTCTCCGGTACGTGAACCTCCACCTCTGTGGGATCTGCTGCTGGTCTTGGCAAAGCTCATGGGCAAGCCATTCGAACCTATGCACAAGTGTGACATGTCACATTTGTCGTGGAAGACCACCTTCTTGGTGGCTGTCATGTCAGCCACAAGGATTGGGGAGTTATAGGCACTCTCCATTGAGTCTTCTTCCCTGGTCTTCCACAAGGACAAGGTTGTTCTGCGCCACTTGAAATTCCTTCTGAAGGTGGTGTCGGAGCTTCACCCTAACCAGATGATTACTCTGCCGGTGTTCTACCCCAATCACACCTGGGAGGCCTAGTACAGGCTCTATACTCTGGACCTAGATGAACACTCGCCTACTACAAAGAGCGAATGGCGGACGTTCGGAGAGAGATTTGCCAGCTGTTTGTCACCTACGCTGAAGCCACACCTGGCAGACCTGCAGTCAAGCGGACAATAGCTCGATGGATTATGTCTTGCATTTACCTCTGCTATAGGTTGGTGGGTAGGAAGCCTCCCTCGGGGCTTAAGGCTCATTCCACCCGCCATACCGCTGCATCGGTGGCGCTACTGAGGATGTTCCTATCCAGGAAATATGCAGGGCTGCTACGTGGAAGTCAGCACACACCTTCTTTTCCCATTACCACATCGACCTTGAGTCACGCTGGGATGCTGGTTTTAGAACCTCAGTTCTCCAGTCTTTCTTCCCTAAGTAGGATGTGTGTGTCTTGCCTCCCTCCTCCCGGAGAACTGCTGGGAGTCTGCCATGAAGTGTGGATAGAACAACTTATCCACAATCCTAAGAAAACAGGTTACTCACCTGTAACACTAGATCTTCCACGGACTGGTCTCTTGCAGCAAGTCATTACTTATGGGAGTATCCACCAGATGGCGCTGTCACTCGGCAGCTTCTTCCAGCAGTCTTCCGTGGGGGCCGCCCACACAACATCACTTCCTGTGGATGTGTATAAGAGTGGGCAGCCCCAGTACCATCTGTTCATTTTCCTGCCGGCTCAAACTTGAACTGATTGTTCTACCTTCTGTTCCAGGCCTGTGACCTACTCGCAGTACCCCCGGACTTCTTTTATACGGCAGGCCCGGTGTTCCGTTAGAGCTCCCGCTACACCTGCTGCTCCCTGGCCCAGGCACTCTTGCTGGGTCTGGGGATTCACTAGGGCTGCTGTTAACAGCCCAGCCCAATTTTGCTTCTCTCTGCTGGGCCTGTGGAACACTCCCAGACCCTGGCCCTTCCAGGACCCATGCCTGTGCACCACCTGCTGCACCCCCGGCTCCTGACTCTGGTCCTGGGTATGTGTACTACTCCCAGGCCCTGGCTCTTCTACTTCCACTGGGCTGGGCCTGTTCTCCTCACAGTGCCCCCGGCCCTCCTTGCTCACAGCACCCCTGCTGCTCTCTGGCCCAGGCTCTCTTGCTGGGCCTTGGGACATGCCCATGGCTGATCATCCAACCAGGCCAGAACAGACCTCGGGGGTGCTGCCTTAAAGGCTCCCCAGTCAAGGGCACTCATTCCAGGCATAGGAGAGAGCAGGATTCACACTCCTCACACTCCCTCCACCTTACTCCATCGACGGTGGCTCCTCATCGTCGGGGCTGCTCCCCCCATCGACTGAGCCTGCTGGGCTTGTTTTATCTTTGACTGGCCTTGGCCCACCGACAGAGCTTGTTTCTGAACGTCTCCCATCGACTGGCTGTGTTGCCCCGTCAATGGAACATTTCTCGTCGATGGGGCTGCTTCTCCTGTCAATGACGCATGTTCTTTGCTCTCCCTCGTCGACAGGAGCTCTTCTCCCGTCGACGGGACATGATTCTGCTGTTCTCTCATTGACTGAGGCTTATTCTCCGTTGACAGGGTAGCCTCTTCTGTCGACAGAACAATGTGTTTTGCATGCCTTGTCGACAGGACGGCTTCCACTGTCGACAGAGAGGCTTGTTTCTGGTATGTCATTGACTGGGATTATTCCACCATCGACGGAGGAGCCTCTCCTTCCCTCCTCGACAGGGATGCTTCCTGTGGCGATAAGGGCCTCCCACCCCAGGACGCCCCCTGCTTGGGGCTTAGCTCCGTGCCCCCCAACTCGTCCCAGCACTGGCACCTTGTTTTGCGTCCTTGGGGGGTGTCTCCCCCCCACCATCGCCTGCTTGCGCTCTTGGACATGACTTTTCCCGGCCCTTCAGCCCCACTGAGAGGACCCAAGCCTGAGTCCCTTACTCCTTTGCTGGTCCCAAACCACAAGGGTCGGGGTGCCTTCCCCCGCTTTACGGAGTCAGCGGTTCCCGGGATGGCTCGCCCTCCTCCTAGTGCCGCCCTTGGGCGCCCTCCATTTCTGGACCTCCCCCCATCACAAGTGCCAGGCATCGCCCGCATTGTGCTGGATGTCCTACGAGCCAGGGTGCGGCCTCGTCCCATTCCCCCTCCCCTCTGCCCAGGCAACTGTGCCCAGATCTGGCACATCCCACCTGGTCCCCCGTATTTATGTGGACTCCCTTTATGGAGATTCCAGGATGGGGGATCCCTTCATGGGGGATGTTCCTTGTGGGGACCTCTCGGATCATGGGGACCTTGGTTCCCCCTGTTCACGTCATCCTTTTTGGAAGCCGCCCCGCCTGAACCCCTGATCCCTCCTCTCTTCCGGATCCTTCCTTCACGGAGCTCATGCTGCAGATTCAGCCTGCTTTTGGCTTCCGTGCTGCAAATCAGGACTCCTTTCGTCAGGACATGGTTGCCTACCGCGACGTTCCCGAGGAGCCTGCCATGGTTGTCCCGCCTTGATTCCCGCGATTCACACACTCTTTCATATTTGGTCTCGTCCTCAGCCTGCCTCTCATGGCCCTGATCAGCCCAGCTGCTGTCTGCCATGCCTTCCCCTTCCTGTCATCTGCTCCATGCGTGCTTTGATGCGGTTGATGCATTGGCCCGCCTCGGCCCCCAGCGTCGCCCTTCGACGATTCGCCTGGCTGCGTGTTTTGGGTTTGCTGCCCGGCATCCAGCTGTCGGTCACTGATGCCCACTTTTTCTTGGAACCTACTCTTTGGACCTGGTGCTCACTCCATCCTGGATTCCCTTCAGGCTTTGGGGCATACTCTCCGGTCTGTTCAGGACCTCTATCACGCCCCCAGGTCCCACCTCTGCGCCCCTTGAGCGGGCCGCCTCATGCTCAAGCCCCCTGTCGGGTGCCTCTCGGGACTGCAGGTTCGGGCAGCTCAGACTGCCCTCCAGCATGCCTGCCCCTCATGTGGGCGGGACCCACTTCTGTGCCTTAAACTGCTTTTCAGGGTTCCCCCGCCGCCTCTTGCAGGCCTCGGAGGCTCCTGGAGATCTCTCTACCTTTTCTTGGAGGCTTGCTCCTGGGCTGGATGCTTCACTCCTCCATGCGGATCTGATTGGAACTCCTGCTACTCTCCCTGCTGGAGCCCTTCAGTTGTCCCTTCCTCTGACCATCTGGGATATTTTTTCCCCGGTGGTCCTCTTTCTGGTTTCTGATCCTCTCTACTTGTCTTTCTACTGGATTTGACTTTATGCCAGAGCCTGTTGACCTCAGCCTCGTCAGAATGTCTCACTGTGCCTGGCTACCTACAGTTCTTTCCACATAATGCCTCCTGCATGCTGTCCTCACCCACTTTAGAGCCTACCTGAGCAGGTGTGGTTTGAGTTGACATTTCTCTTAGATTTCATGCCGGTTGTCTTCGCCTTACAGTTGGCCTATCTGCCTGCACGGAAGAGGTTTGAGTTGACATTTCTACTAAATATCATACATGTTGACCTCTGCACCTTTGGCTTATCTGCCGGAGCAGGGTGCGGTTGCAGTTGACATATTTACTGTGAAGTTAGCTTCTTTGGCATCGTGGACAGCTGGGTTTTGCATGGGCTCAACCGTCGGGCGTGCCCTCTGGCCCAGCTTCCAGCCTTGCCTTTCCTCCCATTTGGATTTTACTGCTTGGTAATCTCCCATAAGTACTGACTTACTGCAAGAGACCAGTCCGTAGAAGATAGTACAGTTATGTAAGAACTTGCCATAACAGTAGATCTTCCGAGGACTGTCTCTTGCAGTAAGTCCCCCCTCCTCTGTCCCCCTGCCTTGTTGCCTCGCATCTGCAACTCAGGATGTTGGATGGGATCGCTGTTCTGTTTTTCTGGCCCTTGTTTACCTTGGTCCAGGCTGTGCTCGCTGAAGTCAATGGTGAATGGTAGATACTGGGGGCTGCCCACTCTTATACACATCCACAGGAAGTGATGTCGTGTGGGCGGCCCCCATGGAAGACTGCTGGAAGAAGCTGCCGTGTGACAGCGCCACCTAGTGGATACTCCCATAAGTAATAACTTACTGCAAGAGAAGTTCTCGAAAGCTCTACTGTTACGCTAAGTTCTTACATAACTGTACCTTCCAGGAGTGGTGTATGTTGTTCATCCACACTGACCCACCCGACCTCCCTGGCTTTGACACACAAACCTAGCTTCCAACGGGCTAAGATCTAGCGTCATGGGGCAGAGCCAAGGACTGTACCACCTGGATGGGTGGGAGGAGCCAGCTTGAAGTCTTTCCGGCACATCTTGAAGCGGCATGGTACCTGCCATGAAGTGTGGATGAACAACATATACCACTCCTAGAACTACTGTTACAGGTGAGTAATCTGTTTGTTTATGTGTGTGCGCGTATGTATGTATATATGTGTGTGTATGTGTGTGTGTGTGTATACACACACACACATATAAATACATATATTAATTATACATTCTTGTTTTCACAGTAGCAATAAAAATGCCATCTCTTGAATTTAGTTGTTTCATCTTCTAGTCATCTGCCATGCTGTCTTCATTGGAGGCGGAACTCTCTAAAGTGAAGCTTACAAACCACGTACTGGAGCAGGATAACACCCTCCTAAAGCAGGAGTTGGAAGACGTAAAACAGCAGGTAGGCAAGTACTACCAAAGGATGACCTAAAATAACCCCCTTAGCAGATGTATCTGCTCTTATTGCCTAGTGCTTCTGCATCAATCCCGGTTATCCTTGATAGCAAGTAGTGAGAAGCCACCTTCTTACAGGAACATTGGTTAGAAAGCAAGAGCTTAACAACCTGCTGTGACGTTATGGATTGCCTTGCCTCATGACAAGATCTGAACAGAATAATTTTAAGACCTTCACTTTTTCTGGCACAGGTTGATCTCTGTAGTAATATGGCTAAATATTTTAAAATCCAGAACAGCGGAACCAGTATCCTACTTAAGATCTGGCCCAGGTTAGTAGTGGCTAAAAGCCATTGTCTTATTATTCTTCAGTGTACTACGTGAAATTAGTTTTGTTGATCTAAGTGCAGGTCCTAATGGACGAGAGTGTGAGAGTCCATATCACAATCAACATTGGTCCTAATTGGCACTGTTACTCCAAGTCTCACATGAGATGCCTAGGACTAAATAGCCACGGAATCTGAAGTACCCTCTGCCCAACCAGAGGTGCCCCTTCAAGGCAGGACTGAAACACATTGGTGGTGCATTATGTGGAAGCTTGCACTGTGGCCACACCTCTGCTGTACTTGTGATGTGGGCAAATGGTCTGTACTCCAGGCCTGTCGGTGTGACCCTTTCCATGAGCACTGCCAACAAATGAAAAATACTTTCTAGCATCTGAACAGGGCTTAGGGTGAGTGGCTTGCAACTTCAGGTTGATAATAGCTGTCAGAATGGCATCTGCATTGCACTGCAGAGGAGGCAGTACTCCAGTGATTATCTTGCACTGGGTTGTGTGTTGTCTGTGAAGTGCTGTAAGTTGCGTGCATCAGAGGTGCTTTATAACCGCAATTGTAATGGTATAATGGTTTGAATGCTGAGAATTTAAGGAACCAAACTGACATGTCTGTCCGACAGATGCCATATGCGCCAGGTTAGAGGTAGCTTTAAAAAATGATGGGCAAGTCTGCATGAAGTGTTAGTAAACCAGTCCTTGCCTCGTACTACATAGTCTTGGCTAGTAATGGTGCAACGGCACTGTGGAAGCTTACTGAAACACAGTGGTAAAACAGACCAGCATTTGTCAATGCCGAATGTTGTCTTGCTAGCATTGGCATTGGTAGTGCAGGAGTTAGAGAGATGCATAGTAGGAATGGCAGTGAAGTATTGGACTGACGCCAACCCCACCCTGCTGAGACTGACAGGCATTGGGGTGTGCTTTGGGTCGTCGGTTGTAACGCTCACGCCATTCCCTAAGGAAATATGCTGAGATGGATGTAGTATAGGAGAATGGGGTGAACTTTGGGGCCGAAGAGTCCAAGGCCACCTAAATGCCTATTGCTAGCTGCAGGGTGGGGGTGGAATGGCGTGAGCATTACAGCCGACAATCCCAAGTCACACCCCTGACACCTGTCAGTTTCTACAGGATGGTGCGTTATGGTTGGAAATTCTAACGCCCTGGGTGTGTTGTTTTTTTTTTCACTCCAAATGTTCAACATGGGCTTTTTCTGACCCCACCTCATGAACAGTGGCACTATCAGTTTATTAGCTGAAAGGTGATTATGCACAGCAACTGCGCCATTTGGCGCCACAGGTGCGAAAACACATTTCGGGCAGAACATTAAAAATGAGAGCTGTACTGTTCATGAGAAGTTGTAAAAAAAAAAATGGCAATGTTGAAAATCTGGAATGAATACATTAAAATTGGTGGAGTCACGAGCATGTGTAGGAACTGCGCAACGCATGACCTTAACACCATTATTTTGAGGATTTTTTAACCAGATTTTCAACTTAGGCATTTTGGGACCTCCGCTCATGAACAGTGGCACTATGATTTTGTTTATCTGTCCCATAAGTTGGTTTCCCACAGCAACTGCACCATTGTGTACCAGATGTGTGAACACACATTTTGGGCAGGATGTGAAAAATGATAGCTGTATTATTCATAAGGAGGTATGAAAAAATGGCAATGTTGAAAATCTGGAGTAAAAATATAAAAAATTGTCGAAGTTAAGAGCATGCGTGGAAACTGTGCAATGCACGCTCGTAACGCAGTCATTTTTTGGAATTTTTCACCAAACTTCCAATATAGGCTTTGTCGGACCCCACCTCATCAACAGTGGCACCGTTGTTTTAGACATAGGAAACATAGACTTTGACGGCAGATAAGGACTGCTTGGCCCACCTAGTCTGCTCATTTCCCTAACTACAGGATAAGCTGCAGATCCTATTTAACCAACAGCCTATTCTAGAGACATGGATATGTTGTTCATCCACATTTTCTGGCAGGTATCCTTGCCGCTTTAAATCTTGCCGGAAGGTCTTCAAGCTGGCTCCTCCCACCCACCCGGGTGGTAAAACTCTCGGCTCTGCCCCATGACGCCAGATCTTCCTTACCGCTTGGAAGCTCAGGTTCCTCCTTAGCGCTCTGCATTTTAGACTGGATCCTAACTCTTCGGTTCATCCAAAATTGGTTTGAAGTTTTCTAAGCTTCAGTCTTCATCTTCCTCACTGACTGCGATGGACAAATCTATTCCGGCTTTCGGAGGTGCCCTTGCGGCAGAAAATGTCAGGATGGATCCGCACTCACGTCGTCACTGCTAGGCCTGAGGTCACGACCCGCAGGCCTGCGAGTTGTGCTGCTCTTTCTCGGTCAACGTCCTGGACGATCGCGCTGCCCGATTGAAGCTCGGGCGCCCCGAGAAATGTTTCCCACTGGTAAAATCAAAAGAGGCTCATTGGGTGGTGTCCGCGGCGGCTGGCTCGGCTGAGCAGCTCGAGCAGATGATCGCCATCGAGGAGGCGGCCCAGGCCGCATCTTCCTCCTCCTTGGCCGCAGCATTTATCCTGCTCTCTCTGAGTTCCTCATATATGGCTTCGTTCAAGGAGCTTTGTCAGTCCCTTTCCACGAAAGGAGAGGGGCCATCGGGACATTCTTCTCGGCCCAAGAAGGGTTGAAAGGTAAGTCCCACGTCCGGGCGTTAGTAGGAGGCGGGAGGTCCCCTTCCCCAGACAGCCGACCCGTCGACTTGATTCGAGGTTGCGATTCAGCGCCGCGCTTCACGGTGCCCCGTCAGGCCAGCCTGCGAGACTCCCATTGACGAGGTTGAGATTTTCGATCCGTTGAGGCGGGCTGTCGACTGGAGAAGCCGACAACCCTCCTTCACGGTCCCCGGTGGATACAGAGGATCTGCCTGTGCCTTCTGGGCTGCAGTCCCGGTTAAAGTGCCGAGCAAAGGGAAAGGCGGGTGTCCCGCCTTCCATACCCACCCTTAGGTCCCCGAGGGTCTTGGTCTCGGACCTCTTCTCGGTCTAGCCGTTCCCCGACATCGGCGGTCTCGGTCTCGATACCGGTGGCGGCAACACCGTTCCTCCTCATCCTCTTCCTCAGATGAGGGGAGGCTTCGGCGTAAATTATGCTGGCGCTATGAGGAGCTTATGTGGCAGCAGTTGCTGTTGTCCGGGCCTAAGCCGACCCCGGTCCAGACCCCGGCCATCAAGTGGCTGTTGCCTGAACGACCGAAGCAACCTCTCGCTCCAGTCGAGTTGCCTGCTCCAGGGCTGGTTGCTTGGCCAAAACCAGCTGCTCCACCGATTGTGGTGGAACCTCCGCCTCCACAACTGAAGTCGGGGGCACCGACCAAGGATTCTCGGTCGGGTCACGGCCTGCCCCACAGGTTGTCGGTCACCCTCACTCCCAACCGTCCTTGGCAGATGGAGGGTGGCTCAGGGCCAAGGCAGCTCTTCGCAGACTCTTCAGAATCCGACAACGACTCCTCCCTGTTCTCCAGGCAGGTCGACCTGGAGTCCTCCAGGGGCCAGTCAGTGGACGATAGCCCATCGTCCTTCTTAGGTCTGCTTTGACTCATCTCGGAGTCCACCGGGATGCAGCTCAAGCCCGTGTCCAAACGGGCCAAGTATCCCCTTGACGGAGATACTGGACTGAGGGGATTCCTCCACGGAGGCCTTTCCGGTGGTTGAGGCCATTGTTGGGCCAGTCTTGGAGCTTTGGCAGCGGCCTGCTTCCTGTCCTGTGCCCTCAGCCAGGATGGCCAGGAAGTATGCGGTCCCTACCGGTTCTTTGCCCGGTTTCTCGGAGTACCCCTCTGCCGAAGGGTTAGTCACCGACAGCGTTTTCTGGCGTTCCGGTAACGCTCGGGATGTGGATAAGCCCTCTGACAAAGAGTCCAAAAAGCTGGACTTTGCCGGGTGCAAGGTGTACGCTGCGTCCTCCCTTAGCCTCCTACAGGCCAGCTCGGCCGTGCTGATGGCACACTTCTCCCACGCCCTCTTGGGCTCCCTGGATGAGGTTGTTCCTCATCTCCTGCCTGACCTGCAGACCATGGTCCGCCAGGTGCGGGACCAGGGTAGGGCGGTGGCAAAGCAGCAGCTTCAGACTGCTCTGGACATAGGTGATTCCTGTGCCAGGTCAGTAGCGGCCGCGGTGGCCATGCGACGCAGGGCATGGCTGAGGATATCCACCTTCACGGCGGATACCCAGCACAAGTTGGCGGATGTCCCCTTCTTGGGGACTGACCTCTTCGGCCCTGGAGTGGAAGGACACCTCCAGCGGATCGAGAAGCTCAATGCCACCCTGGACTCGGTCACCTCCGCCCAGAGGGACAAAGGCCGCCGTCAGCAGCAGAAGTCCTTTCGTCCTTCGCCCCTGCGTCTTGACCGGCCCAGCAGCACCAGCAACAGGGCCAGCAGGCTCGCGCTTGGCGTCCCAAACCCAAGCCGGCGGCTTCCTCCAACAGAAAGCAAGGAGGTAAAGGCCCAGGAGGTCCCTCGGCCGGTTCTTCCTCCAAGCCTGTCCAGTGACGGGTTGAAGGGTGCAGCCCCCAGCCTCATCACTCCCCCCTGGGTTCCCCCCATGGGGGGACGGCTCCGCCACTTCCTTTCCGCCTGGTCCGCTATCACCACAGACTGCTGGGTGATGGAGGTGGTAGGAAAAGGCCTGCCTCTGGAGTTCGAGCAGGCCCCACCCTTTCGAACCGTCGCCCCTCAGGGGGCCACGGGGTCCACAGCCTCGCTGTCGGCCCGCCGAGCCGATATTGCCCTGCTCCTCGAAAAAGAGGTGATCAGGAAGGTGGCGGATCCTCCTCCAGACCCGGGGTTTGTGTCCAGGTACTTCCTGGTCCCAAAACGGACGGGGAGCTGGCGCCCCATTCTTGACCTACACGACCTGAACAGGTTCCTAAGGTCTCGGACCTTCAGGATGGTCACTCTGGCTCAGATAATCCTATCCTTGGAACGAGGCATGTGGTTCTGTTCCTTGGACCTCCAGGATGTGTTCTTTCATGTCCCAATCCGTCTGTCCCATCAGAGATTCCTCCGCTTCAGAGCAGAGGGATCCCTTTACGAGTTCCGGGCCATGCCCTTCGGCCTCTCCCTAGCTCCCAGGGTCTTCACCAAATGCATGGCAGTGGTGACAGCATTCCTGCGGCGCCGAAGGGTCCGGGTGTACCCCTACCTGGACGACTGGCTGATTGCAGCCCCCTCCAGAGCGGAGGCGGAGCGGTCCAGAGATCTGGCCCTCCAGGTTTGTTCTCAGGTTGGCCTCCTCATCAACGAGGCCAAGTCGGAACTCATGCCAAAGCAGGTGATACTATTCATCGGGGCAGAGCTTGACTCTCTACGAGCCAGAGCCCGGCTCCTGGCAGACAGGGCCGAGGTTCTTTCCTCCTTTGCCCAATCATTTCTGGTTGGGCAATTGCGCCCTGCCCGGGACTTCCTGGGCCTCATGGCGGCCTGCACCAGCGTGGTCCATTGGGCCCGTTGGTACATGTGTCCCCTTCAGTGGGGACTGGCCAACCAGTGGTCACAACGCTGTGATCCATTGGACCAGCCCGTGACAGTGGCCCAGGAGATGTGGAATGCTCTCCAATGGTGGATCGTTAAGGCACATCTGCAGGAGGGCATCCAGTTCGTCCGTCCTGAGCCGACGGTCTCTCTATCGACCAATGTATCTCTGATGGGTTGGGGTGCCCATCTGGGGGAACACCGAGCGCACGGCCTCTGGTCCCCTCGGGAGTCCCGATGCCATATCAACCTGCTGGAGCTCCGAGCGGTCCATCTAGCTCTCACTGCCTTTGCTCCGTTTCTACGGGGTCAAGTGGTTCAGGTCCAGAAGGACAATACCACGACCATGTACTATCTGAACCACCAGGGCGAGACGCGCTCCATACTGTTATGCAAGGAAGCTCTCCGCATATGGTCCCTCGTGCGCAGCCTGGAGGTGGATCTCCTAGCCATTCACGTGGCAAGGAGCCTCCAACACCCTGGCCGATGCCCTAAGCCGGATAGGGGCTGCGTCTCACGAGTGGTCTCTCCTGCCGGAGGTAGTACAAGACCTGTTCTCCCACTGGGGCACGCCTCAGGTGGACCTATTTGCCTCCAGGGAGAATCTGACTGAGTCTGTTCCATGCCCGCCCCGCGGGGCTCGCTGCAGGGGATGCCTTCTGGTACGTGGACCCGGACCTCTTCTCCCTTTCCCCATTTCCCTTGATCCACAAGGTGCTTCTCAAGGCGACGAGGGACAAGGCGCAGGTGATTCTGGTAGCCCCAGACTGGCCCTGCCAGTTCTGGTATCCAGATCTCCTCAGCCTCAGCTCTAGGCTCCCAAGGCGGCTTCCAGCCCGCCCGGACCTGATCTCAGTCAACCAGGGGAAGGTATTCCATCCGGACCTTCAATCCCTGCACCTGACGGCCTGGTTCCTAAGCAGCTAGAGTTCCAGGCCTTGGGTCTTTCCGACGAGGTCCTCAACATCGTTGAGGCATCCCGTAAGGAGTCGACCAGAAAATGCTACGCCTTCAAATGGAAGAGATTCTCCATTTGGTGTCGGGAAGGGCTTGGACCCTTCCGCCTGTTCCTTGGCAAGCTTTCTGGACTACCTGTGGTCCCTTTCTCAGCAAGGGCTTCCGTCGACGACCCTTAAGGTGCACCTGGCAGCCATCTCTGCTTACCGGGCGTGGGCCGAGAAGCAGTCTGTGGTGCAGGAGAAGGTGGTCTGGCACTTTTTCAAAGGCCTTGACCACATTTCCCTTCCGGTGCGAGAACCTCCACCTCCGTGGAATCTACTGCTAGTATTGGCCAAGCTCATGGGCAAGCCATTCGAACCAATGCACAGGTGCGATATTTCACACCTGTCGTGGAAGACCGCCTTCTTGGTGGCTATCACGTCAGCCAGAAGGATGGGAGAGCTCCAGGCGCTTTCCATCGAGTCTCCATATCTGGTCTTCCACAGGGACAAGGTTGTCCTGCGCCCCAACCCGAAATTCCTTCTGAAGGTGGCGTCACAGTTTCACCTTAACCAGGTGTTGACTCTGCTGGTGTTCTACCCCAATCACACCTCGGAGGCTGAATATAGGCTCCATGCTCTGGACCCTAGACGAGCGCTCGCTTATTATAAGGAGCGGACGGCTGAAGTTCGGGGAGAGGTTCGCCAGCTGTTTGTCACCTACGCTGAAGCCGCACCTGGCAGACCTGCAGCCAAGCGGACGATAGGCAGGTGGGTCACCTCCTGCATAGATCGCTGCTATAAGTTGGCGGGCATGGAGCCTCCCAGAGGGATAAGAGCTCATTCTACCCGTCGTACTGCTGCATCGGTGGCTGCTTCCAGGGACGTCCCTATCCAGGAAACTGCAGGGCTGCTACCTGGAAGTCAGCACACACCTTTATTACCCATTACCACATCAACCTTGAGTCACACCGGGATGCTGGTTTTGGGGCCTCGGTTCTCCAGTCTTTATTCCCTAAGTAGGGGTGTGCGCTTGCCTCCCTCCTCCCGGAGAACTGCTGAGTCTGCCAATAAGTGTGGATGAACAACATATCCATGTCCTAGAAATACAGGTTACTCACCTGTAACAGGAGTTCTAGGAATGGTATATGTTGTTCATCCACATGACCCTCCGACCTCCCCGGCTCGATGCACAACCTGAGCTTCCAGCGGCCAGATCTGGCGTCATGGGGCGGAGCCGAGAGTTTTACCACCCGGGTGGGTGGGAGGAGCCAGCTTGAAGACCTTCCGGCAAGATTTAAAGCGGCAAGGAACCTGCCAATAAGTGTGGATGAACAACATATACCATTCCTAGAACTCCTGTTACAGGTGAGTAACCTGTATTTTCTTCCTACCCCCACAAAAATTGCCTTATGTCTGTCCCATGCGTTCTTGAATTCTCCAACTGTTTTAGACCCCACAACCTCCTCAAGAAGACTATTCCATGTGTTCACCACCTTCTCTGTGAAAAAATACTTCCTCACATTGCCCCAGAGCCATCCCCCATCTTCAAATTGTGTCCCCTTGTTCTTGCACAACTCTTTTTCTGAAAGCGCTACCCTCTTGGACTTTGTTGATTTCACTGAGGTACTTAAAAGTTTCTATCATGTCCCCCCCCCTCTCCCTCCTTTCCTGAAGGGTATACATATTGAGCTCCTTTAGTCTCTCCTTGTATGGCTTCTCTTGCGGACCCTGCACCATTTTAGTTGCCTTCCTCTGAACTGCCTCCATCCTCTCTCCTTGCGGAGATTGGGTCTCCAGAACTGGACACAGTACTCCAGATGGGGTCTCACCAACTGTCTGTACAGAGGGATAACAACTTCCTGTTTTCTACTGGTGATGCCTATCCCTATACATCTCAGTATCCCCCCAGCCCTCCCTACTGCCTTCTCACATTGCTTGCTTATCCTTAGGTCATCTGATAGGATTACCGCCAGGTCCCTTTCCGATGTTGTTTTTACCCCCGTTACTACCTCCCCCTTTGGGGGACTTGTAAACCAGACTATGAAACTCAGCGAACATAACCAAGTTAAGAACTATAGCAATGAATGGTCTGAAGAACTAGAGGGCACCACTGAACCATGGGGAAACATTTAAGGGTGAAGAACAGAGCAGTCAAAATAAAATTGGATGGATAGATGAACCCCCCCCCGGTAAGGGGACAACTTGCTAGGCTGCATTCCTTCAAATTGAAGTACAGCACTCAGTCATACCTAAAGGCTAATGTGGCATCCAGAAACTGTCAAACTGAGCATGGATGAAATCCTCTGATCTTTTTGATAAAGATCATCACCACACAAATTTTAAACACATAGAAAGTTTCATGGATACCTGCATCGCCACATAGAATCTTACCTTAACAAAGCCTATGTGTTTTGCATACTGCCGGAAATACTGTCGGCACATGTTACGTCCATATTTTCGAATCAGGCCATGTCTGTTGGAACACATGCGACAGGAGCACGAGCCTTGTTTCTCGATCCCACAAGGTGATTCCGTGCAGTAACTGCAAAATCACCTTTCTGGACCAAATAACGAGATGGCAGTGCATATGTTTATGAGGTTGGGTTCCAAGAACCCCATGTTGAAAATTTAGAGCAAAAAGAAAAAAAATGGCTCAAATATCCACCTAAGTTGAACCCCCCCCCAATTGAGGCCATTATGCAGTTTACCATAATTTCTTCATTTTGCAGTTCAGCTTTGAAGAGTCCAGACGTGTTCCTGCTCCACCAAAGACTGCAGCGCCAGACCTCCATAGGTAAATATGGGGTATGGGGAGGTGTGTCTCACAGAGGTGGGTGTAGGTTGGGGGCGCCGCGGACAACTGACTGTTTTCTTTTTTTCAGTTACAAAAAACAAAACAGACACTGCCGATGGGACCGGTTTCTTTCTTTACAGGTGAAATAAAACCAATGTTGGGCACACTAGGGTGGGCTCACAATGTGCCCATGACTTTCTGGGGGAGGTGTTAGCCACACTGGGGTGGGCTCCCAGTGTGCCACACAATGGGGGTGGGGCAGGGGTGGAAAATGCTGACGCGGTCGGCTTTCTGTGAGCGGAGGCACACTGGGGTGGGCTCCCAGTGTGCCACACAATGTTTGGGGGGGTGGCGGACATGCTGACATGGGGATTGCACCCCTGATGTCTGCTTGCTTTGGGGTTTGTCCTGTTGCCGCCATGTTTATTGAAATATTTCACCAGGAAAGGTATGTATAAGAGGAGTGTCATCTGTTCCACTGCATGACGAGCTTGTTCCGGATTGCAGCGGCACATTTCTTTCAAGTTGGTGGCACTTTACATAATACTTGTGTCAGCGCTAGCATGCTGGCTAATTGGGGAATGAGGGCCGCACCTACCAAAGCGTGCCCTGCATTCGCCAACACTGATACACCTCTGTATTTCTCCTACTACCACAAGATGTTGCTTGTGCACGTGCAAGACAACATAAAAAGGACAGTTTATTAAACATTTTTAATTCATTGTTGTGGATTCTTTGAGGGCTCCTCTGAAATTATAGTTTTGCTGGTACTGTATCTTTTTTTCTGCTAAAGCAAAACACTTAACAGTGCTAGGATTGCCAGTCTGCCCGCTCCACATTTTACTCTGCATTAGACAGTTGGGGGAACTGAACCTTCAGAAATGCAAGGTAGTTAAGGCAGCAGTGCAATTTACTATTTTCTCATAGCTGGAAGCTAATGAAAATACAATGACTTTTAAAAAATTCTTTACCAACAGTGCTAGTCTAGTTTGTGAGGAGAAACCTACAAAATCCAGTGATGAAGAACATGTTTTCTGGGAAATACACTGGTTGGGAAACTAAAATATGTAATCAGCGTGAAGCTGTTTTGCCACTGAATGTGATTTTGCATTGGTATTGTTTCAAATTATTACAACTTGCAGTGCATATTATAATTGTTTTTGTGTTCAGAGTGATAAATGTTAAGTCTTTCTTCCCCCAGTTATCCAGATGCAGAACTCTGGCGAGTGAAAATGCAGATGTTCTAAGTAAGAATGAGAAGCTGCTAAGAGAGAGAGAAACACTGAGTGAGGAATTAAACCGATATGTTGATAAGGTAAATTGTTTTTAAAAAGCAGTTGCACTTTTTGTCTTTGTCCCCATCTTTGATGCTGAGGCTACCACATCTGTGCTCTTTGCATGGCAAGGATGAGGGTGAGTGGCGGCCCTCTGATCCCTTCCTTGATGGTGGGTTGTCACAGCTGCACCATTCTCTTGGCCAGGGTAGTGGGTGAGTGGCAGCCCTCTATCTCTCCTGCTTGATGATGGGGTTGTCACAGATGCACCCATCCCATGGCTAGGATGGTGGGCGAGTGGTGGCCCTCTCTCCCCCCCCCCCCTTGATGGTGGGTTGCCACAGCTGCCCTGTTCTCATGGCAAGGATGGTGGGTGTTTGGTGGCCCTCTGTTCCCCTTCTCTGACAATGGGGTTGTCACAGATGCACTGTTCCCATGGTCAGGATGGTGGGTGAGTAGCGGCCCTCTGTACCCCCCCCTTGACAATAGGGTTACCACAGCTGCATCCGTCCAGTAGCCAGGATGGTTGATGAGAGGTGGCCCGCTGCCCCTCCTTGATGGTGGGGTTGTTGGATGCGCCCATCCCAGGGCAAGGATGGTGGGTGAGTAGCGGCCCTCTGTCCCCACCTCATTGCCGATAGGGTTACCACAGCTGCATCCTTCCAGTGGCCAGGATGGTGGGTGAGTGGTAGCCCTCTGCCCCTTCTACTAGATGGGGGTTACTGTGTTTGCACCTTTCATGTGACCAGGATGGTCACTGAGTGGCAGCCCTCTGTCTGCATCCTTGATGATGGGGTTGCCACAGCTGCATCCTTGCCATGGCCAGGATGGTGGATAAGTGGCAGCCCTCTCTCCCCACTCATTGATAATGGGGTTGCCACAACTGCATCTTTTGTATGGCCAGAATGGTGGGTGAGTGGCAATCCTTTGCCCTTCCCCCTTAATGATGGGATATCACAGCTGCACTTTTACTGTGGTCAGGATGCTGGATGAGTGGCGGCCTTTATAGCTGATGCCAGTGTCGCTCTGTGATGGGCCCATGGTGGGTTTCCAAATGCTGAGCAGCCCAGGTTTTCCCCTCCCTTGCTTCCTTAGGAGTCAAGTGCCTCACCTCCATGATGTGCTTATTCACTCAACCGTCCCTAATGTGGAATTGTGAGGTTTGCGTGTGAGGCCAGATCTTCCACGTGCAAAGGCGGCCATTCTTAATAGTTACCGTGTGTCCCAGGTCATTGCGGGTCATGGCTGCGCTGCCACATGATGCGCACTTCATGCACATTCTTGCTCCCACCCCTCTCCAAGGCAACAAGATGGGCAACTGCTTGTTGGCTGGGGTGAGTGGTGGAAGGGCACGGGTAGGCCAGATCTACCATGCTCATCCCTGCTCACACCTTGTCTTATTGCTGTTGAGGAGACCCAGTTGTGGCTGATCGTGACTGAAATGGTGTGAGACTGTGATCAGTTGTGTGCAAGTCTTCAGCCTACTTGACCCCTGCCTGCAGGAGTCGTGATGGGAGGAAGGGTGCCTAATGACAGATGTGAGCATGCTCTGTGTGCTTGCGTTTACTCAGTCTGTGCTCACAAAGTGCCAAGGGGAAGAAAAAAATAGGAAAATCCTGCTTGGCCACAGTAGTATAAAGCAGCCCCCCACAGGCCATGCACTGCCCACTGTGCTAGCTGCCACAATGCCACAACATCCAGACTAGATGCCTCTCATGCCTGGGAAGTGTGTGGGGGGGGTTACTGTACAGGTGAATAAGATGTGGGGCACTGCAGTGGCAGGTGGAAGCCCCTGGGATGGGGAACACTGATGATAGGGGCCAGTTGAGCAGAGAGTGGGAGTGTAATGAAAACAAAATAAAAGTAGGTAGTGGTAGAGGCAGTGGTCCAGATAATATTTTGTACTGGGAAGTATTTAGTGCTAGCTTCTTCCACCTGATAGTATTTTCACCTATATGGTAGTAATACCATCCATGAACCTGTCTTTACTCCCCCACTCACACACATCTAAACCAAGTCTCAGACTCACTGGGTGCCTGCAGTAATGGACTTTCTCTGTCTCATAAGCTGTGATGTCTTAACATACTTTCCTGCCTACTGCCATATTATGCTGCGCCCCTATTGCAACTACCCTTTTGGCCAGCCACTGAGCCCCTCCTGAAATGGTTTCCTGCACTGTACACAACTAATGCTGATGCTGCCACCCCAACCCCCAACCTGTCAGTGTGTGGACACATAGTTGGTAGCATTGTATGATGCTGCCAGTTGTGAGCAGAATGTGCCAACATACTATAAACGTGCAGGGTGGGAAACAACTTCCTAAAATCAGAAAGTGGGAGTGAATCATGCAAAAATGGTAGTAAAATACTACTTTACTCCCCTTATCTGTTCCACTGGGTAGAGGACTGTATAGGTCAGAATGACATCAGTTATAAAGAAATGATGAATAGATGCCAACTCGGGGGCTTTCAAAGTATTGAAACAGAGCTCTCTTGAAGGAGCACAGGTTACCAATATTGTTGAAGTTCTTGGTTAGGGTGCTCCAGTTGACCAGAGCAGCTGTAGCGATGGCCTTTTCTCCATGGGATTTGCATGCAGGGGTTGGTGCAAGAGATTCTTGGATAGAGGGCATTTGTGGTAATTATGCATGGCTTTGGTGAGGAGGCTGTTGAGGTATTTGAGAAAGAGACCTTGAACACCCATGAATACTTGACAGCTCTATTTAACTTCCTGTGTTTTGTCTTGGGGGGAGGAGGGTGCAGTCCATGGCAGTCATAGAGGTACAGTGTTGCTTTTTTCTGTTTCATCCAAGCACAAACCTGCACATGCTGTTGAATGAATGCAACAGCTGTTTCTGATAATGTGGTGGAGGAACTTGTTTGATAAATTTCGGTCCCGTATTCAGGGATGGGAAGAGATAGATGTAGGTGGAAGAGTTTAAAAAATAACGAGTTATAAATGCAGCACTTATTATGTGAGATTTCATTTTTAATTGTTTGCTTTATTTGAGTAATTCTGTGATGGTGCAGACAGAACCTCATCTAGAGTGGAAATGGCACTAGTCAGACTATAGAGTTCTGGGGACATAGTGAGGTCAACTGTATTGCAAAGCGATGGCCTGGAACAGTGGTGTTGGTCAGGTCACAGGCAGGATGTACAGAGGGCTTGGGCCTGGGCGTGTAGGGCATTCTAAATCTAGACTTTGTTGCCAGCTACAGTATGTATCACAGCATGTGCTCTACCTTGGAGCTGCCCATGGCATGCAGCCTACCATAGCCTTCCACCTGTGTCTCTGAGCACTGTTTGCATGAGAAAAGGCTGTTGTTACCATATTCACTGTCTCACTACTTGGGTACTGGAGCACAGATGCATTAAATTTAAAAGTGGCGTAGAATGCATGGTTTGTTACACGTGTCTACAGTCACCTGTCATGTTATCTTTAACCTGTGTACTGCTGCATGGCATTAATTGTTCAGTTCATAGGTATAAAAATTAAATGCCAAGAGAAGCTTCAAAATAAGTGGGCAAAAACACAACAATTTATGGAATCCTAGAAGACCAAAGGAACCCTGGCCTGTTTCAACACACCAGGGGGGCCTCCACATCTTTTATTGCACAGAGCCCGCATCATTCTTAATCCAGGCCGTCTTGTTAAATCTTGATACAAAACAGTTGCATTTCACTCAGTTCCTTGATCAGGAAGTATTAGGAAGATTACCAGAGTATCTGACCAACCTTCTCTGTCATCTAACGCAAGGCTGCAGCCTCAGATCCCTGGATTATGTCACTTATAAAATGAGCTCTTCTCCCCTCTTGTCATCTTACAAGAGGACAGCGTTACCAAATTCAGCAAAGGTGTTTGACAAACTTACCGGAAAAGTTCAAAGAAAATGTATTTACATCCCAACAGGTGGTCTATAATTGTGTTTATCCTTAGTTGCTTTTATTATATTTTGAGTTTGTGTAAATCAATGTAATGTCCATTAATACTGTTGCCAACCCTGGACCATCGTGTAAAAAAAGATTCTTCTAACAGGAGTGTAATAAGGATGTCCTACAAGTCTGCAGTCATCTCGCACTTCAGAAGTTGTCCCAGAGGTAGAATTTATTATAATCTAATGATAATTCAATTTCTGCAATGTGGTCACACTCCCCCTAGTGTTCTGACATCAACTTTGTTTTCTCCACTGAAGTGATCAAACACCACAGCCCAGATATTCAAACTGTGCCGGGCTGTGGCGCAAGCCTGGACGCAGCTCAACTTGGCTGCGCAGGGGCGTGGACTGGGCGATATTCAACGGAGCTGCGCCATGGCTCAGCAGCGTTCAATATTGCACCCTGGCCACCCGCAGTGCACATGGCGCAGTGGCACTACACCAGTGCCAGTGGCCATAGTGGAGCAGGGGGATGTGCTGCGCCAGATTCCATTCGCTGGGCACACATAACATAATATTCAAAAGTTTACATGCAAATAGGGCCATAATGTATGCAAGGCGCAAATGGGGCCATTTGCATGTCATTATGGCCCCATTTGCATGCAGATGCACCGATCCCCGATGACTTGCGCCTGGTGCCCTGCCAGGCAGCAGCCGTCGGGGACCGACGCCCCCTGCAGCACGGCAATGTGCCCCACAGCCCGATTGCGGGCATTAGTAAAATAAATGAAATCTTCTGTATCCCTGGTGGTCCAGTGGACCGCTGTCTGCCTGATGACGAGCTGATGTAATAAATAAAGGAAAACTCCTATATCCCTGGTGGTCCATTGGACTGCTGTCTGCCCGATCGCGAGCTGATGTAATAAATAAAAGAATTGTATATCCCTGCTGGTCCAGTGGACCGATGTCTGCCCGATCGCGGGCTTAAGTAAAGATTACGGACTCCATATCCCTGGTGGTCCAGCAGACCCCCTCCCACCGCCCATTGATCCCCACCGCCCGCTTCCGACCCCGGACAGCGGCGGCCAACACCACCGCCCCGCCCGACTGACACCATCGGTAGGGCTGTCGCCCAGTGGTCCTGGCGTGGGCAATGGGCGTGCAACATACGATACACATTCAGATATGTGAATGGATCCATTCACATATCTGGAATGTGTAGACATGATAGAGCTGCACGCCATTGGCTCACGCTGTGGACCAGTGGGCGTGACAGTTCACTGACGGTGTCAGTCAGCGGGCGGCAGGCGGGCGGGTGCTGCCGCTGACCGGGGGGGGCGGTGGGGGGTCTGCTGGACCACCAGGGATATGGGGTCAGTAATCTTTATAAGCCGCGTCGGGCAGACATCGTCCACTGGACCACCTGGGATATAGGAGTTTTCATTTATTTATTATATCAGCTCGCGATCGGGCATACAGCGGTCCGCTGGACCACCAGGGATATACGATTCTTTTATTTATTACATCAGCTCGCGATCGGGCAGACAGCGGTCCACTGGACCACCAGGGATATAGGATTCTATTTTTAGACACCAATGCCCACGATCTGGGCATGGGGGGGCCACCACGGAGGTGCAGCCAGAGCTCGGGTGGCCACCCACAGGTGGCAGCTGCCGTGTTGTGCCCTGCAATTCGGCAGCTCACCTGTAGGTGGCCGGCTGTTGCTCCTTTCTTTTTTTTTTTTTGCTCAACTTTGTGCGGCGCAAGTAGGGGTTGCGCATGCATGGTTCAGCACATTCCGGGCTGAATATCGAGCTGTGCAGAGTATGCATGGGCACACCCCCCCCACCTGCGCCTGCATACATTACTGATGCAGTCCAGCGCAACTCCCGTTTGAATATCACGCCGGGGCGCATCAGTGGGTTACGCATGGTACAACACTGTTGCGCCATTCACAACCCTTTTGAATATCTAGGCGCACTTGTTTATTTCACTAACCATGTTCATTTTTCAGTACTCTGTTAGTGTAGGGTTTGTCTTAATTTATTTTAATAAATTGCATTTTGTTTAGTTTTTTTTGGAGGGGGGTCCAGTTCCCTGACCCTGACTGTTCCTGGAACTGTTGAGACTGCAGTTTAGCGCAGTTCCTGCCTAGTGATCAGGACTCAAAAAACTGACTCAAATTTTAATACAAACACTTTATTAGGGTGTATTTTATTAGTGGTTTAATGCATTTGGTTATTGGGATTGAATGCTGTGTAGAGAATAATATATGTGTGGGTGTGTGAAACCAGAATGTTACACACACACACACCTGAGTAGTGGGATGCCACGTAACCCCATAGAGTGAAGCTCAAGGGGTTCATAAAAGCATCCTACACTGTGGGTGTGTGTTAAATTGTGGTTCACACACACCCACCCATCTCTTGTTTTTTTTTTATAATCACTAGTGAGTACTTTTAATTACTGTGTCAGTTGTGTGACTGGTGCTCACGCCAATCATTGTGAACTTGACTGACAGGGAGTGATTACAACCACCCTGTTGTAATGCATTTTTACAAACTGGGTATCCGAATTAAAAATACTCAGTGGTAATTATAATGTATCCCCCTAAATGAATAATATTTGTCGGCCAGATTGGCATGACTGAAAAACAAAACAATAGAACAGGGCCTACTGGTCTTAAACATTGAAAATCCTGCTCAGAGCTCTTGGCAAAGGTAGTCTGCCACAAGCTTTGTTTCAGGTGCCTAGGCTCAGACCATAGCTTTGAAAACTGTGAACTTTGTAAAGTCTTTTGCCCTAAAACAAGAAAAAGAGGTCTGCACTGAGGTAGCCTTTTTCAGCTCCCCAGTTTGCTGCTTTGTCACTTCAGAGCTCTCCTTACAATAGTACAGTCATGGACGGGGTTATTCCTAATGGTTGAAAGCACATATCAGAAGGTCTTTTATCCTCACAGCGGTCACTGCTTTTAAAGGTGGCTTACAAATGCTGCAGTCATCTCTGCCAGAGGAGACAGACAAGACTGTAAAGCCATCTTTGGAGCACAGGACACCTGACAGGGGAAGCCCAGATGCTAATGATGGCAAGAAAAGTAAAAGGACTTCTGGCCAGCCATCGCCGTCAGTGTCTGGAAAGATGAAATATAAGGGGAAGCATACCACAGATGATCTTTGGGGATATCGCCCTCTAGTCTGCCACACCTATGGAACATAGACGCCATCGGCATCAGACCTTTTGGAAACGTTTGCCAAGCAGGCCACCCACGACGATGCATATCATTAGTGCCTATTTAGATTGGGCAACCCAAAACCTTCTCAGTTATTTCCTTTTCCACCATCGACCCGAAGACTTCGCTTGAACTTCGCTGCTGTGTGCTTGGATGGTCATTCTCTTGTCTTTGATGAAGTTGGCCTGTTTCCCTGTGACCCCCATGGGTTTTATATGCTGTGCTGTCAGCACTGCTTGCTGTGTTCTCATCATTGGCTGTAGACTGTTGATGGTCTCAAATTCTCCTGGATCCTTGCCGGTCTCCTGTCCTGCTGGCTGGATTTCCTTCTGCTGGCTTCTTGTCCCTCTTTGCTGCTGGCTGCTTTGCTCTGTTGAGCTGGTGTGTGTTGCTTAGGTATATGGCCTTTTACTGCCATTCTGACCATCTTCAAACACCAAGGTTGGTTTCTGGCTGTAGCCTAGTTCCCTGTTCCTGTAGTGCTTGTGGCTGCGACTGTGGCACCTGGCTTTGCTTTGGCATTCATTTTTACTGTTTGGGATGGGGTTGCTTTTTTCTTCTGGCACTGCTTTGCTTTTGATTGCCACCTGGCTCCACCTCATCGACGCTGCAGCTCTATGTCAAATTCCCTGTTGTTTGCAAGACTGAGTTCACGTTTTTTTCTGTCATTGGTTTTGCCTTCAACTGTGTTTGGTCTAACCATCGTTTGGGGCTTCTTGGTTGGTTTCTTACCACCTGCCTGGTTCTCTGATTCCCATGAGTCTGTAGCTCCCTCCTTGAAGAATGTAGGACAGTTACTTACTAGTAACAGTAGATCTTTGGGGGAATCAACTCCAGTGAGCTAAGGCACCCTCCCGCCTTCCCACATGGTTTGGTGGGATATACTGTGATATATGGCCGTCATCATGATAGGTACAACGCTGATGGTATCTATGTTCCAGAGGTGTGGCTCACTGAAGGAGTCCCTTGAAGATCTGCCGTTACTGGTTAGCTAACTGTCCTTTACTCTGCCTTTAAGGAAACCAGAGCAACCAGTGGAACAAAGACTGTGCCTTCTTTAGACGATGTTAAGAAAATGTGGCTGTTCTTCCAAGTCATGCAATGTATGGGAACCTGACTGCTGCTGCTGCCCCTTCCCCATGTCCTGGTTCCAAAACGGGTACCTGACCTGTACAGCAGGTGATACAAGAGGAAGAGGAACCGCTAGAGCCACAAGTAATCCCTGAACAGGACTTGGGTTCCCCTGTTAAGGGTTAATGAGGATTTCTCCTCCTACTCTGCCTTTGTGTCTCAACTGTCAGTCACATTAAACTTCCCCTCCACAGAAACCAAGGTGGACATGGTGTAGACAGTTTATGAGCATTTTGGCTCTGCCATCCTCAGAAGGAATGTTGGCTCCTATTCATAAGTCTCAAAGGCCACAGCCAGAGTGCAGGCAACACTTCACTCTGCCATGGCCATAGACAGCAAAGTGGAGAAAAGTACCAGATGGACAAGCTGCTGTCAGAGTACATCTGTGCCCACCATGACCATAAATTTGTAGTACAAGCTGCAGCACGAGAGAAGGCTAAGGTCTCTTTGTCAGTCCTTCCCCCAGAGGACTCAAGAAAATTGAACTATATGGCAAGGAAAGCTTACAAAACAGCTACCTAGAAATTAACACAGGCAGCTTATGTGGCGTAGACAGCCTAATACCAGCAGGCACTGTGGAACACAGTCCTGGTAGGCATGCTCATAGGGTAGTGTGACTCATCCAGACCTCTGAGCTCTGCCTGAAAGTTTGGTTCTTGAAGAGCCAGAGTATTCTGGCATGAACCCCTCCAATCAGGCGTTAGAAAATACTGTTTCTAGGGACATGGATATGTTGTTCATCCACACTGTCTGGCAGGTATCCTTGCCGCTTTAAATCTTGCCGGTAGGTCTTCAAGCTGGCTCCTCCCACCCACCCGGGTGGTAAAACTCTCGGCTCCGCCCCATGACGCCAGATCTTCCTTACCGCTTGGAAGCTCAGGTTCCCTCCTTAACGCTCTGCGTATAAGACTGGTTCCTAATTCTTTGGTTTCCAATTTAAAGTTTTTGCTTAAAGACTTGGTCTTCTATCCTCATCGACTGCGATGGACCATCGACTCGGTTTTGGCGGTGCCCTTGTGGGCAGAAGATGTCTCAGGCGGATCCGCACTCCACGTGTGTGTACTGTTTTGGGCCTCGAGACACGACCGCGGGCTTGCGACCTGTGATCTTCCTTCTCAGCCTCGTCCTCGAAGACCGTGCCGCCCGTTTACAACTAGGCGCCCAGCGTTTTCCTCGGTTAAGTCAAAAGCCGGTCGGGCGGTTTCTGATGGCGGGCTCCGTGGATCAACTAGAGCAGATGATCGTCCTCGAAGAGGAGGCGGCGTGGGCCGCATCTCCCTTGACCGCGGCTTTTATTCCACTTTCCCTGGGTTCCTCTTACACAGCTTCCTTTAAGGAGCTTTGTCTGTCCCTCTCCACTAGGGGAGAGGGATCAACGTCTGCTGGACGTTCTTCTTCTCGGTCCAGGAAGAAAGACAAGGGTAAGTCTCTTCGTCGACGCTCTTGGGAGCGGGAAAGGTCCCTCTCCCCGAGTTGTCGGCCATCGACTTCGGTCGATCGTTCAACCGGCCACTGGTCTCACGGTGTCCCGTCAGGTCAGTTGACCGAGACTCCCGTCGGCGCGGTCGAGATCTTTCTCGACCTGTTGGACGGGTTGTCGACCTGCAAAGCGAAATCCCTCTCCCGGTTCCCCGGGGAGTTGAGGATCCGTGGGCTTGCCAGTGCCTCGGTTCCGGAGCCCTTGGGTGTTCCTCCGGAGCGAGGAGGAGCGGTTCCACCGTCCCCTCTCGCCCCAGTCCTCCGGAAAAGCCGAGTTCTCGGTCTCGGACTTCTTTGCAATCAGCCGATCCTGCCATCATGGCGGTCTCTGTCTCGGCACCGCGATAGCAGCGCCACCGCTCGTCCTCTTCCTCCTCCTCGGATGAGGGGAGGCTTCGACGCAAGTTGCGTCGACGATACGAGGACCTCATGGCAACAGCTCCTTCTGACCGGGAATAAGCCGGCCCGTCACCTTCCCGAGCCATTAAGTGGCTGTCACCGGAGCGGCCGAAACAACCCCCCGTTTTACCCGAGGAGCCTGTTGTCAGGCCGGTTGTTCGGCCAAAACCAGCTGCTCCACCGATTCCGATGGAACCTCCGTCTCCACAGCCGCGGTTTGGGGCTCCGACCAAGAATTCTCTGTCAGCTCAGGGTCTGCCCCATAGGCTGTCGGTCACCCTCACTCCTGATCGCCCTCGGCAGGTGGAGGGTGGCTCAGGCCTGAGGCAGCTCTTTGCGGACTCTTCCGAGTCCGACGACGATTCCTCCTTTTTCTCCAAGCGAGTGGACTTGGAGTCCTCTGGAGGTCAGTCGCTGGGCGACAGCCGCCGTCCTTCCTGGGGTTGCTCAGACTCATCTCGGAGCCCGTCTCCAAACGGGCCAAGTATCCCCTCATGGAGATATTGGACCGAGGGGATTCCCCTACGGAGGCCTTCCCTGTGGCTGAGGCCATTGTGGGCCTGGCCTTGGAGCTCTGGCATCGTCCTGCTTCCTGCCCTGCGCCTTCGGCCAGGATGGCCAGGAAGTATGTGGTCCCTACCGGTTCCCTGTCAGGTTTCTCGGAACATCCCTGGCCGAGGGTTGGTTACCGACAGCGTTTTCGGTGTGCTGGAAGCGCTGGGGCGTCGGACAAACCTCCCGACAAGGAGTCCAAGAAATTGGACTATGCCAGGAAAAAGTCTCGCTGTGTCCTCCCTTGGCCTTCGTCAGGCCAGCTCAGCCGTACTGATGGCACATTTTTCTCACGCCCTGTTGGGCTCCCTGGATGAGGTGATCCCTCATCTCCCGGCTGACCTGCAGACCACGATTAAGCAGATGCGGGACCAGGGTAGGGCAGTGGCCAAGCAGCAACTTCAGACTGCTTTGGACATCGGTGATTCATGCGCCAGGTCAGTAGCGGCTGCAGTGGCTATGCACCGTCGGGCATGGCTGAGGATATCAACCTTCAGAGCGGATACCCAGCACAAATTGGCGGATGTCCCCTTCTTGGGGACCGACCTCTTCGGCCCTGGAGTGGAAGGTCACCTCCAGAGGATCGAAAAGTCCAATGCCACCTTGGACTCGGTATCATCCGCTCAGAGGGACAGGGCCGAGGACTCAACCTAAGCCTTCGTCTGCTCATGCGCCCCCGGCACGCCCGGCCCAGCAACACCAGGGCCAGCAGGCTCGCGCTTGGAGTCCCAAACCCAAGCCTGCAGCTTCCTCCTCCAGGAAGCAGGGAGGTAAAGGCCCAGGCGGTCCCTCAGCTGGTCCTTCCTCCAAGCCTGCACAGTGACGAGTTGAGGGGTATCGCCCCCAACCTCGTCACCTCACCCCAGGTTTCCCCCGTGGGGGGACGGCTCCGGTACTTCCTTTCCACCTGGTCTGCTATTACCACAGACAGGTGGGTGTTGGAGGTGGTAGGAAAGGGCCTGCCTCTGGAGTTCGAGTAGGCCCCACCCTTCAGAGCCGTCGCACCTCAGGGGGCCACGGGGTCCGAAGCCTCGCTGTCAGCTCGCCGAGCCGACATCGCTGTCCTCCTCGAGCGATGATAAGAGAGGTGGCGGACCCTCCCTCAAACCCGGGGTTCGTGTCCAGGTACTTCCTGGTTCCGAAACGGACGGGGGGCTGGCGCCCCATTCTGGACCTACACGACCTGAACAAGTTCCTAGGGTCTCGATCCTTCAGGATGGTCACTCTGGCTCAGATAATCCCATCCTTGGAACACGGCGTGTGGTTCTGCTCTCTGGACCTACAGGACGCGTTCTTTCACGTCCCTATCCGTCTGTCCCATCAAAGGTTCCTTCGCTTTCGAGCGGAAGGTTCCCTTTTCGAGTTCCAAGCCATGCCCTTGACTTATCTCCAGCTCCCAGGGTCTTCACCAAATGCATGGCAGTGGTGACAGCATTCCCTCTGGCGCGAGGTCCGGGTTTCCCTTACCTGGACGATTGGCTGATAGCAGCCCCCTCCAGACAGGAGGTGGAGAGGTCCAGAGACCTGGCCTTCCAGGTTTGCTCTCGGGTCGGCCTCCTCATCAACGAGGCCAAGTCGGAACTCGAGCCGAAGCAGGTGATTCTTTTCATCGGGGCAGAGCTCGACTCTCTTCATGCCAGAGCACGGCTCCCGGCGGACAGGGCCGAGGTTCTTTCCTCCTTTGCCCAATCATTTCTGGTTGGGCAATTGTGCCCTGCCCGGGACTTCCTGCGCCTCCTGGGTCTCATGGCGGCCTGTACCAGCATGGTCCATTGGGCCCGCTGGAACATGCGCCCCCTTCAGTGGGGGCTGGCCAGCCAGTGGTCCCAACGCTGCGATCCATTGGACCAGCTAGTGACGGTGACCCAGGGGATGTGGAACGCTCTCCAGTGGTGGACCATTCCAGTTCATCTGCAGGAGGGCATCCCGTTTGTCCGCCCTGAGCCGATGGTCTCTCTATCGACCGATGCCTCTCTGATGGGTTGGGGTGCCCATCTGGGGGAACACCGAGCGCATGGCCTCTGGTCCCCGCGGGAGTCCCGATGCCACATCAACCTGCTGGAGCTCCGAATGGTCCGCCTAGCTCTTACCGCCTTTGCTCCATTTCTTCGGGGTCAAGTGGTCCGGGTCCAGACGGACAATACCACGACCATGTACTATCTAAACCGCCAGGGCGGGATGCGCTCCATGCTCCTATGCAAGGAAGCTCTCCGCATCTGGTCACTCGTGCGCAGCCTGGAGACGGATCTCCTAGCCATTCATGTGGCAGGAGCCTCCAACACCCTGGTCGATGCCCTAAGCCAGATAGGGGCTGCCTTCCACGAGTGGTCTCTCCTGCCGGAGGTAGTACGAGATCTATTCTCCCATTGGGGCACACCTCAGGTGGACCTGTTTGCCTCCAGGGAGAATGAGAAGTTGAGGCTGTTCCATGCCCGCCCCCCTCAGCAGGGCTTTCTGCAGGGGGATGCCTTCTCGAAGCCGTGGACCCCAGGCCTCTTCTACGCCTTTCCCCCATTTCCCTTGATGCACAAGGTGCTGCTCAAAGCAAGGAGGGACAAGGCGCAGGTGATTCTGATAGCCCCAGACTGGCCCCGCCAGTACTGGTACCCAGATCTCCTCAGCCTCAGCTCCAGGCTTCCGAGGCAGCTTCCAGCTCGCCCGGACCTGCTCTCAGTCAATCAGGGGAAGGTATTCCATCCAGACCTTCAGTCCCTGCACCTGACTGACCTGGTTCCTGGCGGCTTAGAGTTCAGGCCTTGGGTCTTTCCGGCGAGGTCCTCAACGTGGTTGGGGCGTCCTGTAAGGAGTCGACCAGAAAATGCTACGCCTTCAAATGGAAAAGGTTTTCTATTTGGTGTCAGGGCAAGGGCCTGGACCCTTCCTCCTGTTCCTTGGCGAGCATATTGGACTACCTGTGGTCCCTTTCTCAGCAAGGGCTTAGGTCGACGACCCTTAAGGTGCACCTGGCAGCCATCTCTGCTTACCGGACGCGGGCTGGGAAGCAGTCGGTTGGCGCAGGAGAAGGTGGTCTGGCACTTTTTCAAAGGCCTTGATCACATTTCTCCCGTGCAGAACCTCCACCGTGGATCTACTGCTGGTATTGGCAAAGCTCATGGGCAAGCCATTCAACCAATGCACAGGTGTGAACTCTCACCTGTCGTGGAAGACCGCCTTCTTGGTGGCTATCACATCAGCCAGAAGGATGGGAGAGCTCCAGGTGCTCTGCATCGAGTCTCCTTACCTGGTCTTCCACAGGGACAAGGTTGTCCTCGCGCCCCACCCAAAATTCCTTCCGAAGGTGGTGTCGGAGTTTCACCTTAACCAGGTGTTGACTCTGCGGTGTTCTACCCAATCACACCTCGGAGGCCGGTATAGAGCTCCATACTTTGGACCCCAGAGGCTCGCCATTACTAAGGAGCGCATTGAAATTCGGGAGAGGTTCGCCAGCTGTTTGTCACCTACGCTGAAGCCGCATCTGGCAGACCTGCAGCCAAGCGGACGATAGGCAGGTGGGTCACCTCCTGCATAGATCTCTGCTATAAGTTGGCGGGCATGGAGCCTACCAGAGGGATAAGAGCTCATTCTACCTGCCATACTGCTGCATCGGTGGCTGCTTCCAGGGACATCCCTGTCCAGGAAATCTGCAGGGCTGCTACCTGGAAGTCAGCACACACCTTCATCACCCATTACCACATCGACCTTGAGTCACGCCGGGATGCTGGTTTTGGGGCCTCGGTTCTCCAGTCTCTCTTTCCCAAGTAAGTATCGGGGGTGTGCGCCTTGCCTCCCTCCTCCCAGAGAACTGCTAGGAGTCTGCCAGACAGTGTGGATGAACAACATATCCATGTCCCTAGAAATACAGGTTACTCACCTGTAACAGGAGTTCTGGGAATGGTATATGTTGTTCATCCACACGACCCACCCGACCTCCCCGGCTTCGACGCACAACCTGAGCTTCCAGCGGGCCAGATCTGGCATCATGGGGCGGAGCCGAGAGTTTTACCACCCGGGTGGGTGGGAGGAGCCAGCTTGAAGACCTTCCGGCAAGATTTAAAGCGGCAAGGATACCTGCCAGACAGTGTGGATGAACAACATATACCATTCCTAGAACTCCTGTTACAGGTGAGTAACCTGTATATATTCTCTAAGTGAGAAAGGTTTTCACTCTGATGTGTTTCTGATAAGTTCGCCCCATTAGAGGAAGACTCGTCTATGGTTCTGGACTACCTGGTACACTTGCAGTTTATTGTACTTGGGTCCTCCATCCTGAAGGTACTTTTGGCATCTATTTCAGTTTACAAAACCGGTACAGAAAAATCATTTGCATCACAGCAAATGTTCAAAAGATTATTTAATCTATCAAAATCTTTATCCAGGTGGGCACCACTGAGCAAGGCTCATTTGCAAGGTGGACCTGGTCATGAATACATCAAAGTACAGTACAGAAGCAGGTATACAAAAAGCAGTAATATACAAGGAAGAAAAAGTATATATAGTGTATACAGTACAAGGATGAAATAAAAAAACAGCATTATTTTACAGTTGAATGAGTCAGCAGATGTACAATCAACCATAGGTATACAGGGGTTATAAGCAGAGATCTTTTGAGTGAGGCAAACGGCAACTACACACATAGGGGAGAGAGGCCATGTATGGAGTGGCAGGTTAGAGAGGTAAAGAAGAGGAGGGATATATTACCGATGACTGGGGGAAAACTTGGACTAAAACCACAGAAAGTGACGATGGCTGTCATGTACTTGTTTATTATGATAATGACGGAGGAGGGGTAGATAATTGGGACACTACTATGGATGGGGTGGGACTTTCGCCAGGCTGGAGCGGACAGGGAAGGGTGGGTGCAGCAGGAAGAGTTAATAGGGAAAGAGTGAGAGCCAGGGGTAGAAACATGGCGAGCGTCAGGATGGAAAGGGGGAGTTACGGAATTAGTGGGCTAGCGGTGGGGAAAATATTTGCAAGGTGCTCAAAGGCCTTAATCACCTGTGCCCCCTCACCTCCTCACGAGGGAACCAGACCCACCCCCTGTGATTTTACACATACACCTTGTACAACTGCTGGAGCCTCCCTTTGAGCCAGTGGCATTGACAGATCTCAAATATGTAACATGGAAAACTGTTTTCCTGATTGCAGTGCCTTCTGCCTGGAGGGTCAGTGAACTGCAGTTATTTTCATTGCCTGTGTACTTTCCGAATCACTCAAACAAAGGGGAACAGACACTTTATAGCCTTGATGCAGAAAGGGCTCCGAGTTACTATTTAAACAGAACAACAAATAGCAGAATTGACAGCACGTAGGTGTTTGTCACTTATGATGAGGCAGACAAAGGCAAACCAGCATTGGAAATGAGAGCTCTGCTCAATTGAGTTACTCCCTTTCATTGATTATGAATAAAAGTGTACTACTACTACTACAGCCAAGAAGCCTGTTTCTTAAGGAATGGTCTTTTGCATGCAGTTCTGCTATAACAAAGCTGGTAAACAGCCACCTAAAGGGCTAAAGATACACTCTACAAGAGCTGCTCCTACCTCTGTGACAACTACAAGGGGCATCTCCCCTCAGGAGATTTATAAAGTGGCTATGTGGTCTGCCGCACGCACCTTTATGAGGCATTACTTCCTGGACAGCCAGTCCTGAAGTGGTATTAGGTTTGGAATTGTGGTCCTGCAGAACCTTTGTTCTATATAGGTTCAGGACCCAGCCTCCCAAGGTACTGCTAGGAGTCTGCATAACTATTAGACTCCTGTAGTTAGCAGAAAAAGTTAGTCACCGTAGTAATGATGTTCCTTCAAAGGGGTTTAATAGCGATTCATACAATCCCTACCCTGCTTCTCCTTCTAGAACCTTAGTAAATTAGGGGTCTGCAAGATTCTATTTAGCAAGCTATGTTTTAAATTGCTTGAGCATTTTATTGTTACAAACATTTCCCCCTCTCACCCTGCCCCCTTTTTCTCTTCTATCACTTCTTCCCATTTATCTTTCGACAAATGCCTCCGGCTGCATCTTCATCCTCCCCCTCTCCTCTCATCCCTGTTTCTCTGCTACCCCCGGGAGCCTGACCCTACCCATTCCTTGTGGGCACATGCGTCCTAGTGGTGTTCACCATTTTACTATAGCTGTCTCTTTTAACTACTTACACTTCTCCTCCTCCTCTACACCTTACTCTTCCTACAATTGATCCCTTTCAGTAGCACTGTTGTACATTAATTGTTTACTGTTATTTCACTGTTGCTTCCTTGTTGTTTGTTATTTCTGACGTGGAACCTTTGTAAAAGAGCCTTGGCTCAAAGGTACTTGTAATCCTAGAATAAAAAACAAAACAAAAAAACTTTACAGTTTTCACAATATTTTGGGTGTGGTAATAGTATTCAGTTTTTAATTTAATGGATATATTAAGAATATTATGATCGTTTTATTAGGTGGTTACTGCTCCATTTGCTCTTCAGCAACAAATCTGAAGTCTGAACACTGGGGGAGCGTGATTATAGTACAGAGCTGGAGTTTGCATTACATTTCAGTTTCTATCTCTTGGGCAATATCTGAGGTGTGAGACGATTGCACACTTGTATGAATCACTATTAGACCCTTATAAGAAACATCATTACTGCAGTATTTTTTTTCTGCCACAATAAGTTCTTTGACCTAGTAAAATAAAATTAATATTGTTTTGGAAATTTGAAACATGCCAAGACACAGTTTAGTGAATATGTAAAAACATACATGTTTTGTCTTGTATTAGGTAACCAAAGTAAGTCTGTTGGAGAGCCAGGTTGCCAGTATGAAGCAAGAACAGAAGTCCTTGGAACAGCAACTACAGAGATTAACAACTCAGCGCACAGCACTGCAGGAAAAGGTATCTGATTAAGAATAACGTTTTCTGAGTAGAACTGTCTCCATACCAACCTCTGAGATTACCTCCAGCTACTAAAGGCACAGGTCATTATTCTAGCAGAAGCTGCATCTTAGTCTTCCAATAGCAAGACTTGGTAGAGCTTTGCAGTGCTGATTTAGATGCCCCCTGTACTTTTGAAATATGTTTCTGTTTTCACAGAATGACTCGTATTACACCTTGCCGGTTTCGTAAGGTGCATTACTTGTAATGGATTATTGTGCACTGGTTTTTGCCTCAAATTTTATTTTATGTTTGTTTGTTTACTGGGTAGTTTCACTGAGATTAGTAATCCCATTAGAGTGACTGGGGCAAGTAAATGATTTACAGCATGAGAAGGCATTCGGTAAAAAAAAAATTGATGCCTAATTATTACAGTAATCAAAGAAGACTACATAATAGTTAAAGCAGACGTACTAGTTAAAGCAGGCAGTGTACTTGATGCACAAGTGAAGGCGGGGAGTACACTAGTCAATGGTGATATTGTAAAAGTAGATGGTGCACTAGTGAAAGCAGGTGGTATAGTGCACTGGTGAAAGCAGATGGTTGAGTAGTTGAAGCAGAAACAACAATGATGAAAGCAGGCAGTGCAGTGGCCATTACAAGAGACATTTACAGTGAGAATTAGCATTCTTTAAACTCATGGTGTGAATCGGTAGTACTGCTGTGTAATGGCAGTATGTGTCTTCTAAACTTTGTAAAACAAACAAAAAAAAAGGTAAAACTGCTCGCTTCTGGATATTGTGGCCTCCTCTTGCAACTTTCATTTAAAGAACTCTCAGCTCCCTTAAACTAAAAGTAAAAAAAAAAAAAGGGGGGGGGGACAGACTGGGTAAGCCAAGCAGTACTTACCTGCCAACAAATTCTCTGTTTCTATGTAATGTGCAGGGACATGGTCCCGATTAAACAATCCACCCCTAAGAACCATTTTTTCATTACTTAATGTGATATAACCTTATACATTTGGTTGATCTTAAAAACTACCTACTGCCCGATGATATATCCCACTTTATGCAATAGGGGTCGACAGATAACACATCTGATAAAAATGCAGAGCACCACTACAAACAAAAGCTCTAGTCATGATGTGTGCACAGTGGAAAACAGCAGCAGGTTATCATGACCCTCTCTATGTATCTGCTGTTATCAGCACTGTGTACACGTCATCATCACAACACTGCTGAACTACATTCAAGTCCCCCCAGCCCACCATTCCTAATAAGCGGAACAGCACCTGAAGATGTATAGACACTACGGAACAGGTAAGTAATTAACCATAACAAATACATCCTCACAACACAAATGCCAAGGGTCAGCCCTATTGTATAAAATGGAAACGTGATGGGGAGTCATCCGAAAGCGAATATATCAACACTTATGGCAAGTGAGCTTGGGGTTTAATCATTCGTGGCTCCTCTTCATGGAGCCACTCGTGATAACCCCGAGCTCACTTGCCACTCGTACTGATATATCTGCCATTGGATGACTGCCCATCACGTATCCCCTTAGTCCCCTGCAGCTGAGCTTCTGATAACATGGATGATTGGCTGAGTCATGGGGACCATCTTTGCCCTTAGCTCATTTCTGCACTGACACAGCCGGTAAGAATCTTGCGCCTGCTTGGGGAGTTAGATCCCCCTTTCAAAATGTTGTATAAGGGTATATTACATGTAGCCTTTTTTTTTTTCCTTCTAAGTTTTCTTGTGGATAAATCTTCCTGCAATATAGTTTCTATACTAGTTAGTAGAGTCTGCAGGTACTTGTTTCAAAATACTTGGCAACCCAGTTCTCTGTTAGCCATTACCCAATACCAACATTTAAAAAAGAAAAACTCAGTCTATCCTCAGGTTAAGTAACCCTTTGGCCATCCTCTCCCTTGACCTCCGTAATTGTCTGCCCTCCTTCCCTTCCCCATCCTTTCTTTCACAGTCAGTCCTGGGAAGAGTAGCTGGAGTGTGGGGAAATTACTGGCGTTGGGGAGTGGGATGGCCAAAAGACTAGCAGTGTGTGTGTGTGTGTCTCCCTCTCAAGTATTTTTCCAATTAATATTCGGGGCTTATACACGCTTGCTAGCTAGTGGACATATTGGAATACAAGCAGCATTTCTTGTTTTCTGTGTGATCTAGCCCACTGCTCATACACCCCCACTAACTTTAAAGACCAACCATTTAATTAAAACGATTTTACCCAGAAAGTCTTCTGAGATTGCACGAGAGTTCTGAAAGCAACTGGTCACACGACCACACAGTTAACAGTCTGTCATCAGCAACAGTTACTTTATATTACCTGGCAGAACCATATTACCCACCAATTTTCAGTGGTTGAGAAATGTAGTTATTCACTGCTAGCAATGAATAATGGAGTGTGAATAACTGGGTGTGAAGAAAACATCTTAAAATGTAAATGAAGTGAAAAAACTGAACTGGAGCTGCTATCAGTCGCAAAATGGTATCAGTTTAATACTCTAGCTAAAAGTTGGACTGCATTATGGTTGAAAAAAAATTTCTACAGCAGTCAGTATTCTAAACGTATTTCCTCCTAACTGTGTAATATAACAAATTAGTTACAGGTGCCTATGAAGAACTTGGTAAAAATTTTATCTTGTGTAGCTTGGGGCCTTGTGGTTTATCCTACCGCCAGCTTCACTGAAGAAATTACCACCTTGTTCTTCACAGGCTGATGCATAATTATATATAGCTATATTTAGATAGATATTTTTTTCTCTTTTCTTTGATGTGGTAAGAATATCTGTCTTGTATTTGCTTAATTGAGATCTGTAAAGTGGGTTGTATTGCATTTTAGCTTCAGAGTTCAGAGGAATCTCTACAGAGTGCCAACCTTCTAATGGCAAGGCTAAAATCAGACTTACGAGTGACCCAGCAGGAAAAAGAGGCTCTCAGACAAGAAGTAGTGTCACTTCACAAGCAGCTACAGAATGCCAATGATAAGGTAAGAGAAAATGTTTTTTTCTATACATCCTTTATCTGTTTTGACTTTGCTGTGTCACATCTCTGGTAGTACTTAGCAGAGGAACTGCTCAATTGAAGGAATCCACCATTGCAAGTCCATAACAGAGCCTTTTAAAATTAGAAAAGGCAACTACTGGGAGCCAAAGGGCCAACATACATTACAATACAGAAGAGTTACACAGTAGTTTAAATTAGGCTAACGGCAGATAGTAAGACTCTTTAAAATATGTATTATTGCACAAACATAAAGAATATCCAAGAATGCTTCTGGAGATTGGTCAGAAAGTCAAGAAATGGCTCTGCTGAGAATGGCTACTAATATATCCTGCACCTACCCAGCAAGTTTTGAAGCTACAGCATATCTTTCAGTTGGGATACTTTATATGGATATGTAAAATAGCAGTACTATAATGTTATACAAGGGAATAATGGCAGCAAATAAGGACGGAGTCTGGAGGCCAAGTTTTTATTTTCTGCCTATGTGCCATTATTCCAGAGTTCACCATCCATAGCTTGATATTACCACAGTTACAATGAGTGGGGGGAAAAGGTAAAAAAAGAACCAGGAGTTGGTAGGGATTTTTCCACGGATGAAGTGAGCTTCTGACAGAACATTCACATTCCAAATGGTAGTGTAGGTTCAGGCTCATTAGCATATCAGGAATGCCTTTATAAGCTAATTAGCATATCTAGTGTACCTTTGTAGCCTGAAGAAGGCACACTAGTGCTCTGCTTGGCTGAGCAGGCTGCCACGTGCTGTAATAAATAATTCAAGAGTTGACTGTCCGGGTACAGTACATGCTGGCTTTTTATATTAGTATGCTACTGTGGTGGTTTGCTGTGCATGACTTTTGTATGCCAAATTATCTTCAGTCCTTCTTGGTAAGTAAGAGTGGCCCAAAATGTCCTTTTGTAGGCCTTGTCGATAAAGCGAGGTTGTTTCTCCTGTCTGCTTTGCATTTTACAAGAATGGTTAGTAGCTTGATGAATAATGTTTCATGTCACCCTGCTTCTGTGAGTCTACATTTTGAAAACACAACTGCAGCAAGTGGCTTCACCCAACAGTAGAGGGCCTTTCTAGATTTCTCTTCTTATCTTTTACATTTTTATCATATAGTCTGGGTCGTACTGTCCCATTCAGCAGTAATGTCCTGCCACAGTTCGGGGGGGGGGGGTTGTAAAAAGCAAAGCTATAAATACACCTTTATGGACTACTGTACAGAACAGAAAATATAATCTTTAGCAGCAATTTGCTGTTTCCGAACAGTGGACATTTCAACAGAAAGTATCTATATATTCAGCATCAAAGCTGAAATGTTTCTCAAAACCTTTAAACTGCCAGTTGCCATATTTAAAATGTAGGTTTGTTGAAAACGTTGCATAAAAAGGCAAAAAACCAAAAACACAGTCTATCAACAAGACAACCAGGTGCTGGTAATGCAGTCCAGGCAACTGAAGTTTTTTTTTCTAACAAATGACGAAAGCTTACATAAAAGCTGCTTTCTACAAGATCCATTATCCATTTTCTTGACATTGCTACTTGACTAACCTAGTGACTGCACTTAGTTAAATATCATGACATTATACTTCCTGTATGTGAGTATCTGTCTTCCATCACTCTTGTAATGAGCAGGAGGAAGATGTTGACCAGAACTTGGTAGTGGTGATTTTCGCCAGTGTTCAGTGGCTGAACGTGCTACCTCAAGGACAATTCTAGAGCAGTATGGTCTTTGGATCTTCATACCAAGAATGGACAGAGTACTAATTTTAGACTTTATAAAAAGTTTTATTTTCATATGCCCCAACTGGGAACTCAACCCACCATCCCACCATCTCCAAGCTCCAGTGCAGCTGAGTTTAAGCTAACTGGTGAAGCCAGCATTGTAATATGTTTTGTTGAAATCTTGGGTTCTGACCTTTCTAATACAGTTTGGTTTTGCATACTCCTTAGAATAATGTTCTGGAGATGGCTGTGAATTCCTCGGGGTTTCAGAACCAGCAGAAGAGGCAGTACTGGGATGATCTGTCCCGGTTGATGCAGCAGGAGCAGCAGCTATTGAGGCAGGAGAATGAGAGGCTGCAGAAAGAGGTGCTGAACACTAAAGGAGAGCTAACACACGCCCGAGAAAAGGTAGGGAACATTTCTCATTGTTCCGTGGGGAAAACATTGCATTTCAGTGATTGACGAGTATCCATGATTGGTTGACAAGTACCAGCACCAAAGATCAGTTGAGTTAGTTTTCATGTAGTACTACACTACAATATAGGGTATTCACATAGCTGATATGTGTCTTATAATGCTACCAGGTATTATATAGAGAATAATGCATTGGCGACCATGTGTTATGAAGTTTTTTTTACATACCTGAGGTGGTGATCACCCATAAACCAGGAGAACGAAGCTCGAGAGGTTGATGTGGTCATCACACCCTGAGGGTGTTTAAAAACTTCATAAGCACACAGTCTTATGTTGTATTTTTTATGGTTCAGGGACATGAGCACAAAGATCAAGTTTCCCCAACAGGGAAGGTGAAGTGAGTGCACCAAATGCCGTAATAACTGAGTATGACGGCATGCCCAGGTATTACGGTGTTTGATCACGCTGACAATCATTGTGATAAAGGGAGTCATCAGATCTTACTTCGAGAAACAGCTCTTGCAACAGGTTACACCATTAGGACTGAAGCCAGCAGGCACCAGGACGCGACGGAAAAATTTTAGCTAGCAGTATCCAGCGGGGGACCGCCCCCGATGTCAGCCCTTCCCCGACATCCAGCATCACATAAAAGGGGGCGGTCCCCCAGCATCCCCAGTCCTTTTCCCGCTGTTGACTCACCAGCATTGACCTCATGGACGCCTGCTCTCTCTCAATACGACGCGTGAAATCCTTTCTTTTTCTACAGTCAATCCATGTCTGCTTCTCCAACCCCTTCTCTTGAAGGACATCCCTGTAAGTGTGCCTGCAGCAAACCGATCCCTTTTGCAGACCACCATTCGGCCTGTGTCGGGTGTCTGGGCCTGGAGCATGACACCCAGGCCTGCTCAATTTGCTAGCAATCCAATAGCAGGACCCGGATCTGCCACCAAAAGGCCCTTCAGGGATTCCTCCTCTAAGGGAATTAGAAAAAAATAGAGAACGTACCTTCCTTCAAAGGGGAATCTTCCCACAAGTCAGGGAAACACCGGGACAGGCATCAGGACTCTGATAGGGCGAGATCCCCCAGCAGGGCCTCAGAGTCCAGGGCCAGCTCCAGCTCTACCCAGTCCAACAGGTCTCCTTCTCGGGCTCGCTCCCAACCTCCCCCAGTAAAGGTAAGGTCTTCAGGGGGCTCCTCTGCCTCCTTACACCCGCTCAAGACTACTCGGACACTGGACACCTCCAAGCCTGATTCCTCGGATAGGCACAAAAAGTCCTCCTCTAAATCGGGGAGTACGTCTGACCGACACCGGGACACCGACGTCAAGTCGGTTTCCCAACCTCCGAAGGCTCCTAAAAGGAAAACTGCTGAACTGATGTCCCTCAAGCGGACGATTGAGACCAAGAAGGCATCCGACCCAGCTACCACAAAACAGACTACCCCATTGACAGTAGTACCGACGCCAGTGTACACCGGACTTTAGGGGTCCTTGAGTGAAGAGGCTACTGTGTCACCGGACGACCAGACTGATGACACGGAGGACGCCAGCATACACAGGGAACAGTCGCCGGACCCTGTGGTTTCTCAGGACCCGACGCCTGACCCCGGCGACAGGCCCACACCGACACTGAGCCCATCACCGGGTATGAATATTCAGGAGGTGAAAGAACTGTTCACCTTCTGGTGGGAAACCATCAGAAAGGACGTGGTTCCCCCAGAGCCTCAGCCACCTCCATCTCCTCCTCGGGGTGCCGAAGGTGCCGGACCCCCAACCCCCACGGAACCTAATCCACTTCCTCGGGGATGATTGAGAGACAGAAAACGCCCACCATGTTCTCCCTCAGGGTCCCTGAGCCCAAAGCGACCCAGGGGCAGACGTCGCTCACCGGGGGATGACTCCAGACCGGATATGTCCGACACCTCCAGGTCTCCATCTCCCTTCAGTCCCCATCGCCAGACCCATGGGACCTTCCAAGGTCACCTCCGGATGATCCCTCTTTTTCAGAAATTATGAGGCACATCCAGGAAAATATGGGATGGGAGACGGAAGACTTAGATCCCGAGAGACAACGCCTTGCCCGTTACCTCTGGCAGAAAGACCCGAAGCCTGTGGTGGTCCCACCTTTACGGACATCACCAAGGCAGCTTGGAAGCATCCGCATTCCACTGTGGCTGTTCCGAAGAAGGCGGATCGCCTCTACAGAGCTCCCATGGAGGACCTGTATTTGGCGCAACAACCCCTGGCCGACTCCCTGGTCATCACTGCATCTCATGATAGGTCCCAGCAGCCTCAGCATTTGAGTACCCAGCCTCCGGACCAGGAATCTAAGCAATTAGATTATATTGGAAGACGCGTGTATGTGGCTGCTACATGCTCAATTAGGTCTCTAAACTATCTAATGCACATGGCGCAGTTTCAGACCGCCCTTTGGGAACAGGGCCAAGACCTTCTCAAAGATTTTCTGGATGGCAAAAAGGAGGAGCTGCTGAACCACCTCCAAATTGGGTCTGACGTGGGGACCCAGGTTCTCCGGGCCGTTTACGACTCAGCAGACTCTGCAGCCAGGGAGCATCCACAGGCGTTTCTCTCCGAAGACACTCGTGTTTGAGAGTCTCTGGTTTTACCCCAGACATCCAGAAGAACATCCTCAATGTCCCTTACAATGGAGCGGTCCTGTTTGGTGAGGAGTCCAAGAAGGTCATCACCAAACTGCAGGACACTGGGAAGGCAGTCAGGACTGTACAGGCCATGTACAGACTGAAATCTGGTTCCTTTCTTAGGAACCAGAATCGCTTTCGTGGCCACCAACAACGGCAACAGCCACATTCTAGCCAGCAACCCTGGGGCAACTTTGGTTGCAAAAATCAACCTAGGTTCCCCTCGGGCCAGAGCCCAAAGCATCCCAAAACAGCCCAGCCCACGGGGTCCAACACCACCACAGCATGACCTCTTCCCGGCCCCCACCCCTCCTCTGGATCAAAGGGGCAAGAAGGTCGGGTGCATCTCTCATCACCTTTTGGGATGGCAGAGGATAACGTCTGACCGGTGGGTGTTGCAGTTGGTTGAATGAGGTCACTCTATAGAGTTCCTCAATCACCCACTATCCAGACCTTCCCTGCTCTCCCGCTACTTGGGTCAGCATACCCTGCTTATTCAGCAGGAGATCTTGGCCCTCCTCGACAAGGAGGCCATAGAGTACGTTCCACTGAACCAGAGAGGAAAAAGTTACTATTCTCACTTCTTCCTGGTTCCAAAGAAAACGGGGGACTTGTGCCCGATCTTGGATCTCAGTGACCTCAACACATTTGTGTTGTACAAGCGTTTCCGCATGGTGACTCTACTGGGCCTTATTCCCATGCTCAAAGAGGACACTTGCCTGGCGTCACTGGACATGCAGGACGCCTACCTACATCTCCCGATCGCTAGTGTGCACCGGAAAATTCTGCACTTTGAGTTTCTGGGATGCCACTACCAGTTCCGAGCCCTCCCTTTTGGGCTGTCTTCGGCAGCTCGAGTGTTCACGAAGTGCATGGCAGTCGTGGCAGCATCTCTCGGGTGAAGAGGCCACTATGTGTTTCCGTATCTTGAAGACTGGCTCCTCAAGGCACCCTCAAGGGAGGCCCTAATGTCCACGATACAAGATACCTGTTCTCTCTTCTTATCGCTGGGCATCACTATCAACCAGGAGAAGTCGCACCTTGTCCCATCCCAGAACTTGCAGTTCATAGGAGCAGTTCTGGACACCACTCGAGGAAGGGCTTTCCTTCCTCAGGACAGGGCGGAACACATCAGATCCCTCATAGGAGACATAAAGGAAAAGAAGACTGTACCGGCCCAGTCCGTCCTTTGCCTGCTCGGACACATGGCAGCTGCCATTGCAGTGGTTCCCCTAACTCGACTCCATATGCGGGTCACCCAATGGATGTTGAGGGCACAGTGAGACCAGAAGCAGGATCATCTGCAGCATCCAGTCCGGATCACAAACACTGTCACCCGAGACTGGAATTGGTGGCTTGTCCCAGACCACCTCCCGATGGGTGTCCCCTTCATTGCGCTGCCTCCTTCAGCGACTTTCTACACGGATGCCTCTGGGTCCAGATGGGGAGCTCACCTCAACGGGGTCAGGATTCGAGGCTCCTGGTAGTCTCTGGAGTCACAGCTTCACAGAAATATTCTAGAGATGAGAGCCGTCCTTTATGTCCTACAGGCATTCCAGATGGAGATTCCACCGGGTACTATTCTGGTGCAAACAGACAATACCGCGATGATGTACTATCTCAACAAACAAGGAGGCATTCATTCCTACCCCCTTTGCAGGGAGCTCAAAGGGTTTGGGAGTGGGTACTGCAGCACGGCGCAGATATCAATGCAGTGCATGTTCCCGGAGTGGACAACACTATCGCGGACAGTCTAAGCCGATCACAGGTCAGAGTCCACAAATGGAAACTGCTTCAGGAAGTTGCAGAGGACCTGTTCTGCAGATGGGGGACACCAGAATTAGACCTTTTCGCATCCCCATACAATGCAAAACTGCCCAATTTTTGCTCGCTAGATCCAGGGCCTGGTGTTTTGTGGCGAGACATGTCCCTCTCTTGGACGGGCAAGTTCCTTTACTCTTTCCTGCCCTTCCCTTTGATCCAGAGGGTTCTGCTGAAGCTCCAACAAGAGCGGGCGTGTCTTATTCTAGTAGTGCCCTTTTGGCCCAGGCAAATTTGGTTCCCTCTCTTACATCAGCTGGCCCAGGAACCTTTGGTGCCTCTGCCATTCAGCTCTCGTCTTCTGTCCCAGGAGGCAGGGTCTTTGGTCCATCCAGATCTTCCATCTCTGAACCTGCATGCCTGACTCCTAAGGACATAGCAGTCCTGAGATACGGGGTCTCTCAGGAGGTTGCAGACATGCCGATAGCAGCCAGAAAACCCTCCACTCATGCCACTTACGCCATGAAGTGGCACAGATTATGTATTTGGGCTCAAGCTCGTGGATTGACCCCATTGGATTGTTCTGAGAGATCTGTTTTGGATTACCTCCTATCCCTCTGAGGCAGGTCTTGCTTACTCCTCCATTAAGGTGCACCTATGTGCCATTCTTCAATAGGTCACCGGTCTCTAGCTCAGATAGAGGCTTCTCGCTCCTTTTTGTGCGGCATCCTGCACTTGAGACCTCCCATCAAAGACCCGGTTCCACCTTGGGATCTTCCTTTCGTTCTTGAGCAGCTTACACTGCTGCCTTTTGAACCAGCCACGGATTGCGAGCTGCGTCTTCTTGCTTGGAAGACACTCCTTTTAGTTGCCGTTACTTCTGCCGGAAGAATTTCTGAGCTTCTTGCACTTACGTGCAAGGATCCTAATTTGCTTTTTCACAAGGACAGGGTGTTCTTAAGAATGAATCCTAAGTTCCTTCCCAAGGTGGTCTCAGCTGTCACTCTCAACCAGGATATAGACCTGCCGGTGTATTATCCAAATCACTGTAACAGGGTGGAGGCCCTGTTGCACACTCTGGATGTGCATAGGTGTCTCAGATATTACCTGACCAAAACCAAGGCACAACGCAAGTCGGACCAGCTTTTTGTTTCCTACGCACAAAGAATGCCTGGTGCTCCTGTTTCCAAGCAGTCACTGTCTCAATGGCTGGTAAAGTGCATTGTGTTCTGTTACCAGAAGCGCAACAAGACTTTACCGGGACCGATAAAAGGTCATTCTACGAGGGGGGTGGCTACCTCCTTTGCTGTGCTCAAAAACATCTCCACTTCAGCCATTTGTGCAGCAGCAACCTGGAGCACTGTACACACCTTTATCAGGCACTACAGTCTGGATATTGCCTCTAGAAGCGGAGCTGGTTTCAGCTTGGCGGTCCTTCAGGGACTTTTGTCCTGATCTGAGACATCTCTCCTATCCTCCTCCCATTAAGAATTGTTCCCTTACTGCTTGGGAATCAGTTCTAATGGTGTAACCTGCTGCAAGCGCTGTTTCTCGATGTAAGATAGTACAGTGACGTAAGAACTTACCGTAACAGTAGATCTTCGAGAACAGCTCTTGCAGCAGGTAGTTTCCCTCCCTCCCTCCTTCCCCTCTGGAGGTTGTCTTCTGACCTAGTTCCTAGGTTATTGCATCTTTTAACGCCTATTACAAACCTTCCTTTGGAAGCAGATCTTCGGTCTCCCCTTCAGATGTCACCTTTGGGCCGGGAGTCTCCAGCGGGAGAACTGGGAATGCTGGTGGACCGCCCCCTTTTATGTGATGCCTGTCGTCTGAGTCGACCCCCCACTGGATACTGCTAGCTAGAATTTTTCTGTGGGGTCCTGGCGCCTGCTGGCTTCAGTCCTAATGGTGTAACCTGCTACAAGAGCTGTTCTCGAAGATCTACTGTTACGGTAAGTTCTTACATAACTGTACTTTATTATAGAAGCTTTAAAAATGGGTTTCATTTCTCACTTAGGTTCATTCATAATGTTCCAGGTTTACATACAGTATCAACATGAATGTTTTTATTTTTTTTAATTTATTCTTTTTGCTCCCTGAACGTTGTCGCTGCCCCCTTCCCCCAGACAGGCAGAGCCCAATCTTCTACCCTCCCCAGTGCTTATCTCCTTCATCCCCCTCCCCGCCCACCATAGCTAGTCCGGGCCACAGCCAGGCAGATGATCTGCCCCTGCCTTAGTGTGGAGGTGGAGGAAGCTACTGTTGATGGAGTGGCTGGTGGAGGGAAGTAGGGCCCAGGTGCACCACAATCATCCTGCATGCATCTGGGCTTTTTGCTGTTCTGTTCCACTTTCTGGGGTGCTGGCATGCTTGGAGCCCCAAATGCTCACATGCGAAGTTTGTGTCCTGCAGACCCCAGTCAACCCCCCCCCCAACACTTCCTGCAGTGCTTTCGCTGCACCAAGTCTGTGATCACCCAGGAGACTACTGCAGCTGATGCAGAGACCCACCCTCCTCGGAGGACCCTGGCTGGTCCCCCAGTGAGCCATGCTCATTCTCAAACCCAAGAAATGTAAGTACACTGCACTCATAGAAAGGAGTCAACACTTTAAAGATGTTGAGCAGGTTATTTAATCCAGTGAGAAGGAACGCATACAAGCAGCCCCAGCACTTCGAAAACTCATGGTCTTCCTCATGGGTTGATGCACTTTAAAGTTGGCAATGTAAACAGGGCTTAGAACTACGGAGGTTAACAATAACACAGTGGAAGAGCAATGCGAGTGTTGACTGTAATGCACTCTTAGCATTGATTGATAGGCAAATTTATTTGACATTGCTTCTCCAGGAGTCTTAGAAAGGCAAGTGTTCACTTCCTCGTTTCAACCTTCTGTCTTAAGCTGTCCTGCTGCCTTGCATGTTTTTAGTATGAGCCCTCCAAGTAGTTCCGGTTGGTTCTAGTTACTTTCTACTGTATTTTCTTTACTGCCATGCAGTTGCTGTGCTGTAAATATTGTATTGATAGTTTGCATAGCCTACTGTGTAATCCCCCAACTTTTGTAGCCCCTTCCCCTAGGTCACACCTGAAAATGAGCTCTGGTATGCCTTTTAGACCACAGTGTACAATAAATATATTTTACAAAGCATAATGAAGCTGTCAGACATTTAGAGCTAGCCGCTGAATTTCTTATCAGCAGATTTCAGGTAAACCGCTGCTTTCAATTCCGCCATATAATGAACAATTTTGTAAGTTGATTCCTTCTCAGTATACTTAAAGAGCTGCTGACGCCACTAGAAAACTTAGAAAAACGTAATATTTATACACTTTTCAACTGCTTCCCTCTGTGTTTACTACGGAAATATTCATGAAAACGGGATCTTCATCTCTCAGAGCTCATCTGTCCCAGCAGCTCATTCCCTACTGAAACTCATAACCGTCTGTTGTGATAAGTCTGTTGCCATGGGAATAACTATGATGTCACAAGTAGAGTATTATGACACCAAGTAAGGAATAAGCAATTGGGGCCAATGGACTGTTAAACACAGATCCTGTTTTCATGCGTATGACTTCGGTACTAAGTAATGGGGAGAAGAAATAAAAGAGCTAATGAGAAATATAAGCTGGACTTCGTCCTAGAATATTGTATTTTTAAAAGTTCTCCTTGAAGCTTCAGTTGCACTTTTAGCATTTTGGAAGATCCTGTGACATTTATTAGGGCAAAGCATGGGCCTAGATAATTTTGCGTTCAGTAAAATACTTGCAGTTGCATAATAAATCCATTTACCATAGTCATTTATTCTTTGGACTTGTCCATATTACATACTGTCCCAACTAGTTATTCTCCACTCTTACCATAATTATTACATAAAAACTAGTGTATATGTAACCCCCCCCTACAAATGGGGGTTCCCGAAAAGTCTTCCTCGAGCTTGCCTAAATGCTCACTGCCAGGCTGGTGTCCTGCGTTTTAGCAGTTTAAATGTGGTTGCCAGAGAGTGCCTGTATAGCCTCTGTGTACTGTCTCTTTAAGAGCTGCCTGGATTGCAGTCATAAGTAATCTGAGAGAGAGTTCTGTTGAAAGATGTAACTATTTGCTGAAAATCATTTAGAGTGATAATGATAATGTAGTTTGTCTAACCCGCCTTCTTTACAGCACGGACTGTTTTGTTTATCTCCACTTTCTTGGTCCTGGACTGCGAATTGGACCAACCAGTACTGGTGGGACCTAAAATGGAGCTGGACTACAGGAGCTGTCTGGAGTCAAAATCTGTAGGAATTGTAGTTTTGGGCTTTTTGCGCCTTTTTGCACCTGAAGGGGGAGCCTTTGTTGTGACCGACAGGAAGATCAGCCAATCTAACCTTTTGGATCTTGGGGAATTTCCCAGGCTGCTGCAGCTAGTTTCAGTTTTTGAGCTGAGAAGTGAAGAAGTAACACCTCAAGTGATTTTGAGCAGCAGTTCTGTGTAGTTTTGCATGGGAGAACTGTGAAAGGGCTGAGTTTTGGCCTGCCTGCCTGCTGTCCCTGAGAGGGGAAAATAGAGTTTGTTCGGACTGAATCCAAGTTGTGAGGACTATTTAAGCCAATGGACTGTGACCAGGCTTTAACCTGAAGAAGACCGAAGATTTGCTGAATGCGATCAGCCTGTCAGGATTTCCAGCTGCTTTTGAATCCCCAGTTTGTGCAGAGACTTTGCGATCATGACCGGAGAGCAGTTTGCCTGGTACAGTAGAATTTCCTTACATGTAAATGTGCTGTGTATTGCAAGTGGGTCGTGACTTTGTTCCCCACCGTGTGAACTGTGTTCTGCTTGCTGGAAGCTTTATCCAGCCTAATTGGACTGAATTTGCATTAATCTCCATTCAGGCTGGGCCATGCCACGCTGGCCCTGCCAGACTACCCCACTGCACAGAGAAAGCCACTGACGAGAGACCTGCCTGGGGATCAGCCCCCTGCTCTATGCTTGAACAGGAACGATGCCTTGGCGAATCGTGTGGGCCCTGCTTCTCCTGGCACTCTAGATTAACCACCTGCTGTCTCGATTTTCATCCAGCCTGTGTCCAGTCTTGGATATCGTGGGTAATCATCAGGGTAGCTCCCTGCAACAACAGCCTAATCTAAAAGTGTTATCTGATTGTCTTGTTGTTTTCTTTTCACGAACTGAGCCCCCGACTCCGGATTACAAATAATGTGTGTTGTACTTGTTGTTTTCTTCCATCACAGGGCCCCAACCAGCTGCAATGTTCTTGGCTAGCCCACCATTCTTATCTGGGTACCCAGAGTGTGTTACTGTTTATGGACCCTAAAGTGCATGCATAACTGTTTGACTGATAGAGCCTTTAAAAAATTAACCTGATTACGCCCCTCCCTTGTTCAGGCCCCTTAAATAAATCAGATCTAATTCTTTTTTGTATTTACCCTGACTGTGGTTCCAGTTTGTGCAAGAGTACTGTACTGCTGTTATTTGCTGTGTATAACCTTGTTTTACAGGAAGTCCCCAGGGCCAGGCCAGAGGAAAGCCCTGGTGGTAAGTGCAAACAGTGTGGGTACTGGTGTGGTGTATCGGGGTACTGTGAAAGTGATTATTGTGTATTGTTCCGGTCACTAGTAAGGAAAGAGGGGGTTACAGTGTCCCGGAGGGCTGTTCCCAGGTTAGCTTGACCACTACCAACCCTGACCTCCGGGTGGAGGCACCCGTTTCAGAACTCTGGGCCCCTTGATCTGCTACTAGCCAAGCAGGCAGGGTTAGTAGCCTTTGGGATAGCGCCACCTAGGGGTTACATATACAGTTACATATTATACAACGGCAAGAAAGAATGCTGCATCCTGATTGGTCACACTGGGACTGGAGCTGGGATGTTATCCCAGCATAACATACCGGCTCTAGTCCCAGCACAGAGATGACCACAGCAAGTCTCCGAATATCAGTACACACTTCCTGCTGCCCGCTGCAATAATGTCTGCTCTCGCTCTGCAGTCGTCCAACCCGCGATCTGTCTTCCCGAATTCCCTCGAACAACGTACAGGGAAACCTGCTGCCATTCTCCAGAACTCATTATCAACCTGGCCCCCAAACAGAATTCTCCCAGACAAACAGAAAAAACTTTAAATGGAAAAAGCTGTCATCTTAGATGGCATTTCAAATATCGAGCCAACGCGTCTATTTAAGTCTGCACGCGACCACTATGACAATGCTCGCTCGCTGTTCCAGTCACTTACTTTTCCACTTCTGTTTTTTAACAAAACACACAAAAAAAGTCTGAAAAGTGCTTCCCCCTACCACCTCCCTACCTTATATAGACATACTTCCTACAGTTCTTGACAGCGGGGACTCAGGGCAGCTGGAAGCACGGGTGACAAGGCAGGAGTTCCTTGACATTGCTGGCGCCCTGAAAGTTGTAAAATTTCTCTTCCTTAAACATACCAAAAACAACACCAAAACCACAAAATGGCTAAAATGAGAACCCAACCCAATTTCACAAACGGAAGGGGGGGGTAGAGAACAGCCATGACACAGCCACATTACAGATGCACAGACAGAACAGCTCCGCCTACTGGACAAACACAGCAAATAACTGTTTTTTTAAAACAGTAAGTTTCCACAATGAAAAAAACTACCCCAAAAATAAATCAAATACAATATTTTTTATTAATTTTTTAACCCTAAATGCAAACAAGCCAATGTATAATGGGAATAATGCAAAACAGGGTGGGTGTTATACTGGGATAGCATCCCTTCTCAGGTGTTGGACGTCCTCAACCCCGGGGCCCAACCACCCAAGGCAGGATGTTATCCCAGCATAAAACCCATCCTGTTTTGCATTACTCCTTTAGTATCGCATTTCATTATTTCAGGGGTGTCATAGAAAGACAATTTTTAGAGGGGCACAACATCCAAATCTCTCTCTACAGTGGTCCCGGTGGCATTCCACCCACCCACAATTAGGTATTAAATGGTGCATTTTAGGCACTGTCTGCAAGGTCCTAAGATGCACTAGAAGTCGGTTTCTGATGAGCAGACAAGTCAGCAGGGATATGAGGAGACAGAGTGCACTGGCATTGTGCAAGCGTAATTTTTTTTAACCCCAACACAGAATAGTCCCTTCCAACATATACAGTCAGTGTCAGCTGCAGCACAGTTCAGCCTGATGCGCAATGGTGGGTAAATACGGTCCAGAACTGGGAGCTAGGACCTTGCAAATGATAACTGGGCACTAGAGGCTGATGTAGGGCTTCCTGCCAAGGGTCCCATCTCTCTCTCTCCCTCTGTCCAGTAAATATATAAATCTCTCTTACCTTAATGGTTTCATTCGGGGGGGGGGCGCTATTCTTGGTGGTAGACACTGCCACTAGTCCACACATGTCACGACTCCCTAGTTTGGGGAAGCCCTCTGATTTTTGAGAGGTAGGGGGTGTAACTTTTTTTTTTTGTTTTGTTACTCTGTTTCTGCACCGGGGATTTGGGCATCTCTCAGGAGTGCCCTCTCTACTCCCTGCCTGAAACCACCTGCTTACCGGGAAGTACAATTGTTGGGCACCCTCTCCCCAAACCGAACGGCCTTCCAGCCCCCCGGATTACCTCACCTACCTGGCGGCCTTTCTCTCAGTAGAGGTTCGGTCCTCGGGTCGGGTCGAGGGGCCCGGCAGAGCCCGGCTGAAGGAGGTCCAGCCTCGGGATATGGGCTGCAACCACTAGAGCCTCCATCGCCTCCCCATATTCTCCAGGGATTTTTCTGTGAGTTTCCCTCTGGAGCGCAGACGTGCAGTGATGCCCGTGCACTGACATGCTGGCGTCTGCCGCCACTTCACACCTTCTTGTGGCGCCACTCTCTAACAGTGCTCCTGAACTCCAACAGGGGTCACTGGAGAGCGACACAGCCCCACAACCCACCCCAAAGTAGGGAGAGCAGTCCTCTGAACGCTCAATCCTCTGCCGACCCCCGACGGCCCAAGGCCGCCTCAACCCAGGTCCGCGTGGCTGACGCGCAGGGTGTAGCGCCCAGCACCTCAACCCTCATTGCCACTGGGCTGACCATAACTTCTTTCTTTGAGTGATGAACCTGAGCGGAGAGTCTGGGATGGTAGAACCTGTAAGTGTTTTTTGGGCAAAATCTGAGAAAAGAATGGCAGCAAACAGAGCAGATTGCCACATGGTGCAGTGCAGATGACAAGGGTGTGAGCTCTCTCTTCCAGCTGCAAGCTGTGTAGCTCCAACACCGCCCATAAATCATTGCTCACACATACACACGCCAATTAGCACATTCCACAGCACAGTTCAGTGTGTCAGTGCCGTGATAGGTCTGGGGGAGCTGCCAATGATCCTACCCCTCCATGTGTGCATGGACTGAAGGTGGCAGTTTCATGGTCTTTGCATGAATCTAAAAATGATTTTCATATATCATTTTTACATTCATGGGTGTTTAACAAGACAGCATATTTGGGGGGGTAGATATGTCCCCTGTGCCACAATAGCATGATGCCACTGATTATTTGGTGGTAGTGTGTATGCTGACCACAGTCAGCAGTGTAGCAGTACATTAGTAGCTTAATTTATGCTATCCCTTTAGTGCAAGTATGATGGTGCCAGTTGGCTTTAATTCAATCTAACTTGGCAACATTATTTTTCCCGAGAAAAGATTCGACAACTGGAATCTACAGTTCTTTCCCTGAAGCACCAGAAACACCAAAGCCAGTCCAGTATGGTAAAAGCCATAGAGCAAGAGAAGCAGAGCCTGAAGAGAGAGTGTGAGCGGCTCCAGAAGGAGCTCTCTGCAGCCAACAAGAAGGTATGCAACTGGTTTTGGATTGTGACAGAGTGGTTATGAAGAGCAGGAATCGGGAACAGTTTAAAAGGGAGAGGATTTGAAGAAAAAAAACTGTCTACATTTTTCTGCACTAGATGTATAGTGCACAATGTCCATTTCATGTCTGTTTCACACCCTCTTGCGGGTAACATATTAAAGTCAGTGGTAATAAACATAATAAGGAAGATTTCCTAAATGTCTTTTTTTTTTTTTCCCCTATTGGTTTTTGCTCCTGGGAGCCTGGCAGGCTCCCTCAGAGGACTCAGTCTCCGCCTCTCCATTCCCACCCGACTTCCCTTACAATCCTCACGAGTCTCCCCCCACCCACGTGACAGAGCCGAGGCGAAGGGCGCTGCTGTCCCCACCCCAGAGCAATATCCAGATGCTCGGGGAACCAGGACAGATGCAGGAGAAGCATCACGGAGCCTGCCAGCTCCATTTCCACCATTTTTTCTCCACCCTCCCTGCTGATGGCCTGTCGGGAACGTGCCTCCGACTCGATCTCCTCTACCATCCGCCAAGGGAGGTTGAGGACGGCATTCCACCCTCCCTGAGAAAGGAGAGCAGCCTCCGGATGCTCAATTCTCTCTCTCCTGCCGATCCCTGGTGGCCTGGGCTCATTCTGAACCCGGTCGCCAGCGTGGCGTGAGGTGCATCCAGTACCTCAACTCTCAGTGCCACCAGACCGCTAGATTTCCTAAATGTCTGGAGGAAACTCCGAGAAAGGAGCCATTTCTGAGGTTTACTTTCCTCCTCCGCTCTCATTTCTTCCTGTGTGTACTGGTATTCCTTCCAATACTACTTCAGTTTACTATGTAGCATTTTCAGTAAAAACCTGTTGAACAGGTATTATAAATTTATGACATCACTTTAGCCAATTAAATTTAAATAAAAACTGCTCACACAATAAAAACAATGGTCTTCCAGTATATGGTCTATTTATTCAGTAAGTTTACATTAGGATAAGAGTTTGAAGACGATGTATGTGCAAGCAGATATATACACTCTTACTGTACATATACACTGACAATAGGGTGGGATATCGCGTCTATGCCACAGCTTTTTTTAGGACTGCAGACAAATCTCATCTTGCAACTGTTTATATCTACAGCTGTCAGTTTTTCTTAATAAAGTTCCTGTCCCTTTTCTGCAAGACAGTATTTTCTTATTTATGTATTTATATTTATTACCTTTTTATTTATCACTTTTGATCTTCATTCTGGCTCTGTTCTAACCCTGTCCTCCAACCTGTGGCCTCCAAGTAGTCCTCCCCCGGGGCGGGGAGGCTACCTTCCTTTAAATGGGTCCGTGATAGGAGGTGACTGGTGGTTGCTGGGTGCCCGAGTGTGCTGCTGTTCATCCTGGCAGTTCAGGGTTTTTTAACCTGGCTTTCTGTTTCCCCACAGTCCAGCAGGTCATTTGCACACACTGGGCTCATGGGGATGCAAGTGCACAGTGACGTGCATGTCCCCAAGCCTGGCTACCATCCACCCACTTTGTCTCTGCTGCACTGCCACTCATGTTCACCCAGGTGACTGTGTTGCAGTAGAGGTAGCGACACTTAGTGTCTCTCCCCATCAACAACCTCAGCTTATTCCTGAATTCAGGTCAGCAGCATCGCAAGCAACAGCCCTGTCGCTAAGCTGATGGGCCAGCTTGTGATTTATTTTGTTTTAATTATTCTACTGGAATTCAAAATACTGAATCAGATTGGGTCAGACAGATCATAGCAGGACATGCATATTGTCAAAATGGCCATCTGGTAATAGTGAGTTCTTTTAGTCAGTTTGTTTTATTTTTTTATTTTATTTATTTTAATTCTTTGGTTAACCGTGTAAGGCCCACAGGGTACAATGCCTGTTTTCAGGAGTGACCCAGGAGGATCCTTCTCCCAGCACTCTTCCCCTACCCCCTGTGATCTGATCTTGTTCCCAAACTTGGGTCGCCTGTGCGGTGTGAGATAAGGTGCTTTACTGCGCCTCAGCCCTCCGTGTCACCGGGCTGGCTTAAAATTAATATATTATTAATTAAGCTCAATCAATAATATATTAATAGCACTGCTGAGACCACTCTTACGGTTGTAAGAGTGGTCTCACTTACGTTCTTAAGATATCAGAACCACTCACCTTTGTTCACAGTTCTCATAGCCTAGGAGTACACATGAGATCAGCAGTATTTACATACCTTTGCAAAGGGTTTACATTCTGCATTTGATTAGTTTTTCGTTAGTGGAACATAAAATGGCTTGGTTTTGTGGACTCTTTAATGGTAGTTTATGTTATGCTAGTCAAGAAGCCTGAAGTCCACCCACTGTCCTCATAACAATGTACCAGTCTAGTATGGGATGTCTGCTTGGTAATAACTTTCTTCTTGGGCTTTCGCTCTGGCAGCATCAGTGTTTCAAGCACTGTATCCAGTTTCGATTATTGATTACATTTAAATGTTACCCATCCCTTGATTGTACTTCTTTGCCCATTTGATTTGAGGCTGCAACAGTAATGGTTTGGGGCAGGCTAGATTGTGCCATGTTTTAATCTGAACGTGAGGGGGCAAAAACTGCAACGGGATTCAAGAAGGCATGGGATGGGCATAAGGGAATCTTAGTGGTAAGAAAAGGGGGGAGTAAAGCCAGAGATCAAGTAGGGTCTGCGGTGCTACAGTAGGTAGGGAAAATGGGCAGACTGGGTGGGCCAAGCAGTCCACATCTGCCATCAGATTCTATGATCTTACTTCGAGAAACAGCTTTTGCAGCAGGTTACAGTATTAGGACTGAAGCCGGCAGGTGCCAGGACCCAACGGAAATTTTCTAGCTAGCGGTATTCAGTGGGGGACTGCCTCGGACGTCGATCCCACCCCTGACGTCAGGCATAGTACATAAGGAGGCGGTCCCCCAGAATCCCCAGTTCTTTTGCCGCCATCGACTCGCTAGCATCGGCCTTTCAGTCTCTTTCTAGCGCATGACAACTTAGAACTTCAAGAGTTTCTACATAACTAATGTCCTGTCCAACTCCTTCATCTGAGGGATACCTTTCAAAGTGTGCCTGCGGCAAACAGATCCCTTTTAAGGATCCTCATTCTTCCTGCGTGTGGTGCTTAGGCCTGGACCATGACACCAAGGCCTGCACATTTTGCCAAGGGTTCAACAGCCGCACCAGGATCCGCCGTCAGAAGGCACTTCAGGCTTACCTGTTAGAGGAAAAACTTAGTAGGATGGACAAAGAATCTTCCTCCAGGGGTGATTCTTCCTCCAAGGCCCACAGACACCGGGACAAGCACCGGGAGAAAGCAAGGTCCAGATCCCCGAAGCAGGCCTCGGACTCACGGAGCTCAGGCTCCACCCGATCGGACCGCTCTCCTTCCAGGGCTAGGTCTCAGCCCCCTCCAGTTAAAGTCTGGGCTTCCAGCAGTTCTTCGACTCTTCAGCCCATCAACACTTCCAGGCCCTCGGCTTTCTCCAGGGCCTCTTCTAAGTCCTCCGAATGCCACAAGTCTTCCTCATCCACCCGACGTCGGGACCCCAACTCCAGGTCAGTCGCCCAGCCCCCTCGGGGCCCGGATCCACCACCCAGGAAGACGAAGGACCTGTCGTCCCTCAAGCGGATGACGGACCTGATGTTGGCCAAGCACCCGAAGTCTGCCAGGCGTTCGCCAGAGCCGAGGACATCGGCCAAGCACCAGACGCTGGCTGGGCGTTTGCCGGACCCGAAGTTGTTGACTGGTCACGGGGATTCCACAGAGGAGGACACCACATTGCCTGAAGACCAGGCGGACGACACAGAGGATGCCGGGCTTCCGAGGGAACCTTCGCCCACCTCGGAGACACCTGCGGACCTGACACCCGACCCCGGCGACAGACCACCGGCGATAGGTCTGTTGTCGGGCATGAATATACAAGAGGTAAAGGATCTCTTTACCTTCTGGTGGGACACCATCCGTAAAGACGTGATCCCAGTAAAACCTCCTCCTCCTCCTACTCCTTCACCTCCTACGCCCCCTCCTCCACCACAGGGGCCAGAAGGACGACCACCGACCCCTAAGGAGCAGACTCCACCTCCCAGGGGTAGATCCAAGGATCGGAGAAGGCCTCCCTCAAGATCTCCATCAGGGTCTCCCAGCCCCAAGCGACCCAGACAACGTTGGTATACTCCGTCAGGGGAGGACTCCAGATCGGATACCTCGGATTACTCCAGATCTCCTTCTCCACTCAGCATTCCATCACCTGACCCACATGACCTGCCCAGGTCTCCTCCGGATGATCCCTCTTTTTCTGAGATCACGAGGCACATCCAGGACAACATGGGATGGGATGCTGAAGACCTCGATCCCAAAAGACAGCGCCTTGCCCGTTATCTTTGGCAGAAAGATCCAAAGTCTGTGGTAGTGCCACCCTTGGTGGACACCTTCGCGGACGTCACCAAGGCTGCGTGGAAGCGTCCGCACTCCACTCCCACTGTCCCGAAGAAAGCTGACCGCCCGTATAAGGCCCCGAAAGAGGACCAGTACTTGGCTCAACAACCTCTGGATGACTCCCTGGTCATTATGGCCTCACATGACCGGTCCCAAAGACCGCAGCACATGAACACACAGCCACCGGACCAGGAGTCCAAACAGCTTGATGCCCTGGGGAGGCGCATGTATGCGGCTGCTACATGCTCCATCAGGTCCCTCAACTACCTATCTCACATGGTACGGTTTCAGAATGCCCTGTGAGAACAGGGCCAGGACCTGGTCTATAAATTACCAGATGGCGATTAGTAGGTGGAGCTCCTAAACCTCCAGATGTGGGTACCCAAGTGCTACGAGCAGCATATGATTCTGCAGACTTGTCTGCCAGAGCTGCAGCTTTAGGCATCTGTCTCCGGAGACTCTCTTGGCTCTGTGTCTCCAGTTTTACACCGGACATACAGAAGAACATTCTCGACGTCCCTTATAATGGCAAAGTACTGTTTGGTGAACCCTCAGAGAAGGTTATCACCAAACTCCAGGACGCTGGGAAGGCAGTCAGGTCTGTACAAGCCATGTACAGATCAAGACCTGGTTCCCTTCATTGGAACCAGAGCCATTTTCACAGCCGGCAGCAACGGCAGCAGTCACGTTCCGGCTAGCAACAAAGGGGCACCTTCCACCGTAAGGCCCAACCTAAATCTTCCCCAGGCAGAGGTCAGCGGTATACCAAACTGGCCCAGCATGCGAGAACTAGCGCTGCCACAGCGTGACTCCTTCCCAGCTCCCACCCCTCCTCTGGATCAACGGGCAGAAAAGGCTGGGGGTCGCATCGCTCACCACTTTTCAGGGTGGCAGTCGATTACCACCGACCGGTGGGTACTTCAAATGGTCAAGAGAGGTCACTTTATAGAATTCCTCTACCATCCTCCGTCAAGACCTCCCCTGCTTTCCCGTTATTCAGGTCAGCACGCACTGCTCATACAGCAGGAGATGCTCGCGCTTCTAGGAAAGGAAGCTACAGAGCATGTACAGAGGAACCAGAGAGGTGCAGGTTACTATTCCCACTTCTTTCTGGTTCCCAAAAAGACAGGGGACCTCCGTCCGATACTGGATCTCAGTGATCTCAATGCTTCGGTCCTCTACAAACGCTTCCGCATGGTGACCCTTCCCGGTCTGATACCCATGCTCAAGCAGGGTGCCTTCCTAGCGTCCGTGGACATGCAGGATGACTACCAGCACATACCCATTGCTCGAGCACACAGGAAGTTCTTGAGCTTTGAATTTCTAGGTCGCCATTATCAGTTCCGAGCCCTTCCTTTCAGACTGTCATTGGCACCTCGGGTGTTTATGAAGTGCATGGCAGTCGTAGTGGCTTCTCTAAGGAGACAAGACCACTACTTGTTCCCCTACCTGGACGATTGGCTCCTCGTGGCACTCTCTCGGGAGGCTCTGATGTCCGCAATTCATTGTACTCAGTCCCTGTTCGGGACGTTGGGCATCATTATCAATCAGGAGAAGTCACACCTGGTTCCGTCACAGAATCTGCAGTTCATAGGCGCAGTTCTGGACACCGTCCAGGGGAGAGCTTTTCTGTCCCAGGACTGAGCGGAACACATCAGATGCCTCATCAGGGACATCATGACAAAGAAGACTGTCCCAGCCAGGCTGGTCCTTTGCCTGCTCAGACACATGGCTACGGCCATTGCAACAGTCCTGCTAGCCCGTCTCCACATGCGGGTGACCCAGTGGATGTTACGGGTTCAATGGGATCAGAAGCAAGACCATTTGCAGCTTCCAATTGGGATCACGAATGCTGTAATCCGGGATTGGCAATGGTGGCTGTATTCAAAGAACCTGTTGGCGGGGTTCCCCTTCATTGCACCGTCTCAGACTGTGACGCTCTCCACGGATGCATCAGGTTTCAGTTGGGGGGCACACCTCGACGGGGTCAGGTCTCTGGGCTCGTGGACACCCCTGGAAGCTCATCTCCACATAAATATTTTGGAAATTAGAGCAGTTCTTTATGCCCTGCAGGCCTTCCAGTCAGAGATCCCACCGGGTACTCTCCTGTTACAAACAGACAGTACCGCGGTGATGTATTACCTCAACAAACAAGGAGGCACCCATTTTTACCTGCTTTGCAGGGAGGCCATGAGGGTGTGGGATTGGGTTCTACAACACGGCGCAAACCTCATTGCTGTTCATGTCCCAGAAATGGACGTCATCGCAGATAGCCTGAGCCGCTCTCAGGCCAGAGTCCACGAGTGGGAACTACTCCAGGAGGTAGTAGAGGATCTGTTTCACAGATGGGGCACACCAGAGTTAGACCTTTTCGCGTCCCCATCCAATGCAAAACTGCCCAATTTCTGCTCACTAGATCCAGGGCCTGGTGTTTTCTGGTGAGACGCGTTGTCCCTCTCCTGGACGGGCAGATTCCTCTACACATTTCCTCCCTTCCCGTTGATCCAGAGGGTCCTATTGAAACTCGGCAGAGAGCAGGTGACGCTGATACTTATCGTGCCTTTTTGGCCCAGACAGATTTGGTTCCTTCTGCTGCACCAGCTGTCCCAGGAACCTCCGGTGCATCTGCCAATCAGCTCCCACTTACTGTCCCAGGAGGCAGGTTCTTTGGTCCATCCGGACCTTCGCTCTCTGAACCTGCACGCCTGGTTCCTAGAGACATAGCTATCATGCGGTACGGGGTCTCACAAGAGGTAGCAGATTTTCTAGCGGTGGCTAGAAAACCGTCCACTCACACCACATACGCCATGAAATGGCACAGATTTTGCCTCTGGGCTCAAGCACAAGGATTTTCCCCGATGGATTGTACGGAAAGGTCGGTCCTGGACTACCTCCTGTCTCTCTTCCAGGCAGGCTTGGCCTACTCCTCTTAAAGTACACCTTTGTGCCATCTCAGCCTATAATACATCTATAGGCCGACGTCCCATAACTCAGTTGGACACAGCACGAGCCTTCCTGAGAGGTGTTCTCCACCTTAGACCTCCGATTAAGGATCCTATTCCTCCATGGGACTTGCCCTTTGTCCTGGAACAGCTCACGATGCCGCCTTTTGAACCAGCCACGGACTGCGAGCTACGTCTCCTAACATGGAAGATGTTGTTTTTAGTTGCCGTTACTTCGGCTAGAAGGATTTCTGAACTTCACGCACTGATGTGCAAAGAACCTTATTTGGTTTTTCACCAGAACAGGGTGTCCCTAAGAACAAATCCAAAGTTTCTACCTAAGGTGGTCTCAGCCCTCACCCTCAATCAGGACATCGACTTACCAGTGTACTTTCCTAAGTACTCTAATAGAGGAGAGGCCCTGTTGCACACTCTAGATGTGCATAGGTGTCTAAGATACTACCTGACCAGAACCAGACACTACCGTAAATCTGATCAGCTTTTCGTCTCCTTCGCCTATAGGATGATGGGAGGCTCCGGTTTCTAAACAATCGCTGTCCAGGTGGCTTATCCATTGTATCACGTTCTGTTACCAGAAATGCAACAAACCTTTACCGGGCGCGGTTAAGGGTCATTCCACAAGGGGGGTGTCTACCTCCTTTGCGGCCACGAAGAATGTGTCCACTTCAGCTATCTGCGCGCAGCAGCTACTTGGAGCACTGTGCACACCTTTATCAGGCATTATAGCCTGGATGTTGCGTCACGGCGAATAGCTGGTTTTGGTCTAGCAGTCCTTCAGGGACTCCTATCCTAGGCTTCGGTCCAACTCGCAATCTCTACCTAGCCTCCTCCCACCTGCGAGGGATTTCCAGGATTGCTTGGGAATCAGTCCTAATGGTGTAACCTGCTGCAAGCTCTGTTTCTCGAAGTAAGATAGTACAGTTATGTAAGAACTTACCGTAACAGTACATTTTCGAGAACAGCTCTTGCAGCAGGTAGTTTCCCCCCCACCATCCCCTCTGGAGGTAGAGTTGTTCCGATATCTCTTTTCTAGGATTAGGTGTTTGTAACACTGTTCTGAATACCTTTTGATGGCAGATCCTCAGTCTCCACTTCTGTTGTCATCTAGCGGCCGGGAGTCTCCGGCGGGAGAACTGGGGATTCTGGGGGGCTGCCCCCTTTTATATGATGCCTGACGTCAGGGCGGTCCCTGCTGGATACTGCTAGCTAAAAAAATTTCTGTGGGCTCCTGGTGCCTGCCGGCTTCAGTCCTAATGGTGTAACCTGCTGCAAGAGCTGTTCTCGAAGATCTACTGTTACGGTAAGTTCTTACGTAACTGTACTGTACTGGCAAAGCTCGTGGACAGGCCATTCAAACCAATGCACAAGTGTGAGTTGTCACACTTTTCGTGGAAGACTGCCTTCCTGGTGGCTATCACATCTACCAGAAGGACAGGGGAGCTGCAGGTGCTCTCTGTGGACTTTCCTTATCTGATCTTCCACAGGGACAAGGCTGTCCTGTGCCGCCACCCAAAATTCCTTCCGAAGGTGGTGTCAGAGTTTCACCTTAATCAGGTGTTGACGCTGGCGGTGTACTACCCCAGTTACACCTCGGAGGCCGAATACAGGCTCCGTACTTTGAACCTGAGACAAGCTCTCTCCTATTATAAGGAGAGGACGACGGAGATTCGGAGAGAGGTTCGCCAGCTGTTTGTTACCTGTGCTGAAGCTGCTTCCGGCAGACCTGCAGCAAAGCGGATGATTGCTCGATGGAATACATCTTGCATTAGTCTGTGCTACGAGTTGGCGAGCAAGGAGCCTCCCAAAGGGATAAGAGCTCATTCTACCCACCATACCGCTGCATCGGTGGCTGCTTCCAGGGACATCCCTATCCCAGAAATCTGTCGAGCTGCTACCTGGAAGACAGCAAACACCTTCCTCACCCACTACCACATCGACCTTGAGTCAGGCAGTGATGCTTTTTTTGGGGCCTCAGTTCTCCAGTCTCTGTTTCCCAAGTAGGGGGTGTGCACCTTGCCTCCCTCCTCCTGGAGAACTGCTAGGAGTCTGCCAGTAAGTGTGGATGAACAACATATCCATGATCCTAGAAGAACAGGTTACTCACGTGTAACACTAATTCTAGGAGTGGTATATGTTGTTCATCCACAAGGACCCACCCAACCTCCCCAGCTGCAGACGCACAAACCTGGCTTCCAGCAGGCTAAGATCTGGCGTCATGGGGCAGAGCCGAGGGTTATGCCACCCGGGTGGGTGGGAGGAGCCAGCTTGAAGACTTTTTGGCTGATTTAACGGGAAAGGGACTCTGCCGGTAAATGTGGATGAACAACATATACCACTCCTAGAACTACTGTTACAGGTGAGTAACCTTTTTTTTTTTTGCCTTTGCAGTTGTTCTTTGTTGCATATCAGTGTAGTTTATTATTGGACATCTCTTCAAGGACACCTTTGTAAAAGTGTCATACACTGGAAAGATGTCCTCAGATGTTTTACAAACTAGGCGCTGCACCTAAATGAGGCTATTCTGGTGTGAACAAGTTTAAATAAATACAGTAAAGCCTGATTTTGTTTTTAACTTTTTATCTGCACAGATCAGTCAGCTGAGTTCTCTTGAACAAGAATTTGACTCCTTCCACATGGAAAAAGAAACACTAAGGAACCAACAAGTGAAACTGGATGGACAGTTGAGAGAGGTATGCTGAAACAGAAAAAGAGTACAACAGACTTGAGAAAAATTAATGGATTATATGTAGAAAATTCCATTTTGCTTTCGTGTATGATTTTTTTTTTTTTTTTTATTAAAGAAATTACTAATTATTTGTCCACATGCTTTGTATGTGTGCTTCATACAGAACATACAAGCAGTTGCAGAGAGAAGACGACAAGGCTGAATACATAGGGAAGTTGAAGTCAACCAGCAGGGTGGTAAGGCAGACCAGTGCAGAGGTGGAGCTGTGAATAGCTGAGGGGGTCAAAGAGAGGGATAAGACCTTCTTCCGATATAAGCAGAAGAAAGGATAAAGGGCATAGTGAAGTTGAAAAGAGGGATTGAGTTGGTGGAGGGAAAATGGGGAGAAGGTGGAAGTACTAAACTAATACTTTTGCTCAACCTTCACAGAGGAGAAGGATGGGTCAGTTCCACAAGGGAAAATAGAGGTGATGGTGAAGAGTGAGGAAGCAATAACAGAGGATGCAGTCCTCAGAGGACTCAAGGCCCTCAAGGTGGACATGTCCCCAGGGCTGGATGGTATGCACCAGAGGATGCTGAGAGAGCTGGCGTTAGTTCTTATAGCAGCTCTGGCAAACCTGTTGAGCAACTCTCTGCACACAGTCATGGTTCCTCACAAGTGGAGGACAGCTGATTGGCATAAGAGTGGCCCAAGAGATGAACCAAGGAACTGTGGACTAGTCAGCTTGACATCAGTTGTTGGCAAGTTGATGGAAACCATCCTAAAGGAAAGGTTGGGTAATTCCTTGAGGCGAATGGGCTCTAGTATTGTAGGTAGTACAGGTTCATGGCAAGGAGGTCATACCAAGCAAGGTTGATCAGCTTCTTCGATTAGTTCACTAAGGTGGTAGATTGAGGAAGCCTTACCAGCGAAACGTCAGCTGACTAGCATACGCGTTGAGCGTGTTGCTGCTGGCAAGCAATGGCTGCGGGAGCACTCAGTGAGTGCCGGCACGTGATTTATTTGTAGCTTTTCAACCAAATGTTTGTCCGCCTATTTATGTAGTTAATTTTTAAACTGCAATGTTTACTTGCACCTGTTTTGCATGAATAAAGCTCTTTGGATACAGCAAGGTAAGCTGTGTGCTTTTTGTAGTTTGTAATAACAAACGGGGCATGGGTCAGTGCAGTAACACTTTAGAAGCTAGTTTGCTTCTTTCCCTTTTTCTTTTGCATTTCCCTGGTTACATGTACCAAATTGGAAATACTCCTTGTATTTGAACTCCACAGTGTTTGAATTTGTAATAGATTTGGGGCGGGGGGGGGTTGGGCAGTAGACATACTGTGCCTGGACTTCAACAAGGCCTTTGACTCGGTCCCCCACAAGAGGTTGAGCAAAAAACTGGCAGACCTGGGTACAGGGGAGAAAGTGGCCAGGTGAGTGACAAACTGACTAGGGGGAGAACACAGTGGGTGGTGTTTGGGGGGAGCACTCTGGGATTAAGGAAGTCACCAGTGGGGTTCCGCAGGGGACAGTGCTTGGTCTGGTCCTGTTCAGTGTGTGTTTATAAACATTATAGACAGCATCAAAGGCGGGATGAGCCTTTTTGCAGACAATACCAAGCTCTGTGCGAGGGTGGGCACTTAGAGGAGGGCAGAAGGGATCTGAGGGAGGACCTGGCAGGGCTGGAACAGTGGTCTGGAATCTTGCAACTGGATTTCAGTGCAGATAAGTGCAAGGTAATACAAATGGGGAGCAGGCACCCCAGGGCTGAGTATGGACTTGTGGGTGTGACGATGACAGTCTCGGAGGAGAATGGCCTGGAGATGGTAATCGCAGGCAACCTGAAACCTTCAACGCAATTTAAAAAGGTGGCAGAGAAGGTGAATAAGATGCTGGGTTGCATATCGGGGGATTTCAAACAGAGTGGGATAAAGTTAGGGGTAAGGGTAAGGTGACTGGAAGGGACAGAGCAACATGTAGCAAACATGCATGAGCTCTGCAGTGATGACAATGCTTTGGAAATAAACCAGATTTGCATAAAATCTGTGCTTATTATCCTAATGAAGATATGAATAGGGCAAACCTTAAATGTATTTTGAAGTGGACAATGGTACTGACTAGCCCTTGGCACTCCAAGGATGTCAGGCATGAGCAGTTCCATTTACTTTTGTCCAGCAGCTCACCATGAGACTGGAAATTTACAAAAACGGACTTCCAGGTATTTGTTTAACTTGATCTGATGACTTGATGATTATCCATGAAATAGTTTTGTTGCAGACAGAGTAGCTAATAGCAGTGCAAGTCCTTCCTTTTAGCATAATGCTAATTCTGAATTATACAATGGTGTGTGAAAATCCAATAACCTCATTGGTCAAAACATGTCACATGACCGTGGGTAAATCCTGCATTACCCATGGCTGAGGAAATGCATTTATTAAACAACATAATTAAACACATTTTACACATGGGTCCATTGTATAATCACAATAAGGCACTCCAGGATGTGAGTTATTGGGGATTTACCCACTTCTTGTGTGGTTAAGTCACTCTGCTGCGCCTCGTGACACACCACACAAGGTGTGTGGGTAAACCCCCAGTAACCCACACCCTGTTGTGCCTTATTGCTTAAATAAGCACTTATTAAGATAAAAGATTTTATGGTGGTCATGTTAAGTAATGCCTAATGAATGATTGTCATGTTTTGAGTTTTCCTGACCAAATGCTGCTATGGTGCCTTAATAAAATGCATGATTCAGTCTTTGCCTTTACATCTAGTTGAACGTTACCTAGCTTTCCTTTAACCTTTTTTCTGTGACTTAACCTTGCTTCTGTAAGTAATAGAAGACTGTATTGTTTGCCTCTTATCTAATCCTCTCTTGTTTGTTCTCCTTCTGTTTGTGGCTAACCCGTACCTAGATCCCAGTGGTTGGGACTAGCTGGGAGGGAGAGAGTGCCCAGGGGTGCAGTTCTGTGCCCGAGATAGAATGTGAAGGTAGAAGGATTCAGTTTTTATGCCTGCATCACAGCACTGGAAACCTCATCAATTCTAATTCCAGTCAAACTCATTTGTTTTTATTTGATTTGTGCAAAGCCATAGATTTACACCGACTATTATGAGTAGGGAAGAACATAAGGTCTGCATTTGACACTTCTGTCAGAGAGGGGAGAGGGCAAGTGTCCATGTGCCTTAAAGGAGAACTGCTTTGAATCTGAAAGTCTGTTTTTGTAGTAGAAGCAGTTTATTTTTTTTAAATACTGCTCCCAATTGTGTTATTGTTCTGTCTAAACCTGAATTTACCACCTCTGAATGTCAAGGTGTGTCCCAGTATCATGCTGGAGGACAGCAAATCAAACTGCTCCATATATGTTCAGTCTTGTCTATACCCTGGAGCATGCAGAAGCCAGAGATCACGTCCCCTCTCCGCCACCTCTTTGGTGAATGCTGTTTTTTCTGCAGAGCTTTTTCTCCTGCCCCCAGTCTGTCCCCTTCCTGATGGCAACTCCCAGCCCCGTCACCGTCCTACTTAGTGACTTCTCAGGGACTTGGAGGTTAACCACCTTTGACACGGGACCACAGATGTGTTGGATGGCCTACCCTGTATGCCGGGTGCAGGGAGGAGGAGGCTCAGTTTCCCTCCTATGAGGGTGTTGTGTAAGCCCCTCTACCCTTCAATGTACACCTGCTGTACTTCTGCTTGGCCTCCATCAGGTGGATGTCAAATACCGGGCTGCAGTTTCCCCCCTCTCCTCCTCCCACCCCCAAAAAGCAATCTGAGTCTATTCCTGAACTCAGGTTGGCGGTGTAGCAAATGGTTGTGCTCCTAGGCTGGCCGCAGTGAACACGTTAAGGGACTCCAGCTTCTCCTCATAGCTGTTGTTCCCCACACCTCTGATCATTTTGACGGACTTGCGTTGTACCCTCTCGACTGCACCACTGTCCTTTTTTCGTTAGTGAGGTGCCAAGAACTGCACTCGGTACACCAGGCCTGCCTAGGGCCTTTAAAGTGGCAGGATCACTTCCCCTGCTCTGCTGATCACCCTTCTTTTGATAGTACTCCAGCTTTCGTCTGGGCCTCTCGATTGCATTTATACACTGCTTGTCAGTCTCAGCCCCTTGTTTGTTACGATCTCAAGGTCCATTTCCTCTGCCACTACATGAAGAAGACACAGTGCTTAGGTCCTACGTCTCTTTTTCCTCCGTAAGTGTGGCACCTTGCCTTTGGCTACAGCACATTGCACTGGAGGCCCCTGGAGTCTTACTAATCACCCAGTTTGTGCATCTCCTCCTGAAGTTTCCCCATCGGTGGAGTCCCCAACCCTAGCTAGTTTAAGTTCCATCAGTGAACTTAAGCTGATTGCCGAACAGTTTCAGGATTATGAATGAAAGTGTACAACTTCAGTTGCCCCAGCACCAATCCCTGAGGAACGCCCCTGAATACAACTCTTCACTCAGATTAGTGCTAGTCTGCTACCCCACTCTGCTCTCTGCTCGCAATCTGTCTTCTTTCTGATGAAGAATCCTTCCCAACAAAAAAAAATCTAAGAACTGCCATCAAATTCAGACCTTTGCTTATTCTCTTGCTTAAAGCCTTTCACTGTCTTCTTTCGTTTCAGTTTGCAACCACAGTATTCCGTCTGTGTTCACTCTTTATATTGTGACATTCATTTCATTGTGCTGCCTGCCTAGAGACAAAATGTGGAAAAAAATGTCTTTGTCAAATTCCAAACACTTTTTGTGCCTTAACGTAAGCTATGAGTAAATATTTATTTATTTATTTAAGAGTTTAACCAGGCAGGTGTACTGAGCGGAGTACCACTCGTTTCCAGACACGGGGCGACTAATCCAAGAAAGCTTTGGTGCTGCTGAAAGAAATGCTAAAATACACAACTGAGCTTTCACATCAAGTAGCACTGCACTGATGATGGTGTTTTAATAACATTAATGATGTCCTTGCTGCTGAATTCCTTGTTTATAAGGGATATATTTAAGAGACACAAATTGCCCACAACCGTGTGCAGCCCTCTCTTAACATAACGGTGTTTCCTCATGACACTTTGATGAAAGACTGCTTTGCCATGGTTTGCAGCAGCACCAAAGGCCTGCTAGCCCTTCACAGTAGCATGCATGTGATCCTGAAATGTGAAATGCTTACTGTCCTAGAGCAGTGCAATTAAAAATAACTAAGAGCAGAATTTACAGCAAATGCATGATTTTTTTATTCCTTAAGAGAATTAACTTAATTTATATTCCATTTGATCCTGAAGTGCAAGTTCATTTAGAATTATGTTTGTAACCTGTTCTTTCATTTCTAGGTAGAATCTTAGTCAAGTACCATTTATTTCATTTTGTTGACCAGGAAAGGAGGGTTAGTCAATTCTGCAATTTTGGGGCTAAAGGTTGAAACAAACTGAAATTGAACCAAATTAAATTGATAGCAGTATTTTAGTTAATGGGGGAAATTCTCCTACTCTGTCAGGGGAAAAAAAGCCATTGGTTCTTCAGTGTTCACCTGGACAACCACCAGAACAGGCAGATGGGGGACCGTGGTTTAACACCTCATCTGGGAGATGGCACTTCAGGAGTGCTTGTGCTGCACTGTCATGTCAGTAGTGGGTTTTACACACAGTTTCTGGTGTGTGGTTAGAACCCACAGCCTTCTGATCTTCTGACCTCAGAGGTGAGTGTGCTACCTGCTGAGCCAGTGACACTGCAATATATACCATGCCTAAGCAAACACAATGCTGTAAAATGAACATTTCATTCATAGCATGGGTTGAGTCTTCTTACTTTGCAGTGATCATTAGGTGGGGGGGGGGACTGGTAGAATGCATAGCAATGACAGCACCAAGTTAAAACCATTGTCATAGTTACACTCCCAGATACAATGCCAGTCATAACTTAACCCTCTTGCAGAGACTGAATCTTTGCATCAGAACATTTTATTTAAGAAAATTAAAACCATATTGCATCTTTGCAAGAAAAGGAAGGTACACCTTCAGAAAAATCATATTTTCTAGAGATTACAAATAATAATCTTCATTATCAGTTTTCTCAGTTATATGCTGCCCAGTTGTGGAGATTGTGTTCTTATGCTGCTTACCCAGGAGGCTACAATTACTGTACTTGTTTCTCTTGGAATGACATCGTAATAATGAGACATTTGTGTTTTTTCTAATGGATGTGGTCCCACCCTGATGATGTCATCACAGGGGAAACAGGGAAGTAATGGCAGCCACCTGGTGCAGTAATGTAATGGAGATGCATGCAGTGGTGTACAAAAGTATCTGGAGGCAGGTGTGCCTCTTTGGTGATGAGACAAAACTGTGCTGCAGAGTAGATCACAGGGAAGGGGTGCAAGAGCCTCAGAAGGATCTAGAGAAACTAGAGAGATGGTCTAAGCTCTGGCAGTGAAGACTTAACACCAAGAAATGCAAGTAATGCACTTAGGGAGAGGGAATCCATGCACAGACTGCTGGATGGTAGAGGTTAGACTGGTCACTTCAGCAGAGGAGGGGGATTTGGGGGTCATAATCAGTGACTCCTTCAAGTAAACAGGTCACTGCAACAAAGCATACAGCAAGGCATCGAGGATGGGGTGTATAGGGAGGGGTTTGACCGTAGTAAAAGTGAGGTGATACTACCACTGTACAGATCTCTGGTGAGGCCTCACCTAGAGTACTGTGCCCAGTTCTGGAGTCCTCACTTAGAAGAAGAAGAATCTGCATCTACATACTGACATACTAAAATGCCAGCAGAATAGGCCTAATGGTCTCTCAAGTCTGCTAGGTTTTCAGCACCCATACTGAGGGCCGATTTTGGTGTCCCCCCTTTGGGTTATACTGTCCCCAGTCCCAGATGTTCCACCTGTATTGTGCCTGGTCAGATTTATCCTCCCCCTGTACCTGTCCCATCCCCTCTTAAACCAGTCCACAGTCACCAGCTCCCTGGGCAGTGCATTCCATGGCTCTACCACTGTTTCAGTGAAATAACATCTCCTCCTCCTCTCCCCTCTGAGCCTGCCCCCTTCCAGCTTACACCCGTGACCTCTTGTTGCCCCACCCTCCTTCCTTTGGAGCACCCTGACTGGGCCTCCTTTATTGATCCCTTTCATGTACTTAAAGACCTCTATCATGTCCCCCTTGTCCCTCTTCTCCTCCAGGGTGTACATGTTGAGCTCCTTGAGCCTCTCCACATAGGTCCTCTCCCCCATAGCACTTTTCATACACACTGTATTCCAAAGTGCTTTACAAGCAGTACTGGTCTGGGAGTGAAGTGACCGAATGTGTAGTGGCACCATTTTGCACATTAACACCCACACACAGCCTTGAACAGTTGCATGAACCAGTTTTATAGGAAGGGGGAATATAGGCCAGGACACCAGGGAAAGTCCCCTACTCTTGCAAAAAGTGCCTTGGGGTCTTTTACTTCCACCTGGACACCCACCAGGACAGCACCAGAGATGAGTAGAAGGGAACTTGGTTTAATGTCTCATCCAAAGGACAGCACACCCCAGCAGAACAGCAGCCCCCCACACACACACACACAGTACTGCACTGAGGAGCCAGCATTTAGGTATGAGCCCAGTCCTGGAGTGGGACAAGAACCCATGACCTTCTGGCCCAGAGGTGGATATGCTACCAAATGAGGCACGCTGACACTTAAGGAATGACATGGACAGTCAGTACAGTAAAGGATCTCCAAGATAATCCACGGTCAGCAGGGTAGATCCTGTGAGGATCAGCTAGAAGCCCTAAATACTCGCTGGAGGCTGGGCGGAAGCTGGGGGACATGACTGAAACCTGTAAGTGTATCAGAAGTATAAACAAGGGGAACATTGAGGACCTATATTTAAGGAATATAGATGCCGTCATCAGGGGACATGACTATTAAAATAAAGGCTAGTGGAGTATCTGGAATCCAGCAGGTTATAAGACCTGGGGGAGGTCATGTCAGATGAATCTGATTGACTTCTTTGACTGGGAAACCAGGAAAATAGATCAGGGTGGGGAGGTGGACATGGCCTACTTAGACTTCAACAAGGCCTTCAACACTATATCACATAGGAAACTGGGAAGGTTGGGGGTGGGATACAAGGTGGTAGACTGGGTATGGAAGTGGTTGATATTGGGGGGGGAATGGCACTCACTCTAATGATGGAAGAGTGGCCAGTGGGCACCTCAGGGTTCGGTACTGAGACCAGTCCTCTTCAGTGTTTTCATAAGTAACATTGCAGAAGAGCTGGAAGGGAAGGGAAGGTATGCTTCTTGCAAATGATACCAAAATCTGCACTAGAGTAGATACTCAGGAGGGGGTGGAGAGAATGAGCAGAGACAGGAGAAATTTTGAAGCGTAGTCGAGGGTGTTGAATCTGGGTTTCAATGCAGAAAAGTGGACAGTCATGCACCTAGGGCTCAGAAGCACAGCGGGAGTGTGTAAAGTAGGGGAAGAGGTACTGACAGATCTTACTTCGAGACACAGCTCTTGCAGCAGGTTACACCATTTGGACTGAAGCCGGCAGGCGTCAGGACCTCACGGAAAAATTCTAGCTAGCTATCTTCGGCGGGGACCGCCCAGCGTTAGTCACCGCCTCCGGCGTCAGCGTGGTACAAAGAGGCGGTCCCGCCAGATTCCCCAGTTCTTTCCCGCTGTCGACTGGCTTGTCTCGACCCTTCGGTTACAGTCTAGCGCGCGACGCGTGGTTTAAGTGCTTCTCTTCGAGAAATTCTATTTTCTTCAAGCAAGACCTTTGCTGATGTCCTCTCCGACCTCTGGTCACTCCTCCAAGTGTGCTTGCGGGAAACAGATCCCCTTCAAGGACCCCCACACAGCCTGCGTTAGGTGCCTGGGCCCAGACCACGATACCCGGGCCTGCTCGTCCTGCCAGGGGTTCAACAGTCGTACCAGGATCCGACGTCAGAAGGCCCTTCAGGCTTTTTTGTTGGAGGAAAAGCTGAAGACCATGTCCTCCAAGGGGGAATCTTCTTATCAAAAATCCCACAAGCACGCAGAGAAACGAAGGGAGAAGGCCCCTTCCAGGGCTTCGGAGTCACGCAGCTCCGATTCTAGGTCCGACCGCTCTCCCTCCAGGGCCAGCTCTCAGCCTCCCCTGGCTGCGGTAAGGAAACCTTCTTCTCAGGCCAAGTCCGCCAGGCCGTTCTCGTCTTCCTCCAAGGCCTTGGCGAAGTCCGGGGAGCGCCACCATCATCATCACAAGTCGGGTTCCCACTCTTCGGTACCCGACGTCAGGTCTTCTTCTGTGCCTCCTCGCAAGACGCTGGAGCTCACGCCCTTAAAGAGACCTGTGGACCCGATGCCTGCGCGACCGTCGTCGGCCGCGCGTCACCTCCCTGGAGCCGCATTCGCCAGACGACCGTCGCCGGCCAAACCATCACCTCAGCGGACGCCGGTAGGGGGACCGACGTCCGCTCCTCCTGAGAAGAGGGCCCTGTCGCCTCCGACCGACGTCGGTCAGGAGACTTTAACTGAGGAGGACCTAATGCAGCCCAAGGACCAGATGGGCGACCCCGGTTTCGTCGAAACTCCCAGGGAACCCTCGCCGTTACCAGAGCCCCCTGCGGAGCCGACGCTGGGACCCGACGACCGCCCACCGGCGCCCGGGCCGTTGTCGGGCCTTTCTTTAGTGGAAGTGAAGGACCTCTTCACCTCCTGGTGGGACACCATAAAAAAGGACATAGTTCCCACTGTTCCTCCTCCTCCGGTTCCTGCACCCCCTTCGCCATCGGGGTCGGCAGGCCGTTTACCTTCTCCCCGGGAGCCTAGATCCCCTCCCAGGGGGAGACCAGAAAAACGGAGACCTCCGTCGAAATCTTCTTCTGGATCACCCAGCCCCAAGAGATCCAGGAGACACTGGCGTTCGCCGACGGAGGACACGGATCAGACTACTCTGCCTCTAGCTCCCCATCTCCACTCTCCATCCCTTCTCCGGACCCACGTGAGATGCCCAAGTCTCCTCGGATGATCCTTCGTTCCTTGATATTATGAGACATATACAAGAGAACATGGGATGGGATGCAGAAGACCTAGACCCGAAGAGTGCGCCTCACCAGATATCTTGGCAGAAGGACCCCAAACCTGTGGTGGTACCACCCTTGGTGGACACTTTTGTGGACGTCACCAAGGCAGCGTGGAAGCGTCCACACTCGCTCCCGGCGATGCGGAAAAAAGCTGATCGTTTGTACAAGGCTCCTAAGGACGACCAGTACTTGACGCAGCAGCCTCAGGCCGATTCTCTGGTCATCACAGCCTCACATGACCGGTCACAGAGGCCGCAACATTTGAGCACCCTGCCACCGGACCCAGAGTCCAAGCAGTTGGACGCGTTGGGTAGGCGCACGTATGCCTCCGCTACCTGCGCCATCAGATCCTTGAACTATTTAACCCACATGGTTCAGTTCCAGAACGCTTTGTGGGAACAGGCTCTGGAAACGGCTGAAAAATTGCCTGAAGGTGAGCAGAAGGAGGAGATGCTTCAGCTCCTCCGTACGGGTTCAGACATGGGGACCCAAGTGCTACGAGCCGCGTACGACTCTGTGGACTCATCGGCCCGAGCAGCAGCTTCTGGCGTATGCCTCCGGAGACACTCCTGGTTACGCATCTCTGGTTTTACCCCGGACGTCCAGAAGAATATTATGGATGCTCCTTTTGAGGGAGAAGTCTTGTTTGGTAATCCTTCAGAGAAGATCATTACCAGACTTCAAGAGGCCGGGAAGGCGGTAAGGTCGGTTCAGGCCATGTACCGACCCAAGCTTGGTTCCTTTCGTAGGAACCAAAGCCGTTTTCGTGGGCGGACGCAGAGGCAGCAGCCCCGCTCCGCTGCACATCAGAGGGGCTCCGGCTTCTGTAGAGCCCAGGGGAAGCAGCCCGCCAGCCGAGGTCAGCGTTCTCCTAAGCCGGCCCAGCCAGCGGGCCCATCTGCCGCCACAGCCTGACTCCTTTCCGGCCCCCGCCCCTCAGGATCAACGGGAAATCATGGTCTGGGGTCGCATTGCGAACTTCCTGCCGGGATGGCAGGCTATAACCACCGACAGGTGGGTTCTTCAGTTGGTCAGTCTAGGCCACTTTATAGAATTCGCAGAAAAGCCACCCTCGAGGCCTCCTTTGCTCTCCTGGTATCCGGGTCAGCACAAAGCTTTGATCTGGCAAGAAGTACTCGCGCTCCTGCGAAAGGGAGCAATAGAGTATGTCCCGGAGAACCAGAGAGGACAAGGATATTATTCCCACTTCTTCCTTGTTCCAAAGAAAACAGGGGACCTCCGTCCGATTCTGGACCTCAACGTGCCGGTCGCCTACAAGAGATTCCGCATGGTGACTCTTCCGGGTCTTATTCCCATGCTGAAACAGGACGCCTTCTTAGCGTATCTAGACATGCAGGACGCATACCTGCATATCCCTATGGCTCAGGCGCACATGAGGTTCCTGCGCTTCGAGTTTCTTGACCACCACTTTCAGTTCCGAGCCCTTCCGTTCGAACTGTCTTCCGCAGCAAGGGTCTTTACCAAGTGCATGGCAGTCGTGGCAGCATCTCTGAGGAGACAGGGCCACTATGTGTTCCCGTACCTGGACGACTGGCTTCTCATGGCCACCTCCAGAGAGGCGTTGCTATATGCGGTTCAGAGCACCCAGGACCTGTTCCGGTCTCTGGGCATCCTCATAAATTACGAGAAGTCTCTCCTGGTACCGTCGCAGAAACTGCAGTTTATAGGCGCAGTACTGGACACTGTTCAGGGAAGAACTTTTCTTCCAGCCGACAGAGCGGAGCGCATCAGATCCCTTATAAGGGTTTTATCGTCGAACAAGAACATACCTGCCAGGTCGGTCCTTCGCTTGCTCGGACACATGGCTGCGGCCATTCCTACTGTCCCTTTCGCAAGGCTCCACATGCGGGTAACTCAGTGGATGCTCAAAGTGCAATGGGACCAAAGGCAAGACCACTTGCAGCATCCGGTCAGAATCACGAATTCCGTGATTCGAGACTGGCAGTGGTGGCTAGTCCCAGGGTCGCTCTCCACGGGCGTCCCGTTCGTAGCGCCGTCCCCGGAGGTAACCCTCACCACAGACGCCTCAGGTCTTGGGTGGGGGGCACACCTGGACAGGGTAAAGTCCCAGGGTATGTGGACCCAGATGGAAGCTCATCTTCATATCAATGTCCTAGAGATGAGAGCGGTTCTCTATGCCCTGCAGGCCTTTCAGTCAGTAATCCCACCGTGTACTCTTCTGCTTCAGACAGACAACACGGCAGTGATGTATTACCTCAACAAACAAGGAGGTGCACACTCTAACCCCCTTTGCAGGGAAGCCATGAGGGTGTGGGATTGGGTAATCGGACACGGCGCAAATCTGATCACTGTGCACGTTCCCGGGGTGGACAACACGATTGCAGATGGCCTGAGTCGATCCCAGGCCAGAGTCTATGAGTGGGAACTCTTCAAGAGGTAGCAGAGGATCTGTTTCTTCGATGGGAATTCCAGAACTAGACTTGTTCGCATCCCCATCCAACGCAAAAACTGCCCAATTTTGCTCGCTAGATCAGGGCCTGGTGTTTTCTGGTGAGCCGCGTTATCCCTCTCCTGGGCGAACAGATTCCTCTCGCTTTCACTCCATTCCGTTGATCCAGAGTTCTTCTCAAACTGCGGAGGAGCATGCACTCATGATCCTGGTGGCCCCGTTCTGGCCCAGACAGATCTGGTTCCCTTTGTTGGTGCAACTATCTCGGGAACCCCCGCTCCTGTTGCCGCTCAGCTCCCACCTCCTGTCTCAGGAGAAAGGTTCACTTGTCCATCCGGACCTACGTTCATTGAACCTGCATGCTTGGCTCCTAGAGACATAGCCATCTTGCGTCACGGGGTCTCGCAAGAGGTTGCAGAGGTCCTTTCTGCAGCCAGAAAGCCGGCAACGCATGCGACGTACGCCATGAAATGGCGCCGTTTTTGTTTATGGTCACGAGCACGCGATTTTTCCCCTTTAGGTTGTCCTGTGGGAGTAATTTTGGATTATCTGCTCTCCCTCTTTCATTCGGGTCTAGCCTACTCCTCTATTAAGGTGCACCTCTGTGCCATTTCGGCCTATCACCTCCCGGTGGGACATCGTACAGTGGCTCAGTTGGGCGCCTCTCGAAATTTCTTGGGGAGTGGCCACCTTAGGCCTCCTATTAGGGACCCTGTGCCTCCATGGGATCTGCTCTTTGTCCTGGAACAGCTCCGCTCCCCCTTTGAACCTGCCGCGGATTGCGAGACTACGTTTTCTGTCGTGGAAAGCGTTGTTTTAGTTGCTGTTACTTGTGAGAAGAACTCACGCCCTTATGTGCAAAGAGCCTTATTTAGTTTTCCACCGGGACAGAGTATCCCTGAGGACGAACCCTAAATTTTTGCCTAAGGTGGTCTCTTCACTCACTCTGAACCAGGATATTGACCTTCCGGTCTACTTCCCGAGTTACTCGAATAGAGGAGAGGCTCTGCTTCACACCCTGGATGTTCACCGCAGCCTGAGGTATTACCTCAACAGAACTAAATCTTTTCGTAGTTCTGAGCAGCTTTTCATTTCCTTCTCTGAGAGAATGATGGGCCAACCCATATCCAAACAGTCCCTTTCTCGCTGGCTTGTCCAGTGTATTTCTTACTGTTATGATATAAAACAAAAGCCCTCCGGGCACAGTCCGGGGTCATTCTACTAGAGGTGTGGCCACCTCCTTTGCAGCACTCAGAAACGTCTCCACCTCTGCTATATGTGCTGCAGCCACTTGGAGTTCTGTGCATACCTTTATCAGGCATTATAGCCTGGACATCGCCTCGGCGAAGGGCTGGTTCGACCTGGCGGTGCTACAGGGTCTCCTGTCCTAGGTTCAGGACCTGGAATTCTTTTCCTTTTTCCTCCTCCGAGATTTCTGGCGCGTTACTGCTGGAATCAGTCTAATGGTGTAACCTGCTGCAAGAGCTGTGTCTCGAAGTAAGATAGTACAGTTACGTAAGAACTTACCGTAACAGTAGATCTTCGAGAACAACTCTTGCAGCAGGTACCTTCCAGCCCACCTTCCCCCTTGGAGGAGGCATGGCTCAGTCTTTCTGAGCAGGGATTTATACCTTTCTGTCTTCTGACAGCGAATCCTCGGTCTCCCATTTCGATGTCAGCCTGCGGCCAGAAGTCTAAGGCGGGAGAACTGGGGAATCTGGCGGGACCGCCCCCTTTTGTACCACGCCTGACATCGGAGGCGGGACCGACGTCGGGGGCGGTCCCCGGTGAAGATAGCTAGCTAGAATTTTTCCGTGGGGTCCTGACGCCTGCCGGCTTCAGTCCAAATGGTGTAACCTGCTGCAAGAGCTGTTCTCGAAGATCTGCTATTACGGTAAGTTCTTACGTAACTGTACTTCACTAAACAGGAAAGAGACATTGGGGTTAGATCTGATGACCTCAGGGTGGCGGGGCATTGACAAGGAAGTAGGCAGGGCTAGCAGGATACTGGGGTGCATAGGGAGGGGAAGCACCAGTATAAGGAAAGATTTGGTGTTACCATTGTATCGATCATTGGTGAGATCCCTGTTGGAGTACTGTGTCCAGTTCTGGAGAGCACATCTCAGGAAGGATATAGGCAGAGTGGAGGCTGTCCAGAGGATGGCAACTAAGTGGTGCAGGGGCTGCATCATAAGCCCTATGAAAAGAGACTTGGGAATCTCAGTATGTACACCCTGGAAGAGAGGAGGACACAATAAAGACCTTAAAGTACCTCAAGGGGTAGTAAATAAAGTACTTGAGGGGAGTATTTTTCAGAAGAGAAGGTGCACAAGAACTAGGGAGCACGCAGTGAAACACGGGGGGGGGGGTGGAATTTAGGAGGGATGTGTGGAAGTACTTCATCATTGAAAGACTAATAGATGCCTGGAGCAGTCTTTCAGCGGAGGTTGAGAGATGAGCACAAAGGAATCTTGGTAGGAAAGCGGGGGATAGCCATAGATCAGATAGGGTCTATAGTGATGGTATAGGTGGGAACAAAATGGGCAGACTAGGTGGGCCAAGCAGTCCTTATCTGTTGACAGATTTTATGTTTCTGTGGGGGGTAAGTTCAGTGGAAATGTGAAGAAGTTCTACTTCAGTGAGAGGGTGGTGAAACAGACTTTTGGCAGAAGTGGTGGCAGCATCTCCTTAAACAGGTTTTAACACAGTTTGGGCAAGTTAAGGGGACTTCTAGTCCCACAGGTTTGAGGAGAATGCGAGTGGTAGGTCACAGCCCACCAGCACACTAGGTCGGTGGGAGTGAGGTAGAATAGTAAGGGCAGGCTAGATGGACTTTTGATCTCCTTCTGCTGTCAGTTTGTTTTTTTATGTACGCAGATAATCTCCACAACTGTGTAGCACGTTACAGTGCACTTATAACGAACATGGTTATAATGGACAAAAAACGATTTCCCAGATCAAATGTATTAAATCCAGTGCCTTCTATCTGGATAAAGTGGACAGAAATGTTGCTTACAGTGGACACTGTGAACTGTTTATGGGCATTTGTAGTGCTCTTGGTGGGGGGCACTGGCAAATGCAAAGTTAAGAAAGAGGAGTTACAGTGATTTAATTTCTTCCAACGTAATTCTCCACAAGCTATCAATTTTCATTATCCACTATTTTCTTAATTCCCTTCTGCATGCAGTAAACTGCCTCTAAAAACCTAATGTTCCCTGACAGTAAAATGAGACAGAATACAGAAACATATTGCCGGCCCGTCGGCGCAGCAATAGCACTACTGCTTGCGACACCAGCAGCCCGGGGTCGGGAGCGACCTTGGGTTGCTGGAGGGCTAGCCATGGGGAGGAATATAGAGTGCCCGAGGGGCTGCTCTCCTCCGGGGAGGGTGGGCTGTGGGACCCACTGCTTTACCACCACCTAGGTGACCACAGGTGGTGGTGCAGCGTGGCTGCAGAAGAATGGGAAGGGAGGACTTTGGCTGGGATCTGGAGCGGCGGCATGTCTCTACGTGCCCCACCTCCTTGGATCCTTTTGAGCGCCAGCATCGTCTGGGGGCAGGGACCAAGAAAAGCAGAAAAAAAACAGATCAGCCGCTGGTAGATGGGACCCACCTGCCCCAGACTTCGTAACCAGCGGGACCAACTAGGATTATCCGACGCACACTCCTGGACTGTGGGGGAGGGGGCAACCTGAGGTCTCTCTCCTTCCCGGGGGATATAACAAGGCAGGATGTGAGTAAGTCCGCCTGTGCTCCTGGGGGTTACCTAGGGAGAAGCTAGAGGGAACCACAGCCTAGGGATCCCTGAAGGGTGGAGACCGATGCAGTGAGAGAGGGGGCATAAACTGAAAATAAAAAAAGAATACAGAAACATATTAGCTATGCTGGATTTTGACTACTCTTGAGTTTTAGGATAAAGTCTCATTCACTCAGAGTCTCTTCGCACACACACATGCTCCACCCCTTCTGGATAATGGACACTGCATATAATAAACAGAAGTTGAGGGCACAGATGTGTCCATTATAATTGGTTTGCATTGTATTAAATAAAACTGAAGACAGTTATTTTGTAGTAAGCAGAAAAAAATGTGACGTAGGTGCATCGCTACCTTTAAGAACAGATGCATATAGTGCTAGTACAAACAATCTGTGTGTGTGTGTACTTCCATTGGGGAAAATGTACTGCATCTATGAAATAGTTCCACTACTAGAGCAAAGATCCTTAAAACATGTTTTTTCCTCCTTTTATTTTAAGATGCTTCAGCGTCAGTCTAGTTCCAGTTCCAGTTCGGCACATAGCCAGTCCCAGCATGTCTGGGAGCGTCAACAACTCCAGGAACAGGTCTGCACAATGGTGCCCAAAGAACAGTTTGTTCAGCTTCAGCAGCGACTACAGCAGGCCGAGAGGAGGAACCAGCAGCTACAGGAAGAGCTGGAGAACAGGGCCCCAGAGACCAACATGCAGCAGGTACGAACTGGTGTTGTTGGACAGTGTGTCTGTGGGATCATAAAATGGTTTCGGTTTCCAATTATATTGCTATGATGCGTGTGCTCTTCTTTGGCCAGTTGGAATCTAGCTCTTGCTGACTTTGCATAACCTCTCTGTGCACCAGGATTCATTGGGGCGAATAACACCCATGTTCTTTGAGGTAGAAAAATTTGGCAACCAAATTTTTGAGGTTGGGTCAAGGGTTAAAACTTTAGTAATATTTAATGTAACAGGGGAAACAGGTTTTAAAAAGTAGCAAGTTTGGATGAAAACAGTCCTTTGTTTAAAACCTATATATGATATATCACAGTACAGTTTGGCTACACACACACGTGAACAGTAGTCGAGGCTGAGTGTTACAATGTGAAATACAGTATTCTTGCACGTCATGCAAACACTTGGCTTCAGGACATTAAACTCAATTTGTGCAAGCACAGGACAAAAAACGTATTGGAGAACGCACTGTATGGTAGCCACGTGTTTCAAAAGTTTTGAGATTTAATGTGGCCTTTCTGTTTAATACAGTGCAATTTTGCTTTATGTTGTGTATTTCATACATGGTATCACAAACACTTTACCAAACAATCAAAAGAACATATTTCAAATTAGAACCATCTTTAAATCTTATATTCCCTCCACAATTAAAATCTGATGGTGCTCTCAAGTGAAGTGTCTGCATTTTACCTCTTTTTAAATGCACGTAGATAATGAATGAAAGTAATTTAAGAGCATGCATTTTCTGTCACACATTTAAGTCAATATACATTCTAGGGTGTGTGCTAACTTGTACTTCGCTGGTTTTAAATTTCACTTCACTTGTACCCAGAGCAAGAAGAATAGTACACTTGCCTCAGACGTATAACCACAAAAGGCCAAATATGAAAGCAGGCCTACTGTTACTGTTGTGCCCAAATCAGGACCATATGTTGTGTGTCCTTCTTGTATCTTACTGTAAATGAGTTTCTGTCATATGTAGTTGCTATTTACTGTTCTGGTTTTGTTTTGTTTTTTTGCATTAATTGGCAAACTCCATCTAATTTTGCGTACAAGATTAAACGTGTATACATATCTAGCTTGCACTTTATCAGTGTTACTGTGAGATGCACATCAGTTCTGACAAAGCCCAGGGAGATTCTAGGCGAAATGTTGGATGCTGCTGTTGTCCGTCGGGTATCCATGTATATTGTGTTTTTTAGCACTTCGATATGGCACTGTTTGGGCACAACAGTAAAGGTAGGCCTGCTTTCATATTATTTGGCCTTTTGTGGTTATTTCTTTGAGGTGGGTGCACTTATCTTTCTTACTTTATAGTTCTTTAGCCTGCACTTGTCCGTTCCTTGTTGCAGCCCCTCTCCCAGGCTTTGCATTAACTTGTACTCGGAAGCATTATTTTGCTCCAAGTACTGGGTGCATTTGTCCAGTTTCCTAAAAGTGCAGATCCTGCGTGATTGACCCAGGCTGTGTGGCAGTCTTCTGCTGTGGCCATTCAATCATGCCTTACTCAACTTAAAACTAGACAAGAATGTGTTTATTCTTAGACAGAAAACCACTAGTATCTTCCATCCATTTCCAAAGATAATCTTCTGTGATATTTTTATAATGCTTGAAACTACATTTTGAAAACAGTAACATTTGAACAGTTAATACAGTTCTCCCGAGTTGCTACATTATATATTATATATGTCGATATAATGCAGTAAAAATGACAGGACTTTAAAAATGCAATGAACCATTTTAAGTTTTTTTACATCAATATAAAACATTTTTTTAATATCAATATATGGTCACTGTAGTGATAGTTTAAAGTGATGTTCTGACCTAGAGCTATAAGGTATTGGTTTTCATAGCCCAATACCTTATAGCAGCGTGAGCTGACAGGCTCAAAAATTTCCATTTTAAAGCACTTACTTTTTGCTGTGGAAAGGATCATAACCGGTCTGAAATCTCGGCCAGCCGAACCCTTAAGCTTCCTGGTGCCTCCACTCTGCCCCCGAGCTCTCAGAATTTGTGAAGTGTGGCCAGGGAGAGTGTGGGGGCGAGCCCCATACAAGTCTATGGGGGCTATTTTTAAACCCGTTTTAGTAATTTTAAACAGCCCTAGAGAAAAACTAAAGCAGTCGCTTAACTAGTAGGGTTCCTCTCTCTAGGACTGTTTAAAATTACTAAAAACTGGCTTTAAAAATAGCTCCCATAGATTTGTGTGGGGCTCGCCTTCGCGCTCTCCCTGGCCACATGTCACAAATTCTGAGAATGCAGGGGCAGATTTGGGGTGGAGCGGGGGCACCAGGAAGCTGGAAGGGACTGGCTGGCCGAGACTTAGGCGCCAGTTACGATCCCTTCCACAACAAAAAGTAAGCTCTTTAAAATTGAAATTTTGCCACCAGTCAGCTCAGGACGATCTAAAGGATTGGGCTATGAAGCCCAATACCTCGTATCTGAAATTTCCTTTAACAACATAACTACTTGGTTGATTCCAAGCTTTCATTAAAAAAGTCTCTAGTCCTGATGGTTCCAAAGTGATCACATTTTAAAGACAATCCTTTTGAAAGGTCTAATTCTAGAACTGTTGGGGCTAGAAACGTAATGTTTGTTTTTTATATCGATATGAAACACTTTTTTTATATCAATATATGGTCACTGCAGTGATATAGTAATGAAAAAACTACTCTGCTTTTCCAAAGTTATCACATTTTAAAGAAAATATATTTTGAAAAGTGTAACTCTGGAACTGTTTGGCCTAGAACCTTCATTTTTTTTTTTAAATGAAAGCTTGGAGTCCAGCCATTAAGAAATTGAGTTGTTATATCGTCATTATGTAACAGTAGTAATTATATTATCAAGATTAAAAACAGGCAAGTTTCGCTATCTTTATCGATACACATATTTACATCACAACAGAATTTTTTTTGTAAAATAAATGTTATCGATATATTTTTTTCCATAATAGGCATTTTTCTCTAGCTATATCAATATACACATTGACATCACAGCAGAACTTTTTTTTTGTAAAATAAATGTTATCAATATACTGTTTCCATAATGATAACGTATATTGATATACTTATGTAATATCGACATGGAAGCTTTCATGATGGAATTATTTTGCATTTTTCTGAATTTTGGCATTGGTCCCCATAGTTTAATTGGTATCTATAAGTGTAATACTCATAGTCATCCATCTTTTACCTTAAATTGCGTGGCTAACATTTCGTTATCACCAACAGTATCAGTTCTTCCTTCCTTTTGCAGCCTACAGCTGCGAAAGTGTTGGAACCTAATAAAGGATATTGGGAAACTTTAAACCAAAGGTACTAATCATAACACTTGCATCTTTATAAAACTCAAGGTCACTTGCATTTACTGACCGCTAGCATCATTTACTCCTTGTTAATACTGCATGCACTTTTTGTTACGCTGGCTGAACGTTGTTGTTGTTGTGTCTTTGAGCATGTTTTTAGATTGCCAGCATGTCGTGGTATTTGAAGTTACTCGCTGCCTCTGTACTTGCATGCTTGCAGTTGCTGTGATGCTGGGTTAGGGGGTGCTTAGCATTTAAGCAGTTTGTAACACTGTAACTTCAGGGTGAAGTGTACCACTTGCATTCTCTCTTTAGGCCTTGCTACCGGAGCAGCGAGCAGTGCATGCAGATTCCTACCGGAGGATTGGGCGCTTATGAAGGCTTGGCTGCTAATGAACACTTACCGCTAAAACTGGCATGAGCTGAGAATAGCCTAAGAGATGTCAAAATGATTCAGATGCATTTCACACCCGACAGTATTATTTGCACCCCATTCTTATTTATTTGTGTAGAGAAAAGATTGAAAATTATGGTTTTTAAAATGGTTAGGGATCTGAATGTATTACGTCTGTCAAAATCATTTTATTTATTTATGTATAAGGCTGTTAATATTTTTACTTTTTTTTGTAGGGCTGTACACTACTCTCTTCTGTACCTCACTGCTATTTTTACTGAAATACAAGAATTTTATATTTGTTCTTTGAAAAGCTCGGGGTTATTTATATCGAATTTTGTACAGGATGTATGATACTTTTTAATGGAAGAAGAACATCTTTTTGATGTAATTGTTTAAATAAAAATCAAGTTAAAAGCAAACGCTTGATGCATTTGTATAACATCAGTGTCTATTACAGTAGCACTCTCTACAAAAAATCTATAACATTGCAGTGAAGCTTAAACAAGTGAATGAATTACATTGCATTATTATAATGGGTGTTATAGTCACCATGCAGATCAGGTTCTCTGTCATCTGCGTTTCTGTACAATATCCCCTAGTCTACACATAAAATGTATTTTAAATATTAGACAAACTGATGGAAAGTGCTGAAAACCGTAGGGAAATTATGCTGACATACAGCATTTAGTAGTTCCTTGTTATCTTTTTTTGTTTGTTTACAATTTATCCATTCTAGGGTACCCCAGCTTAAGGTGCAACGTATCATTCCCAGTAGGGTTCTCTTTCTACCCATTTCCTTAGTGGGTAGACTGGAGCACTGAAAGGTTAGGTGACTTGCCCAAGGTCACACGGTATTTGGTTCTAGTGGGGTTTGAACCTGCGATCTCCTGGTTCCCAAGCCAGTGCTCTAACCAGTAGACCACACTGCCTCCTACATTAGGTGGCAGAGAGGTGGCTAACAGTTTGTTTTTGTTACCTTTCTTTACAAAGACAATACCTTACCAGCAACATTTCTTATGGAATAGAAGCAGCTTTTCTGTCTGTGTTCCTGTTTGGTTTAGTACATTGTTGCAGGGATCAAGTGACCATTAAAATACCCAGGTGTATAACTGCCCGGATGGCTTGGGGCTGGTTGTCTGTTGTTTAAACAATTGCATTAAAATCCTGAAGTGCCTGAGAAGCACACCATGGGAAGAAAAAAAATACTGTAGTTGGAGAACAAGAGATCATGGATGAGAACAAAGTGGATTTTATTTGCAATTAAAATACTAAACAAAGCTAAACAAAATAAACCAGCTCCACGGATACATAGAGGTGCCACAGCCCCCTGTACACTGACACGTACAAAGAAAAGATGCTGTGCATCCTTCTATCCCACAAAAGAAGACTTTCTCTGAGTGACAGTTATTTCAGAGTGTACATTTCATTTAAAGTGCTCACACTGGTAACATGGAATACGTTAACTAATATCTGCCTGAGGCACAGGCTCACCAACGCATTTCTGATATTTCCCATCCCAGTCGAAGATTCACCAGGGGCTGAATAGCGTTGATTATGATGGAAGTGCATCGGTGAGCCTGTGCATTGGGTGGCCATCAACTCAGGTAACCACATTATTTGTTGGAGCACTTTGAGTACTTTAAATAAAATATGCATTTTGAAATGATCAGCACTCGGTGAATGTCATTTTTTCGGGGATAGGAGGGAGCACAGCACCTTTGCATTATGTGTGTAAATTTAAAAAAAAAAAAAAAAATGTTGCTTTTGGTGGCAGTAGATTTAAATGTACTGTAGATGCCTGTGTCAGGAGACTATGCCAGAGCCTGCAATGGGTAGCTGCAGGCAGAGTTTGGGAGAATACCCTGCATGACACCTGGATGGACAAGTGATGGTTTATGCCCATTACAGGCAGGGCTAGATTGGCAGGAGGGGTCCCCAGGAGGTGGGAACTAGTATCTTCTTATAGGAAGGGCTTTGGAACCCCCGTTCAATACTGGACAACTACCATGCCATCAGAACTCTGCACTACCCTGTTGCTGTCGTGCCTCCATGACTGTGACAAACCTGACCATCTACCCCCTAACTCACTACATATCCCACTGGAGAAGGTGAAAAACTCAAAAACCCAGTGGGGGGAAAAAAGAAAAAATTCCTTCCGACCCTAAGGCGTCCCCCATGAGTGGGACAGCAGGTTCCCTACCCCGGTTCCACACCCCTGCTTTTTTGAGGGGAGGAATTGGGAGTGTATTTGCTGCAGGTAGAGGCAAAAGAAGGCAGAGCCTTTGTTGCAGCCATTTAAATAGCCAAAGCCCCTCTTACAAGCAGGTACCAGTTATCACCTCCTAGGAACCCTGCCCCCTGCCTAGCCCTGCCCCTAATGGGCGGAAACTACTACCTGTCCATCCAGGTGTGTCATCCAGGCCTTTCCCCCAGACAGACTCCACCTGCAGCTATCCATTGCAGGCTCTGGCATCGTCTTTTAGGTCACAACCGCTTCCTTCACTTGGACGAACAAGACATACAATGCACTTGGGGGAAATGCCCACAGCCATGGGTTTATTGTTACTCCAATTAGAATTGTATTTGTCAACTGATTATTAGTTTCATAGATATATGAAAACCATTTGGGCATGACATGCGCAACAGGATAGTTGCAGCCAACAAATGAACCCATTTTTCTTACTGAATACATCTAGGCCCTCCCTCCCCTTCGGAGGGGGCTGCATAATGATTTACCACCTTGCGAGGCCCATAGGCTGCCAAGGCATGAGGTATGGCTCTTAAGGGCCAGTCTCAAGAGTACCCTCCTGTGACAGGGTTGAATATGGCCCCTGTTCCATTTGCTATGCAGAAAGAGTTTAAATGCAAGGGTCTGTTCTATCCTCTCCTTTTCTGTCTCTTGTCTGTCTGGTTGCACAACCAAATTTTCTTGTGAGACCTAGGAACTAATTACTCAGACGGTTTTGAAATTCACCGCCTCTTGCGATCTCTCTGCCTTTACTTGCTGTTCTGTCTTCTTCTCCCTTGCATATCTGCAGATCTTCCTTCGAGAAACAGCACTTGCAGCAGGTTACACCATTAGGACTGAAGCCGGCAGGCGCCAGGACCCCACAGAAATTTTCTAGCTAGCAGTATTCAGCGGGGACCGCCCCTGACGTCGGTCCCGCCCCCGACGTCAGGCACAGTACATAAGGGGGCGATCCCCCAGAATCCCCAGTTCTTTTCCCGCCGTCGACTCGCCAGCATGACCTTTCGGTCTCTACCTAGCGCACGACTTGGAACTTCAAGAGTTTCTACTTAACTAATGTCCTCTCCAACTCCTTTATTTGAGGGACACCTTTCAAAGTGTGCCTGCGTGCGGTGCTTAGGCCCGGACCACGACACCAAGCCCTGCACCTTTTGCCAAGGGTTCAACAGCCGCACCGGGATCCGCCGTCAGAAGGCACTTCAGGCTTAGCTGCTAGAGGAAAAACTTAGTAGGCTGGACAAAGAACCTTCCTCCAGGGGCAATTCTTCCTCCAAGGTCCACAAACACCGGGAGAAGGCAAGGTCCAGATCCCCGACCCGGGCCTCGGATTCATGGAGCTCAGGCTCCACCCGATCAGACCGCTGTCCCTCCAGAGCTAGGTCTCAGCCCCCTCCGGTTAAGGTCCGGGCTTCCAGCGGTTCTTCAGCCCATCAAGACTTCCAGGCCCTCTGCTTTCTCTACTCCCTCTCGGGCCTCTTCTAAGTCCTCTGAATGCCACAAGTCTTCCTCTTCCACCCGACGTCGGGACCCCGGCTCCATATCGGTCTCCCAGCCCCTTAGGGGCCCGGATCCACCACCCAGGAAGACGAAGGACCTAACGTCCCTCAAGCGGACGATGGACCAGACGTCGGCCAAGCACCCGAAGTCGGCCAGGCGTTCACTGGACCCGAAGTCGTCGGCCAAGCGACTGACGTCTGCTTCATCAGAGCTGAAGACTGCCCCCCAGTCACCGGTGGACACTGGTCACAGGGACTCCATGGAGGAGGATATTGCGTTGCCTGAAGACCAGGCGGGTGACACAGAGGATGCTGGGCTTCCGAGGGAACCTTCGCCCACCCCGGAGACACCCGAGGACCTGACTCCTGACCACTGGTGCCAGGCCCGTCATCTGGCATGAATATTCAAGAAGTAAAGGAGCTCTTTACTTTCTGGTGGGACACCATCCATAAAGACGTGGTCCCAGTAAAGCCTCCTCCTCCCCCAACTCCTTCACCTCCTGCGCCCACTCCTCCACCACAGGGGCCAGCAGGACGACCACCAACCCCCAAGGAGCAGACTCCACCTCCTAGGGGTAGATCCCAGGATCGGAGAAGGCCTCCCTCAAGATCTCCATCAGGGTCTCCCAGCCCCAAGTGACCCAGATGTCGGCAGTATACTCCGTCGGGGGAGGACTCCAGATCGGATACCTCGGATCACTCCAGATTTCCTTCTCCACTCAGCATTTCATCACCTGACCCACATGACCTTCCTAGGTCTCCACCAGATGATCCCTCTTTCTCTGAGATCATGAGGCACATCCAGGACAACATGGGGTGGGATGCTGAAGACCTTGACCCGGAAAGGCAGCGCTTTGCCCGTTATCTTCGGCAGAAAGACCCAAAGCCTGTGGTAGTGCCACCCTTGATGGACACCTTTGCAGACGTCACCAAGGCTGCGTGGAAGCATCCGCACTCCACTCCTGCGGTGCCAAGGAAAGACGACCGCCTGTACAGGGCCCCGAGAGAGGACCAGTACTTGGCTGAACAACCTCTGGCAGACTCCCTGGCAATTATAGCCTCACATGACCGGTCCCAGAGACCACAACACATGAGCACACAGCCACCGGACCAGGAATCCAAGCAATTGGACGCCCTGGGGAGATGCATGTATGTGGCTGCTACATGCTCCATCAGGTCCCTGAACTACCTAACCCACATGGTACAGTTTCAGAACGCCCTATGGGAACAGAGCTCCTAAACCTTCTCCGCAGAGGGTTTGATGTGGGTACCCAAGTACTACGAGCCGCATACAATTCTGCGGACTCATCCGCCAGAGCTGCAGCTTCAGGCATCTGTCTCCGGTGACACTCTTGGCTCCGTGTCTCCGGCTTCACCCCGGACGTACAGAAGAACATTCTCAACGTCCCCTACAATGGTGAAGTACTCTTTGGTGAACTCTCGGAGAAGGTCATCACCAAACTCCAGGACGCTGGGAAGGCAGTCAAGTCTGTACAGGCCATGTACAGATCCAGGCCTGGTTCCTTTCGTAGGAACCAAAGCCGTTTTCACAGCCGGCAGCAAAGACAGCAGCCACGTTCCGGCCAGCAACAAAGGGGCACCTTTCAGCGGAAAGCCCAGGCTAAGTCATGCCCAGGCAGAGCCCAACGCTACACTAAACTGGCCCAGCCTGCAGGGACCAGTACTGCCACAGCATGACTCCTTCCCGGCCCCCGCCCCTTCTCTGGATCAACAGGCACAAAAGTTCGGGGGTCACATCGCTCCCAACTTTTCAGGGTGGCAGTTGATTACCACCGAGTGATGGGTTCTCCAATTGGTCAAGAAAGGTCACTTCATAGAATTTCTCGACCACCCACCGGCAAGACCTCCCCTGCTTTCCCGTTACTCGGGGCAGCACACCCTACTCATACAGCAGGAGGTGCTCGTGCTCCTGGAAAAAGAAGCGGTAGAGCACGTTCCACGGAATCAGAGAGGTGCAGGATATTATTCTCACTTCTTTCTGGTTCCCAAGAAAACAGGGGACCTCCGTCCGATACTGGGCCTCAGCGACCTCAATAAGTCAGTCCTGTACAAATGCTTCCACATGGTGACTGTCCCAGGTATGATTCCCATGCTCAAGCAGGGCGCCTTTCTAGCGTCCTTGGACATGCAGGACGCTTATCTGCATATTCCCATTGCTCAAGCGCACAGGAAGTTTCTGCACTTTGCGTTCCAGGGCCACCATTATCAGTTCCGAGCCCTCCCCTTCGGACTGTCATCAGCACCTCGGGTATTCACGAAGTGTATGGCAGTCATAACGGCGGCTCTGAGGAGACAAGGCCATTACGTGTTCCCCTACCAGGACGACTGGCTTCTCATGGCACCCTCTCGGGAGGCCTTGATGTCCGCCACCCATTATACTCAGTCTCTGTTCGAGACGCTGGGCATCATGATCAATCACGAGAAGTCACGCCTGGTTACATCACAGACTCTGCAGTTCATAGGTGCAGTTCTGGACACCATCCAGGGGAAAGCTTTTCTTCCCCAGGACAGAGCAGAACAGATCAGATCCCTCATCAGGGACATTTCGGCGAAGAAGACCGTTCCTGCCAGATTGGTACCTAGCCTGCTCGGACACATGGCTGCAGTCATTGCAACAGTCCCGCTCGCTCGTCTCCACGTGTGGGTCACCCAGTGGATGTTACGGGGACCAAAAGCAAGACCATCTGCAGCTTCCAATCTGGATCACGAAGACTGTAATCCGGGATTGGCAATGGTGGCTAGATCCGAAGACTCTATCAGCAGGGGTCCCCTTCATTGCACCGTCTCCGATAGTGACACTCTCCACAGATGCCTCGGGGCTCGGATGGGGAGCACACCTCGACAGTGTCCGGTCTCAGGGCCTGTGGACAGCCCAGGAGACTCATCTCCACATAAATATCCTGGAAATGAGAGCAGTTCTTCACGTCCTGCAGGCTTTCCAGTCGGAGATCCCACCGGGTACCATTCTGTTACAAACAGACAATTCTGCGGTGATGTATTACCTCAACAAACAAGGAGGCACGCCTTCCTACCCGCTTTGTGGGGAGACCATGAAGGTGTGTGGGATTGTGTTTTGCAACACGGCACAAACCTCATTGCTGTTAATGTCCCAGGAGTGGACAATGTCATTGCAGACGGCCTGAGCCACTCTCAGGCCAGAGTCCACGAGTGGGAACTACTCCAGGAGGTAGTATAGGATCTGTTTCACAGATGGGGTACACCAGAGTTAGACCTTTGCGCGTCCCCATCCAACGCAAAACTGCCCAATTTTTGCTCGCTAGATCCAGGGCCTGGTGGCCTGGTGTTTTCTGGCGAGACGCGTTGTCCCTCTCCTGGGCAAGCAGATTCCTCTATGCCCCCCCCCTTTCTGTTGATCCAGAGGGTTCTTCTGAAACTTCGCAGAGAGCAAGCGACGCTGATACTCATCGCACCGTTCTGGCCCAGGCAGATCTGGTTCCCTCTGCTACATCAGCTATCCCGTGAACCTTCGGTGCCTCTGCCAATCAGCTCTCACTTGTTGTCTCAGGAGGAGGGCTCCTTGGTCCATCCAGACCTTAGTTCACTGAGCCTGCAAGCTTGGCTCCTAGACATAGCCATTTTACAACATGGGGTCTCGCAAGAGGTAGCTGATGTTCTGGTGGGCGCGAGAAAACCAGCCACTCATGCTACTTACGCCATGAAATTGCACTGTTTTTGCCTGTGGGCTCAAGCGTGGGGGTTTTCGCCTCTAGACTGTCCAGAAAAGTCTGTCTTGGACTACCTCTTGTGTCTCTCTCTTTCAGACAGGCCTGGCCTACTCCTCAATCAAAGTACACCTCTATGCCATATCAGCCTACCATTATCCTATAGGCCAATGCACCATATCTCAGTTGGACACAGCACGAGCCTTCCTGAGAGGTATTCACCACCTTAGACCTCCGATTAAGGATCCAGTTCCGCCATGGGATCTACCCTTTGTCCTGGAGCAGCTTACGCTGCCACCCTTTGAACCAGCTGCGGATTGCGAGCTACGTCTTCTCACTTGGAAGACATTGTTTTAAGTTGTCGTTACCGCAGCCAGAAGAATTTCTGAACTCCATGCACTCATGTGCAAAGAGCCTTATTTGGTCTTTCACAAAGACAGGGTATCCCTATGGACTAATCCCATCTCAACTCTCACCCTTAATCAGGACATCGATCTACCAGTGTACTTTCTCAACTATTCGTATTGAGGAGAGGCCCTGCTGCACACCCTAGATGTGCATAGGTATCTCCGATACTACCTGACCAGAACAAAACACCACCGAAAATCGGACCAGCTTTTTGTCTCCTTCGCCCACAGGATGATGGGAGCTCCTGTTTCTAAACAGTCACTGTCCAGGTGGCTCATTCAGTGTATCACGTTCTTTTACCAGAAGCGTAACAAACCCTTACCGGGCGCAGTCAATGGTCATTCCACAAGGGGGGGGTGGCTACCTCCTTTGTGGCCCTTAAGAATGTGTCCACCTTGGCTATCTGTGCTGCAGCTACTTGGAGCTCCGTGCACACTTTCATCAGGCATTACAGCCTGGATGTCGCATCGAGGCGAAGAGCAGGTTTTGGTCTAGCAGTCCTTCAAGGACTTCTGTCCTAGGCTTAGGTTCCATTAAGGATTTCTACCTTCCCTCCTCCCAATGGTGTGGGATTTCCAATATTGCTTGGGAATTGGTCCTAATGGTGTAACCTGCTGCAAGAGCTATTTCTCGAAGTAAGATAGTACAGTTACATAAGAACTTACCGTAACAGTATATCTTCGAGAACAGCTCTTGCAGCAGGTACTTTCCCTCCCACCATCCCCACTGGAGGTAGATTCTAGTCTCAACATCCTTCTCCAAAGATCAGGTGTCTCAGCATCTCTCTGACTGCCACTTGATGGCGGATCCTCAGTTTCCTCTTCTGATGTCATCCAGTGGCCGGGAGTCTCCGGCGGGAGAACTGAGGATTCTGGGGGACCGCCCACTTATGTACTGTGCCTGACGTCAGGGACAGTCCCCACTGAATACTGCTAGCTAGAAAATTTCCGTGGGGTCCTGGCACCTGCCGGCTTCAGTCCTAATGGTGTAACCTGTTGCAAGAGCTGTTCTCAAAGATCTATTGTTACGGTAAGTTCTTACATAACTGTACTTATAAAAAATATATGTGAATCTCTGTGTAAAACTGTAAGTGATACTGGGATCCCTTTGTTTGAAACTGTATCCCTTTGTTTAAAACTGTATATAGTTGTACTGTTGAAATGATTGCAAAGCTATTTAGGACTCAAGGGGTTAACCTGAGATGCAGTTTTTAAGCCTTTTGCAGAGCTGTACACAAGAGGTCAGTTCTGGGTCACTACTGTATATACTGTTTTGCTGCACCTGCAAGGAACTAAACTGCCAAGAACATTCTATAAACTTAAAAGACATTCTGTGAGAAGCAGGCTTTTTTTTTTTTTTTTTTAAATTTAAGTTTATTAGCAACCAGCTGGTACAATTAATACAGGTATGCCAGACAAGTTATATGTTATGTTACAGAATAAAAAAATATATCATGTACAATTAACACAATCCTTCTTTTAATACATTCTTTTTTAATAAAAAAAGAATCTAGAGGATGCATGTCACCAATCTAATGGCAATGAGGCCATTGTCATACTCCTCTTGTCCTTACCTCAGGAGGACCATTCTCTCAGCGGCCAGCCACTTTACAACTATACTTAGTCTATGGTCCATAATATAAAGAAGGAGAGAAAGAAAGAAGAAAAGAAAAGAAAAAAAAAGGGCGGGGAAGGGAAAGAAAACCAACACCCACCCCCCTCAACTATAGGTGGAGTTCCAGGGTGACCGGGTCGGGCACTAGACAGCAGTTGTACCCCGCCAGAGCTCCCATCTAGTCCACCTCCGGGTGTATGATGTTATTCTGTGGTTTATCTTATACGTTAACTCTTACATTTCTGCAATTCCCTGGACAGTATGTATCCAAGTATCTATAGTAGGGGTATCGTTTCTCAGTCACATTTTGGTGATAGATTTATGAGCTGCCGCCAAGAGGAGGGCCCAAAGATATAACGAGTCTGCTCCAGTCAGGTTTTGAGGCGGTTCTCCCAGTATAAGGCAGGGCCAATCCAGGGGAACATCAAACCCAAACACTTTAGTAAGCGCCTGAGAAACGTCCCCCCAGAAGGAGCCGAGCCGTGGGCAAAGCCACAAAATATGCAAATTATCTGCCCCCACCTCCCCACACACTCTCCAGCAGGAGGAGTCTCTCCCAGGACTCCTCCGGCTTAGTGAGAGAGGAAGAAGCGTACCTTCACTTTCCAGCTAAACTCCTGCCAAAAGGGGGAGCAGGTAGTTTTGGGTGCCAGTTTAAACATGGATTCCCAGTTAATTGATCGAAGATCAGCTCCCCCCTCCTCTCTCCATCTAGATTTAACCTTTTCTAAATAATCTTTCTTTAAGTCCATGAGGGCTTTATATAGTATAGAGATGAGGCCCGAGGTTTTCTGTGAGGACAGTACTGCATAAAGACTCTCCACAAAGGGGGCCGTCCTATCTGATTGGGGGTCTGCTTTACGGCAGTAGTGAATATAGTCTCTAACTTGTAGATCGCGATAGTGATCAGTGTTGCGTAGACCAAAGTTATTCTTGAGGGTCATGAAGTCTAAGACCTCATTCCCAGACGTAAATTGTTTGACATAGGCCAGACCCACTCTCTCCCATGTTCTAAAAGTATGGTCAAGTCGGGATGGGGCAAAAGTTACATCCCATGAGGGCCTATAAAGGGGCCAGAGAAGGGATTTTATTTTATATTTCTGCCAGGCTCTGTGTGTCGCTCTTGGGGTATCCCTCACGGATGTCAAGAGGGGGGGAGGGAGGTTCCCAGAGGTCCTCGTCTGAAAGGTACAAACCCCCAGTGGTGGTCCACGCTCCTCCTCCTTCTCCTCTGCCCCCTCCATTTCCTTCCAGTTGGGGGTATAAGTAGGGATAGACCACTGCAGTGCCCTTTTAATTTGCGTAGCGAGGTAGTAGTCCTCAAGGTCCGGAAGGGCTCTACCCCCCTTTGCCTTACTCAAGTGGAGTATATGGGCATTTATTCTGGGTTTCTTATTGTTCCAAACAAACTTAATGATCGTTTTCTGCCAGTCTTGGAATTGCGTTTTAGGGATAAAAGTTGGGAGACATTGAAAAAAGTACAAGTATCTGGGAAGAATATCCATAGATACAGTCTGTATTCTTGAATATAGTGGAAAATGTGTCAGAGACCACCTACCTAGGTCTCTCTTTACCTGATTAAAGAGCGGGACATAGCCCTAAATAGCTGGGAATTATGTTTAGTCAACCAGGCACCCAGGTATGACATTTTAGATGCTGACCAATCCAGCGGCAGGAATTCCGCAACCCTTTGGGAGGGTGAGTAGTAGAAAGATAGGACTTCTGTTTTAGTTTTATTTAAGGTATACCCTGAATGTCTGCCAAATTCTGTTAGGATTGACCATATTTTAGGGATTGAAGTCTCCGGATGGGACAAGCAGAGCAGTACATAGTCTGCGTATAATGATATTTTCCATCGTTGTCCCCCAATTTCGATGCCCTGCACCATCGGAGAGGTACGCACTGCTTCTGCCAGTGGTTCTATATAGAGGGCAAATAGCGAAGAGGACAAGGGAAAACCCTGGCGGGTGCCTGTGCCTAAGTTGAATCTTTTGGAAAGTCCTCTGTTTACCCTGACATAGGCTTGGGGGCCAGAGTATAATGACTTAATACAATCGATAAATGTCTGCGGGAAGCCCATTTGCTCTAAGACCAGAAACAAGAATGGCCAGGAGACCTTGTCGAAAGCTTTTTCAGCATCCAAACTCATGAGGCAGGCAGGAAGACGGGTACGGTGGATAACATCTATTATATTGATGGCTGAACGAACACCATCTGGGGCCTGCCTACCCGGAACAAATCCTGATTGGTCTGGGTTAATTAGTTCTGGCAGTATGGAGTTCAGCCTAGATGCAAGAATCGACGTAAGAATCTTATAGTCCGAGTTTAAGAGCGAGATTGGGCGATAAGATTCACATCTTGCAGGGTTTTTATTCTCTTTTGGTATGAGTGAGATCGTGGCGTACTGCCAAGAGGGGAGGACCGGGTTCGCTTCTCGCCACACCTCCGAGAAAACATCCCCCAGTATTGGGGGTATTTCTGTGGCGAAAGCTTTATAAAATTCTGCTCCGAAACCATCTGGTCCGGCGCACTTCCCTCCTTTCAGGGCTTTTGTAGTTTTCAGAATTTCCGATTGTGTGATTGGTTTAGTTAGGGCCTGGCCCTTCTCCTGAGAGAGGGTAGGGAGGGGCAGGGCCTTAAGATAATCTATGGTTTCCTGAGCTGGTACTGACTCCTGGGGGGTGTAAAGTTTAAGATAATAAGAAACAAAGGCTTCTGCCACTTGTTCAGTCTTATGGGTTAAACAACCAGTGGTTGGGGAAATAATTTTGGTTATTGTGGCTCTGGCTTTGAATTGTCTTAATCGGGCTGCCAAGAGTCTAGTACCTCTGGGGCCTCCCTCATAATATCTTTAAGGAAAAAAAGGTTCCTCTCAATCTCCTCCTTTTGGAGTTTTTGAATTTCAGCTCTCAGGGACTTAAACTCAGAGTCCCTTTGTCTATCCCACTTTAATTTTTGGAGGGATTCCAAGTCTCCTAATTTTTTATGTGGATTTTGTTGTTTCGAGAGCCGGTCTATTTTTTTTTTTTTTTTTTTTGGGAGGCTATACATATTAATTGCCCCCTGATTGTGGTCTTTAGTGTATCCCATATAATTTGTGGCGTCATCCCCGGTGTAGTGTTTTCGGATAAAGTGTTTGTTATATGATGTTTGATTTTGTTTACTACCTCTTTATCGTGGAGCAGGGACGTATTCAGTCTCCAATGTGTCGTCTTTCTGGGAAGAGAAATGTCAACCTCCAGGAATATTGGGCTATGATCCGATAAGGTAGAGGCACCCACCCACATCGAGGGCAGGGCAGGGACACTGTCCTTAAAAGTAAAAAACGTGTCAAGTCGGGAGTACACCCTAAACCTGGGTGAGTAACACGTGTAATCTTTCGCTCTAGGGTACCTTTCTCGCCAAACATCTACTAACCCCATCTGGTTCAAAATGTGCCTGACTGCCCGTGCCCTATGTTGATCCGGGCTCCAAGTGTCTGAGATGGTGTCAAGACTTCTATCCCAGATTAAGTTCCAGTCCCCTCCCATAATTAGAAGGCCCTTAGACCTTTCCGTCACCATCTGGGCAAGAGAGGCATAAAATGCCATGGAGGAGCCCGGGGAAGCGTAGACGTTAACCAGGGTTACTGGAGAATCCTGCACTCTCCCCACCAGCATGATATATCTGGCTCCACTGTCCGCCACCGTGTCCTCCAGCTCAAATGGAAAGGATGCCGAGAGCAGGATGGCCACTCCTCTCTTACGTCCAGACTCCAGGGACGAAAAAAACACCTGTGGGTGAGACTTGGTTCTCAGCTTTAGGACCTCTGAGGGGGAGAAGTAGGTTTCCTGTAAAAAAAAAAAAAAAAAAAAATTCACCTCGCAGTTCTGCCTGGTGATATATTTCTGAATTTGTTTTCTCTTCACCGGACTGGAGCATCCGTTAATATTATAGGAGAGTACTTTTACGTTATGATAAGTCATTTATACATATCTTGAAAATTCTGCTTACTAACCTGAGGGAAGACAATATATTTCAGTATGCCTGGCAGTTCTATCTTTTCCGAAAAATGTGAGTACCCACATAACTTAAACAACAACTTTAACTTAGAACTTTTTATCAAGAGAACAAAATCCCGACCATTGGCCAGGAATGTGTGCTCGAGACAGTCCTCAGTTGAGGGCCTGAGCATGGGAAAGAATGGGGCGAACGAGCCTTTTAAGACCGGAACGGCCCCTCTTAAATCGATTGTCAATTGACTTCCTAGGGGAGGCTGGTGGTGGTATTTCAGCCATAGGGCAAGCGCGCAGGCGCAGATTAAGAGGGCGCTCCACCATGGTGGAGTGTAAACCCTTCTTCCCAAGGGGAGATCCCCTAATGGGGTTGCCCTGAGCTCGGTGAGTGGCATACCTCAACCTTGATCCGCCTCCCTCCGAGATCCATCGGGATCTATAATGATATAAATGGTTCATCCTTTTGGAAGTTTTTTAAGATACAGTAACAGATAAACAGATAGGGATGTCTGAGGAAACACTGCCTCTAACAGGTGTGAGCTGGGTAACTGGTTGCAGTTAAAAGTATAGCAGTTACATTGGCCCAACTCATGCCAATGGGGTAGTCCTCAGAGTGTGTCCGCAGTGGGGCCCCCAGGTGTGAGCCATGTCAGCTCCACCTTTAGCTAACCAAGCAGCCTCAGAGGAGCATCTCAACGTGTGTGACTCAGCAAGTATGACGACCCCCAGACTGATGCTTCAGAGAAATATGCCTTTAAATTAGTAGTCTCAAGCTTTAAGATCTTGGTGCATTCCCAACTAAACCAGCTTGAGTTGCATTCAACAAATCTAACTGCAGAGCACCAGTTCCTGATATCACGCCAGGACCAATCGCGGTGGCGCATCTGGGGACTCCCAAGAGATTCAGTTAACAGGGAGTCTGTGGTGTTTGTCTCAATGGGCTCCAGCACTGAGATCTGTTAAAGTTCACATGTGTTCCTCAACAGACAGCAAGATCGCCAGTGAACCCCTACCCCCTAGCAACAGGGGACAGTCATCAAAGTGCGAGGGAAACCGTTAATAGAGATCATCAGACAGGAGAAAAACACAAGTGAAATGTCCAATTGTGGTATGAGAAAAAGAGCCTGGCTGTATATCCAAATCTGATCCGAGTCGAAACTAGGAGAGAGAAAGGCGTGGGTACCTTCACTTCCTCCTCGTAAGTCATGTCTCAACGCCAGTTTCAGCGGGTCTCACCCGACACAGACCCTTCGTCTTCCATGCGGAGGTGAGCTGCCTTTTTATTCAACTTCGCAGGGTCTCCCAGCTGGGTGATCAATGAAGATATGTCTGCTCGCAGGTTCGCACGCCGAGCTCCTTGGGTAGCACCCTGTCGCGGGGGTCCCTTCTGAGCGATCGTCCAGGCCAAAGTAAGGAGGTCCCTTTCCAATCTTTCTTTTGTCAGGGGTGGTACAGCTATTCCCAACGATTCCAGGAAGGGGGTAGCGGTCAGCAGGTCCTGAAAGACTTTCGAACCCTTATCCGTAACAGTTTTAAGTCATGCAGGATACAGGACCTGTGCTTTCATGTTACGGGCCCAAAGCTGCCTCATGATCAGCCAAAGTAGTTTTCTGGCATCTTGAACAATTGTGGTGTGATCGTTATCTATGTGTATTCGGTGGCCCTCGTACATCAGTGCTCCTTGTTTCCAAGCCGCTTTCAAGATTGCTTCCTTTGCTTGATAATTAGTAAGTCTTGCGACTATAGAGCGAGGCCTTGCATCCGGGTTTTTGGGTCGGGGCGCGAGAGACCTGTGCGCTCGGTCCATCGTCAGATCCAACTCTTGGGGTAGTGGAAGGGTTTGCCTCAATATTTTTTGCAGGAATAGGGCTACATTTTGATGTTTGTCTTCAGATGCTTCTGGGATCCCATACAGCCTGATATTTTGCCTTCTGTTTCTACCCTCGAGATCATCTAATTTTCGAGTAAGTTCCCGGTCTCTGGCCAGTAGGTAAATCAGGAGTCTATCCTGGCGGTCCCGACTGCTCAACTAGTTGGTTAGCACACAGTTCAAGTTGTTCTGTTTTATGATCGACTTTGGCTAAATCTGTTTGAAATTCATTTAGAGTTTGGTCGATCTTGGCTACTGTGCGAGCTGTTTGCATTATAGTTTCCCTGAGGCTCGGTGGAAATTCGTCGGCCGAGGCCTCAGAGTGCTGTAGGCCCTCCATTGCGTCTCTCTCCTGTGGGTCACATCGACCTTCTTCCTGCATCATTTCTCTTAGTTTTTGCATCGGGTCGATGGCGGTTTTCCTGCTCTGTTTCTTTTTACTTTTGCTGGCAAAGACATCCCTCAGAATGGGTGATGTGGGTGGATTGTAGCCGAGAGGGAGACAGAGCATTGGGTCTATGCTGCCATTAGCTCCCTGACGTCACCAGAAGTCCCGAGAAGCAGGCTCTCTTAACGAGTTCCCAGACAAAGACTTCTAAAAAGAGCAGCAATGCTTTCGCTAGAGAGACAAGGAGAGTGAGAGATTGAGGGACTGAAACTTAGAATTAAGAGACACCCTTAGAAGAAGGACTTAGTTTTCTCTGTTTGTACTTCCTTTGTAAATAATTATACTGAATATTTTTTTTATATTGCTGTTATTGAGAAAAATAAAACGCTATTTGTGAATTTTGAAACTGTTCCTGGTTTTCCTATGCTTCGTGACCTGTGCCTCGACGACAGCTCCCCCCGTCCGAGGGCACCACTGACTAGTGACCTAAGTCAGAGAGTTATCCCACGTTTGTGGCCCACCTGAAAAGGAGCGAGAACCCTATTAACCCACTTGTACAATACTGGGCGACTGCCACGCTGCTGCATGATGAGTGTCCCACTGCAGTTTATTGGACACTCAGCATAGTAGTTGCCCATTATTGTACAGGGGGGTTAACCGAGTTCTCGCTCCTTTTCAGGTCGACCCTGAGGCTGGGGAGAGGTGAGGCCTTAGTGGTTGGTATCTGAAGGGTGCCAGCCATAGATGTAGTATAACTCTGTGAGTTAGGTCACCAGTTGGTGGCACTCTCAGATGGAGGAGTGCATTCTTCAGACTGGCCCTAAAGAGTTATCCCTCATGCCTCAGCAGCCTATGGGCCTTGCGAGGTTGTAATCGTTATGTGGCCCCCTCCAAGAGGGAGGGCCTAGACGTACTCTGTAAGAAAAATTGGTTAATTCATTAGCTGTGACTACCCTACTGCACATGTCACGCCTAACTGGTTTATTTATATATATATATATATATATATATATTTATTTATATATATATATATATATATATGATATATCGGGGTGCGTTGCCCCTATAGTTAGGGTTGAGTAGACACTTCAACGTTAAAGTCAAAATTTTGCACTTTAATAACTTTGCAACCATTCAGTGGATTTATATGCAAATTGGCATGCCCCATCATCCAGTGTACATCTCTGCATGTGGCAAGTTATGATCTTACTTCGAGAAACAGCTCTTGCAGCAGGTTACACCATTAGGACTGAAGCTGGCAGGCGCCAGGACCCCATGGAAATTTTCTAGCTAGCAGTATTCAGCAGGGACTGCCTCCGACATCGGTTCCACCCCGTCAGGTGTAGTACATAAGGAGGCGATCCCCCAGAATCCCCAGTTCTTTTCCCGCCGTCGACTCACCAGCATCGGCCTCTCGGTCTCTACCTAGCGTACGACAACTACAGAACTTTCTGTGTATTTTTGCCAACTGATGTCCTCTCCAACTCCTTCGCTTGAGGGTCACCTTTCTGAGTGTGCCTGCGGAAGACGGATCCCTTTCAAGGATCCTCACTCTTCCTGCGTGTGTTGCCTAGGCCCGGACCATGATACCAAGGCCTGCACCTTTTGCCAAGGGTTCAATAGCCGCACCAGGATCCGCCGTCAGAAGGCACTACAGGCATATATCCTTGAAGAGAAATTAAAAAGGATGGACCAAGAACCTTCTTCCAGGGGAGAATCTCTTCAAAGGCCCATAAGCACCGGGAGAAGGTGAGGTCCAGATCCCCGACTCTGGCCTCAGACTCCCGCAGCTCAGGCTCCAGATCGGACCGCTCTCCCTCAGGGCTCATTCACAGCCCCGGTTAAGGTCTGGACTTCAGGCAGTTCTTCTTCGCTCCAGCCGATTTAGGACTTCAAGGCCCTCAGCTTCCTCCACTCCATCCAAGGCCTCTTCTAAGTCTTCTGAGCGCCATAAATCCTCTTCTTCCACCCGACGTCGGGACACCGACTCCAGGTCGCTCTCCCAACCGCCCAGAGGTCCTGATCCAGCTCACAGAAAAACCATGGACCTGACGTCCCTGAAAAGGGCGTTGGACCCGACGTCTGCTAAACACCAAACGTCAGCTAAACATCCGAAGTCGGCCAGGCGCTCACAGGAACCGATGACACCAGCCAGTCGCCAGCCGGGCGTTCGCCGGATCCAAAGGCGTCGGCCAGGGAGACCGGCGTCGGCATTCCACACTCGGAGCGGAATACCCCCCTCCCCCGTACCCAGCGGCAGCCAATCACAGGGAATCGACTGAAGGACACCCCACTGCCCGAAGACCAGGCTGGCGACACTGAGGATGCCGGACTCCTACGGGAACCGTCCCCGAACGAGGAGACACCTGGGGACACGACGCCTGACGCCGGCGACAGACCACCAGTGCCAGGCCCATCGTCTGGCATGAATATTGAAGAAGTAAAGGAACTCTTTACTTTTTGGTGGGACACCATCCGAAAGGATGTGATCCCTGTTAAACCTCCTCCTCCTATTCCTACTCTCCCCCAACCTAAGGAGCCAGCAGGACGACCACCAACCCCCAAGGAACAGACTCTGCCTCCTAGGGGCAGATCTAAAGACAGGAGAAGGCCTCCCTCCAGATCTCCATCAGGGTCTCCCAGCTCTAAGCGACCCAGACGGCGTCGGTATACTCCGTTGGGGGAGGACTCCAGATTGGACACCTCGGACTACTCCAGATCTCCTTCTCTGCTCAGCATCTCCTCTCCTGACCCACATGACCTCCCCAGGTCTCCTCCGGATGATCCCTCTTTCACTGAGATCATGAGGCACATCCAGGACAACATGGGGTGGGATGCTGAAGACCTTGACCCCAAACAACAACGCCTTGCCCACTATCTTCGGCAGAAAGACCCAAAGCCTGTGGTAGTACCACCCTTGGTGGACACCTTTGCGGACATCACTAAGGCTGCGTGGAAGCGTCCGCACTCCACTCCCACAGTGCCAAAGAAGGCTGACCGCCTGTACAAGGCTCTGAGAGATGACCAGTACCTGGCGAAACAACATCTGGCAGACTCCCTGGTCATCACGGCCTCGCATGGCCGGTCTCAAAGACCCCAACATATGAGCACTCTGCCACCGGACCAGGAATCCAAGCAATTGGATGCCCTGGAGAGACGCACATAGGTGGCTGCTACATGCGCCATCAGGTCTCTGAACTACCTTACCCATATGGTACAGTTTCAGAACGCCCTGTGGGAACAGGGCCAGGACCTGGTCGATAAGCTTCCCGATGGCGATCAAAAGGCGGAGCTCCTCAACCTTCTCTGTAAAAGGGTCAGGTGTGGGGACCCGAGTGCCTAGAGCCGCATACGATTCTGCGGACTCTTCTGCCAGAGCTGCAGCTTCAGGCGTTTGTCTCCGGTGACACTCCTGGATCCATGTCTCCGGTTTCACCCTGGACGTACAGAAGAATATTCTAGACGTCCCGTACAACAGCGAGGTACTCTTTGGTGACTCCTCGGAGAAGGTCATCACCAAACTCCAGGACGCAGGGAAGGCAGTCTGATCTGTACAGGTCATGTACAGATCCAGGCCTAGTTCCTTTTGTAGGAATCAGAGCCGCTTTCGCCGCCGGCAACAAAGGCAGCAGCCACGTTCCAGCCAGCAGCAAAGGGTCATTTTTCAGCGTAAAGCAGAGGCCAACATTACACAAAACCGGCCCAGCCCGCAGGGACCAGTGCTGTCACACCATGACTCCTTCCCGGCGCCCGCCCCTCCTCTGGATCAACAGGCAAGAAAGGTCGGAGGTCGCATCGCTCACTACTTTTTAGGGTGGCAGTCGATCACCACCGACAGGTGGGTTCTTCAGTTGGTCAAGAAAGGCCATTTCATAGAATTTCTCGACCACCCACTGGCAAGACCTCCCCTGCTCTCCCGTTACTAGGTTCAGCATGCCCTGCTCATACAGCAGGAGGTGCTCGCGCTTCTAGAAAAGGAAGCCATATAGCACGTACCACAGAAAAAGAGGGGCCTAGGATAGTATTCTCACTTCTTTCTGGTTCCAAAGAAGACAGGGGACCACTGTCCGATACTGGACCTCAGCAACCTCAACGACTCAGTCCTGTACAAACGCTTTCGCATGGTGACCCTCCCAGGTCTGATTCCCATGCTCAAGCAGGACACTTTCCTAGCGTCTCTAGACATGCAGGATGCCTACCTGCATATACCTATTGCTCAGGCGCACAGGAAGTTTCTGCACTTCAAGTTTCAGGGTCACCATTATCAGTTCCGAGCTCTCCCCTTTGGGCTGTCATCGGCACCTCGGGTGTTCACGAAGTGCATGGCGGTCGTAGCCGCATCTCTGAGGAGACAAGGCCACTACATGTTCCCCTACCTGGACGATTGGCTTCTCATGGCGCCCTCCCGGGAGACCCTGATGTCTTCCATTCACAGCACTCGGTCTCTGTTCGAGACGTTTGGCATTATCATCAATCATGAGAAGTCACACCTGGTTCCGTCCCAGACTCTGCAATTCATAGGTGCAGTTCTGGACACCGTCCAAGGGATATCTTTCCTCCCCCCAGTCAGAGTGGAACACATCAGATCCCTCATCCGGGACATTTCGGCGAAGAAGACCGTTCCTGCCAGACTGGTCCTTTGCCTGCTCGGACACATGGCTGCGGCCATTGCAACAGTCCCGCTAGCCCGTCTTCACATGTGGGTAACCCAGTAGATGTTAAGGGTCCAATGGGACCAAAAGCAAGACCATCTGCAGCATCCAGTCCGGATCACGAAGGCCGTAGCCCGAGATTGGCAATGGTGGCTAGATTCGAGGACTCTTTCAGCGGGAGTCCCCTTCATTGCACCAGCCCAGACTGTGACACTCTCCATAGATGCCTCAGAGCTCGGCTGGGGAGCACGTCTCGACAGTGTCCGGTCTCGGGGCCTGTGGACAGACCAAGAGTCTCATCTCCACATAAATATTCTGGAAATGAGGGCAGTTCTTTATGCTCTGCAGGCCTTCCAGTCGGAGATCCCACCGGGTACACTTCTGTTACAAACAGACAATTCCACAGTGATGTATTACCTCAACAAACAAGGGGGCACCCATTCCTACCGCTTTGCAGGGAGGCCATGAGAGTGTGGGATTGGGTCTTGCAACACGACGCAAACCTCATTGCCGTTCATGTTCCGGGAGTGGACAACGTCATCGCAGATGGCCTGAGCCGCTCTCAGGCCAGAGTCCACGAATGGGAACTACTTCAGGAGGTAGCAGAGGATCTGTTTTGCAGATGGCATACTCCAGAACTAGAACTTTTCGCGTCCCCATCCAACGCAAAACTGCCCAATTTTTGCTCGCCTGGTGTTTTCTGGTGAGACGCGTTGTCCCTCTCCTGGGCGGGCAGATTCCTCTCTGCCTTTCTCCCTTTCCCATTGATCCAGAGGGTTCTTCTGAAACTTCGCAGAGAGCAAGCAACACTGATACTGATTGCGCCCTTTTGGCCCAGACAGATCTGGTTCCCTCTCTTGCATCAGCTGTCCCGGGAACCTCCAGTGCCGTTGCCAGTCAGCTCCCATTTGCTGTCTCATGAGGCTGGTTCCGTGGTCCATCCGGACCTTTATTCCCTGAACCTACACACTTGGCTCCTAGAAACATTGCCATAATGTGACATGGGGTCTCGTAAAGGGGTAACAGACATTCTCACTACTGCCAGGAAACAGGCTACCCATGCGACCTACACCATGAAGTGGCGCAGGTTTTGTTTATGGGCTCAAGCGCACGGCTTGTTGCCTTTGGACTGTCCAAAGAAGTTGGTATTTGACTACCTGCTATCCCTTTTCCAGTCAGGCTTGGCTTACTCCTTGATCAAGGTACACCTCTGTGTCATTTCAGCCTATCACATCCCTATAGACCAACGCACTATAGCTCAATTGGACATGACACATGCCTTCCTGAGAGGTGTCCTCCACCTTAGGCCCCCGATTAAGGATCTGATTCCACCATGGGATCTACCCTTTGTCCTGGAGCAGCTTACGCTGCCACCCTTTGAACCAGCCGTGGATTGCAAGCTACATCTTCTCTCTTGGAAGACGCTGTTTTTTTAGTTGCCGTTACCTTGGCCAGAAGAATTTCTGAACTCCATGCACTTATGTGCAAAGAACCTTATTTGGTTTTCCACCAAGACAGGGTATCCCTACGGACTAATCCTAAATTTCTGCCTAAGGTGGTCTCAGCACTCACCCTTAATCAGGATATCGATTTACCAGTGTATTTCCCTAGGTACTCTAATCGAGGAGAAGCCCTTCTGCATACTCTAGATGTGCATAGGTGTCTCGGATACTACCTGACCAGAACCAAACACCACTGAAAATCGGACCAGCTTTTTGTCTTCTTTGCCCACAGGATGATAGGAGCTCCTGTTTCAAAACAGTCACTGTCCAGGTGGCTTATTCAGTGTATTACATTCTGTTACCAGAAGCACAACAAACCCCTACTGGGCACGGTTAAGGGTCATTCCACCAGAGGGGGTGGCTACCTCTTTTGCAGCTTTAAAGAACGTTTCCACCTCAGCTATTTGTGCTGCAGCTACTTGGAGCTCTCTACGCACTTTTGTCAGGCATTACAGCCTGGATATTGCATCAAGGCGAAGAGCAGGTTTTGGTCTAGCAGTCCTTCAAGGACTTCTGTCCTAAGCTGGATGTCATTCGAGGATTTCTACCTTCCCTCCTCCTGATGGTGTATGATTTCCAGGATTGCTTGGGAATCAGTCCTAATGGTGTAACCTGCTGCAAGAGCTGTTTCTCAAAGTAAGATAGTAGTTATGTAAGAACTTACCGTAACAGTAGATCTTAGAGAACAGCTCTTGCAGCAGGTACTTTCCCTCCCACCATCCCCGCTGGAGGTAGATTCTAGTTCCAACATCCTTCTCCTAGGATAAGGCATTCACAGCCTCTTTCTGATTGTCATTTCATGGCGGATCCTCAGTCTCTTCTTCTGATGTCATCCAGTGGCCGGGAGTCTCCGGCGGGAGAACTGGGGATTCTGGGGGACCGCCTCCTTATATACTATGCCTGACGTCAGGGGCGGGACCGACATCTGAGGCGGTTCCCACTGAATACTGCTAGCTAGAAAATTTCCATGGGGTCCTGGCGCCTGCCGGTTTCAGTCCTAATGGTGTAACCTGCTGCAAGAGCTGTTCTCAAAGATCTACTGTTACGGTAAGTTCTTATGTAACTATACTCTCTGGTCAGATGTGCAATTTCTGAGTTCCGGAGAGGTGAAAAAAGCATTTTTTAGCTTATTGAATTTGCTGGGATTTTCCTTTCAACTTGCCTACAGCCCAGATGGTTTGGAATTTTGGTTTGAAATTTTCAGGGCCAAAAAGGACTAGCCCACAGATGTGCCTTTTGCTAGTCTGGCAAAAAAATAAGCTGTTTGTAAATTATTCACATTTTAAAAATGTGAAAAAATAATTTCTGAACATGTTCAGTAAGCACTAAAAGATAGCTGTATGAAACAAAAAAGGAATACTGTTTCATATGGACAAATTCCCTTTTTGTACGGCCGCCATTTTGTTTTCAGTTTTGCCTGAGAAATTCATATTTGGAAACCCCCAAAAAGGATATTCTGGGGAGGAACCAACACATGTAGCTTGCGTATTGGGACCCCCTTAGGTGCATTCTGCACTTTACTGTTCGAGAAATGCCCTTAAAATGTGTTTTATTTAACATTTAAATTCTTTTTTCGTATCGGTGTCATACGAAAAGAGATCTTGTTTAGTATGACCATCCACGAAAAAAGCTATTTTTTAGTATGGGAAATCTGTGTATTTCAATATGATTTTCAACTTTGATGGATAACTTTGGCATTTTTGCATATTTTGAAACCAAATTTTCAACATATCCTTTTTGGGACCCCTCCTCGTGAACAATGGGGATGTTATTTCGCAAATGCTACCCGAATGGCAATTTCACGTTTGGTTGTCAAATTCACCTTTCAGGCAGGATTTGCGTAATGACAGTCATACTGTTCATGAGGTAGGGTCATAAGAAGGCTATGTAGACAATTTGGGATCAAAATATGGAAAGAAAATCACACAAATAAGGGTCTGCACTCGGACGGTGGTGCTAAATCACACATTAAGCTTATTAGAAAATTATTCAGTGCTGCACTCACCCCAGCAAAAAGGACGAAAAACAAATATTTAGTCCATAAATGTCTTTTTATTCACCCATCTTGTGCAAACAGTCGGTGAAGCTGGAAGATCTTGCGTATCCCCCTAAGGCTTCATCCTAGAATAACAGTGCTCAGGTTGTTACCTGTTTTATACACATTTGTTAAATTGATACACCAATCATGTGTCTTAACATTTAATCATTGATCAATCAGCAATCTCTACCAAAAGGGTGTGGTTAGCCTTCAAGGCCCTAAAGAGAGACAAATCTCCTGGGCCGGATGGCATTCATCCGAGAGTACTGGCGGAGCTCTTCAACAGGTCACTTGAGACAGGGAGGGTACCTAGGGATTGGTGAGAGGCACATGTGGTACCAATCCATAAAGGGGTCAAGGAAGTACCAGGTAACTATAGACCCATCAGTTTGACCTCGGTGGTGGGAAAATTAATGGAGAGTATACTAAAGGAACGATTGGGGGTGTACTTGGAGTAGGTGGGAGGTCTGGATAGTCAGCAACATGGGTTTGTGCCAGGTAGATCATGTCAAACCAATCTTGTGGAGTTCTATGAATGGGTAACATCAGAACTGGACAGGGGAAAGCCTGTGGATGTATTATTCTTAGACTTCAGCAAGGCGTTTGACTCTGTCCCCCACAATGGTCTGTTGGAGAAACTGATGGGGTTAGGAGTAGGCCCTTTGATGGTCAGATGGATTGAAAACTGGCTAGCTGGATGCACCCAGAGAGTAGTGGTCTGTGGGGAGCTCTCGAACCCTAGAGAGGTTGGTAGTGGGGTACCGCAGGGCTCGGTCCTGGGTCCAATCCTGTTTAATGCATACTATCGGACATCAGGGAGGGTATAGGGTGTGAAATGAGTCTCTTAGCTGATGACTCCAAGATGGGAGCAGTAGTTGAGGGAAAGAGGGAGGTTGGCCCTGCAAGGACCTGGACACCCTGGAAGCTGGGCTCACACATGGAAATTAAATTTCAATATCACCAAGTGCAAGGTGTTGCATCTTGGGTGGAAACCCTAAACACAGGTACACCCTGGGAGGGGGCTGGAGGCCTCAATAGGGAAAAAGACCTAGGGGTCATGGTGGATGCATGTATGAATAACTCTGAGCAGTGCAGGAGGCGATAGCAAGGCAAACAGGATGTTGGGATGCATCGTGAGGGGATCACCTCTAGGAGCAAGGAAGTGATTCTGCCACTGTTACAATGGACTGGTGAGACCACACCTTGAGTACTGTGTACAGTACTGGAGACCACACTTGAAGAGGACATACAGCTCCTGGAGAGGGTACAGGCGGGCAACTAAGATGATATGAGGGCTAGGGGATTTGATGTAGAGGACAGACTTGAGGAGCTTTGCCTGTTTTCATTGGAGAGGAGAGACAGGGGGACATGATTGAGGTCTTCAAGCACCTCAAGGGAATAAATAGAGTAAACATGGAGGATGTTTAGACTAAAGCAGGAGGTATCACCAGAGGCATGGTTTGAAGTTGGAAGGTGGAAGGGTGAGGGAAAGAGGAGGTTTTTCACTGAGAGGTGGTGGACCCTTGGAATGCACTGCCTGGCGAGCTGGTTCAGAGATCCACAGTGGAGGGCTTCAAGAGAGGGTGGGACAGACACAGAAAGTGGATGTATCAGATGATGGCCTGTCCCGGGGGGTGGGGATGGATGATAGGGGTTTCTGAAACACAAGGGAGGGGAGGGCCTCGGCACCCAACTAGGGATCTGAGGTTCGAGCAGACTCGATAGACCATAAGGCCTAATCTGCTGGCAAATAGTATGTTAGTATGCAATATGTGAAAACAAGTGTATGCACCCCCATAGCATCACAATAAAAAATTCCACAAAGTTCTAATCTTTACTTCTAAGTTTTTTCAATAAGTACATATTTTTCAGGAATGAATGCCTTCCATTGCTACATCTGAAAGAAATAAAAAAAAAAAAAATACATTTTTAACTTTCAGAAATAATGATAATAATAACATGAGCTCAATTCAGTTACTTCTGCTTCTCATACAACCTCTTTATATATATATATATATATATATATACAACTGCTATAAATGTCAGTTGTTTGTAAGTGGGAAATGTTACCAAAGAAAAAGGTGGGGGCGGTTATATTCTTCATTTATATAAGAGAAAATGCATAGTATAAACACTATGGGCCAGATATTCAAAAGAGTTGAGCCATGCACAATAGGGTTGCGCCTGCGCAAGTCCGAGATGCGCCATTCTGCGATATTCAGCAGGAGGCAGTTGTGCCACCCAAATCATGCTGAGCAACAGCGCAATGCTAATGAAGGCATGCTCAACCGAAGGGGGAGGAACCATGCATAAACTGCACAGCCCGATATTCAGCCAGGCGGTGCAGAGTTATGCAGGCGCAACCCCCTTCCTGCGCCTGCACAACTTTAAGCCCAAAACAAAGGATCAAGTCGAGGGTCACCCACAGGTGAGCTGCCGCATTACAAGCGCAACACAGCAGCTGCCACCTGTGGGTGGCCCTCCTCGTTCAGCAGCGCCCCCATGCCCGATCGCGGGCTGAAGTACCCCCATTAACCCGATCGCGGGCATACCATTATCCCCCATTAGCCCGATGGCGGCAGAACATTATGCCCCGAGCAGCCGATGGCGGGCATCAGGCGTCCTCCTCCAAAGTCCAATATCCTGGTGGTCCAGTGGACGCGAAGCCCGATCGCGGGCACAACATCAACCCCAATGTCCAGTATCACTGGTGATCAGTGGCCACCACCCACGGAGCCCCATCACCTCGCTCCCCGCTGGCGGGCGGCATCCACCCACCTGCCGCCCAGCGACTGGCAGCTCGGTGGCGGGTGGGTGCTGCCGCCCGCCAGCTGACGGGGAGGCGAGTGGTGGGCTCCGTGGGTGGGTGGGAGGGTGGCCCTCGACTAGATCCTTTTTTTTTTGGCTTAAAGTTGTGCAGGTGCAGGAAGGGGTTGTGCAGTTTATGCCTGGTTCCTCCCCTTGAGTTTGCGCATGCCTTCATTAGCATTGCGCTGTTGCTCATTCATTCACATATCTGGACTGCCGTGTTATGGTATGGGCTGCCGCCCGTGCTCTGCTCTGAACTAATGGGCGTCACCGGTGGTGTTGGCGTCTGCAGTGGGTGGGGTGCTGCCGCCCTTGACTATGAGGAGGCCGGGTGGTGGGGCTCCATGGGTGGGTGGGTGGGGGCCACTAGATCACCAGGATATTAGACATTGGGGGTGGGTTTGACGTTATGCCCGCGATCGGGCTTCGCGGTCCACTGGACCACCAGGGATATTAGACTTTGGGGAGGGTTTGACGTTATGCCAGCGATTGAGCCGCGGTCCACTGGACCACCAGGGATATGGGACTTTGGGGGAGGGGCGTCTCATGCCCTTCGATCGGGCTGCTCGGGGGACATAACGTTCTGCCTTGGTGGGGCTAATGGGGGTAGAATAACGTTCTGCCCACGATCGGGCTAATGGGGAGGAAATAACGTCATGCCCGATCAGGCTAATGGAAGCGGAGCGTTCTGCCATAATCGGGCTAATGGGGAGGGAACACTATTATGCCCATGATCGGGCTGCAGGCGTCGCTTCCGGCGGCTGCTGCCTGGCAGGGTGCCAAGTGCAAGTCGTGGGGATCGGGCGCACCCGCATGCTAATGGCATGCAAATGGAGCCATAATTAGATGCAAATGGCCCCTGCATTGCGATAAATTATGGCTCCATTTGCATATCACTGTTGAATATTGCAGGTTTGCACATGGCGCAATGGAACTTGCGCCACCGCATCTGAATGCTCCACTCTGACCACTTGCGGTGGCGCCAAGTTCCACTGCGCCATGCACAGTGGCTGTGTGGCCAGGGGTGATATTCAAAAAGTTGCTCAATAAGCGCAACTCCGTTGAATGTTGCCCTGGCCACACCCCAGCGCAACTTTTTTGAGTAGTGCAAGGGCTTGCGCCACAGAATGGCGCAGTTTGAATATCTGGCCCTATGTGTATGATGTGTGTGTGTGTTTGTGTGTCTGTGTATGTATATATATATATATATATATATATATATATACATATATACATTCAAGTATTGGGGGGGTAGGAGTATCCATTTGATTATCCATTTAATTTCTTTTTTCTTAGAAATGGCTACAACTCAAGTTTTTCATTCAAACCTGGTGGTTTAAGTGCCCCTAGGTCATAAATCCACCTCTGTTTTTTATCCAAAACATTGTCTGTATCACCACTTCTTATGTCCCTGGCGATTGCAATGGCTGTCATTTTGTGGTTTGACCTGTCCATTTGTGCATTTACATGTGCTGCCAGTGCATAGTTTTGGTTTTAATTTTTAATTGCCAAAACTTGCTCATTAAGACGTTGTCTTACTTTTCTCCTTGTTCTGTCTACATAATAGCATCCACAGCTGCACTGTAATAAATAAATGACAAACTCTACCACAGTTGATGTTGCCCGTAATATTTATCATCTCTCCTGTTCTGCGTATTCTTAAACTGTTTACATCTAATGATGTGCTTGCACATCCTACAGTTGTCACAAGGCTTCATACCCCACTGTGGAGTTTCTTGTTGTCTGGGAAACCACTTCGGCTGGTAGTTCTTCACCACTGAATCTCTATTTTAACCCCTTCTAAAAGTCACTCTTAGGGGTAAGTAAGTTCAGGTGTTCCTCTAAAAATCCAAAGATTTTTCTTAACTATCTCTACAATTTCCCTCCATACATAGTGACAAAATTTAACTGATCACCCCCTTCCCGTTTTCTTATGTGTTTTGGATGAAACAGTTTCTCTCTTAATTTTTTGTGTTTGTTCTGCTACTTCTGAAAGATTATTCATGCTGTAGCCCCTTCCCCCCAATCGAGTAGTCATTTCTTTTATATAGTTCTTCTTTGCCACAATTTCTCCTCACTCATATATATTGTCCCTTTGGCAAATTATGTGTTACATGTGTTTGGTGGCAACTGGATACTAAAAGTATGCTATTTCTGTCAGTGGGCTTTCTATATAAATCTGTATACAAAGCTCCACCATCATCTTTGTAAATCATGATATCCAAAACATTAATACAAGTTTTTTGAATATTTACTTTAAACTTAAGATGTTCATTTGTTGTCTCCAAATACTTAAACTCTACTAATTCTCCAGTTGTTCCTTTCCATACAAGTATTAAATCATCAATGAATCTCTTAAAGAAATCAATTTTGTCAAGATATGGATTTTTTTTCCCCATCATAGATGTACTCATTTTCCCACTTACCCATATATAGATCAGCGTAACTTGGGGCCAGCGTTGCTCCCATCGCTGTTCCATTCAGTTGTATCTAATTTCTACCCTGAAACATGAACACATTATTTTTCAATACAATTTCTATTAACACCAATAAGAAATTAATCTTACTCTGGGGCAAATCTGTGCCTGTAAGGAGAAAATGTTCAATAGCCAACAAACCACCCTCATGGGGTATATTTGTATATAGAGAATCAATATCCACAGTGACTAAAAGCCACTCTTTCCACCTGTATTTCACTTAAAAGGGTCAATAAATGGCCAGTGTCCTGAAGGTGGCTACATAACTTTGTCACCAGGGGGTTTATGACGCTATCCACATAGCGTGATAGGGGTTCAGTAACCCAGCCAGTACCTGAGATAATGGGCCTGCCCGGTGGAGATACAGGATCCTTATGTATCTTCGGCAGAGTATAGCTAGCCATTTTTTTTGGTGTTCAACAGATAAATAATATAATTCATTTGTATCAATTATACCATTTGTGAAGCCCTCCAAAATACATTCTTCTACTTTTTGATGTATTTCACTCATCACACAGTAGGATCATACATTAGACTTGCATAAAAATTACTCTCAGAAGGTTGTGTATACATTTCAGTTGCATAATTTTCCTTATCTTGTATCAACCCCCCCCGTCAGCAGGCTTAATTACTATATCAGTGGTGGTGGCTAGTTTCACAAGTGCATCCCTCTCTACATTCGAAATATTGCAATGCTTCATGTTAACCCCTTCCTTATACATGTCCTGTAAGTCACTCATACAGCATTCTTAAAACGTGTTAACACTGGAGTGCAAGGGAGGACAAAACGTAGAATATGGCTTAAATTTCCTATCAAAAGCATCACATTCAGTTCTCTCAGAGACGTTTTCTGTTTGAGTTATTCTAATGTCCTGATTTACATCTGTTTGTTCATTTATATTTTTGTCTGCAAAAAATATTTTCAAGTTCACATTTCTAGCAAAACGTTGTATGTCCACACAAGCATCGAATTCAGACAGTCTAAATGTAGGAATACATGTAAGCCCCTTCGACAGTACCTTATTTTCTGCTGCTGAGAATTCCCTCTTAGAGATGTTTATAACTGTTGATATCGATTGTATCGCCTGCCCTGACCTCTTGTTCTTCCACCTGCTACGCCTTGTCTTCCTTCTCTTCTGTATTCCCCTTCTTTGTGTGTCCCCATTGCTGCTGTTGGAAACCTGAATCTCATTTGTCACATGCTCCTCCTGGGTAGATTCCCAGGAGGAGCATTCTGTAAAAAGGGATTCCTTTCTTCGATATCTTCCACATTCTCTTCGGGCTCTAAGCCACTTTCTCCTGTGCTATACTCGAGTTGTGTTCACGCCATGCGTTTTAGAATTGGACACAGTGGTATTGCATCACCTGGTTCAACTCCTGTTACATTCGACTGGCCACTTGTTTCGGCAACATCGAGTTCTGAAACCTGTTTAGTTGTTCGCTTAGTCCAATTGTAAGCACATTTTAAACGATAGTCATTATAATCTCTAGTCTGTTTTCTTAGTTTTTGTGGCCGAATTTTCATATAATCTTCAAATATTATTGGAACTTAGTTTGGCATTTTTGATAATCTGGGTGTTCTTTATGTGTTGCTACAGAATTTTCATGTATAGCTAATTGTTGTTTTACCTCTGAGATTGTCTCTTGGCCCTCATTAATTATCAGATTCATTAATTTCATCGACGCTTCATCCAAAATACCTTCCCATTTCTTAAAGAATGAAGCCTTCTCTGTCCCAAATGTAGGTCTTTTTAATATCCTGAGGCCACGTGGTATTTACCACACTGAAATGTATGTATGCATAGATCTTTCCTGCCAGTGCAGTCTCCTCGCTGTCGTAGCTGTCTTTTCCATCTGGCAAAAAGCGTCCTGGATAGATACACCTGTTGCCAATATAGCGCTAATGACATTATTAGCATAAGTCTCATCGTTGAAGTCCACTGGCAATGGACGTGCTGCATCATCTTCCCGAAATAGACTGTGGATGCTGTTACGTAGACAGAACAAGGAGAAAAGTAAGACAACGTCTTAATGAGCAAGTTTTGGCAATTGAAAATAAAAACCAAAACTATGCACTGGCAGCACATGTAGATGCACAAATGGACAGGTCAGACCACAAAATGACAACCATTGCAATCGCCAGGAACATAAGAAGTGGTGATATAGACAATGTTTTGGATAAAAAAGAACAGAAATGGATTTATGTCCTGGGGCACTTAAACCACCAGGTTTGAATGAAAAATTTGAGTTGAAGCCATTTCTAAGAAAAAAAATGAAATGGGTAATCAAATCGATACTCATATCCCCTCCCCATACTTGAATGTGTGTGTGTGTGTCTGTGTGTGTGTAAAATATATATGCACATGTACACATATATATGTGTGTGTGGCGCGTGTGTGTGTATATATATATATATATATACACACACACACACACAGTGATTATACTATGTGTTTTCTCTTATATAAATGAAGTATATAACCGCCCCCCCCCTTTTTCTTTGGTAACATTTCCCACTTACAAATATATATAAAAAGATATAAAAGAGGTTGTATGAGAAGCAGAAGCAACTGAATTGCGTTAGTGTTGTTATTATTTCTGAAAGTTAAAAACTATTTTTTGATTTCTTTCAGATGTAGCAATGGAAGGCATTAATTATTGAAAAATATGTACTCGTTGAAATAACTTAGAAGTAAAGATTAGGACTTTGTGGAATTGTTTTTTATTGTGATGCTATGGGGGTGTGTGTATACTCGTTTACACATATTGATTAATGATTAAATGTTAGACGCACGATTGGTGTATCAATTTAATGAATGTTTATAAAACCAGTAGCAACCTGAGTACTGTTATTCTCTGATGAAGCCTTAGGGCGATACGTAAGATCTTCCAGCTTCACTGGCTGTTGGCACGAGATGGATGAATAAAAAGACATTTATGGACTAAATACTGGTTTTTTGTCCTTTTTGCTGGGGTGAGTGCAGCACTGAATAATTTTCTATGTAAAAAAATGGTAGTTATGACCCATTCGTTGCAATTTCGCTACGCATGCTTATAACTTTGGAAATTTTAAAGACTTTGACCAAACATTTTCAACATAGCCATCTTATTAGCACACCTCAAGTATGTCACAACTGTCATTTTTAAAATCCTGGCCAAAATGTGTTGTTGCACCTGTGGCGTGGAATGGCATTGTAGTTGTGTGGAATTATGTGTTGGCGGGGATTTGAAATTTTTCTGTACCAGGTACATGAGGTGGGGTAATAAGATGTCTATGATAGCAATTTTGTCAGTGTTGTCCTCATGAATTTTATGTGGGTTTTTTTTTTTTCTGCCCCCTGTCCCGGATGCGGACGCATGTGTCGCATTCCAGGACACCCTCCTGACTTGCCGCCCCCTCCCACCTGCACTGCTACCGGACCTCCACCTGGTGGCAGTGGAACTACGGATGGGTGACGACCACCTCAGGAGAGCAGAGCTGCTGTTGGGTGCTTGATCCTCCCCTCTCTTGCCGGTACCCCGACAACCCAAGGTCGTTCCCAAACCCGGGTCGCCAGCGTGGTCAGTGTTGTCCTATAAATTGAAGTGCAGGGCCCTTACACAGCAAAATACATATATGCATCTATGGAGGGATGCTCGATGGGCACTGTGCTCCCACAGGCAAATTAGGTTATGATTACAGCATCTCAACAAGTAAGGAACCTCTTTGCAAACAACTGTTAATGCATCAATAGAGTTGATATCAAACCATAAAAAGGAGGGAACTAGGATGTTAGTGTTTCCAACTGTAACACCCCACCCCCCACCCTGCATACACCAACAGGCATCGAGGGTGTGCCTTGGGAGTCGTCGGCCATAACGCTCTCCCCATTCTCCTATACTGTACCCATCTCAGCTCATTTACTTATAGAATGGGGTGAGTGTTATGGCTGACAACCCCAAGGCACACCCCTGACACCTGTTGGGTGTGTGCAGGGTGGGGTGTAAGGGTTGGAAACCCTAACATCATATTTCCCTCCTGTTTACAGTTTGATATCAACCCTAACTGATGCATTAACTTAGATTCTTTGCAAAAAACTATCTATCATACTAATACTCAAGCTGACAAATACAGTTCTAATTTGCATCATAATATACTCATGCCTATAGCCATTTCCTCCAAGCATGTTGTATGTCTTGTTTGTCCAGGTGAAGGGAGGGGTTGTGACCTTAAAGACAATTACCCCCACTGGATCGGATCCTTGTCAGCCCGTCCCATGGTGATTTACCCACAGCTACCAGTGATGCTTTACACGAGAGACTGCAGAGACCTGTACTGAAAGAAAAGTAGAGAAGCTGCTTGCTGAAAGCACAGGAGGTCTGCACTGTGGGAATATGTGCCCTTACCAGAAAAAAACAGTCACCCAAACTTGCATTTCAGTGACCTACTGTACAGTAGCAGATGTTTTGAAACAATGCTCTTCAGGTGACAGTGGGTAACAAGTTTATTAAATAGAATAATGATCCTGTTTTTTTATGATCTTTGCCTTTTTCACTTGGTCGAAGCTCCTATGATTGAAAAGAATAGGGCCTTTTTCCTTTTGGACCAAGTGATGCTGTGCTAGTAACAGGACATTATCTCCCATAGAAAAGAAATTTCTTACCCAAGGAAAAAGTGCTATGTTTGTCCTCCATTTCAAGAGACAGGCCTGAGGGGACACTTTGTAAAAACATTTCTAAATGCCATTTCAGTTTGTATTTTGCACTGTTGGCTGTATTTTCCTCCCCTTTTCTTAATTACTGTACACACCAACATAAAAACAGAATCATGGCCCCAAGACTTCATTTCCGTATGTTTGTCGTCAGCTGACATCACAGGCCTCTGCTTGTAATGTTGCTGTTTATTTCTGGGGAAACTTATGATGCCACATGCAGAGGATTATAATGTGTGGTGTAGACCATAGAAATATAAGGACTGGAATAGTGATGCAAAATAATTGCCCACCTAATGGCGACCACCGCATGTCCCCTGCTAGTATTGCCGTTCTAGACAAGCGACCAGATCAGATAAAGACCAACAGGCAGTGATCCAGTTTCATGTTAATATTCATACTTCTCATGAAAAGGGATGTTAAAACAGAAAATATTAAATACAAGCCTAACGCTATATAGAAAGTATGTGGGTTTTTTTTTTTTTCTTCTTCCTTCAGAGTTTTCCATGAAATGTCCAGGCTTCTATAAGCCCAGAAAATTGGTGGGGAATTTACTTCATTTTATATGTTGGGACATGGCTGAATCTCAAAAGTTTATTTGTATTTCACAGAGGGGAACTGGTGTTCAGACTTTACCTGATTGATTAAATCACATGTATCCCTAACAGCTATACGAAGAGAGTTGTCTGTTGACATGGAAACAAAATTGACAAGATATGAGGGTGTAGTTTTCCTTTAAGGGAACAGTTAGGGCTGCAACCTAACGCTGTAATACAAGGGAAGTGCAGTATTAGAGTACAGATTCTCCTGAATCTTGATGGTTTGCTGGTGTGGCATTTCTAGGGTCCAGAAGATTTCTCAAAGCAGTGCTGGTGCTACTGCTAAGTTGAACACCATCTTTTAAGGCATTGAAATTCTCTCACAGATCAACAGATCCTTTTGTTATGCTTTGAGGGAGATGCTGCCGGTTCCCTGAATATATACTTTTGCAATTAATGTCCATCCTTTTTTAAAAGGATATTTAATAACAGATGGACACTAATTTGTACTGTCAGTACTTTTTATGCAGTACTATCAGGTATTAAATGGCCCTGGCTTGCACTGTTCCCCCTACCATGCAGAGCTCCTCCCTAGTGTCCAGTGGCACCCCCCCATCCCATGCCTAGCACTTCTGGCGTCCAGTGGCATCCTTCTTCTTGACCAAATCGTGTGCCAAGTATTCCCTTGGGTGTAGTGGTACCCTGCCCCAAACTAAGTTCTCCCTGGTCTCCAGTGGCAGCCTCCCCCTTGTCCACATCCTGTGCCAAGCACTCCCTTGGGTCCAGTGATACCCCCCCCCCACCCTGTCCCATGTAAAAGTCTCCCTGGTGTGGAGGGGACTCCCCCAACACTATCTAATGCCTAGCACTTTTGTCCAGTGGCAACCTCCTCCTTGTCCACATCCTGTGCCAAACATTCTATTGGGTCCACTGGCACCCTCTTCCTCACCCTATCCTATGCCAAGCTCTCTCTGGTGTCCAGAGGCACCCCCTCTCTAACTCCATCCCATGCCTAGCACTCTGGTGTTGATTAGTAGCCTCCTTCTTGTGCACATCTTGTGTCAAGCATTCCCTTGGGTCCAGGGGTACTCCCTCCCACCTCATCCACATCCTGTGCTGATCATTCCCCTGGGTGTGGTGGTATCCCCCCTCCCTCACCCTGTCCTATGGCAAGCTCTCCCTGGTGTCCAGTGGACCCCCTACCAAGTCCCATGCCTGGCATTTCTGGTATCCAGGGGCAGCTTCCTTCTTGTCCACATCCTGTGCCAAACATTCCTTTGGGTCCAGTGGTACCCGCTCCCTCACTCTGTCCTGTGCCTGGCTCTCCCTGGTGTCCACTGGCACCCCCTCCGTAACCCCGTCCCATGCCTAGTACTCTGGTGTCCAGTGGTAGCCGCATCCTTGACCACATCCTGTGTCAGGCATTCCCTTGTGTCCAGTGGTACCCCCTCTCTCATCCTATCCCATGCCAAGCTCTCCCTGGTGTATTTACCTAAAACATTAGGCACTCACCACTTCAGTTAAAATGATGCCTCAGGGATAATTTGTGCTTTGTATTATTCAAACTTCATTTATTCAAAACTTTAAAATAAAATCCAAAAACAATCAGCATACATATTCAGATTACATCAGGGACCCATTCCCCATCTGACGCATTTCGGGCCATCAGATCCTTTCTCAGAGGTAAATGTTCCAACCCTCATATCATTTTTATAATCACTTTAATAACATCATCAGTTATATCTTGCTTGCATAAAAAAAATGCTGTACACTATATATATCTATAACATGAAATCCGTCATAAAAACATACAGTTCGTCATCCATATTATCCTTGTCCTAACATCATTTTAAGTACAATAAATACTCCTATTAGTAAACGTCAAATAATAGTAAGAGAGCCTAAAAAACCATGCAGATGTGTTACAAACTAATTTAAAAAAAAAAAAGACGTACATGATCACATGTATTTATTTACACATACAAAAAGGGAGAAAAAGGAAGGGGAAAGTAAATGCCAATGAAAGAGATGGGGGAGGGTTTGAAAAAAAGCAAGTATAACATTACAAGAGGAAGGATAGGGAAACAAATAGGCTAATAAAATTTTGTACAATCCTCCCCTCAAAAAGTTACAAAAATTACATAATACTTCTATTATGTCTTCATGATACATTTCAATTATGTAAAATAAGGTGCTAAATCAAAGTTTGTATTTTTTGTTTTGTTTTTGTTGACCGGGTAAGTGCACTAGACAAATCCTGCCTATTTTCAGGCACGACCCGGGGGAAGGGGATACAGATGAATGCCAACTGACTTTGAACCAGATTAAGCTGTTGGTGGTATTTTTTTTTTTTAGTGAATGAGGGAAATTTGGCCAGGACCGGGGAAATTCCCCTACTCTTTTCGATAAGTGCCATGGGATCTTTAACATCCACCTAAACTACCACCAGTCCAGGCAGATGGGACCTCGGTTTAATGTCTCATCTGAAAGACAGCACCTCAGAAGTTCAGCACCTCTCTCATGCTGCATTACAGTGTCAGTACTGGGATAGTAACCCAAGTGCCAGATCTGGGAACTGAACCCACAGCTCTCTGATCTCCTGGCCTCAGAGGCATGTGTGCTACCTACTGAGCCACTGACACTAATTTAAACCCGGATATCTTGTTACTTTCAATGTGAAAATCCCAAATCCTTTTTTTTTTTTTTTATAATCAAAACTATTACAATTCCCCAGGATTTGGATACATTTTATGTATAGCTATGAGCCTACATTTATTTTGTCTTATTTTCCACCTCTGATGTGTACTGCCATTGAGTACATTAAATTTTTATTTTCAAATCGCTCTGTAATGTTCACGTACTCTAAAACATCTTTTGCGGGATGCTGGGGGTCGGCAGGGACAAAGAGGATTGAGCGTCCAGAGGACTGCTCTCCTATTTTGGGGTGGGGGACTGGGCTGCCTGGCTCAGCAGCAGCTCCCGGTGAAGACTGGGGGCACTGCACAAGTGGCGCAATAACGTGGGGATCAGAAAAAACGGAAAATGCCAGGTGTCTGCCGGATGACTACTCCCCTGCTCCATGACACCACCGGAACCTCCAAAGGGGCCCCCCCCTCACTCAGCAGCACTCCCGGGGAACCTAATAGTTAGTGCGCTGGTATTCCCCCCACTGGTGCCTTCCCCCTCGGAGGAGAGGGACCCACCCGGTGAAGGGATACACTAGGATACCCCTCGGGAGTCTGCTGCAATGTGAGGGAGCGAGGAAGGGATCCAGGTAAGAGGATGGCTGGTAGTCGGAGGAGCATTGTGGGGGTCCGAAGGAGTGGGGGACACCTGGGTCAGAGAAGGAGGTAAAAACAGATTAAAAAAAATCTTTTGGTCTTTACTACGTAAAAGACCCCACAAGTACACTCTGCCACATAAATCACTCCTGGAGTATCACAAGTAATCATTGCCCTTATTTTGAATGTTTTTCCATATGTTGCAATTTAAAGGTACTGCTTTGTATTATAAAGCAACGATAAGTACAACGTCTACAGGGGAAGCAGCCCCTTATATTCTGGTTGATCCACGTTTCTTGTTGGCATAGTGCCTGTCTAGTCTGTCTTTAAGTGAGCTTGCTTTTCAGTATGCCATTCTAAAGGTTTTGTCACCTGCTATTTCTCTCAGTCCCTCATCACTGCTTAAAACATGCCAGTGTCTTTTTACTATGGCTTCAACCTGTCTGGCATGTGCAGAAAAGAGACAAAGAAACTGGATTAACCAGAATATAAGGGGCTGCTTTCCTTGTAGACACTGTACTTACTGTCATTTTATAATACAAAGCAGTACCATTAAATTGCAACATATAGAAAAAAACATTTGAAATAAGGGAAATGATTACTTGTGATACTCTAGGGGTGATTTACATGGCAGAAAGTACTTGTGGGGTCTTTTATGTAGGAAAGACGAAAAGATGTTTTAAAGTTCTGGTAGGTGAACATTGTAGGGCAACTGAAAATACAAATTTGGCCTGTTGGCGCTGAGGGTTGAGGCGCTGGAACGCCACACCGGCGACCCAGGTTCGGGAATGACCGAGGGCTGCCGGGGTCGGCAGGGGGGAGAGAGAGGATGGAGTGTCCGGAGGACTGTTCTGTTCCGGGGAGGGAGGGCATTCGTCCCGCCTGTCAGTCGCCCTCTAGTGGGGGCTGGGGGGCGATGCAGGCTTGGGAGGCAAGGAGCTGGCTGACGTGCACGTGCCCCACATGCGTGCGTGGCGCCTAACATGCTGGAGGGGCACAGAAAATGGAAATAGTGGCTGGGAGGCTCTGAGATCCCCAACCTTGTCCTGCCGGCTCGCGGTGGCAGCGTCTCCCAGATTTGGATTGTGCTCCGGGGAGGGGGCTCTCCTTCCCAGCCCCACCATAGGGGAATCCGTGGGGGGGGGAGCAGCTGTGGCCGGGTCCGTGGGCAGATTGAGCGAGGATGGAATTCCTGCGCCCAGGCGGTAAATATAAGGCGGGAAAAAAAAATGTAACGTGTGCAGTGGCAGCACACATAAATGAGGCGGAAAATAAGACCGAACATTAATTATGTTCATAGCCACAGATAAAATTCATCCAAATCCTGGGGTGGGGCAGATTTTAATAATTTGATTTTAAAAAGAGAAGGACTTTGGATTTTTATGTTGAAAGCTGCAAGATACATGGGTTTGTCTGCAGGCTTTGATTTAGCACCTTATTTGAATACTATGAAGACATAAGAGAAGTATTAAGTAATTTGTGTAACTTTTGAAGGGAGGATCGTACAACATTTTATTCGTCTGTTTCCCTAGCCTTCCTCTTTTAATGTTACACTTGCTTTTTTCAACCCCCCCCCCAGCTCCTTTAATGACATTAACATTCCCGTTCCTTTTTCTCCCATTTTTAATTTTTTGTTAATGCTTTTCTCCCCTGGAGCCCTCAGCCTGTACCTCTGATGTCCCCTCCGCGCCTACCCAGGTATGAGACCCCCCCTTGAGCCCCATGATTTTTCCCCTTATGGCGGGCGGGGGGAGGAAACCTCAACTCACCAGACTGGATCCACTTTCCAGGGAGATGCCTTCCCGGGCGGTGCATCATAGGGGGACCATCATCATTCATGGCTGAGGACTCCAATTTTTCCGTTTTCTTCCTTAGGGGTGTAGCGTGCAATGACGCCAAGGATGAGAGTGCACACACATCTGCATGCACTCTTCCCGGCATCTGCTACTCCCCTCCCCAACTAAACAGTGTCGGTGCCTGCCTCACAGCCTCCGCTAGTGGACGAGCGAGTACCGACCACTGAATCTCCCCCCTCCCCGGAGAAGGAGAGCAGTCCTAGGGACACTCGATCCTTTTCCACCCCTGCTGACCCCTGGTGGCCCGTGCCCTTTCCTGAACATGGGTCGCTGGCGTGGTGCAAGGTGTGGCATCCAGCACCTCAACCGTTAGCGCCACCAGGCCAGCCTTTCTCCTATTTTTTTGTTCTGTCATGTGTATATAAATACAGATGTTTATGTACATTTATTTCTTTTTTTTTTTTAATTAGTAACACATCTGCATTGTTTTAGGCTCTCACAATTATTTCATGTTTACTAATAAGAGTATTTATTGTACTTAAAACGATGTTAGGACAAGGATAATATTGGTGACTTGAATTGCATGTATGTTTTAATGATGAAATTCATATAGATATGTATTGTACAGAGAACTTTTGACGGTGGGTCAGAGATTAGGTTCCACAAGTGTTCTGTGTTACATACCAAGTTTTTTTTTTTTAAATGCAAGCACGATGTAATTGATGACGTTATTATGGTGACTATAAATAAAAAGGATGTAAGGGGGTAGGAAAATTTGCCTTTGAGAAAGGATCTGAGGATTCGACATGCGTCAGGCGGGGGAACGGGTCCCTGATGTAATGTAAATATGTATGCTGATTGTTATTTGATTTTATTTTAAAGTTTTGAATAAATGAAGTTCGGATAATACAAAGAGTGAATTACCCTTGAGGCATCACTTGTTACTAAGGTGGTGAGTACCTAATTTTTTTAGTTAAACACAGTTTCTGGTTTATTCAGAGCACCACCGTCCTTGTGTGGCTCTTTTTTTGCAGAATTGTACTCTCCTGGTGTCTAGTGTCTCCCTTCCTGCACCTGTCCCTTGTCATACATTCTTTGGTGTACAGTGGCAACCCTCTCCCCAATCGAGCACTCCCTGATTTCTGGTGGCAGCTCCTCCCTCTCTCTCTCTCTTCACTTCCCCCACCAGAACCTAAACACTAAAGTCTCTGGAGTACTCCTTGTTTTCCAGTGGCACTCCTAGCCCCTGACACCAACCAGCATAGCCCGCCACTCAGCTCGGACAGCCACTATCACATTCCCATTACCGAAATTCGTAGTATAAAAGAAAGACTGCTACTCTACTCTTTCTGTTACATTACTAAATGTGATAGTGCTAACAAGGATTAGGTGGTGGCTGGCCAAGGAGGTGGGTGATGGGTTGTGACTGTCATCGCCAGCGGGAAGGGGGTGCAATAAGGGAGCATTTGACACCAAGAAGTACTTGAAACACTTGGGAGGGGCAGCTGTGATACGATGGGAGGGAGAAGGGTATTTGTCTGGTGTACCACAATCTTGGGAGTGTGGTGATGATTAGAATAAAGGGGAACTGGGTAGTTGCTTAGTGTACCAGGTTTGGGCAGGGGAGCAGGCCGAGAGCCAGGATACAGGAGAAAGGGGGAAGAATATTTATTTGGTATACTGTGGCTGCAGAACTGGTGGAAGCAGTAGGACAGTAGCAGGGGAGGGGTTAGCTTTGCTAGGGTCCCAGGACCAGTCGTGGAGGGGGAAGCTGGTATTTGTTTGGTTACTGGGGTCTGGGGACCAAATGGGGAGTAGCTGGGATGCAATAGAAAGACTGGTATTTGCTGGGTTCAGTGGGATCCAGGGGCTGAACAAGGTGGGAGCCAGTACACAATGAGAAGGGGTGGGGGACATTTGTTTGGTTTACTGGGGTCTGGGACCAGGCAAGGAATCGGGAAGGGAGCCGTAGTGTTTGGTGTACTGGGGAAGCAGGAAGGAGGGGTATTTCTTTAAATTTCTAATGCTTTGCCATCAGGCAGGGAACCTGGGACTCAGTGGGAGGAAAGGGAGGGCTTTGCCTTTTATAAAGAATAATAAGTCTGAACAACTGTTAGCACCTTGGCCATAACCACGTGGTACATTCCAGTGTTCTCTCATGTGGCTCCGATTAGCAAAAGTGCTAACATAAATGTGTGACCAACTAGCTTTTGAGTGGTTATAACTTGTTCAAATTTTTATTTTTATAGGCCGGCCCAGTGGCGCTGAGGGTGGACGCCACACCTCGTGCCACGCCGGCGACCCAGGTTCAGGAATGAGCTCTGGTCATCGGGGATCAGCAGGGGCAGGAGAGGATTGAGTCCAGAGGACTGCTCTCCTCTCGTGGGGTGGGTGGGTGGGTGTGCTCGCCGCAGTACTAGTGGCGCCTGGTGAGACTGAGGGCAGCCCAACTTGCAGCGCGATCTTCTGCAGATGGTGGTGTCAGCGGACGCCTTATGCATAGGTGCGGGCGTATGCAGGGCATCATTGCATGTCTATACCCTCGTGGGAAACCGAAAGAGGAAACAACCTGGCATCCAGACAGGTGATGGGCCCAGTGCCCCCCACACCCATCGCTGGGTCCATCCTGGTTGGTCGCTGTCTCTCTCCTCCACTCCCCAGCTGCCCTTCTAGATTATAGATAGAGCGCCGGAGGAGTATGGCGGTCCCAACCCAGGGGGGGCTCAGAGCCGGGGGGTGGGGTAGTCTGAGGGGCTGGAGGGGAGTTCCCAGGAAGCAGCAGACCAGACCCAGGAGGACTTCAGGCAGGGCAGGATAAGGCAGCTCCGAGTGACCTCACTGGAGAGAGGTCTAAAGGGCCAGAGTAGGAGGATAAAGAAAGTTTAAAAAAAAATATATATATATATTATTTTTACAAAAGACTTTAAAAGTGCCACCTTTGGGTAAGGATCTGGTGAACTTGAACGTTTCTAGTTTCATTGTTTAAAAGCATCTTAATACTTCTAGTTTTGTTATTTAAGCCCCCCCTCCAACCAACATGAAAACTACTTAGTGAAATTTTACCAACTTGACCCAATGTCGCAGTTCTGCCACAAAGGGTATGTATGTTAATTGATAGGTTCCTAGCTTAAGACAGCCCTGTTATAAGCAGTCAAACAGCACAGTTTGATGTGACTGCCTACTCCATCCTAACAGTGGCCATACCATGCCCCTAAAATATGGTATCACATATAATCCTTAGTCTTTAAAAAATGTATATAATCCTAGTCTGTGCTCCATATAAAAACATTTGTTCATTATGTATCTTTAAAAACAATCTTTGACTTTGTGGTACAGTTCATGCTGATCAGTCCACATGGGATTATGGTTTGCTCTTCCACGGAAGAGAAACACCACTCTCCTATAATAAACATATTTCCAATTTAGGATGGACCTGGACATCTCCTGATGAACATGGAGGCACGAATGGTGGATGTTGAACAGAAATTGAGGGCTGTGAAGATGCTTCTTCAAGAAAAAGTGAACCAACTGAAAGAACAAGTAAGTGCTTCCGATTCCACCCAAACTGCAGCCAGCTGTAAGGGCTTGAATGCATGTGCAGCTGGTGTTCCCTGTTTAAAGTCGCGTCTACAGAACATTACTTCTGTTAAACTGCATGTACTGTATTTAAAAGTTTTATGTACAGCAGCACTGTCCTTCAAGCAGTAAATTATTTTTAAGCTGGACCTTCATTTCTTATATCCGGAGGTATGTTGTTCCAAAATTGAAAAGTAGTAATAGTAGCTTTATTTATATTTATTGGCTTCCTTTCCTGGAGGCTCAGGGCACCATTACAATAAAAGCAATAAGGTGGGAAATCACGTATAATACAAAAAAGAAACCATGCAGTGACGTCCCCCAGGATGAAACCCAATTATGCAGCATTTTGCAGCACTCTGCAGAATGCTGCAGCAGACCTACAGAATAAAGCAGTGTAATTTCAATGGCAATTTGTCCCTTTCGTCATTCAGGAAAATGTGACACTGCCAGGATGAAGTGAATGCCACAGTTTCCTGCATGACGAAAGGGACTAATTGCCATTGAAATTACATTGCTTTATTCAGGAGGTCTGCTGCAGCATACTGCAGAGTGCTTTAAAAGTGGGTTTCATCCTAGGGGATGCCACTGTACATAAATAAAACTCACATCATTAAATGAATATATAGCACTGATAATTTAGCTGGCATGTCTTATTACAGCGCTCACTAAATAATCGGCTAAACTCTAAATGAATAATGGACAGGGAGTAAGGCTAAAATAGAGGAATTAATCCCCAAAAGCCTGTGTAAACAGATATGTCTTAAGGCCCCGTTTAAAGGCCTCCATCGAGGAGGACCTTCCTCAGGGTTCTTGGGAAAGTGTTCCACAATGCCGGGCCTCCTACCTGAAAGGTCCAGTCACTTGAGGTTTTTAACCACGTTCTTGGTATCTCAAGGAGGGCCCTTCTTGGTGGAATGAAGAGGGCACAAAGACACATAAGGATACAGGAGGTCTGTTGGATAGCCTGGGCCCAACCCTTGTAGGGCCTAATAAGTAAGCAAACCTACCAGTGCAGATCACGCAGTGCCAGGGAGACATGACAACTTCGGAGGGCCAGTCAGCAACCTAGCAGCTGTGTTCTGCACCAACTGCAGGCATCGTAGCATACCCCCACTGACTCTGAGATATAGAGCATTGCAGCCTCGACGTACCAAATGCATGTGCCAACATCTCAAGTCATCAGAGGAGATAAGGATTTAATCTGGCAGATATTCCTCAGATGGTAAAAGCCACTTTTGACTACTGCCAACACCTGAGCCTCAAATGTCAGCCCCTCATCCAGAATGACCCCCTGATATTTCATCTTTGTGGCAGCCAAATGCCCAGAGGAGCCGAGCCAAAGCCCAGTCTCCCTCTCTGTAGTCACCACTTATCCCCTTCGACCTGTCTCGACCACCAATGCTTCAGTCTTATCAGGTTGAGTTGTAACCAGCTCAGTGACATTCAGTCTTGGATCTTGGCCAGGCACCTATTTAGCACATCGACTGCACCAGGCATCTCGGGTACAAATGAGAGAGCTGGGTCTCCTCTGCATAACCATGAAACCCAGCTCCATATTGTCTAATGAGCCTTCACGGGGCAGCAAATATACTGTAAACAGCATGGGTGAGTGGACCAAGCATGGGGCATGCCACAGTGGGGATGAGGAAAACCTTCCATCATCACCCTCTGAGTCCTTTCACTGATATAGAACTTAAACTAGCACATGACTTTGCTGGTGAGCCCAGCTACTTGCTTAGCTGGTCCAATAATGCCGAAGAGAAATCGAGGAGGACGAGAATTGACCACTCTTCCCTATCTCTCTGCCTAAGCCAGTCATTATGCACATGCTGTGCCTTGGCCAGACTGGAAAGGCTCTTGGATGTCAAAGGCAGTGAGGTGTACCTTGAGCTGCTATGCAAACACCTTCTCAATAACCTTCCCCAAAGAGGGTAGGTTAGAGACTGGTGGGACATGCGGGTCTAAAGATGGCTTTTTCAGAAAGGACTTTACCAGTGCATCTTTTAGTGCCTCTGGGAAGAATCCATTTGAAAGGGAGCACTGGACAATCTCTGTGAACATCAGACCCAGCTGCCCAACGCAACTCACTCGTAGTCTTGTTGGACCTTGATCCAGTTAACAACATGTTGGCCTCAGCTTTGAGATCACCTAACTAACCTCTTCATCGGCAGAGGTCCAAACTCTTCCTATGATCACTGAATGCATCTCAAACCCTGGGCCATGGTGGCCCACTTGGCGAGATCCCAGCCTTAATAGAGGACACACTATCTGAGAAAAATCACGTGAACTCTTCGCATGTAGCAAGTGAAAATGCCTTCACAGGCTTCAGACAGGCTGGATGGAGAAGCCTGTCTACAGTCCAAGAAAGCTGAGCCAGTCGATTCCTCCCAGCAACAATTTTCCTTGACAGAAAACTTGCTTTTTTTCTGGGTAATTGCCCTTTGGTACTCACCATAGTGAGTAACCAAAGAAGACAGTTTGTCCTCCGAGACCCTGGATCTTCTCCAACAATGCTCCAACCTCCGTCCCCTTGCCGTCCTCTTGCATTGTTCACCATCAAACCATGGCGAACCAAGATGAAAAACTAACATGCGTACACACATTGGCACCATGAGATAAAAAACTGCCCCGATATCCCTGTTATAGGTCACCACAGTTTCCTCCGACCCCCTGGCACATGCCACTGTCATACCCATTGTGTCCAGTACTGTGAAAAGTCCCTCTGGCTGAAACATAGACGTTGACGGCCGGTAAAGACTGTGTGGCTTACCCAGTCTGCCCATTTTGCCTATCTATTGCAAAAGCCTTCGCAAAGGGTGTATTGGACCATCTCTAGAAGGGGTGGAGTACATGTGGGGGGCGCAAAAGAGAACCTGATAGCACAGTGATCTGACCAGCTCACTGGCTCAGTCTTGAGGTCTGTGACCTCGAGTCCCAGAAAGAATATCAAGTCCAAGGCGTGGCTGTGTTGGTGAGACGCAGAAGTAACACCTTGTATGAGGCCCAGGGATTCCATCTGTCATAGGAAACTGACCAAAATGTGACAGCTTGTCATCAACTCAGGCATCCAAATTGCTCTAAATAAGCTATCTGGGTGACTCCATCACTCTGTCAGTGACGAAGTCCATGATTTCCAGCCGGAACTCCCCCTCGGAGCCAGGGTGGCCGGTACATGAGAAGGAGCCTGCAGCCTGCACCCAGATCCCACCTGTGTGCACAGTGAAACTGTTTCAGTGGTCCTTGTTTGTGTCATCCTCAACGGGACCCCTGGCTATCAAGAACTGCAGCCTCAGCTCTTTTGCTGTGCCAAGTCTGGGACCTCCTTACTTGCACCTTTACATCGGGACACCCAGTGAATTAGCCATCTGGTAGCTGAATTATTGCTTCTGCACCTGCACCGAGCTGAGATGTTTCTGTTTGCTGATTGTTATGTGATGCCAAGTGAGTCTTCTACCTGGCGGACTGTTTTGCTGCCTTGCATCTTACACAGACATTTATTTAAACATACGGACACTGTTTGCACAGGTTACAACTGTTTTTACTCGGATCCTGCTTTTCTCAGTGAGCTCAGGCTTGCAGGGGCCAGCTACCGGGTGTGGACCGGAGGGGGTGGGGCTTCTTAGATTTAAATGCCCTCGCCGCTCACGGTAGCGTGAGCATGGAGTGGCAAGAGCACCGCTCAGCAATAATTTTAACATTATCTGAGGTAAATGTTTGATATGTTTTTAGGAATTTATAAAATACCTTGTTAGCCATTATCCAAGACCCCTTTTCAATGATTCTTAAGTAAGTATTTTTACTTATTTTACTAGATGAAGTTAGACTAAGCTATATATTTTTTTTGATTAATATTTTATTTTGTAGTATTAGTTGCCTTTGACATTTATAGTTAAACATGGGAAGGCTAAATATACTTGAGTGCCCCTGTCGGGTTGTTTCCCCTAGCGAACTGTATCTCAAAGCCTGATACTTGAATGTTCAGACTTGGGAAGACATGGGGGATGTGGAGAGGATTATGTTTACTTTAATTTGCTCTCCAGGTCCTCCTTTCTTTCAATAAAATATCCTAACCTGTGCAGCTTACTCAGTAGGTAGGCAGTATTGGATTTTGGGTATGTTTCGTCTTTTTAAAAAAATTAGGCTATTCCTCCCAGAGTTTTTCATTGTCACCCATGCATCAGCCATTACTGTTTGGCAATTATTAATTACATCTGAGGATATTGAATTAAATCCTGGACCCTTAAATAGGGAACCAATACACTTTACACAAGACTGGCATAAAAAGGGTACTAGGTTTGTGGACTTAAACACAAGAAGTTTTTGAACAAAGGAAAAAAAAAACCAGAAATTGAAGCATGGCTTACAATGTATAAACCAGAAGTAGTCAGTTTGACTGAAACATGGCTAAAACCAACCACAAATCTGTGCAACATTAATGGGTACAAAATAATTAGAAAAGACAGGGAAGGTAAAAAGAAGGAAGGGGGCTCATGGTTTTTATTAGAGAAAATACAGAAGCTACTCTGCAAGATATTATCTTATAAATCCACCACAGGATGCAAATGACTGTTTGTGGAACTTATTTTGGGAGGTCATTCCAGGGTAAATCTTTGCACTGTTTAGAATACCCCCAAATCATGGAGGAAGGAAATGATTGAATGTTTGGAATGTTTCCAGTCTGTTACATCCAATAATTTTTCCTCTGGTTATGGGTGATTTTAACCTTGTCTGGGGAAGGGTGGCTGGAACAGACCTGGAGACATTAGTATTGAGTGCTGGTTTTACCCAATCTATAACTCAGTATACCCAGATGAACAATTCAGCAAATAACCATATTACATTAGATTGGATTTTGACTAAAAACATAGAAAAAAAAATTGCTATTGGTGGAACCCTCTTGGATTGCATAAGTGATCACCTTCCAATATTTTGTATTGGGAATTGTAAAAAAACCAAAGATTCCTTCTAAACAGATTTTGTATAGAAATTTTAGGGATTTTGATTTGGATACGTTATCTTTAGATCTTAGTAACATAGACTGGACCTATCTGGAAGCAATTCCTAGTATAGACTATGTCGTTGATTTTTTTGTCAATTCATTAATTGAAATTCAAAACAAATATTTAAAGCAGCAGTGCAACGTAAATGGGTTAAAATTTGACCCCACCTTTTTTTCTTAATCGGTGCCAGATGTCTTCCAGTTTATTTTGGTGGTAACATTTTTAGTCTTCATTATCATTTAAGAATTTTATGAAAGTTCTAAAATAATTATTTCTCAAGCAAAAAAGATGGCCGCTTAATTTTTGCATGAAATAATTTATTTTATTTATTTAGTTTTTGTTGACCGGGTAAGTGCACTAGATAAATCCTGCCTATTTTCAGGCACGACCTGGGGAAGGGGGATACAGATGAATGCCAACTGACCTTGAACCAGAGTAAGCTGTTGGTGGTATTTTTAGTGAATGAGGGAAATTTGGCCAGGACACCAGGGAAATTCCCCTACTCTTTTCGATAAGTGCCATGGCATCTTTAACATCCACCTGAACTACCACCAGTCCAGGCAGATGGGACCTCGGTTTAACGTCTCATCCGAAGGACGGCACCTCAGAAGTGCAGCACCCCTCTCATGCTGCACTACAGTGTCAGTACTGGGATATTAACCCAAGTGCCAGATGTGGGAACTGAACCCGCAGCCCTCTGATCTCCCAGCTTCAGAGGCGAGTGTGCTACCTACTGAGCCACTGACACTGCTAATATTGAGGACCTGAGGAGGATAAGAATCCAGCCAAAAATTCAAATATACAGTACACAGCACAGGAAGCATCCAGAAAACCCAAATCAACACTTCTGCCAATATTTTTCATAACCACAGCAGAAAATTAGCTTTTTGGAATAACTTTTTTCATTGCACTGCTGCTTTAAGGGTACAGAAAACAGATGGATTACACCCCATCTCCGTAACCTTATGAGGCAAAGGGATAAACTGTGGAAGATCTATAAGTTTTCAAAGGGGACCTTGGTCTTTAATAATTATCACCAAATTAGAAATAAATGTAAGTTTGATTCGCCAGTATAAATCCTATTACTTAAAGAAATCACAGATTGCTACTTTAGGCAATCCTAAAAAATTCTAGGTCTCAATAAAGACCTTACTTGATCCCACCTCATCTGCTAGCACTGGGATTATTAAAAATGATGGAAATGAAATGACCAACTCAAATGACATTAGTGAACTAGTCTTAAATAAATTCACTGATTTTTCTAAATGTAAGGCTGAGGTAGATTATGATTTAAACCTAAGTGGAGTCATGTCCAATTCAATCGAAACTATTAGCCCCACTTCTGTTTTACAAAATAAAGGCACAGCAAGTATTAAAACTTTTGAACCAAATGCCAATAGACAAACGTTCTGGTTCAGATAGACTTGAGCCAACAGCAGCACCTTTTATCTATCTACCACTAACAACCATCTTTAATCTCTCATTAATAACAGGTGAATTTCTCCAAACCTAGAAACAACAACTATCAAACCCGTTCCCAAAATGGGTTCCATGCTGGACCCTGACAGTTATCATCCTATATCCATTTTATCCCCTTTGAGTAAATTGCTGGAGAAAATTATTAATGAACAGGTCACAGAATGGACTTTAGTCTGTGGAGCAGCATGGTTTTCGGAAGACTTACAGCACGGGTGCCGCTTTGACATGTTTTACAGATCACACCTTAAGGGCAATGGATCTTGATCAGCAAACAGGTGCGGTCTTTGTAGACCTGTCACAAACTTTTGATTTGGTAAACCATGCCATGCTGCTTCAGAGACTGAAGAACATTGGCTTGAGTCCCCCTGTAATTGGTTTCAGAGTTATCTTACAAATCACCCTTTGAGGGTTAACTTCCAGGAAGCTTTGTCTAACTCTCATATCTTGGAACAAAGGGTCCCACCGGGTCCATACTGTGATCCCCTATTATTTTCATTGTACATTGGCCCTATTATAAAAACACCAACACAAGCTAATCTTCTATTATACACAGATGATAGTCTTTTTTTCCAGTGGTAAAACTGTGGATGGGATAAATACAGCCTTAAATAATGATTTTTCTGCCTTAAACACCTGGTTGTTCCAGCACAGTTTGTTGTTAAATACCACAAAAAATGTATTCTCTTTGGTTCAAAATCCAAACTAGTTAAATGTCAGCATTAAATGTCAGCCTTTACAAATATCTGATTTGGCTGCAACAACATTAAAACAGGTCTCAGAGTTTAAATACCTGGGTGTGTTATTGGATTCTAGCCTAACTTATTCTGCCCATGTAAAAAAAAAAAAATGTAACTAAAACTGTAAATTAAAAGCTAGGGGTTCTATATAGGCTGAGGGATTGTTTAAGTAGGGAGTCTAAGGAGGCAATTTTCAGGAGTGTATTTTTACCCAACCCTTTTTTTATAACTAATTTTTGTTTACACTAATCACAAAAAATGATTAGGATTTAATGACCAGGACCTTTAATGCTGTATGTAGATTTACCACATCAAAACCTTACAAAACCAGGCCGGCCCAGTGGCAGTGAGGTGCTGGTCGCCACACCTCGCACCATGCCGGTGACCCATGTTTGGGAATGAACGCAGGCTGCTGGGGGTCGGCAGAGAAGGAATTGGATTGAGCATCTGATGGACCGCTCTTCAGCTCCATGGAGGGGGGGTGCCTTGTGGTTGGTGCACGTCTGACCCCTGGCGGAGGCTGGGGCTCGGTGTAGCACTGCCACCATAACAAGGGGGCGGGAACATGGCAGATGCCTGGCGGGGATACACACCGGTGCGAGTGTGCCTATTGCCAGCATTATTGCACGCCGAGCTCTCGCAGGGGATAAACTGGTGGCTGGTTGTGGCAGCTTAATGGCTGTCCCCTGGTGCTCCGTCCCCAGAGGTAACACCCTGAACTGGATCCTGATGGGCAGGTGAGTAGGGGGCTCCCCATCACCCCACCATGGGGGGTAAGCTGTGGGGGTTACAAGGGTGAGGGCCTTGAGGGGACGGGGCCTAGGGACGGCAGCCGGACGAGAGGCTGACCAGGGCCAGGGAGGGAGAGAGAAGATGGCCAAAAAAAAAAAAACTTACAAAACCCATCACTGTATATTATATAAGGAAACTGGGTGGTTGCCCTCAAGATTAAATTGTATGTATAATTTAGGCTGCCTGGTTGATAATGCATTGAGATTAAAACATTTGTCCCCTCTTAAGTATATCAATATTAGAAAAGAAAATAAATCATTGAGGTCTTCTTCAGGTAACCAACTATAAATTCCTAAGATCTCCACTTCTGTGGGGGAAAGAGCCTTTTCGTTACAATCTGCTAAATTCTGGAATGCATTACCTCATTCTTGCACTAATGTCAACAGCCATATAGAATTTAAGACCATGCTAAAAGCATACCTATAAGAACAAATTGTTTGTGAGTGTTTTAAATGTATATTTGTAATTCATGTAATGTTTCTAGGATCGTGGCTATGTTGTTCTATCCACACTTGTTGGCATGTCCCTTTCCCTTTAAATCTTGCCGGAAGATCTCAAAACTGGATCCTCCCACCCACCCAGGTGGTTTATGCCTCGGCTCCGCCCCTTGATGCCAGATCTACCTTTCCGCTTGGAAGATGCAGGCTCCCTTCCTCCCACTCCACGTTGAGTAGGCCCTGGTGCTTAACCCTTCAGCTAGTTCACCGAAAATAAAACTCGTAAGAGTTTCTCCACGTAAATTCATGATTGCGACTGCGATGGAGGACAAGTCCTTGCCCAGGTTCCGCTGGTGTCCTTTGTGGGCAGAAAATGTCCTGTACTGACCCGCATGCCACACGCATCTACTGCCTGGGCCATGCGCATGATCCCCAGGCTTGCGATTTTTGTTGCGCTTTCATCTGCCAGTTTTGGATGATCGCCTTGCATGGTTGCAACTTGGACGACTGGAAAAATGGCACCCACCAGTCAAATCTAAAGATGCCCATCATGTGGTCTCCATGACTGCGGGATCTGTTGACCAAGTGGAGCAGATAAGTCTTTGAGGAGGAGGCGGCTTGGGCTGCCGAGCAATCCTCTTCAATATCATTTTTTGTTCCGCTCAATCTGGGCATTTCCTTCTCCAGATCCTTTAAGGAGATGTGCCAGTCTCTCCCTACGAAAGGAGAGGGCCCGTCTGGTTTGCACACCTCCCGGTCCCACAAGAAGGAAAAAGGATCGAGAGAAGAGTCTTCACAACATTGATGCTCTTGGGACAGAAAGAGATCTCTGTCCCAGGAATCTCCTATCTCGACTTTGGTCGAAATTACGACCTCGGCTGCTGGCTTCACGGTACCCCCGTAAGGCCAGATGGCTCAGACGCGGGACTGACCAGGTCGAAATAATAATCGACCCCATCGACCCGTTGTCGACTGATGCGGCTGACAGTTCTTTACTTAGGACTCCAGTCCTACCGACCGAGGAGGTAACCCAGCCAGCTGGTGCTCCACCCATGGTCACGGTCCCTGATCTGGAGGAGCTGTGGTTCTCCCCAGCCCCTTCTGAGAAGCCCTGTCGGTTCCCCCGACAGTCGTCTTCAAGATCCCGGACCCTCCTCGACTGATAGGCCGAATAAGTCTCACAAACGGTGCTCCAAGAAGCGTCGTTGCCATCATTTGTCTTTGTCCTCCGGGGAGGAGAGGCTTCAGTGCAAGCTGCGTGTCGCTACGAGGACCTCGTGGCAGCTGCTCATGATGACCGGTCTGAAGTCAACCCTGGCTTCCACTTCTGCCATCACTTGGAAGTCACCCTCCAGGTCGACGCCGACTCCTCCGGAGCCAGTTGACACCGTCCCTCCGCCCACGGGGCCGGTGAAGACCCTTCCGGCTCGGCTGAAGCTGGCCTCTCTACCTATCTTGGTGGAGCCACCACCCAAGCAGCCTCCGTCAGGGGCTCATGCCATGGAATCTCGGTCTATTCAGGGTCTCCCACACAGGCTGTCAGTCACCCTTACTTCTGACTGCCTGCGGCGGGTCAACAGTGACGCTGGTGGTCGGCCGCTTTACCCAGACTCAGGGACTGAGGATTCGGACCCGAATTAGCATCCGTGTGACTATGATTCCGTGAGTCTGTCAACGGAGGAAAGTCCCACGTCCTTCCTGGGCATCCTTTGTCTCATCTCTGAATCAATGGGGATGCCCTTGGAACCTGTCAAAAAGTGGACCAAATACCCCCTGACTGATATCCTCAGGAAAGGGGATTCTCCATCCAAGGCCTTCCCAGTGGCCAAGGCCATAGTTGGCCCGGCCTTGGAGCTCTGGCAGCACCCAGCCTTCTGTCCTGCGCCGTCCACTCGTATGGCCGCAAGTATGCGGTTCCCATCAGCTCCCCCTCTGGGTTTACATAGCATCCCTCGGCTGAGGGATTGGTGACTGAGTCTATGTTCTGGTGCTCGGGTAATTCAGGGGATACGGATAGACCCCCGGACAAAGAGTCCCAAGAAGTTGGACCATTCAGCCAGAAAGGTCTATGCTGCCTCATCGCTTGGTCTCTGACAGGCGAGCTCAGCTGTCATTATGGCACACTTCTCCCACGCCCTCTTGGGCTCTCTTGATGAGGTGCTTGCTCATCTCCCCACAGACCTTTAGACCACAGTCAAGCAGGTCCATGACCAGGGTCATGCTGTTGCTAAACAGCAACTGCAGACAGTCCTGGACATTGGGAATTCTTGTGCCCGCTCAGTGGCAGCTGTGGACGCCGTGTGCCGCAGAACATGGCTGAGGGTCTTGACCTTTACGGCAGACACCCAGCACAAACTGGTGGACATTCCGTTCCTGTGCACTGACTTGTTCGGTCCAGGAGTCAAAGGTCACCTCCAGCATATCGAGAAGTCCAGTGCCACCTTGGACTCCATTACTTCCACCCAGAAAGAACCCCAGGGTTCTAAGAAGCAGCAGCAGAAGAAGCCCTTTTGGCCTTCTGCCCCTGTGGCCAAGCAGCCCCAGTAGCAAACTGGGCAGCAGCAGCAGCAGGCTCAAGCATGTCACCCTCGGCCCAGGTCTGGGGCTTCGGCGAACCGTAAGCCCGGAGGGAAAGGAACCCGGCGGCCCCTCTGCCGGCCCTTCATCCTCCAAGCCTGCGCAGTGACAGGATGGGGCAGCCATCCCCATACCGTCACGACCACTCTGGGTCTTCCCATGAAGGGATGGCTCCACCAATTCCTTTCTGCCTGGTCTGCTGTCACAATGGACAGGTAGGTCTTGGAAGTGGTCGGCCAGGATCTGCCTCTGGAATTTGAGCAGTACCCTCCAAGCCGAGCCTACACCCCACGGGAGGAAAAGGTATCCGCCCATACTCGGTTGGCTCTCAGAGTCGCAGATCCCCCTGTCAACCCAGGGTTCATTTCCAGGTACTTCCTGGTCCCTAAACGGACGGGGGGCTGACACCCCATTCTAGATCTGCATGACCTAAACCAGTTTCTCAGGTCTGGCACCTTTCGGATGGTAACTCTGTCCCAGATCATACCATCCCTCGAGCAGAACATATGGATCTGACTTCGAGGGAGAGCTCTTGCAGCAGGTAATACCATTAGGACTAATGCCACCAGGCGTTAGGACCCCACAGCAAATCTTGTAGCAAGCAGTCTGTAGTCGGCTCCGCCCGACGTCAGACATGGTATAAAGGGGGTGGTCCCCGGCACCATCCCAGTTCTTTTCCTGCCGTCGACCCACTCAGTTTGCTCCACAGACACCTTTCAATGCAGTTGACCGCTTTTCCTAATATTTAGATTTTTTTTAATTTGTCCTTCGACAGTTCTTATCTCCTTGCATGTCGTCGCCCTCTCCACCACGGTGCAAGTCTAAGTGTACATCCGGGAAACAGATTCTGGTGAAAGACGGCCATGCGGCCTGCCTTATCTCTCTAGGCCCTGACCACCGGCCCACCGACTGCCTGCATTGCCAGAAGTTCAACCAGGACCAGGAGAGCCAACGCCCTAAAAGCCTTTCTCCTGGAATAGAAGGTGGCAGCCATGCAGAGGACTTCAGAGCTTGCTCTTCCACTCCTGCCAAGGACTCCCCACCTAGAGAAAAGTCATCGGGAGGAAAACACCATCACTACAGGGAGAAGGACATGGCCAGGTCCGAGTCCCGCCCCAAGTCGCCTTCTAAGATGCCTTTTTCTTTGACCTCTGGCCAGAGGTTGGGCTCGGTCCTGTCTAATGCAACAGAGTCCTCGCCAAAGTCGAAGCCAGCTCCTGCCTCTTCCCAGGGCAAGCACAGGGAGCCATCTTCCTCTGGGCATTCGCCCACTCATCCTTCCCTGGCCCACCAACCCCATAAATCTTCATGGTCGACCCAGGAAGGCCACCCGCCTGCTGGCAAGCCAAAAGACGCTGGCAAATCAGGCGGTTCGTCAGAGAAGTGCAAGCACCCAGACAACTTTGACAGGCGTCAGGAGACCATCTGCCACCGGACACCCCCTCTGCCTCCTCTGGCTAAAGTGCACCCCTTCGTCCCTGACAGGCACCCACCAAGCCGGTTGCCCTCTCTGGTGTCCCACACCCCAACGCCTGATGTGAGGCAGTCGTCAGTAGAGTCTCGATGCCCGCCTCTCCCTCTGAGGTCTGGTCACCTGATGGGCCCCCTCCTACTCTGGATGCCAGGTCCCCTGGGGACACAGACACTGAGCAGCCGGACAAGGATAAGTGGGGCTCCCCAGACCTGGCGCCAGATCCACAGGAACTGCAGAACACCAGGTCCAGCGAACCCGTCACCCGCCCCAGCGGTCGTCCCCGTGGTGGACATCAGCTCACTCTTTACATCCTGGTGGAACACGGTCAAGGAGGACCTCTTGCACAGACCACCCCATCCCAACCCATACACCTCCACCAATGGGACCCTCTCCAACCCTGACCAATCCAGCTGGTGAGGAGGTAACCCACCCTGACCTGAAAGGCAAGCGCAGGAGACTTTTTTCCCTGATTCCATCCTCCCCAGATGACGGGGATGCAAGGCCATCTTCACTGGACTCCTCGGACGATGAGGAATTTGTCCCACACGCTCGGGGCCCTAGGGACTCTCCAAGGTCTCCCCCTGATGACCCTTCATTTCTGGACTTCATGCGTCACATTCAGTCCATTTATGAATGGGATACGGAGGAGCTGGACCCAGAGCACCGACGTCTGGCAAAGTTTCTGGGGTCCAAAGAACCGAAACCCCCTGGTCATCCTGCCTCTTGTAGAGCCGTTCCAGGATGTCACCAGGCTCAGATGGTGTAAACCCTCGTCCACTTCTACTGTCCCGAAGAAGGCGGACAGGCTATATAAGCCCCCAAGGCCAAGCCGTTTTTGGTGGAGCACTCGAGCCAATTCACTGGTGCTTACGGCTGCTCATGGCCGTGGTAGCCAACCAAAGCACCTCAGCTCCCAACCACCAGATCTGAAGTCCAAAAAATTGGACAACTGGGACAGGAAAGTTTTTTTTTCTTCAGCAACGTGCTCTATCTGTTCGCTGAATCTCCTTGCCCACATGGTGACGTACCAACAGTCACTATGGGAGAAAACAATGGAATTTATCAAGACTGCCAGATTTGGACACTAAGGAGGAAATCCTGGCCTATGCCCAGTCTGGACTGGATGTAGACAAGCATGTCCTAAGATGTGCATATGACTTGGTGGATATGGCTTCCTGGGTGGCTGCTATGGGAATCTGTCTGAGGAGGCATTCTTGGCTCAGACTCCCAGGCTTCCGCCCAGATCTCCAAGAATCCATACTGGATGCACCCTTTCAGGGCCCAGTACTGTTTGGCCAGGAAGTGGAAACCCTGGTCAAGGAGTTACAGGAGTCAGGCAAAGCCGTTGTGGATGTACATCGAATGTACAAATCGGAGCCTCAAGGCCCCAGCCGTCATCCCTTTTGTAGAGGTCAGGGACAAGGGGGCAAGCAACCCCAGGGAAAAGGGTTTAAGAGGTGTAGTCACCCTGCCCGTCAGGGCACCCCAGGTCCTAAGCAGCCCAGAGCTCTTAGGGCACAGGTCCCTAACCCCTCCACAGCCTGACTCGCTGCATCTCCCTCCTCTCTCTCGGGAGACGCAGGGCGAGAAAGTAGGAGGGAGATTTTCCCGTTACCTTGCAGAATGGTCCAGCATAACCTCGGACTAATGGGTGCTAGAAACCATTTGCAGAAGCTATGCAATAGAGATTCTCAGCATACCACTGGACAATAACCACCCCCACCCATTGTCAACCAGCCCATGCCAAGCATCTGGCAGACGAAATTCAGCTGCTGCTTGAGAAAAAAGCCATCCAGCCGGTGCTACAGGCCCAAAAGGGTACAGGTTTCTACTCCCATTTCTTTCTAGTCCCAAAGAAAGCGGAAGACCTTTGCCCCATTCTGGATCTCAACCGGCTCAATCTCTCAGTGAAATACCAGGAATTCTGGATGGTAACACTAGCAAACTTGCTTCCCCTTATACATCAAGAGGATTGGTTATGCTCCCTAGATATGCAGGACCCCTATATGCATATCAAGGTCCTGTGTTCCCACATGAGATTTCTCCGGTTTTGATTCAGGGACCAGCATTACCAATTCAGAGTTCTGCCCTTCAGCCTTTCGTCAGCACCCAGGGTTTTTACCAAATGCCTGGCAGTAGTGGCAGTGGCCCTCTGAAGGAAAGGCCACTTTGTCTACCCCTATCTGGATGACTGGCTCATTTCAGCCCAGTCGGCAAGCCAGATGAGAGTCGCACTGGAGGAAACTGTAAACCTCTTTCTTTCCCTGGGCATCACTATAAATTGGCTGAAGTCGCAACCCTGGCCCTCCCAGAGGTTGCAATACATAGGGGCCATCCTGGACACCTTTCAGGGGGAAGCCTTTTTGCCTTTAGACAGGGCAGATTGCTTGATGGACCTGGCGCGCAGAGTCCAAGCAGCATCTTTGATCCTGGTGAGGGTCATCCTTCAGCTTCTGGGACACATGGCTGCAGCCATCGCTTGGTCCCCCTCACCAGATTACACATGAGGGTTCTGCAGTGGAACCAGGTGGTAGATAACTTGGATCAGCCGATCCGAGTCTCATCGGTGGTCCATAGCTCCCTCGAGTGGTGGCACTGCCTCCCACATCTGGAGGGAGGGGTCTCCTTTTAGAGACTGCCCCCATCACAAACTCTAATGACGGACGCCTCATTGTCAGAATGGGGGGCTCACCTAGGGGAACACAGGACCGGGGGGGCCTGGTCCCCCACAGAGCCCTCTGTATACATCAGCGTTCTGGAAATGAGAGCTGTTCTGTACACCCTGATGACGTTTTGAGACCAAGTCTCCCCTTGTACTCTCTTGGTGCAGTCAGACAACACTCTGGTTGTCTTCTACATCAACAAGCAAGGGGTCACTCAGTCATACCCCCTTTGCAGGGAGGCCATGAGAGTGTGGGACTGGGCAGTGGAACATCTTCTGGATCTCATGGATGTACACCTGCCAGGAAGCCAGAATGTTCTCATCGACAGTCTCAGTTGCTCTTGTTTTCTGAACCACGAGTGGGAATTGCTCCAGGAAGTCACAGATGACCTCTTCTGTCTCTGGGGCTGTCCAGTACTGGACATCTTTGCATCCCTGTGCAATGCCAAACTGCCAAATTTCTGTTCGCTCGATCCAGGGCCTGGTGTTTTCTTCGAGACACATTATCCCTCTCCTGGACAGGGAGGTTTCTGTATGCCTTCCCTCACATTCAGAGAGTCCTGCTCAAACTGCAGTCAGAGGAAGCCAGAATGATTCTGGTTGCCCCTCTTTGGCCCCAGCAAATTTGGTACCTGCTACTACAGCAACTGACCTCGGAACCTCCCGTACAGTTGCCACTCTCCACCCACTTGCTCTCTCAAGAACAGAGGACACTAGTCTGTCCTGCTCTGCAATCTCTTCATCTGCATGCCTGGCTCCTGCAGTCTTAGCAGAAGAAAGATTAGGGATGTCAAGCAGGGTGGCAGAAGTCCTGGTAGCAGTGAGGAAACCCTCCACTAGGGCAACTTATGCCATGAAGTGGAAGCGTTTTTGCCTCTGGGCAATGGCTCATGCCCTAGATCCCCTGGATTGTCCAGTAAAGCATGTACTGGATTATCTTCTCTACCTCTTGGACCTGGGCTTAAGCTACTCGTCCATCAAGGTACATATGTGTGCAGTCTCAGTATGCCATGCCCCATATGGGGAGAGGATTCTGGCATAGCTCAACTTATGCAAGACCTCTGAGGAGGGACCCGGTCCCACCATGGGATTTGCTTTTCGTCCTCGAGAAGCTCACCCTGCCTCCCTTCGAACCAGCCACGACCTGCAAGCTACACTTTTTTTCATGGAAAGCATTATTTTTAGTTGCTACTACTTTCGCTCAGAGTTTCCAAGCTTCAGGCCCTTCTGGCAGCATTAGTCCTAATAGTATTACCTGCTGCAAGAGCTCCTCTCGAAGATCTACTGTTACGGTAAGTTCTTCCGTAACTTTACTTTCTGCTCACTGGATCTGCAGGATGTGTTTTTCTATGTCCCAATCTGTCCGTCCAACCGAAGTTTCCTCCACTTCAGGGTGGAGGGAACCCTCTACGAGTTCCAAGCCATGCCTTTCGGCCAGTTATCGGCTCCTAGGGTCTTCACCAAATGCATAGCACTGGTGGCGGCCGATCTTTGGCATCGAGTGGTCAGAGTGTATCCCTATCTCGACGATTGGCATATAGTGGGTCCTTCCAGACTGGAGGTGGAGAGGCCCAGCGCTCTGGCCCTCCAGACCTGCTTCAGCCTTGGCCTCCTGGTCAACGAGGCCACGTCAGAACTTGTGTCCTTGCAGGTGATTTGCTCCACTGGGGCAGAGCTCGACTCTTGCCAAGCCAGAGCCAGGCTCCCAGAGGACAGGGTGGAGGTTCAGTCCTCCTTTGCCAAATCATTTCTGGTTGGGCAATTGCGCCCTGCCTGGGACTTCCTGTGACTTCTGGGTTACATGGCAGCCTGCACCTCCATGGTCCGATGGGCCTGGTGGCATATGCGCTCCCTTCGTGGGAGCTGGCCAGCCAGTGGTCTCAGCGACATGGTCATTTCGACCAGCTTGTCACTGTGACCCAGAAGATGTCAGACACTCTCCAGTGGTGGATCATCTAGGAACATTTACAGGGATGGATCCCCTTTTTTCACCTCAAGCCAACGGCCGTCCTAACGACCGATGCCTCTCACAGGCTGGAGTGCCCACATGGAGAATCACAGAGTCCATGGGCTCTGGACCCCCAAGTAATCCCGATGTCATATCAGCCTGCTGGAGCTGACTGCATTTACTCCAGTCCTTTGGGGTCAGGTGGTTCAAGTCCGGACGGACTACACCACGACCATGTACTACCTCAACAAACAGGGCGGCATGCACTCCAGGCCTCTGTGCAGGGAAGCTCTCCACATCGGGATCCTCATGAGCTGACTGGAATCTCCTAGTCATCCATGTGGCAGGAGCCTCGAATCAGTTGACAGATGCCCTCAGCCATGTGGGCGAGGTGTCCCACAAGTAGTCTTTCCATCCAGAGATAGTTCACAGCCTGTTCTCCCAGTGGGGTACCCCTCAGGTGAAACTGTTCACCTCCAGGGAGAACACAAAGCTGAGGCTGTTCCATGCCCACCCCCCTCAGCAGGGATTGCTGCAGGGGGATGCCTTCTAGAGGTTGTAGACCCCAGGCCTCTTCTATGCCTTTCCTCCACTTCCCTTGGTCCACAAGGTGCTCCTCAAGGTCAGGAGGGACAAGGCACAGGTGATCCTGGTAGCCCCAGACTGGCCTCGCCAATTCTGGTATCCAGATCTCCTGAGCATCAGGCTCCCAAGGCATCTTCCAGCACGCCAGTACCTGCTGTCTATCAGTAAGGGGAAGGTACTCCACCCAGACCTTCAATCCCTGCACCTGACAGCCTGGTTCATGAGTGACTAGAGTTCCAGGCTTTGGGTCTCTCAGACGATGTACTCACCATAGCTGAGGCATCTAGGAAGGAGTCGACCAGTAAGTGCTATGCCTTCAAGTGGAAGAGATTCTCCATTTGGTGTCAGGGCAAGGGCCTGGATCCCTTGTCCTGTCCAGTGGGTAGCATCTTCGACTACCTTTGGTTTCTCTCTCCAAAGGAGGTCTTTGGTCTACAATTCTTAAGGTGCACCTGGCAGCCATCTCTGCGTACCAGGCATGGGTCAGTCAGAAGACGGTGGCACAGGAGAAGGTAGTCTGGCACTTCTTTAAAGGCCTCAACCACATTTTCCCTTCGGGGCATGAACCACCACCACCACTGTGGGATCTACTGCTGGTACTGGCAAAGCTCATGGGCAAGTCATTCGACCGATGCACAGTTGAGATGTCACACCTGTCATGGAAAAACGCCTTCTTGGTGGCTATCACATCAGCCAGAAGGACTGGGGAGCTACTGGTGCTTTCGGTCAAGTCTCCCTATCTGGTCTTCCACAGGGACAGGGTTGTCCTGCGCCCCAACCTGAAGTTCCTTCTGAAGGTTGTGTCAGAGTTTCACCTGAACCAGGTGTTGACCCTGCCGGTGTATTACCCCAGCTACACCTCTGAGGCCAAGTACAGGCTCCATACTTTGGACCTGAGACAAGCACTCTCTTATCATAAGGAGTAAATGGCTGAAGTTCTGGAAGAGGTTTGCCAGCTGTTTTTTCACCTATGCTGAAGCCGCACCTGGCAGACCTGCAGCAAAGCGGACTGGCAGATGGATCACATCCTGCATTGATCTCTGCAACCAGTTGGGCAAGGAGCCTCCCTTAATATTTAATGTCATAATGTTTTATATTTTATTTTGTATGTCATGTTCTCTATTACTTGCCACATTTTTAGTGGCCCGAGTGTGACAGGGTCGAATAAGGCCCTGCCCCATTTGTTATGCAGAAAAAGGTTAAATGTAAGGATCTGTTCTATCCTCTCCTTTTCTGTCTCTTCTCTGTCTGGTTGCACAACCAAATTTTCTTCTGAGACCTAGGAACTGATCACTCCAACGGTTTTGCAGTTCTTTACCTCTCACTGTCTCTCTGCCTTCCCTTGCTATGTCTGTCTTTTCTTCCCCCCCTTGCATATCTGCAGGTATAAAATTATATGTGAATCTTTATGTGGAAATGTCACTGATACTGGGCTCCCTTTGAACAAAACAGTATAGTTATACTGTTGAAATGATTGCAAAGCTATTTGGAACTAAATGGGTTAACCGGAAATGCAGTTTTTAAGCCTTTTGTAGAGATGTAAACAAGAGGTCAGTTCTGGGTCACTATGTTGTTTTTGCTGCACCTGCAAGAAACTGACAAGAACATTTTACGAAAAACAGGATGTCCCTTAACGAGCTCCCTGCAAAGACTGGTTATAGAAAGAGCAGCAATGTTTTGCAAGGGAGAGAGACTGAGATTGGAAATTGAGAAGAAATACTCAGAAGGAGGATTTTGTTTTCTCTGCTTGTACTGCCTTTGTAAATAATTTTACTGAACAAATTTGTATTTTTTATTTTGATATTATTACTAATAATAAATCACTCATTGCGAATTTTACAACTGCTCCTGGTCATCCTATGCTTCCTGACCTGTGCCTCGACAACCTCGGGTCATTCTTGAAAAGGAGTCTTTGGCTCAGTGTACCTACCTGGTTAACAAGGTAAAATAAAATCGATCCCGACGCATATGAGAAGGATCCTGCAACCAGATCCCAAAACACAGCCACCCATTGAAATGATGAGGTATCCCCAACTGGGTGCACTACCATGTTCAGTTTTTTATCAAAAACAGATGGCCACCCCCACTGTGGTCTATCCTTGGGCAGTACACCACAGATAATTCAGCTGGGACGGCAGACTCCCAGTACCGGGACAGTGTCATAACCAAGCCAGGTCTCTGTGATGCAAGCCAGATCGACTGAGGAATGAAAGATAAAATTTGCTATAATAGAGGTCTTATTCCGTATTGTTCTGGCATTGCACAGTACTGCCCTAGAGGATAAGCAGAGGTGGCAGGCCCCCCTTCCCTGTCCCCTCAGCTACCTGCTCGTTCAGTCTGGTGGGATCCCTGGCTATGGAAACTGTACACTTTTCACTTCTCTTGAACTTGCATTTCACCCCAGGGTGCCTCCTAGTATTCACAGTCTAAATGGCACCCCCCTCACCATGTTACCTTCTCCTGATACCCTGCAATGCCGATACGCCAAGCTTGGCAGTGGAGGGTCAAGGAAGGGACGCAGGTCACAGAGAAGGGATGGAGAGTAGCTGAGCCTAGAGGCGTTCTGCTTTCTAGACATCCCAGTCGCTAACTAAAATAGCCAGCTAGCATTAAAAAACCCACACCCCTGCAAACAACCTCTCAGTCACACTGCCCTTAACTAAAACACGCCTATCACTGATTACTAATACAAATACATATCCTAAAAATATGCTGATCCTGGTCTGCCACACACTAAACACACTTCGGTCACACCAACATACGTATCTCACATAAAACAATAAACTACACAATATTAAATCAAGTGGTGTAAAAAGGCCCTAGTAAGATGTTATAACTCTCCTAAGATGTTATAATCCACAAAACAACAGGTACAACTCTTAGTCCAGTAAATTGCAACCAATTTACAGTCCAGGAAAACATAGTCTGTGGAGCAGTGTCCCTTATAAAAGCAGGTGATATGGTAAAGTCAATTGTTTTTTCCTCTAGTTCTCACCTAGAAGGAACTAGCAACCTCATGACAAAGCTCCTGGTCCTGATCTGTTCCACAAAAAGCCCCAGGGCTTACCAGTAACAGACACACACTGGTGAAGGTATGGGGAGAGTACTTTAGTCAAACTGTTAGCCCAGATATCATATAGAAAGGAATGGAGGATAGGCATTCGCCCCTCGCGTACCACCACTTCAACTTCAGTAGCTCCTTTTAACATAGTTATCCCCAGGTTCCCATTGGTATTTATGACTGTTTTTGAATGACCGTGGTCCCGTAAGATCAGGTGGCAGTGTCTGTTGCATGCAAGTTCAACTTGGTCACAAGAAACACAGTGTTATAAGAATGGGTGTTCAAAACCAAAGGTTACTAATGAAAACCTAGTAATAGCCATCTTAAAAGTAAAAGACAAAGATCCTCAGTGCTTCTAGGGTTACCCCAAAGGGCATTGGCAATAAAGGCAAGTGCACCCATTTTGCTTTCCTCCACATGTTGGGCATCATTATTTCTCGGGATGTGGATATAGTTCACTCTTCACACAATGGCAGTTCCACTGAAAGTGCTGATTTGTTAGAATGTTTTTAAGGTAAGCTGCTCCCACCACAAGTGGTATATGATATCCTCTGGCTCCACCCTGTTATGTCGAAACTTACTTTCTATTGGAAGTGTTCTGTCTCCTTCTTCACAGCTCCAAGCATTGAAGGGCTTAAAGTGTGCCACTGGTGATTTGATTTATTTCTTCGAAGGTTTCTTCAGTATTACTTCATTCCTGGTTCTGCTCCTGCCTCAGCAATGGAAGCTGGAACACCAAGAAACAAAGCCAGCTCCTGGCTTCAAATTTTGCGTCACATGCCGACAAAAGATATCCCAGACAGACCCACACAAGTTGTGCCTCTACTGCCTAGGGGATGGCACATGATGTTTTGGGTTGTGGCCTCTGCCAGGTGATGCTGCTTTCTTCCCTAGAGGATCACACAGCCCGGCCTCTCCTCAGCCAGCCAGCTGATCTAGACCCAAAACTACAGTCTAATGGCTGCAAGAAGGCCTCCACTGTGGCAGGGTCAGCAGTTCAACTCACGGCCATGGAAGAAGCAGTGGCCATTGTGACAGCAAGCACCTCATCGGGCTCAGTGCTGCTTCCATCTGAGGCCAGTATCAGAGCATCCTTCAGTGAATTCTGGGAGATGTATCAGGCCCTCTAGGCCTTCGAGGAGAGTCCTGTCTGCCATGGTAAGAAGCACAAGAAATACCACCACTGGTCATGGGACCAGGTGAAATCAGTCTCCTTCTGCTCCCTCGACTCCCCTGAATGCTTGACACGTGTCGTATGCTCAACTGTGGTCACACCTTCTTTGGTCGAGGGCCAGATTGCAAGCTCCGTGGTGCCCCAGTTGGGCTTGCCGACCTCGACACCAGCCAGTCAGGCGGTTGAGATTTTTCTCAACCCCGTCAACCCTGTCAGAGGAGCTCCCCAAGCACTCACCCTCCAAGACCCCAGTGTTCCCGGTCCACACCCAGGAGGATGTGGACCAGTTGGTGTCCTTGACTGGCACCACTTGGGAGCAGCCCCCACCTTGGCTCTCAGGTAGATGACTGAGGTCAAGTTTTAGGTTGAGGTGCTGCTCACACTCTTGGTCTTGCTCGATTGGGAGGCATCGTCGTTGATGTTCCTCATCATCCTCTGATGAGGAATGGCTCCACCCTCACATGTGGCAGAGCTATGAGGAACTCCTGTGGCAGCAGTGGACCATGGCAGGGTAGGATAGGGCTTTACCCCCGACCCCTGTGGTCAACTGACGTGTGCCAGTCAGGCCCACACTGGTCCACCCAAGGCAGTTGTCTTCAATGCCTGTCTCTGCACCCTGGCTGGTGGAACTGCCTCCACCGCAGCCTTTGATGGTGGCCCCGACCAAGAACTTCCATGCTGTGGCAAGCTTGCCAGACTGGCTCTCATTGGAAATCACTCAGTTGGATGACTCAGGGTGGTATGTAGTGGCAAGTGGTCTAGGGCCATTTTTAAGGAGTCGTCAGATGACTAAGGTGGCTTATCCCTGCAGTCGTCAAGGATCCACTCATTTCGGAGTCCATGTCTGTTCCCTTGGAGCCTGTGCAAAAAAAGGGCTAAGTACCCTTTCATGGACATCCTGGATAGGGATGAATTCCCAGGGGTTGCCTTTCCCATGGCTGAAGCAATTTTGGGACTGGCCCCTTGAGCTTTGGCAGCCTCCTGCCAGCACCCTCGGTCCACATGATCTGCAAGTATGCGTTCCCTTCTGGCTCTTATTCTGAGTTTTCAGACCACTCCTCAACCAAGGGTCTGATTTTGGACTTAGTTTTCTGGAAACCATGGAGTACATGGAAAAGCCACCCTGACAAGGAGTCAAGGGCTAAGACGCTTGACCATGTAGCCAAGAAAGTCTTCGTCACTTCCTGTGTCAGTCTCCGTCAGGCGAGCTGTGCTTTGGTCATGACCAACATTTGTCACTTCCTGCTGGGAGTACTTGATAATGTCCTCTGACACCTCCCTGCTGACAAGCATTTGCCAGTGACTTTGTTTGGAGACCAAGGTCAAGTGCTGGCTAAACACCAGCTCCAGATCACCTTGGACTTGGGCAATTCTTGTGCCCGTCTATGGCAGTGACCATCGTGATGCATCGGAGGGCCTGGCTGAGGCTCTCTACATTTACATCGGGCACTCAGCATAAGCTGGCTGATGTCCCTTTCTTGGGCACTGACCTCTTTAGCTTAGGGGTGGAAGGTCATCTGACAAGGATTGAAAAGTGCAGCACCTTTCTGGACTCTGTGGCTTCATCCCAGAGGGACCCAGAAGCCAAAAAGACAGGCCTTTCAGTTTTGGTCCTTTCAGCCACAGCAGACTTGGCAGCAGCAGCAGCCCCAGCAGGAGCAATACCAAGCCTGGCAACCCAAAGCCAAGTTCTCTGGAAAGGGGCCAAAAAGAGGCAGGGGTAGGGGAAGAGGTGCCCCACTGGCCCCAGCAGCTGGTGCACCCTTCAAAGCTGCTGAGCAACAGGTCTGGGGGGGTCTGCATCCCGCCTGTCCAGTACCTGACTCAACGTCCTGTGGGGGATCAGCTTCGCCATGTCCGGCCACACTGGTCCGTCTTTACTATGGTCAAGTGGGTCCTCGAGGTGGTAAGCAGAGGGTTGTCTCTCAATTTCGAGGCTGTTCTGCCTTGCCGATCCCACACTGCAAGGGAATTCTCAGTGTCACAGGTTACGCTGTCTGCCCTTGGGGAGGACATTTCTCAGCTCCTTGTGAGAGGGGCTACAACCAATGTTCCAGATGCCCTGGCAAATCAGGCGTATGCGTCCACGTACTTCCTGGTCCCGAAACAGATGGGAAGCTAGCACTCCATACTGGATCTGCACAGTCTGAACCAGTGCATGCGGAAGCGCAAGTTTCAGATGGTCACTCTCAAGCAGATCATGCCATCCCTGGAGCAGGGCATATGGTTCTGCTCCCTGAACATCCAGGATGTGTTCTTCTACATCCCAGTCCATCCGTCCCACTGGCGGTGCCTCTGGTTCCATGGAGAAGGAGTTCTGTATCAGTTCCAGGTCATGCTATTTGGCCTCTTGTCTGCACCCAGATCTTCACCAAGTGCATGACAGTAGTGGCAGCCTTCCTGTGGTGCAAGGGCATCAAGGTTTAACCCTACCAGGATGACTGACTGACTGCGGGGCCACCCAAGGAGGCCATAGAGCGGTCCAGAGATTGGACCCTCCACACCTGCAAAGACTTGGGCCCCTTGGTCATCCCAACCAAGTCCAAACTGATCCCTTTGTACGTGATTCATTTCATCTGGGCTGATGTATGCTCCCCCGTGGGTCAAGGTGTACCTCCCTGTGGGCTGGGCACTGGATCTTGATTCCTTTGCCCTATCATTTCAGGTTGGGCACTTACACCTTGCCTGGGACTTCCTGTTGCTGCTGGGGTACATGCGTCTTGGACCAGCATGGTTTAGTGGGGCCGCTAGTAGATGCAGCACCTGCAGTGGGAGTTGGGCCATCAGTGGTCCCAGCGCCTAGGACACTTGGACCAGCCAGTTACATTGACCCAGCCAATGTGGGATGCCATCCAGTAGTGTTTAATCCCCAAACATATGGAGGAAGGAGTCCCATTTGTCCACCCAGAACTGACAGACATTCTCATGGCGGACACGTCTTTAATGGGGTGGGGAGTCCATCTGGGGGATACAGGGCCCACAGGTTCTGGTTACTGAGAGAGTTCTGTCACCTCATCAACCTGCTGGAGCTCCTTGCAGTGCAGCCAGCTTTGACTGAATTCTGTCCTTTGGTCAGTGGTCAGGTCAAGTCCATGAAGCTGGCAGGGGCATGTTTATGGGCTGCCGGGGAAGGTGGACTATACAAAATCATTTTTTTGGGGGGGGGGGTTCAAAAGAGGGTGGCACAGATACAAGGTCTCGGTAGTGACAACACCAGAATGAGAGGGGGAAGGGGGAGTGAGGAGCCTCTAGGATTCTCTCATTCAGCATTGGCTAGGAATTGGCAGATACAATGGGTCAGTGCACCATTTTCTTGGCAGCAGCAGCTCCCTCCCAAGCTGCCCACTGACGGGTTGGGGGTGTCTGCCTTCCACCCATCCAGTCCCTGCATAGTCTCCCAGTGGGGGTCGGCTGCACCACTTCTGGCATGCTTGGTCCATTATAACCTTGGACAATTGGATCCTAGAGGTGGTGGGTGAAGGGTTCCCTCTCGATTTCAAGGCTGTCCCACCTTACCAACCCCAGGTGCCAAGGGAGTCCGTGGGGTCACAGAACATGCTGTCTGCCCTCAGGGAGGATGTTGCTCAGCTAGTAGAAAAAAAAGCCATAGCCCATGGTCCACACTCCATGGTAGGTCAGGGCTTCGAGTCCAGGTGCTTCCTGGTCCCAAAACAGATGGGTGATCAGTGCCCCATACTTGATCTCCATTATCTAAATTAGTACCTCCAGAAGCACAAGTTCAGGACGGTCACTCTGAACCTGATAATACCGTCTCTGGAGCGAGGCATGTGGTTCTGCTCCCCGGACTTCCAGGAAGCGTTCTTGCACATTCTGATCCATCCATCCCACTGATGGTACCTTCAGTTCTGCACAAAAGGGGTTGTCTACCAGTTCCGGGTCATGCCATTCAGATGTTCCTCAGCACCCAGGGTTTTCACCAAGTGCATGACTGTGGTGGTAGCCCTCCTGTGGTGCCAGGGGGTCAGGATATACCCCTACCTGGATGTCTGGCTGATAGCAGGGCCATGCAAGGAGGCAGTGGAGCAGTCCAGGGACCCGTCCCTTCGGACCTGTAGAAACTTGGGCCTTTTTGTCAACCCGGCCAACTCCAAGCTCAACCCTTTGCAGGTTATTCACTTGTCGGGGCAACGCTAGACTCCCTCCAGGCCAAGGCCTGACTCCCTGTGGACCAGGCACTGTATCTTACCTCCTTTGCTCTAATCATTTCAGGTTGGGCACTCATGCCCTGCCTGGGACTTCCTGTGACTGCTGGGATGCATGACGTCCTGCACCAGTGTCGTCCTGCACCAGTGTGGTCCAGTGGGCCTGCTAGGAGATGCGTCACCTTCAGTTGAAGCTGGTCCATCAGTGATCCCAGCGCCTAGGTCACTTGGAACAGCTGGTAATAATGACTCAGCTGATGTGGGATGCCATTCAGTGGTGCTTTGTCTCAGTACCTCTGGAGGAAGGAGTCCTGTTTGTCCACCCAGAGCCATCTGTCATTCTGACTACAGAGGCTCCTTTGGTGGGGTGGAGACCACAGAGCCCTCAGGCTTTGGATCACCAGGGAGTTCCATCACCAAGTCAACCTGATGAGCTCCATGCAGTGCACCTAACTGATGGAATTTGCTCCTTTTGTCCGGGGTCAGGTCATGCAAGTCCAGATGGACAAAACCACAGCCATGTTCCACCTGACAAGCAGGGTGGCATGCCCTTTTTGTCGGTAGGCCCTCTGCACCTGGACCCTCGTGTGCAGCTTAGGTGCAGATCTCCTGGTGATTCATGTCACAGGAACTGACAGCCAGCTAGCAGACGTCTTCAGCCAGGTGGATAAGACATCGCACAAGTGGTCTCTGCATCAGGGGGTGGCAAACCACCTGTTCTCCCTATGAGGCACTCCTTTGGTGGTCCTCTTTGCCACCAGGTAGAATGCAAAACTGAGGCTGTTTTGTGCCGGCCCCCTCAGTCTGGAACACCGATGGGGGATGCCTTCATGAGGCCTTGAGCCCCAAGCCTCCTTTACCCATTCCCTTACTCCACAAGGTGGTGGTCAAGGTGTGGAGGGACAAGGTGTAGGTCATCCTGGTAGCTCCAGACTGGTCCCACTAGTGTTTTGGTACCTGGATCTCCTCAGACTCAGCAGCAGACCTCTGTGGCATTTTCCCCTGCACCCAAATCTTCATTCCCTGCACCTCACAGCCTGCTTCCTGAGTGGCTACAGTTCCAGGCTCTGGGTCTTTCAGACAATGTGCTGCACATTGTGGAGGCCTCCCAAAAGGAGTTGCCACATTGATGCTATGGCTTTAAATGGAAAAGATGTTCCATTTGGTGCCAGGGCAAGGAGCTTGATCCCTTTGCCTGCCCTTTGGCCAGCATTCTTTTCTATCTGTGGTCCCTCTCCCAGCTGGGGCTGAGATTGATGACCCTCAAGGTGCATACCGAGCTCGGGCTGGTATGCCAACAGTGGCACACAAGAAGGTGGTCAAGCACTGCTTTAATGGTCTTGATGACTTGAGCCAGCAAGTGCATGAACTACCACCACCTTGGGATATGTTGCTGCTTTTGGCATTGTTCATGGTCAAGCCTTTGCACAAGTGTGAGATGTCACACCTGTCATGGAAAACTGCCTTCTTGGTGGTAATCACCTCTGCCAGAAGGATCAGTGAGCTCCAGGCACTCTCTGTGGAGTCTCCTTATTTGGTTTCCCACAGGGACAAGTTCCTCCCAAAGGTAGCATCGGAGTTTCACCTCAACCAGGTGATTAAGTTACTGGTTTACTTTACCATCCCATCTTCGGAGGCTGACCATAGGCTGTATACCTTGGACTTTCCGTGAGCACTGCCTTATTATAAGGAACGTAGGGCTAGAGTTCAGAGTGAGACTCGCTAGTTCTTTGCTGCCAGTCTGCCAGGTGTGGCTTCCGCATATGTCACAAAGTGGATGATTGGCAGGTGGCTCACATTCTGCATCAACCTCTTCTATAGGTTGGTTGGTAGGGAGCCTCCTGTAGGGCTTAGGGCCCATTCCACCAGACATACTGCTGCCTTGATGGCTACTTTCAGGGACGTCCCCATGCAGGAAGATCTGTAGGGTGGCTACCTGGAAGTCAGCAAACACCTTCATTTTCCATTGCAGCATTGATCTTGCGTTACTCTGGGATGCTGCTTTTGGGACCTCAGTTCTCCAGTCTTTTTCACCAAATGGGGTACACACCTGCCAGAGAACTGCTGGAATTCTGCCTACATGTGGAGAAGTGAACCATATCCATGTCCCTAGAAAAATGGATTACTCATCTGTAACCGCAGATCTTGAGGGTATCTCAGTCATCAGGTCACACCGTAGGAACTTCACCGTCGGCTAAGCAGGATAAACATGGAAGATTTTCAGCAGTACAGCTGGGACCACCCATGCTGACATCATGTGGCAACATCACCAACCCTATACAGGCGTGAGCAGCCCCACTCCTTCCTCAGTTCTTTCCTGCCATTGACTTGTTCACATGGGTCTCCACAGAAGCTCCGACACAGTTTTGCACCTTTTTTTTGCCTACAGCTTTTTTTTCATTATATTACTATAGAATCTCTTTTTTAAAAGAGATTCCTTTATTTTGTTTATGTTGAGAGTTAACCTTTCAACTTCTCTCTTCCATGGCTGCCGCTGCAGAAAGAAGATTACCTCCACAAACACTCTCTGTGTGTCTGCTGTCTTGGGCCTGACCACGAATTCTCAGACTGTGAGCTCTGCCAGAAGTTTAATCAAACAACCCTCAGGCGATGCAAAATGGCTCTTAAAAATTTCCTAATGGAACAACAGGTAGCCAGTTCCAGGCAGGGGTCCTCTGAGGCTCCAGCCTCCCAGTTGCTGGCAGGATTGTCAAGCTCCCAGGCCTCTAATGCCCAAGACAAGTCCTCTGGGGGGGGGGTCACAAAAAGGACTGAGATCAGGACCGCCCCCACCCCCGGCAGTGGTCCTGCTACCTGATGGCCTCTCCTGTGTCTGGGGGTTCTTTGTTGGCTATGGCAGTACCGACGCACAAATCTGCTGTCCAGATCTCTGTGCCCACCCGACCCATACCGACAGAGCCTCCATCTGACACTCTAGGCGGCCGGTCATCGCCCCACCATCGATGACGGTCTCATCGTCAATGGCCCTCCCGCCAATGCCCGATCCTGCCCCAGCCCCTTGGGCTACAGGCTCTTCAGGTTTTCAGGGCCCATCTGGTGGGTTGTCACTCCCTGCGCCCTATCCCCCAAAATCCCCTTCCTCAATGCAGTTCTCATCAGTTGACCTCAATGAGATTTTGACTAAATTTACCTCGGTGATGGTTCCCAGCTTGGTGCATTTAGGACTACATAACTGGTACCGTCGACAGCAACTTCGTCGTTGACTCCTCCTAGATGGCTGAAGGCTGCTGGCCTCCCCCCGTGGGCCATCGTCAGTGCCTCACACATCGAACCTGGATCTGGAGGAGGTCGACGTCAAGGAGTACCACCATGATCTTATTCTACCTGATGAGGAGAAAGACCCCTCTCTTCTGACAAGTCCACTGCTTCCTCAGTAAGTGAGGACTCTGTCAAGCATACTCCTAGGTCTTCTCCAGAGGACCCTACCTTCTTCAGTATCATGAAGCAGCTGTCCTTAGCCATGGGCTTTCACATTGAGGAGGATGTCACCAGGAAGGATTTGGTGGATTTCCTGGAGATCCCAGAGTCTCCTCCCAAGATCATTCCTCCTATTGTACCTGCCCTGAGGAATGCCACTACTGCAGTCTGGCACAAGCCATACATGGTGCCAGCAATGCCCCATAGGGCAGATAAACTTTATAATGCCCCTCAGGGATTTCCACATTATGCTGTCCAGCCTGAAACTGATTCAGTGGTCATAAAGGCAGCTCATGACAGGTCTAAGGTGCCCAAGCACCTTAGCCCCCCTCCCCGACAAAGGGTTATGCAGAACTGATATTTGGAGCAAGAGGGGTTATGCCTCCTCCACCCTCAGGCTGAGGATTGTCAATTACCTGTCTCATATGGTAAAGTACCAGAATACTTAGTAGAAAAAAGGGCAAGGCCGCAGTCCAGGCCCTCCCTGAAGGTACACAGAAGCAGGAGATTCTTAAATGCTTGCAGACCACTGAGGATGTTAGCAAGCACCTCCTGTGGGCCCTCTGTGATATCTCAGACACCACTGGCAGAGCTGCTACCACCTGCATTTGCCTCCATAGGCACTCCTGGCTGAGGGTCTCTGGCTTTGCTTCTGATGTTCAGCAGAAGGTGCTTAATGCCCCCTTCAGTGGCTCTAAGCTTTTTGGCCCAGATATCCAGGACATCCTTAATGACCTGCAGGCATTTGACAGGGCTATCAAATCTGTCCACTCACTCTACCATATGCAGCCTAAGTGCAGACAGTGTCCTCCCTTTCACAAGGCATCCAACAGGCCAGGAGCAGCCTCTTGGCCCCAAGGCAAATGTAGAGTTTCCGCCGCCTTCTTTGCCCCATCCAACTCTGGACCTGTGGCCAAGCATCCCAGAGGTGATTGACCAGCCCCAGCGACTGGATCCACTTCCGCCTGACTGCTTGCCAGATTCCCCTTTTCCGGTCCCCGACCAAGAGCTAGTGGTCGGAGGTTAGTCCTTCCTCCATCTCAATCAATGGAGAACCATTACATTGGATGCCTGGATTCTTCAAATCATAGAAAGGGGTTACACTGTGGAACTCACCGAGCAACCCCCCGAGACTCCCCCATGCCCTCCAACCAACCCCCATCCCATCTGATCCCATTTGTCTGTTCTCCAGGAGGAGGTATGATCTCTTCTGCACAAACAGGCCTTTGAGCCAGTGCCCAGGCACCAGAGAAACGGGTCTATTTCAGGTTTTTCCTGGTCCCCAGAAAGATCGGAGATCTGAGGCCCATCTTGGACTTAAAGGACCTTAGTTTGTATGTCCAGTACAAAAAGTTCTGAATGGTAACTTTGCCAGGTCTGATGCCACTTCTCGAGCAAGGTGACTGGCTGTGTTCTTTGGACATGCAGGATGCTTACCTGCACATCTCGGTATTTCCTCCTCACAGGAGATTCCTCTGGTTTCTTTTTCAGGGTGAGCATTACCAGTTCAAGGTGCTGCCCTTTGGCTTGACCTCTGCACCACAGGTCTTTCTCAAGTGCTTAGCAGCAGTAGCTGCAGCCCTCAAAAGGGAGGGAATGTACATTTTCCCTTATCTGGATAATAGGCATCTCAAGGCCCCATCCAGGGAACTGCTCCTGGGGACTTTAGGGAGAACTCTTCAGTTGTTTCTCTCCCTGGGCATCACCATCCACCTACCCAAGTCGGTCCTGATCCCGTTCCCAAAGGCCTCAAGACATGGGGCGGTTGTAGACTCTGCGCAGGGGTAGGCCTTTCTGCTTCAAACGAGGATGAAGTGTGCCGTATTGCTCAGGCTCAGGAGGTGGCCCAAAGCTGTTACATTCTTGCCAGGGTGTACCTGAGGCTGTTGAGTGTGATGGCCCCTGCCATCCCCACCATTCCACTGGCCAGGCTCCACATGCGCATTCTCCAGTGGACTCTCCGGGTACAGTGGGACAACAAACAGACAATTTAGATCAGTTAGTGCCGGTCTCTTCCCCAGTCCGCAAAGTGCTCCATGGTGGATGGACCCTCTGAACCAGTTGCAAGAACTTCCATTCCAGATCTCTTCTCCACAACAAATCCTCATCATGGATGCCACTGGTTTAGGCTGGGGGGCTCATCTGGGTCCCTTTCAAACTCAGGATTCTTGGTCCCAGATTGAAACTGGTTCTGTATGTCATGCAGATCTTTCAGAACCACCTTCTTCCAGGCCAGTGTTTTTTTTTTATTTACATTTTATTCCCTGAACTCCCCATGACGGGCCCAATCCTACTGACCGCCCCCCCAACCCCCTCACCCGGCTCCAATGGGATCTTACCGTAGCCATTCATGGCTTAGAATGGCTGCCCAGCCACTGGTGCGGAGCCTATGGGGGGTCAGTCGCCATCCTACCACCGTGAGGTGTTTTTCCTCATGTTCTCCCCAGACCCATGCATATGCAGTGGGCAGGGCGACTGCCATGCCTCCGTGTAGGCAGTCTTATGCCCTGTGCGTTGGTCCACCCCATTCTGAGCAGTGTGCCTGTGCTGACCCCCAGCCTCTGCTGAGTGTCTATCTACAGTGTGCTACTTTATTTCCCCTCCCCCGAGGAAGGAGAGCTGTCATCCGACACTCAATCCTTCCTCACCCTAGGTTAACCCTGGAATGACCCGAGCTGTTCCTGAACCCGGGTCACCAGTGTGGTGTGAGATGTGGCGTCTTGCAGCTCAACCCTCAGCACCACAGTCTTCCGAGACGGTTGCTGATTCAGACAGCCTCAGTGTAGTGTACTACATCAACAAGCAGGGGGGAAACGCATTTGTACCCCCTATACAGGGAGGCTATGAGTGTGTGTTTTTGGGCATTGCACCACAGCCTGACTGTCCCAGGAGTGCTTAACATTCTGGCAGACAGCCTCAGCCAGACTCAGTCCAGCATGCATGAGCGGGAACTGCTTTCATCCATCGCAGAAGATCTATTTGCCAGATGGGGTCATCTAGAGTTGGACCTTATTGCATCCCCCTCAATGCAAAACTGCCCAATTTCTGCTTGCTAGATCCAGGGTCTGGAGTTTTCTGGTGCGATGCATTGTCCCTCTCCTGGAACGGGAGGTTCTAGGGACATGGATATGTTGTTCATCCACACTCATTGGCAGGTATCCTTGCCGCTTTAAATCTTGCCGGAAGGTCTTCAAGCTTGCTCCTCCCACCCACCCGGGTGGTATAACTCTCGGCTCCGCCCCATGACGTCAGATCTTCCTTACCGCTTGGAAGCTCAGGTTCCCTCCTTAACGCTCTGCGTTTGAGACTGGTTCCTATTTCTCCGTTTGCGGATTTAAAAATAAATTTTGCAAAAAGACTTCAGTCTTCTATCCCTCGCGGCTGCGATGGACAAATCGACTCCCGGATTTCGGAGATGCCCATGCGGGCAGAAGATGTCTCGGACGGATCCACACTCCACGTGTGTCTACTGCTTAGGCCTTGAGCACGACCCGCGGGCTTGCGACCTGTGCTCATCTTTCTCGGCCTACGTCCTCGAAGACCGTGCTGCCCGATTGCAACTGGGCCGTCCCGAGAAGCGTTTCCCTCCGGTGAAGTCCAAGGAGGCCCGGTTGGCGGTGTCCGCGGCGGCGGGCTCGGCGGATCAGCTCGAGCGGATGGTCGCCCTCGAAGAGGAGGCGGCGCGGGCCGTATCTTCCTCGGCCGCGGCATTTATCCCGCTCTCTCTGGGCTCTTCTTACACGGCTTCTTTTAAGGAGCTTTGTCTGTCCCTCTCCACTAAAGGAGAAGGGCCTACGTTTTGGACCTTATTCTCGGTCCAAAAAGAGGGACAGGGGTAAGTCCCTCCGTCGGCGCTCTTGGGAGGCCGGGAAAGGTCCCTCTCCCGGGCGTCGACCGTCGGCTTCGATGCGACCGCTCGGCCGACCACTGGCCTCACGGTGTCCCCGTCAGGTCAGTTGACCGAGACTCCCACCGATGAAGTCGAGATTTTTCTCGACCCATTGGACGGGCTGTCGCCTTTAGCAGCCGAGATTCCCCTCTCCCCGGTTCCCCCGGGAGGAGTTGAGGATCCCGTGGGCTCGCCTGTGCCTCCGGTTCCGGAGCCCTCGGATGCACCATCCGAGCCGAAGGGAGTGCCGGTTCCGGCCGACACCTCCCCGCACCGACCTCGGAAATTCCGGGACTCTCGGTCTCGGTCTCGGACCTCTTCGCGGTCCAGCCGATCCCACCGTCATAGGCGGTCTCGGTCTCGGCACCGCGGTAAGCGGCGTCGCCGCTCGTCCTCGTCCTCCTCCTCGGATGAGGGGAGGCTTCGGCGTAAATTACGCCGACAGTCACGAGACCTTATGTTGCAACAAGCTCCTCCTGGCCGGGAGTAAGCCGACCCGTGCCGCCTTCCCCGCCATTAATCTTGTCACCGGAGTGGCGACACAACCCTCGACTTATCCGAGGCCTATACCCAGGCGGTTGTTGGCCAAAACCAACTGCTCCACCGATTCCGGTGGAACCTCCGCCTCCACAGCCACCAATTGGGGCTCCGACCAAGGATTCTCGGTCGGCTAAGGGTCTACCCCATCGGCTGTCAGTTACCCTCACTCCCGACCGACCTCGGCAGGTGAAGGGTGCCTCAGGCCAGAGGCAGCTCTTGAGGACTCTTCGAGTCCGAAGATGATTCCTCCTTTTTCTCCAAGCGACTGGACTTGGAGTCTTCAGGAAGGTCAGTCAATGGGCGATAGCCGTCGTCCTTCCTAGGACTACCGGCTCATCTCGAGTCCACGGGATGGAGCTCGAACCCGTTCAAAGCGGGCCAGGTATCCCCTCACGGAGATTCTGGACCGAGGGATTCTCCGACGGAGGCCTTTCCGGTGGCCGAGGCCAAGTGGGTCGGCACTGGAGCTTTGGCGCCCCTGCTTCCTGCCCTAGCGCCTCGGCCAGGATGGCCAGGAAGTATCACGGTCCCCTACCGGTTCCTTGTCGGTTTTGAGGAACACCCTCTGCTGAGGGGTTGGTTACCCGACAGCGTTTTCATGGCGCCCGGCAAGCACAGGATGTGGACAAACTCCTGACAAGGAGTCCAAGAAATTGACTATGTCGGGCGAAAAGTCTACACGCTCAGTCCTCTCTCAGCCTTCGTCAGGCCAGTTGGCCATCCTCATGGCCATTTTCTCATGCCCTGTTGGGCTCCCTGGATGAAGTCACCCTCATCTTCCCGCCGATCTGCAGACTACGGTTAAGCAGGTGCGGGACCAGGAGCAGAGCAGTGGCCAAACAGCAGCTCAGACTGCTTTGGATATAGGGGACTCATGTGCCAGATCGGTGGCGGCCGCGGTGGCTATCGTCGGCGTGGCTTGGCTGAGGATATCCACCTTTCGCCGGATACCCAGCACAAGTTGGCGGATGTTCCCTTTTTGGGGACTGACCTCTTCGACCCTGGGGTGGAAGGTCACCTGCAGAGGATCGAGAAGTCCAATGCTACCTTGGACTCGGTCTCTTCCGCTCAGAAGGACAAAGGCCGCAAACCGCAGCCTAAGCCCTTTGCGTCCTTCTGTGCCCCGAGCCCTGCCCAGCAACGTCCAGGGCCAGCAGGCTCGGCCTTGGCATCCCAAACCCAAGCCACCGGCTTCCTCTAACAGGAGGCAGAGGAGGAAAAGGCCCAGGAGGTCCCTGGCGGTCCCTCCTCAAGAGCTGCCCAGTGGCCGGGCTGAGGGGTGTACCCCCATTCCCGTCACCTTACCCTAGGTCCCCCGTGGGGCGGCTCCGCACTTCCGTTCCGCCTGGTCCGCTGTTTCCACGGACAGGTGGGTCTTGAGTGGTGGGAAGAGGCCTGCCTCTGGGTCGAGCAGGCACCACCCTTCAGAGCCGTCGCCTCGGGGCTGGATCCCCAGCCTCACTGGCGGCTCGTCGGGCCGACATCGCTCTCCTCCTCCAGAAGGAGGTGATAAGAGGTGGTGGACCTCCTTCAGACCCAGGGTTTGTGTCCAGGTACTTCCTGGTTCCAGCCGGACGGGGCTGGCGCCCATTCACCAACCACGACCTAAACAAGTTCCTAGGTCTCGAACCTTCAGGATGGTCACTCTGGCTCAGATAATACCATCCTTGGAGCAGGCGTGTGGTTCTGCTCTCTGGACTTGCAGGGCCGCGTTTTCACGTCCCTATCCGTCCGTCTCACCAGAGATTCCTTCGCTTCCGGCGGAAGGATCCCTCTTGATTCCAAGCCATGCCCTTGAGCTTGTCTCCAGCTCCCAGGGTCTTCACCAAATGCATGGCAGTGGTGACAGCATTCTCTGGCGCCGAGGGTCCGGTGTACCCTTACCTAGACGACTGGCTGATGCAGCTCCCTCCAGGAAGGAGGAGAGTGGTCCAGAGATCTGGCCTCCAGGTCTGCTCTCAACTGGGCCTCCTTATCAAGCGAGGCCAAGTCGGAACTCGAGCGAAGCAGGTGATTCTATTCATCGGCGCAGCTCGACTCTCTTGAGCCAGGCAGCGGCTCCCGGCGGACAGGGCCGAGGTTCTTTCCTCCTTTGCCCGATCATTTCTGGTTGGGCAATTGCGCCCTCGGGACTTCCTCGCCTCCTGGGTCTCATGGCGGCCTGCACAGCGTGGTCCGTTGGGCCCGCTGGAACATCCGTCCCCTTCAGTGGGACTGGCCAGCCAGTGGTCTAACGCTGCGATCCTTTGGACCAGCTTAGCCGGTGACACAGGGGATGTGGAACGCCTCCAGTGGTGGACCGCTCCAGATCATTTGCAGGAGGGCATCCCGCTCGTCCGCCCGAGCCGGCGGTCTCTCTATCGACCGATGCCTCTCTGATGGGTTGGGGTGCCCATCTGGGGAACACCGGGCTCATGGCCTCTGGTCCCAGCGGAGTCGATGCCACATCAACCTGCTGGAGCTCAGGAGGGTCCGCCTAGCTCTCACCGCCTTTGCTCCGTTCCTCCGGGGTCAAGTGGTCCGAGTCCAGGCGGACAATACCACGACCATGTACTATCTAAACCGCCAGGGCGGGACGCGCTCCATGCTTCTATGCAAGGAAGCTCTCCGCATTTGGTCACTCGTGCGCAGCCTGGAGGCGGATCTCCTAGCCATTCACGTGGCAGGGCCTCCAACACCCTGGCCGATGCCCTGAGCCGGATAGGGGCTGCATCCCACAGTGGTCTCTCCTGCGGAGGTGAGACAGCATCTGTTCTCCCATTGGGGCACACCTCAGGTGGACCTGTTTGCCTCAGGAGAAGCGAGAGCTGAGTCTGTTCCATGCCGCCCCCTCAGCAGGGCTCGCTGCAGGGATGCCTTCCAGGCAGTGGACCCCGGCCCTTTACGCCTTTCCCCATTTCCCTTGATCCACAAGGTGCTTCTCAAGGCGAGGAGGGACAAGCAGGTGATTCTGATAGCCCCAGACTGGCCTCGCCAGTTCTGGTACCAGATCTCCTCAGTCTCAGCTCCAGGATTCACGGCAGCTTCCAGCTCGCCGGACCTGCTCTCAGTCAATCAGGGAAGGTGTTCCATCGGACCTTCAATCCCTGCACCTGACGGCCTGGTTCCTGAGCGGCTAGAGTTCCAGGCCTTGGGTCTTTCGGCCGAGGTCCTCAGTGTAGTTGAGGCGTCCCGTAGAGTCGACCAGAAAATGCTATGCCTTCAAATGGAAAAGGTTTTCCATTTGGTGTCAGAACAAGGGCTTGGACCTTCCTCCTGTTCCTTGGCAAGCATCTTGGACTATTTATGGTCCCTTTCCAGTCAGGGCTTGGTCGGCGACCCTAAGGGTGCACCTGGCAGCCATCTCTGCTTGCGGGGCGGGCGAGGAAGCAGTCGGTGGCACAGGAGAGGTGGTCTGGCGCTTTTCAAAGGCCTTGATCACATTTCCCTCCAGTGCGGAACCCCACCTCCGTGGATCTACTGCTGGTACTGGCAAGCTCATGGGCAAGCCATTGAACCTATGCACAGGTGTGCTCTCTCTCACCTGTCGTGGAAGACCGCCTTCTTGGTGGCTATCCGTCAGCCAGAAGGATGGGAGAGCTCCAGGGCGCTTCCATCGAGTCTCCTTACCTGGTCTTCCACAGGGACAAGGTTGTCCTCGCGCCCACCGAAATTCCTTCCGAAGGTGGTGTCGGAGTTTCACCTTAACCAGGTGTTGACTCTGCCGGTGTTCTACCCCAGTCACACCGAGGCGAATATAGGCTCCATACTCTGGACCCTAGAAGGCGCCGCTTATTATAAGGAGCGCGACGGCTGAAATTCGGGAGAGGTTCGCCAGCTGTTTGTCACCTACGCTGAAGCCGTGCATCTGGCAGACCTGCAGCCAAGCGACGATAAGCAGGTGGGTAACCTCCTGCATAGATCTCTGCTATAAGTTGGCGGGCATGGAGCCTCCCAGAGGATAAGAGCTCATTCTACCCGCCATACTGCTGTGCAGTGGCTGCTTCCAGGGACGCCCTATCCAGGAAATCTGCAGGGCTGCTACCTGGAAGTCAGCAAACACCTTCATTACCCATTACCACATCGACCTTGAGTCACGCCGGGATGCTGGTTTTGGGGCCTCGGTTCTCAGTCTCTCTTTCCCAAGTAAGTATTGGGGTGTCGTCTTGCCTCCTCCTCCGGAGAACTGCTAGGAGTCTGCCAATGAGTGTGGATGAACAACATATCCATGTCCCTAGAAATACAGGTTGCCTCACCTGTAACAGGAGTTCTAGGAATGGTATATGTTGTTCATCCTGACTCCTCATCTCCTCGGCTTGACCAGACAACCTGAGCTTCCAGCGGCCAGATCTGACGGCCATGGGCGGAGCCGAGAGTTATACCACCCGGTGGGTGGGAGGAGGAAGCTGAAGACCTTCCGCAAGATTTAAAGCGGCAAGGATACCTGCCAATGAGTGTGGATGAACAACATATACCATTCCTAGAACTCCTGTTACAGGTGAGTAACCTGTATTTTCTTTACGCCTCCCCACCGTTTCCTCTCATTCAGAGGGTGCTTATAATGTTGCCGGTGGAGGAGGCCACTATGATCCTGGTAGCTCTATTCTGGCCTCTTCAGATATGGTTTCCTCTTCTACAGCAGTTGGCGGAGGAACCTCCAGTCCCTCTCCCCCCTCTACAAGAATCTAAATATCCAGGATCATGAGACCCTGGTCCATCCCAACCTCGGGTCCCTCCATCTGCATGCCTGACTCCTGAGAACATAGCCATCGCCAGATCTGAGGTTTTTAACATTGTGGCAGATGTCCTAGTGGCTGCCCAAAAGCCTTCCACCGAGCCACTTATTAGAAAGCAGTTTGCCATATGGGCTGCCAGGCATAATCTGGGCCCTTTCACCTGTCCAGTGAGCCAGATCTGGACTGCCTGATCTCTCTGTCTGACTCAGGTCTCCAGTGCTCCTCACTCAAGGTGCACCTTATGTCTGTCTCAGCTTTTCAGGAGCCCGTGGCTGACCGTACCATAGCTCAGCTGGACATTTCCCATAACTTTTGAGGGGCACCCTGCATCTGAAACCTCCAATCCATTCCCCTGTCCAGGCTTGGGATTTGAATTTTGTTTTGAAGACGTTGACCCTGTCTCCTTTTGAGCCAGCTACACTTCCTTTTCTGAAAAGCATTATTTGTAGTTGCTATTACTTCTACTAGAAGAATTTCAGAGTTTCAGGCCTTCTGGTGCAAGGAGCCATATTTGATTTTCCTCAAAGAGTCTTTGTGCATCAATCCCAAGTTTTTTCCTAAGGTGGTGTCTGAGTTTACACTGAATCAATCTATCCACCTTCCTGTTTACTTTCCAGAGCATGCTAATCCAGGGGAAGCACTGCTCCATATATTAGATGTGCGCAGAACTTTGAAATATTACCTGCTCTGAACCAAGGAATGTAGAAAGTCGAAGCAGTTTGTTTGTTTCTTTCACCCCAGGTAGAGAGGGCATTCAGGTTTCGAAACAATGTTTGTCCAAATGGTTGGCTAACTACATTCTGTTCTACAACAAGTACGGCAAAGAATTGCCTGGAGCGGTCAAAGCTCATTCCACTAGAAGCATGGCTGCCTCTGTGGCTTTTTTTCCGAGGGGTCTCAGCTGCTGACATTTGTGCGGCTGCCACCTAGAGTACCATCCACACTTTCATCAAGCAGTACAGTTTGGACATTGCCTCTAGAGCCCGTACGGGATTTGGCAGGGCTGTGCTGCAGGGGCCTTAAAGTTGACCTTCTTCCCAGATTGTCTGTCTGCACCTGTGACTGCATGGGACTAGTTCCCTTAGTGTGACCTAATGACAGATACCCCTGATGAAGATAGAACAGTTATGTAAGAACTTACAATAACAGTAGATCTTCAAGGTGATCTCGGTAATCAGGTCTGTCTTCCCTTTAACCATCCCCCTTTTTGGGGGTCTCTCTACTGGAACTGGCTATCTGGTGCATCTAGCCTTTATTATAGGCCTGGGCATCTCTCTTCTCAGTCCCCCATGGCTAGAGCTATGCTCCCTTTGTCTCCGGGGGAAAGAACTGAGGAGGGAGTGGGGCCGCACACACCTTTATAGTGTTGGTGATGTCATCACATGTTGTCGGCATAGGTGGCCCCAGTTGTACTAATGAAAATCTTCCATGTGGATCGTGCTTTACCGATGGTGAAGTTCCTATGGTGTGACCTGATGACTGAGATCCCTTCGAAGATCTACTGTTACGGGACATTCTTATGTAACTGTTCTTGCTAGTAGTAGTATATGGTTTACATCCACCCCACTCATCCAACCTCCCCTGGCAAGTGGCACATGGATCCCTATTTCCAGCGTGCAAGATCTGACATCACAGGGTGGAGCCTAGGGATATACGACTGGGGTGGTGTGGGGGCTTAGCTTGAGGACAGGCAAGAACAGCTCTTAAAGGGAGACTACTTACGTGTTGATGTGAATCATATGCCGCTTCTAGAACTATGGTTACAGGTGAGTAACCTATTTTTTGAGGTCTTCAGTCAATTTAACCAATTTGGGTGATGTGCCTTGCCTCCTGCTGCTGCGGGCTGCTAGGAGTCTGCCTAAGTGTGCAATGTGAACTGAATCTAGGTAGTTAGAAATAGGTTACTTATTTGTAACCATAGTTTCTAGGGGTGTGGATATGTTGTTCTTATCCACACTTGTTAGCATGTCCCTTTCCCCTTGAAATTTTGCTGGAAGGTCTTTAGGCTGGCTCTTCCCACTCACCCAGGTGGTACAACCCTCGGCTCTGCCCCCATGATGCCAAATCTTCCTTTCCGCTGGAAGATTCAGGTTGTCTCCTCTTAGCTATTGCTTTTTGTAGGCCCTGGCTTCTAACCCTTCGGTTATTCCAAAAATTAGGTTTGTTCGAGCTAGCGACTGTGCTCTTTGCTACTCAGTCATGAAAGACAAATCTTCCCCCAGATTTTGCCGGTGTGGCCAAAGAATTTTGCGCACCAGTCAGCATACCACGTGCATATACTGCATGGGCGTCGGCCATGACACCCAGACTTGTGAGATGTGCCTCACGTTTCACTCGAACATCCTTGACGATCGTCTTGCATGCCTTAAGTTGGGCAGGCCCGAGAAACTGAATCCTCCAGTGAAATCCAAAGAGGCTCGGTGGGCAGTCTCCGCGACGGCGGGGTCCGCTGAGCAGTTGAAACAGATGCAGGCCTTCAAAGAAGAAGTGGCGTGGGCTACACAATCCTCTTCTCTGTCGATTTTTGTTCCCCTCAACCTGGGCTCCACATTTTCGAGTTCCTTCTGGGAGCTGTGCCAATCCTTCCCCATTAAAGGCAAGGGACCTGCGGGCTCGCATTCCTCCTGGTCCCGTAAGAAAGAAAAGGATCCAAAAAACTTTATCTCAGCAAAGATGCTCTTGGGATCATGAACGATCTCAGTCCCAGGAGCCGGCAATGTCGACTTCAGTCGAAATTGCCTCCTCGGCCACTGGCTTCTTGGCCCTGCCGTCTGGCCAGTCGACCAAGGTATCGATCGATGAGGCTGAGATCATTCTCGATCCCATCGACCCATTGTCGCCCAATGAGGCCGACAACTCTTTGTCCTAGGACTCCGGTCCTGCCTCTTTCTGATGAGGAGACCCAGCCAGCTGAGAATCCCATCAAAGAAACGGTCCCTGATCCAGGTAAATCACTGGTTTCCCTGGTGTCTCCCGAGTGACCGAATGGGCCAGTCCAATCAAGGTCGAGATCTAGGGCCCCCTTGACTGGCAGGCCGAGGAAGGCACATAAGCACTCAAAAAAGAGACAATGCACTGGTCATCCTCATCCTCCTTGAATAAGGAGAGGCTTCGGCGGAAACTTCGTCAATGCTATGAGGATTTAATAATAAAGTTTATTTATAAAGCGCCTTTCATTTTTCAAGGCGTTGTACAAGTTAAAACAATACAAATCAAGCATTAAAATTCAGTATTAAACACAGATAGATAACCACAACATAATCAACGACTTCAGTACAATCAGCTTTCCAAGAAGGCCATTTGCCAAAAGTGGGTTTTCAAACCCCTCTTAAATTCCTCCACAGAGATGCACTCCCGTAACCGGCTAGGTAGAGAATTCCAAAGAGTGGGTGCAGCATAAGAAAATGCTCTACAACCTGATGATTTAAGACTCACTTTTGGAATCTCTAGCAACCCCTCGTTGGCCGAGCGGAGCGAGCGGCCGGGGCAGTATGGGATCAGAAGTTCTTTCAGATAGGCCGGACCCTGATCATGTAGGGCTTTAAAAGTCAGTAAACTGACTTTGAAGGCGATCCGCCACCGTATAGGTAGCCAGTGCAGTTCACGCAGTACCAGGGTAATAGGACAGGACCTACTTGTCCCAGTCAAAACCCAGGCTGCTGCATTCTGCACTAGCTGTAGGTGGCGGATTTCAACCCCAGAAAGCCCAAAGCACAGGGAGTTGCAGTAGTCCAGACGCGAGGACACAAAGGTGTGGACAGACGTTGCTAAAGCGTCAGACAGAACAAGGTGCCTAACTCTGGTGATATTCCTAAGATGGTAAAAGGAAGTCTTGACGACTGCTGACACTTGTGACTGCAGTGTCAGCCTGTCATCCAAGATAACCCGCAGGTTATGCACCCGTTCAGAGGTCGAGAGTGAAACGCCGCCAAGAAAAATTCCTGAGGACGTACCAACAAATGACCCCTCTATCTAATGACCCGGGTCCACAACCAAAACCTCTGTCTTTTCTGAGTTCAACTTCAACCAACTAGAATCCATCCAATCCTGGATTTCTTTCAGACAGTTGTTAAACACCGAGAGAGCTCCGTCCTGGTCGGGTGCGAAAGACAGGTACAGCTGGGTATCATCTGCATAACAGTGAAACTTCAGCTCATACCATCTTATATCTCCAAGGGGCAGCATATACACCACGAACAACATGGGAGACAGCACTGAACCCTGAGACACCCCACACAACAAAGAAGTTGGGCTTGAGGAAAAAAAACCAGACGCATCTCCTTGTGATCTCCCAGTGAGGAATGAGGTGAACCATCGAAGGACAATTCCCGATATTCCACAAATCTGCCTCAAGCGTGCTATCAACACCAAGTGATCCACAGTGTCAAAGGCTGACAAGAGATCAAGGAGAACCAGAATGGAACGTCTCTTCTGATCTCTCGTCCTCAGAAGATCATTAAGCACCCAAACCAGTGCAGTCTCGGTAATATGTCTTTTATGAAAACCGGATTGGAAGGATTCGTAGTTGTCATGGATGGTTAAATGGTCTTCCAGTTGGGCTGCCACTACCTTCTCAGTCACCTTCCCAATAAAGGGTAGGTTTGAGATGGGTCTGTAGTTTGTGAAACAGTCTGGGTCCAAGGTAGCTTTCTTCAAGAGAGGTGTCACCACCGCCTCTTTCAGGGAGCTAGGAAACTCATCCGACTCCAGGGAGCACCAGACTATTTGCACAAGGACTGGACCGATGATATCACTACAACCCAAAATTAGGGAGGTTGGTCCAGGGTCCAAACTACAGCTTGTAGGGTGCACACTATGGATAATCCTCATGATATCCACGAAATCAGGTCGACTGAAGGAACTCCAAGAAAACTGAGGTACTGTGAACTCACACTGTTCAACAGTATCCCCCTTAGAGATTGCTGGACGCAGATCCGCCCTGATGTCGGCCACTTTAGTTGCAAAGAAACGAGCAAGCTCCTCGCACTCTAATTGCGAAAAGGCTTTCCGAACTTGCAGACAGGCTGGGTTGCACAGTCTGTCTACAGTTAGAAAAAGCTGAGCCTGTCGGTTCCGAGCAACTGCAATCTCCCTGAATAGGAATTCTGCCTTCTTACGGGTGATTGCAGATTGATAGACAGAATAATGGTCCATCAATCTAAGGTAGTCGGCTTCAAGGGCAGACCTGCGCCAGCACCGCTCTAACCTACGCCCCTGTCTCTGCATCTCCCTCGACATCCCATCAAACCAGGGGGACTTGGGGTGAAGGGTTAGGGGGCACACACGGACAGGAGCAATAGAATCCAGAGCCGCTGTAACAGCCGTATTATAGGCCAATGCCAGGATCTCTGGACTGCCGCTCGCCAACACGGGGAACAACAGGTCAAGGACCGCAAGGCCTTGAGGGGTAATATCGTAAAGGCGGTACCTAACCATCTCCACAGGGTAGGCCTTCTCGGGGTGCAAAACTGAACCTCACGGTGTAGTGGTCTGATCATGCGACTGGTTCCACCCCAAAATCGGATGTATCACTCCGTAGGAGAAAGACTAAGTCCAGAGAGTGTCCAGATTTATGGGTAGCAATGGAAACCACCTGTGTAAGGCCCAAAGAAGTCATTAATTGGAGGAAGTGATTACCAAATTGCGAGAGTTCGCAAACGACATGTCGATGATGAAGTCTGCTACTTCCTGTAAGAAACGTTTCCCATCCTCAGGTGGACAGTAGATGAGTACGATTCGAACACCCACATCCGCTATCACTGTACACTCAAAGGACTCAGTCTCTCCCACTAACACATTCGTGAGGCCCAGTTCAGTCTTAAAACAGACTGAAACCCCCCCACCCCCATCCCTGCGGTCCAATGTCGGGCGGTGTATCACCGAGTACCCGGCCGGAGTCGTGGCCTCCAATGTGGGGCCTGGATTTTCATCCAGCCATGTCTCAGTGATGCAAGCCAAGTCCACCGAGCCAACAAGATCAGCAATAATGCCAGTCTTGTTTCTGACGGGCCTATCATTGCATAACACCACCCGAGTTGGATGAACCTCAGAGGCTGTCAGGCCCATCTGCCTACTGAGTTCCGTAGTGTCCTTGGGTATGGGCACCAGACATGGTAAACCACGATCTGGATTCCATTTCGCCCCAGGGCACCTTCTGGATCTAACTACCCCAACACAGTGGCCCCCCTGGTCCATCCTCCCTTGTTCGCAGCCCCCCACCCTCTTCCCTCTCCTACGAACAATTCGCAGTGCTCTACAGTGCTGATAAATATCATTTTGGAGAGGGGGAGAATAAAAAGGGCGGAGGGCGTGAAGAGAGGTGGATGAATAGTGCACCACCGTGGGGACTGAGGGCTGACGCATGCCGCTACAAAACAATTTAATGTGGCAGCAGCTGATTCTGTCTGGACAGAAGCCGGCCACGGTTTCTACTCTGGCCATTACTTGGCTTTCGCCTCCTATGCCAAAACAGACTCCTTTGGAACCAGTCAAATGCATACTCAAATGTATGCATTCATATTCGTGTAACTGATTGTTAACCTGTTATCCTACCTTTGTTAGTTACTGTAATTGTCTTTTTTTTTTTTGTAATTGTACTGCAATTGATGTGGAACATTTGTAAAATAGCATTGGCTCAGAGGTCCTTGTAATCCTAGATTCAAATAAAGAAATAAATCAGTTCCCCAGCCCACAGAGCCAGTCAAACCCATTCAGGTTCGTTTAAAATCAGTCTCCGCTGATTCTGGTGGAGCCACCACCTAAACAGCCTTCGGGAGGGGCTCCTACGAAGGATTCTCAGATGGTTCCTGGACTCCCACATAGGGTGTCGGTCACCCTTATGCTTGATTGCCCCAGGCGTGTTGAACGGACCTTGGTGGCCGACCAGTCTATCCGGAATCTTTGGATACTGAAGACACCGACCTACACTCTCACCCTCAGGACGAGTCTATTGGTAGTCTGTCGACAGAGGAGGGCCCTTTGTCATTTCAAGGGATTCTCCGCCTTATCTCCGAATCCACGGGGATGCCCCTGGAGCCTGTCCAGAAAAGGGCGGAGTACCTTCTTACGGATATTCTTAAAAAGGGGGATACATCCACAGAAGCCTTTCCTGTGGCTGAAGCCATTGTTGGCCTGGCCTTGGAGCTCAGGCAGCATCCTGCCTCTCCTGCCCCGCGCCGTCTCCCCGGATGGCCCACAAGTATGCAGTGCCCATTGGGTCCCTCTTGGGATTCACTGAACTCCCCTCGGCCGAGGGGTTGGTGACCGCCTTAGTGTTCAGACGCACAGGCAGCTCTGCTGACACTGATAGATCTCCGGACAAGGAGTCAAAAAAACTGGACCACATGGCCAGGAAAATCTATGCAGCCTCCTCTCTAGGCCTCTGTCAGGCGAGCTTGGCCATCGTCATGGCGCACTTCTCTCATGCCCTGTTGGGCTCCCTAGATGAAGTTATCCCACACCTTCCCACGGACCTTCAGACTATGGTCAAGCAGGTTCAGGACCAGGGCTGTGCCATTGCCAAGCAGCAGTGTCAGACAGCTTTGGACCTTGTGGACTCTTGCACCCGTTTGGTGGCAGCCGCGGTTGCCTCACGCTGCAGGGCTTGGCTGAGGCTTTCCACCTTTACAGCAGATACCCAGCACAAACTCACTGATGTTCCTTTCCTGAGTACCGATCTCTTCGGCCCGGTGTGGATGGTCACCTTCAGTGAATCGAGCAGTCCAATGCCACCTTGGACTCAGCCACTTCTGCTCAAAGTGCCCCAGGCACCAAAAAGCAGAAAAAGAAAAAACCTTTTCGGCACCCTGCTCCTGCAGCTCAGCAGCCCTCCTTTCATGGTGGGCAGCAACAGGCACAGGCTTGGCACCCTTGGCCCAAGTCCAGGCCTCCACCGGCCCACAGACAGGGAGGTCAGGGTTCAGGTCCTGAACCCTCATCCCCCAAGCCTGCATAATGACAGGATAGGGGTTGCCACCCCTATCCCTGTCATGCCAGCTTTGGGTGCTACTGTGGGGGGGTCAACTCCACCACTTTCTTTCCACCTGGTCCGCTGCTACCACGGACAGGTGTGTCTTGGAAGTGGTTGGCCAGGGTCTGCCTCTAGAATTCGAGCAGTACCCTCCCAGCTGAGCCTGCACCCCACGGGAGGAGAGAGTATCAGCCCACACACTGTCAGCTCTGCGAGATGACATATCCTAGTTCCTCCTCAAGGAGGCAGTGGTTCAAGTGGCAGATCCTCCAGTCAACCCAGAGTTCATTTCCAGGTACTTCCTGGTCCTGAAGCAGACGGGGGGGGGCTGGCGCCCCATTCTAAATTTGCACGACCTGAATCAATATCAGGTCACGCACCTTCAGGATGGCAACTCTGTCCCAGATCTTACCATCCCTGGAGCAAAACATGTGGTTCTGCTTACTGGATCTCCAGGACACATTCTTTCACATCCCAATCCGTCCATCACACCAGCTGTTCCCCTGCTTCAGAGCAGTTCTAAGCCATGCCATTTGAGTTAGTCATCGGCCCCACAGGTCTTCACTAAATGCATTGCAGTGGTGGCAGCCCATCTCAGGTGTCGAGGAGTCAGAGTGTACCCTTACCTTGACGATTGACTATTGGCAGGTTCCACCCAGCAAGAGGTGGAGAGGTCCAGGGACCTGGCCCTCCAGACCTGCTGTCAACTCGTGCCTTCACAGGTGATACTGATATGCTTCATCGGGGCAGAGCTTGACTCTTGCCGAGCCAGAGCTCGGTTCCCATTGGACAGGGTGGAGGTTCTCTCCTCCTTTGCCCAATCATTTCTGGTTGGGCGCTTGCACCCTGCCCAGGACTTTCTGCACCTTCTGGGCTACATGGTGGCTTGCACCACTGTGGTTCATTGGGCCTGATGACATATGCGCCCCTTCAATGGAAGCTGGCCGCCCAGTAGACTCAGCACCTGGGTCATTTCAACCAGCTGATAACTGTGACCCAGAAGATGTGGGACACACTCCAGTGGTGGACTGTCCTAGACAGGTTGCAGGAAGGGATCCCATTTGTCCACCCCGAGTCGACAGTCGTCCTCATGACTGATGCCTCTCTTATGGGCTGGGGAGTCCACATGGGGAACAACAGGGCCCATGGTTCTGGACCCCCGAGGAATCCCGATACCATATCAACCTGTTGGAGCTCAGAGTGGTCAGACTGGCATTGTCAGCATTCGCTCAGCAGCTTCCGGGTCAAGTGCAGATGGACAATACCATGACCGTGTACTACCTCAACAAGCAGGGCGGCATGCACTCCCGGCTGTTGTGCAGGGAAGCACTCCGCATCTGGACATTCGTGAGCCAACTGGAGGCAGATCTCCTAGCCATCCATGTGGCAGGAGCCTCAAATCAACTGGCGGATGCTCTCAGCCGCATAGGCGAGACATCCCATGAGTGGTCTCTCCATCCAGAGGTAGCTTACAGCCTGTTCTCCCACTGGGGTACATCGATGGTGGACCGGTTTGCCTCCAGAGAAAACACCAAGCTGAGGCTGTTTCGCACCCACCCTCCTCAGCGGGGATCACTGAAGGGGGATGCCTTCTTGAGGCCATGGACCCCAGGCCTTTTCCATGCCTTCCCTACATTTCCCTTGATCCACAGGGTGCTTCTCAAGGTGAGGAGGGACAAGGTGCAGGTGATCCTGGTAGCCCCAGACTGGCCCTGCCAGTTCTGGTATCCAGATCTCCTCAGCCTCCGCAAAAGGCTCCTGAGGCATCTTCCAGCACACCCGGACCTGATATCTGTCACTCAGGGGAAGCTATTCCATCCGGACCTTCAGTCCCTGCACCTGACAGCCTGGTACCTGAGCGGCAAGAGTTCCAGGCTTTGGGTCTCTTTGAGGATGTACTCTCAGTAGTGGAAGCATCCAGGAAGGAGTCGACCAGAAAGTGCTATGCCTTCAAATGGAAGATTTTCTATTTTGTGCCAGGGCAAGGGCCTGGACCCTCTCTCCTGTGATAAGCATTTTAGACTACCTTTGGTCTCTGTCCAAAGGGGGGGTCTTCGGTCTTTGCCCCTTAAGGTGCACCTGGTAGCCATCTCTGCTTACCGGGTGTGGGCCATTCAGCAGACGGTGGCACAGGAGAAGGTGGTCTGGTGCTTTTTCAAAGGCCTTGACAACATATCCCCTCTGGTGCAAACCTCCACCTCCATGGGATTTACTGCTGGTTTTGGCAAAACTCATGGGCAAGCCATTCAAACAGGTGTGAGATGTCACACTTGTCATGGAAGACGGCCTTCCTGGTGGCTATCTCGTCCACCAGAAGGACTGGGGAGCTCCAGGCGCTCTCAGTGGAGTCTCCTTATCTGGTCTTCCACAGGGACAAGGTTGTCCTGTACCCCCACCCGAAATTCCTCCCGAAGGTGGTGTCAGAGTTTCACCCTAATCAGGTGTTGACTCTGCCTATGTTCTACCCTGAGTACACCTCGGATGCCGAGTACAGGCTCCATACTCTGGACCTGAGACGTGCTCTATCCTGTTATAAGGAGAGGACGGTGGACATTCAGGAAGAAGTTCACCAGCTGTTTGTCACCTACTCTGAAGCCGCACCTGGCAGGCCTGCAGCAAAGCAGACAGTTGGCAGATGGATTACTTCCTGCATTGACCTCTGCTATAGGTTGGCGGGTAGGGAGCCTCCTGTAGGGCTTAGGGCTCATTCCACCCACCATACCGCTGTGTCGGTGGCTGCTTCCAGGGACATCCCTATCCAGGAAATCTGCAGGGTTGCTACCTGGAAGACAACGAACACCTTCATCACCCATTACCACATCGACCTTGAGTCATGCCGGGATGCTGGTTTTGGGGCCTCAGTTCTCCGGTCTCTGTTCCCTAAGAAGGGGGTGTGCACCTTGCCTCCCTCCTCCCAGAGAACTGCTCAGAGTCTGCCAACAAGTGTGGATAAGAACATATCCACATCCCTAGAAAAACAGGTTACTCACCTGTAACAGTAGTTCTAGGAGTGGTATATGTTGTTCATCCACACTGACCAACCCAACCTCCCCGGCCCCTGATGAAGAGGTCTTTGTGGCCTCGAAGCGCTGGGCTGCTCACACTGACATGGTATGTGAATCTTGCACATTGTGTTTTTTGAATTTTGATCACATATTTGATATATGTATTTATTAACTACTGCTTTTTTTTATTAAGAATATGCTTTAGTCTAAATACAGAGACAAATAATAAAACCAATTATTCTTAAAGATTTAAAAATGCCTGAGTGCCTTTTCTTGAATGTATGTATGTGTGTGTGTGTGTATATATAGTTCATCCACACTAACACATCCGACCTCCCTGGCTGCTACGCACACACCTGGCCTCTAGCAGGCTAAGATCTGGCGTCATGGGGCAGAGCCGAGGGTTATACCACCCAGGTGGGTGGGAGGGGCCAGCTTGAAGACCTTCTGGCAAGATTTAAAGGGGGAAGGGACATGCCAACAAGTGTAAATGAACAACATATACCTCTCTTAGAACTACTGTTACAGGTGAGTAACCTGTTTGTTTGTACTAGCATTCAGTTCACACCTTCATGAACCACCCAGTCTCCCTGGGCAAAGCTTGCTATTTTCTCTTTTTGCACTACATCCTTGGCCTTTCCCCTCCTGCTGGCTCCTGTCCAGCCTCATCACCCACAGGAACAGACCCCTGAACCTCATGGCTTATCCCCCATAATGGAGTTCATGGAGCTCACTTCTAACCCCTCTTGGCTTCTGTGTTTGGTGAGTATAAGAGCTGTGGTCAGCAGTTTGGGGCCTGCAGGAGGACTGTTTCTTCCTGCACAGCCAATCTTTTTCCTCTTTCTGTCCTCCCTCCCTCCCCCCCACACACACATGCAGTGACACCACCAGTGAGGACGTTCTTGACATGTGCATAATGTTGCAATGTCCCTGCACACCCCATATAGCTGTTGCATTACACTGCCACCTGCAGTCACCCAGGTAGTGGTGGTGCAGTGGGGCACACTGGCAACCCTTCCCGGATGAGGAGAGTGCTCACTGGGTCACTTGATCCTCCGCCCCCCTTCCCCACCCCTGACAACCCGGACTTGTTCTGGAACTGGGGTCATCAGCGTTGCAAGCAGAAGTCCTACCGCTACACTGACGGGCCGGCTTGCTTTGGATGCCTCATCTAGTGTTCAGGTATGAGTGCACTGCGGTGGAGCCAGAAGACCACATGGTAGGGTGGTAGGAGGAGTAACACTTGATGACTGTTCCAGTGAATGAGCATGCTCTGTACAAGACTTTCTAAGTGTGGATGTAACTGAATACTAGTAATAGAACTATGATTACAAATAACCAACCTCCAGTTAATCCCCTTCAGGGTAGTCAAAAGCAATCTTTTTGTAATTACTTAGGAGCAGACAAGTGTGGCCAAAATCAAAATTCAGGCAATTTACTGTGTTGGTTTACTCCATGGGATAAAGTCAGCAAGATACCAACTGCAGCACAGATTTAGTGCAGTGGTATAGATCTTGTAGTGATTGTAGGTCTTGTGTTCTGTTCTTGTCACATTTTAATTTAAACATTACTTTGTCATCTCTAATCCCCATTTTCTCTTAGCTAAATTGTTTCCATTCATGCAATACCAAAAAAAATGTTTTCATTATTTTCTTGAGAACATTAAATGATTGTGAGCACTGGGTCTACTCTATGGTTGAACAGTAGAGGACGTGCAGATGCTGGATGACCATCTCTTCCTCTCTCCATCCCTCCTTCCCTTTCTCTCTCTCCCTGAGATCCAAGTGCTGATCTTAATGTCATACTGGGCTTCCTGCTTGCCCTGGGTTGGGGAACTGGAGTCCCCATCTGCATTTATTTACTTATGTTTCTTACCTTTCTTCACAGTGGAGCTAGGCTGCCCTTCAGCCAGTTCTATAACCCGCTACTCACCACTGGTCTGGTCCACACTAGCCCATGGTACCCTCGAATCCCCACCTGCCTGAGACTGTCCCTCTGGATGTAGCTGATTAGGTGAACAGAGATGGCAGCCAGTACCATCCAAACAGGGTTAAGGATTGGGGAACCCATCATTCTGAACTTCACAATTGAGTTGGGTAGTGTAGTAGCAACATCCACCTTAACTTGACCCATTTTCAGTCTCACCCCCACCCCCAACTAGGGCTCCATCTGTAGTAGGAGTTCTGCTTCCTAGTCAGAGTGGGCTGGGACCAAGCCTGCACACTTCACACTGGCCCTTCCTTCACCATTGTGGACCTGGGTGTCCTGACGCCGTCACCCCATGTTTCAAGGGATGTACTCTATCCAGAAATGTTCCCCCACTGTTATAGCTGATGCACATGAAATTGTACAAGAACAGCAGCGTTGGGCTGACCCAGTGACACAGTGGCAGGAAGTACAATCCTGTGAATCCCGTACTGATTTGGGTTGGAGGCCAAACATGTCACAGAGCTGCGGTGCTCAGCTGCAAGAGAAGAGTGGCATGGGCTCCCTGGCATTTGATCGCCCCCCTGCCGACTGACCAAGGAGTGGCACTAGCTGTGAAGGCAGTTGCTTGCCCCTCCCTCCTGGCCGCAGGAGGGGGTCAGCAGTGGTGGTCTCGATTATCTGTTTGGGTAAATGGAGAAAACTGGGGAAGGGGTGGTATTTTTTCATTATAAAGTGGCAAGGAGCAATTCTGAAACCTTATTGGCTGAGTGACTTCACCTGACCATGTATTAAAAAGCTTGTTTATTTATTTATTTTAGTCTTTGGTAACTGGGTAAGGCCCACTAGGCACAAGTGCCTGTTTTCAGGGGTGACCTGGGCGCACTGGGCAGTTAAGTGACTTGCTCAGAGTCACACAGTATGCAAGTGGAGGGTTGTGAGAATCAAACTCAGGTCTGGTCTGCTGGATGTATCCAGCTCGTTCACACCTCATTCCTCTAACCTCTAGGCTATACTGCCAGCCCTTGTTTTGCAGTTTCAGGTGCTGGATCTCATTACAAAAGCAAAAAAGCCCTACTGCGTACAAAGCCAGGAACTATTTCATGTATACAATTTTGACTTTTAAAATGTATTTCAATAAATGATTTTACTTTAAAAAAATCATATTAAACATTTTTTACATTACATATTATACATAAGAGTAGCGAGCCATATTATAAATGCAGTAAGCCACACCGGGGTGTGAATTGAAGGATTTAAGTGCACTTTCCAGGGGCATAAGACCACTCAGCCTTCAGCTTCATGCCTTACTCCCTTGGGGTGTGCATAAAAATATTTTAGAAAATGGGCTTGAAAAATAATGCATGCTGATTGGCTGAAAGTCATGTCCAGGCAAGCATTTATTTTTCAACAGTGTCCGTTAAAAAAACGAGTGCCAATTCAGGGTGCCCCATAGATACATACATAGATACATAGACAGTGTCGGCAGATAAGGGCCTATGGCCCACCCAGTCTGCCCATTTGAGCTTGTAAGTTCAGTTTATGTTTTCCTAGAAGTCTGTTGCCCCTTACCCCTGACCTCCAGAATTCCTTTATGTCTATCCTATGCATTCTTAAATCCTGTGATTGTTTCAGCCCCCACCACTTCCTCTGGCAGGGTGTTCCACTTGTCCACCACCGTTCTGTGAAGAAATTCTTCCTCATGTTTCCTCTGAATCGTCCTCCCTCCAACTTCATCCCATGCCCTCTAGTCCTGGAACATCTTTTTCGCTTAAAAATAGTGTATTCCTGCACCCTGTTCCTCCCTGTAAGATACTTGTATGTCTCAATCATATCCCCTCTCTCCCTCCTCTCCTCCAGGGAGTACATGTTCAGTTCCTTCAACCTGTCTTCATGGGACTTGTGATGCAACCCATGCACCATCTTTGTTGCCCTCCTCTGAACCTTCTCTACCCTGTCTATGTCCTTACATAGGTATGGTCTCCAGAACTGTACACTGTACTCCGGGTGGGGCCTCACGAGTGTCCCATTACTTAGGATATCCTTGGGCACGCCAAATTTTGAAACTGACCAGCCGCCTTTTTTTTTTCTCACTTAGCAAGCAAGTTGGCAGTCGCCCGAGCCCCTCCCCCCCAAGTCTTTCTTATTGTAAGTTAAATAAAGTAAATAAACAGTATAAAATAAACACATTAAAAAAAAAACAAAAGAAACAAAAAGGAAGCCATCAGTCCGTTTGGCTTCACGGATCCGGCAGTCGACAGAGCGGGGTTTTGAAAAGGCCAGTGCGCGCCTCTAGCAACTAAACCGGGAGCTAAACTCATCCATTCTCACTTCCAACCACAAATGCAGTGCTGTTACTCAAGCTGCAGAGTGCACAGAGTGCAAACTGACGGGAGTTGGGGGAAGCAGAAACCACAAACTTTTTTTTTTTTTTTAACAAAGATCTGCTCCTCTCAAAACACCCAGCAGAAAAAAAAGCCTTGTCCAAACGGTAGTGCTAGACACTCGCACTACACTGGAAAGTGGGCAGCAACTCCTTTGCAAACTTCTGGTCCTTTTGGGAAGGGAGCGCACTCGCAAACTATGCAGTGGCTAACAAAAAAAAAGAAAAGAAACACTGACAGCAACTCCAGGGTAGAGAGGGAGAGAGAACTGACAGCAAGCAGCTAGTTCCTTTTCAAACGTCTTGTCTTTTTGCAGTCACAATAAAACAGTTGCAAAACAAAAACAAATATGACAGCAACTCTGGGATAGCTATGGGGGTGTCGTGTGGGAGGGAGAACCAAAAACCCAAAAGTACAGCACTCATTTTTTAACTGGTGTTTGTGGTTGGGGGGGGGCCTTTGCATAAACAATCTAAGAAACAACAAAAGTGGAAGAAACTAACAAGTCTGAATGGCAGCAGCAGCACCCTCTGCTGGCACCACTAAAGGAATTATTTTACAACAAAACTGACTTTTCATTCCTTTTTACTTGTTTTTAATTAATTGTTTTATTTCTAAATATTTTATATAACTGTTTCCTATAGCCCATTTTCTAAGCATAATAATACCCTCCAGGGTGGGCGGTATTGGGCTATAGCAGACCTTCCAGGGCTATAAGGCCCTCCGCCTGCAGTGTCAGGCCTCATTACACCCCTGGGTGGCCCGATATAGCCCAATACCGCCCACCCTGTTGGGTATTGTTTCTTACTTCATGCAACCTTGTTATGGCTTGTTAACTTATTTTACAGTGATAGAAGGGCTTTGAATGCTAGCTACACTTCTCTAAAAAATAAAAAGTTGCCTTGGGGAAGCAATGAGGGTTAGCATCTTTGATACTTTGATAGTGGAAACTGTCTTCTTATAGTATGTGATTAGCAGGCACATGTGAATTTTAAACTCTGACACAATTTGCTACTTTTACTAAAGTGACTTTCATGTTGTACCTTTAGCTGTCCAGGAACGATAAAGCAGAGGAAAGGATCAAGGACCTTTATGTTGAGAACTCTCAGCTCTTCAAGGCCCTGGAGATGACTGAGAAGCGGCACAAAGTTGCCGAAAAGAAGAACTATTTGCTGCAAGAACAGATTGCAGGCCTTAATAAAATAGTCCGGGATTTAAAGTCATCAGCCCTGCCAGCTTCTCCTCATCATCACCATTCAAGGTCGTAGCTGTTAAGCTCATCTGACTGTTCTAAACTGTGATGCACTTTACAAACACAGAGAACTTCAGTTTGATGTATATGCTGCCGTTTCAAAGTGTATATACTAGCCATGGATTTTAACATTGTGTTTTAATATTTTAAGTGCCGAAGTATTGGACAGAAAGTGTTAAAACATCACAAGAAAAGGATATGCTGTATTTCATCCACAACCCGACACTCACATTGTAACAGTGTCTGTGACAGTCAAGCATTTGGCTGTTAGATACAGTAGCACTATGGATGCTGTAACAGTATTGTAAGGGGGGGGTACCATAGTTGAAGCTGCCTTAAAGACCATTTGTCTGTAGAGATCTTTCAGGGTCTGCCATATTTATTATTACTGTATATTTTACCGTACTGCACTGGTATCATAATGTTCTCTTCTGTTTTTTTTATTATGGTGAAAGAGAAGAAGAAATCAGTAAGGCACTGGCACCATCTTTGGTTCCAGGAGTGAGCTGGGGTGCAAGGTGACAAAAAAAAAAAAAGCTGAGTTATTTATTTATTTATTTTATTTTTTACTGCCTTTATATTAGAAGTGTGTTTTCTTTGGGGTTTGTACCACTATTGCTCTGTAATTTCACTGACTTGGCTTCCTTCATTCAGAGCTCATTTACAAGAATGAATCCATACTCCTTCCTAGAAAGTGGTGAGCTTTAATGTTCTTTGCCCAACTGAAGCCGAGTGGTAGCAGAGATGTAACTGACCATTTGTGAACTTGGCAGAGGCTGTTCATCACCAACTCGCTGTAAATGGGCCACACCGCTCAATGGAAGAAAAAACATGCACCAGCTCAGCACAGTCTTGCTCCTCAGGAGCAGAGCACTGCAAATTTTGTTTTTTTAAATAATAATCACCCCTTATTAAAGCAGATGGATAAGCAAACCAGAAAAATGGAGCACATTCTGAAGACATCTCACTGCCTGGAGTGGATTAGCGTTCCATTCTACTGATGTTATTCTGAAAAGGCGTTTATCCTCCAAATGTATCGAATCATTTCAAAAGAAGTTACTTAAAAGCAGCACTGGGGCGCTGGATGATTCCTTGCTTGGTATTGTGTTAAGTGCTTGTATTTTTAATTTGCTTGGGGGAGTTCATATGGTATGCTGAAACTGGAAAAAGCATGTGTTTTGTAAAGGAGTTGTATTTCCTTAAGGTTTTTTGGTGAGTACTAATGCTTAATAGAACATGCTCTTACACCCATAAGTGCTACCAGTCAGTGCCTAACTTGAGTCGGCATGGATTAAAGAAAGTTCTTATGGGCAAGTGTCTGCTCTTCCCCCAAAATGCAGATCTGTATATAAATTCAGTTCCTGGCCCTTTGAGTATCATGTTTGTTTCAAAGGTACCATTGGATCTGAGAAGACAAAACAATCCATCAAAAGTGACAGTGTCTCTTGAACATGTTCATGCCTTGTAACGCTGTTGCATTCATTCTGTGTATTTCACAGCTTTCTAGCCCCTGTACTGCAGTTTTTTTTTAAATCACCTTCTGAAAGGCTACTGATTTATCCCTTCCCTGGTGGCATGTAGCCATATTAACCCCACTTTCAAGGAATCTGTATGGTTGGTATCTGATCAGTTCACCTTCAGCATGTTTCACTGCATGGGATTCACTTCAGAGATGCAACATCTGCTTCTGTTTAAATGCATTAAATGTCAGCTGTTTGAATTCAGGGAGCAGAAACATTGCCTATGGCCCAAACCCTTACGGAGCCACTCCCAGTATTGTGTGCTTCAGCTGACAAGTGCAGTACTGTAATTCTGGCCAGCGTGCATAGGCTAGTTCCTCTTTTGCATATCAAGATTATGGTTGTATGGCTTAATTCAGAACCATGAGACCTGTTGCTTCAAGGGTTTTTTCGTATTTCAGTTCACACGAGATAAATGAGAAAGCCCCCAAGGTTTTGGAAATTACAGCTGTTTGCACTACCACGTATGTACTGCAGTATAACCCCTTCTCTGTTGAGCAGATCATACTAGTCTATTCCAAATTGAGAAGTAGATGACTGCACATTTGGGGGAAAAAATTCACTCTCGGAGTTGGGTTTTCTGATCATTTGCAGTGCTACAAACCATGATTGGGGGATCAGAATGGTTAATGCTTAATCTTTCTCTTCTGCCTATGGGACATACATATACTGTGTGTGTGTATATATATATATATATATATATTATATATATATATACACACATTTTCAAACACACACACACAAAAGGTTTGAAACCAGCCCAAGGTCTTCAAAGGAAATGCATTAACAGGTTCTAGATTGCAATGCTATTAATTTTTTTTAATCCAATTTGTTTTACAGGGTAATAGTTTTCAGTTTCTAAGAAACTGAAAATGGTTTCTGTAGCAATATTAAGCTGCACAAAGGAACTGTATGAACTTATCTTAGAGTTTAAACCAAGTCTGCTTTTTAGCATTCGGTTTGAACAGTTTCCACTTAGAATGTATGTGCAGTCTCATAGATACCAGTAGGTAGTAGTAACAGGCAGATAGAGCCATGGCAAAAAACATGCTGATACTTGGGATTCACCTCTTGCTGTTCAAAAAAGATGTATATATATTTTGTACCTTGTGTATGATGAGCATGACTGTTTCCCACATTATTGTGTCAAAGGAAGTCAGTTGTGGAGTTTTTTATCCAGATATTTCTTCTTGACAAATGTTATAATTTGGTTTTGTTATTACAGCTAAGAAATCCAAGCCTGTGGAGGACAACTGAGCATTTTGCTTGCTGCTCCAAGAAAATGTCCTGAAAACTCAGCATTTTTGCAGTTTTCAATATGTTACTTGTCAAAGTCACCACTGTCTTGCATCATTGAAACTTATTTATTAGATTTCAGTATTGTCTGCTGCGTAAAGGAGCTGCATTGTAATTGTTGCTGCAGGGCCATAATGCAAACAGAAATTGGGGGGGGGATTTAACTTGGCATTTTCACCTGGGGCAGCCACAAGCAAGGGAAGGATTTGAATTAATGGGAGGGGAGCTGTGCAGCCCTCCCCCCAGTGACTCATTAAAGGAGTAGTTCACCCAGAATGTGAAAAAAACATGTTATGTAGAGTGTTTTGATATGTATGTTAAATCCTAGTGTGTCCTTTCCTCTGTCTGCTATTTGGAGTTTTTCCTAAATTGCCTGCTAGCTGTATGGTAGTTTTACGACCCTTGGGGAACTCCATAACAAATAGTTTTATTGGCTTTCTTTCTCCCAGGATGCCCCCTGTCTCATGTAACAGTGATGTAGCCATGCCCTTAGATTTAGCATGAGTATTGCTTTAAAATTAGTTTAGCAACAGCAGAGCCTTGTAACTTCGTATCCAGAGAGCACAAATGGCAACAGTTAGTTTAGCAGATACCTGAGAGTAAGCTAACTGGAGTTTCTGTAAGACAACAGCTACTAAATAGCTCTGATTCACTATTTTTGTTTTCTCTGTGCATCAGGTCTAGCTAGCAGGAGTGTTTTAACATCAAAAACACAAATAATGAATTAGAGCTATTTAGTAGCTGTTGTCTTACAGAAACCCCAGGTAGCTTGCTCTCAGGTGTCTGCTAAACTAGCTGTTGCCATTTGTGCTCCCTGAATAAGAAGTTACAAGGCTCTGCTGTTGCTAAACTAATTTTAAAGCAATACACATGCTAAATCTAAGGGCATGGCTACATCACTGTTACGTGAGACAGGGGGCATCCTGGAGAAAGAAAGCCAATAAAACTATTTGTTATGGAGATCTCCAGGGGTCATAAAACTATCATACAGCTAGCAGGCAATTTAGGAAAAACTCCAAATAGCAGACAGAGGGAAGGACACACTAGGAGTTAACATACATATCAAAACACTCTACATATGTTTTTTGCACATTCTGGGTGGACTACTCCTTTAATGTGATATCCCCAGTAGCTGCATTAGTACGTGAGTGAAATGGACAAACACACATCTTCTGTTGGTTTCAATCTTAACACGTGCTACTGTGCAGACAGCAAAATTGTTAGACTGAGAGGGTGCACTGCAGCTTAAACTCCTAGCTTGAACGCATAGCTCTGAAACGTGTCCCTCACTGCTGTTTGCTTATATTTGGAGAAGGGCTCAGTTTAAAGACTGGGCCTCCACAGTTCCTACAATGTAATTCCCACATTGAGCAGCAGCAGTTGTCTACGTGCTCCTTGATGTAACGGTTGACCCATTAGCAGTGACTCAAGGCATTAGGAATAACTAGCATACAGGCAGGGTACAGAGGCTTTGTGTCTAGGCAAGTAGATAGAATATCAGACTGGGCTGTAGTGCAAGTTATGTATCACTACCAGGGCACAGTTTGGCCTTCACAAATTTTAACTGGGACATATGCCCCATCTGGTCCTGGTATGAAGCCACCACTGCCACTCGTCCAAGAAGTGGGCTAAACAACATTGGGGGAAACTTACACTCACTGCCTTTTGTAACCTGTTGAAATATTCACAGATATTCAGATTCTTTGCTTTGGTCTAAAGCTGCATTTGCAGACATACACATACTACTTAATTAACTACTCTCACTCAAGGCAAGACTGATCCGTAGCCAAGAAGTGGTTACTCTAAAAAAAGGTATCATCTTGGTTTACTTTTATATTTATAGGATGTACAGCATCTTAATTTTCTTAGGAGGGATACATTTAAGTAATTATTACCCTTTAATTGACTTCATTCTCATTGACTGCAGATGTCACGCAGCATAAAAGAGCATCTTAAAATGCAGCCAGCCTCTCCACTGAAAGAGAAGACAATCAAAGTAAACCAGCGTCAGTTATAAGCAAATGTACTGCATTATTAAACAACACCAACATTGCCTTTAGCTGAAAACACAACTAAAAAGGCCTTTTTAGGAAAATCAAGACTGCAAAATCCGAAATCATAGGACTGTATTCTAAGCCCTTACCTCCCATATGATGTGCTTCATTTTCTGAATAATATAGTTTTAACACTGTTTCATCAGGTTTGAAGAAATGTAAACAAATGGGAAAGTCTTTTAAAATGCCCACTCCAGTATCAGCCTAAGATAGCCATGATTTGTGGTTACATGATGATTTCAACAGAGTGAGAGCAGTCCAGAGCGATATGTGTGTAGGCGTCTGGTAAATATACTTTTTTTAACACCCTTAGACTGCCTATGTGGGTAAACTCATTTATTGTGCATGTGTGATACCATTTTTACACATGCACAGTAAAGGATTTTACCCATATATATACAGTCCAAGGGTGTTCAAACACATATATTTACCAGACCCCTATATGTATATTATCACTGAGGAGCAAGCACGTAGCAGCCATCCTTAGGCTGCTACCAGAATGAGCATTTTAAAAGACTTTCCCATTTGTTTACACTTCTTCAAACCTGACAAAACCATGTTAAAACTATTTTATGCAGCAAACAAAGCACATAATGTGGCAGGTAAGGGCTTAAACTACGGCCCCATGATTTTGGATTTTACAGTCTTGATTTTCCTAAAAAAGCCTATTCAGTTGTCCTTTGAATAAGGTACATGCAGCCTAACCTCCCTGTAATTTGTTTCTGTACTGTACAGATGGCAGGGATTGTCTCCCTGTAGCCAGCAGCCCAATCCCTCACACTTGCCTAGACAGAGCCCTCCTCCATGAGCCAACATTCTGTGACTACATTGTTTGGAGAGCTCTCCACTGAAATGACTGGAGTCGACTTAAAAGAGATTATATTTTTAATACTTGATTGCCATTTGTTTAGAATAAAAATGACTGCTCAGCTAGCAAGGCTTTTTTTGCTTGAGTGGTTACTTTGATTTTAAATGAACAGCACTCTAAAGTATATAATAAATAAAAAATAATGCATGGGTAACAGTGTGTAATGAGTTATTGTTTTACACACTCGAGGTATGTAATACCATAAACCGCGAGACCGAAGGCTGAGTGGTTCATAATGGTACCACACACCAAGGGTTAAAAAAAATGTCACTGTTACCCATTTATTTTTTATAATTACTGGTAATAGAACTATGGTTGGCAGGTAGTAGCAGAGCTGATCAAAAACAAATATATGTTTGACTGCAGCAGTTGTGTCTCATGCTCAGTGCTGTGTGTGAGTGAGGCAGTTCTCTGTTTACACATGAGTCATGTGTAACACAATGTGTGTAACGGACAGTTTTAGGTACTGGTTTCAGGTTGTAATCTACTCTAACCAGTAATTATTGTACATAATACTGTATGTATAGTATTACTGTATATTTAAAGACTCAATAATTTACTTCACATGAGAGCATTCACGGCAATGTGGCCGGTGAGACGTGGGTGCAGAGGGTCAAGGCTGTGAATAAGGGAGTGGGAGGGATACTGCTGCTGGCTGTATGAAGCCAAAAAATGATCCCTTTTCTCCCTAAACCACTGTAGTAAGAAACAGATGATTGGACTGACTGCCTTCCAGGGGGGTGAGACTACTTGTGCCTTACTGTTTGATTTTCAAAAGTGAAGCACAATTGGTGCTGTTTAAATACTGCGGTGGGAGTATTAGCAACCTAGTTTTTGTTCTCTTACCCTGGTGCAGCACTTCTGTTCCCAAAGGTTTCACTCACAAGAGCCAGAAATGCCTCCCCAGTTTGATCACTGCCACTTCCAGCCTAGCAATGAGTAACTAGAGGAGACTTTTGAACAACTAAGCAAGCAGACTCATCTCTCCATTTTGATGTTTAGATAGGCCAAGCCATTATGTGAACAAGTGGTTCACTTTGTGTTGTAGCGTGATGTTGACCCACAGCTGTGCTCCTCCGTATGCTTTTTGCGTAGTATACAGGTAGGGAGCAGTTGTCATACATGATATACAGTAGAATGTTGTAACAGTATTTAAGAATGTCTAACACATTAAGCTCAATGTCCTGGCGCAAATGACAGAAAAATCTGTTCAAAAAGTATACAGCAGTGCTCCATGATAAAAGTTAAGGAAAAAAAAGTGCAGTAAATGATGTCATTACCTCAAGCCACAACATTTCCATTACTATGCAGTGCTTATAGAGAGCATTCCCTTGTGAAGTATTTGTGTTTCACCATTATACTCTTCACTGTAAAGAATAGGAAATGACTGCTAAGTCCAAATGGACTTTAACCCCGTAGAGGGTCTTACAAAATAAATTATTTTGTATAGCCTGTGTTCTGTTTACTGGGTCTTTTGTCTTTTTTAACATCCTGCAGAATATCCATGTTAGTGAAACGTGCTAAGTAAGTGAACGTACCCAGCATGAAGGATGGGGCTCAGTTTGGGCCTTGAAAGTCATTTGCCTGGCAACAGCTAGAAAATTAACTGAAAGCTGACAAAGTTGGCATGATCGAGGATGACCTTCAATAGTGTGTTGGGTAAGCCATTTCTAGAAGCCACAGAGTTAACAATCCAAATATTTATTTGTTAGCATGTCGTAAGGATACTATAGCAATAATGGGATAGTGACTGGGGTTTACTTGGCATTATAAGACTAATTGTTCATGAGGCCAACACGTGTTCTGATTGACTGGCATACCGGATGCTTATCCCTTAAAAATGCCTGGTAGAGCTGAGCAGAATGGCACTTGTGTGTGTGTGTGTGTGTGCATGTGAGTGTGTGTGTGTGCATGTGAGTGTGTAGATTTTATTTTGTTTAAAAAAAATGCTGTTTCTACCAACACTCTAGCATCACCCTGGCAGTTCTTCTGGAGACAGCAGAGACACCAGACATCTTCAAGTTAAGCTCCTCCCACCACCTGGGTGGTATATCTTCGAGCTCCACCAGGTGACATCATATCTTTGCACACTGGAAGTAGAGATCTGGGTGCCACTTGCCAGGGGAGGTCAGGTGGGTTGTGTTGATGTGCATTGAATAGCTTTAGTAGAACTACAGTTACAGCTTAGTAATCTATATTTCTACCAACAGGAATTCAGTACACTATCCAGACTCCTAGCACTCCTCTGGTAGGAGGGGACAAGGGTCGCACCCCTATTTAGCAAACAGAGTCTGGAGGACTGAGGCCTCAAAAGTGGCATCACAACGACTCTGCATGTCCATGCTGTAGAAGAGATGCAGATGTGTGCTTCTGACCAGGTTGTAGTCTTGCATATCTCCTCGGTGGGGATATCCCTGGAAGCAGTCACAAAGGCAGTGGGGTACCAGGTTAATACCATGCACGAAACACAGCGCAATATTGACCGTGCTGTGTAGAGAGCATATGGCTTTACAGTGATGGTTATAACAGTGGTAGGAAATTACTACTATCCCTGTCACTGTGCACTTTTGTGAAAAGGGATCAAGTTGCTGGGTACCTGGTCAAGCCGCTCCCGTTGTGGAGTGGCTAAGGTACCAGCACATGGTGAAATGGGAGATCTGGGACCATGGTTCGATCCACCCCCAGGTCTCCTTGTGCTGCAATGTTTTGTGGGTTTAAAAAAGCCCCGAGTAACTCCACAACCCCTGGGTTTGTTATATTAGTTCTAGGAATGTGGATATGTTGTTCTTATCCACAGTTGTTGGCATGTCCCCTTCCCCTTTAAATCTTGCCAGAAGGTCTTCAAGCTGGCTCCTCCCATCCATCTGGGAGGTATAACCCTCGGCTCCGCCCCATGACACCAGATCTCCCTTTCCGCTGGATGATTCAGGTTGCCTCCTCTTTGCTCACGCTTTTTGTAGGCCCTGGCTTCAAAACCTTTGGTTCTTCCGAAACTTAGTCTCATTCGAGCTAGCAACTGTGCTCTTTGTTATTCAGTCATGGAAGATAAATCTTACCTCGAATTTCACCGGTGCCCATGCAGCCAAAAAATGTTGTACACCGATCCACATACCACGTGCGTATACTGCCTGGGTGTCGCATTCCACCCGAACATCCTCGTCGATTGTCTTGCATACCTTAAGTTGGGCAGGCCCGAGAAACAGAATCCTCTGGTGAAATCCAAAGAAGCTCGGTGGGCGGTCTCTGTGGCTGCAGGGTCTGCCGAGCTGCTGGAACAGATGCAGGCCTTCGAAGAAGAAGTGGTGCGGACCGCGCAATCCTCTTCTCAGTCATTTTTTTGTTCCCCTCATCCTGGGCTTCACGTTTTCGGGTTCCTTCTGAGCGCTGTGTCAATCTTTCCCCACTAAAGGTGAGCGACCTGCGGGCTCGCATTCCTCTCAGTCCTGTAAAAAGGGAAAAGTATCCAAACTCTTCTTCATCTCAGTGAAGACGCTCTTGGGATCATGAGTGATCTCAGTCCCAGGAGCCGGCAGGATCGACTTCGGTCAAAATTGCTTCCTCGGTCGCTGGATTCTCTGCCCTGCTGTCTGGCCAGTCAACCAAGGTCTCGATCAATGAGGTTGAAATCGTTCTCAATCCTGTTGACCCCCGATGAGGCCGACAACTCTTTGACAAGGACTCCGGTCCTGCCTCTTCCTGATGAGGAGACCCAGCCAGCTGGTAATCCTATCGAGGAACCGGGTCCCTGATCCGGGTAACTCATCGGTTCCCCTGTTGTCTCCCGAGCAACCGAATCAGCCAGTCCGATCGAGGCTGACATCTAGGACCGCCTCGACAGACAGGCCGAGGAAGGGGCATAAGCGTTCTAAAAAGAGGCAATGCCATCGGTCCTCCTCGGATGAGGGGAGGCTTTTTTTTTTTTTTTAACTTCAGATATTTTATTGAAGTTTCAAGTATATGGTACAGTTAATAAATCCCCTTAAGAGGAAACCGAGTCAGTAGATACAGTTTATCCAAATCACTGACACAATAAGATATACTATTACAATAATAGTTTCAGCTTAAACAGAATAAATTCCATCTTATGGCCTGGCCAAAAGTTATCAGTCAGAATGAATGCTCTTTAAGCCTCTAAAAGATGGGTACAGTCTTGCAGTGTGCACTTAGTCTTCCTCTCAGTCGGCCACTGAATTAGTGAACTCATACAAACAAGTTAACATATAACCAAAATAAACATAACTTATGTATGCACAGTGATGTTATTTCCTATACGTGATGTTCAAGATTATACAGCATTTAACAAAAACCTTTACCTCCTTCCCCCCTTTAGAATTTAAGTATTCTGTTCTTCCCTCTCTAAATCTACCTGTCCCCTCGAGACTTCTCTCCACAACTGCCCAGGACGCTACAACTCTAGAAATTTTTCTTTCCTCAAATGTATTGTATAGGTAATAATTTCTAAATGCTCTATCTCCTCCATCTTAAAAAACCCATTGTCTCAAGGATGGAGGGTCTACAGATAACCACTGTATCGTGATGCATTTTAAAGCTGCAGCCCTCAATATCTGGCATAGTTCTATTATTTTCCGTTTTTTGGAGGATAGGGTGGGGAGACCGAGCACCAGATCCTGAAAGGGAAGAGGGATAGCACACACTTGTATTATAGTGTCATGGATAAGGTGCCAGAACTGTTGTAGTTTACTACACCCCCAAAAGATACGGTAATGTGTTCCTTTGGGTTCCCCACACCCACACCAGCAGGCTGCCGTGGCTTGCGGGTTAAAATGTTGGGTAGTCACCGGAGTCCTGAAGTATCGCATCAGAATTTTCCAGTTAAACTCTCGCCAAATCATTGCTGATGTCCCCTGCCAACCTCTTTGTAGTCTGCAAGCCCACTCCTTCCTTGGGATGTCTTCATTGATCTCCACTTCCCACCTTTCTCTAATCCGTTCCATCATCTGGGCCCCTAGACTGGAGGAGAGGACTTTATACAGGATGGATAGGTATCTCAAATTATCCTTGATCCTTCTAGCGTCCCACCAGTATGTCTCTAATTGTGTTAATTCTCTATTGATCATCTGAAGATTATCTCCCGTATTTATAAAGTGTCTTGTTTGAAGATATCTATAGAAATCTTCCCTGCGGAGTGTGAATCACTCCTTAAGGGTAGCATATGGGAGACATCCTGTTCTGTCTATCATTTGTTTAAAGGTAGTGAGTCCTTTATGCTCCCAATAGGCATATCCTTGATCTAGTCTGGGTGGGATAAAACCTTCTTCATGCCTAATCAGAGAGAGTGGGCCTAATGTGTTCGGGGTTTGTGTTGCCTTCTTTAGTTTTGATAGAATGCGTAGAATGTTTAACCCACGGGTTAGAGATGGTAGGCCAAATCTGGGGACTTATGGCACCTGTGGACAGTGCCCATAACTTAAAATTTCTCCCCACTGCCTCAGCCTCCATTAAGTACCAGTCTGAATTCACACATTGTTTGGCCCAGGTAACTAGCTGTGCCCCTTGAGCTGTTAAATAATGGTTATATATGTGGGGGAGTCCCAGGCCCCCCTCTCCCCTGGATCTCATCAGGATTTGAAGAGGTAGTCTTGGATGTTGTCCCCCCCCACACACACACACAAATCTGGAAATGTCTCTGGACAGTTGGGTCCAAAAGTGTAGTGGGATGGGGTTTGGAACAAAAATAACAATCTAGGCAATACATTCATCTTTATCACCTGAATTCGACCGTATATGGTAAGAGGTAACAGTTTCCAGAGGGCAAAGTCTGCTTGCAACATTTGGTATAGCTTAAGAAGGTTATTTTTAAATACTCTGGTAGTATCTACTGAAATTTGAATCCCCAGATACCGGAAGGTATTTCTTTTGGCCCAGACGAAGGGAAAATTTACCTTAAGTTTCCTTGGGAGAGTTCCACTTAGCACTACTGCTTCAGATTTATTTAGATTAATTTTATAACCTGCTAATAAACCAAATTTCTTCAGGGATTCTAACAAATGAGGCAATGAGGTCAGGGGCTCTCTTAAGAAAAAAAGTGAGTTGGCATAAAATGCCACTTTCTGTTCAGCTCCGCCCGTCCAGATTCCCATAATGTTTGGATTGTTACGTATCTGTATGGCTAGGGGCTCCAAAGATAATGCAAAGATTAGTGGTGAGAGGGGACAACCCTGCCTGGTACCCCTCTTCAGGGGAAAGCGATCAGAGCGCAAACCGTTAACTCGGACTCTAGCCTCTGGTCTGTGATATAGGGCCACTATTGCCGATACAAAATGTTCCCCTAACCCGAACTTTGACAGGGTGGCTGACATAACGTGCTAGTCCACCCTGTCAAAGGCCTTCTCAGCGTCCATACTGATCGCCAACCGCAAGGAAGTGGAACCCCTCTGAGATGTGATAATGTTTAACAACCTACGTATATTGTCTTGCAGAAACCTCCCCGAGATGAAACCCATTTGATTGTGGTGAATGAGTGGCTATACACTTCTGTAGTCTATCAGCCAATATCCCTGTGAAAATGTTTAAGTCTACAGGTAATAAAGATATTGGGCGATAGAAACCACAGTATTCAGGATTTTTACCTGGCTTCAGAATCACTAATATCTGAGCCAAATTCCAAAAGGGTGGGACTGCTTGTTTACTGATCAAAACCTCATTGCAAGTGGCAACCAGCTGGTCCATTAATTGGGAAGTGAAGCCCTTGTAAAATTCGACTGGATAGCCATCCAGCCCTGGGGCCTTACCATTTTTCATTTTTTTAATTTTGGCTAATACCTTCCGGGGGGTGATTGGGGCATTTAGAATTGCTCTATCTTCTTCTGTTAGGGTAGGCATTGGGAGACCCTCCAGGAAGGATTGGACCTCCGTATAGTGACCGTGAAGATTCTCAGCCTCATATAGGGTAGTGTAAAAATCTTTAAATCTCTGAAGTATTTCATTAGGAGCTGTAGTGATCTGTGCCCCCACCCCCCGTGTGCGTCACACTACTCTACTAGCTGTTTCCTGATGAAGTTGCCATGCTAACAACTTTCTGGCTCGATTGCCCTGTTCAAAATATTTTTGTCGAGCATATCTTAGCTGTTCTTCAGTCTGAAGGTCCAAAATTTGATTTAATTCCCATCTTGCTTTGTCTAGGTTATTTTTAACCTGAGGGTCTTGGTGAGTCTGGTGTGAATTCTCTAATTGTGCTATGGTTTGCTCCAATTGTACTCTCTTAAGGGCGCATTCTTTTTTAAGCCTAGCTGAAAATCTGATTATTTCTCCCCTAAGACAGCATTTAAGAGTGTCCCACCTTATCCCTTCTCCTGTCTCTCCTTTAGGGTTGCTTAGCTCAAATCTTTGGATCGTGTCCTTGATCATTTCTTGAAAATCTCTTGTGAGATGGCTCACATTCAGTCTCCAGCTTGACTGTGTGGGGGTGGGAGTAGAAAACAGTTTAAGGACTACCGGGGCGTGATCTGAAACAGTGATAGAGCCTATGTCACATCTATCTACTTTCTGTATCCAGTTAGTAGATATTAGAAAGTAATCTATTCTGGAGTACCCTCTATGACATGGAGAGAAATAAGTGTAATCTCTCTCTGTGGGATGCCTAAATCGCCAACATTCTGATAATTCCAATTCTTGATTAAGGCATAGAATGAGTTTGCCCAACCTTGAGGGCCCTCCCTGGTTTTTCCCCAACCTATCCATTCCTGGGTATATGACCTCATTGAAGTCCCCTCCAATAATTACCATGCTGTGGGGGTCAGTGACTGTCTCCTTAACAGTTTTCTCTATAAAAGAAAGTCTAGGTGTTTCTTCATTAGGAGCGCATATGTTTACCAGAATACATGTTTGACCTCTATACGAACCCCAGATTTGAACAAACTGTCCTTCCAGGTCTGTTCTGACCCTCGAGACTTCTAAGGGAGTATCCCTTTTTATCAATATTGCCACATCTCTATGGTGTGGGTTGGTTTCAAACTGAGAAAAGTATACACTTCCTACCCAGGATCTTTTAAGCTTGATATGCTCTGCTGCACTCTAATGTGTTTCTTGTAAGAAGGCTATTGTAGCCCCTTGCCTACGTAGATCTTGTAATATTCTGTCTCTTTTAATCGGACTATTAATCCCACGCACATTAAGTGTGACTATTTTAAGGTCAGCCATTGATACTGGGGAGGGTTAAGTACCAACTTTCAATCTGGAGGAGGGGTAATGCATGCCACTCAATATCCATATGCCCTACAACACTGCATTTCAAATAACTTTATCAACATTTGCCTATAACAATCAACTACGCAACATAGCTGGAACCTGAATACTTAACACAAAAAAACATGGTTGTCTTCAAGGTGTATTACCCTATTTCCACCCTCTTTAGATCTCATTCATTAGAGTAGTGGTTGGAGAGTCCCAACTCAGTGAACCCTCCATCCAGCTCAGGGTATGGAACCACCTGATCGCCAGAAGGGCACGTTTTTAACACCAACCCTAAGGGCACCAGATAACTTTAACTTACTATCTGGTAAGAACCCAGTCTGGGTTTAGAAGAATCTCACCCCGCCAGTTCTTCCTACTCACTTAAGTCTTATCTCCCTTATAATCTGTGTGTCTGAGGTGAGGCTCTGTCATCAACAATGAGAGAGGAAGAAAAAGCCCCCCACCTCACATTCTCCATTCTGTTAAAGGCGGGGGGAATGTAAAATATAGTGTGGCTTGGCTTACCCAGCGCCCCCCCCTCCTTTTCACAGCCATCTAAGGAGTGGGCAGAGAGACCCACCCAGAGGCCAATAGCAGCAGATCCCCTTTGATCCTATTTAGCCTATAAATGTCAGCTGACCGAGGCCAGATAGCCTACCCAATGACCTCTGAGTGTGACCACGCATCCTCATTGTGATTTAACACTGGTGAAGGCCCACAAGGACTCATTTTTTTTTTTTTTTTTTTTTGATTATTTTTCTTTCCCTCACCAGTGGTTCTCTCCAAAAGGACAGACCAATCTGGCCTCTGGGAATCAGACATAACTATAGCTCCCCTTGGGGGAGATTTGAACCTTAAGCTCATCACTAGTGCCAGCAATTATTTGCCGCAACCTAGCCTCCTGAACTATTTAAATAGGTTATGGATGAAACGTGGTCTCAACAATGAGCCATCGGCATCCACCTAGGCCATCCACCAGTCTGCTCAGCCTCTGACATTTCCAGCCAAGATCGCGCCTCAGCCTCCACAGGTCTCCCCCCCCAGGGGTAAGCGCTAGAGCACCCAAAACCCACTCCAACCCCTCCCGCTTTCCACAGTTATTAAAGGGAGTTTTAACTACTTCCACCTAAGAATTAAGAAAATCAGTGGTGTTTATACAATCAGACCCTACCCCCCCGCTACTCTAGCAGGGTACATATTGGAGGTGCTACTGATATTAGCATCCATTAATGTCCTCCATAATAATAAGGCACTCACAGTCCCTTTCACTGAAGAGTCATCTGATTTTTATCACAAATTTTCAAGTTGACTAATCTTCCGACATGTTTTCTTTCTCCTTCAAGGATCCTCTTTCCCCACTGGATGCGGTATTCGATAGGGTCAAACTGACACTGGGGTCCTTGTGAAGGCCTACCGCTTCCCACAAACCAGAAATGCCCGGGTGGTTGTGCAACTCCTTTCTTTTGGTTCCCACCTTCTGCCAGGCCCTATCATTTAGCCGATCTCTTCGGATTTGTACTACATCTTGTGGAATCTCCACATCCAATAAAAGAAGGAACTCCTTAGTTGCCATCAGGTCAGGAAATCTTCTGAAGCCATTTTCTGTAGATATTTTTAATTTTGCAGGTTATTCCATGAAGGCCTTTATGCCCTTCTGCTGTAAAGTGTGGACCACTGCTAGCACTTCTCTTCGCTGGATGAGCAATTGGGGTGTGTAGTCTTGCTCAAAGTAAAGTCTGGTATCACGGAAAGTTACCTCCTTCTTAGACCAGGCAAGCTTTAATACTTCTTTGGTACGAAAATCCAGAAAGGCTATCACCAGAGACCGAGGGCGGGCTTTGTGGTCTTTCAGTTTGGGCACCAAGGAGCGGTGCGCCCTGATAATTTGTAGAGGTTTATCGACTGGCCATCCCAAAATCTCGGGGAGGAAAGATTCCAGGAAAGTGGGAATTGGACCCGATTCTGTGCCCTCAGGTAACCCATGTATACGAATATTGTTGCGTCTATTCCGGTTCTCTAGCTCCTCTAATCTGACTTCCAGTTGTTGCTCTCTCCGATGTAAATCTAGGAGGGCCGCATTGTGGACATCAGTGGTGGTAGAGTACTCATTCAGCCCTTTTTCCAGTTGCTCTGTTTTTTGGGCTATGAGGGCTAGTTTCTGGTGATCCTCTGTGGCTCCAGTCTCCAATCGTTCCGAAGTTGCACTCATTTTCTGGAGAGTTGCACATAACTGGACGTTATTGTGCACTCCTGTTCCTCTGCTTCCTCGATGGTTGGTGAAGGGCACGGCAAAGCCGCGGTTGTGCAGGCCGGAGCAGACTGGGTGAAATCAGACAGCATTTTATGTTGCTTCAACTGCTGAGTGCTCGTTTTTTCTTTCATTTTATGTCTCGAGGACATCGTTGCTTCATTTTCTTACAGTTGAAGGTTAGGCTGGGTCCTGTATGCTAGCAATTATGGTGGATTAATCTGTGGTGGGTTAGAGCTTCCAAATCAGGTTGCCATTGGGTTAGTGCACTCACCGGAAGTCCCTGGATGAGGGGAGGCTTCAGCGGAAACTCTGTCGATGCTATGAGGATTTGATGTGGCAGCAGCTGATTCTGTCCAGACAGAAGCTGGCTACAGTTTCTACTCCAGCCATTACTTGGCTTTCACCTCCTAGGCCAAAGCTGACTCCTTTGGAACCAGTCATATCGGTTCCCCCGCCCTCGGAGCCAGCCAAACCCACTCCGGTATGGCCAAAATCGGTCTCTCTGCCGATTGTGGTGGAGCCGCCGCCTAAACAGCCTTCGGAAGGGGCTCCTATGAAGGATTCTTGGATGGTTCTGGGACTCATGTAGGTTGTCAGTCACCCTTACACCTGATCACCCCAGGCATGTTGAAGAGAACCTTGGTGGCCGACCGATCTATCCAGATTCTTCGGATATGGAAGACACAGACTTACACTCTCACCCACGGGATGATGAGTCTATCAGTAGTCTGTCGATGGAGGAGGGCCCTTTGTCTTTTCAAGGAATTCTCTGCCTTATCTCTGAATCTACGGGAATGCCCCTGGAGCCCGTCCAGAAAAGGGCGGAGTACCCTCTTACAGATATTCTTAAAAGAGGGGATACACACACGGAAGCCTTTCCTGTGGCCAAAGCCATTGTTAGCCCAGCCTTGGAGTTCTGGTAGCATACTGCCTCCTGCCCAGCGCCGTCTGCCCGGATGGCCCGCAAGTATGTGGTGCCCTTTGGGTCCCTCTTGGGGGTTCATTGAACACCCCTCGGCCGAGGGGTTGGTGTCTGCCTCAGTGTTCAGATGCAAAGGCAGCTCTGCTGACTCTGATAGACCTCCTGACAAGGAGTCCAAAAAAACTGGACCACATGGCAGGAAGGTCTATGCAGCTTCCTCTTTAGGCCTGCATCAGGCGAGCTTGGCTGTCGTCATGGCACACTTCTGTCATGCCCTGTTGGGCTCATTAGATGAAGTTCTCCCACACCTCCCTTCAGACTATGGTCAAGCAGGTCTGGGACCAGGGCCATGCTGTTGCCAAGCAGCAGCTTCAGACAGCTTTGAACCTCGGGGACTCTTGTGCCTGTTTGGTGGCTGCCGCGGTTGCCTCACACCACAGGGCTTGGCTAAGGCTTTCCATCTTTCCAGTGGACACCCAGCACAAACTCACTGATATTCCTTTCCTGGGTATCAGTCTCTTCGGTTCAGGTGTCGATGGTCACCTTCAGCGAATCGAGCATTCCAGTGTCACCTTGGACTCAGTCACTTTTGCTAAAGCGCCCCTGGCGCCAAGAAGCAGCAGAAAAAGAAAAAGCCTTTTCGGCACCCTGCTTCTGTGGCACAGCAGCCCTCCTTTCATGGCGGGCAGCAACAGCAGGCACAGGCTTGGCACCCTCGGCCCAAATTGGGGCCTCCACCGGCCCACAGACAGGGAGATCAGGGTTTAGTCCCTGGACCGTCTTCCTCCGAGCCTGTCCAGTGCCACTCCTATCTCCATCACATCAGCTCTGGGTCCTTCCATGGGGAGTCAGCTCTGCCACTTTCTTTCCACCAGGTCCACTGTTACCACAGACAGGTGGGTCTTAGAAGTGGTCGGCCAGGGTCTGCCTCTGGAATTTGGGCAGTATCCTCCCAGCTGAGCCTGTGCCCCACAGGAGGAGAGAGAATCAGCCCACACTCGGTCGGCTCTGAGAGACAACATAGCCCAGCTCCTCCTCAAGGAGGGAGTAGTTCGAGTGGCAGATCCTCCAGTCAACCCAGGGTTCATTTCCACGTACTTCCTGGTCCCGAAGCGGATGGGGGGCTGGCGCCCCATTCTAGATCTGCATGACTTGAATCAGTATCTCAGGACATGCACCTTCAGGATGGTAACTCTGTCCCAGATCATACTATCCCTGGACACAACATGTGGTTCTGCTCATGTCCCAATCCGTCAATCACACCAGAGATTCCCTTGCTTCAGAGCAGAGGGAACCTTATACAAGTCCCTACCTCGATGATTGGCTCTTGGCAGGTTCCACCCAGCAAGAGGTGGAGAGGTCCAGGGACCTGGCCTTCCAGACCTGCTCTCAACTTGGCCTCCTGATCAATGAAGCCAAGTCAGAGCTCGTGCCTTCTCAGGTGATATGCTTCATCGGGGCAGAGCTCAACTCTTGCTGAGCCAGAGCACGGCTCCCAGCAGACAGGGTGGAGGTTCTCTCCTCCTCCTTTGCCAAACCATTTCTGGTTGGGCACTTGCGCCCTGCCCGGGACTTTCTGCACCATCTGGGTTACATGGTGGCCTGCACCACCGTGGTCTGTGGGCCCGGTGGCATATGCACCCCCTTCAATGGGAGCTGGCCATCCAGTGGACTCAGCACCTAGGTCATTTTGACCAGCTGATCACTGTGACCAAGAAGATGTGGGACGCTCTCCAGTGGTGGACTATCCTAGACTGGTTGCAGGAAGGGATCTCATTGTCTGCCCTGTGCTGACAGTCGTCCTCTTGACCGATGCCTCTCTCATGGGCTAGGGGGCCCACATGGGGAACAGGGCCCATGGGTTCTGGACCCCACTGAGGAATCCGGATACTGTATCAACCTGTTGGAGCTCAGAGTGGTCAGACTGGCATTGTCAGCATTCACTCAGCAGCTTTTCGGGGTCAAATGTTCAAGTCCAGAGGGACAGTACCATGACCATGTACTACCTCAACAAGCAGGGCGGCATGCACTCCCGGCTGTTATGCAGGGAAGCGCTCCACATCTGGACACTCGTGAGCCTACTGGAGGTGGATCTCCTAGCCATCCATGTGGCAGGAGCCTCAAATTATCTGGCGGATGCTGTCAGCCGCATAAGCGAGACATCCCATGAGTGGTCTCTACATCCAGAGGTAGCTTACAGCCTATTCTCCCATTGGGGCAAAATGATGGTGCACCTGTTTCCCTCCAGGGAAAACACCAAGCTGAGGCTGTTTCATGCCCGCCCCCTTCAGCGGGGATGCCTTCTCGAGGCTCTGGACCCTAGGCCTCTTCTACGTCTTCCCTACATTTCCCTTGATCCACAGAGTGCTTCTCAAGGTAAGGAGAGACAAGGTACAGGTGATTCTGGTAGCGCCAGACTGGCTCCACCAGTTCTGGTATCCAGATCTCCTCAGACTCTGCAACAGGCTCCCATGGCATCTTCCAGCACACCTGGACCTGATGTCAGTCAATCAAGGGAAGATATTCCATCCGGCCCTTCAATCCCTGCACCTGACAGCCTGGTACCTGAGCGGATAGAGTTCCAGGCTTTGGGTCTCTCTGAGGATGTACTCTCAGTAGTGGAAGCATGCAGAAAGGAGTCGACCAGAAAGTGCTATGCCTTCAAATAGAAAAGGTTTTCCATTTGGTGCCAGGTCAAGGGTCTGGACCCTCTGTCCTGTCCTGTGGCGAGCATTTTAGACTGCCTTTGGTCTCTGTCCAAAGGGGGTCTTTGGTCTTCGACCCTTAAGGTGCACCTGGCAGCCATCTCTGCTTACCGGGTGTGGGCCGGTCAGCAGACAGTGGCAGAGGAGAAGGTAGTCTGGTGCTTTTCCAAAGGCCTCGATCACATATCCTCTCTGGTGTGTGAACCTCCACCTCCGTGGGATTTACTGCTGGTTTTGGCAAAGCTCATGGGCAAGCCATTCAGACCAATGCACAAGTGTGAGATGCTACACTTATGGAAGATGTCCTTCCTGGTGGCCATCATGTCTGCCAGAAGGACTGCAGAGCTCCTCAGTGGAGTCTCCTTATCTGGTCTTCCACATGGACAAGGTTGTCCTGTGTCCCCACCCGAAATTCCTCCTGAAGGTGGTGTCAGAATTTCACTTTAATCAGGTGTTGACTCTGCCTGTGTTCTACATGAACTACACCTCGGATGCCAAGTACAGGCTCCATACTCTGGACCTGAGATGTGCTCTCTCCCACTATAAAGAGAAGATAGCGGAAGTTCGGGGAGAGGTTCACCAGCTGTTTGTCACCTGTGCTGAAGCCGCGCCTGGTAGGCCTGCAGCAAAGCAGACGATTAGCAGATGGATTACAGCATGCATTGACCTCTGCTATAGGTTGGTGGGCAAAGAGCCTCCCAGAGGGATAAGAGCTCATTCCACCCACCATACCGCTGCGTTGGTGGCTGCTTCCAGGGTCATCCCTATCCAGGAAATCTGCCGGGTTGCTACCTAGAAGACAGCAAACACCTTCATCACCCATTACCACATCAACCTTGAGTCACTACGTGATGCTGGTTTTGGGGTCTCAGTTCTCCAGTCTCTTTTCCCAAAATAGGGTGTGTGCACCTTGCCTCCCTCCTCCTGGAGAACTGCTAGGAGTCTGCAAACAATTGTGAATAAGAACAACATATCCACATCCTTAGAAAAACGTTACTCACCTGTAACAGTAGATCTTCCATGGAATGGTCTCTTGTAGTAAATCATTACTTCTGGGAGTTCCCAATAGGTGGCGCTCTAACATGGCAGTTTCCTCCAGCAGTCTCCATACCAGGGACCACCCACGCGACCTCTCTTCCTGGGCTGTGCCTATAAAAGTGGGTGGTCCCTGGTAGTCTCTGTTCATTTTCCCTCTGGCTTCAGCTCTGACAGCAGCTTATTCTTCTGCCACCAGTCTACGACGTGGATTGAACCCATAGCTTGGGTTGCCTGGGCTTCATACACGGCACCATATTCCTGTGCTTGACCAAGAGTTTTACAATGGATGTTTCCCTGTTACAGACTCTGGGTACTCGATCAAAGGGCCCTAAAACTTCAGAGTCCTCTTCAAGAAGCAAAATAGGGAAGGAAACACCTTCACCTAAAGTCCTGCCGGACTGCCCTTCAGCGGTCACATCTCCTAAACATGTATCATCAAGAAAACACTCTTTGTCAATGGGCCATACCCCGTTGACAGCAGGCACCTCTTCATCAAAAGAACATAGAAGTTCAACCTCACATTGAAAGGAATGTTCATCATCAATGGGACGTCATTCTTCAGCTCTCCCCTCGACAAAACACAATATACCATCAACAACAGAGGTCCTGCTACATTCATCATCGACGGGGCACACTCCCCCATTGACGAGAGGACTCCACAAGACATCCTCATTGATGAAAACACCTCCTCCGTCAACGGAGCACACTACATGTTTCCTCATCGATGGGGCTGCCTCCCCTGTCGATGGGACATGCTCCTAAACCTCCATCGTTGACGAGAAGCCTGCCACCATTGATGGAGCATGCATTTGCCTTCTCATCATTGATGACACACTTTCCATCATCGACTGAGCATGTACCTATTGTTCCATCATCGACAAAGAGCATCCCACCATCGACGGAGCATGCATTCACATCCATCAATAAGACATATTACAACATCGACGGAGCATGCTTTTATTCCTCCTCCGTCGACGAGCCTGATCCCACCATCGACGGAGCAGCCCCTGCATCATAGAACAGCACCTTTACCAGCATATAATGCATTTATGGATGACCCTTATAAAAAATTAACCATGAAATTTCTTATAAAGCAGTATTAAAAGATTCTTATGGGGCTGCATCTTCACAAAGTAAAGGATCATATACCACGGAACGCAGAGGCAAACCAGCCTCATTTGCACTCATGCATGGTGCTCAGACACCAATCTGTGATGAACAAAAACTTCAAAGACATACTGGATCACTTTTTCGGGAGGCATAAATTGATTCCCCGGACGCTATGCACACAGGGCTCAGAATCCACTTACATGGCAATTCCTTCCTCACAAGCGCCAAACATAGAAGAAATTGTAAATAAAGTGTTGAATTCTATGGGTTTTGACTATACACCCGCTCCAGTAAAAAACTCTCAATCACAGATTGTGTCTCCGCCTCCATCAAAACAAGCATGCACAGAGCCAGAATGCTCACCATTTCTGCCTCCTCATGAATATTCTGAGGAATATTTGTCAGATTCCCACATAATTTCAGGACATTCCAAAGACACAAATTATCATGGTTCCCCTACTACAAGATGGTATGAGTCCCCATATTCTGTACCATCATACTGGGACGAAGAAACATTACAACCACTAAAGGTCAATCTTACTTCAAGAAACAGCTCTTGCAGCAGGTTACACCATTAGGTCTGAAGCTGGCAGGCGCCAGGACCCCACGGAAATTTTCTAGCTAGCAGTAGTCAGCAGGGAACGCCCCCAACATCAGGCATAATACATAAGGGGGTGGTCCCCCAGAATCCCCAGTTCTTTTCCTACCGTCCACTCGCCAGCATCGGCCTCACGGTCCTACTCTAGTGCATGACGACTAAGAACTTCTCACAATAGTTTTACCAAACTAATGTCGGCATCTCCAATTCCTCCTTCAGAGGTACACCCTTCCAAGTGTGCCTGTGGCAAACAGATCCCTTTCAAGGATCCTCATTCATTCTGCCTGCAGTGCTTAGACCCGGACCACGACACCAAGGCCTGCTCCTTCTGTCAGGGGTTCAACAGCTGCACCAGGATCTGCCATCAGAAGGCACTTCAGGGATACCTTTTGGAAGAAAAACTTAGCAGAATGGATAAAGAACCTTCCTCCAAAGCCCACAAACACCGGGACAAGCACAGGGAGAAAGCAAGGTCCAGATCCCCTAACTGGGCCTCGAACTTGCATAGCACAAGCTCCACACACTCTGACTGCTCTCCCTCAAGGGTTCGTTCTCAGCCCCCTCCAGTCAAGATTAAGGCTACAGGTGGTTCTTCAGCTTTACTCCACCCCATAAAGACTTCCAGGCCTTCGGCTTCCCGGGCCTCATCTAAGTCTTTTGACTGTCACCAGTCTAAGTCTTCCTCTTCTGTCTGACACCAGGACCCTGACTCCAGATCGGTCTCCCAGCCTCCCGGGGTCCGGATCCCCCACCCAGGAAGACAAAAGACCTGAAGTCCCTGAAGCGGACGACGGACCCAATGTCGGCCAAGCACCCGAAGTTGGCCAGGCGTTCGCTGGAGTCGAGGACATCAGCTAAACACCAGACGTTGGCCAGGCATTTGCCGGACCAGATGATGTCGGCCAAGCAACCGATGTCGGCCTTACACTCACTGGAGCCGAAGACTGCCCCCCCGTCACCGGTGGACACCGATCGCAGGGACTCCACGGAGGAGGACACGACATTGCCTGAGGACCAGGGCAGGTGACACAGAGGACACCGGGCTTCCAAGGGAATCTTCGCCTACCCCAGAGACACCTGCAGACCTGATGCCCGAGCCCAGTGATGGACCACCGGCACCAGGCCCATCGTCGAGCATGAACATTCAAGAGGTCAAGGATCTCTTCACTTTTTGGTGGGACACAATCCGGAAAGATGTGATCCCTGTAAAACCTACTCCTCCTCCCCCTACTCCTTCACCTCCTACTCCCCCTCCTCCACCACAGGGGCCAGCAGGATGACCACCAACCCCTAAGGAGCATACTCCACCTCCTAGGGATAGATCTAAGGAACAGAGAAGGCCTCCCTCAAGATCTCCCTCAGGGTCTCCCAGCCCCAAGCAACCCAGACGTCGTTGATACACTCTATCGGGGAGGATTCTAGATCAGATACCTCTGAAATCTCCAGATCTCTTCTCCACTCTGCATCCCATCGCCTGCCCCACAAGACCTACCCAGGTCACCTCCAGATGATCCCTCCTTCTCTGAGATTATGAGTCACATCCAAGAGAACACGGGATGGGATTCTGAAGATCTCGACCCTGAGAGACAACGCCTTACCTGTTACCTTCAGCAGAAGATCCTAAGCCTGTGGTAGTATCACCCTTGGTAGACACTTTCTGAAGTCACCAAGGCTCGATGGGTGACACACTCCACCCAGCATGTGCAAGAAAGCTGACTGCCTGTACAAGGCCCCTAAAAGAGGACCAGTGCTTGGTACAGCAACCTCTGGCTGACTCCCTGGTCATTCGGCCTCTCATGACCCGGTCCCAAGCGACCGCAGCATATGAGCACACAGCCACCAAACCAGGAATCCAAACAGTTGGATGCCCTGGGGAGGCGCATGTATGCAGCTGCTACATGCTCCATCAGGTCCCTGAACTACCTGTCTCACATGGTTCACTTTTCAGAATGCCCTGTGGGAACAGGGCTAGGACCTTGTTGACAAATTACCAGATGGCGATCAGAAGGCGGAGCTCCTAAACCTCCTCTGCACAGGATCTGATGTGGGAACCCAAGTGCTATGAGCCGCATATGATTCTGCGGACTCATCTGCCAGAGCTGCAGCTTTGGGCGTCAGTCTCCGGAGACACTCCTGCCTCCATGTCTCCGGCTTTACCCCAGAAGTACAGAAGAACATTCTTGACGTCCCATACAATGGCGAAGTCCTGTTTGGTGAACACTCAGAGAAGGTTATCACCAAGCTCCAGGATGCCGGGAAGGCAGTTAGATCTGTACAAGCCATGTACAGATCAAGGCCTGGTTCCTTTCGTAGGAACCAGAACCGTTTTCGCAGCTGGCAACAACAGCAGCAGCCACATTCCAGCCAGCAACAAAGGGGCACTTTCCATCGTAAAGCCCAGGCTAAGTCTTCCCCAGGCAGAGGCCAGCATTACACCAAACCGGTCCAACCTGCAGGAACCAGCATTGCCACAGCATGACTCCTTCCTGGCCCCTGCCCCTCCTCTGGATCAATGGGCACAAAAGGTCGAGGGTTGCATCGCTCGCCACTTTTTAGGGTGGCAGTCGATTACCGCCGACCGGTGGGTTCTTCAAATGGTCAACAGAGGTCACTCCATCGAATTTCTCGACCACCCACTGTCAAGACCTCCCCTGCTATCCCGTTATTTGGGCTAGCATGCCCTGCTCATACAGCAGGAGGTGCTCACGCTTCTCGGAAAAGAAGCTATAGAGCACGTACCGCAGAACCAAAGAGGTGCAGGTTATTATTCTCACTTCTTTCTGGTTCCCAAGAAGACAGGGGACCTCTGTCCAATACTGGATCTCAGCGACCTCAATGCTTCGGTCCTCTACAAACACTTCTGCATGGTGACTCTTCCAGGTCTGATACTCATGCTCAAGCAGGGCACCTTCCGAGCATTCTCGGACACGCAGGATGCTTACCTGCACATACCCACTGCTCAAGCTCACAGGAAGTTTTTGCACTTTGAGTTTCAAGGTCACCATTATCAGTTCCGAGCCCTCCCTTTCGGACTGTCATTGGCACCTCAAGTATTCACAAAGTGCATGGCGGTCATAGTGGTGACTGAGGAGATAAGGACACTATGTTTTCCCCTACCTGGATGACTGGCTTCTCATGGTGCTCTCTCGGGAGGCCCTGATGTCCGCCATTCATGGCACTCAATCTCTGTTCGAGACGTTGGGCATCATTATCAATCAGGAGAAGTCACGCCTGGTTCTGTCACAGATTCTGCAATTCATAGGCGCAGTTCTGGACACTGTCCAGGGGAAAGCTTTTCTACTCCGGGACTGAGCGGAACACATCAGATCCCTCATCATCGACTTTTTGGCAAAGAGGACTGTCCCAGCCAGACAGGTCCTTTGCCAGCTCGGACATATGGCTGCAGCTATTGCAACAGTCGCACTAGCCTGTCTCCACATGCGGGTGACCCAGTGGATGTTACGGGTCCAATGGGATCAGAAGCAAGATCATCTGCAGCTTCCAGTTCAGATCATGAATGCGTAATCTGGGAAGCAACGCAATGGTAGCTAGATTCAAAGAACCTGGTGGGGGATTCCTTTATCATCGTCTCAATTGCTGGACGCTCTCCACAGGCAGTCCGGGTGGGGAGCACCTCGACAGTGTCAGGTCTTGAGGCCTGTGGACAGCCCAAAAGCTCACCTCCACATAAATATCCTGAAATGAAAGCAGTTCTTTACGCCCTGCAGGCTTTCAGTTGGAGATCCCACCGGGTACTCTTCCATTACAAACAGACAATTCTGTGGTGACGTATTACCTCAACAAACAAGGAGGCACTCATTCCTACCTGCTTTGCAGGGAGGCCATGAAGGTGTGGGATTGGGTTCTACAACACGGCACAAACCTCACTGCTGTTCATGTCCCAGGGGTGGACAACATCATCGCAAACAGCCTGAGTCATTCTCAGGCCAGAGTCCACGAGTGGGAACTACTCCAGGAGGAAGTAGAGGATCTGTTTCGCAGATGGGGTACACCAGCGTTAGACCATATCGTGTCCCCATACAATGCAAAACTGCCCAATTTTTGCTCTCGAGTTCCAGGGCTTAGTGTTTTCTGGTGAGACGCATTGTCCCTCTCCTGGGTGGGCATATTCCTCTATGCCTTTCCCCCATTTCCATTGATCCAGAGGGTCCTTTTGAAACTTTGCAGAGAGCAAGCGACGCTGATACTTATTGCGCCATTTTGACCCAGACAGATCTGGATCTTACTTCGAGATACAGCTCTTGCAGCAGGTAACACCATTAGGACTGAAGCCAGCAGGCGGCAGGACCCCATGGAATTCTTCTAGCTAGCTAACTTTAGTGAGGACCACCCCGGCTGTCAGTCCGCCTCCGGCGTCAGGCATAGTACATAGAGGCGGTCCCACCAGATTCCCCAGTTCTTTTCCCGCAGTCGACTTGCATGTCTCGACCCTTCGGATCGTTTCTAGCGCGCGACGCATGGTCAAGTTCTTCCTTCGGGAAAAAGTTCCTTTCTTCGGCAAAGTTGCTGTCTGATGTCCTCTCCAACCTCCATTGAAGGCCATCCCTCGAAGTGCGTCTGTGGGAAGCAAATCCCATTCAAGGATCCGCACTCAGCCTGCGTCCGGTGCCTAGGCCCAGACCACGATACCCGGTCCTGTATTTTCTGCCAGGGGTTTAACAGCCGGAACCGGATCCGCCGCCAGAAGGCTCTGCAGGCGTTCCTGCTCGAGTAGAAAGTTAAGGCCATGGACACCTCCAAGAGGAGTTCTGCTGAGAAAGCCCGGAAACATTCTGAGAAGCACAGGGAGAAGGCTCCATCCAGGTCCCTGTCTAGGGCCTCTGACTCCCGTAGCTCTGGCTCCTGGTCCAACCGTTCACCATCCCGGGCCCGCTCTCAGCCTCCCTCCACTGCGGTGAAGAAACTTTTGGGCTCCTCTTCCTCCTCACAGACCAAGACCTCCAGGCCCTCTTCGTTCTCTTCCTCCAAAGCCCTGGTTAGGTCTGGAGACCATCACCATCACCGCAAGTCGGGTTCCCGCCATTCCGAACCCGACGTCAGGTCTGCCTCCTTGCCTCCTCCTCCCCAGCGGAAGACCAAGGAGCTTACCTCACTCAAGAAGCCGTCGGACTCGACGTTGGCCCATCTGATGTTGGCCACTCATCACAGGTCCAGGGCAAATCGAGCTGCCAGGCGCCCACATCACGGTCAGGCCTTCGCCCTCTTGGTCGCATCGGCAGGAGGGCCGGCGTCCTGCAGAGTTGAGAAGAGACCCCGATGCCTCCTACCGATGTTGGTCAGGAGACTATCACGGAGGAGGAATTGATGCAGCCCGAGGACCAGACGGGCGAACACGGTCCTGTCAAGCCTCCAAGGGAACCCTCCCCGCAACCTGAGGCCCCTGAAGAGCCGACGCCGGAACCAGATGGCCGGCCACTGGCGCCCGGTCTGTCGTCGGGCCTTTCTTTTTCTGAGGTGAAGGAGCTCTTTACCTACTGGTGGGATACCATTAAAAGGGATGTGGTTCCCACACCACCTCCTCTACCTCCTCCTCCCTACCTGCTACCCTCGCCCTGCGCCCCTCCCATCCGGGGCAGCAGGCCAGTACCTCCCGGAGCCTAGGGACCCTCGAGGGGAAGACCAGATAACAGGGAGCCCTCACGTCTAGATCCTCTTCAAGGTCACCCCAGTCCTAGAGACCCCAGAAGGCGGCCATTCCTTCAACGGAGGGCCACAGGATGGGAGTCCTCGTGAGATCAGATCCCTCTCCCCTTCCGATCCCCTCTCCAGTCCCACGTGAGCTTCCTAGATCTCCTCCGGATGACCCATCATTCTTGGAAATCATGAGGCATATCCAAGAGAACATGGGCTGGGATGCGGAAGAGCTAGATCCTGAGAGACTACGTCTTGCTCGATATCTTCGGCAGAAGGATCCCAAGCCTGTGGTGGTACCACCCTTGGTGAACACTTTTGTGGACGTCACCAAGGCAGTGTGGAAGCGTCCACACTCTCTCCCGTCGATGCCAAAGAAAGCTGACTGCCTGTACAAGGCTCCTAAGGAGGACCAGTACTTGGCTCAACATCCTCTGGCCGACTCTCTGGTCATAACAGCCTCTCATGACCAGTCCCAGAGATCGCAACATCTGAGCACCCTGCCACCGGACCCGGAGTCCAAACAGCTGGACGCTATGGGCAGGCGCACGTATGCTTCCGCTACCTGTGCCATCAGATCCCTGAACTACTTGACCCACATGGTGCAGTTCCAAAATGCTTTGTGGGAACAGGGACTGGATCTGGCGGAGAAATTGCCAGAAGGTGAGCAGAAGGAGGAGATGTTGCAACTCCTCCGTCTGGGTTCGGACGTGGGAACCAAGGTGCTGCGAGCCACGTATGATTCTGCGGACTCCTCGGCCAGAGCGGCAGCTTCAGGTGTATGCCTCCGGAAACACTCATGGCTTCGTGTCTCCGGATTTACCCCGGACGTCCAGAAGAACATCATGGATGCCTCTTTCGAAGGAGAGTAGTCTTGATTGCACCTCTGAGAGGTTCTCACCAAGCTCCAAGAGCCGGGAAGGCAGGTAAGGTCGGTCAGGCAATGTACCGACCAAGCTTAGTTCCTTCAGGGAACCAAAGACGTTGTCGTGGATGGGCACAGAGACAACAGTCCCGCGACCGCATACACAACAGAGGCTCCCGTTCCCAAAGCCCAGGAAGACAGCCTTGGCAGAAGTCAGCATCCAGCTGTTGGCTCAGCCTGCACTCCCTCCGCCACAGCCTGACTTCTTTCCGCCCCTACCAGGATCAATGGGACATTAAGGTTGGGGTCGATATAATCATTACCTGCCAGGATGGCAGTCCATAACCACTGACAGGGTGGGTTCTTCAGTTGGTCAAAAAGGCCACTTTATAGAATTCGCAGACAAGCCACCCTCGAGGCCTCTCTGCTCTCCGTTACTCGGGTCAGCACAAATTGCTTATCAAACAAGAAATACTCACGCTCCTGCAGAAGGGAGCATGGAGTACGTTCCAGAGAACCAGATAGCTTCCGGATACTATTCCCACTTCTTTCTGGTTCCCAAGAAAACGGGACCTCCATCCAATCTTGGACCTCATCGACCTAAATACAAACTATTCGCATGGTGACCCTTTCGGGCCTCATCCCCATGCTGAAGCAGGACGCCTTCTTAGCATCCCTAGATATGCAGGACGTCTACCTGCACATCCCTGTGGCTCAAGCGCACAGGAGGTTCCTGCGCTTCGAGTTCCTCGGCTACCATTTTCAGTTCCGGGCCCTTCCGTTCGGACTGTCATCGGCCCCAAGGGTCTTTACCAAATGCATGGCAGTCGTGGCAGCATCCCTAAGGAGACAGGGCCACTATGTGTTCCCATACTTGGATGATTGGATTCTCATGGCCTCCTCCAGAGAGGCGTTGTTGCTGGCTATTCAGAGCACTCAGGACTTGTTCCAGTCTCTGGGCATTATAATCAACTACGAGAAGTCTCTTCTCATACCATCACCGAAGCTGCAGTTCATAGGCGCAGTTCTGGACACCGTTCAGGGGAAAGCATTTCTCCCAGACGACAGAGCGGAATGCATCAGATCCCTCATCAGGGATCTCTCGGCGAAGAAGAGTGTCCCTGCCAGGCTGGTCCTTCATCTGCTTGGACACATGGCTGCGGCCATTCCGACAGTCCCTTTAGCAAGGCTCCACATGCGGGTAACCCAGTGGATGCTCAAGGTGCAGTGGGACCAAAGGCAAGACCACATGCAGCATCCGGTCAGAATCACAAATGCCGTGATTCGAGACTGGCAATGGTGGCTAGACCCAGGGACACTTTCTGCGGGTGTCCCATTTACAGCGCTGTCCCCGGAGATAATCCTCTCCACAGACACCTCAGGGCTTGGGTGGGGAGCGCACTTGAATGGGGTGAGGTCCCAGGGAACATGGACCCCTCGGAAAGCCCACCTCCACATCAACGTGCTGGAGATGTGGGCGGTCCTCTACGCCCTGCAGGCCTTTCAGTCAGAAATCCTGTCAAGCACTCTTCTGCTTCAGACAGACAACACAGCAGTGATGTATTACCTCAACAAACAAGGAGGCGCACACTATTACCCCCTTTGCAGGGAAGCCATGAGAGTGTGGAATTGGGTAATACGACACGGCGAGAACCTGATTGCAGTTCACGTTCCCGGAGTGACAACACAATCACAGACGGCCGAGTCGCTTCCCAGGTCAGAGTCCACGAGTGGGAACTTCTTCAAGGGGTCGAGAGGATCTGTTTCTTTGATGGGGCACTCCAGAACTGGACTTATTCGCTTCCCCATCCAAGCGCCAAAACTGCCCAATTTTGCTCACCGCTAGATCCAGAGACCTGGTGTTTTCTGGCGAGGCAGTTGTCCCTCTCCTGGGCGGACAGATTCTACGCTTTCCCCTCCTTCCGCTGATCCAGACAGTTCTTCTCAAACTGCGCAGGGAGCATGCAACAATGATCCTGGTAGCCCCATTCTGGCCCAGGCAGATCTGGTTCCCCTTGCTAACGCAGCTGTCCCAGGAACCTCCAATCCAGTTGCCTTTCAGCTCCCATCTCTTGTCTCAGGAGGAAGGTTCTCTAGCCCACCCAGACTTACGCTCACTGAACCTGCATGCTTGGCTCCTAGAGACATAGCCATTTTGCGACACGGGGTCTTGCAAGAGGTGTCGGAAGTTCTTTCATGACCAGAAAGCCGGCATCGCATGCGACGTACGCCATGAAATGGCACCGTTTTTGCCTGTGGTCACAAGCACGCGGCCTTTCCCCTCTAGGTTGTCCGGTGAAAGCGGTGTTAGAATACCTGCTCTCCCTTTTCCATTCGGGTCTCGCCAACTCCTCTGTTAAGGTGCACCTTTGCGCTATTTCTGCTTACCACTTCCCGGTGGGACAGCACACAGTGGCGCAACTTGACGCCTCTCAAGACTTTCTGAGAGGGGTGTTACACCTTAGGCCACCCATTAAGGACCCTGTTCCTCCATGGGATTTACTCTTTGTCCTGGAACAGCTCATGCTCCCCCCTTTTGAACCTCCCGCAGATTGCGAGCTGCGTTTCCTGTCATGGAAAACGTTATTTTTAGTTGCTGTGACATCAGCAAGGAGAATTTCCGAGCTTCACGCTCTAATGTGTAAGGAACCTTATTTGATCGAAGAAGCCAGAAGGTGAAGGAAGGAAACATATTCAATTCAGTGCTTCAGAGTAACTGGTAACTGGTATTTTTCTTTTAAACTTAGATTGTAGGCTTGTAGTGACACTATACTTTCTTTCTGTGTTGTCTTTACTTATAATTGTTTTTGGGCTGTTGAAAATTTAAAAAATAGTGGTGGTGTAATTCTGTGCTGTCTTTAATTGCTGCAAATTTTATCTTGGCTTGTCTGACTGTCCTGTAGCTGGGTGAAGGGTGTTAATTGTCTGGCCTCTGACCTCAGCTACGTGATAACTGAAGGTGGGGCTTAGTCACAGTTAAAGCAGCAAACAGAAGTTCATCTTCTCAGAAGAAGCCAGAAGGTGAAGGAAGGAAACATATTCAATTCAGTGCTTCAGAGTAACTGGTAACTGGTATTTTTCTTTTAAACTTAGATTGTAGGCTTGTAGTGACACTATACTTTCTTTCTGTGTTGTCTTTACTTATAATTGTTTTTGGCTGTTGAAAATTTAAAAATAGTGGTGGTGTAATTCTGTGCTGTCTTTAATTGCTGCAAATTTTCGCCCCCTCCACCCTTCCCCAACTCTTAATTATATGCCCTGATAAATCTGATTGACAGGAGCTAAACACAGGGTATAGTAAGAGGTGTGAAGTAGGAGGGGCATAAGGGGGAAGAAGACCACCCTCAGCACAAGTGTTTTGACTCATTTATTTATTTATTGGTTTCTTTTTCCTTAAAAATATATATCTGAGGATCAGTTACAGGATTTTAATACTGTAAATAAATAAAAAGAGAACCAAGAGAGCTTCAGTAGCAGATAAGAAGTGGAATTGCAGTATAATGTGGGAGTGGTGCAATGTAGTGGCTGTGGGGCATGCCTTCAGGCAGACCTTCTGGACACTGAGGTGCTGCCCTATCTGCATGCATCTCTTGGGACTGAGGGATGAGGTAGCCAGACTCAGAGCGGAGTAAACTGGGTCAGGAGTACCATCACCCCTGTCCAGGAACACCCAGTCCAGTGCAGCTGCCTCAAAGGATGCCGAGAGCGAGGAGCACTTGGATGACAGTGGGCTCAGGAGGTTAGGCAGAGGTACATCCCAGATCCTATTCCTCTCAAGAACTCATATGCCACACTGGCAAATGAGGACAACCAAATAGAGGTACCCAGGGAAGTGGAAGGAAAGGATGTGGAGGTTGGGCAAGGAGGTGACCTCAGTGGGAAAGCAGTGGACCCCAGAGGAGGAGGAAGCGAATCCTGGTGGGGGACTCCATCATAAGAGGGATCCAGCTAGGAACACAGGAGGGGAGGACAGGGAGGTGAGGTGCCTACCAGGTGCCACGGCATGGAGGATGGAAGGAAGATACTGGGATCACTGGGAAGGCAAGACAGGAGGGTGAGCTGGATGTCATTATCCACCTAGGTACTAATGACTTGGCAAATGGGGAGCCAAAGGAAGTTCAGGAAGAGTTTAGGAAACTGGGAGGGTCTCAAGCAAGTAGCTACTTCTGTCACTTTCTCAGAAGTACTACCTGTGAGAGGCAAGGAGAGCATAGAGTGCATGCACCAGGAACTTTAACTCATGGTTGAAGAACTGGTGCTGTGAGGAAGGGTTTGGATTCATTGGTGACTGGGGACCCATCTGGAGGGATGGAGGTTTGTTCAAGCCTGACGGCCTGCATCCATCCTGGAGGAATCCAAGCACTCAATGATAAGTTAAATGCTACATTGACAAGCATTTAAACTAGTAAAGGGGTGGCAGGCCAGCAAGGATGGTACCTACTTGCTCACCCCACAGCTAGTAATGGAACCAGTGAACCAGAGGGTGGCTATCTCTGCAAAGCAGTGTGCAAAGTTGGAGATTAGTGTCCAAAAGGTGGATAAGCAGAAAAGGGGCAAAATTCAGCAGAAGGGCAGACAGCAAGGAGAACCAGGGATAAATGACAACCAAGGAAGGGCTGGAGTAGAACAGTGAAGCAGTCTAGGGAGGTCAAATCATGGAAAGCCATGTGCAAATGCCAGGAGCCTTAGCAACAAGATGGAAGATCTGGAGGCTGTCATGGTACAGTCAGACCTGGACATTGTGGCCATCACTGAAACCTGTGTAATGATAACCATGACTGGGAGATGGCCATACCTGGCTACAACATATTCAGAAGACAGAGCAGGCAGGAAGGGAGGAGGAGTGGCACTGTATGGAAAAATGACATAAGGGCCACACAGATCCAGGAGGAACAAAATGGGGGAGATACTGTGGGTTAAGCTGGAAAGGAAAATGGGACAGCCATCCGCAGGTGTGGTCTATAGACCACCAGCCCAGGAGGAAGAAACAGATAGGAGTTGATGCTAGCCATCCAAAGGATGGCTGACAAGGTGAGGTAGTACTGGTTGGAGACTTCAATATACCAGATGTGGACTGGAGCATCCCAGCAGCAGCATCAACTAGGAGCAGATTTATCCTGGACTCCCTTCAGGGTGCCTTCCTCAAGCAACTGGTCATGGAACCAACTCGGCAGAAGGCAATATTGGACCTTGTGCTCACAAACAGGGACAGTGTGATGGGGGTAACAGTGGGGAGCACCTGGGTAACAGTGACCACCAGTCATTGTGGTTTGAAATCACAGAAAGAGCAGAACCAAACCACACAAAAACACGTGATCCTGGATTTTAGGGGGCAGACTTTGGGAAAATGGGAGATGCTTGAAAGAGGCATTAAGGGAATGGGACAGGAATCAGGGATTGAGGAACAGTGGGCAGTATTTAAAATGGGATTATAAGAACAACAGAATTATGCATTAAGCAGGTTAGCAAGAGGAAAGAAAGAGGAGACCATTATGGTTTTCCAAAGAGGTAGCAAAGAAAGTGAAAGCCAAAAGACTGCATTCAGGCAATATAAAAGACACAGGCAGAAGGGGATAGGAGAAGTACCAGGAGAAACAAAGGAGGCAGGGAAGTCAGTAAGGAAGCCAAAGCTCAGACAGAAGAACACATTGCAAAATCAGTGGTTAAAAGGACAAAACCTTTTACAGGTACATAAGTGAAAAAAGAAGGACAAAGGGAGGGATAGTTAGACTGAAGGGGAGGATGGGAGCAGCGTGGAGGATGACAACAGTAAGCTGACATATTGAACAGGTATTTCTGCTCAGTCTTTACTAAGGAAGAGGGGTATGGGTCTGAAGGGAGTACAAGGGGTGAGAATGGTGCAGAAATGGACACAAGTCCCTTTACACGAGAAAAGGGCCCTGAAGGAACTGGAAGTAATAAGAGTTGACAAAGCAATGGGGCCAGATGGGTGCACCCCAGGGTCCTAAAGAACTAAGAGAGTGGTGGCTGAACCTCTGGCTATCCTGTTCAGCCAATCACTGGAAACGGAGGTACCAAAGACTGGAGGACAGCAGATGTAGTCCCCTTATACAAAAGTGGGAACAAAGAGGAAGCAGGGAACTACAGACCAGTCAGCCTCACCTCGGTAGTGGGAAAGATCATGGAAGCACTACTGAAGGAGAGATTGGTGGAACATCTGGTTGTCAATGGACTACAGGACCCAAGGCAGCATGGTTTCACCAGGGGAGGTCATGTCAGACCAACCTCATTGAATTTTTGACTGGGTGACTAGGAGGTGGATCAGGGGAGGCAGTGGACATGGCCTATCTGGACTCAGCAAGGCCTTTGACACTGTGCCACATAGAAGACTATTACACAAACTGGGGAATATGGGTGTGGGCAGGACAGTAGTGTGGTGGGTAGGTAACTGGCTGGGTGGCAGGACACAGAGGGTGGTAGAAATAGCTGTCACTCCACAGAGGAAGAGTGACCAGTGGGTACCACAGGGATCAGTGCTGGGACCGGTCCTATTCAACATCTTCATCAGTGACATTGCACAGGATATAGAAGGCAGAATTTCACTGTTCGCTGATGACACAAAGCTCTGTAACAGAGTAGACACACCAGAGGGTGTAGACAGAATGAGAAGGACCTGCAGAAACTTGAAGAATGGTCAAGGGTTTGGCAGTTGAAATTCAATGCAAAGAAGTGCAAGATAATGCATATGGGGCACAAAAACCCTGGCACAATATATCAGTTGGGGGGGTGAGGATATAGCATGCACCAAGCAGGAAAGGGATCTTGGGGTTGTCATCTCTGATGACCTCAAGGTAGGGAAACAGTGTGACAAGGCATCAGGTAAAGCAAATAGGATGCTGGGATGTATAGGCAGGGGCATCACCAGCAGGAAAGGAGGTCATAATTCCGCTATACAAGACACTAGTGAGGCCCCACCTGGAGTACAGTGTACAGTTCTGGAGACCCTACCTACGTAAGGACATAGACAGGGTAGAGAAGGTTCAGAAGAGGGCAACAAAGATGGTGCATGGGTTGCATCACAAATCCTATGAAGACAGGTTGAAGGAACTGAACATGTACTCCCTGGAGGAGAGGAGGGAGAGGGATATGATAGAGACATACAAGTATCTTACAGGGAGGAACAGGGCAGGAAAACACTATTTTTAAGCGAAAAAGATGTTTCAGGACTAGAGGGCATGGGATGAAGTTGGAGGGAGGACGATTCAGAGGAAACATGAGAAAGAATTTCTTCACAGAACGGTGGTGGACAAGTGGAACACCCTGCCAGAGGAAGTGGTGGGGGCTGAAACAATCACGGGATTTAAGAATGCATGGGATAGACATAAAGGAATTCTAGAGGTCAGGGGTAAGGGGAAATAGACTTCTAGGAAAACAAACTGAACTTACAAGCTCAAATGGGCAGACTAGGTGGGTCATAGGCCCTTATCTGCCGACACTGTCTATGTATCTATGTATCTATGATTTTCCACCAGGGCAGAGTGTCCCTGAGGACGAATCCTAAGTTCCTGCCTAAGGTGGTATCTGCACTCACTCTCAATCAGGACATTGACCTGCCAGTATATTTCCCTAAATACTCTAATAGAGGAGAAGTGCTGCTCCACACCCTGGATGTTCACCGCTGTCTAAGGTATTACCCGAACAGGACTAAACAGCTTCGCAAGTCGGAGCAACTTTTCATTTCCTTCGCTGAGAGGATGATGGGCCAACCAGTATCGAAGCAGTCCCTGTCTCGCTGGCTTGTCCAGTGTATATCACACTGCTATGATGCTAAGCAGAAGCCCCTCCCGGGTACAGTCCAGGGCCATTCCACTAGGGGGGTGGCTACCTCCTTTGCAGCACTTCGCAACATCTCCTCCTCTGCCATTTGTGCTGCAGCCACTTGGAGCTCTGCAGCATACTTTTATCAGGCATTACAGCCTGGACATTGCTTCACGGCGAAGAGCTGGTTTCGGCCTGGCCGTGCTACAGGGTCTCCTGTCCTAGAGTCAGGACTTGGTATGGATTTTTCCTAGTTCCCTCCTCCCAGAATGCTTACAAGCATTATTGCTTGGAAATCAGTCCTAATGGTGTTACCTGCTGCAAGAGCTGCATCTCGAAGTAAGATAGTACAGTTACGTAAGAACTTACCGTAACAGTAGATCTTCGAGAACAGCTCTTGCAGCAGGTACTTTCCCACCCACCTTCCCCCTTGGAGGAGGCATGGCTAACCAAGCCTTTAGCAAGGGCTTACGCCCTTTGTCTTCTGATGGTGGATCCTTGCTCTCCCATTCTGATGTCGTCTATGGCTGGAAGTCTCGGTGGAACTGGGGAATCTGTGGGACCGCCCCTTATACTTCATGGCGTGGGCCGCGGGACCGACGTCGGGGGGTCCCGCTGAAGTTAGCTAGCTAGAAGAATTCCGTGGGGTCCTGCCGCCTGCTGGCTTCAGTCCTAATGGTGTTACCTGCTGCAAGAGCTGTTCTCGAAGATCTACTGTTACGGTAAGTTCTTACGTAACTGTACTTTCCCTCTACTACATCAGCTGTCCCGGGAACCTCCAGTGTCTCTACCAATCAGCTGTCACTTACTGTCTCAGGAGGTGGGCTCCTTGGTACATCCGGACCTTCGTTCACTGAACCAGCACGCCTGACTCCTAGAGACATAGCCATTATGCGATATAGGGTCTCGCAAGAGGTAGCAGATGTTTTAGCAGTTGCTAGAAAACCAGCCACTCGTGCTACTTACGCCATGAAATGGCGCAGATTTTGCCTCTGGGCTCATGCACGGGGGTTTTCACCAGTGGATTGTCCAGAAAGGTCGGTCCTGGACTACCTCCTGTCTCTTTTTCAGACAGGCTTGGCCTACTCCTTGATAAAAGTACACCTTTGTACCATCTCAGCCTATCACACTCCTATAGGCCAATGTCCCATATCTCAGTTGGACATGGCATGAGCCTTCCTGAGAGGCGTTCTCCACCTTAGACCTCCGATTAAGGATCCTATTCAACCATGGGATTTACCCTTTGTCCTGGAGCAGCTTACACTGCCACCTTTTGAATCAGCCATGGATTGCGAGCTACATCTCCTTACATGGAAGATGTTATTTTTAGTTGCCGTTACTTCAGGCAGAATAATTTCAGAACTTCATGCACTGATGTGCAAAGAACCTTATTTGGTTTTTCACCAGGACAGGGTATCCCTACAGACTAATCCGAAGTTTCTACCCAAGGTGGTCTCAGCTCTCACTCTTAATCAGGACATTGATCTACCAGTGTATTTTTCTAAATATTCTAATCGAGGAGAGGCCCTGTTGCACACTTTGGATGTGCATAGGTGTCTTCGATACTACCTGACCAGAACCAAACACCACCAAAAATCTGACCAGCTTTTTGTCTCCTTCATCCACAGGATGATGGGAGCTCCCGTTTCCAAACAATCGCTGTCCAGGTGGCTCATACACTGAATCACGTTCTGTTACCAGAAGCGTAACAAACCCTTACTGGGCTCGGTTAAGGGTCATTCCACAAGGGGGGGTGGCTACCTCCTTTGCGGCCTTAAAGAATGTGTCCACCTCAGCTATCTGTGCAGCAGCTACTTAGAGCACTGTGCACACCTTCATCAGGCATTATAGCCTGGATGTCGCATCAAGGTGAAGAGCAGGTTTTGGTCTAGCAGTCCTTCAAGGACTCCTGTTATAGGCTTCGGTTCTACTAGTGATTTCTACCTTCCCTCCTCACAATGGTGAGAGATTTCCAGTATTGCTTGGGAATCAGTCCTAATGGTGTAACCTGCTGCAAGAGCTGTTTCTCAAAGTAAGATAGTACAGTTACGTAAGAACTTACCGTGACAGTATATCTTCGAGAACAGCTCTTGCAGCATGTATCCTCCCCCCCACACACCATCCCTGCTGGAGGTAGATTTGTTCCGTTATCCTTCTTTTAGGATAAGGTGTTCTCAACACCACTCTGACTGTCATTTGAAGGCGGATCCTCAGTCTCCTTTTCTGATGTCATCCAGCAGCTGGGAGTCTCCGGCGGGAGAGCTGGGGATTCTGGGGTACCACCCCCTTATATACTATGCCTGACGTTGGGGGTGGTCCCCGCTGAATACTGCTGGGGTCCTGGCACCTGCCAGCTTCCGTCCTAATGGTGTAACCTGCTGCAAGAGCTGTTCTCAAAGATCTACTGTTACGGTAGGTTCTTACGTAACTGTACTTTTCCCCACTGGATGACCAGTCATTCCCAGAAATTATGTTACAAATACAAAAAACAATGGGGTTTACCACAACAGAACAAGATAAATTAAGCAAAGATATGGCTGAATATCTTGACATCCCGAAAGAACCTATCTGGGCAGTCCCGCCTTTTATACCAACGTTCAGAAATGTGATTATTGAAGCATGGAGTCAACCCATAGTGGCACAGGAGCTACCTAGAAAAGCACACAGGCTTTATCAGGCTCCCCTTGATTATCCATATTTAACAAATATTCCCACTGCGGAGTCTGTGGTTATTGCAGCTGCTCACAACCGCACTGGCAAACCAAAACATACAAGTACAGTACCTCCCGAAAAAGACTCTAAACATTTTAATTTTATGGGGAAGAAAGTGTTTGCTGTAAATACATTAAACATTAGAATACTTAACTACATGGGACATATGCTGAAATACCAGTGTACAGTGGGCACCTCTGCTGGGGGCATTATAAGTAAACTACCTACGTCCCCTGAAAAAGAACAACTCACATCAATAATAAACACACTTACTTCCCTCTCTCGACATCTGTTAAGATCAAGATCTGACACTGCTGATGCTTCGGCTCGAGCCTCTGCAGTCGGTATTCTTATATGCCATCAGACATGGCTCCAACTCTAGGGCTAGCACCTGATATTCAACAAAAAGTGGCTAATGCCCCTTTTTCTGGTGACCATCTCTGGTCCAGGGGCACAAACAGTACTGGAGAACCTACAGACCTCAGGCAGACAACTAAAAACTGTACAATATATGTACCACAAACCATGCCCTCAGTATAATTCTTCATACAAAACCGGAAATTACTATAACCAAACAGAAAACTTTAGAGGCAAAGAACGAATGACAAGGAACACATCTAAACCGACCTGTGGCAGCCCCTCAGGCCGGCCGAGTGCCTCTTCCTCTCATTAAAAAACTTCAGATTATTCCCCAGTCTCCTCTTCTAGGCCTCGGAGACCTTTTTCTGGGGCTTCGATTCAAAATTATACTGAGGTCTTTCCCATGAGGTTTTATACATCTAGCCACTTTTTGAGGTATCACTGTTACAGGTCATTACATCGGGATGGCTCTTGGCCTGTTGTGTGCCAGACCCTTGTGTCCCACCCACAAACAGGGCCTGCTACTACTCACATGCTGAGATACAACCGATATATTCTGATAATATTATAATATGGATCATAATATTCTTACCAAACTTCTGCTACATGCAGTCTTCACTTGGCCATAGATTAAGGCCACAGAAACAAGGGTGAGTACATATATTATAAAACATACTAACATTTCAGATTTACACCTAACAAGGTGGCAGGCCCTGACATATATGGGACCACCTTGCAAATGAGTTTACTAATGCACGATGGACCTGACATCATTCTGTTGCATCCCAGGTCTTTACCTTAAAAAAAGTACAAGATTGATTATAACAATTCTACTGACTCTAACAACCACTGGATTCCATTATGAAATAAGATACACTATTTCATTTCACATATTTGTTTGCTACTTATGTAGCCTATTTATGCCAAAATGGATACATTTTATAATGACTTGACAGACATAAAAAAAAACTGTATTAACTTGCTACATTGTAGCACTACAAAATAACTGTGTCGTTTGAGTTACTATTCAAAACTCAGAACCCAATAAGCTTTGACATATATTGTCTTTTCCAGTGCATGCCACTGAGACCAACCAATTACTCCATTATATGGCAGAAATCCTTCTGATTTATCACAGTATCTGATATGCACTCCCTAATCGGGTTGATATCTTCTTAACTAATAGTCAGTCTGGCTTCTCTTTCAGCCATAACCCTATAACGAATGCTAGAATAGAGTACTTGCAGATAGAATACAAAATTCTCTTTATATGCTGATACACTGCTCTCAGCACCTATCGGTCCTAAGACCACACTATATGTACAGCAGAATGCCATATCTGGCCACCCCACTGCCATATAACTGCTTGGGAATCTTCCAGAAGTAATGACTTACTGCAAGAGACCATTCCGTGGAAGATGGATCAGTTATGCAAAGACTTTTGCCGTAACAGTAGATCTTCTAGGAATGTCTCTTGCAGTAAGTAGCTTCCCTCTCTCTGACCCCCTGCCATTCTGTAACAGGAAAAACAATATAGGGTTGGGAGGCTTTAGTACCTTGGTTCCCCTCAGTCCCTCGCTTTCATGAGCTGAAACTGGCAGGGGACTGAGTCTATCAGGGACCACCCACTTTTATAGGCACAGCCCAGGAAGTGAGGTCATGTGGGCGGTCCCTGGTATGGAGACTGCTAGAAGAAACTGCTGTGTTAGAGCGCCACCTATCAGGGACTCCCAGAAGTAATGACTTACTGCAAGAGACATTCCTAGAAGATCTACTGTTATGGCAAAAGTCTTTGCTTAACTGATCTTTCTAGGAGTGGTATTTGTTGTTCATCCACACTGACCCACCCGACCTCCCCCGTTGCGATGCACAACCCAGCTTCCAGTGGGCTAAGATCTGGCGTCATGGGGTGGAGCCAAGGGTTATACCTCCCGGGTGGGTGGGAGGAGCCAACTTGAAGACCTTCCAGCAAGATTTAAAGGGGAAAGGGACATGCCAACAAGTGTGGATGAACAACGTATACCACCCCTAGAACTACTGTTGCCGGTGAGATTTTCTGGGGGGTGCAGGGGGGCAAAGCCCCCCCCAAAAAATGAAGAAGCCCTTTGTTTTAAAGGGTGGGTGCTATTTGTGTTAGGTCAGTGTTTTACCCGACAATATTGCAGCACACACCCTTTCCTTGCAGCACTGCTTGCCGCACACTTTTTATCTTAGGTGGCATGACCCCATGCCGGCAGCACTATGTCTGTTGGAATGAGCATTATGCTCCTTGGGCAACTCCCTACCAGCCAACCTATAACAGATGTCAATGCAGGAGGTAATCTATCTGGCAATCATCCACTTAGCTGCCAGTCTGCCAGTCTGCCAGGCACAGTTTCAGCATATGGCAGCTTCACCACTAATCTCCGCCATGTGCTCCTTATAGGATAGCACCCTCCACAGGTGCAGAGTATGGAGCCAGTGATCTGTGTCCAAGATAGTTTTAGTGAAGTACACTGGGAGGTTAATTACCTGAGTCAGGTGGAACTCCAGCACAACCTTTGGAAGGAATTTCACATTGGGGAAAAGGACAACTTTGTCCTTGTAAAAGACCAGGTAGGGAGACTCCACCTTGAGTGCCTGGAGCTTGCACACCCTTCTGGCTGATGTGATGGCTGCCAAGGAGGCAGACTTCTGTAATGAATATGAGAGCTCACCCTTATGCATAGGCACAAATTGACCACCCATAAGCATAGCAAGCAACAGCAGTAGGTCTCATCGAGATGGTTTGCGCACCACAGGGGGGGCAAGAGATACAGACTTTGGAAAAAGTACCTCACAACATTCCCCTGCTCCAACATCAGCACACCAACCCAAATATCCTTAGTAGAACTACAGATCTTACTTTCAGAGGAAGCTCTTGCAGCAGGTAACACATATAGGACTGGTGCTGACCAGTGACAGGACCCCACGGGAAACTTTTTCCAGCAGCAGTAGTTAGCAGGGACCACCCATCCCGATGTCCCACATGGTATATGATAGGAGGCGGTCCGAGCATGCTCCAGTTCTTTCCTGCCATCATCGCACGAATGGTAGCTCCACAGCTTTCTCACCAGTTTGACTGCTAGAAAGAATTTTTTTTTCAACAGCAGTACTGTCTCCTTTGACCTTTTTTCTTCTGTCAAGCAGCTGCATGTCAACTACCCCATCCACGCACATGAATATGTGTGCCTGCAGAAAACAAATCCAATCGAAAGACAGACACGCAGCCAGTGTTTTGGGACTGGGCCCGGACCACAACACCCTGTCCTGCCCCCACTGTCAGGCGTTCAATAGCTGGACCCACATCTGCTGACAAAAGTCCCTTCAGGCTTTTTTGGCTCAGCAGCAACTGGTGGCCATGCAGAGGGATTCATCCTCTGAAGGGGTTCTCTCCGTCATGCACACAAATCTTTGGGGAAACACCCTACCCCTAAGCCCAAGGACAAACAAAGAGAGTGGGACAGAGACAGGGAGATGTCCTCTTCCAGATCCAGATCCTTTAGATCACACACTGCCTCCAGATTGGGGTTGTCAGGCCATGACTCCCACCTTACAGTGGTTAAGTCCCTGGCTTCCACTGACCCCCCTGTAACCAAGGAGAAATCTTCAGGGCATTCAACTACTCTTCAGCCTCTCAAGATCAAGCCTCCATCCGCCTCATCTGGCAGCTTGTCCAACCCAGGTAAGTCACACTTTTCCCTCTGGTTGGCCTCTGTATGCAGTACCAACCCCCAGGAGAAGGCAAAATCTTCAGGCCCATCAACAGGGAGGTCTTCCTCCCTACCGCCGAAACATGCCCACAAATCTTCGGACAAGCAGCATGCTCCATCAATGGACAAATGTCAGGTCCCATCGTTGGACAAGCATCCCTCAGACAAACCTGTCAAGCCTGCCAAAGGTGCTAAAGAGACCCCTTTGCCGCCTCCGGCAAAGTCCCTGTCGCCCCTGGCTTCTTCTCCTCAGTCCGATGCTGGGGGGATGATGCACCAATGCTGGCTGATCAGACACTGGTCCATGGCATTCTTTTGGGTCCTGATGATGGCCCCGACAACCAGGATACACCAGCATCACGACCAGTCCGACTGCCATCACCAGACAGGCTGGACATTGGTACCAGCACTGGAGCCCCAGAACAGTCGCCGGAACCGGTGCCAGGTTCTCCTAAACTCAATCTGAGTCAGGTCAAGGACTTAGTTTCCCATTGGTGGGAAACTATTAGGCCAGACATCCTTCTGGTCCTGCCTACACTGGTCACTGCAACAAATCCAGACCCGGTACCAACCCCTACAGAGGAAATTCCGACACCTGTCAAAGAAGTGCCTCCCCAATCACCCTCTGATGAGGAAAGGGGTTAATGTCCACCTCCAGAGAAACCCAGGAAATGGACAGAAAAAAGAAGGGGCCACAGATCTCGCTCTAGGAGCTTGAGCATCTCTAGCCCTGACCAGTGCAGACACAAGAGTAGGAGACACAGATCTCCCTCAGTCTCCTCCACTGACTCCTACCACTCGACGGCCTCCTCTGTGATGTCTTATGAGGATCCCCCATCTGATGAACCTGAGAATCTGCCAAAATCACCTCCAGATGACCCATCCTTCATAGAGGTTATGAGGCGTATTCAAGCCAACATGGGGTGGGATACGGAGGACTTGGATCCTGAACGCATGAGGCTTGCCAAGTACCTCTGGCAAAAGACCCCAAGCCCGTTGTTATCCCTCCCATGATGGATACTTTAGAGGATGTCACACAGGCCACTTGGTGACACCCACACTTGTCCACGGCCATCAAGAAAAAGGCAGCTCGGCTGTACCGGGCTCCTAAGGAACACCTCTTTTTGAATGTACAACCTACCACTAACTTGGTGGTTATATCAGCAGCTCACGATTGTTCACAGAGGCCCAAACTTCTGAGCACCCAGCCTCCGGACAGGGAGTCCAAATAGTTGAATTCTATGGCCAGGAAGGTGTACATGTCTGCCACCTGCAGCATCAGGAGCTTAAACTTCCTGACACACATGGTCCAGTTTCAAAATGCCCTTTGGGAACAAGGTTTGGACATATTGCAAGGAGTGCCCAACTGCCCTCAGAAGGCAGAACTTCCAAAACTACTACAAACTGGGTCAGATGTGGGCAGGCATGTGCTACAGTCTGCCTACAACTCTGTGGACACCTCAGCTAGGGCAGCGGCTATGGGCATCTGTCTTGGACACCATTCCTGGCTCTGGATTTCAGAATTTGCACTGGATGTTCAGTCCAACATCCTAGACACGCCCTTTAAGGGCTCTGTTCTCTTCAGGGAAGAAACAGAGCACATTATCAACAGATTGCAGGACTTCAGTAAGGCCATCTGTACTATGCAGTCTATGTATCACCTGAAACAGACAGACAGTTTCAGAGCTCATTTTCATGGCAGAGGGGGACAGCAGCCTCAGCATCCCCTTTTTTCAGCAACCCCATGCTCAGTGAGGTAGCTTTGGTCGACATGGTGGCCTGCCCAAGCCACTCGCCCTCCCCCAACAGCATGACTTCCAGCCAAACCCATCTCTCCACGACGCTCCATTGGGAGAGATGGTGGGAGGTCATTTTTTTCTTATCCAGAAGCCTGGAGACAAGTGACCACCGACCTGTGGGTTCACGAGCTTGTAGAACACAGGCACTCTATAGAGTTCATGTCTACCCCTCCGGACAGGCCCCCACCCCCATCCCGTCATTTGGTGGGACATGCAGTACTCATCTGACAGGAGATACAGGCACTGCTGTCCAAAAACACCATAGAGCCTGTTCCTCCACAGGAAAGAGGCATCGGGTTCTATTCCAGATTCTTCCTGGTCCTGAAAAAATCGGGAGACCTGAGACCGATCCTCGACCTCAGTGACCTGAACTTGTCAGTTGAATACAAACATTTCAGGATGGTCACATTGCACAACCAGATCCCTATATTATGGCAAGGAGATTGGCTCGCATCCCTGGATATGCAGGATGCCTACCTCCACATTCTTATAGCTGAAGGCCACCGGAAATACCTTCAGTTTGCATTCCAGGGTGAACACTTCCAGTTCAGGGCCCTGCCCTTTGGTCTATCTTCTGCACAAAGGGTGTTTATGAAGTGCCTGGCAGTGGTGGCCACAGCACTTCACAGGATGGGTCACTATATGTCCCCATACCTGAATGACTGGCTATTCATGGCACACTCCAGTGCCCAACTCCAGGCTCCCATCCAGGACACCTGCAACCTATTCCTGAACCTAGGAATCACCATCAGCCCAGCCAAGTTGTCACTCAGCCCAGCTCAACTACCATTCATCGGAGCACTCCTAGACACTGTTCAGGGGCAGGCTTTCCTACCTCTGGACTGGGCAGAGCACATTTGGGCTCTGGCCAGGCAGATCTATTCTACCTCCACCGTTCCAGCCAGATTGATACTCCAGCTGTTGGGTCACATGGTGACCACCATCGTCACCATTCCTTTTGCCAGACTCCGGATGAGGACCATTCAATGGACTCTTCAGGTGCAATTGGACCAGAGGTGGGATGACCTGGACTTGCCTGTCTCCATTACAGAGCCGGTCCACAACAAACTCCTCTGGTGGACAACATCCCCAACTTTACAGGAGGGGATCCCCTTTCAGAAGGAAGCTCCTGGACAGGTCCTGACCATGGACACTTCAAATTCGGGATGGGGGCTTACCTAGGAGCTCACAAGACACAGGGGTCTTGGTCTCCAACCGAGGAATCTCTCCACATCAACGTGCTGGAGCTAAGAGCAGTCCTCTATGCTCTCCAAGCCCTGGAATCATCAATCACATCTGATCACCTTCTTGTCCAGATGGACAACACATCAGTGGTCTTCTACCTCAACAAAAAGAGAGGCACACACTCTTAGCCCCTTTGCAGGGAGACCATGGGAGTGTGGGAGTGGGCCACAGCCCACCAGTTGACCATCACAGTGCTGCACGTTCCAGGCGCACAAAACACACTTGCAGAAATGCTCAGCAGGACAGTATCAAGTGCACGAGTGGTCCCTTCTGCAATCGGTCATAGACGACCTTCTCGCAAGATGGACACCAGAGTTGGATCTCTTTGCATCGTCCCCCAATGCAAAACTGCCCAGTTTTTGCTGGCTAGATCCCAAGCCTGGTGTTTTCTGGCAAGAAGCATTATCCCTCTCCTGGAAGGGGAGATTCCTCTATGCCTTTCCTCTGTTTCCACTCATTCAGAGAGTCCTTCTCAAGGCACAAGTGGAGGGAACCACCATGATCCTCATTGTGCCACTGTGGCCTTGCCAGATTTGGTTTCCCTTGCTACAGCAACTGGTAGTGGCCTTACCAGTTTCACTTCCTCATTCAACTCACTTACTCTCTCAGGACAATGGGAGTCTTGTTCACCCGAACCTATGGTTCCTTCATCTTCATGCTTGGCTCCTCAAGACTTGTCCAAGCTCTGATTCAGGGTGTCGGACAGGATAGCTGAAGTCCTGGTGGAGGCAAGAAAGCCTTCCACAAGAGCTACTTATTCAATGAAGTGGAAACGGTTCTGCCTCTGGGCTGCAGCATGCTGCATAGATCCTTTAACCTGTCCAGTTAACACTTTGCTGGAATATCTTTTATCCCTGTTGGAATCGGGGCTCAGTTACTCCTCCATAAAGGTACACCTGGCCACTCTTTGTGCCTACCATGCCCCTGTTCAGGGCAGAACAGTGGCTCAGTTGGAGGTTGCCAGTGCCTTCCTCAGAGGCATCCTTCACATAAAACCCCCTGTCAGGGACTCTGTGCCCCCTTGGGACCTCCCGTTTGTCCTGGAAAAGCTTACCCTCCCACCTTTTGAAACCGCTGCAGATTGTGAGCTGCATTTTCTTTCCTGGAAAATGTTATTTTTAGTTGCTGTTACTCCTGCTCAAAGGATTTCTGAGCTGCAGGCCCTCATGTGTAAGGAGCCTTATTTGATTTTTCACAAAGACAGGGTAGCTTTGCGTACCAGTCCTAAGTTTTTCCCCAAAGTTGTGTCAGAAATGACACTGAACTAGGATGTTCAACTCCCAGACTACTACCCTGAACACTCCAATCAGGATGAGGCATTTCTCCACACATTGGACGTCCACCGCACATTGTGGTTTTACTTGGCTAGGGCCAAGGGGGACAGATTGTCGGATCAGTCATTTGCTTCCTTTGCCCCTCATTCTTTGAGCAACCCAGTATCCAAACAGACCCTCTCTAGGTGACTGGTTCACTGCATTACTTTCTGCTACCAAAAGCATAACAAACCCCTATCAGTGGTCATTCTACCAGGGTGATGGCAGCCTCCTTCGCAGCCCTCAAGAGGGTCTGAACTTCAGATATCTGTACGGCAGTCACATGGCACTCTGTCTACACTTTCATCAAGCACTACAGCCTTGGTATCACATCCAGATGCAGAGCGGGCTTTGGCCTGGCAGTTCTTCAGGGTCTGATCTCCTGAGGTCCTACCTCTCTTCCTTCCTTCCTTCCTCCCTCTGTTCCTCTCCTACCTCCCTTAGCAGTTGTCTTAAGTTTATACTGCTGGGGACTCAGTCCTATACGTGTTACTTGCTGCAAGAGCTTCCTCTCAAAGTAAGATAGTACAGTTACATAAGAACTTACCATAGCAATAAATCTTCAAGAGGAGCTCTTGCAGCAGGTATACTTCCCTCCCTCCTTTTCCCGGGGGATCTTGCTCTGCATTAGCCAAGTGTATGTTTTAGCTTGCTGCTTGATCAGAATTTGCCTTTTCTGTTGTCAATTTCCACTCACATCACAGGTTTTTACTCCTTCTGCTGGTTCTTCCAGTGTACAAGAACTGGAGCATGCTAGGACCACCTCCCCTTATGTACCATGTGGGACATCAGGGGCAGGGCCGACGTCAGGATGGGTGGTCCCCACTAACCACTGCTGGAAAAAGTTTGCTGTGGGGTCCTATCACTGGCCGGTGCCAGTCCTATATGAGTTACCTGCTGCAAGAGCTTCTCTCGAAGATCTACTGTTATGGTAAGTTCTTACGTAACTGTACTTTACAGGTGAGTAACATATTTTTTCCCTTAACATGATAAGATTTATAAATAATTGCAATATTGCCCTTGTGCCTTGGGCCATTAACACCCCCCAACTGGGTGCTAATCCCCAGAAAATGCACAGTTGTTCAGGAATTCTTGCTTAAATAACCAGACCACAGAGAAGAAATACTAAGGCCATAGGTTGAGGTGTAAATTAACACCCTGGACCAGTTATTACCTAGTTTGGCCTCACTCCTGTGCAGGATGTCCTTGGCACTGGATACTCCTCTGAAGGAGGTTCAGAAGAGGGATACTTACCAACCGATGGACATCCTGGAGAAGTATTCTGCCCCTGGCATTGGCCTTCCCTCTTGCCCCACTTAATCTTGATCTGATACTCAGTATCTGGAACACCCGGTTTCTTGCCCAGCCCCTTCTTGTAGGATGGACTGTAAGCATGCTTTGCCCCTTGGAAGTTACACAGTAGTCTTGGAGCATCCTTATTTAGAGGATTTGGTAGCAAACTGCATTCAAGCAAGGCTAAGACAGAGCTGGCCAGTTGGTGCAGCGGTAGCACTACCACTCATGATGCCATCGAAGCGAGTTCAGGAACAAACTTGTGTCGTTGGGGCCGGCCAGGGGGAGAAGAATTGAGCATCCCAGGGAATGCTCTCCAGAGAAGGAGGGCAGTCACCTCTGCTGCAATACTGGCCCCTGGGTGACCACAGGTGGCAGTGCAGTTGGGAGCAGATTGTGGGTGAGAGGATGTCAGCTGGAGCTGCGCTGTGCAGCTTGGGGACAAATGACCTAGCTAGGCATGGAATCAGTGCAGTGCAGGATGAATTTGTGGAGTTGGGGAGGGGCCTCAGACAGGTAGCAAGCATGGTTACCTTCTCAGAGGTGCTGCCAGTCCATGGCAGGGGTAAGGCTAGGGTACTGCACAACATGCAGTTTAATGAATGGTTGCAAAACTGGTGCAGAGCACAGGGCTTTAGCTTCATTGGGGACTGGGGGTACACCTGGGGAGATGAAGGTCTATACTGGCACGATGGTCTGCATCTGTCCACGAAGAGAACCAAGCTCCTAAGTGACAGGTTTAAATGCTTCCTTAGCAAGCTCTTAAACTTGCCAAGGGGGGAGGTGCAGATAAGAGGCAGGAAATTTCAAGCCTCCCCCCCACAAAACATGGCAGGTAGTAAGGTAAACACTGAGGTGCAGAGCTCAAAAGAGGGCAGGACAGGGGTAAATAGAAAAATAGACAAGGGCAATAAGAGCAGGAATGGGGGAAAAAAGGATAAAGCCAACATTAAATGGAGGGCAATGAATACCAATGCCCGTAGTCTGGGAAACAAGCTTCCTGAGCTAGTAGCCCTGATGGAAGATGAAAAATTGGATATTGTGGCAGTCATGAAAACATGGTACACAGAGAACCATGACTGGGATGTCAACATACCGGGGTACACAGTCTACAGAAGGGACAGGGAGGGTAAAAGAGGAGGTGGAGTAGCTCTACTCGTGAGGGAAGGGATCAACGCTACAGAACTAAAAAGTAAAGGGGGAGGACAAGAGGCACTCTGGGTCACCTTGGAGACAGGGAATGGCATCACAATCCGCACATGGGTTGTATACAGACCCCCGTCTCAAGGGGAGGAAACGGACAAGAACATGATGGAGAACATTCTCAAAATGGCTGAAAAGGGGGAGATACTGTTGATGGGGGACCTGAATATGCCAGATATTAACTGGATGACATGTACTGCAGCCACATCCAAGAGCAGGGTCATTCTCGATGCCCTGCAGGGGGCAGGCCTTAGACAGCTAGTGTTGGAACCCACTCGGGAGGGAGCAATACTAGACCTGGTACTCTCAAATGGAGAGAGGATCACAAATTTAGAAGTCAGTAGACATCTGGGAACAAGTGACCACTGCACAGTGTGCTTCACGATAAGCACAACCACGGAGACAAGCCATACAAAAATAAGGATACTGGACTTTAGAAGGGCCGACTTTGGCAAAATGAGTGAATACCTGAGGAATGCACTAGCAAATGTCCAAAAAGGAGGGGTGGAAGAACAATGGAGAAAAATCAAAACTGCTATCATAGAGGCAACAAGCCTTTGTGTGAAACAAATACAGAAAACAAAGCGGATTAAAAAAACACTATGGTTCTCAAAAGAGGTGGCAGGGAAGGTTAAGGAGAAAAAGGCTGCATTCAAAAAGTATAAGGAATCACAGAAGGAGCATGACAGGGAACTGTATCAATTAAAGCAGAAAAAAGTGGGGAAGGCAGTCAGAATAGCAAAGGGCCAGGCCCAAACCGAGGAAAAAATAGCCAACTCAGTTAGGAAGGGGGATAAAACCTTTTATAGGTACATTAGGGAGCATAGAAAGGTTAAGGGAGGAATAGTGAAGATTAATAAAGGAGAGGGGAGGTAGGCAGAAGGAGACAGTGAAAAGGCAGAGATACTGAATGAATACTTTTGCTCAGTATTCACAAAAGAAGATGAGGAGGAGTTACCTAAACCAGACAATAGAAGCACTCTGGATGGGGGGGAGTTGACATCAATCCATTTACAGAAGAAAGAGTCCTGAAAGAACTCCTAAAACTCAAGGTGGACAAAGCAATGGGGCCTGATGGGATTCACCCCAGAATCCTAAAAGAACTAAGGGGGGACCTACTGACACCACTGACCACACTTTTTAACAAATCATGGGAGGATGGGGTAGTACCTGAGGACTGGAGGAGGGCAGATGTGATTCCCCTTCACAAAAGTGGGAGCAAGGCAGAAGCAGGAAACTACAGAGCTGTAAGTTTGACCTCAGTGGTAGGGAAAATGATGGAATCACTTCTGAAAGAAAGAACTGTTGAGTACTTAGAGGCCAGCAGGGCACAGGACCCAAAGCAGCATGGATTTATGGCAGGAAGGTCATGTCAGATGAATCTAATTGATTTCTTTGACTGGGTGACCAAAGTAATAGACCAGGGAGGGGCTGTGGATATGGCCTACCTAGACTTTAGGAAGGCATTTGACACAGTCCTGCACAAAAGACTAATAATCAAGTTAGCCAGCTTGGGAGTGGGTTCCAGGGTGGTAGCCTGGGTAGCAAACTGGCTGCACAACAGGACACAGAAGGTAATAGTGAATGGAACACATTCCGAAGAAAGGGGGGTTACTACTGGAGTACCTCAGGGCTCAGTACTTGGTCCAGTCCTCTTTAACATCTTTATAGGTGACATTGCAGAGGGTCTGGAGGGAAAGGTATGCCTCTTTGCAGATGACACAAATATCTGTAACAGAGTTGATAACGGGGGGGGGATAGAAAGGATGAGAAGGGACTTGGCAAGGTTGGAGGAATGGTCAGACATATGGCAACTTAGATTCAATGCAAAGAAGTGCAAAGTAATGCACCTGGGAAACAAAACCCAGGAGAAGAGTACACAATAAGGAGGTACTAACAACAACAAATGGAAAGGACTTGGGGGTAGTCATATCAGATGACCTAAAGGTGGGTAAGCAATGTGAGAAGTCAGTAAGGAGAGCCAGGGGGATACTGGGATGCACAGAATGGGGCATCACAAGTAGAAAATGGGAAGTGGTTATCCCTCTGTACAGACAGTTGGTGAGACCCCATCTGGAATACTGTGTGCAGTTTTGGAGACCCCATCTACGCAAGGACATAGACAGGATGGAAGCAGTCCAGAGGAGGGCAACTAAAATGGTGCAGGGTCTGCATCAGAAACCATATGAAGAGAGACTGAGAGAGCTTAATATGTATACCCTTGATGAAAGGAGGGACAGGAGGGACATGATAGAAACTTTTTATGTACCTCAAGGGAATCAACAAAGTCCAGGAGGGTAGCATCTTTCAGAAAAAGAGATGTGTAAGAACAAGAGGGTACAATTTAAAGATAGAGGGGGGACAGCTCAGGGGTAATGTGAGGACATTTTTTTTCACGGAGAGAGTGGTGGATGCATAGAACCACTTTCCTGGGGAGGTTGTTGGGTCTAAAACAGTGGGGGAATTCAAACATGCATGGGACAGACATAAGGCAATTGTAGTGGGGGGGGTTGCAGGAAGTAGGCTGTTGGTTAACTAGAATCTGCAGCTTATCCAATAGGAAGGGAAACGGGCAGACTGGGTGGGCCAAGTGGTCCTTATCTGCCATCAAAGTCTATGTTTCTATGTCTATGTTTGTACACCCTTGTCACCAACATCCTAGAGGACCACAGAACACACGAAAATATCCTGGCTGGCAGAATGACGCTGGCCACCCCCAGGCCCTGCCCCTGGCTACCCACGCACCTCCTCCACATACCAGATCTGTTCTGTGGTGGAGCTTAGGGGTTCCCTCTGCCACCCCCACAAGAGGGGGTTAAGCTCTGGGAGAACTTAGGAGGTAAGGATAAGTTCTGGGGGACAACAGGGTGCTAGGGCTGGGGTGGCCAAGCTGGAGTGGACCAAGAAGAGATGCAGTGGCAAAAACAGCAGAAAACTGCAAAAAAAAAAAAAAAATAATAATAATAATAAGGCTAAGATGCAGTAAGAGTCTGACAAGTCCCCCAGATAAGGACTTCCAAGAGACAGAATCACTTTAGTCACAGAGTGTATGCAGTGGTGCCCCTGGGCATTTGACATGCCAGCAATGTGGGCCTGATAGTGAAGTATAGCCACAAGTTGTTGAGCAGATTGCATCCCTGTGTGCTAAAGGAAATGGGGCAGATCCTACTGGAGCTACTGACCAAGCTCTTCAGTAGCTAACTGGAGACCGGGATGGCACCCAATGATTGGACAGTGATTGTAGTTCCCCTGCACAAGAGTGGGAACATGTATGAACCAGGGAACTACAGTCCTGTCAGTTTGATGTCTATAGTGGGTACTTTGGAGTCAAAATATTTAAAATTACCAAAGTTATGAGCAAGTGTAGAAAAATTTCAGTGTACACACATACTGTAACTTTGCCATTTTTTACATATTTTAACCCCAACTTTTTAACATAGCCTTCTTGTGACTCCACCTCATGAACTAGAGTGGTGAATATTTTCAAATCCCACTCAAAAAGTGATTTCACCAAGCAACTGTGAACTCGCCCTTCAGACCTGATTTGCATAATTAAAACGGGTCATGAGGTGGGGTCTCAAAAAGTCATGTTGAAAATCTGGGGTCAAAATATGCAAAACTGACAAAGTCATGCATCAAAGTTCAAAACCCCGTTGAAATACATTGAACCGCACTTGCCTTTGTTTATCTTATTGCAGTTGGTGGTTCCATCAGTAGGAAGTGTCTTTGATTAGGGAGTGAATCTTTGCCCTGGAGCATGTTCAGGTGAGAGAAGGGGGTGTGGGGTGGTGGGTGCTGAGTAGGAGGTTGGGATGGGAGGCAGATTGGCAAAGAACTGTTTTTTTTGCAGGAAAAAAAATGAGGGATGATTTTCTTTTCAGCTGACAGTCCAACACTGGTGTCGGGCTACTGTTTGTTAAATGGGGGCGGGTGACCTGGAGGGCATAGGGGACTACTGAAGTGGTACTAGGGGTGGGTACCCCGGTCCAGTTATGTTAAAAAAAAAAATATATATACAAAGTACTGACCAAGGTAAAATCAGTTTTAGGGAGAAACCGTGGATAACAGCTAAAAAGTAAAACAAACAATATTAACTCATTTGCTCCTGGTGGGCATTTTTTTTTTTTTTTAGTTTTTGTTGACTTTAGATTTTGGGTTGGATCTAGCAATGGATGGTTTCGACGCCATATGGCATCTATGGGAAAAAATGTGTTAAACAGAAAATAATGAGAATTCAACACTGGAACCGCTCAGCTCCCATTACTGTAAGACAGGGCCCAGAGATAAAAGGATTTTACAGTTTTGGGAAATGTGTTCACTACTCTGGTGCAATCAAAGCCAAGGAATTTTTTAATATAAGCAAGAATGAAAAATGTGTCCTTCATGATTTAGTAACATGTGACATGGATCATTTAGTCCACATGATAAACTGTCCAAGTGGACTGATTTACATTGGCAAAACAACCAGACCACTTAAAAACTGAATTAGTGAACATAAAAGTTCAATCAGAAATAATGATGAAAAATCTACAGTAGCTAGGCATTTTAATTTAGCAAAACATAAGTGTGATGGTCTAGAGGTGCTCTGTGGTACTCTGCTTTAAAGGTGGTGAAAAGAGATGAGTGAAGCACCAAGGTCTGAATTATTGTGGATAAGATAACCGTTACCCAGACAAGGAGAGGCAGGAGTCGTCCTAGAGATTCAGTGCCTGCAGGGCGTTTATTTTGTACCAGAGGGTAGGGAGACACAGTCACAAGAGGAGGAGAAGTCACCCAAACAATAGGGCGGTAAACAAAACAGATGTTTTATCTATGACTGCTAAAATTATTTCAACAAGAATAGAATAGATGCTGAGGCCTACTGTCACTCTAATTCTATTATTATTCTACAATTCTTATTCCTATCAATAAGCTTAGGTGAGGATCAGATGACATACACTACTCAGAACAGTATTTGGTTAAACTATCACTACACACTTCTACCAAAGTCCAGATGTTACATGAGTCCAGAGGTCTGGTGTCTTCGTGTACACCGTCGGTCTGCGATGGTAGCTACGAAGGAGAAGCAAACGGAACAATAGATGCTAACGCAATTCCCAGCAGGGACCTTGTCAAGGCCACTGGGTGGTGAGAGGTTTGTTAAACAGACCATATGATTCTTCGACAAAGCCCACTCTTTCCAAGGCTGCCGGAATAAAGAACCAGAGCAACAGGTTCCTGAAATAACCCACGGATGGGCTGTCAGATTCCCAACTGAAAACAGAGGGTTCTTCGGCCAAAACCCACTTTCAGGGTTGCCAAGGATGCAGAGAAATCAGGACCGGCGTGGTGACGAATCCAATGGAGGACTACCATGACCTGAAGAATGCTGCAGCACTCCAAGGGCCAACTAAACTCTGAAGGCTCTCTGACAAGACCAGGAACCAGAAGAATCTGAAGAGATGATGGTTGATTCTGCAATCTTATCATCAGAAACTAGAACAAAAACAAAGAAATGGCGGACGCATCCCGTACTGGGCTTCGACGGACTCGACTTTTGGTGAACGACCGGGGCGCAGACCAGATTTTTCCAGGATGAGCACACTCTTCTGAGGAGGGCGACCAACTTCGGGACATCTGGAACAGGAACCATACGAAACGACACTGGCACGGCTGTTATGATGCACTTCGGCAGATGTACCTTCAAGCTATGAAAACAAGAAATGGCGGATACGGCTTGCACGACTGGCGATGGACTCGACTTCGGCAGGCGACACAGATGGAAGAGATGAGCTGATGGACGATCCCACTTGAGTGAAGAATGCTGAGAAGAAGTCCTCTTCTGGGTAGAGACTGATTCTGAGTACGGAGTATTACAGACCACACTATGGGACTGTAGTGTGGTAGAAGACTGAGACTGTCCCCATACACTAGTAACAATATAGCTGAAAGATGCACCTTCCTGCAATGCCAAGGGGACTGCAGAATGATCCGATGATTTGCCGAGGAAAGGCAAATTATAAATTTAGGGGTAACTGTTCAGGTGCTTGGAGCAATAGTTCAAATGCTTTGAACAATAGTTCGGATGCTTGAGGCAATAGTTCGGATGCTTGGAGCAATAGTTTGGATGCTTGGGGCAATAGTTTGGATACTTAGGGCAATAGTTCAGATAACCAGGGGTAAATAACCACAATCCATATACAATACAGTCTTGGTGCTTCTCAGCAAGTTCACAATATTTTGAGTACTTTAGCAATCACAGTTGTATAAACAGTATAGTTGTTACAGTAGCTTCACAGTATTTGTGAATTGAGCACCCTTGGATGGACCCCTTTTCCTAAAGGTAGAGTCTTCCTGAATAGGATCTGGCTACCCCTGAACATTTTGCTAAGGATGCCCTAACCCCTATACTGAGGGCACCACTTGCCCTGGGTTGATTGCCGGTAACACCAAAGGCCTAAATGCCTTATTTACTATGGGGCCTTTACGCCTCACTTACTGTCGTTAGGCTGGATTGCCCTAATCTGCTAGGCCAGGGCTGCCCTCACTACCACTAGGCTGGCTTGCCCTAATCCACTAGGCTGGGGATGCCCTCACAAACACTAAGCTGGCTTGCCCTAATCCACTAGGCCGGGGCTACCCTTAGTACCACTAGGCTGGTTTGCCCTAATCCACTAGGCCGGGACCCTTAGTACCACTAGGCTGGCTTGCCCTAATCCACTAGGCCAGAACCGCCCTGGAACCCTGCTTTACCTCGGGCCTAATGCCCTACATTTACCTTGGGCCTGATGCCCTACACTAGCTGTAGGCCTAATAGTCTTTTAGCTGTGGACCTGATGCCCTAAATACAGTGGACCTGGACTGCCCTAACAGAAATGGGCCTGAATTGCCCTCTATATCATGGGCCTAACTGCCATTTTTAACTGTGGGCCAAATACCCTACTTTATTTTTGGGCCTGACTTGCCCCTTTTAAACTGCATGGCCCCTTTAATTTTGATGGCTCCCTGAGCCTGCTGTCAATCCTTCAGCAGGTTGCCGCCTTTAATCCCGCCTCCTTTCATTAATATTCATAGCCCTCCAGTGGCATTGCTTCTTAGCCCCTCCTTTGGGCATCACCACTCCCACCTGGTCCTGCCCCCTTTTTAATATTAAAATCTGGGCCCTTCTGACCCGACGGTCTTTCGGCTTTTAGCCGCTTTTCCCCCAGCACCTGCTGCGCACTTTAAATAAAATAAAAAACAAAGTCTCTACTGAATTGGGCAGTCAGCACAGCGTGTGCTGCCGCCAACTCACCGCTCCATCGTCTGCTGGAAGATTGGGAGGTGGGAGGTTCGCTGGCAGTGGGAGGGAGCAAGGAACAGACTGAGGGGGCCTCAGACAGCTGACAGGAATTCAGGCGTGATGCGCTCTTCAATGTTGCCAACGGGGGACCAAATTTAACTTTTAGAACACAAGGGGGGGTTAAAACAATAAACCGATGGGGCTACACAGCCCAAACCACGGCAAATGGCCGATTACTTTCTTCTGGTGCCCCGATGGCAACGCGGACCGAAACTGAGCTCTTCGGGGATCTTCACTGGCTGGAGCCAGAGCAGGCACACAGACTGGCCCTCGGGGAACAGCTTCAATACACAGATAAGGTCTTTACTGCTTCCCCCTAACCATCTGCATCCTCTCTTCTCCACAGCCAGCAGGAACTCACCAAAAACTGTTAAAACTTTTAAAACTAAAAACTCTAGTTCTGGAGTGGCTGGATTGGAATGCTGTGCATGAGCAGCTCAGCACAGCATTCCATCCAAGCCATTGTTGACGCAGCTGCACTAAATTCTGTCTTTTGACATTTTTAAGTGCACAGGGCACTTTTTCTATTATTTAAAGTGTTTCTCCTTGCTAGGAGGAGACACTTTACTCCAGAGGGGCCCTTTTTTATTATACCCTGCTGCCCACACATACCACAGGCACCCTGGGCACCTGTAAACCCCTAAACTTTATTTAATTACCGAGATGCCCCAACTCTGGGGCATTACATAAGTTCCCTGTGATTCATGGGTTGTGAGAAAGTACAGAAACCTGAAAGGGAAGGGGATTGGGAAAGAATGTTATTAAAGCATGAGGGTTGGTGGATAGATAGACTAAACAGTATGAGCCCTAGACATGGCCTTAATGAAGAAATGGAGTGGACAGACTTTTTTTTAATGTAAGTGTAACCCCCCTCCCCCCCCCCACTTTACACAGTTAGCTACCCCTAGCACCCTTAACTGGGCACAGACTTCAGACATACATTTAGAAATGGTACCATCCCTAGCTTTGGGAATGTATGCTCATTACTTCTAGAGATCAAAAGGGGTGGGGGTGTATAAAAGCAAAATATGACTTATAAGGTATTTACAAAAACAAGGTCCTGGGGACAGAACTTTTTGCTAGGGCTATGCTAGACCTATACTTCTGGAGGGGTACCCAGTAAATCCACACACATGAAGCAACAGCATAACTGTCCAAGCCATAGCTGGGGTTCTAGAGTATGACTTTATTCCAAAAGATGTTCTCTAAAGCAATGGTGGACCCCCCAAGGTTTACACATCATGACACTAGGAACTTGCAGAACAACAAAATGGCTGTATCTGACAGAAACTCTACATATTCCTATATTTCATAGGACATTGCACATCTTGTACTGGCATCCCATATTTCATAGAACATTTACATTTATTTCAGTGGCACTGGACACAACTGAACACATATTTCCTGACAGAACTCTTTTACCTTGTATTTCCATTTTTCATAGAACAATTTCATTTCTTCCAGTGGCACTGGTCACAACTAGAAATACTTCTAGTGGCACTGGCCACAGCTGAACATACATTGGCTAATTACTAGCACAACCCACTTCAGGGGTAAAATCCTCTTCAGACATTGGCCACATGTCCAAAGTAACTAGGCACCCTTACTGAACCTGTAGTCCTGAACTGGTTACTCCAGATGGGGGGCTGCCCGCCTTTTCCTCCCAAATCCATACCGAGCCATTCTTCAGAGTTACACCTTAAACATCTTAAATACACTTGGAAAATGCTTTAAGGAATGAGCTTTTGCATCCAGCATTAACATACACTACACGGGTAGTGGTAGAACTAAAGTCCGAACAATGTGAATTAGACATAATTCTGGACATCACACTTGTCAGCCAACTTTAAACTAAGAACAGTCTCAAACTTCTGAACAAAAAAGGTATACATTCCCCTCTTAGTCAGAGAAACACCACAGCACAGGTACTTTCTTTCTGCAGCACAAAGTCAGATCTTAATCACTGTTAGAACATTACAGGCAGCTTCAAAACATTCTGGATCAAAGAGGGGATTGCCCCTATGATCCATCCACTAGCAGTCCTTTTCATCCCTCTGGGGATGAAAATCATGAGATTCTGCTGTAGACAACGGTTTCCACCACTTCTCTTGGCAAACTGGAGAATATCAGGACTTGGGTGAGAAAGCAGGCTCTCCTCTCAGAGCCCTCAGCTGAGCAGTTCTCACTCCTCACTCTTCCAATTCCAACTCCAACTGACTGAGTGACTACCATCTCAAGATTCTAAACTCCCTCCCCACTTACAGCTGCTGTGGCTTATGCTCCTGGGAGAGCTCCAAATGAGCTCTTCTCTCTCATCTCAGCTGAGACCAAGTAAACAAAAAAATGAGTAGGTGAAAAACCCAGTTAATCACCAGCTGCCTTTCCCTGCCTAGCACTGACACTGAGGGGATTCTAGTAACCCCAGGGGACTGGGTGGTTACATAAGCACTATTTATTTTGGATCTGGTGAGATGTTTTTGCTCTAACCGCTGATTCCATAACCTCCACAAGAAATTTGAAGGATATTTAGACTCTATATAATTAGTTTGTTTAGTGCCTCAAGGTTCGTCCCTTCCCCCAGTTCAAAGTATTTTTATTCTCCATGTAACCAGTAAATAAAATGGTGAGATTCTGAAAGAAGAGTTGCTCTATATAAAATTGCCTTATATAAACACTGAGGACACAAATAACAGACACAACAAGATCCACCAAAAAATAATATTTTATGCAAGTGAAACAAAAATCAGCACTGACTCCCTGACACACACACTGGTGTGTTAGGGGCTATAACTTATAAGGACAGGGGATTTGTGTTACCAACTATGCATATTTTGGAAAAGTAATTAAACCACACGGATTGCTGGATTACTTGGTGTATAGCCTATATAGAGCCAATGATGATATACAAGAAGATTTAAAGAACAGAATAAAAGATGGATACATACAAGAAAGTAATGAGCCAATAAACAATAGGGTTGTAAGCAGCTGGTTGGGGGAAAAATAAAAAGAGAAGATTGGGGATAGAACCTTATTTGGAGGTAATAAATAGCCCGGACAAACAAAAATGTTTTACAAGATTCCATTTCAAATTAAATAAATCTGGAAGATTGATTGGGCTCTACACCAGGGTCCCAAGCAAGAAATGTCCTTGTGGGCTAGGGATTGATGATAATTTACATATTTTAATAATTTGCCCACTATATGAATATTACCGTACATTATATTTAGGTGAAATTCTTGGTGAAATGGAACCTAAATACCAAGTAAATGTTTTATTGAAATCCTCTGATGAGTGTACTCTAGATAAAAGTAATAACATTTTGTACAGCCATAGAAAGGAAATTATTGCGCATGAAAATAGATGATGAAAAACAGAAGGAAATATAAGAATGAGTCTATTCAATGCTTGGTAGAAGTAGGATGGATTTAAATGAAAGGGTAATGTGATAGGCTGAGATTTTTAATGGAAGCTAATATTTATTAGAATGTTTATTTATTTCAGTTTAGGATTAATACCTTAGAGTCCAGGACTCATTTTCAAAGGTTCCAGGTCATTGTTGAACAAACATTACAAATATAACAGTGTTTACAGAGAACAGAAAATAGTTACACAGACATTCAAATTCCAAAGAAATCTTATATATGCAACTAAAGGTTGAAGTGGATAGGGTAAATAGGTTTCAGCCTTGTAGTTCACTATTTGGTTGGTCAGTCTAGCCTAAGGGTGGTAGGGGGTCAGCCAGGGATGGCGTCGTCATGGTGGAAGTGGATGTACTAACTCAATATTTAAAGTAAACTTAAGAGTCCTTTTAATATGTTTCATGTATTTGTAAAGACAATGTTGTTTGTCAAACAATAAAATTGAACTTGAACACTGGTGTGTTTTCAGGGGCATTTCCAAAACATTTGGACTGGGTAAGAAGATGTGTCACATGACATGACAGGAGGTGATGTCAGTAGACAGCCAGCTCCTCCCTTACCTGCCCAGAGTGCTATTTTACCTCCAAGCAAGAAGGAGGTCACAGAGACTGTAATGGTGATTTGAGGATGCCAGAAACAGAGCATCCTGTTCACATCGGCAAGGTATTTATTCACTACAAATAGCACAGCAAACATGTTTTTTTTTTTTTTTTATATATTGCTTCTTAATCCCCGCTGCCACCACCCACCTACTGGTGATGGAGATACATAGTAGTTTTTGCCATTTTTCTCCCCGTACACCCGGGGGCCCAGCACATGGCCGTGGAGGTGCACATGCACCTCGTGATGCCGACTCAGCCCCTTCCACTTCTTGCATTTGCTGAGCCCCCCCCCCAGGTAGCCCAAACTGCCATTCGTCCTCCACTGGGTGGCAGCCAAGGGCTATGGGAAACTCCAGATCTCTTACTGGGAGAGGACAGCTGCCTTACAGCACTCAATCCCACTCCTCACCCTCCCCCCCCACTGACCCTCAACAACCTGGGCCCATTCTTGAGCCCAGGTCACCAGCGTGGTGTGAGGTGTGGCGTCCAGCATCTCAACCCTCAGCACCACCAGGCCAGCACAGCAAAGATGTTTTGAAGTGCATCTTTAGAATAACACTTAAAAGACTTTTGCATCTCTTTTAGCCAGTCTGCAAAAGATAAAGCATGGCTTTAAAAGAAATAAGATTTGATGTGAAGGGTAAGCAAGTTTTACTTGAAATGTTGAATTATTTGAGTTAGAGAACATACAGGGAACAACATCACTTTAAAAGATGAAAAATGTTTCTTTTGAATTGCGGTATGAACACAATGAGCAAGGAAATAACCTGCAAGTAAAAATGCTAGCAATAAAAGGTTAAATTTTGATAAAATAAAGGTAACAACATTCAAATAACTTATGAAGTACAGTCAAGAGCTGTCTTGTCTATAATAACCTAATAAAATTTGTTCATATTTTAGAACAATTCAAAACTGCTCAGCAATTGTTTGTGAGGCCATTGAATCAGAATACATGAATAGGTATGTATTACTAATACTATAAACACTAAATATATTAGGACTACAGATTTTTAAGTAAAACAAACTGTTTCTCTGTTGTCTTCAGGAAATGAAAATGAAGTCAGTTTAAAAAGTGAAAGAAGCCAGCCCGGTGGCACTGAGGGTTGAGGCGCTGGACACCACACCTCGTGCCCCGCCGGTGACCCGGGTTCGGGAACGAGCCCAGGCCATCGGGGGTCAGCAGGGGAGGACTGGGATTGAGCATCCATAGACTGCTCTACCAGTCCTGGGGTGGGTTGGGGAATCTCACCGTGCTGTAGCGGCTCCTGGGGACGCTCGGGGGCACTACAGATGTTGGCGATCTGGAGGGGAGGAATGTGGCGGACGTCGGCATGCAGTGCCCAGACGTCACTGCATGTCCGCGTTCCAGGGGACCAATTGGAGGAAAATGGCTGGGTGCGGCCGTGCAGCTTGATGGCCGTGCTCCGAGCCGCCTGGAGGACTTTGGCGGAATCCCCGTCGGGGAGGGTCCGGGGCTGTCCTGGCTGGCTGAGGCAGAGGGGGAGCCCTCCAGCGGGATGGCAAGATGGTTGTCCCGGATCCTCCTGAGTGCGGTCTGAGCTACCCAGTTCTCCGGGCAAGCAGAGCTGGCAGCTGGATGCCCCAAGCCGGTAGTGTGCCGCAGCAGGTGGCAAAAAGCATTACATAAAACAAAACAAAAAAAGTGAAAGAAATGTGTACAATCTTGTGAATGTATTCAACGTAATCAGGAGCTTTGTCCAGTCCTTGTTAAAAACTTGAAAAAGTTGTTTGTTTGTGGAAAGCAATATTTTAAAATTGATGCTATTTATTATTTTTAGCTTATTTCCCTGAGGAAGAGACTGGAATTATATCTTGAAATGTTGGATAATCAAAAAAAGAAATGAAATATTAAGGCTATATGAAAAATAAACATTGCATACACAGAATGAGAGCTGAATGGTCTCAAATGCTTTATTTCATTTGGTCCAGAGTCCTCCAATATCGCCACCTGGGCAGCCTTTGTCTTAAGGTTATGGCAAATCAGTTGCTTTCTGGGATTTAATAAGCCTGCCTCCTTTGTACAGGTTGGGGTGGAAGGAGGCATAAGGAAGAGCAATATGCGAGTAGCCCCGAAAAAGAGAAGACACGGAGTTGTTCCACCTGTTCAATCACTCTAGCTGAATAGTAAATGGAGAAACAGCTAACAGAGTTAAAGAATGAAGCATAGCGAATTAGGAAAGGAAGCTGCACAACAGCCAGAGTATGCTTCCTGCCCAAGTGATGACAAGATTGCTTGCTGTCAAGGATGGCCCAGTTTGGATTGTATTAAAATAAGCTCAGGCAGCTGTGGCTATGCAGAGAGGGACCGATGATAACCACAGAATTGCGTCCCTCTGTATCGATGCCTAGATCGACCCAGAGATATGAATACAAGCCCGATTCCTTGAGTCTAGAATGACTTCTATCTAGTAGACAGCTCTGAAGTTAACAGAGTGCTTATGGCTGGCAGTGCACTAGTAGAGCATAATGGCTGGAGGATGGAAGGGCAGCAGGTATTGCAAAGCCGGAGGCTGGAGTAGGTATAAGGAAGGCTAGCTTCAAGAGAAGCAATATGAAACTGTAGCTCTGATACGAATATCACAAGTTGAGCCTTGCATTCATAAATTTCTGATGAGGCAGCAGGGAATGGCTGGGAAGTGAGCAGGGTAGGTGCAGGATCTCTGACAGGCTGAGATTTAGCAGCTATATTTAAATCAGACAGATCCTACTTATGAGCTGAAGTGAATAATGAGGTTTTTCAATGCAGAAAGGTGAGGAACTGTTTAGTTCTCATGGAGTTTGGATTTGAATGTCTTTTGCAAGATGAATGCGAGTCTGAGAAGTCTGAGGGGGACCCTGAGGCCTCCTTCAGAATCTGACAATGTAGAACCTGTAGAAGTGGTAGCGGCTTCATGGAGTATGGATGTGAAATGTGAAGGTCTTTTGAAAATGGGTGTGTGCCTGAGAAAGTCCAAGAGGAATCCTGAGGACCTTCTTTGGAATCTGACAATGAAGAACCAGGAGTGGCTGTGGCTTCATGCAGTATAGATCTGAAAGTCTTGTGAAGGTGGATGCATGTCTAAAGAAGTCCGAGGGAAACCCTGGGGACCTTCCTCAGATCTGAAGATGCAGAACCAGTAGGAGTTAACCAAAGGAAAAACTGTTTAACCAGGAAAGGAGGCACACTATGCCAGAGATTGTTTCCAGGTGCAACCTGGAAGCACAAGGAAGTTAAGTGACTTGCTAAGGGTCACACAGAATGCAAGTAGGAGCTGATGGGATTCAAACCCAGGCCTCCAGGTTTGCAGCACAGTACCCTTAACCACTACGCTATACTGCCATAGTGACATCGTGCCACTTCTTATTTTACTTAGGAATGAATCCCAGGTGGAAGAACTTGAGCCTTTTATGAACCTTGGAGGAATGGGAGACCAAGGACTCTCTCACGAGTTCATGGGAACTGTTACCACTAGCAGCACCAAGAAGTAGAACAAACCACAGGCAGCTAGGGCCAGATACTGGATACTACTGTCATGGATGGAACAGCTCCAGTGGGGCCGTGTTCACTTTGGGTTGTGAAGGTTGCAGAACCACACCTGGCAGACAAAGTCAAGCCTTAAATAGTGATCAGTTGAGGAACTGCTTGCATTCAGAGATGAGAAGTGAGTTTGTTATGTTGTAGAGTGCTTGAAGTTGCAGCCTTCCATTTCTGGTGGACGCAGTGGAACCCTGCCTACACTCGATGACCTCCTAAAGGTATGAGTTAGGGAGACAGAGTCTGGTAGAGCTGTTGGTGAGGGCTGTTGATGTAGGAGGCAGCAGACTGGCTGCTTAGGAGTTGAAATGGAGGCAAAAGAGTAGAATATGGAGGCCTGAGTTTATATGCTTGGAAGCTGATAGGGGAAGGACGAGGAGCAGGAAAGGAAGAGGCAACAGAAACTTAAATAATAAAGGAAATGAAAGAGGGAAGCACTGAGTACTAGGATTGGAGAGAACATGCATATACTAGCGTTGGATACTAAATGAGCAAAAAACGCACAAACCATGCTTGCTGTTCCAGATCTGTAAAATTAATGTTAGACTTTGTGCAGGTAAAGAACTATGGATGTTCTTTGCTTCTATCCCATGAACTGAAAATGGTATGATAACCATTTTACTGTATGGTAAATTGAGAAACAATTGAGATTACTTTTAAGGGTACTGGCAACACTTCTAAAATTAGAGCATGCTTTCACCATTCCAAGAAGTAGTTCTTTGGAAGTAAGAAGTAGAGCCGAAGAGGGACCTCCTGGACTGTCCCTAGTAGTTTAAGTTTGTGGGCTAATGTCACAGATGTCTCTCAGAAGTGGAACTGACCTACATGTTTTGAAGATTGGACTTATGCTGAATGTAAGGGGAAACATTGTATTATTTAGCAGAACTGGGAATGAGTAGCTTTGAAACAGGGACGATCAGTGAGTGTTGGGGCTTTAAGATGGGTGGATATTGACAGCATCATAACCCAGAAGAATGGAGCTGGCTGTGAGAGCGGAGTGAAGACAGCTCCGAGGGTGGTGAATAGGGAAAAGAAAAGAATGAGGAGGCACCAGTACAGGAGCATGAATTATAGGAGGCAAGCCCAGAGGATGGAGAAATACTGGAGGGGTGTGTGTGTGTGTGACTAAAGCCGCAGAGCAGCAAACCGTGGAAAAGTGGGGATGTGGGAGCAGGGAAGGAGGACTGGCAAAATAGGGTGAGAGGCAAGACGCAAGGCACAGGGAAGGTGGGGAAGAGAGCAACTCAGTGTGTTTATATGCAGTTTTTCTAACCAGCAAACTGAAAATTCTTTGGGTGTTTTCGGGCATATCCCGGCAACAAATCCTGTATATAAACGCACGGTTTGCCGGAAAACCAATGTTAGCCAGGAAGAACACGTTATCTGGATAAACTATTCTGGTAACATTGTGTTTGCCGGCTCACTAGGTGCATATAAACCTATTAAGTGAAGGATGGAATAAAGGCAGCGGGGGGAAGAACAGACAAGTGAGGGGGAGTAGCAGATGATGGAGGCAAGAAGGACAAGAGTGGAAAGAGGGAAGAGGAGGGAATGCAGGAGAAGGAGGCAAGTGAGGGGGCAGCGGAGACTGCCAAGGGAAATCTCCAGCAGCTGCTGAAAAAAAAACAGCAGAGAAGCACAAAGAAGGAGGCAGAGGAGGCAAATAGGAGAAGCAGGCACAGCCACAAGACCATGCAGCAATTAGGTGTTTGAAACACTGCACATGGGTAACTGGGAGAGGTTGGCTTTTATTTGGATTGTGAGCGGAGTTTATTCCCCTACAATGAATCTCAGGCAAAGCTCTCCCAATCTAGCCAGGATAGCACAACTGACAGGCAATATGGTATCCTGTTTTAGTAGGGTCTTAATTTTGCACATTTTACTCTATTTATCCAGGATAGCACTGCAGAGCTGCTACATCTCATTTTCAGTGGTGTCCTGCTTTTACACATATTTGCACTGTATTTACCCAGGACAGCCCAGCTGAGATGTAATGTATTGTTTTCAGTAGTGTCCTGCTTTTAGCCATGTGAAAGGCCAGGTGAGATGAAATATGTTTTTAGTAGCGTACAGTGGAGATGCTTTATTTAATTTCAGTAAGGTCTACTTTTACCCATTTTCACAGTGTAGTTACCCAGGATTGCCCAGCTGAGATACAATATCTCATTTTATTTATTTATTTAGCTTTGTTGACCAGAAAAGGAGAGCTAGAGCTAGTTTTCAGCCTTGTCCTGGGAGAGGGTGGGAGATACAGATGGTAACCAACTGAAATGGAACCACATTAAGCTTTTGATGGCATTTTTAAAGAATGGGGGACATCAGGGGAAATTCCATTACTCTTTTTCGAGAAGTGCCATGGGATCTTTAATACCCACCTGAGCAACCATCAGAACAGGTAGACAGGACCTTGGTTTAACATCTCGTCCGAAAGACAGCACCTCAGGAGTGTAGTATCCTCCTCATGATGCATTACATTGTCCATATTGCGATTTTACCTCAAGTGCCTGGTGTGGGGCTTGAATCCGCTGATCTTCTGGCCTCAGAGGTGAGTGTGCAACCTGCTGAGCCACTTAAAATGTTTTCAGTGGGATCCTACTTGTGCTTATTTTTACAGTGCATGTACCCAGAATAGCCCAACAGAGACAAAATCTCTCTTTCAGTGGGGTCCTGCTTTTACCCATTTTTACCATGTTTTTAGCCATAATAGCCCAGCTGAGATGTGATATCTTGTTTTCAGTAGAGTCCCCCTTTTGCAGATTTTTACAATATTTATTTATTTATTAAGTTTTTGTTGACCGGGTAAGTGCACTAGACAAATTCTGCCTGTTTTCAGGCATAACCCGGGGGAGGGGGATACAGATGAATGCCAACTGACCTTGAACCAGATTAAGCTGTTGGTGGTATTTTTAGTGAATGGGGGGAAATTTGGCCAGGGCACCAGAGAAATTCCCCTACTCTGTCAGTAGGGGGAACTCTTGGCGGTCTGTCCAAGATGATCACTTCGGTGGTTTCGGCAGGAGAGCTGGATGCTAGAGAGACAGATGAGTGAGCCTCCTTCTCTGTCCCTGTCAGGCTAGAGGCTAACAATGGTCTTGAAGAAAATATGGAAGTTGTAGAGTTACCTGAGGAGTTTTTTGACACTGACATGGACTATTCACAAACTAACGCTGCTACAGAAAAATCTGTTAAGGTACTGACTGTCCCTCAATCTGCTGTGCAAAGGGTTGGTATTTCAGAAAAAGAACATTTAATTAAAGAGATTTCCGAGGAAGAAAATCGCTGTAAATTGCAAAGAGAAGCTCTGCAGGCTGAGATAGCTGCTTTGCGGACCATGCCTTTGTCAGTGTGGCAGGGTGAGTCATCGACTGTGAAACAGCTGTCGTCTGATGCAGCAGCATCAAAGGCTGCAAAAGAAAAAATATCCTGTCAAAATGTTGCACCGACTGGCAGCTTTAAACAATCTAGTGTTGTGTACCTATAGCCGAATGAAATGAACAAAAAGGAACAGCTTGGTCTGGCAAGTGTGAGCAAAAGGAGGCTTAGCCTGCAGCGTCCCTCAGGAACTCCTAAAAATGCTCCAAGTCAAACCCAAAACAGTCTGTTGCATCAAATCTAGAACAAACTCATATCACAATACCTGACCAAGGGACTCAGCCTTCAGAAACGGTGCGAATGCTTGATAATTCTGGACTCATAAGCCAATTGTCTGCAGATCAACCCCCTGCGGCAGGTTTAGAACCGGGAGAGTGGTCCCCCACCCATGCACTCGAAGGAGCTGGATGGATACAAGCAGAGGGCAGCCAATGGGTTCCAGATCTGGAGGACAGTGAGGTACAGAGGTTCAATGCAAATGTAAGCCCTACCAGACTTTCCGGTGAAAATACAGAGGGTGTAAATAATGTCTTGGAAGCTGTAAATTCTAATATTACTTCTGCTTCTATGGACAATGACATAGGCCCCAATGCAGACAAAAATCAAAGCGCTTGCATGCAGAACATTGTGGACAATGTGGTTCTAAGCACGTCTGCAAATAATGTTATCAGAATTGGACCATCAGAATCCACTTTGTAAGATCCCAAACAGAGATCTTGGTTAAATCCAGTGTTTGAGTTGGCTGATTTATTTCAAAACAAAGAGGAACCAGCCCATCGCAAAAATGCTGTCAGATTAATTTACAAGGATGAGTTGGAGGAATCTCTGGACAGTCTTTATGCAGTGAGGCATTTGCTTAAGGCGTCAATGAAGTATTTTTCTTCTGAAATGTCTGTGCTCATACATACTAGAAATTCTAACTATGACGTTAGTTTTGAGACTGTTTTGAGCTTAGACAAAATCTGGGTCCAGTATCAAATGGTGAAAAACAATCCTGTTTGGATCCCCTTTATGGCGGTACTCCTTACAAAACCTGCAGTTAAACTTATAATTGTTATGTTTCGTAATGAAGGGGTGAATATTGAAGACATTTTGTTTTGGCTACATCAGAGGTGCGAAGTCCTAGATAAACCAGCTCCCATATTGGACAGCGAGCAAATGTGGAATGGTGTGGGGGATTAAAGTAACATTTTATTCCCCCAAAAATGGTCCTGTCCATCTCCCTAGCAGTTTTTCCTGGGAAAAGATAGAGGTATTCTGTTCTATACTGGTCAGCCTGAGACCTGTTTAAAGTGCGGTACTAGGATTCCTTTAAATACAGCCTGTGATACCCCACACTGTAGCCACTGTTTAGAAAATGGTCATGTGTCTGCCAATTGCCTTAATTTATGTAAGTGTAACTTATGTGAAAAAAAACAGACATGGGTATGGCAAATGTCCATGGGCATCCCATACTTGGGGCAACTGTCCATCTCATGAAGGCATTATTAACAGAGCTCAACAGAGACAGGCACAGAGAGTGGCAGCCAGGATGAGGTTAATGAACTAAGGACCCCAGAAGCACCCCAGCTGGAGAGGGCACAGAGATAGAAACTGTACAAACAACAGGCCCCCCAGTACAAGAAGAGGATCCCCAAATCTCTGATGCCCCTTCAGATCCTAATTTTGGTAATAACCTTATGACAACAGCCCCAGAAGACTCTGGTACGTCAGACATGCCCCCCTCCCCCCCTATAGGTCAGCAACAGCCATTTAAGAAAGTGCTGGCCAAAAAAAGGAACAGGTCAGACAAGGCTCTCCCTGCTAAAACACAAACTCCTCCCATAAGTGTAGGAAAAGCCCCAAGAATTGGAAGGCAGGGAATAAATTTGCAGTCTTAACGCAGGGGGAAGAGTCAGGTGGTGAGGAGTCTGACACCTCCTCTGTTGCCTCCACTACCACAGGTATCACTTCAGATGTGGATGAGGGAGGGAGGGAGAGATGATTCGACTCCTCGTCAGTCTAGACAAAGATGATTCTGTAAGGCACCCTGAATATTAGTATTTATTCTATTTCTTTCCTCATTTCCATCATGACCTCCCTCTCTGTAACAACCATTAATGTAAATAGCATTAAGAGCCATGAGAAAATGCTTACCACCCTGAGTTTGTTACAAGAGGATACTAGTGACATTTTTTGTATTCAGGACACCAGACTTAAAACCCATGCTGAACTGCAATTAGTGGCTAGAATTTGGACCAAAGGTGCCTCCTTCTGGTCCATAGGGGAGGCCTTGTGTGATGGCACTGGAATAATGTTTACCAACCCCGCTCTTCAGGTATCCAGACTGGTAGATATACAGCCAGGCAGGGCTTTACTTCTGGACATTAATTTTTACAGTGAATGTTTCAGACTAATCACGGTTTATGCTCCCCAAACCAAAGCACAGAGAGTCTCTCTATTTAAAGAGATCCAACCATACTTACACATTTCACGGTTAGTTATATGGGCCAGAGATTTCAATTGTGGGCTGGCAGCTTCAGATAGAGGGCTAAAGACTGAACAAATTGTTTTGTGACACCCAGGCCCTCCATAATATAGTTACCACAACAAATCTGACTGATGCCTATACTGTAGATCTCAACACTCCAGTGGTGGCAACACATATTTTAGGAGGTCACTATCCACCCGGATCGATTTTATATTTTTGTCTTCTCCATTGCAAGTTATTTTTTCTAAGTTGCAAGTTTGGGAGTTTTCTGACCATAGGTCTATAACAGTGCAGGTTGGATGGAAACATTCTCTCAGATGTAGAAAGAATTTATGGAGGTAAAATAGTAATATCTTGAATGATGAGGGCATTACACATGCTTGGAGAAGAGAGTGGCTGGCAATAATTTCCATAATAGAAGTATATAAGGATATTTCCTCATGATGGGAGGATACCAAATTATCCTGGAAGACTTTATTTTCAAAATAGAACGAGAACCATTGTTAACAACACCTGTTTGCAATATTTACAACTAAGAAATCAGCTGCAAAAATGTATCTCCCTTACAGAAACTAGTAAAATGGATTATAGTTCCCAGATAAATGTTATCTGTAAGCAGATGTTTAGTTTACAATATGATAGGGCTAAATCCCTTGAGCTAGAATTACAGTTTGGAACTAATCTGAAAAGGGACTCCATGAACCCCTATAAAGAATGTAAGGACAGAGTAGGTCATAGAATGCTTACTGAGATACTAACAGACTCAGGTGAAACAGTTTCAACATCCACTGATATTTTAGAACAGGTGGGGAAATGTGTGACTTCCTTATTTGGGAAAACCCCAGAAACTGACATCACGGCAATAAGTCTGGAATAGTTAGACTTACCAAAAATAAATGAGCAGGAGACAAGAAGTCTATCTGGCCCCATCTTGGTGGAAGAGGTCCAACTTGCCATCTCCTCTCTAAAACTAAATTCTGCTCCAGGCACAGACAGACTATGGTCTGAATTCTATAAAACCTATGTGGAAGACCTAGCTCCAGCCTTGGCTTTGACATTAAATGGAATGTTAAAAGGCACTTCCTTGGCAGCCTCAATCAACCAGGCATTATTAATCTTACTGTATAAAAAAGGGGCAAGAGGGGACCTGAAAAATTCGAGAATCCTTAGCTTACGAAATACTGACCTAAACGTTTTATGTAAAATTATGTTAAAAAGCTGTTAGCAGTGTCAGTGGCTCAGTAGGTAGCACACTTGCCTCTGAGGCCGGGAGATCAGAGGGTTGTGGGTTCAGTTCCCACATCTGGCACTTGGGTTAATATCCCAATACTGACACTGTAGTGCAGCATGAGAGGGGTGCTGCACTTCTGAGGTGCCGTCTTTTGGATGAGACGTTAAACCAAGGTCCCATCTGCCTGGATTGGTGGTGGTTCAGGTAGATGTGAAAGATCCCATGGCACTTATCGAAAAGAGTAGGGGAATTTTATTGATAATAAATTGGACGTCATTACAGAAGAATAACAAAACACAGGTTAACAATCAGAAAACACAGGCCAAATTCATGTAACAGAAAATAAAATATCACAATTTTACCGCAACAGTGCAGCTTGAAAACTAGGATAAACTAAAAAATCATTTCTTTTAACAGAACATAAAGCTGTGCGAATATTGCAAAGGACTTCACTTTGTAAAATAGTTTTTAAGTGTAACACTAATAAACATCTTGCTTGCCATAAATAATATCGAACAATAGCAAAAATCATATACAAAGGTATCTTCATGATATTTTCCATTAAGCAGATCATTGGTGCAAAACATGACATGTTCATAGGAAAGTGTAGAGAACAGAGGCTCTGACCAATCAGCAGCTAATGTAGACCAAATTTCCAAAGAAAACGGACATTCACAAAACAAATGTTGTTGGGTTTCAAAAATATGGAGGCAAGAAGTTCTAGGGCAGTACCTCAAATTCAAAGTTTTGTGCTTATGATTGTTATTAACCCCTAGTCTGTCATAGTTACCTAACCAAACCATGTCCCATAAATATGGTGGTAACCGCTGATTTTGAAGTTGATGGAGTACCCAAGGGAGACGTTTAGGGGGCAAATGGAAAACAACCTCTTCCTGAGCCTCCATCCTCCAAAGTCTATTATATAGCATTAATCTAGATAAGATACAGAAGTCCTGAGGAGAAGGCTCCAGGTTAAAGCCATCTTAACGCTCTTTCCCATAAGCAGGGATTACTTGAGATTTAGTAATACGCCTTTATAATGAGCACTCAATTGTCTAAACAAAAGGAAAACCATGCCAAAAATAGGGTTTCAAAAAGCATCCCAGGTTTTAAAGCTTCCCATAATTGTAATGTGAAAAAAGGCTGTAAAAAAAAAACAACAGGGTGGATCATGTTGATACCACCTTCTTTGATTAGCCTGTATGTAAAACTTCTTTTAATGGGATTTAATCTAGATCATAAACCCTTAAAAAAAATTCCATTCAATTTAGTAAACAAAGAAATGAAGCGTAGGAACACGTAACTAAGATATAAAAAAAAGCGGGGTGACCAAAGTTTTAAGGAGCACAATCCTTTACTTTTTACCAATTAAATGACGTTTCCAACTATTAATCAAATTACAGCTTTCTGTAAAGCAAGGTTCCAATTATACACTTGCATGTTATCACGGCCAAAAAAAATTCCTCAATATGGAAAGGCTTCCGATGAAACAGAAACTCCAGCGTAAAAGCCTGTGCTGGGAAGAGAGTCGTGCCCTAGTAGTACACATATACTTTTATTTACATTTATTTTTGAACCTGAAACTGAAGAGAAAGTTTGAAGAACCTGAACAATAGCCTCCTGCTTTGTTGAAGAATCAACAGCCAAAATTAAATCATCAGCATAGGCTAATGTTTTAATTGGTGGAGAGGAAGGGGTACAAAGTAATCCAATAATCTGTGGACAAAGAAAAACAGTTCTCAGAAGAGTATCTATGTGAAAATTATACAACAGGGGACTTAACGGGCATCCCTGACGGACACCACAGGCTAGTGAAATAGGACGTCCTATCCAACCATTAACATTAGGCCGTATCACGACGGCTTTATATAACAAGACGGATCCAGGAAAAGCGCACCGGGAACCCAAAAGCTGTCAACACATGGAATAGGAATTCATGAGAAACTTTATCAAAAGCTTTTTCTTGGTCCAAACTTAAAATCCACCCAGAGACTGCTTTTTTTTCTCCTAAAGCGAATATTTCACGTAATAAAATAAGATTGTCATAAGGATATCGTCCTGGGATACCACAGGTTTGTGTAGAACTTATCATATGGGATGCTAAATTAAGCATTCTAGACAGTAAAATTTTGGCAAGAATCTTATAATCAACGTTTAACAGACTAATGGGTCTCCAGTTATTAATATCAGAGGGATCCCCTTTCTTTTTAAAAAGTAGAATTAGTAATGCTTCTTTCATTGAGGCGGTTAAAGTATCACAGCGTAACATTTCATTATAAACTATAGTTAACACAGGGACAAGATCTGTAGAGAAGGTTTTGTAAAAATGAGGGTAAGTCCATCCGACCCTGGGGCAGAATGTGGATTAAACTATTAATTGCAGATAATACTTCCTGTTCACTAATATCAGAAGACAACTTATCCTGATCGGAATCAGAAAGCTGGGGTAATGACAATGTTTAAGAAAAGGATCCAGCATCAGCCAGGTCAGCTTGGGTACCAAACATATTAAAGACATGATTTTCTACATATTGAAGCAGTCCTTCGGGTGTCGTAATTGATTCCCCCGACTGGGATAGAAAAGAGGATATTAATTTAGTGTCAATTCTATCTTTACAGGCTCTAAAAGAATCCAAACAACCTTTAGTGACACGAGTTCCAAAAGCGAGCTTCCTGACCTAAAGAGTCAGCTCGATTATACTGAAACAACCTCATTTGAGCACTGATCTCACTGATTTGTGGGCTAAAATCATGATTAGTGGAGCTAGCCAAAGAAATTAAATGCTGTAGTTGATGCCTTAAGGTTAAGTAAGTCAAATATCTGGCATTTTGTTTATTAACCGTTTTTTTTGAAAAAGCTGCTTCCAACTCTGTTTGAGGCCTCCCAGTCCATCCCAGTATCATATGGAATTCAGCCACAGACAAGCGAGCTAAAACTCCTTACAAAAGTTTAAGAAAAAAGAATCATTAAGTAAAGAGTCGTTGAGGCGCCAACCAGCTTTCCTACACCTCGGGGCAGAGACCCAAGAAAAAGAGGCGCATAAAGCAACATGGTCTGAGAATTCAATTCCCACAGTTTTACAAGAAAGTAAAATCAGAACCTTAGATTGAAAGATGAAATCTATCCTAGTGTGCAAGGCCCCCTTAAAAAAAGTAGACCCTCCAGACTTGTGGAAATGCCTATATGCATCCACAAGCCCAGCTGTGGAAACTATAGTATTTAAAGCTATAGAGTCACAAAAAGTTTAGAAGTCTGAAGGCCTCGATCTGATTGATGTAAGCCGCAATTAAAGTCACCAACCCATAGAAGTAGTCTAGATGTGAAAAGGTAGGGCTTAATCAGATGAAAAAGTGAAACCCTCTGAGCTTTAGTTTGGGGGGCGTAAGTCCCTATCACCCGAAACCTCTCAGATTTATAGGAAAAGTCCAACAAAAAGGCTCTGCCAGGGGAAATATCTACTAGTCTGGATACCCTAAATTCAGAACTGGAAAATAATATCCCAATTCCATCACAAGTGTCTGGTCCGATAGACCAAAAAGAGGGTCCCACATTCCATGTCTTTGAGGCCTGGAATAGTTCCCCATGGGTTTTTAATCTGGTATCGACTAAGCAGACAATATCACAGTTTAGGTCAGAAAGGGTTAAAAAATCACCAGCTTCTTTTCCTTTAACACTATTCACATTCAGAGAACAGATATTTAGGAAGACATAGTTAAGAAGTGGATGGAGATTTACCTCTGTCTTTGCCTAATGCAAGCTTGGCTATTGGGTCCAGTGTCAGTCCGTCAGCCCTTTCAGGGAAGGAAAGAAGAGGGAGGTATCAGTATCCTCTCCCCAGAGTCTGTATCAGAAAAGTCAGTGGCTAAAACCCAAATTTGTTAGGGGTTTGCCAGGTACAGAAGAGGTATCCTTACTGCACTAGCAACAGCAAGGCCCTTCCTGGTTAAGCTTGTGGGTAACAGTAGTAAAACTTTCTACCTCCAAACGTATGTGGGGGGGGAGGCATATCATTCTCAATTACTGTAGGAGTGGTGACAGGAGGAGGAACAGTAGAAGCAGTAAGAGATACACTTTGTAAAGGGGTTTGAGAATCTGAAGCAGGGACTGCAGGAGGATTGTCAAAAGTAACTACCGGTACCGGGGGGAGACAATATCTAAGGCAGAAGAGGCTAAGTTATGGGCATGTAATTGTTGAGCAACAGTAATAAGACCGTCATGGGAAGGGCAATCGTCCGATTATGAGAGGCCAAGGGCATCGGCCATAAGCATGAGCCAGTTCCCTCCCACACAAGTTACATTTGAAGAATTAGAACATTTAGCAGAAGTATGACCATATTCAAAACAGTGACTGCATTTAAGAGTGTCACAAGCAGAGCTCAAATGAGTGCGTGCCCACTTAAAACAGGACTTTGCTGCCCAGCATAAAAATGAAACCCTTGTCCTTGCCCAAAAGAAAAAATTAGGCAAATGTTTTGGGCCAGTATTAGTAGGAAAGAGTTTAACCCTCACCCTCCAACTACCATCCCAGATTTGTTCAGAGTCAAGGTTAGGGACAGGCCTGTTCAAAACCTCACACCGCTTGTTTAACCAGAATAAAATGTCTTCAATGTGGACTCCTTCATTTTTTAAAAACAACAGTAATATTACGTATGGCTGGCTTAGTAAGGGGAATGGCTTGAAAAGGGGACCAGACTGGTGTAGATTGGAGTTTATCATATTGGGCCCAGAACCTATCAAGCCCAGACATTTGTTTGAAACTAATATCAAAATTTGAGTTACCAATATTAATCAACGCAAAAATCTCTGAAGAAAAAAACTTCATCGACCCTTTAAGATGGGTTTTGGCAATATACACACGGTCAGGGGGAAGTTCTAAACCACCCTTATAAAGTAATCTGACAGCATTTCTTCTCGGTGCAGGCTCACCTTTGGAGGAAAATAAATCAGCAAGTTTAAAATTCGTACCCTGAGATACATTAGCAGTGGCTGACAAAGTAGGTCCTGAAAAAACAGTTTTAGTCCCTTCCAAAGCAGGAGTAACTTTAGAAACAGTGGTTTTAGCACCAGAAAGACTGGAACTAGTAGTAGTTGGAGGACAAGACACACCCCAGGGTTCGTTGGAGCTCATGCAATTCTTATCAGTAGATTTTTTAAGCATATTTAAATATACGGGATCTTGGGAATCTGGGGTCCAAATCCCTCCAACTCCCTTTTCCCAACCTGCATTTTGTAATGCTTTGTCCAGTGACCAGTCTGTGTGGGTATCCTGGCTGGGCTTGGCTTTTTTGTGGAAAAATGAACTCCCACGTTTAGACCAGCCAGGTTCTTGAGTGGCAGAAAAAAAAATACAGATGGTTGCTTAGAGGCGAAATGGATTCAGGAGGTTTGCAGAATCACTTACTAATAATGAGACGCCGCTAGGCAAGGCAGTTGCAGGGCGTCGTTAGTTTGTTGCGGTGAGTCGGCTGTGAAACAGGCTGAAGGCTGTCGGCACTAGAGAGCTGAGGTCACCAACATGGAAGAGACTGGAGCAGAATCCGCCTGTGGGGCGTCGACAGGGGCTTTCCAGAGTCGGCGTCGCAGGAAAGAGGGCTGAGAATGAGCGCCGAGGCGATGCCTGCGCAGAAGGCGCTAGCAGCTGAGTCAAGAATCTGCAATTGCAGGACTAACGCCTGTCGCTGCTCCTGGAGGCTAGAAACAGGAGAAGGAACTCCATTATGAACAGGTACAGCAGAAATTTCCTCAATGGGCACAGCAAGCGAGGTCCATTTCTAGTATAGTCGTGCTGCTAGTAGCAGCAATATCCAGACGTTCTTCTAAGGCCTCTAGGGAAGGTAGCACAGAGGAGGAGGCCCACTTTCCTGAGCTAGTAGCATCCATCTCCTCCAGGGGATCATGCGAACTGGCCATCTTGCAGCCAGCGCAAAGGCTCCACCTACACAGAGTAGAGGAATTTTATTAGGCAAAAAAAACAAACATCACATTTAAACAAAAAAAGGAAATAAAATAATACAGAACAAATCCAGAGAGAACAAGAAAAATCAAAAAAAGGAAAAACCTTTCCATAAATAAGAAACATAAGAAGTAGAATATTTTTTACAATCCTGACAATGAATAGTTTGTAAGTCATTCACAATAGTAGAAAGAATAACATCAAAATCAGTATGAATTGTTGTAATACAAAAAACAACGAACGGCTTACTAAGTAATATTGTAAAGTGCAAAAAAACATTCAACTTAGCTTCTGATATCTATCCCAATCACCCAGATAAACACCCAACACTAGAGTACAATAAGAAATAGAAGCGTAAGTGAGGCATATGCCAGCGACTAGCTGTGAAGTCCCAAGACTGCTGACTATAAGGACAGTCGATAAAAAATGAGATTGACTCTCTTCAGTAGCAACACAAGCTTGTCTTTAACAGTATCTGTCAGTGACAGGTTTATATTTCAGATTTCCTCGGACTCCTAACCTACATGAGCAGATATCCATATAATATCCCAAGTTTTGAACAAAATCCTATTATCAGATAATTTATGAAGCACATATTGCATATTAGGCGGAGAACAGAGTGGAAAAAGCAGTGATATTTTCTGAACATCATATACAATGTATTCATAAAGGACTTCGGTGTAAGGACTGTAGCTTCTGTAAAGGAATCTTCCATTGATGTAATTTCTTTAAAGTTGAGGCGCCATATTGTAGTATATTATCCGACAATAGTAATTTAGGGAGAATGGACCATTTAAAAAATACTTATGCCAAATGGATTTGATCCAGAACTGCCAAGGAAGAGATGGTACCTGCCAGATGAAAGAAAAGGAAGAAAAAGAAAAGATAGAGTGAAAAAAACTATAGGATTAATCATATGTAATCCCCTTCTCTGCAACAAAATCACGTAAACTCTCTCTCTTCACGGGTTCAGTCTATTGCCACAACATCTGAAAAAAACACTATAAATCCTAGTTTCAGAAAAACTGGAGGTGGAAAGAGGTGACTTAAGTAAAGAAAAATGGGCAAAACAAATTTTTTAATGATCAAGACCCTTTTTTTTCCAAATTTCCAGTGTTTCCACTGATTAACTTTAGTTTCACCTACAGTTATCTGCTTGTCCCAATTATAGATTTCCATGTTGTTCATCCCAAACCAAACACCAAGTATTTTCTGAGGCCCTGTGACAAGAGGAATGCGAAAACAATGGGATAGGTCAGGAGCCAACTGTCCTAATTGCATCACAAAACTTTTCGTAAAATTTAGAGAGGCACCAGAGTATCTGCCAAAAAAAAGAAAAATTTCTAAGGCTCTCTGCAAAGAGGTGGGGTCAGCTAAAAGAAGGGTCACATCATCTGCGAAGGCAGTAACCTTAACCAATTCAAGGCCCACGGAAGGGCAATACCCAAAATAGAAGTATCATTAACAATGCTCTAATCACTGGATCCAAAGCGAAAGTGTATAATAAGGGCTTAAGGACATCCCTGCCTAACTCCTCGAGAAATCCTGATATTCTCTCCTAATAACCCATTTACTACTGGAATTGAAACTGCAGAAGTGTATAACAATGAAATCCATTGTACAAAACATCAGGGATTCCATAGGAAGAAAGCACAAAATATAAGTAAGAATGGCTAACTGCATCGAGCGCTTGGATTGATCTAAAGCATAATAATTTCAGAGGAAAAAAAATTTTGCTGAGAAGCGAAAAGATCACGAAGTAAAAAAAGATTGTGCTGTATTTTCCTATTTTTAATCGCACAGGTTTGTGCAGGGTGAATCAAAAGTCTGGCTAATCTCTCTAATCTATTATTCAGGATTTTAGTTAAAATTTTATAGTCACTATTTAACAGACAAATCGGTCTCCAATTAGAAAACAAAAACTTATCACCTTTTTTATAAAGAAAGGTCATTAAGGATAATGAAAATTCTGGACAAGGGATCTCTGAGGATAGATAACAATTATACACTATAGGCAGAAAAAAACCCATAAAGTCAATACATTTTTTATAAAATTAATTTGGTATTCCATCCATACCAGGGGATGATCCAAGCTTTAATCGTTTAATGACTTCAAGTACCTCAGTAGAGGAGATAGGTAATTGTAAAGATCAGACCAAATCCTGAGATATTTTAGGGAGGGAAGAAAAAACCGTACTTGAAAGAGAATCCGGATGTAATACCTGGGGGGATGAAAATAAGTCTGACTGTAGCCTGCACAGTCTGTAACATACCTAAATCAGAGGTAATTAGGTCACCAGTTGCATCAAACAAACCAGTCATGAGAGTATCTTTTAAGTGAGTTTTACATGCATGGAAAGGATCAGCCATTGGTGATTTTTACAAGAAAAACGAAATTCCATATTTAAAGACTTGGCCCTATTGTATTGGTAGTTTTCATTTGTTGTAATAACTTTGATTTGAGAAGAAGCGAACATAATCCTGTGGGGGAAGGGACATAAGCCTGTACAATTGGTTCCGTGAAATAAATATTTCCTATAATCATCCCGTACCCTTGTTTTACCCCAGGACTGAAATAAATGTTTAACCTCAATCTTAAATTGCTTCCACCATTCATATGGGGAATCAAAGAGGGCTAAAGTAGAGGATTTGGCAGCTAAGAAAAATCCAATTTTGAAAAATAAACCAGGTCTGAAAGAAAGGAAGTATTCAGTCTCCAGCGTGATATGCGGAATACAATCTGGGAGGAAGATATTGTAGGGATAAGTACAAAACAAAACATGATGGTCAGAGAATTCCACTGGAGCAATAACACAGGACACAATGTGAAGGTAGTGTGAAATAAAAACATGTCAATTCTAGTGGCAAGGTGTGTCTATGATAAGTGTTTCCACCTACGGGTATAAAGCTACGGAAAACATCTAGAAGTCCAGCAGCTGTTACCACTTCAAATAAAGCGTATGAATCACAATACTTTTTACCTTGATCCTTACGAAACTGGATATCAAGAGAGCAGTTAAAATCCCTCCCACACTAAATGTCTCTTTGTAAACAAAAGGGTTTAATGTCCAAAATAAGGCAATGCGGCCTGATTTAGTCTGTGGAGCATAAACATTAAGAAAGCGAAAAAAATAATCACCCCATACACAGTCTAATATGAGAGCCCTTCCAGGGAACAAATCTATGATTTTCAGAATTTTAAAAGAAGAGTTACCAAACAATATGGCCACACCATCTGTAGTTTCTGTACTATATGACCAAAAGGAGGGGCCACAGGTCCATAGTCTTTTCAACCTTTGCTCCTCAGAGATAGAAGAGATCCTAGTCTCTTGCAGAAATATGATATCCAAATGCAAAGAGGTAAGATATGTGAAGATGGATATCTGTCTGTGAAACGTCTCAAGACTACAGACATTGAAAGAAGCAAACTTTAAAGCTGCCATGGAAACTGCTCAAGAGCTATGCTTCTGACTCACTTTTCTTTTTTCCTTTTTCCCTTTTTATCTTTAGCAAGTTCAGTAGATTTACTATCTTCATCCTCCGTCACAATTTCAGAGAGATGAGAGGTCTCAGATTCAGGTCTGAGTCCTAACGTCTTCCTGAAGGGGAAAAAATTGTCAGTCCAACGGGCTGACCTGGGACTGTTTTAAAGAGGCTCTGGTAAACCTCCTGTTCTTAACAATTTCAAAGGGGTGGCATACTGGACACCTGAGTCTGATGCTCCCCAATGGAGGAGAAACCAAAAGCACAGTGTCCCGAGGTTATTAATCATAGGTTGCTCAGGGTTAGCAATATCTGGAAAGGAGGGAGGGGACAGGGTCTTTTCTTGGGGGGTTGACCTATCACCAGGAACCTGCACTTAGCTTGGGCTTCTGAGTAAACCATCCTGGTCTAGGCCTTCAGAGTTGTTATGCCTTGCCCATGGACACTGATGGAAGGCATGCCCTTTTAGTCACAAAGATTACACTGAAAGATATTAATGCATCGGGTCAACAGAATGCCCAAAACCCCCACATAAAGGACATCTCATCATGTCACATACACTACTAATGTGAGTTCTATCTCCACATTTATAGCATGCCTTAGGTTGCCCTGCATAAAACACACCCTCTGTCTTTACCCAGAAAAAACTATTTGGCAGATGTACAACCTCAGAATTAACTTGCAACAACTTCACTTTAAACTTCCATCCCCTGTCCAAATACCCTCCACATCCAGAAGAGCTTCAGGTGGCCCTAACACCCTCACACTTGGATTGCAGCCAGCGATAGATATCACTCCATTCACTCCTTCATTCGGAACATAATTGTAACAAACCTAAGTAAGGGACGAGAAGGGATAGCAAAAAAGGCAACCATACTGGATGATTTTTTGATTAGCATATTTGTCCCAGAATTTGTCCATATGAGCAGGTGACTGAAAACTAACATCAAAGGAATCCTCCCCGAGACATGAATTAAAGCATAGATGTCTTTGGCACAAAACCCCATTTTAGACTTCAAGAGTTGGTTAAATACATAGTATCTATCAGGTGTTCAGTCAAACCTCCCTATAGCATGAGCACAGCATTTCGACGAGGGCTTGTTCCAATTTCGATTTAAATAAGTCTGATAATGGCGGTTTGGAAGTGGTGCTCAAAATGGGGGCAGTAGGACCCATAGACAAAGTAGAAACAGCAACAGGGGGTATGCTGGAAAGTTCAGGCTCTAAAACCCCTCTTCCCTCCCTTGAAGTAGATGGCTGAGGGGATAGATGCTGTGCCGTTTCAGGAGTTTTCCTACCTGAAAGCGAAGTCCAGTCTAAATCGGGAACCCAATCTCCTGAATCAGTCCTCTTCCATCCTGCTTCTTGAAGCGCCATCTCTTCAGACCAGTCCATGGCCTCATCGCGACTTCCCCTCTCTGGTAGCCGAATTGCTGCTGCACAATGATAGCGTCACGCGGTCCTGCACACTCCACAGTCCTCCCGAAACCGTCTCTCCAACATTCAGTTCCTGCACTCGGATAAGCGGCGTATGAGCGTCTTCCACAGCATGAGCTTCATCATGAGACCGAGCAATATCAGGTAAGGGCTCCGGAATTAAAGGCACTGTTGTAAAGTGTAGCATTCTGGTGAGCAGCGAGGGTGGGCTAGCTGGGGTCGCGGTAGCGAGCGTACAGGAGGTATGCTCAGCCACCAGAAGACATGGTACAATCGAAGCAATGGAACTCTGCTTCTCACACTCCTCTACCTCCTTCTCCTTCCCGACCTCCAGAACGTCTGCCATGCTAGGCGCCGACGTCAGCAACTAGCCACCGACCAGCAGCCAGTAGGTGAATTTCCCCAGTGTCCTGGCCAAATTTCCCTCATTCACTAAAAATACCACCAACAGTTTAATCTGGTTCAAGGTCAGTTGGCATTCATCTGTATCCCCTTCCCCCGGGTCGTGCCTGAAAATAGGCAGGCTTTGTCTAGTGCACTTACCCGGTCAACAAAAGCTAAATAAATAAATAAATAAAAAGACTATCAGCGGTTGCAGATAAATTAATTAGCCCTCAGCAGACCTGTGCTGTTCCTAATAGATATCAGTATGATAATTTGATCACTTTAAGGAACTATTTCAAAAAGATCAGCATGGGGACCTTCAGGGGTATGTTTTAGGACTTGATCAGGAGAAAGTGTTTGATTGTGTGGCTCATGAATTTTTATTCACTGTATTAAGAGCATATGGTATCCCAAATACATTTGTAAATTGGATCCAGATTATTTTTATTTATTTTTTAATTTTTGTTGTTTAACCAGGTATAGCACACTAAGCTGAAAGCTTTTTTACAGGAGCGACCTGGGAGCATGAGGAGGTTAAGTGACTTGCTCAGGGTCACACAGTATGCAAGTGGAAGCTGTGGGATTCAAACCCAGGTCTGGTCTGCTGGATGTCACCAGATTTGCAGCTCAGAGCCTTAGATCACTGCGCTATACTGCCTCAGATTATGTATAGTAAAGCTACAGTTATCCCAAATATAAATGGATGGGTGGGTAAAGCAGTATCTGTACAAAGGGGAGTTAGACAAGGGTGCCCCCTTAGTCCTCTCTTATATGTCTTTACCATAGATACACTGATTAGGTCTATAATGTAGAATCAACACATTCATGGTTTAAAGATTAATGCAGGGTCCCCCTCTATAAAAATGTTGGCTTATGCTGATGACCTAGTGATGTGTTTATCCCCAGCCTCAGATGTAACAGCAGTACTGGACACGTTTTCCTCTTTTTTTTTGTTTTGTTGTATTATCTATTTTTCCGCCCTCGTGCTCGCTGGTCCTCCACTCCTTCAGGCTCTGACAAGTTCCCCCCTGACCTCTTCTGTCCTTGCCCTGCCCTCCTTTAGTCCCCAGATCGTAGCCGACCCCTGGGATATCCCGGTGTATCCCTTCACCAGGCGGGTCCCTCTCATCCGAGGGGGAAGGCACCCGGGGGGGGAGGGTAGCCCCAGCACTTCCTTCTAGGGCCCGGGGGTGCTGCTGAGGAACAGGAGGCACTGGGAAGGTGCTGGAGGCCCTCAGGAACAGAGAGCCATCATCCGGAGGGCCAACGAGCAATTTTCCTGGCTTTCTGTTAGGTGTAGCGTAGTGACGTCATGGCATACGCTGACATCCGCTCCTCCCCCAGTTAGTATTGGACCATGCATCCTGTGATGCTCCCAGCCTCTGCTGGGAGCCAGCAGGTGCCAGACCTGTCCCCTGCCCTCCCCCTGGAGAAGGAGAGCTGTCCCTGGGATGCTCAATCCTTCTCCCCCCGCCAGCCCTCCAGTGACCCGGGCTCATTCCCGAACCCGGGTTGCTGGCATTGCAACCCTGTTGCAGATCTTTGTGTCATCTGCAAAGAGGCATACTTTTCCTTCCAGTCCCTCTGCAATGTCACTTATAAAGACATAAAAAAGAACTGGACCTGGACTTCCAGTGGAGACATGGTGGTGTGAGCACGCAGGGAATCGGGCTCCTCTACAACACCTCCTAAAACAGCATCTCTCTCTCCTGCTAAAAAACAAGAAACCTACCTAAATCTGCAGTGCTAACCAAAGCGTATCACAGGAGAAACAACAGAACCACTAATCTTGTCCCCGTGGGGTATGGTACGTTAGGAGAAGACCCGCTACCAACTTTTAATCGACCTGACAGAGGCCAAAGATAGCGACCTACCAGATACCAAGACACCCTCTAGCACTACTTCCTAACCAGAACTCAAACAGGGGAAAAGAGGTGACAAGTAAAAGCCAATGCAAGAGAACTCACCCTCGGAGGCAATCCTTTCAGTTACTTCTGAGTTCAAATCCGAGATGCGAGATGCTCTGAGAGAGATACGCACAGACTTGGGAGACCTGCAATCATGGGTAACCAAGGCGGATGCCCAGATCTCGGAAAATGCGAGTAAAATTGCTATTTTGGAACAAGCAGTCCACTCTTTAGCTGAGGAGCAGCTACTTCTCTCCATGAGACAGGAAGACATGGAGAATACGGGTAGACAAAAAAAATATGGCTATACGGGATCCCAGGGGGAGAGGAGGGGAATGACCCTATTGCTTTTACAGACTACTTTTTACGCCTGACCCTGGATCTGGGCCCAGAATTTCAGATCGACATCGAGAAGGCTCATCGGACACTTTGCCCCCGTCCTTCAGAACCTGATGCCAGACCAAGATCTTTTGTAATTCGATTCACTAGTTTCTTTCAAAAAGATCAAATATTGTCTAAGGCATGGCGCAAACAAAAAGTAATGTTGGGAGATCGCCGCATTATATTCAACAATGATTATGCTCCAGCAACTCAGCATTTGAGAAGGGAGTATTCCTTCTAACTTCCTCTCCTGCGAGCCAAAAATCTAAAATTTCTGACCCCCTATCCAATGAAGCTGTAGATTCATTTCCCAAATGGTCCTGTCACCTACAGCTCAGCTTCAGAGGCCAAATCTGACCTGATTCAATGAGGCATCATTTCCAACAATGACCCCAAATTGGTATTAAAGGACTGACAGCTACCTTCTAGATCAACATCTCAAGACACAGACTGAATGGAGATTGGCGACCAGAAACTACAAAAACTACTGGATAAAGTGAGATTCTTCAGAAACCCTACTCTCCAAGTGAACTGAGATGCCAAAGACATAAGGGAGGTACAATTTTAAGTCGGGCTCAGGGGGACTGGGGGGGTGATTGGTCACATACATGCATTTGGAGGTTGAGAGTGAGCTATTGCTCCTTGAAAGGCCATCTTATATACATACGTTAGGCCTTTAACATATAAAAGGCATTCCTGTGGTGACCTATGGAGCGCTCGACTCTCCCCTCACTCGACGTGGGGTGGCATATTGATTTCTCTTTCCCCTTCCCCCTAGGTCTTATCTTCTACGACTATATAGACACCTCTCTCTTGTTTTCTTGCCTGCATGGAACTTCAGCTAGCAGGAACCTACCTGATCTACTACTGGACTGCTTCGAGGGATCCTTTCATTTTTGTCCTAATCCCACCACTCAAGTGAACCAATCGAGACTGTTACTAGAGACTGCGAGATTTCTAGAGCAGCAGTCACAGTAAACAGGGTTATACATATTCTGGACATGTGATATTCCACTCTGGGGGCAGAAATGAAATGGAGAGAGAATAGATTGCAGGACATGGACCCTGATGCAGACTATACGGCTTTACCCACCTCTTTCTGAGACTTCAGCTGGGTCAAAATAGAGAACTGTCCCAGAGGGGCCACCCCCGTTCACTCCTAATTGAGTTGTTATGTTAATAGATAGGTATATATATATATATATATATTATTTATTTATTTTATATTTTATACAATATAGAACCTGCCTCTTAGCCTATGAAGAAGTCATCTTAAGGGACATAAGTTTGCACAGAGGCGGACCCCCATGAGCCTAGCTGTCATGGGAAGGATCTATATATTTCTCAGAAATTTCTGGCTTAGATATTTTTTGATCCTTCCATAAATGTAACACTAGAGGGCAGTACGAAGATACTTTTCCATATCCATATTTATACCTGATTTAAAACAAATAGAGACGGGACTTCAGTGGGCAAGACTTAACTGTTAGACATGGTGCCGGGCCGGTTCTGTCTCCTTTTTTTTAAAAATTTATTTAAAACTAGTTTATTTAATTTACTTCCCTGGGCGGGACAAGATTTTATTTACTGATGTGGGAGGAGCTCTTCCCTTGATCATGAGATTTACTTTATGGTCTGAATCTGAATTTTAATTCTACATCCCACCACCACAGGACTAGCCTCTGTGGAGAACTGGTTCCTAGAGAGGGAGCTCCCTCTCAAGTGGGCCTAGATTCACATTTAGTGGATTGTCCCCCACTTACCTAGGAGGAAAGAATTTCTTTTTCCTGGGATCCGGGTTGGAGATGGATAAATCTCCCCTTTAGTGGAAGATCATCTGTATATAGTTCTCTCCTATGGGAGATCAGAGGTTACAAATTGTTTTAGGTTTAAAATAAGAATGTTATTGTTTTTGTTTCTTCTTTTAACCACAAAAAATGATGGTGGCATACTACTTATGAATAGACATGTGCTCCCATTTCTGGCTATGGGCATCTGGGACCGGGGGGCTGGGGGAAGTGGGTACTTTGCTGCATCCAGGTGCACTGGAACTGGTCCTACTGGACCCCTGGACTGGAAATGAGGAATTTGGTTTGTAGACCTGGTTTTCCCGGCCCTCGAGATCTCGGACACTCTGCCAAACATACAATATGTATATGACTATAGTTAATGTACCAGTAAAAATTTTTTCACAGGATGTGAATGGTCTACATTCCTCTCTTAAACGCAACAAAATTATGCAACATTTGGGAAAACAGAGGACTGACCTATACTTTTTATACAAGAATCCCACCTCTCCACTCTTGAGCATTCAAAACTCATTGGGGTGGGTGCTACAGAGTTCTAGCTTCTTCACATCCGGGTGGACATAAGAGGGGAACAGCAATTCTAGTCCCTACCTCAACGTCACTAGAAATCCAAGATATTTACTTGGATTCTCAAGGCCATTACGTGATCCTTACAGGAACGCTTTATTCACAGACAGTAACCCTGGTAAACACCTACCTCCCTCCTCAGACTTTGCTCCCTATAATCAAGACCTTTTTGCAGAGGGTGATGGAGAGGCTCAGGGGCATTTTGATAATGGGCGGTGATTTTAATATTTCGTTTCACCCTCATCTAGATTCCTCTAATCCCAAACCACAAAGGTTCTCCAAAGCTGCCAAGTACTTAAAGGGGAATTTATCTTTCCTGGGTATAGAAGATGCCTGGAGAAGAATTTTCCCATCCACCCCAGGATACACTTTTTTCTCTGGGAGGCACAATACATATTCCCGCTTAGATTATTTTTTTGTAACAGGAGAACACCTCACCTTAATACAAGACATTTCAATAGAGCCTTGAATCCTGTCCAACCATAATCCTCTAATTCATAAAATTAACCTGGGAAAACAAAAGAAACTCAAACTCTGGAGATTTAACAATTCTTTATTACAAGATCAAAAATTCTTAGACCATTTCAAAGAACGCATCCAGCAGGTAATACAAGACAACCCCTCCCCCATGAGGTCTCCTGTGCTATACAATGGGATACATTAAAGGTGGTGATCTGCAGAGAGATGCTGGCATATTCATCCCATAAACAAAAAGAGGTACAAGCAAGACTGCATTTCTTGACAGATCTCTTAGCATCATACCAAATGCTATACTAGGAGGGCAATACGGCTTTACAGCGGCGTATAAGAGCTCTAAAACAAGATATACAAAAATAATAGACTATAGGACTCTCAGAGTCTGAATTATCTATGCCAATACAATTATGGGGGCCAGAGGCACTAGAGCATGGCTAGTGAAGCAAATAAAAAGGCCTCTACCAGTTTAAAGATAAAAACTCCAGCCTCGGACACCCTCTCCTATAAAGAAGAGCATATAAAACAGGCCTCAAACAATTTTACGAAGCCCTATATACCACCCCACCACCCCAGAACTAGGAAGAGCTTATTTCTGCTTCTCTTAATAAGCTCCATCTACCCACTTTAGCCGATTCTCAAAAAGAACTTTTAGAACGACCTATTAGTGCCGAAGAGATTCTTTTTCAGGTTAAACATTTAAAACTCCTAAAATGTCCAGGCCCAGATGGACTGGCCCAGAATGGTACACGGTTTTTATCCCCCAGCTCCTTCCTAGCTTGCTAACAACATGTCGCGCAGTAAGGGAGGGGGAGACCTCGCCCCCCTCCTGGAATTATGCAGTCCTATCTCCCTTGCTCAAGCCTGACAAAGATCCCACCCTCCCATCATCATACCACCCAATCTCAATGTTAAATGTGGATTATAAAATATTTATGGCCATATGGGCTAAAAGATTGGAACCTGTTCTTACTACCCTAATACACCAGGACCAATCAGGTTTTATAAAACAAAGAAATACCTCCGATAACCTACGTCGACTTAAGCTTCTCCTAGAATATATCCATGCTAGAAAGATCCCATCTACAATTATTAGTTTAGATGCTGATAAGGCGTTCAACAAGGTAAGCTGGGAATATTTACGGGTTACCTTATCAAAATTTTCCTTCCCAAACTCTTTCATTACCTGTATAAAAAATCTATACACTCGTAACCGAGTGCCAACATTCGGGTTAATGGTTCCCTGTCTCAACCAATCCATGTTCAAAGAGGCACAAGGGAGGGATATCCCTTGTCCCCACTGTTATTTGCCCTGTATATTGAGCCGCTGGTGGAAACAATCAGAGGGAATGTTAACATAGAGGGAGTCCCAGTGGATCAAAGGGAGTACAAGGTGGCATTGTTTGCAGAAAACATTCTGATAACTGGCCTTTCCCCTGATACTTCTCTCCCAGCCCTATGGGAGTTACTCGAGGACTTAAAAAAAATTTCGGGCTTCCAGTTAAACATAACTAAAACAGATCTGATTCCTCTATTTTTAACCCCTTCTCAAGATCTTAAAAATAAATACCATATCAAGTGGCATAAAACAAAATTTCAATATTTGGGTATTACTGTTCCAAAAAATTTAGATCTTCTGAAACTTCTAAATTATGAACCTTTAACCATCCAGACCCAAAAGGATTTATCCTCCTGGTCTCGGTTACCCTTGACCTTTTTCAGAGAATCGAGATTATTCACATGATAGTCCTCCCAAAATTATTATATTTGTTCCAGAATATCCCTATCTTTCCTTCTGGCTTTTATTTTAAATCTTGGGATAAACTCATTTCCAATTTTATTTGGAATGGGCAGAAGCCAAGACTCGGAATGTCTCTTCTACAACTTCCGCTCTCCTTAGGTGGGGCTAATCTCCCGAATCCAATGTTCTGCTCGTTGGCATCTTTTTTAAAAATTCTATCCTTGTGGCTATCGCCAACCTATCAATCTCCATGGAAAGATCTGGAATTTGCCATAAACGACCTATACGATATCACTAAGGTGATGTTGACTTCAGTAACCAGGCAACCCTCTCTCTGAAATTTTACCCCATTTACAGCCCAAGTTTTAAAATTATGGTACAAGTTAAAACAGCATAAAGCCTTTAGGGAAGTCTTCTTTTTCTATATACATATTTATGAGGATGATCAGTTTCTCCCAGCATCCCTAGACCATACCTTCTCCAGCTGGAGACATCTGGGGCTCCAATTTTTCAAGCAGTTTCTCTCCCCATCGGGGATTATTCCATTTGAAAGACTACAAGCCAAATTTGGCCTATCCAACAATGATTATTTCAGATATAATCAGATAAGGAATTACCTTTTGCACCAGAAAGATATTGTTTCCAGGTTGCTGGAGCCTTTACCTTTGGCCTGGAAATACCTGGAGGACAATATTAATGGCCGAATGTGGCCACACCAGATGGGTTTTCTTTATAAAATTTTAAGAAAGGGAATGAGTGATTCTTTAATCTCTATTCTAAATAGCTGGTGCAGGGACCTCGATCTAGATATACAGGAACAGGACTGGATCCAGCCATCCTCCCAAGCATATAAAGTTATGCACGCCACCAGGTGTCGCGAATTTGCATGGAAATGTAGAAGTTGTTTTTTTCCGCTCTCCTGCAATATTAATCAAGTATCTCCCACCTTCATTTGGGATATGTTGGAGAAAATGCGCTTGTAACCTAGCAGACCATGACCATATTTTTTGGTCTTACCCTTTATTGATGCCATTTTGGTGCTCTCTACAACAAGAAATTTCAGAATGCCTGGGAGAGACGCTCAAACTTACAGCAGAGATGGTGTTGCTTTTTAGTTTTCCTCAACATAGCCCATCCTGGCACTGGAACCTATTTTTATTTTAGCAGCCAAAAAGGCTATAACTAGGCATTGGCATTTCTCAGTTATTCCAACAGTTCACGACTGGAGAGGGCTGGTGGCTGACATATACCATATGGAATCCCTAACTGCTAAACTCCACAAACAATCAATCTGTGTTTGAACCTTTGTGGAGGCCTTGGGTGATATATTTCTTGGTGTGTAACCCTGACTTTGTCCCCTGAGTCTCTCTATGAACCACTATATGGGACTTCTGGAGAGGGAGTAGGGACCCGGTTGGTTTTGGAAATGTGGGCAATTCTTTTGTGATTGACTCGTGGCCATGGGGAGTTAACCATTCCAGTATAATTTGGGAGCACTATGTCACTATAGTTCACTTTCAATCATTGACTGATAGCTCATAGTTTAGTACAGAAGACTATAATATGATTTCCTCCGAGTTCAAACTCATACCTGAGAAATATTTGTAAACTTAATCTGATGTATGTTAAATATGTCTGTGATTGAATTAACTTTGTCTGTACCTGCCACCTCTTTACAATAAAAAGAAATTAAAAAAAAAAAAAAGGGCTGGACCCAATACTGAACCCTGCAGTACCCCACTAGTAACCCCTCCTTCTGCATAGTGGACTCCATTTACAATTGCCTTCTGTGTCCTGTTGTCCAGCCAGTGTTTTACCCAGGCTACCACCCTGGGACCCACTCCCAGGCTGGTTAATTTGATTATTAATCTTTTGTGTGGGACTGTGTCAAATGCCTTGCTAAAGTCTAGGTAGGCCATGTCCACAGCCCCTCCCTGGTCTACTACTTTGGTCACCCAGTCAAAGAAATCAATTAGATTCGTCTGACATGACCTTCCACTGTGAACCCATGCTGCCTTGGGTCCTGTGCCCCCCTGGCCTCTAGGTACTCAACAATTCTTTCCTTCAGAAATGATTCCATCATTTTCCCTACCACAGAGGTCAAACTGACAGGTCTGTAGTTTTCTGCCTCTGTCTTGCTCCCACTTTTGTGAAGGGGAATCACATCCGCCTTCCTCCAATCCTCAGGTACCACACCATCCTCCCATGATTTGTTAAAAATGGTAGTCAGTGGTGTCACTAGTTCTCTCCTTAATTCTTCTAGAATTCTGGGGTAAATTCCGTCAGGCCCCATTGCTTTGCCCACCTTCCATTTTATGAATTCTTTCAGAACCCTTTCTTCTGTGAAGGGACTGGGATCTACCCCCCCCCCATCCACAGTGCTTCTGTTAATTGAATTAGGCACCTCCTCCCCTTCACCACTTTTTGAATACTGAGCAGAAATATTCATTCAGTATCCCTGCTTTTTCACTATCCCTCTCTACCCACCCACCGTCCATTCGATTTAGCCTCACTATCCCTCCCTTTGTCTTTCTACGTTCCCTGATGTACCTATAAAAGGTTTTATCCCCCTTCTTAACAAGTTGGCTATATTTTCCTCAGTTTGGGCCTTTGCTATTCTGATTTCCCTCCCTGCTTCCTTCTGCCTTAACTGGTACAGTTCTCTCTCCTGCTCCTTCTGCATTTCCTTATACTTCCTAAATGCTATCTTTTTCTCCCTAACCTTCCCCACCACCCCTTTTGAGAACCATAGTGGCTTTTTCTTTCATTTTGATTTATTTGCTTCACACAAAGGCTTGTTGCCTCTGTGATGGCAGTTTTGATGTTTCCCCATTGTTGCTCCACCCCTCCTTCTAGCCTGTTTGCTAGTGCTTTTCTAAGGCACTCTCCCATCTTGCCAAAGACAGCCCTCCTGAAGTCCATTACCCTCACATATGTATGGCTTGACTTTGTAGCTGAGTTTATCATGAACCACACTATTTGGTGGTCACTTGTTCCCAGATGGCTACCCACTTCTAGATCTGAGATCCTCTCACTGTCCCCATTTGAGAGTATGAGGTCTAAGATTGCTCCCTCATGAGTGGATTCCAAAACTAGCTGTCTGAGGCATGCCACCTGTAGGCATCGCGAATGGCCCTGCTCTTGGATGTGGCTGCAACAAAACATTGAGGAACTTTTTTTTTACAAGTGTTTTGGGGGATGAGGTTAGAGGGTGGGGCAGGAAACCATACAGAGGGAGGGAGCAGCATGGATATGGTCTGTTTCTGGGGACGGAATTTGAGGATGGGAGTGGGGGACCATGCAGAGGGAGGGAGAAGGAGGGATTTGGTCTGTTTTGGGGGACTGGGTTAGAGAGTGAGGGCAGGAGACCATGCAGAGGGAGGGAAGGAGGGAGCAGGAAGGATCTGATCTGTTTTAGGGGATGGGGTTAGAGGGTGGGGGGTGGGAGACCATGCCGAGGGAGGGAGACTGAGAGACTTGTACAGCTACATTGCTCCCTGACCCCAGAGCAAGCAGCAGGGTCAGGAGCAGAGAAGAGCCAGTGCCACCATTACTTGCTCCTTGACCTCAGGGCAGGCAGTGGGGTCAAAAGCAAGAGGTGGCACTGGTGAAACTTCTAAAGATGAAAGAAAAAAGTGTGGGACAGACAGACAGAGGGACGGAGATGGAGACAGACAGACAAAACGCACTGTTTCATGCATATTCATTGAATGCTTCAATCCCACTGCACAGAGCAAACATTATGTGATGTGTTTGGTATCTGGTCATGCCCTTCCAGACCCCCTATTTTCTCTCCTCCTCCTCCATTGGCAATACATCAGCACAGCTCTCAGTATGGAGCTGTAAAAAGTATAATCACAACCAAGGGGGTATACATGGAGGGGCTGGTAGGGGAAGGGCTCTAATTGCCCTCTGCACTTGAGGACCCGATCCATCTGCATACTGTCTATTTTTCCACTGTTTATTGTGGGATCTGGCACAGCAATGATCTTTTACCCCTTCCAGGCATGGTGAGTGTTTTGTGCTGAAAAATAAGCTTGAAATGTTTTTTTTTGTTAACCGGGCGGGCAAGAGCTGGTTTCTTGGCTGCTTGCTAGGTCTGTGACATCACCAGAAGTCCTGAGTCTGTTTCTAATACTATTTTTGTAAGCAAGTTTTGGCATAGTTTACTCAATCTGGGAACGGGAGCTACTCGGTCATGTCTGTGACATAACCAGAAGTCCATGTCATCCTTTTTCTGATAATTTCTGGTTGAACAATTACAAGAAGCCTGGAATTTCCTTTGGCCTCATGGCCTGTATGACAGCCGTCATGTGCTAGTCCATGAGAACTATCCAGTGGTTCCAGATGCACTCAGCTCTGGATCTCCTAGCCTGGGTGGCCCAGTTGATGCTGGATGCCATTTGTTGGTGACTGCCCCCTGTTGAACTTTTCAGAGGGAATCATATTTGTGCATCCAGAACTGGTGATGGGCGCGACGCGTCTCATAGATTAGGGATCACATATGCTGGACCACAGAGTTCATACAAATAGAGGAGAGTGCATCATATTCAGTTACCAAGCAAGTCTTGGCTGAATATTAACCTACTGGAACTCCACAGTTCCATTTGATACTGTCAGAATTTACTCCAATGGTCAAGGGTTATGTTGTCCAGGTCAAAGCGGATAACACAACCACCATTTTGTACCTGAACAAGTAGGGTGGCAGGCACACCTTTCCTCTTTGTAAGGTAGCATTGAGAATGTGGTCCATGGCTCATTCACTGCAAACAGACCTTATGGCAGTCCATGTATGATGAAAAACCAGCTCACAGATGCCCTGAGCCATGTGGAAGAGTTATCCCACAAGTGGTCGCTGTACCTGCAAGTGGTGTCCCAGGTGTTCTCTGATACACAGAAACACAGAAGTTGTTGGCAGGTAAGGACCTCTGGCCCACCTAGTCTACCCTATTTTCCCTACCTGCAGTGCCATTGCAGACCCTATTCGGTCTCTGGGGCCCCCCACCTTACTTCTAATATCCCCTTGTGTCTATCCTATGCATTCTTGAAGCCTGTAACCATTTTAGCCTCCAGTGCCTCAGCTGGAAGGCTGTTCCATGCATCCACAACCCTCTCTGTGAAGAAGTATTTCCTCTCATTTCCTCTGAGCCTCCCCCTCCTCCAGCTTCATATTGTGACCCCTTGTCCTTGAGCATCTTTTTCTTCCAAAAATGCAACCTTCCTATACCTTGTTTATACCTGGGAGGTACTTGAATGTTTCTATCATACCCGTGCCCCGAGCGGCGCCTCTGGAACTCGGCAGCACTACCAGCCGCCGCCTCCGACCCACCGGACATTTCCAGCCTGCCCTCCTGGTTCTGCTGCCCGGATCTAGTGAACAGATCCCACCCATGCCCTGAGCGGTGCCTCTGGACCTCGGCGGCACTACCAGCCACCACCTCTGACCCACCGGACATTTCCAGCCCACCCTCCTGGTCCTGCTGCCTGGATCTAATGAACAGGTACTGCCGCTAAAAATCTCCCAGAGCCGTCAGCTTGCGGCGGCTCTCTGACTTGTGCGCATGCCGACTCAGCCGCTCTGATTGGTCCGGCAGGTAGTGCTAAGCTCACGATTGGTACACCTCAAAACCTGCTTTGAACCTCAGTGTGGCAAGCTATTCTACAGCTTTTTGGACTGTCCTGCTGCAGTGGTTTTTGTACTTTAAACTATTATCTTAAGACTGTGCTACATGTGTTTACCTGCCCTGCTAATAGTTAGTTTATTTGTATTCAACAGGGCCTCTAAACTTTAGCTTGGCTATGTATTAGAGCAGATTTCAATGTTAACAGCCCTGTTGCAGATACTTATAACAACAGATAAAAGCTAGGCTGCCGCAATGCTTGAAACTGTTGCAGTAATTTTGCAGTGAACTTCAGTGATTAGCAGCCCTGTTCTTGACAATTTAAAGTGTCTGTAGTTTCTCTAGTTAGCTGCGCGCCTCTCAATTACCTTAGAAACTGTCTGTTTGAAGATTTAGTTCAGTAACTACCGCCTGTGTAGCCTTCTGTAATCTCTCCTGACTAGGATCTCTTTCCAGCCCTGCCTGCCCCCACTGCCTGTTTCTATCTTCCCTCTAATCCCCGCTCCTCCAGCGCCACTTTCTGTCCCACTAGCACCGATTTCTAACTCCTGCATCTAGAAATCTCTGCCCAGCCTGCTCCCACCCTTCCCTCTGGCTAAACTTTTTTCTCACTCTGTCTGCTCTTAATCTCCTTTCTTTGTTCCCCCTTAACCTCTCCAAACTTGCATTACAAATTTTTCCTTTTGTTTCTTTCTATCACCCCAACCCCCTATGTTGATCTGCAGCCAGTCCCCTGCTCCCCACCCATTCCCCGTCTGAACTGCTTTATCTAATGCTGTGTCCTCCTCCTCTCTCAGATCCTACCAGTGCTCCAAGCGGTGCCTCTGGACCTCAGCAGCACTACCAGCCACCGCCTCCGACCCACCGGATGTTTTCAGCCTGCCCTCCTGGTCCTGCTGCCTGGATCTAGTGAACAGGTACTGCCGCAAAAAATCTCCCAGAGCCGTCAGCTTGTGGCGCCTCTCTGATTGGTGCGCCTGCAGACTCAGCAGCTCTGATTGGTCCAGCAGGTAGTGCTAAGCTCCTGATTGGTGCGCCTCAAAGCCTGCTTTGAACCTCAGCATGGCAAGCTATTCTACAGCTTTTTGGACTGTACTGCTGCAGTGGTTTTTTTGTCCGCCTCCCAGGCCTCCTTTAAATCCTCTACTTGCCCTGCCTTTAAGACCTACTTAACCACCATTGGTGCCTACTGCCCCCCACCCCCTTGCCCTCCCAGCCTATATCTGCCACCTAAGTGGTCCGTGTTGCTCATCTTCCACCGCGCCTACCTACAAAGTGCAAATCCAGATTTACTGCCTTCTGTGAACAGCTAGTATGGCACTAACAGCCCAGAATCTACTCCTAATCTCCTCCATCTCATTCTACCTACCCTCCCTTTTACCTCTGATTGCCTTATACCCTAAGCCCCTCCCCCTTGTCTAATCTAACTCTCTCTGCGCATTCCCTTCCCCCCGCTACTCTATCTCTTCCAGCCACTACCTGGTCCCCCTACCCTTTTGGCCCCTTCTCTTCCCTTTACTTCTATGCCCACCTTTGGTCAACCCTCCACCTAATTACCTCCTGCTCATCTCATGCTGGCTGCCCTAAAGTGTCTCTTAGGCAGAGCTCGTTCACAGCTTGGTGCTATCATATTTGTTCTCACTATCTAACGCTAATCTTACTACTCCTTGCAGCGGGTGACATTAGCCCCAATCCTGGCCCTGCACCTGCCCTATACCCTCTAAGCTCCATGATCAACTCCCCTAAATTAGCCACTGCTGCTACACCTTCTGGCTCCCTTCCCCGAGGGCTGTGCATCCTCCATTTAAACATTCGTAGCCTAGCCCCCAAGCTCAATCTGCTCCAGGTGCTAGCTGTCCAGCACGCTCCTGACATTATCATCCTATCAGAAACCTGGTTAAACCCTAAGTTTAAGGAGACATCCATCACCATCCCAGGTTTCAATGTCACTCGACAAGACCGCCCCATCAGAGGCGGAGGAGTTGCAATGTACACTGCCTCAGACCTACATTTCTCTGTTACACTTGCTAAATCAGAGCCCAAAGTCTTTGATCTGCTCATGCTCCAACTGACCATCCCCTTCTTACTCCCTATTTATGTTGCGTGTGTATACTGCTGCCCTGGATCCCCTGCCACAACTGTCACTGACCTTCTAAGCCACCTAGCCTCCCTAGCCCCATCTGGCGAACTTTATATTTTGGGAGATTTTAATCACAACTGGCCATCTCCCTCCCTTAACAAAGCTCGCTCTGAGATCACAGCCCTCAATCTTACCCAGGTCATCTCAGAACCAACACGCACAAACCACAAGACAGGCAACCACTCCCTGATTGACTGGGTCCTCACCTCCCACCCCCACCGAGTCTTCAAAGCCGGCTTACTTCCTGACTCTATAAGTGACCACCATATCACTTACATAGTCCGCAAAATCCATCGCCTTAAATCCCCTCCCAAATTTCTAGTTCAATGGTCTTACAAATCTCTAAACATTGCCCACCTTCTGAATGAATAAGCTCACGCAAACTGGGATGCTCACTGTAGTAATTATAACATAGATGATGCCCTGCTACATTTCCGGAATACCTTCCTTAACATCTGGGATAATCATGCCCCAATGCATCGGATCAGGGTCAGAGGAACACACCTTCCCTGGATTTTCCCAGAACTAATAGCGTGCCAAAATGCTCGGGACAAAGTGTGGGAAATCTACAAGTCTACACTTCTCCCAGGTGATAACATCACCTACCGTATGCTCTGTAACAAGTGCACCAAGGCCACCTGACTAGCCAAAGCCGAATACTTTAACTCCACCTTCAATGCCAACCTACGTAAACCATCTAAATTTTGGAAAGTTATCTACTCTCCCCCCCATCATCAAATCCCTCCCCCTCTTCTGTTCTCAAATGGTACTCTTCTCTCTGACCTGCTCTCGGTTGCCTCTGAGTATAATTCATACTTCACCACATGTGCTACTTCACTTCTTGCCTCCCTACCTGCTGTAGCTCCACCTACCCACCATGCTGAAGCTGCTAATCCCCCCAGATCTAACACCTTCTACTTCGGGACCATCTCCCTGTCAGAAGCTCTTGATGCCCTGCTCTCCCTAAACCCTTCCAAGGGAAAGTCCCCTGATGGGTTGGACCCCAAACTCCTCTACCTATCTGCCCCTGCCATTGCAGCTCCCCTAGCTACCCTGCTAAACCTATCATTTACCTCTGAAATCGGTTCCTGCAGAGTGGAAACACGCCATAGTCCTTCCACTTCCCAAAGGAGGAGACCCCACCTCTGCAGCCAACTACTGCCCTATCTCCCTCCTCCCCACCCTAGCAAAACTCCAAGAGCAACTCATTCTCTCTCAACTCTCCAACTTCCTCTTGGAATCTAACTTCTTCACCCCCTTCCAGTCTGGATTTAGAAAGAACCACTCTACCGCCAACTCCCTCCTATGACTCTCCGACACAGTCCTCTCGGTGATGGACAAAGGTCTCATTACTGCAGCCATCTTTGTCGACCTAGCCAAAGCTTTCAACACTGTCTCCCATCCCCTGCTGCTATCCTGTCTCTCTGAAGCCGGCCTATCAATGCCTGCCACCAGCTAGTTCAGAGCCTACCTGGAAGGGAGAACTCAATCCATAAAAATTGCTGATTCCACCTCTCCCCCACTCCCTATAGTTACTGGTGTCCTCCAAGGCTCAGTACTCAGCCCTATCCTCTTTTCCATCCTCCTAAACAACCTGCCTCTTTCTTGCTCATTTACCTCAATTCACATGTATGCAGATGACACCATCTTCTTTTCCTCTGGCCAGACCCCTGAGGAGGTTACTACCAGTCTTCAGGCTGATTTCAACAAAGTTCAGCACTGGTTTAGCTCCCACCAACTCTCCTTTAATGCCAAGAAGACAGTCTCCATGATCTTCGGCACTAGGCAGAGACTATCCAGGCTTACTACTCCCCTGAACTTCCACACCATTGACGGGACGGTCCTTGAGGACGTGTCAGCTTTCAGGTACCTTGGGGTCTGGTTTGACTGACATCTATCCTGCTCGGCTCATGTGGATGCTATCTTGAAAAAACTGTGCCCTAAGCTTGGCGCTCTCTACAGAAACCACAGTTGCCTCCCCCTACCCGTGAGACACAAAATTGTGCAGAAAATGATATTATCTATGTTTGACTACTGTGATGTAGTCTATAGTGCTGCTCCTAAGTCTACTCTATCCAGACTGGACCCCCTCTTCAATGCTTTCTACCACTTTGCCCTCAATGCCCCCCTCGCACCCACCACTGCAAGCTTTACCATGCGCTGACCTTCCCCTCCCTTGACAGCCAGCGCCTACTCCATTGTGCTGAATTTGCTTCCAACCTCTGGCTCGGGTCTCTTCCACCCTACCTCACCTCCTCCCTATCTCCCACCACAACCCCCTCTCACACCCTTAGATCTACTGACTCACGGCTGTTAGTAATCCCTCATCACCGGACCACTGCTGTCCAATCAGCCTTCTCCTACCACCTCCCAAGGCACTGGAATGACCTGCCGGCACAAATCCATCACTCCTCCTCTAGGTATTCCCGCTCCTCTTCCCTGACAAACTACTGCACTGTAAACTGCCAGTGTCGCTGACCTCCCCTTCCCCTCCTCCTCTTGTCTTACCTTCTCTCTTCCCCCCACATCTTCTCCCTCCCCTCCACTGCCCTATCTAGATCCCATGCAGCCTGACCAGCGGCTTTAGCTATGGCTATAAATGCCGGCATATATCCATCAACCTCCGCACTTACCCCCTACTGCACTTCTAGCCTCAACTCTCTGTCTACCGCGTAACCGTAGATGGTAGCTGACATGTATGTAGATATATTTTACACCTGTTGTCGTATAATTCCTTGTACAATTTTTCTATCACTCCATGTAACAATGTGGATAACTCCTTGTTGCAATGTTTCCTATGTTGCTCCTACTTCATGTTTCCGTGGTATAATACTTATGTACCGCCGTCTAATTCATTTGTGTAATCTTGTTTCCTTGTACAAATGTATACAGTTGCACTCCTCTGTAACACCAACCCACCCCCAAGGTTGCACCATGAGACGAGCATCTTTTTGCTCAGTGTGCCTTTCCTGGCGAAACATTTCAATAAATGAATAAATAAAAATATCCCCCTTCCCTCCTTTCCTCTAGGGAGTACATATTTAATTCCTTAAGCCTTTCTTCATAGGGCTTTGATGCAGGCCCTGCACCATTTTGGTTGCCTTCCTTTGCGCTGCCTCCACCCTATTTATGTCCTTTTGGAGATGGGGCCTCCATAACTGGACACAGTACTCAAGGTGGAGTCTCACCAGTGGTCTATACAGGGAAATTATTACCTCCCTCTTTCTGCTGGTGATACCCCTGCCTATGCATCTTAGCATCCTGTTAGCCTTCCCCACTGCCTTGTCACACTGTATAGCTACCTTCAGGTCATCAGAAAATATTATCCCCACGTCCCGTTCCTGTTTTTTGACTGCTAATACATCTTCTCCCAGTTGGTATGTTGCCCTTGGGTTTCTGTGCTCCAAGTGTATGATTTTGCACTTTTTTTGTGTTAAAACCCAGCTGCCAAACTCATGACCATTCTTCTAGATTTCTTTTTACATCGTCCTTCATTCTTTCCACCCCTCCCGGTGTGTCTACTCTGTTGCAGATTTTTGTGTCATCCATGATCAGGCATACTTTCCCTTCCAGCCATCCTGCAATGTCACTAATAAAGACATTGAAGAGGACCAGGCCTAGTACTGACCCTTGTGGCACTCCACTGGTCACGTTGCCTTCTCGAGAGTGGATGCCATTAACCACCACCCTCTGACTCTTATTGCCTAGTCAACTCTCAACCCATTTTACTACCTCAGGACCTACTCCTAGGCTACTCAGCTGCTCGCCAATCTTCTAAGCAGAACGGTGTTGAAGGCCTTATTGAAATCCAAGTAAGCCACATATAGCACTCCTCCCTGATCCACTTCCTTGGTCACCCAGTCAAAAAATTCGATCAGGTTTGTCTGGCAAGGCCTCACCCTTGTGATACCATGTTGCCTCTCATCCTGTAGACCACTGTTAACAAGGTATTCCACAATCCTTTCCTTCATCAGTGATTCTATTACTTTGCCCACTACCAAAGTCAGGCTGACAGGCCTGTAATTTCTTGTCTCTTCCCTATTTTAACTTTTGTGGAGTGGGACCACATCAGCTCTCCTCCAGTCCCCCGGTACCTCCCCTGTTTCTAGTGACAGGTTGAACAGGGCTATAAGAGGTGCAGCCAGCTCCTCCTTGAGTTCCCTCAGTAAGCTGGGGTGCACCCCATCTGGTCCCATTGTCTTGTCTACCTTTAACTGTCTTAGTTCCTTAAGGACTCTTTCCTCTGTAAAAGGAATAGTGTCCATCTCCTGTCCCTTAATGCCCTTGTCCTTTATCATTGGTCTGTTATCTACCCCTTCCTCTGTAAATACTGAACAGAAGTATTTGTTCAATATGTTTGCTTTTTGGTGGTCTTCCTCCACACAAACCCCTCCCTCCCTTTTTAGCCTTACTATCCTCCTCTTGGTCTTTCTCTTTTCACTTCTGTAAAAATGTTTTGTATCCCACCCCTTTTTTTTTTACCGATTTGGCAAGATTTTCCTGTTTACACTTTTGCACTCCTAACTGCATTCCCTGCCTCCCTTTGTTTCATATGGTAACTCCTCCTTTTGAGTTTTTTTGTACCTTCTAAATGTTAGCTCTTTTGCTCTTACTTTTTTTGGCTATCTCTTTAGATTACCATAGTGGTCTCATTTTTCTCTCACCCTTGTTGACCTGCCCGATCAAAAGTGCAAAACAGCTCCACAGCTCAAGGAGGGTGCGAGAATTAAAAGTATCAGACTAAGTGGCAAAAAACTGCGCTCCTCAGAAAGAAATCCAATGCAAAAGACTTCATTAAACTTTTAAAAGTATACTGTCATGAATGGAGGACACAGGCTCATTTACTGTGCAACACCCCGACCAGTTACATACGCTAGTACATCATCAGGAGGAATGAGGCTCAGTATCACCGTCAGGTTTAAAACAAACTGAGTTAAAGTGGCAGTGCATAAAAAATGATGATTACACAAGTGCAATGATATTCAAAAGTGTTCATTGCTATCATATATACTACCTAAAATTGAAATATCTCACAGTGATGAGTAACAGTATATAAACCTAAAAAAACGTACAGCTGAATATTACAATGGCTAAATAATTAATTAGTGTGCATTATATGTCTAACTATACCAGCTCCAGTTAGCATGCTCATGGCTTCCCATGCCAGAGGAGGCTCACAGATCCCAGGGGGGTCCTAAAAAGGAAACACATATTATAAATCATCAGCACGGACACAGTGGACTTTTAAACTGGAGTATCAAGCAGCGCAAAAGCAGACCCAGACTAGTTTTTAACATTTTTCTAACATTTACTGCAAAGGCTAGCAATTGCCATAGCAGTACTTATGTGCTACTTGTTCCTAGGAAAATTCTGTGTCTACAGTTAGAAATGTACTAGCCATAAGTGTCCAAAACAAAAGATACAGCATTAGCTGCCACAACTAACCAATGCTAAAGCAAATTAATCTGCAGAATGATCCTAGGGAGTTCCTAATCTACAATGGGATATATATTGAAAAATACATACATACTCTTTTTTCTTCTTCTTAATACATGGCATGAGTTATATTCGTTCATTTAGTCCTGAAGGTATTAATGCCCCTAGTGTGAAGATCCAGTAGGATTCCCTAGCAAGTAACTTGTCCTCCAGATTGCCTTCCCTGGGGCCCAGTCATACTACTTCCAATCCACAGAACTTAAAAGTATGCCTAATGTCCTTCTGAGATGTCATTCTACAGTGGTTAGCAAGCATACTCCTGGCAACATTGTTCACATAAACCTAAGTTGCTCCCCTATTCTTACTTTTAGTGCCCTAGAGGTCATCCCAACATAAAAAGTTCCACACTGAGGACTTCCGGTGACATCATCCTTGCAATGGCTGCCTAAACCTAGGGCTCCTCTACTCACCACGCCAAAAATAGGCTCCACGCAAACCGAATGATTTCAATACTGCTAAAAATGTCATCAGAGAACAGTGGAGGAAGAACCCAATGACGATCCAGGTCCAAACAGGCAAAATCTAAAAAGGATTGTAGAGGATTGAGCCCCACAAACTCAGCAGCCAGTGGCAGAGACTCGCCAACGAGTATGGCAGATAGGGATACGGAGAATGAGATGGAAACCCTCTCATGCACATGTTTTGAGACCCTCTTAACTGAAATAAGACAATCTTGGTCTAGCAGGAGTTTGCCAAACTGCATACCGATATCCTGAGTCTGGACAAACAAGTCGGAGGGACAGAGGAAAGAATCTCAATGGCAGAGGACGACTTCATTCACTTATCGCAAGCGGTCGAGTCCTTAGTCCAACATCAAGAAAAACTAGCAGAAAAATACCTTGACCTTGAGGCGCGTTCTCGCAGAGAAAATTTGAGAATTTATGGTCTCCCTGAAGACTGAGACCAGGGACATGACCGAATTCTTGGCGGATCTCCTCAAGCATGTTTTGGCCCTCCCGGCAGCCTTCCTCTTCAGAATTGAGCGGGCTCAAAGAGCGCTGGTACCTAAGCCCACAGCGCAGCAGCCAGACCTTGGTCGATTGTGGCAAAGTTCTCTAGTTTTAGAGACAAATAATTAATCCTTCTTACAGTCTGGCAACAAAAGAGAGTGGAATACAATGGGGTCTGTCTCTTCTTTGACCAGGACTGCCCCCCCACCTATACAACAGCAAGGAATGGCCTATGCACCTCTCCTCTGCACCTTACGGGTCCTAGGGGTGAAGTTTCAGACCCCGAACCCCTCTCATCTAAGGGTTCTCTGGCAGTCGGGGTCCAGAGCTATATCACACTGTCCATGAGGCAATTAGAGCTTTTGAAAAGAAAGGACACTCCATACCGGTGGATGAAACTCGGAACAACCACACTCCCCAGCCTCAATCGAACTGCCAACTTGCGGTGCAGCATAAAGCGAGACAGAAGGGCCAATGCTCAGCCCCAGAAACACTGCAGGATATTAAAGCACTACTCAGCGGATTTGCGCGTCCTCCATCTGCAGGCTCAGTGGGACAGGGGGGCACTTGAACTTGAACAACAAGGGAGAAACTGTGAGTAATTTAAATATTCCCACTCGACGGGCCTGTTTGGGGACTCTCCTGTACATGGGCCAGAAGTCGGATGTGAGACTCTGGGAATTCAATCCCGTACGGAACAAGTCCACTAACAACTGTCTCTTTCCCGCTTGGTCTTCAGTTATTTCCCAACCAATTTTTTGGACTGTCTCTGGAGGAACCTACATCAGGTTTTGCACACATAGGTTCTTCTCCCCCCCCCCCGCTCCTACATTTGGTGCTTGAGCTTGCGATTCCTCCCGAATCCAAAATGTTTTTGTTTCTTCCCCTCTGGACTCTGGTCATCATGGGGAGGGCACCTTTGGTGTCGTTGTGGGGTTGGGAGGGAATTGAAATAAAGGGGTTGGGTGTCCTCAGAGGCTGAAGGGCAGCTTCTAATATAATGGGGCATCCTCACAACGTATAACATACCTGAACCTTTAACAGGTTTTTTCTTTTTGTTTATGGTGTAGGAGTGGGGTTCTAACAGCTATATTAGATTTCACTGTATTGGCAGTTTATAATATAGGTTGAGCTCATGGTATACACCTTATTTCAGACCACATGAGGTGTGTCTTTTCTCCTTGACCACAGGGAACCTAATACTGCAAGTGGGTGCAGTGGTTCCTTAATATGGGCTCCCTGTTTGAAATGGATGAGGATAGTGACAGGCCATTCCACCTGGCCAGGACCTGTTTTTTTTTTTACCAGTTCAGGAGGGCCGGATCAATGCATTGGTCCCCTCCCCTCCTACCCGAGTGCATAATCCCACTCGGGCAATTAGGGAACACTTTCGATTCTTCCCCTACCTTGGGGGTCACTCTGTGAATAGTTATGGGAGTGGATGGAGGTTGTGGCCTGTTTTTCAGACCTCTCTGCTGACTCCACAAGTTCCAAATTTGTTATATATTAGTTGGATGTTATTCATGTTATATATGTGTATGTATAATGCCACCTCATCTGTTGTACATAATGTTACATTTACAACATGGTATTTGACAGGAGATGTGGTCGATATGGAAGTGCCCCTTTTGGGGAAATGGAGAGAAGAATTAACAGGTTCCCATAAAAATAGGGAGGCGGGTGTGGAACTGGGAGTTTCTCAAACCCTGACAATATTTCAGATACGAATTCCCCTTATGAGCTTAAATGGAGACTAGTCATAATATATACACTAATGGATGGGGAAGTGTGCTTAATGTGCCCTCGGGGTTTATGTAGCATCCCACACTTCGGGCAACCATTAATTTCAAATTTAAGCACACTTCTCCATCTTTTATTATTTATAATTGCTGGGCAGCAATTTTTTCCAGCCCTGAGTCTGAGACACACACACACACACACACACACACACACACACACACTCACTGACACTCTCTCTCTCTCTCTCTCACAAACATACATACACACACACACACACACTGTCTCCCCCTTCATCTTTTTTTTTTTTTTACTTTTCTTTTGTTACAGTTCCTTTTTTAGGCTTGTTTCATTTGGGCAGAGTTGTGTGCTGACATCGCGATTGCGATCTTCTTACCTCAAGAAGCGAGGTCAGAGCTGTTCTTGGTGAAGCACGCACGAGTCATTCCCGGCAGCTTTTCTCTGGCGGGGCTCTGAAATGCCCATGCAGGTTGTAAATGGCAAGATCAGGCAGATTCAAATAGTTTTAAAGTACAAAAAAAACCCAACAGTATTCATGCTCATGGTGTGGCGGCTCCTCGCTAAGCGGGACAGAGGAGTCGCCATGTTTGTGATGATATTTAGCCCTCCCATTACAAATGTAGAGCCAATCAGAATGCGGCTCTTCATTTGCTGATGTGGCGCGTGTTTGCCATTATAACCCACAGGTTATAACGGCAAATTATAACTGGGTCAGCCCATTGAAAAAATTGCTGACCAGTTATTATACTACAATAATTTCTCATAATGTTTATGGTTTGAATGGCCCTGTAAAGAGATACAGAGTCCTCACTACAATTAAGAAACAGAGGCCGGCCTTTGCCTTTCTGCAGGAGACACACCTGAGCAGAGCCGGACATCAGAAATTAAAGGGGTTCGGTTTTGCTCAGATAGTGGCCTCGTCCTGGGGGGGGAAGAGAAGGGACACAGCCATTTTGGTCCACCGAGGTGTTCAATTTGGGACAATGGCTTGTTATGAGGACCCACAGGGCTCCTTAGAGGGATCGCCAATCACACTGGCCTCCATATATATTCTCCCCGGGTTCACCTGCATCAGTAATTCGCTCTCTGCTTCAAAAAATCAGCGACTTCCAGTCGGGTACCCTAGTAATAGGAGGGGACCTAAATCAGGCTCTGGAACACTCAGAAACATCTAACCCTAGATTCACCGGAGGGGCAGCTGCTCTCCGGGCCCTCAAGGGATATCTTAAGGGAGCATTCTGGGCAGATGCTTGGAGGACAACACATCCTGTGAGATGAGAGTACACTCATTTCTCCCATCCCCATGGTTCCTATGCTAGGATCAATTATTTTGTGATCTCCAAGGAACACCAACAATTGATTAGAGAGTGTGGCCATTCCCTTTCAGTTCTGTCCAACCACTCCCAGTTGACCTTGAAGTTAGATTGGAAAATAGAGAGAGGTCAGTCCCTCTGGAAATTCAATAACTTTCTGTTAACATCAAGAGACTTTCTAGATATAGTTAAGACCAGGATACCTCAAATTCTACAGGAAAATGACACCCCAGGTGTCCCTAGTACTGCCCTATGGGACACTGTGAAATCTGTGCTCAGAGGGGACATTATTAAATACGCTGCTTACTGGAAAAAACAACAAAATATTCAGATGGAGAGGCTGCAGCAGCAACTTCAAGATCTCCAAGAGCAGCACACCAATAGGGAAAGGGATGTATACCCCCTGTTACAGGCCACTAGACAGCAAATTCAGAGTTTACTAGATATTAAAACGGAGCAGGCTCTCCAGTGCCTCCGTCAGAGATATTATGAGAGTAGGCCATGGGCAACCCGGTTGCTAGCCCATAGGCTGCGTCAACAGACCTCACAATCCTCTATCACACAGATCAGGGACCCAGTGAGCAGACAATTAGTAAAAAAAACCAAGCAAATTCCAAATATCTTTAGAGATTTCTACCAAAATTTATACACCCCAGAACAATCACAAAATTGTCACCAGATAGAAGATTTTTTAGCCAAACTGAATTTGCCGAAGCTCACACAAGACCTAAGTCAGGCTGTGGACACTCCCATCTCCCACTCGGAGTTGGAGTCTGCCATTCGAAGTCTGAAGACCAATAAATCCCCCAGCCCAGATGGGTATACATCGGAATTTTTTAAGACCTTCAGGGAGTTGATTGACTGCCCTCTGCTGGTGACTTGCAGGGAGGCCCAATCTGGAGACACATTACCAGACTCCTGGTACTATGCCGTCATTTCTAGTATACCCAAACCTGGGAGGGATACTGCCCAGTGTGCAGCATATCACCCTGTTTCAGTATTAAATATTGATTACAAGCTTTATACAACAATAATAGCTAGACGACTGGAATCACTTCTCCCAAGACTGGTCAACTATGACCAAACAGGGTTTGTTCCGGGTAGGCAGTCCCATGATAATATAAAAAGAACCTTGCATATCCTACACCATGCCACCCGGTTAGGGTCTCCATTCTTGTTATTAAGTCTGGACGCAGAGAAGGCCTTTGGCCTGGTGGCGTGGTCCTTTTTGAAAGACACACTTCGGAGTTTTGGGTTTTCCCAGTCCTTCTGTAAACTTATAAATAATATTTACACTAAACCCAGAGCATATGTCAAAATAAATGGAGGAATTTCTGCACCTATCTCCTTGTACCGAGGCATGAGGCAAGGCTGCCCCTTGTCACCACTCCTCTTCGCACTCTATCTTAAACCGCTGGTGCAACTTTTTCGACAGAAAACAGAGGTGGAGGGGGTGGTACATAAGCTAGCCCTTTAAGCAGATGACCTCCTGATATACTTAGGAAATCCAGAACATTCTCTGGTTCCATTATGGGACTGCTTGGGTGAATTTAGTCTGATGGCAGGATATAAAATTAATGCAGCTAAAACGGAAGTCCTACAATTTAATTATGTTCCCTCCGATACCACCAAAAAAGTCCTCCCCTTTAAATGGAATTTAAAAAGTCTCAAATACCTTGGAATACATCTGAGCACAGAGAATTCACAATTGTTTTCCCTTAATTTTCTCCCCATTCTGGAAAAACTAAAAGCTGACCTTGACAGATGGGCGCTGGTTCCTATATCTCTCTTGCAACGTGTGGAGGCAGTGTGGATGGTTCTGCTTCCCAGGTTTCTAAATCTCTCTCTCAAACCATTCCTATCCAGCCACCTGAGAATTCTTTTGCTGGCTTGAACAGGAAGATAGCTAGGTTTCTATGGGGATCCTCTAGACCGAGAGTTAGGATGTTAGTCCTTCAAATACCCAAGCAAGAGGGAGGAGTTTCACTTCCTAACTTGAGACTGTACCACTAAGCAGCTCAAATGAGAACAGTTTTTTATTGGTTAAATACAACCTATATAGCAAAATGGAAAAGCTTGGAGTGTGGGGAGGAGGTACTGGTAAACCTTAATGAAATTCTTCTTACCAAGAAAGATAGCATATTCCTCCTTGGAGGGAACAACCCTTATACGATTCCATCAATACGGGCATGGTATGGGGTGCTTGATGATTGCAGATTCAAGACATGGCGCACTTGCCTCTCCTCGGTTCCCTACCTAGACTCTTTTGAACCAGCTTGATAGGATTTGGGCTTCTGGCAGTGGGAGAGAAAGGGATTGCACTTAATCTGGGATTTTTTGGATGGTAATACAATAGTAGCATTTCCAGAGCTGGTGAGAAGATATGGAATTCAGTGGCAAGATAGATTCTGCTACTTTCAGATTAGGGATTACATTAGAGCCCTACTGATAAATATAGGGGAATAGGGGAAGGATCCCCACAGAGAGCTGAATTAATGAAATCAGCAGTGGAGGGTAAGGCACTATCAGTACACATCATCTTTGTTTTATACTGAGCACGCCTTAATTGGCAAGGGGATACTCTCCACACAATCAGACAGGCTTGGACCAGAGATGTAGGTACTCCCATCCCCGATGCCATGTGGAACAGAGCACTGGGGAAGATTCAATGGGGGATATCCGCAGTGAGTTGGAAAGAATTTTCCTGGAAGATTTTTATTAGATTAGGAGGGCAACCAAAATAGTGCAGGGTCTGCACCAGAAGACATATGAAGAAACACTAAAGGAGCTTAATATGTATACCCTTGAGGAAAGGAGGGAGAGAGGAGACATGATAGAAACTTTCAAGTACCTCAAGGGAATCAACAAAGTCCAAGAGGGTGGCATCTTTCAGAAAAAGAGATGTGCAAGAACAAGGGGGCACAATTTGAAGATAGAGGGGACGGCTCAGAGGTAATGTGAGGGAGTATTTTCACAGAGAGGGTTGTGGATGCATGGAACAGCCTCTGAGGAGGTCGTGTGGAGTCAAGAACAGTGGGGAAATTTAAGAATGCATGGGACAGACATAAGGCAGTCCTAGTGAGGGTAGGAGGAAGTAAGCTGTTGGTTAATTAGGATCTGCAGCTTATCTGTTAGGTAGGAAAATGGGCAGACTAGGTGGGCCAAGCAGTCCTTATCTGCTGTCAAATTCTATGTTTCTATGTTCTTCAAAACTCCTGCAATTCAGGTAAAATTCCAACACGGTAGGTCTTCCTTGTGCTGGCGGAGATGTGGGGTATCCTCGGCAGCACTAACCCATATATTATGGGATTGTCCATAGAAACATAGAAACATAGAATTTGACGGCAGATAAGGACCGCTTGGCCCACCCAGTCTGCCCATTTCCCTACCTGATGGATAAGCTGCAGATCCTAGTTAACCAGCAGCCTACTTCTTCCTACCCCAACCCCCTAGAATTGCCTTATGACTGTCCCATGCATGCTTGAATTCCACCACTGTTTTTGACTCCACAACCTCCTCTGGAAGGCTGTTCCATGCATCCACAACCCTCTCTGTGAAAAAATACTTCCTTAAATTACCTCTGAGCCGCCCCCCTTCTGTCTTCAAATTGTGCCCCCTTGTTCTTGCACACCTTTTTTTTGAAAGATGCTACCCTCTTGGACTTTGTTGATTCCCTTGAGGTACTTGAAAGTTTCTATCATGTCCCCCCTCTCCCTCCTTTCCTCGAGGCTATACATATTAAGCTCCTCAGCTAGCCTCTTTTTTTGGGGACTTGCAGGGAGCCATTTACTCTATGTTTGGACCTGATCTTGCCATAACCCCTGTGCTTTATTTTTTCTGGGACACTCCAGAAAATCATAAAGACTCCCCTACGAGGAAGCTGCTTAAGATCATCTGTTTAGCAGCTCTAAAATCCATTACTAGAAAGTGGCTTACCACACAGCAAATTACAATAGACCACTGGCATGATATAATGATTGCAATATATAGAATGGAGGCTCTAACAGTGGTCCTAAACAAAAATCAGGCTCAATTTGAGCTGATCTGGCGGAGATGGGTCTTATATGTGGGTTCTCAGAGACCAGAGTTTGTCCCTTAAAAACCAATCAGGAAGCTATAACCAGAGAAGAGGCCCTTAATTAAGAGACCTTGTCTCTCACCATTTTTTTTTACCTTTTAAGCAACAACCCCAAGTATTAAATATGGAGTATTAAATATTGAATACTGATTATTAAATATTGAATATTAAATTTCATATATGCACATTAGAACGTTTTTATCACATAGTCTGATCATATTTAAGTGGTGATCCCTAGGGTTCTTTCCTTTTTCTCCTCTGTGAATTTAAATGATGTTTCATTGTCTTTATCAATTGTACTGGGTGGCACTTTCTTTATATCTGTTGGTTTAATTTTTTTTGTTTTGTATTGTTGCAAGATTGTGTTTTTTTGTTAAAAAAAAGGGGGAAGGTTCCTTTCCTCCTCTTTTAAATAAAGTTTTTTAAAAAAGCTGCACACTGGTAGGTGGCAGGATAAATTACATTCTCTGTTGTACAATTAATGAAATCCCTGATTCCAAAATCATGCTTACTATTGTAGCTAGTAAAGGTTTTGCTTTTCAGCACAGAGGTACACAGTTTACAGTTTCCACGCTGGTACATTCCTGATGGTAAAGTTGGTCTAGTATTGATTGGTAGTCCCCTTGTTCACTCATAAAAGGCTATAGACTAGCCTGTCCTTGATATCTGGGCCTCTCTTATACACCATTTTAGGTCTTAGTCTCGTTGCTTTGTCTAACAGGGGCTCACTTTCTAATATGTTCCAGTTAGTATTGAGAATTTCCTGAATGCCCCTAACATGCCTAGTATATGTGGTTACAAATTTCAGCCTTCTAGGACTTGCTTCTCTTTCCTTCAGGGTTAGCAAATCTTCTCGGTTAGTATTCTGGGCATCCCTAAAGGCCTTATCCATGGTATGGCCTGCATAACCCCTGTTCAGAAACATCTCACACATTTCATATCCATTAGTAACAAAATCAACCTCTTTGCTGCAATTCCTGTGTACTCTGAGCATTTGGGCCTTGGGAATATTGGCTACCATACAGTGTGGGTGGCAGCTGGATGCCAACAGTAGCAGATTCCTGTCCATCTCCTTCCAAAACAAATACGTACAAAGGGTACCATCCTCTTTCTTAGTAATCTGGAGGTCCCGGAAGGAGACAGTACAGGAAGCACACTGCAGGGAAAATCTTAAATTTGGATTGCTATTTTCTAAGTATTTTACAAAGTAATCCAGTTCTTCCAGCGTGCCACGCCACACCATAAAGATGTCATCTATAAAGTGATGCCAGATATCAATCCTATCGAGAAAAGTATTGTTCTGTTTATCATAGACTATTGTTTTCTCCCATAGTCCCAGACAGAGATTGGCATTATTGGGGGAGAAGGTGGCCCCCATTGCCGTTCCCTTGAGTTGCAGATAATATTGATCTTGGAATAAAAAGTAGTTTTTGGTTAGTGTGTGTTGAGCACATTCGAGTAGGAATTGTCTCTTGCCCACATCAATACCCACATCCTGATCCAACCAATACCCGAGGGCATCTAGGCCACCATCATGAGATATATTGGTGTAAAGGGACATTATGTCCATAGACAACAGATACCATGGAGCTTTAATTGGCATGTTCCCCAGGACTCCCGGCATTTGTGCTGTGTCCCGTATGTATGAGGGCAGTGACATCACATAGTCCTTGATGGGCACATCCACATATCTAGAGAGGGGTTCGACCAGTGACCCTATGCCAGCCACTATGGGACATCTTGGGGATCATGCAAATTCTTATGAGTCTTGGGGAGCACATACAGTATATTGTGGCCTGGATAGGACAATTAACAATAAGTAACAGTAACTCATCATACACACATACGAATTTGCCAGCAGATAAAGGCCTTATGGTCTATAGAATCTGCTCCAGTGTGCAACTAGCAACCCTTATTCTGCAGTTGCCCCTCCCTCTTACCCATCCCATCCCCTTTTGAAGTAGTCCACTGTTCTACAGGATACCTCTTCTGCAGGCAACACGTTCCACCCAGACACCACTCTCTCTCTCCGTAAAAAAAGTTTCTTCTCATTTCCATCCTGAACCTTCCCCCCTCCAATCTGAGATTGTGACCTTGAGTGTCCCTACCCCCCTTAACTTGAATAGTCCCTCCATGCCTGTCTTGTTTATTCCTTTCATGTACTTGAAGGTTTCAATCATATCCCAGTCTCTCCTCTCCTCTCCTCCAGTGAGTACATGTTCAGCTCCCACAGCCTGCACACGTAGGGTATGTCCCCTAGTCCCTGGATCATCTTTGTTGCCCTGAGCTGCACCCCTTCCAGTAACTTAATGTCCCTCTTCCAGTGTGGGTGCCAGTACTGCATGCAGTACTCCAGGTGTGGCTTAACCAGTGACCTGTACAATGGCAGGATCACCTCCCCTCTCCTTGAAGATATACCCCTGGCAGTACAACCCAGCATTTTATTAGTTTTTGCAGTTGCCTTCCTGCATTGTGCTGAGTTGTTCATTGAGCCCGTTATAATCACCCCCAGATCCTTCTCCTCCTCTGTAATGGCTAGCTGAACCCCCTCCCCCCAACTGGTAGCTCCTTCTTGTTTTTTTCTGCCCTGAAATGTAGCACCTTGCACTTTTTGGCATTGAATCACTGCCAGGTGTCCAATCAGATCTCCAATTTTGACAGATCATCCTGAAACCCATGCCACCCTCCAAGGTCATCCACTACTGCTTCCATCTTGATGTCATCTACAAACAAACTGATCTTGCTCTTGATGCCAATTGAGATGTCTGATATGAACAACCCAAACAACACTGATCCCAGCACTGAGCCCTGCGGTACTCCGCTAGTCACCACCCTTGGAGATGAAAGTCCCCCTCCCGCCACCACCCTCCTCTGCTGCCTTCCCTGTAACTGGTTTACTACCCATCCCACCATTTTCTCTCCTGCACCTGTACTTGTCAGCTTACTACCCAACCTCCCATGCAGCACCGAGTCGAAAGCCTTACTGAAGTCCAGAAACAGGACCTCCACTGCATGGCCCTTGTCCAGATGTCTAGTTATCCAGTCATAGTAATCCACCAGGTTGCTCTGACAGGATCTGCCCATGACAAATCCATGCTGCCTAACAGGACGCAGCCCATTGGTCTCCAGAAAGGACACCAGCCTCTCCTTCAGGATTGTCTCCATTAGTTTTCCCAAAACAGATGTGAGGCTTACCGGCCTGTAGTTTCCCGGTTTGTCTTTGGGACCACCCTTATGGAGGGGTACCATGTGAGCCATCCTCCAGTTCTGAGGTACACTTCCTGAGATTGGGGAGGCATTGAACAAGTCTGCCAAGGGCCCCACCAGAATTTCTGCCACCTCTCAGTATCCTGGGGTGAATGCCATCCAACTCTGGCACCTTGTCCACCCTCAGTGCCCTCAGGCCCTCCAGTACCCTGCCCTCTGTGATTCCCCCATCTGTCACCTCCTTCCCCCCTGAGCTTAGTAAACACTGAGCAGAAGTATTCATTAAGTGCTTCTGCCTGCTATGCTCATTTTCCACCCACCCCATCCCTCTTAATCCTTACTATTTTGTCCCTACAACTCCTTTTCTTCCTGATGTACCTGAAGAATTCCTTCTCCCCCTTCTTGATGCCTTGCACCAGCCTGAGCTCCTTAGTCACCTTGGCTGCCCTTACTGCCTTCATCACCTCCTTCGATTCCTTCAAGTAATCCTCTCTGTCCTCCCCTCTCCCTGTTTTTTGAACCTCCTAAAGATGGCTCTTTTATTTCTTACTTTCTCCTTGACCCCCTTGCTCAGCCAGCTGGGTTTCTTGGCCCTAGCTCTCTCACTCTGGACCCTGACCTTCTTGGGTACTCCAATCCACTCCCAGCAGGTTGAAGTCCACCAGCAGGTTAAAGTCCACCAGAATCACTATGCTACCCTTTCCGCAGGCCTTTCTGATCTGTCCCTGAGGTTGAGGTTGTGGTGCCTAAAACTGTGGGAGAATTCAAGAATGCATGGGACAGACATAAGGCAATTCTTGTGGGGAGTAGGAAGAAATAGGCTGTTGGTTAACTAGGATCTGTGGCCTATCCTGTAGGTAGGGAAATGGGCAGACTAGGTGGGCCAAGCGGTCCTTATCTGCCGTCAAAGTCTATGTTTCTATGTTTCTGATGCAGGTTTTGGTTGCCTCCTCAATCCCGTTTTATGACCTCCCACCTCTGGTTAGTGTCCATATTAGTTTGGATTCTGGCTGGATACCCTTTAACTACCTCTCCCCTCCTCTTGAAGTTGGCCCTCCTGAAGTCCAACACTCTTGTACCTGTTTCTACTCCCTCCTTACCCATTTTCAATGAGAACCACACTGAGTGGCGGTCGCTCCCTGCCAGCGGTTCTTCCACCCCCAACTCCCTCACAAACTCCCCATTTGCCAGCATGAGGTCTAGGGTGTTCCTAACCTGGTTGGCTCACTAACCATTTGCATTAGGAAGCTATCCTGGAACGCGTCCAGAAGTATCTGTTCGCTTCTATTCATGGTGGCTGGGGTACTCCAATCCACTCCCAGCAGGCTGAAGTCCACCAGAATCACTGTGCTACCCTTTCCGCAGGCCTTTCTGATCTGTTCTGCTAGTTCCCTGTCTAACTCGTCTGAGATGGTGGCCTGTACACTACTTCCACACTGACAGTCCTATTCTTGGAATCCAGGATTTGCATCCATTATGACTCTGTACTACCCTCCTCCCCTTCCTCATGAACACACTTCAGTCCTTCTCTCACATATAGTGCTGCCCCCCCCCACCCTTTCCATTTACCCTATCTCTGCAGAATATCTTATACCCTGGTACTGCCAGGTGCCAGTCCTGGTAATGGGTGGTCCATGTTTTGGTGATGGCTGCCATGTCCACCTCCCCTTCTGCCATGAGAGCCTGTAGCTCTGTTGTTTTGTTCCCTAGGCTCATAGCGTTCAAGGTGACCACCCTCCACCCTTTTTCCTTCCTCCCGCCCCCCTCCTGCTGTCCCTTCCTAGCATTCCCTCTAGTACTCTGTTTTTCCCATTGCTTCTAGCATGGGGGGTAAGCTCATTCAGCTTCCCTTCCTGTGGATTCTGCATGCCTCCTGCCCATTTGCCACCCCCCTCCTAGTTTAAATGTCCTTCTTTTGCTATGTAATCCCCATGCTCTGCTTCAATATTTCTTGCCCTCCTCACTTAGGTGAAGTCTGTCCTTACCATAGAGATCACTGTCCTCCCAGGTCCCTCCCCACCAGCCCATAACCTTTGGATTGGCACCACATTCTTAGCCATTTGTTAAATTCCTTTATCCTCAATTTCCTTGCAGTGCCCGCCTTGGGCACTGGAAGTACTTCCAAAAGAGCTACTGATCTTCCTGCCTCCTCACATATTGGTACTAGCTACTCAAACCTCCCCTGAACTACCTCTAGCGTCTCTCTTGCTAGGTCATTTGTCCCCACATGCAGAACTACAAGTGATTTCACCTTACCCCTCCCCGCAAACTTTAGAACAGACTGACCCACCCTTTCCGCTGTCATTCCTGGCATGGCCTCCACCTATATGTAGCTATGCCTGTCTCCCTAGCTTCCCCATCTGACCCTTCTTAGTCATCATGACTAATATCCCCTTCACATTCGGATTCGAACAAGAATGCATCTACAGTCCTTTTAAATCTTGCTCTGGGGTCTAGGTTCAGTGACTGGTAGAACTCCATGTTCTCCAATTGTCTATTGATTTCTTCTATATACTTATATGTGGACATCACCACCACTGACTCACCCTTATCTGCTGGTTTGATAGTTATTTCAGAGTTGCTCTCTAGGCTTTTTAAAGTCTCAGCCTCTGGAGGTGTAATGTTAACATAGTTCAACCTATTTTCCTGTTCCAAAAGTAACTTGAATTGTCTTTCACATCTCTGTTCAAAGACTTTAACAGAGTCATTGTATGGTGGCATGAAAGTTGACTGTGGTTTGAAATGTCTTACCTCAGTAACCACAGTTGTCATAGAGGCAGTATCCTCTCCCAGTCCAACTTCCACATTTCGATCATGACCCATCTTATTTTTTTGGAAAATGCTGCCAAATTTAAATTCTGTGTGAATCTGTGCAAGTCGATGTACAGATCAAATGCTCTTGTATCCAAGGTGGGTATAAAGGATAACCCCTTTCTGTAATACTCGTAGTTGAATTGCACTTAGTTCGATGTGGGAAATGTTAATCAAAATGCTGTCTTCTCCTATTGCTGCTTGCCTGTCTTGCCCCGACTTCTGGTGTTTTCGACCCCCTCTCCTCGTCTGATGGGCTGGTTGTATACCATATACCTGCCTACATTCCCTCAAGTAGTGTTGTTCCTGCTCTGGTTCCTGGAACTGAACTGTCCTCCATAAATCCAGTTGCTGGTGTCACTCTTCTAAAAAATGATCTTCTGGCTCTGATTCACTGTTTGATGTGGTATAATTTGGGGATTCAATCCATTTGTTTTTTTTTTTAAGATAGAGCTCTGTTGAGAGATTACTTTGTCACCACCGCTAAAGTGGTTACAGTTATCTGTGGGTTGCCTGCGGTGTTTTTTTCCAATCCCACACCCGATTATTTAAATAATCTTGTCTATCCCACTCAGATTTGGTAAGCTTAGTTTTTTTTTATAAAAACTGTCATTCGTGATTATGAGGCACAATGTGAAGAAGTGACTCTTGATATAGCCAATAAGGAGGTAGCAGTCTCTAGATTTAAGGAGCATTCTTAGTTTGCTTCCCTTGAAAAGAAATTAAAAGATACAGTTCAGAGGGAAGATGATAAGACTTGCACAGATTCACATGGGATTTAAATTTGGCAGCATTTTTTCCAAAAAAAATAAGATGAGTCGTGATCGAAATATGAAAGTTGGACTGGGAGAGGAGACTGCCTCTATGATGCTGAGGTTACTGTGGTAAGACATTTCAAACCATAGTCAACTTTCATGCCACCCTGCAATGATTCTGTTAAAGTCTTTGAACAGAGATGTAAGAGTCATTTCAAGTTGCTTTTGGAACAGGAAAATAGGCTGAACTACGTTAACATTACCTCTCCAGAGGCTGAGGCTTTAAAAAGCCTTGAGAGCAACTCTGAAATAACTATCAAACTAGCAGATAAGGGTGAGTCAGTGGTGGTGATGTCCACATATAAGCATACAGAAGAAATCAATAGACAATTGGAGAATGTGGAGTTCTACCAGCCACTGACCCTAGACCTCACAGTAAGATTTAAAAGAACTGTGGATGCATTTTTGGTCAAATCTGAATTTGAAGGGGTTATTCGTCATGATTAGTTACTGTTTCTTGCTGTTGATTGCCCTGTCCAGGCCACAATATATGTGCTCCCCAAAATTCATGAGAATTTGCATGATCCCCCAGAACGTCCCATAGTGGCTGGCATACAGTCACTCTAGATATGTGGATGCCCACATCAAGGAATATGTGACATCACTGCCCTCATACATACAGGATACAGCACAAATGTTGGGAGTCCTGGGGGACATGCAAATTGAAGCTCCATGTTATCTGGTGTCTATGGACATAATGTCCCTTTACACCAATATATCTCATGATGGTGGCCTAGATGCCCTCGGGTATTGGTTCGATCAGGATGCAGGTATTGGTGGGGCAAGAGATAATTCCTACTTGAATGTGCTCAACACATACTAACCAAAAACTACTTTTTATTCCAAAATTAATATTATCTGCAACTCAAGGGAATGGCAATGGGGGCCACCTTCGCCCCCAATTATGCCAATCTCTAGCTGAACTATAGGGGAAAACAAAGTCTATAATGACCAGAACAATACTTTTCTCGATAGGATTGATATCTTGCATTGCTTTGTAGATGACATCTTTATGGTGTGGTGTGGCATGCTGGAATAACTGGATGACTTTGCAAAATACTTAAAAAATAGCAATCCAAATTTAAGAGTTTCCCTGCAGTGTGATTCCTGTACTGTCTCCTTCCTGGAACTCCAGATTGCTAAGAAAGAGGATGGTACCCTTTGTACGAATTTGTTTCAGAAGGAGACGGACAGGAAATTGTTATTGTTGGCTCCTAGCTGCCACCCACACAATGTGGTAGTCAACATTCCCAATGCCCAAATGCTCAGAGTATGCAGAAACTGCAGTGAAGAGGTTGATTTTGTTACTAATGGATCTGAAATGTGTGAGATGTTTCTAAACAGGGGTTATGCAAGCCACAGTGTGGATAGGGCCTTTAGAGGTGCCCAGCGTACTAACCAGTAAGATCTGCTAACCCTGAGGGAAAGAGAAACAGCTCCTAGCAGGCTGAACTTTGTAACCACATATACTAGGCATGCTAGGGGCATTCAGGAGATTCTCAATGCTAACTGGAACATATTAGAAAGTGAGCCCCTGTTAGATGAAGCAACGAGACTAAGACCTAGAATGGTGTATAAGAGAGGCCCAGATATCAAGGACAGGCTAGTCCATAGCCTTTTACGAGTGAACAAGGGGACTACCAATCAATACTAGACCAACTTTACCATCAGGAATGTACCAGTGTGGAAACTGGAAACTGTGTACCTCTGTGCTGAAAAGCAAAACCTTTACTAGCTGCAACAGTGAGCATGATTTTGGAATCAGGGACTTTATTAATTGTACAACAGAGAATGTAATTTATCTTGCCACCTACCAGTGTGGAGCTTTTTATGTTGGAATGACCGCTAGGGCACAAAAAGTAAGAATACAGGAGCATCTCAGGTCTATTGTGAACAATGATGCCAGGAGTATGCTTGCTAACCACTATAGAACGACATCTCAGAGGGACATTAGGCACACTTTTAAGTTCTGTGGATTGAAAGTAGTATGACTGGGCCCCAGGGGAGGCAATGTGAAGGACAAGTTACTTGAGAGGGAATCCTACTAGATCTTCACACTAGGGGCAGTAATACCACAAGGACTAAATGAATGAATAAAACTCATGCCACGTATTAAGAAGAAGAAAAAAAGTATATATGTATTTTTCAATATATATCCCATTGTAGGTTAGGAACTCCCTAGGATCATTCTGCAGACTAATTTGCTTTAGCATTAGTTAGTTGTGGCAGCTAATGCTGTATCTTTTATTTAGGACACTTATGGCTAGTACATTTCTAACTGTAGACATAGGATTTGCCTAGCGACAAGTAGCACATAAGTATTGCTATGGCAATTGCTAGCCTTTGCAGCAAATGTTAGAAAAATTTGAAAAATTAGTCTGGGTCTGCTTTTGTGCTGCTTGATACTCCAGTTTAAAAGTCCACTGTGTCCGTGCTGATGATTTATGTTTCTTTTTTAGGATCCCCTGGGATCCGTGGACCTCCTCCAGCATGGGAAGCCATGAGCATGCTAACTGTAGTTGGTATAGTTAGACATATGGATCACACTAATTATTTAGCTGTTGTAATATTGAGCGGTACAGAATTTTAGTTTTATATACTATTATTTATCCCTGTGAGATATTTCAATATTAGGTAGTATATATGACAGCACTGAGCACTTTGGAATGTCATTGCACTTCTGTAATCATTTTTTGTGCACTGCCACTTTAACTTGGTTTGTTTTAAACCTGATGCTGGTACTGAGTCTCATACCTCCTGATGATGTACTGGCATATGAAACCAGTCGGGGTGTTCCACAGTAAACAAGTCTGTGTCCTCCATTCATGGCGGTATACTTTTAAAAGTTTAATAAAGTCTTTTGGATTGGATTTCTTGCTGAGGGATGCATTTTTTTGCTACTTTGTCTAACCAGCCTGATACAGAGATTTGTAGCTTTTTCAATGCCCTCTTTAATTTTTGCCCACTGTTCCTTGACCTCCCCCTCGTCTCTCTATCCCTGCTAGGGCATCCCTGAAGCATTCTCCCATTCTCTTAAAATCAGCCCTCCTGAAGTCTAGAACCCTCATCCCCATGTGGTTCTATTCTGTTTGAGCAACACCGTCAGTGGACTTGCTTGCTTTCTGGAAAAACAGGAAGCTGAAACTGTTTTGTGCCTGTTCCCCTCAGCAGGGCACTCTGTGGGGGGATATGTTCACCTGGTCCTGGACAGGGATCCCCTGTATGCCTTCCCTTTATTTCCTCTGTTCCACAAGGTGGTCCTTAAGACATGGAGGGGCCGTGCATCCCTAATCCTAATTGCCAAGACTGGTCTATGGGGCAAGTCAGACACTTGAACCTGTAGTCCCTGCACGTGACAGCCTGATTCCTGAATGACTAGAGTTCTAGGCCCTATGGCTTTTCAAAGATGTTCTCAGAGTCCTAGAGGTGTCTCAGAAGGCGTTTACTTGCAAAACTTATACCTGAAAGCAGAAAAGGTGTTCATACTGGTGCACAGAGCACAGATTACTGCTGCTGTCCTGTTCCATGAAGCGTATTCTCTACTACCTCTGGTGCCTGTCTCAATCAGGGTTCTGAGCTACATCCCTCAAGACGCACCTGGCTGCCATTTAAGCACACTCTGCTATGGCCATTGAGCTAACAGTGACCCAGGAAAAAATGGTCAACTACTGTTTTTTAAGAGGCTGGACTATCTGTCCCATGTGGTGCACAAACCGTATTCACCATGGGACTTGCCGCTTATGTTGTCAGGGCTGATGGGTAAGCTGTTCAAGCCTATGGACAAGTGTCTTGTTGTGCAGATGCGTTTTTGGTCACTATCGCCTTGGCCAGATGGGTGAGTGAGGTCCAGGCACCATCTGTGCAGCCACCTTATTTGGTTTTCCACAAGAACAAAATTGTCTGATACCCCACGCAAAATTCTTACCCAAGGTGGTTTCAGAGTTCTGTCTGAACCAGGCCATGATGCTGCCTATGTTTTTTGTGAAGTCCCGTACTTTGGAGGCTGAGTGGACCCTCCATGTGCTTGATGACCATAAGGCCCTGCTCTATTAATGTGAGTGTATTGAAGAATTTTCTGGTGAGGAACAGAAGCTGTTCTTTGCATATGCTAAAGCAGCCCTCAGCAGACTGGCAGCCAGATAGACAATTGGCAGATGGATCACCTCTTTCATTTCTGTGTTATCAGTTGGCAGGGAAGGAGCCTCCTGAAAGTTTAGGGGCTCACTCCACAACACAAACAGCTGCTTCTGTTGCTTCTGCCAGAAAGAGTACAGCCCCACTGCAGAGATATGTGGGGCTATAGTACTGGTCTAATTCGCAAACATTTATATCCCATTACAGTATCAATATACTCTCTCATCAGTCCTCCAGTTTCTTTTTACCTAATTTGGGGTGGGTGCCTTTCCCCTTTCTTCAGAGGACTGGTAGGAGTCTGCCACAGTGTGGATGTGACCTGAATCTCCGTACTTAGAATAGGGTCCTTACTTGTAACTGTAGTTTTATTACTAGTATTCAGTTCACAGCCACACAACCCACCTGAACTCTCCTGGCAAGGCTTTGCCTTACAGGCCTGTTTCCAGCTTGCAGATATGAGTGTGGTGTGGGTGGAGACAGAGGACCACATTTGGGGGGTAGGGGGAGTCAACCTCAAAGACTAAGCAGGCTCAATGGAAGACTGCCTAAGTGTGGCTGTGAACGGAATACTAGCAGTAGAACTACAGTTACCGGAGTAAGTATCCTATTCTTTCTATTCTCTGGGGCTGGGGCAGAGCCTGCTACATTTTGCAATTTTATTTTGAACTATGTTTTGTCACTGTAAGCAGGATAATCTTTATGCTTTCCCTAGCTGTCGTGGCAGCAAAGGAAACATGATATTGGTGCCATCTGGAGATTTACTCTCATAATCCATGCCTTTTAGGGGCATTTAATCAAATTACTTCCTACTACAGTTTGCAAATGCAAGGCTCCTGGTCATGGGGTGGTGTAAAGTGAGGCGGGGGATAGAAATGGCACTAAATAACTACTAAATGTGGATACTGAACTGAATCTAGGTCGAGTTTTTTTTTTCTCATTTTAAATGGTTGTTGGCATTGCAGTTCAATTTCAGTTTCCAAGTGTACAGCTTTTGGTTTAAGAAATACAGATGAGGACCAATGAAAGCCCCAGCTAACCTTATTTACTACAGCGTGCAGTGACTACTGTATGCTAATAGGCCGTGTGCAGAGAGCTGTTTGAAGAAACCACATATTTGCAGGTCTGAGGTCATGTTTTAGTGGCTTACTGAAATATTTCAAAACTGTGTAATATATGATCTTCAACAAAATATTTGCTGTATCAGCTGCCTCCCCAAATGAATTTTTTCAGAATTTATACAGTATCCTAGGAGCATGTCAAGCTTCCAGTCGCTGAATCTTTCTATGGAAAAGCAGCCAAACGGTTGATGAAATGAAGCAGCACTGTTTGCCTATTTTGCAAACTGCTAAAAAGCAGTAGCCTGGAAAAAAAAAAAACAACACTCATAATATTTTGTAAACGACACAAGGAAAGTCAAACAGAGTTACAAGTTGGGGTTTGACCTAAAATCATTACTGAGTAGCAGGATTAATCCCAGAAGCACACAATGTTGTTTGGATCTGGCAAAGTACACCCCCCCCCCCCACAGACACACACACATTTGATCTGGGACTGCTCTTCCTCTTACCATTGAGAAAAACATACAGGCAGTCACTGGCAGCGCTGTCAAAGCCTGCTCATCACAACATTCACCTGCAATTGGCCTTGCTTGACCGTTGTTGTTGAGCAAGTATAAAAAGGGCAGAAAGCCCCTGGCAGTATGAATGAAACTGGATTAGGATATGGATATTCTGCAGCGTGAAACTTGCAATGTTAATAACGCAGTACTCAAAGACTCAGATTTCAATGCAGTCCTGAAAGACTCAGATTTGTGCAAATTGCTCTAAGCATTTCTAACCCCATGGTTATTACCAAAAAACATAATTTGGTCAAGAATATACTTTTTAACTCTCATTTCATGAGCACCGTACCATCTCTGAATGGTTTTGTGTGGATGGGAGGTCTCCATCTAGGCTTGGTGTTACAGTGTTTTCTAACACTTGGTTCAAGATCACTTCAGTCTAGAGAGTGTATCTGTGTTCAGATGTATTGTTTTGCGTCTGTGGGTATGCGTATGAAGGGAGTGTCTTTGAGCATACATAGGTTATGCTGAGACTTTCTCCAACATTTCCATGTAACAAGAGTTGACTGATGCCACCACTAAAATAGGAGGTCCTATTTTTGCCAGTGAAGTGGAAAGGTATGTTTAAAAAAAGAAATTTCAGACACTAATAAAGAGTGATCCACATACACACATATACAGTATGCACATCCAAAGAGACAGTCTTCAGGTATAGCATGCATCCACTGAAACATGTCAAAACAGGGCTAGAAAAAGCAGACTACAAGCAGCAGAACTGCACAGCAGAAATAAATGGCGTTATCTAGCATGTAGGTTTTGAGTGTCAAACACGCATGTGACACAGAACAAAAAAAAAAGGTGAGTCTCTGTCAAAAACTACACATCTGCACCCACACCAGCATCCCCACACACCAGCTTGACACAGAACTCCACCCTAGTTCACTCCATAATGTGTCCTGGGCCCACACTTGCCGCCTGCATAGTAGGCATGCCCCAGACACCATGACCCTTGAGTCAAGTCACCCGGCCACCTGGACCAAGGGAAGGCCAACTGCCCATACTTCAGGTGGAGGTTGGTCCTATTTTCCAATGCTTTACATTATCACTGCCTAGTATTAGGATTACTTCCAATCCAATCCAACTTTATTCATAAATTGCCCATCCAAAGAATTCTAAGCACTGTACAGAGTAAGATCAGACAAATTTAAACATATGAATAAACATTATGACAACACAAGACAGTAAAAATACCTTACATAGTAAAAACAGCTACATTTGGAATACATACTTAGCTGAAATCAGCCATAACAGCATCTCTTTCAGAATGGATACCCTGGAAATTCACAAAGATACCCTTCCTAAAAAGCACAAGCAATCATTTATTTCTTGCTAAATAGTTGCCATTTATTTAAAAGACAGAATACTAGGTACACCATGATTAAATGTGCATTCAGGAAAAACATGGAAATTTTTAACAGTAATCACAAGGAATTAACTCCACCAAGCTAGGGCTTACATTTACAGATATAAATGTTGCATTATCTTGCAGATATAAATGATCTGATCTTACCAAATAGATCCTTTCTTTCTCTCTCACTTCCATAGACTCTGGACCCGGGGGGCTGGGGGTCCATGGCTCCCCTACTTTCAAAACTGAGAGGGCCATGCCCCCTCACTTTTGTTTTTGCAGATATGTTAAACAAATGAAAAAAAAAAAGCCATTTTCTGGCCAAAATCTGAGTCTGGATTGGCATGCTTGGTGGTGGACTTATGCGGTGCAGTGCAGCGGCCGGCAGGTGGCAGCAGAGAGAGACTAACTACATATTCAGATCAGATACACACCACCAGTCTGTACAGCACAATCATGGAGGAGTCTGGAGGAGTTGAGCTGACAGCCGTCAGTGTGTGTCATGACATCATTTCACACACATACACAGTCACTCAGAGGACAGCGGCTCAGCAGATTTAATGTTTAGCTCACACTCATGACATCCCTGAACCCTCTCTCTTCCTTGCAATGCCCTGCTGAGTCCGACTGAGTTGACTGGCTGACTCGCCGAGGGACCCCCCCTGACAAGTTGGAGAGAGACTGAGACTGGTCGGTGGTGTCTTACTCACACACTGCTCCTACTGTCTGTCCTCTGCTGCAGTGTCTGACTTGTCCTCGGGCCGTCCTCGCTCTGGCTGCTGACTGGCTGCTCCTCCTGACTGTCATCCTCCTGTCTTCCTGAGTCAGGCTGGGGTGTGCCATGCTGCTGGGCATTGGCTGAATGAATCTATGCCATGGTGGTGCCATGTGGTAGCCACAGTTGTCTAGCTGTGGAGCGGAGGAAGGTCAGGACCGGTGAGGGCATGGCAGGGGCAGGCAGGCAATGAGAGGCGCAAGGTCAGTCAGAGATGAGAGGTACTTTGGGACGGGACTCAGGAGCGGGGCGGAGGGGACACAGTACTCACTTGGTCTCAGGGAGGAGTGGGAGAAGGATGGAAGGAGGGAGGCACGTGTGTGTGTGTGTGCACTGCCACTGATGGTGTGGCAGTGGCACTAGTGTTACTGTTGATTGGAATGTGCGGTGCCTGGGTGGGTGCCATGGAGATGATGGGGGTCAAGGACAAAGAGTGGGGATGGAATGCCAAACTGCCAATTAGGATGGAATCGGATTCAGGAGGGGATGGAAGGGGACGGAGGGATCTGACTTGAATAACAACACTGGGGAACTGGTCTGGGAGGCTAGAGAGTCGGACAAGTCTGATGACTTGAGATGCAGTTGCAGGGGGTGTGGAGGTGGGCACACACATGATGTGTTTAAAGGTGTTGACACTGCGGCTAGTAGCTTCTTTGGGACTGGGAGGGAGGTTGTTCCAAGTAGTACATACTGTGAAAGATTTTTACATAAAGGCTGTTGGTCTGGCTGGGGGCTTCTAGGGCCTCATGGCCCCCAGACTTTATATAAAAATCTTTCACAGTACATTACACTAATGCCTATGGGGTGGGCTGTCAATGGCATTGGTCAGGCAATTGCTCAACCCAACTGCAGCTGCAGACTTTAAGGTCAGCCAGTCTCCCATACCCTTGACTCTAGGGGAATTATTTTTTTTCCCCTGGAGTCAGGGCTAGGGAAGATGTGACAAAAATGTTTTTTATCTTTAATATGACCCCCAAAAATCACCACAGAGCACCTAAAATCCCAGAGCTTCTGCCCCCAGGCCCCCAGCTTTTTATGAAAACATTTTATAGCTACCCCCTGACCCCTGCACCTTGGCTCCCACCCCCCACACTTTTAGAAGAGGCTCCGGCACCACTGCTCACTTCCCACAAGATAGTCTGACCATGTCAGTGCTACCTGCCTTCTTGTTCTGTATCTCTTCCACCCTCTGAATCCAGTGTCAGACTCAAGCCCACAATCGTTTTTTTTTTTTTTTATTTTATTTTCATCTTTATCCTCCTTCCCTAACCCCGGTGCCCCCTCCTTCCATCCGCTCATGTCCCCCGACACCCACCTTAGGGATCTGCCCCTAGATTGCCCTTCCTCCTCTCCCTGGCACATTGGGGTCTGTCCTGTAGGTGGTCCGGATAGACTTAGGGCGGACTTCATCTAGGGCAGCCGGAGGTGTTTTTCCAGTTTTCTCCCCATACGCCCGCCCCCTGGGACGCGTGGCGCTTGGGACGATGTCCCAGGTGGCTACGTGCTGACGCACGCCAGCCCTCATGCACCGCGACGTCCCCCCTCCCCGGCTCCGACGAGCGAAGCCGCCTCCATCCCTTCCTACTGTTGGTGCTTCCACCGGCTATGGAAGGGATGCAGAACGCAGAGCGTTCTTGGTCACCCACCCCTGAGGGAGGAGAGCATCCGTTGGGACGCTCGATCCTCCCTCCCCCCACTGACCCCGGCTGCCCGGAAACTGTCTCGAACCCGGCCGCCGCGAAGCGCCAGGCGTGGCGCTCAGCGCCAACCTCAGCGCCACCGGCCGGGCTTCGCTTCACAATCGTAACCACACATTGAGTTTTCTTGATCACTGGTTCAGTCATTCCAGTTTAGATATGATGTTCTGATGGCCTGATCTCAGGGTTCCGATTACATCAGACCTCTCAAGCTTTGCTCTCAAGGTCTGATGTAATTAGAATCCCTCTGTGGCAGCCCAGGCTGGTTGTGCATGGTTGACCATCCACTATTTTCTATGTTACATCATTAGGTACTGTATGTTTTCTACCTATTTATCCTGCAATGATTTTGCTGTACATGGTTGTAATTGCGTTGCAGCCTCCAGACTCAGGCACCCGTTCTATATCATGTTAAGTAAATCAGCATTAAAACAATATATGATGAGCCACTATCTCAAGTCAAAGAAAATAAGCATTTAGGGGTTTGGCTAGGTGCAAACCTCACTCCTCTCTCTCTCTGTCTTTTACTCTGCATTTTTCAGACTGCCCTGCTCTTTTGCCTCTGTTATGCCCTTTTCATCCCTCTCTTCTCTCCCTCTTTGCTCTGTTACTTTCATCCTGTCCTGTTCTTTTGTCTATGTAAGTCCTCCCTTTAGCTGGCCATTATTTAACCTGCTCCCACTTCCTCTCTCTCTCTCTCTCTCTCTCTCCAGGCTACCTTGCCCTTTTTGGGCTTGAGGTCCTCTGGTCGAGCCACCATGCAGTCCCGACTGCAGCCACCTTCCTCGACAGAAGAAGTCAAACCCTTGGAGATGAAGCTACGGCCCTGCCTCTTCAAGCTGTCCACTCTCTCCCCAACCGCAAGCCACATTTTTTTGCCACAAGCCACAGCTGCATCCTCCAGGAGCCTTGTTCCAACCACGCTTGTTGTTCGGAAGCCGAGGTGCGGCCATAGCTAGCACTGTTCTTTGTGCCCAGAAGCGAGCTAATGGCAGAAACAATGAACTTTTGAATTTTTGCACTTTTTCACCCATTGTTGCTCTCCCTCCAAGACGCCAGCTGTGACTTGCTGCCTAACCCTTTCTCCTCACTGTTCTTTCCTATGATTCTAGAGTATTATAGTAATTGTTACTGTTTGCCTATTTGGTTTGTATTCCAGTTAGTTTTTTTACAAGTTCAGTTACTGTATAAGATTTCCTGCATTTAGCTTATTAGGAGTTTGAACTTTTGTGAGCATTTTAGAGTGTTTTTTAAATTGTTTTCAGCCCTCTCTCCTCTCTCTTTTACTACGCATTTTTCAGACCGCCCTGCTCTTTTGCCTCTGTTAAGCCCTTTTTAGCCCTCTCTCCTCTCCCCTCCCTCTTTGCTCTGTTACTTTCATCCCACCCTGTTCTTTTGTCTATGTAAACCTTCCCCTTAGCTGGCCATTATTTAACCTGCTCCCATTTCCTCTCTCTGTCTCTCCAGGCTACCTTGCCCTTTCTGGGCTTAAGGTCCTCCGGTCGAGCCACACTGCAGTCCCAACTGCAGCCACCTTCCCCAACAGAAGAAGTAAAACCCTGGGAGCTGAAGCTACGACCCTGCCTCTTCTGGCTGTCCACTCTCTCCCCAACCACAGGCCGCATTTTTCTGCCACAAGCCACAGCCGCATCCTCCAGGAGCCTTGTTCCAACCACATTGGTTGTTTTAAAGCCCAGGTACAGCCATAGCCAAGCACTGTTCCTTGCACCCAGAAGCTAGCTAACGGCAGGATCCTGCCCACCCCCCACCCACCCAAGGTGGGCATTTATATATAGTTACAGTAGGCCACAACTAGGTTACATGACCCGTGACATTTACTAAGTGTCTGAATCATCATTAGTCGACTATACAGCACAAACACTAGAGGGACTTTCTGCACTCCCTAAGTGATCCCTTTTTTGCTCATTAAGAGCACCATTTTTCTCATAACTGTGACCTGCGAACCATCTTCCTCCTAACACTACCATTACCAAACTAAGAAATGTGCTGCACTCGAGCCATGGCACATCTTATCTTCTTCATGGGATTTCTTCCATACAGAGTTATCCAAGTCTCCCCACTGCTCTCTCAGGACCAGATGCCTATTGACAGGAATTTTCACTATGACCTTGGTTTTCTGTTTGGCAACTTCTTTATAATTATAAAGGGTACATGGTCACCACTGTGGCTCCAGCCTCAACACCAGGATTGGTTCTCTCTTCCAGCAACTGCTAACTATACCTTCCTGACTACTCCAGCAAGGCTAGCAGTTATGCATATTAAAGGAAGGAAGAGCTCATACCACCTATGGTCTGCAAAGCAACAGTTGGAATGTCTACTGAGAATTCTCTTGCTGCTCCTGCCTTTGTCTGGCAATATACACACTAACCCAGGCCCCAACAAAATAGGGTCTACCCATTCCCATAATAGGACTGGTACAATCTCTCTGGTGACTGTAAACATTTGCATCCTGTTACCAAAACTGGATTGCCTCCAAGTCTGAGTCACGCAGCATAGCCCAGATATACTGTCAGTTGTTGAGGCATGGCTGTCTCCCAAGGTTCCTGACGCAGAGGTAGCTATACCTGGATATACCCAATTTAGACTTGACAGACAGTCAAAAAGAGGTGGTGGCTGTGCCATTTATCTTAAAGACACGCTAATGGGGCATGCCCCACCTGTTGTGGATCTAGGATGCCCCGCCCAGACACTTGCTATTAAAATCTTGCCGAGCCTCATGGTCATGTCTATCTATGTGCCTCCGAAAAATGAACTGGCTGGCATCAGTACCTTTCTGAACCATATACGTAACCAACAGCATACTTCTGAAACCATAATAATGGTTGACTTTAACGTAAACTGGCTCCCCCCAACTGTTGGCACAGTGAAAGATGCCAATTCATACCTCTCAACTGTACCACATTATGAGGAACGTTCCTCATTTTACTTCACAAAAGCTCCCTGTTCCACACTGTGAGGACTTGTTCCACATTTAGTATTAACATTTTAAAGCAAAAATCTATAGTAAATGATGCAAAAAATATATAATTCAATTAAGAACAGACTTTCTGAACATAAATGCAAACCTTTTAACAGTGTTCCGAGCCTCCTATGTTATGATTTGATTAAGTGTTCCACATTTTGCTCATTTGTTCCACATTTTGAGAGGCAGTGTTCCACATTTGGGGAACAAAAGGTTGAGAGGTACAGTATGGATGCCGTATCGTCACTTCACCTCTCCCAGCTAGTCTCCACGCATACCAGGCACAACTACAAAATGGGGACAAGTACCCTACTTGATTGGATTCTCTCTCCTCTCACCCTGACTGTGTCTCAAATGTAACTGTTCACTCTGACTCCCTAAGTGACCACTCCCCCATCACCTGTAGCTGGTCTAACAAATTAAAAAAACACTCCTCCTCAAACAGTCTTCAGTAGGGTACAAAAGTATGGGCACCCAGAATCACTAAAATTGCACTTGCATAATCTGGACTGGTCTGAAGTAGACTCCACTGATGACATCAATGTAGCCCTGGAGTATTTCATTAACAACTTCAATGCAACTTGTGATATTCATGCCCCTCTAAAAAAGATGAAGGTGCATGGCACCATAAACTTCTGGATAACTACTGAGCTTCTCTATATGATGAAACATCGTGACCACCTATGACTCTGTGCAAAAGCCACAAGGAAGCAAGCAGATATCCAATCTTACAAATCTGCCAGGATTAAGTGCGTGAGGACCATCCCGTCACCAAAAATCTAAATATCACAGGGAAAACCTCACTAATGCTTGGGGTGACAGTAGAAATCTTTGGACCAACATAAAAGAAGTCACAGGTTCAGTCCCAAAGGTGGTGCCCAATATGATCAACGTTGATGGCACCCCTACCCTGGACCACCTCAACATTGCCAATATTTTCAACAATGCCTTCTCAGATCTGAGTAGTGTCCTTCCATCTAACTTCTTTGATGTTTAGACCTCAGAAGGGGAATTACACCCTGCTGACACCCCAACTTCCCCTCTGGCTTTCTATTTCAAGAGGGTCTCAATGAGTATGGTTAGAAAGTACCTGCAAAAGATTCTCAGGAAATAAAGGTTTAGTGGGGATTCCTTAGACCTCAGACTTTTAGCTCTAACACTGGATAAAGTGCTTATGCCTATCATGAAGGTTTATAACCCCTCCTTAACTCAGTCAAAATTCCCGCAAATCTGGAAATCCGCACTTGTAACCCCAGTACATAAATCTGGAGATCATGCCATTCACACCAACTATAGACTTATTTCAATCCTGCCACCTTTGTCCAAAGTACTTGACTGTACAGCTGCAGACCAGCTTGTGGAATACCTCGAAAAATATGCCATCAAATGCCCACAACAGTATGGGTTCCATAAAGGGCATAGCACCCTACTGCGCTCCTAGAATTCACTAGTTTCATCCATCACTCTATTGATCAAGGTAGCCTTGTAGGTGCATCATTTATAGACCTTTCTAAGGGCTTTGGTACTGTTAATCACATGCTCCTTCTCCAACAGCAGACATCAATTGGTCTCTCCAATGAATCGATGCTATGGTTCAAAAGCTGCCTGGAAGATCACACACAATGGGTGAGAATTGCAAATGTCACATCTGACCTGCAAATTGTATGCTCAGGGGTACCGCAAGGGTCCATCCTGGGTCCCCTCCTTTTCAATGTATTTCTTAATAATCTGCCTTGCAGCTGTCAACAACATTTACTGCTATATGCTGACTCCACCATCATATACACCAGCTACCCCAACCCTGACCAACTGGAAGTCCAACTTCAGCATAGTTTTGAGAAAGTGGAAGAGTGCTTCAAAGACCATGAACTGGTCCTAAATTATAAAAAGATGAAAGTGATGCTTTTCTGCACCTCCAAAAATAAACACAAAGCTGCTGCGTTAAACATACGAAACCGCACAGGTGTCCCATTGGAACAGGTTCAGCACTTCAGATATTTGGGTGTTACCTTAGATAGCCACCTCTCCTATGCCCTTCATACTGAGAATGTTGCCAGGGCTGTCAATATAAGAACTGGACTTCTCTACCGGCATAGACGTAGCCTTACTCCTGAAGCCCTTAGAGTTGCAATCTACAGTTCCGTTGTATCTATTATTGACTATGAGTTGATCATATATGGCTCGGCCTCCCCCACTTCGCTGAGTAGAATAACTATAGCACTCATTAAGGCCTGCAGACTACTCTCTGGTGCTGCATGCCTTACGCACACATGTGATTTTTATGCACAGACTGGATGGCTTCAATTAAGTGGGAGGATTAAATATCAAACATGTCTCCTTACGAAAAAAGTGCTTCTTGGTCTCATGTCTCCTGGAGTTGAAAATCTTCTGAGCCTGCACTGCAGCATCCAGCAAACACGTGCCTCTGTCAGTCAACTCTTCCAAATCCTTAGGTGTTGGACTTCACACGGTCAATGGTCCTTCTCGTACAGAGCACCTCTCTGGTTTATGAACTCCATAATAAACTATTAGCACTACCCAAACTTGACAATTTTAAGCCTTTACCATGCCAGCACCTCTTATCTGAGAGTTCCTGTGACTGTTTCCACTAATTTGGCTTATCTTTGTCCTGCTCACCATTTTTTTACAGCAGTATGTATATGCTTATCCAGATGCTCGCTTTGCTCTGGTCCGCAGTTACCTCCACTCTTCGCTGTCTGTCCCTTTCCCTCTCCCCTTTCCTATAACTTCTACCCTCTTGTCCATTTCCCTGTTGCACCTCATGTCTGCCCGTCATCCCTCCAGTTACCTCAGTCACATCTCCTACCCTTAATATTCCATCTCTCGTGTCCTAAATCACTACACACAGTATTCCCATTTGTCATATGGACAAGGCCTCTGGCTGCTATCTTACTACCTTGAGTCTAGAATTTTCCCTCCTTATTCCTGTACACTACCACCATTATTAAATCTATGCACCGATAATGGATTATCCCAGATGGTAGATAGTCCCACTAGACAGAAGAATGTGCTGGACTTGGTCCTTACTAACACTGCTGTGTCACAGACCTAGAGGTTCAGGAACCACTACTGTTTAGTGACCACAATACAATTCTGTTTAAATATAACACTATCCCCACAATACTGTCAGAGAGAACAGTGTCCAGGAACTATTTTAAAGCAGACTTTAATAAAATTCGAGACACACTTCGTAACTGGACATAGGACGATATGAATGACACCACTGAAAGCCTATGGCAGAAGTTCAAAAATCAACTTTTAGCATTAGAGGAGGAATTTATTCCTCAAAAACTGACCTACAATGGGAAGGGAAAAGTACCAGTTTGGTATACTAACAGAGTCAACAAACAGCTTATCAAAAAAAGACAGGTCTATCGCGCTATGAAAGGGGACAATTATCACTACAATGTCCACAAATACAGAGAACAACTATATAAAACAAAAACAATTATTAGGAAAGAGAAGAGACAACTGGAATTTAAACTCGCACATCTAAAATATAATGGAAAGACATTTTATGCACATATAAATAACAAATCTGCCAGTAGGTCAGTGGGTCCAATTCGAGTTGATGGCAGTGAACATAAAGACCCCGAAGCCATGGCAAATGCATTTAATAACTATTTTTGTTCCGTAGACCAGAAACCTATACCACTGACAACTCAGCAAACACCATTAAGAGAGTCTAATGTATACGTGGACAGAATGACTAGATCTGAAATAGCAGAAAAACTGGGCAAACTATATACATCCAAATCGGCAGGACTGGATAAACTCTGCCCCATGTTACTTAAGGAAAGCAGGGATTGGCTGGTTGAACCGCTATACACATTATTCAACATGTCTCTAACTACTGGCAAGGTTCCCAGTGATTGGAAGGGGGCAGATGTCATCCCCATCTATAAAAAAGTGGAAAATTCTGACATAGGAAATTACAGGCCCATAAGCCTGATCTCAATACCGGGCAAAATATTTGAGTCATTACTGAGGGGCAGGCTAGAAAAAGATCTGGACATCAAAAATATAGTTGATGAAACACAGCACGGTTTAAAAAAAAAAAAACAGATCTTGGTTAACTAACATGCTTACTTTTTATAACCAGGTAAGCAATTTGTTAGATAACAACAAACCAGTAGACATAGTTTTTCTAGACTACCAAAAGGCATTTGACAAAGTTCCACATTCTTTACTTATCACTAAAATGACATCACTTGGTATTAATATACAAATTATTACTTGGGTTAATAAATGGCTACAGGACACAAAGAGTCTGTATCAGAAGCCATCTATCAAAGCCAGGACCAGTTACCAGTGGTGTTCCACAGGGATTGGTCCTGGGACCGGTGTTGTTTAATATTTTCATTCCTGATAAGAACGAAACACTTGCAAATAAATATGAAAAATTCATAGTTGATTCCAAAATATGTGCCGAAGTAGGGGACGATGGAAAATCCTATACCCTCCAACAAGATTTATTGAAACTCCAACACTGGGCAAGTAATAAAGGAATGCACTTCAACACCAATAAGTGCATTGTTTTGCGTCTTGGTAACAGAAATGAACAGCGCATATGTACATTGAACAACACTATCCTAAAAGCAGTAACCGAAGAAAGGGACCTGGGGATCCTGATATCCAATGATCTGTCATTAAGTAGACGTAACAAAACAGTAAACAAAACCAATAGAATAATCAGCATTTTTAGAAGAACATTCATATCGAGGCACAAAGATTGTATGCTGCCTTTGTACAAGACACGTGTTAGGCCTCATTTAGACTAGTGCAGTCCCTTGTGGAGTCCCTATCTTAAGAAGGACTGTAATGCCCTTAAGAGGGTCCAATGGAGAACTACTAAAATGATTGCAGGGCTAGGCAATGACACATATGAAACTAGACTAGAGAAATTGAAACTTTACCCCCTAGAACTGAGGGGTGACTTATTGCAAATGTTCAACATTTCTAGAGACCAAAATTTAATGGAAGATTTGGACATTTGCTTTGCGTTACGAAAAGTCAATTTCAGAAGTCATGACAAACAGCTTAAATTAACATACCCTAACACGAATCAGAGAAGGAACGTCTTTACTCAAAGAATAATCCATACATGGAATGCTCTTCCTCCAGAGGTTATGGATGCAACTACTTTATTAACATTTAAGAAAAAACTTGACAACTACCTTCTCATTGCAAATGGACCTTAATATCCCATGCCATGGGGAGACCGACACAATTGGCTTTCAAGGGATATTGTCAACCCTGTTTGGCCTCAGAGTGTCCCTAGTTTAAAAAACACATTTTATGATTGTTCTCATTCTATAGAGACTGCTGATGTAGCTGGTTGTTTGATTTAGACTCCTTTTTCTTTTTAAAAATTAAAAAACTGAGTGACAACCATACTGGTGTTACCACAAAAAAACATGTTTGTTTACATTTCTTGACCATTTACAACTGCATCTTTCCTGGACTCAGGAACACCCCCAACACTATCTAGCTACTCATTATGCAGTGGAAGCAGATGAGACTATTATATCACGAGTGGCTGTACTGCCCACAGAGGACTCCCGGCCACCCAGCACCCCCCATCACTGGTGGGCGGCAGCACCCCGCCCGCATACCGGCCGCCCGCCGAATGACAACATAGAGTATGATCTGTATGCCTATTGGTCCACAATGTGACCAATGGGCTTGCAGACCATACTGTACTACACAGGACCAGATATGTGAATGAATGCGGGGGGCGTGCTGCCGCCTGCCAATGATGGGGGAGGGGTGGTGGGTGGCCGAGGGTCCTCTGTGTGTGGGTGGGAAGGGGGGTACCACTAGACCACCAGGTAAATCTTTCTTATTACTACAGCCCATAATCAGGCATACAGGGAGGGGACAGCTAGACCACCAGGTAATGCCATTACATTTACAGATGCCCGCGATTGGGCGTATGGGGAGGGGAATGCTAGACCACCAGGCGATATTATTACTTCTACAGATGCCCGTGATCAGGCGTACGGGGTGGGGACCACTAGACCACCAGGTAATTATTTTATACATACAGATGCCTGTGATCGGGCATACGGGAGGGGTTGCAAACGCCCACCAGGGACCCACCTCCGATGACAGCAGCTAGATAGGGAGCCTGGCACATTGTACAGAGCTGCCCTGCACAACGCATGCAAATGGAGCCATAATGACATGCAAATGGCCCCACTTGCACCTTGCATATATTATGGCCTCATTTGCATGCCCCGGCTGAATATGGCAGGTGATGTGTCAAAGAACTGTACTTGCACTGGCGATCCCCGTGCTCCCTTTCTGTGGCTTGCACTGGCACAGAGCCACTGCACCATGTGCAGTTTATGCATGACCTTGCCATATTCAACAGTGCTGAGCCATGGTGTATCACCGTTGAATATCACCTGGTCCTGGCCCCGGCGCAGCCCAATTCTGTGCCCAGGCTTGCTCCACTGCCTGGTGCAGTCTGAATATCCGGCCCTTACTGTATAATTTGAGAAATAACAGTAGTTATCAATTTCACACTTTAAAAATAAACAACAAATACGGAAATATGACCTTCCCAAATCTAGTAGCTAAGTACTGGGGTAAACTTGAAAATCATGAAAGCAAGTTGGAAAAACATTCTAACACTTTTGAGTTAGATTTAGATTAAACCAATCAGTCACATGTATAAATTGCCAAACATAGAACCTGATGATATTAAACTGTGACTATCAATAGCATGTGTCAGTTGATTTTTTGGGGCTTGCATATCTTAAATGTTGTTCCTAGCCCTACCAGGTCAATATAGCGCGGACAGAACCGTGCATGAAATACCACATTGTCAAAAGCATGAATGGTACTACAGTGACAGGAGTCCTATAAGAGTGTGGTAAGAACCACTACCCCTGTTGCTGTAGTCTCGCTTTGGGGAAGGTGAAGGACACTGCCATAGTGGGGCCTTGCCAAGCTGCTCCGTTGGAGGAGTGGCTAGAGCACCTGCACCTGGCAGTGGCAGGGACCGGGGTCTGTGGTTCGATTCTCCCCATGTCCCAGTACGATGCTACTGTTTTTGTTGGTTGGGGAAACAAAAATAGTCTGAGTGGATTTTTTTTGTTTCCCTGAAGTTCATGACTTCCCAGAGTTGGTTATATTTAGTTCAGGGGCTGTGGGGGTGCAGGGAGTACAGTAAACAAAAAGTATTGCTCTGGTGTGAGCGGTGGTGCTTGTGGTCAGTGTTTTGTGCTGACGCTGTTATGCCGCACATTTATATGCATGCGGCATTCTTGCTATGCGTAGTTTTCACCGTGACATTATGACCCCGTGCCATTTTAAGCTCCATGAAATTTTAAAAATACAAACTGAATGCATACTGGATTATCTGATGTCAGTATTTGACTAAATAACCGTGACTGTCAGTATTGTATTGTCAACAATGTTATTTGTTACTGTTTGTTAGTAAATGTAATGAAACATAATTACAGGATCACCTTGTGAACAGTACCTGAATGGTACTAATGGTGTATGGCAAAACAGCCATCACAGAGGCAACAAGCCTTTGTGTAAAGCAAATCAACAAAACACAACGAAGGAAAAAACCGCTATGGTTCTCAAAAGAGGTGGCAGGGAAGGTTAAGGAGAAAAGGATAGCATTCAGGAAATATAAGGAAACACAGAAGGAGAAGGACAGAGAACTTTATCAGTTAAAGCAGAAAGAGGCTGGAAGGCAGTCAGAATAGCAAAGGTCCAAACCGAGGAAAGGATAGCCAACTCTGTTAAAAAGGGATGACCTTTTATAGGTACATTAGGAGCAAAAGAAAGACCAAAGGAGGATACTGAGGCTTAATAAAGGGAGGGAATGTGGGTAGAGGGTGACAATGAAAAAGCAGGGATACTGAACAAATATTTCTGTTCAGTATTCACAAAGGAAGAGGAGGGGGAGGTACCTAAACCAAACAAGAAAAACACTCTGAAGACGAGGGTCGATACCAGTCCATTTACAGAAGAAAGGGTTCTGAAAGAACTAATAACATTGAAGGTGGACAAAGCAATGGGGCCTGATGGGATTCACCCAAGAATTCTAAAAGAACTAAGGGTAGAACTAATGACACCACTGACTACTCTCTTTAACAAATCATGGGAGGATGGGGTGGTACCTGAGGACTGGAGGAGGGCAGATGTGATTCCTCTTCACAAAAGTGGGAGCAGGACAGAGGCAGGAAACTACAGACCAGTTAGTTTGACCTCAGTGGTAGGTAAATGATGGAATCACTTCTGAAGGAAAGAATTGTTGAGTACCTAGAGGCCAGTGGGGCACAGGACCCAAGGCAGCATGGATTCACAATGGGAAGGTCGTGTCAGATGAATCTAATAGATTTCTTTGACTGGGTGACCAAAGTAGTAGACCAGGGAGGGGCTGTGGACATGGCTTACCTAGATTTTAGCAAGGCATTTGATACAGTCCCACACAAAAGATTAATACACAAGTTAGCCAGCCTTGGAGTGGGTCCCAAGGTGGTAGCCTGGATAAAAAATTGGCTAGACAACAGGATGCAAAGGGTAGTAGTAAAGGGATCCGGACGATTGCCCGGCATGAGGTTTCCTGTCACTCTATTAACCGACATTTATTTCCCGTTTTAAGTATTCCCGACATAATTTAAGACTGTCTAGCAGTTTCCCGACTTAAATAAATCTAACTCTTTAGCAAGATCCTTTGCAAGCAGCATTACAATCGGATAAATCTAACTCCAACTCTGCAAGCAGCATTAAATCAGCGCTCCTTTGCAAGATAAATAAAATCTAACTCTGCAATCAGCGCTCCTTTGCAAGCAGCATTACAATCGGAACACTTACATAAATGTTAATTAAATCTGCATCTTCTTTTTGCAAGCAGCATTACAATCGGACCACTTACATAAATGTTAATTAAATCTGCATCTTCTTTTTGCAAGCAACATTACAATTTGAACACTTACATAAATGTTAATTAAATCTGCATCTTCTTTTTGCAAGCAGCATTGCAATCAGCGCTCCTTTGCAAGCAGCATTACAATTGGAACACTTACATAAATGGTAATTAAATCTGCATCTTCTTTTTGCAAGCAGCATTACAATCGGAACACTTAAATAAATCTAACTCTGCAATGTTCATCATTTGGTTCAGTGCGGCTGTAGGTTAGTTCATATATTACAAGCTACATTACCTTTACACTCAGAACACTTAAATAAATTAATCTAATTCCTACTCTGCAAGCAGGATTAAATCGGAACACTTAAGAAAAAATAAATATAACTCTGCAAGCAGCATTTCACTTGGAGCACTTGGAGCAAATCTTTGCAAGCAGCATTACACTCGGAACCCTTAAATAAATCTAACTCTGCAATCAGCGCTCCTTTGCAAGCAACATTACACTCGGAACACTTAAAAAAATAAATATAACTCTGCAAGCAGCATTTCACTTGGAGCACTTGGAGCAAATAAATAAATGATACCTCACAGTAACATCATGAACCTACAACTTTGTTAGACTTTACACGTAAACTAAATATGCACTATGCAGAAACTACAGTAAGCACTATGCACAGTGCATTTGCAATAAGCAACAAAAAATAAATATGCACTATATTATTTAAATAAACGAAAGTAAAGCGCTGCATCAACGATAGTAGATGGAAGCGGTTCACAAAGGCAACATTATTTAGCAGCATTAAACGTAAATTCTGCAGCAACAATCATTATTGGTGATCTGGAGGTGGGAAATGCCTTAAGCAGCCACTGGTCCAAATTATATCTGAGGAAAGATACGTGGAAATGTAAAGACGACAAATAAAATTTGGGATAAATACAGTCGGGATACACCATGACGGGCAATCATACTAGACCCATAGTAAATGGAGTCCACAGTGAAGAAAGGAGGGTTACTAGCGGGGTACCTCAGGGTTCAGTTCTGGGACCAGTCGTTTTTAATGTCTTTATAAGTGACATTGCAGAGGAACTGGAAGGAAAAGTATGTCTCTTTGTAGATGACACAAAGATCTGCAACAGGGTTGATACACCAGATGGAGTGGAAAGGATGAGAAGGGACTTGACAAGGTTGGAGGAATGGTCAAATGTATGGCAGTCTGATTCAATGCAAAGAAGTGTATGTAATGCACCTGGGAAACAGAAACCCAGGGCAAGAGTACACAATGGGGGTGAGATACTGACAACAGTAAAATGGAGACGGGACCGGGGTAATTATATCAGATGACCTAAGGTGGGCAAGCAATGTGAGAAAGCAGTAAGGAAGGCTGGGGTGATACTGGGATGCATGGCGAGAGGCATCAATAGTAGAAAACAGGAAGTTGTTATCCCTCTGTACAGACAGTTAGTGAGACCCCATCTGGAGTACTGTGTGCAGTTCTGAGACCCCATCTCCATGAAAGACATAGACAGAGTGGAGGCTGTCCAGAGGAGGGCAACCAAAATGGCGCAGGGTCTGCACCAGAAGACATATGAAGAAAGACTAAAGGAGCTTAATATGTATACCCTTGAGGAAAGGAGGGAGAGAGGGGACATGATAGAAACTTTCAAGTACCTCAAGGGAATCAACAAAGTCCAAGAGGGTGGCATCTTTCAGAAAAAGAGATGTGCAAGAACAAGGGGGCACAATTTGAAAATAGAGGGGGGTCGGATCAGAGGTAATGTGAGGAAGTATTTTTTCACAGAGAGGGTTGTGGATGCATGGAACAGCCTCCCTGAGGAGGTTGTGGAGTCAAGAACAGTGGGGGAATTCAAGAATGCATGGGACAGACATAAGGCAGTCCTAGTGGGGGGTAGGAGGAAGTAAGCTGTTGGTTAATTAGGATCTGCAGTTTATCTGTTAGGTAGGAAAATGGGCAGACTAGGTGGGCCAAGCGGTCCTTATCTGCCGTCTAATTCTATGTTTCTATGAAACATCTTCCTGTTTAAAAATAAAGCTTTTTACTTACTACTTACTTACTTACTATGTCATATTAGTACACATGTGGCCCTACTGTGGGGTAGTATTTTATTTATTGAAATGTTTCACCAGGAAAGGTATACTGAACAACAAGTTGCTCATCGTATGATATGTCCTGGGGGGAAGGTAACAATTGGGGAACATAGTACAAAGCAACATAGACAACATGACAGATACAGTAATGAATTTAAACATACAGTTGCAGGTAATTACAATAAACAGCAAGTGCAAGTTGGTAGTAAAAAATGCTATTTGGAGAATAGTATAAAGTAAAAAGATTTAAGTAGTGGTATTGAAGCATGGAGTTACTAGGCCCCTCCAACTGTTATACAAAGGAGCAGATAGGGATGTGGAAAGGGAAGACAGTAACTGGTCAGTAAAGAGGGTATCAATTGCAAGAGCAGTTGATGGATAGATAGTTGTGTAGGGCAGGAGTTAGACAGGTAGTAGAAGATGAGTGTTGAATCTTACGGGGGTATTAAGTTCCACAATCTAGGGAGGCAGCAGGAGAACCCATTTGCCCTGCATTCGTGCTGCAGCGAAGGGTGGCAAGGATCCTTGTGTCACAAGATCTTAGTGTGTAGAGGGAAGGAGGAGGGATGGTTAGAGAGGCAGTTAGGTAAGAGGGGAGAGGACCAAGCCAGTATTTCAAGCTAAATTTTGCAGAGTGCAGGGTATGTCTGTTAGTAAGCTAGAGAAAGGACAGGGAGCGGTAGAGATCACAGTGATGGGTGAGAGGAGTTAAGAGCAAAGTGGCAGAAGGAGTTAAAGAGGGTGTCCAGTCTGGCTAGGGAGGACAATGGAGTGGCACTGTAGACTATGTTTCAATAGTCAAATATAGGGAGGATCATCTTCTGCACAATCTCACGCCTTACCAGGAATGGGATGCAGCTCCAGTTTCTGTACAAGGCACCTAGCTTGGGGTGCAGTTTCTTCAGAATGGCGTCGATATGTACAGAGAAGTTGAGGTGTTGGTCAAGCCATACCCCAAGGCATCTAAACGAGGAGGTGTCCTCTAGTGAAGTCCCATCAAGGGTGTGGAAGGTAGGCATACTGGTAAGCCTTGCGAGTCTCTGCCTTTTGCCAAAGTTCATGGAGACTGTCTTTTTGGCATTGAGAAATAGCTGATGTGAACTAAGCCAGAACTGGACCTTATTGAAGGCCTCCTGGAGTCTGGGTGTCACGTCAGTGATGGATTTGCCAGAAGTATATATAACAGTATCATCTGCATACATATGTATGGATGCAGATGTGCAAACCTTTGGGAGGTCATTCAGAAAGATAGAGAATAGGAGTGGGCCAAACACTGAGCCCTGTGGGACTCCAGTGTTGATAGGAAGAGGAGGGGAGATGGAGTCAGCAATAAAACTGATTGTGATCTGCCAATTGGGTAGGCCTTGAACCAATTCATGGCTGAGGGGGTAAGGCCAGCTGAAGAGAGGGTATTCAGTAGGAGAGTGTGGGAGACAGTGTCGACAGCTTTGGCTAAATTGACAAAGATAGCAGATGTAATCTGGCCACCATCCATTCCAAAGGAGACGGAGTCAGTAAGCCTCAGCAGATATCATACAGTGACTGCTACCAATGTCTTATCAGTTATTCACATAAAATGCTTTTTATTAATTATTTTTCCTTGATTTCTTAATGAACCAATCATATCATAATAGATTATGTCCAAATTGTCTAATATTTAAGGGAGAACACTTGACTGGGTGTGTGATTATAAGGGGAAAAATGCATACCTCTGGTGGTTGTTAGGCACAAGGCATAGCCGATTGCTGCAACCACCCAAGAAGTGTGTTATTCTCTTATGACCACACACCCCAAGTGAGTTATCCCACTTATAAAATGAGCTTTTATTTCTTGAAAAAATATGTAGCTCAGGTGGGGTGTGTGGTTGTTGGAAAATAATCAGTCATGTGACATGTTTTGACTAATGATGTTTCAGGATTTTCATGGCCCATTTTATAAAAAGAATTCTGATGTCTTTTGTTTTATAGTAATTACAATGGAGCATTTATAATGTACTGATAACAAGGTCTTAAAATTGCACCACAACTACCCACTTGTAATTTTGCATTACAACAGGGCTGTTGTAACCACCACCAGTCAGTCATGCTTGTGCTTATCTCTGCATGAGCAAATATAAACAGAAGTTCAAAACCCACAGTCACTGCAAATGCTCCACTAATAATTATATATAAAAAAAAGTGGGTGTGTGTAACTTAGACATTTACGCCCTCCCTCAGTGTGGGATGCTTTTATAAACCCCTCAAGTTTTGCTCTTGGGGTTTATGTGACATCACACATCTCGGGTGTGTGCACAAATTCTGAGTAACACACACCCACACGTGTATTAATCTCTATTTATTGTTGACTTCATTATGTCTCAATGTGTCTTAATTTATCTATCTATAGGTGCACTTGCACAGATTGTGAAGACCTAGTCAACTGTCATTGTTGTCTTGAGATCTCAGAAATATCAACGCGGGTAGGTGCAATTCAAGTGTCTGAAATGAGGAAGGCATTAGATGTACAGTAGATCATCCTGGATTTGTTGCAGTTTGCCTGAACCCATGGGTTCAAAAAACTGCCTACTGTCTGTACCATCAGCACTACCCAGATGATGCTGATTCCATACAATTTCAACAGAGGCATGCATTATTCTCTCATAACCACACACCAAGTACAGCTTCCTGTGACATATCACATACAGTTCTATTTCAACCAGAGTATGTTTTCTTTTTGTTTATTTACTATGTCCCAATAGCAAACATAATTTCTGCACCACTACTTCAACCTTCCCCTCATTTTGTGTTACACAAACTACCATGTCTAATTGTCCAAAGACAATAGCTGGTCACTAACATGGTGCACCGTGTCACTGACTACAGATGCCAAGACCATGCAGAGGATTGTAAGAGTGACATCAAGTGCATTCTTAGATTATGAGAACCATGAACCACAGGCGAGCAGTTCAGATACCATAAGGATGTAAGTGAGATCACTCTTTCAACCATAACAGTGGTCTTGTCAACTGTATTAAGGTAGTACTGATTGATCTTGATCAATAATATATAATTTTTTTTTACCAATCTCACTTGAGCGTGCCCATTTCCAGGGCATATGCATGTGAGACACTCTTTGGAATAACAGTGTAACACCTGCAGAGTAAAGGAGTGATCTGATTTGTCAGGAGCACTCTCGCAATCCGTGATGGCACTGGACATTTACTTTCCTATGCCACACTAAACAGAACATGCAGTATATTCTGCCAATCTTCTGCAAATACTACTCCTCATACTTTGCTCTCTATTTCTCTTGTCTCCTGTCACCTCACGCACCCTCCTGCTATCACTTCTAAGTATTTTCTTGAGTCGCTGTCTCCCAATGTTTACTCTGTCCTTTCTATACTATCCCATTCCCAATGAATTTTATGGTATTTGATGTTGAGACTCCAAAACCTTCACCATTCTATGCTAATATATCTTTGTTCAGCTGTCATGTTATTTCATCCTGAACAATCTGAATCACATTAGTGTTTTCCCCTAAACCACTGCAGCATTTTAGTTTTTTGTTAATTTATGTGCCTTTAGTACAGGCCATATAAATCTTGTCTGACCACCTCAGGACCTGGTATCCCAGGGATTTGGTTCAGTCTACATTCTTCCCTCACCAACCCTAGTGGGTTTGGCAGGTCCCCTGTTACTTGGTAGAAACTGGATCCGGTTCATGGAAGGAAAGCCATGTTGTCATTCTGGGTCCTGAAAGGGATCAGACGTATCATCATTGCTCTGTCTGTGATTTCCCTTCTTCTCTTCTCCCGTGTGATGTCTGCTTTAGTGTGCCACCTCAGATTGAATGGAAGCACATAGTGCATAACCACCAGCATCCAGCACCCAGCATGTGTGTCTGAGTGCAATGACACCTGTGGTCCCCGATGAGACACTACTGAACTAGAGCATGATGGTATTGAGGCAGGTGTGGGGTCCAGCTCCTCAATGTGTGTCACATCTTCTTCCGAGTTTTGAGTGTCATATACGGAAATCTCATACATTGCTATCCAATCATAATTCAGCAAATTTATTTTCAAATTCCTGATATAATTTCAACCATATTACTGCACATTCTGACATAATGTTACTGTTTTTCAATGTTTACAGTCATAGCCATTTCACAGGCAAAAGTTGATGTTCCAAATTAATTTGTAATATAAAGAATTCCATTGATGAAATGCATAATGAATTTGCCTTTGTTTACTTTTCTTAAATGTATAGAAGATGCAGATACGCAGTTTATCGTCAAATAGTGAAAATGACCTTTGGATGGTTAAGAAGACACAACCATGTTCCTTTTCTAGTGTGTGTGTGTGTGAAGTCAATTGGCAACAAGTATCCTGATGAGGTCAGATTTTACATTGGTTTCCAATATGCACAGCAAGTACTGTTGGAATAACTTTTGCAACAAAATGTACACACAGATTCTTTTATCAGAATCAGCAGATACTATCATGGATGCTGTCACTATCCTTGGGGGCAGTACAGTGTTGTGGTTTAGGGCACTGAGCTGCAAACCTGGAGATCTGGGTTTGAATTCCATAGCCCCCACTTGCATACTGTGTGACCTTGAGCCAGTCGCTTAACTTCCTTATGCTCCAGGTCGCACATGGAAACAAGCTTTGGCTTAGTGTGCCTTTCCTGGTTAAACAATTCCCCCTTCCCTGCCTTCCTTCTCTTCTTTGGTAATTTTAGTACTGCAAACATGAAAATAATACAGCACTCAGCAGAACAGTACTGAAACTGCATTTCTAGCAACGCTTCTATGTTTTAAGTAGCTCTTTCCCTTTCCATCAAAGCATCACTCAGAGACTGTATGAGTTGCAGGGACATGGAGTTTACTTTGTGCTACCAAAATGGTAATATGTGTTTAAAAAAAGTAATCAAGGTATGTGTTTTATCATTTTTAGCGCATCTGCTGTTAACTTGCTATCTTCACTAAATGTACTATTTTTGGTCCAAATACAGTCACATTTCCTTGCTATTCATCCTATCCCTCACAGTTGTTATTGTGAAAATGAGCGAGAAGTATTTGCCATATAGTGCCATTGTGTGGTAGATAGTGCTATAAAATTGTTGTTGATTTCTGTATTTTGCATTGTTCTCTTCATGTTACAATATATTTATTTTTTTGCTCCTTCCTCAAGCTTTCCACAGTCCCACTCCTTCAGGCTCTCGTGTCAGCCTCCTGTACCTGCTGGATGACCCGCTGCCATATACTGCCCATCAGGGCTCACTGAGCTACTAACCTGTCAGGCATACTCTGGAATTACTGACTGCCTGGGTTCATTGGGAGGGGGAGGGGCAGGAACGGTGCACTGCGCGGCCGGGCAGAGTAGGGAAGCCTACCTGAGCCTATCATCCATTGCTACAGGCAACCATTTTCTGCTTTTCTGGGGCTTCTCCCACCTCCTATCTCCCTCTTCCATGCGGCTGCAATAATGTCCTGGGGCAGGGGTGTTCTGCAGCGCGTGGTCACCCACACCGCCAAGAACACTCCCGTTAAGCTGCCTCCAGAAGCTGCTACTGCAGCAGGGTGCAACCCCCCCCCCACTGGGAGGAAAGCATCCAAAGGATGCTCTTAGCACCCTCCTACCAACCTCTGCCCCTGTCATCCCAGGTTTGGGGCATGAGCCCCGGTCGCCAGCGTGCCAGAGCAATGCCCCATCGCTTGGTGCTATGAAGTCAGCATTACCATATTTTTAACAGCAACATAGCATAGTAGTACCATTTTAACAGGGGCCACTCATCACTAAGAACCCCACACCTAAGTGGGTAAATGGGGAGGCTGGTCAAATTTGCACGTTGTGTGCCAAAACAGGTATTTGTTTAATGACTGTTTACTGCAGTAAACTATACTGAATCAGACTGATTCTGTTTGCATGCAGGCTGACATTCTCTGTAAGTGTACAAAAAAGTGAAATGCAAAAATTCATAACTTATGACTAACATTGTTGAAGACCACTGTATATATTGGGCAAGAATGTTTAGCTCTGTTGATTAGGTATCAAAATAGACAAATGTACTGTAATATATTTATTGTAAATATATGTATTTGTCACATTTCATGACAGAACCCAAATATTAGACATTTACTGTGTTTCAACCACTGCTTCTCATGGTGTTCACCTTTTACAGTACCATGACAACATGCACTAAAATTGGGGGTTTGGTGCCTATGCTGGACATCTGTAACATGATTCATTATGCTCTCCCATTTGGCAGCTATTAGTTCCCCATTCCCTTCTAGTGTTGATATAACTGACCAGTACATGTGGTTAACTGTTGACTGTTGCCACAGTCCACTTTCCTCATAGTTTGGCAATGGAGTCAATTTTCTTTCCTACAGCTATGAAGTGATGAATGAAGACATGCTACCAATTAGCTTCATGGAATGCTAAACAAACAGTATATCATCATCCAACATTCAAACTATATCCCATACATAGGGATGTAAGTTTGTCATGGCAGTCATACACGTCATTGATTCCATGACGTTTGATCTTTGTTCAGGACTTCCATGACTTTCACTAGTGTCCTCAGAATGTAGCAATGATGACAGTGCCACAACATTTACTACTGTTTACTAATGATTTCATGAACAAACAATGAGTCATTAAAACCTCATCCATGACAAACTTACATCCCTGCCCATACAAAGTGGCCACAACTTAGTAAAGTACTGTATATAACTTGAACTGACTACGTGACCAATCAGTTCCATCCACCACACTACATCTACCACAACTCCACACCACATATGGTTCAGGCATGTAATGATGTGAACATATGAATAGCATTTTATCATCCCAAATTATCATGGGACTTCTCTTACATCATTACTTGCTTCATCATAGCAGTGACTTGGAGCATTACTAAAGTGGAAGTGGTTGGCTGGCAACACCACAGTTGCAAAAGTAATATACACTCTGTACATTTAAATGCTTACCATAAAAAGGAAAAATGTTGTCAGACAGTTTTGCAGACATACAGTATGTGATTATGTATGCAATACATACATATTTTTTAAAAAATATAGCACTTGGTTGATCTACGTAGAAGTATTGATCAAAGGTACACATCTGAACACACTCTAATCAATCGATATGTCAACAAAAGTAGTAAAACACATGATTTTATCCATCTCAACATGCCAGATATCAAAGTTGTGTGAAATATTAGGAAGGGTTTCCCTAATACCTGTCTGTAATTATTACATTAGTTATGCGTTTTTGCTCATTATAAAGAAATGTGATTACTCTTTTCAGACCCTCTAGCTCACACTACAAGCTGTTCTTTACTTCATTGCTCTCAATTGAATAATAAAAACAGATAATTTGAAATTGTGCTAATCAATATGGTGTAGACAATCATTAAATGGCAGTAAATATCAAAATATGTTTTAATTTTTTAATACTGTTTACTTCAGTATACAGTATTATATTGTATTTCACTACTTCTGCTGACATGTAAGCTGACTTTTTCTGTAACTACAAATAACTGAAACACCTTCAGCTGACATTATATTATGGCTACAACACTGGTTGATTCCACTGCTGACATTGCAAGTTATAGATTTTATAAGCTACAATCAGATGTTTCATGGTACCGCGGTTCTCCGCAGTTATCTGGGACTATACGTAGCCACGACCAGTAAAGAAATTATTAGAAACTGTAAAAAAAAAAAAAGGTAACATGCAATGCAATCTATTGAATCTACCATTGATCCAATGTTGCTTGATGTGATATAAGCCAATGTGGAATCATTGGTATGTAGTTACAGGAAATGTTAGTTTGCAAGTCAACAGAGTTGGGCCCACAAAATTAAGAAAATGAGTACTGCATTAACCATGAATAACACATGTGCTCCTTGCAGGGCAATCTGCAGTCTTTAAACCTACATAAACACAGGGAATACACTCGAGGTATGTAAAGCCATGAATGACTAATGTGACACTCACACAAAGGCAAAAAGTCTTAAAAGTAACTGCAAAATAGACAAGTTTTATTAGCAAAAAAAACAACAGCACACAATGAGTCAGGTGGACAAAAAAAATGGCATCACACCTTGCATTCCCTGTGTTTGTGTACTACTGCCTGTTCGGCTTTGTTTTTATACCCACCGCTTTAGTCTGCAGGTGCGCAGTCCCATAATTTGAGTCCATAAACCTAGCAGATCCCAAAACCGTAGCACCACAACCATCACCAGCAGAAAATGTAACACAAAACCTGCACATTCACTGAGTCCTAGCACCACATAGTCCATATGTACAACTGTCACAACCTTCTGCTCGTCACCTCTGACATCCAGTGTTTCACAGCCAATGAGTGCACATGTGAGCAATGAATTCCATGTGCTCACAATCACTGTCTGTCAAATGGTGCACCACTGCAGAAATGAGAAGAGGGATGGGGCAATCGCCACTATGTATGGATGTGGGCCATCAGCTTGTCTGTGGGTGTTGTGATCTCACTAGGTAGTGGTAGTGGGTTGTTAGCTACACTACCAGTGACAGGAAAGTGGCAAATTATTGTATGCCAGGTGTTCTGCTTCACATAACAAAAGGTAAGATGCAGTGCACCCGAGTCAGAAAAAATATGCAAATGAACTTGTTGTGCTGGTGATCAAATTCATTTATTTAGGCTACAACAGCCTGTGTGGAACTCAATACAAACAAAATCCATGACACCAAGGTAGCCTGGCACTTTGTCAACTAAGGCTTCATCAGGGCGGAGGGGGTCGGAACTTACTGAGTTACTTTTTGTAGGTCCCAGGTTCTGATGTCATCACATCATGTGATAATGATGTTTACATAATGTTGTGTACAGTTGCCATGGAGACCTTGCTCTGATATCCCCTGCACCTAAATCAAAAGTTCAAAATCAATGTGTATATTGTGTGGTGTGGCAGTGCAGAGAACAACCAAAATTACATAAGAGTAAATACAGTTAAAAAAATAACAACTCAACTGGCTATACTTGTTAAAAATTAGTAGTCAATGGCAAATCATTTTCTGTTGTAGCCATGTATTCCAAAGTACAGAAGCACAATACAACAGTCATACTGGCTTTCAGTCACTTACTGAAAGAACAAAGTGCAGGCAGACTTAGTTATGATAGCAACAACTCATACAGGTGATCACCACCAATACTTAAAGCATAACTTGCCCTCCCTGGGAGATCTGGTTGACTTAGAGGACTGCCCACCACTCAAAGTGCTGCTGTGAGAGAAAGAGAAAAAAAAATGCAGAAGAGTAGTATAGGATTTCAAATCTACATACAATGTCATGAAAACAATGTTCCTTCATTTTGTACCCAAACATAAATATACCAAAAAATCATTCTGAATCATCTTTACAATTTCAACTTTTTTTTTTAAGTTTTAACATGCTCTTTTATAAAAATGATTGTATGTCCCAATCATCATTAAAAACTTGTGGTTTCAGGCTTATTAGGGAAAAAAATCCAAAATGTTTCCTTTTGTAATCATTTTTTAAGCCTGTCCCCTCCCCTTTTGTCTCAAGTGCCATGAAATGCATAGTTTTGGGATTTGATGTATGAAATTCCTGAAAGTGTGCCTCCACTGGTGTTTCACAGTTACCATTACTAATTCTCCTGCTATGCTCCGGATTCTTCCTTTTAATGGTCTCACTATACTTCCTATGTATGTTTTGTTGCAGTCACACCAAAGTATGTACACTACAAAGTTTGTAGTACACGAAAGTGCTGTTCTACTCGGCTGTGGTAGTGAAAATTCTTGGGCCTGTTTACAGGATGTGTAAGAGCTATGGTTCTCACATTTGTACACACCACTGGGTTTCTGTGGAAACCACACAAGGTGTTTCTCCAGTTGTGGTTCAGAGTACATGCTATGGACTACATGATATCTTATGGTTTTACCTCTTGAATGAAATTAGTGGGGTCTCCCCAATGGTTTTTGCTAGCTCTGAATCTCCCCTAAGTATGGCCCAAAACTAGCAAACAATCCCACCAATTCTCCCCGACAGATTATTGAATTTGGTAACAAACGCAACTTTATCTGTCTTTGTTTTTCTATTGTTCTCTTTTAGCTGTGGTTCTGTTTTTTTTCCCCCAAGGCTTTTCTAAGGCTTCATTCAGACAGTCCTCACTGTACCCCCTTACCTTACCTTACTAGGCTGCACCTTAAAGTCATACTCAATGGCACAGTTCTGTCTGAGTCTCAAAATGTGTCCATACCGGATAGATCTGATGAGGCTTTTGGGATAGTGACTGTCTGCTCTAAGAAGACTGTTGCTGTCTCTTTACTGCAATTTCTGCTCATTACTCTGTTACCCTGTACGTAGAGCGTGACATCTAACACATTCAGAGATTCTCTATTGACACTACTGGTGAATTTTAAATTAAGATCATTCTGTTTCAGCCAGTTGACAAACTCTGTAGCTTCAGTACCATCTCACACACAGACCACATCATGAATAAAGTGATACCAACCTTTATTGTGGTCTGAGTGTGAGTTATATTCATGATTCAAAACTCTATGTTTTTCCCACAGGCATAGAAATACGTTGGCAAATAAGGGGGCCACTGTGAACCCTGTTGCTGTACCACATATTTGGAGAACAAAATCCTCATTAAACACAAAGCAATTGTGTTTCAGTAGAAAATCCAGAGATTCACAGATGACCTCTGTGGGGAATCCCTCAGCTAAACTGTTTTCACATAGGAAGTGTTTACAGGCATAAATGCCCTGGTCATGTCTAATACATGTGTAAAGTGACACAACATCCATTCCTAGGAACATTAAATTATCTTTCCACTGAAATATATTCATCTTCTCCAATAGGGACATAGTGTCTCTGAAGTAAGATGGTAGATCCAATACACAGGTGTTTAGAAACAAAACCTATAACTCTACAAAGGTTCTCATGGATTGAACCTATATCCAATACTATGGATCTGAAGGGGGGGTTCATGCTATTCTTGTAGATTTTAGGTAACCCATAAATCGTGGGTATAGTGGGGTTAGAATTATACATGTATAGAAATTCATTCTCTGAAATCGGACCCGTTTTTGCCCCTTCAAGCAAATCAGGGAGTTTATTTCGTGCACTACAAACTTTGTAGTGTACTTATTTTGGTGTGACTGCAACAAAACATACATCAGAAGGACAGTGAGACCATTAAAAGAAAAAAGCCTAGAGCATATCAGCAGCATTAGGAATGGTAACAGTGAAACATTAGTGGAGGCACATTTTCAGGAATGTCATACATCCGGTCCCAAAGCTATGCATTTCATGGGACTTGAATTTGTCAAAAGAGACAAAAGGGAAGGGGCAGGTTTAAAAAATTGTTGCAAAGGGAAACATTTTGGAATTTTCCCCAAAGAATCCTGAAACCACAAGGTTTAAAGGAGGATTGGTACTTAAACCCATTTTTTGTAAAAGAACATGTCAAAACTTAAAAGAACGTCAAACTTGTAAAGATGATTCAGAATTCTTTTGTATAAGTATGTTTGAGTACAAAATGAAGAATTTTTTTTCATAATATCGCATGTAGATTTGAAATCCTATACTAATCTTCTGCATTCTTTTATTTTTATTTTTCTCTTTCTCTCAAAGCAGCACTTTGAGTTGTGGGCAGTCCTCAGAGTCAAGCAGATCCCTAGGAAGGGCAAGTTTGCTTTAAATGTTGGGGTGATCGCCTGCACGCACTGTTGCAACCATAAATAAGTCTGTCTGCACTTTGCTCTTTCATTAAGTGACTGACAACCAGTATGAACCTTATACTGTGCTTCAGTACTTTGTTTGGAATACATGGGTACAACAGAAAATGATTTGCTATTGACTTCTAAATTTTATCAAGTGTAGCCAATTGAGTCGTTTTTTTTTAACTGTATTTACTCATATATAATTTTGGTTGTTCACTGCATTGTCACACCATTCCATATACACACTGATTTTGAACTTTTGATTTAGGTGCAGGGCATATCACAGCAAGGTCTCTGTGGCAACTGTACACAACATTACGTAAATGTCAATAATAACTGGTAACCCCCATAATGACTGGATAGCCAGTCTTGATAAAATGCTGTAATAACCCATTGAATTCCATAATAACTTGATAGCAAGTTATTACGGCGTTTTCCTCCTTACGCGAAAGAAAGTACACAATATTTGTGCAGGTACAGCAGCCACTGAGAGACACGTTTGCTTGCACAAATACAGTTTACAGTTTTTCTCTCTGAAACCTTGCACCAGTTAATATAAAAAATAATGCCTGTGCAAATTTTGTTTTATGAGGATTTTTCACACACCATAGATGTGTAATAATCACTTAAACTCATCAAGCTTAGCTCTTGGGATTTATGGATTATCACACAACTCATTTGTGTGAAAAAACCTCATAACACACACCTGCACAGGCATTATTCTCTATATTTAATTACTGGTGACCCCCTTTATCACATGGCTTACAGCCATGTTTCAAATGCCATATTAACCGGAAAACCATAGGAGACAATATAACGCAGTGGTTTATGGCTCTGAACTGCAAATCTGGAAACCTGAGTTTGAATCCCACAGCCCCCACTTGCATACTGTGTGACCCTGATTAAGTCACTTATCTTCCTTGTACTCCCAGGTTGCACCTGGAAACAAGCTTCAGCTTAATGTGTCTTTCCTGGTTAAACAATTTCCCCTTTCCCAAAACCAGTTATTATGGTGTTCACTCAGCCTTCAGTGTAAGCATTGCCCTCAAGCAGGACACAGTGTGCAGTGTGGGACCATCTTTCTGGTAAAAAAAAGTTAAACTTATTTAAGTATTCGACAGTACAAGAGAACTGTCTCATTTTGGAGCTCTGAAACTGCTGGTTGGCATGAAGGCAGATGCCGGGTCCGTGGGATCGATGTAAGCAAAGGCTTCAGTGTGCAGCTGGAGGTTTATTTAAAAACAGAAAAACATGATTTATTTTTTCTTTGATGAACCATTTGTTGGTGGAGATAACTGAGCTATGTATGCTGCACATATTATATTAAATCTGAGACTTCCATTGGCGAGCTCCGACCTAGGTGGTCGTTGTCAGGGAAACAGAGATCATGTCTTCATGTCAGGAGCTGTGCAGAAAAACTCCCTGCACCAGTAATTATAAAAAATAAAGGATAGGCAAGTGTGTGGATGGATTTTTTTTGTTTTACACACACACACACACACACACACACACACACACACACCTAGGTATGTGATGACCTCAAACCTCTTGAGCTTCGCTCTCAAGGTTTATGGCTTATCACACACCTCGGGTGTGTAAAAAATATCCATCACACACTTGCCTATCCATTCTTCTCTATCACATGATGTAATGATGTCAGAGCCTGGGACCTATATTTATTTTATTTAGTTTTTGTTGACCAGGTAAGTGCAGCTAGACAAATTCTGCCTATTTTCAGGCACGACCCGGGGGAGGGGGGATACAGATGAATGCCAAATGACCTTGAACCAGATTAAGCTGTTCGTGGTATTTTTAGTGAATGGGGGTAAATTTGACCAGGACACTAGGGAAACTTCTACTCTTTTCGAGAAGTGCTATGGGATCTTTAACATCCATCTGAACTACCACCAGAACAGGCAGATGGGACCTTGGTTTAACATCTCATCCGAAGGACGGCACCTCAGGAGTGCAGCACCCCCCTTATGCTGCACTACAGTGTCAGTATAGGGATATTGACCCAAGTGCCCATTGTGGGGATATAACCCATAGTCTTCTGATCTCCCAACCTCAGAGGCGAGTGTGCTACCTGCTGAGCAACTGACACTGACATCGACTAACTCAGTAAGCTCAGAACCCCGTCCCCTGACAAAGCCTTATTTGGTGATGCACAGGAACACCTTGGTGTCATGGATTTTGTTTGTATTGAGTTCTGCACAGCTGTTTTAACCTAAATAAACTAATCTGAGCACCAGCACAACCACCCAGTTTGCGTATGTTTTCTGTCATGTATGTGCTGCATCCTGCTTTTTGCACAGTAACATAGGGTTAACCACTCCCAGCTGCGGCTCCAGTACACCCTACCGGAGAAGTGCCAGCTTTCCTGCTTTGCTACAGTTCTGCTTCACCTATGCACACAATACAGTACAATACACTGCAGCCCGAAAAATATCAAAACAAACCCCTCACCATTTTTTTCTCACGGAACCCGACTGTGAGAAACTAAAAATGAAAATTATGTATCTACCGTAATTCCTGGTCTCTCTGTGTATCTTCACCATTCATCACTGCTGGGTAGTGAGCCGGAGGATCAGGACCCCGTGGGAGCTTTTTTTTTTTTTTTTAACAAGAAGAGGAGTCGATGTCGGGATGGCACCACCCTCGAGGCAGACGTAATATGTGGCACTCGCGGGTTGGTCAGTAACCGTTGTTGACCCCTCCTCAGCCCCAGTTCTGCACACCAGAGCAAGAGATAGAGAAACAGGGATGGTTGGGGGTGCAAGAGAGCCCAAGAGACAGCAAAAGGAAAAGATGTAAAACTAAAAGGAGGAATAAGCCACAGAGGGGACAGAAAAGAAGGAAGACTAAAGGATTGGGACAGAAGGACCCCAATCTCTGGGTGAGTAAGGGAGTGGTGAAAGGGCGAGGGGTAGAATGAAGAGAGAAAGAAGAAGGGAGGGGGGAGGAAGAGGAGACACCACCCCCAAAGATATGGCCCTGGACTGCTCAAGGGTGTTATGCCCCTAGACCGGACTGTTTAGCCAGGAGAGGATCCAAGGCTGGAGCAGCAGAATGGTACCAATCCAGAGGGGGAAGAAGAGTCATCCAGAGGGCTAAGGTTGGTGTCTCCCCTTCCTGCCTAGAGAATTTGAAGTGAAAAAAACACCTATAACATCCCTGAAGAGAAAACCTCCAAGGCACTAGCTTTAACTGTTGTAGAGAGGGAGTCACCTCCAGAGGAGGAACTGAAGAGGGATACATTCTCTCCTTGAATGAGGAGAGGAAAGTCAACCACATATGGGAAGGGCACAATGTGGTTGGAGGGAAAAACTACTGAGGGAGTAACCAGTGCCCCCCCATACTTCCTCGAGAGATGACCAGAGGGAGTAGGAAAACCCCAGGACTACCTGGGCTGAGAAGGGGCTCTGGAGACTCCCGACAGAGGGGGCTCTCCCTGCCTGTCAACCCAGGGGGAAAAAATCCAACCCGGGGGGGGGAGGTGCTGGAGATGGACCAAGGTCCAAACTGGGAGACAAACAGCAGGTGAGGAGAATTGCCCAGAGACTGAGGCCTGAGAGGGGAAGGTGGGTGGGATTCAGTGATGAATGGTGAAGATAAACAGAAAGTTTAGGAATTACGGTAGGTATGTAATTTTCATATCTTATCTGTGTCAGTCTTCACCATTCATCACTGTTAGGTGATTACCGAGCCCCCCAAAGGGGGCCCAGAACCTCCCTAAGGGACAAAGTCCCTCAGCCTCCAGTGGGGGGGACACTAGAGGAGGGAACCCTAACAGGCCTTGCTAGGCCTGAGGCTGGTCTGGGTGAGGCGAGGTTCTCCTAGCAGGAGAGGGAAGATGCCCCTAAAGCTCTCGCCTCACCCTACGGGAAAAGAGATGGGTTCCCTGGAAAGAGAGGAGGACAGTCACACTAGGGGTTACAACTGGGAGAGACGAAGCCATGCCATCCACCTGATACAGATCGTTGTCCCAGCCAACCTGGAAGCCACCTCATTGGCATCGTAAGATGCCCTTGCTTGGTGCCTTGCAAGCTCCAGGCCCTATGTGGAGAGGGCAATGGCCTGTCTGGTTGCCTCCGAGTCAGGCAAAGAAGCTAGGACCTGACCTAGAAAAGATCACAAGTGCCTGTTGTAAGCAGCATGGTGGGCCTGATGAGCAGAAATACACAGTAGGAGGCGTGCTGACAAGAAGGCTCTCCTCCCCCAAAAATCAAACTCAGCAGAGTCAGAGTGTGTCCAGGAGAGTCACGCCCAAAGGGGGGTGAGGCAAGGCTCCTGGAGACCCAAGGGCTGCACAATACCTATGGCAGAGGTCCCTTGGGGCTGATGCTTGGGTTGAGGGACATTGTCAGGCCCAGTATGACACCTCCCTAAAGGGATTAGGCCAGGTGGGAACCAATAGGTTGACCGCACTGAACTCGTCTAAGAAAGCATGTGCCGACCGGTCAGGATTGTGGTCACCTAGGGTGGAAACATAGAGCTCATCGAGCAACCCAGACAGGAAGCGCTGACAGTTGGACAGATCAGCAGCTTGGGAAAGGTGGACAGAAGACTCCTCTCCCTCAGAGAAGGAAGACAAGGGAGCTGATGAGCCTGGGAGTCTGGTTCTGGCTACACCGGGGAGTGGTGAAACACCATTTGGTCCATGAGATGGAAGCAAGTGGGGAACAGTGCAGCCATGGACCTACACTGCTCCCACTTGAGGGGTCCTGTAGGACCAGAGTAACCTGGGAGAGAAGGAGGGTTGGCAGAGGCAAAGGGGCCAGGCACCTACTAGGAAGGGCATGACCTCTGTCTGGGCTACGGGACCCACCGGAAGACCTGAAAGGAGGATATCCAGTGATTCCGGCAGATGAAGGCCACTCAACCGAGCTGGAGAGGCCACAGCCAAGCCCGACAAGAGAATTCCCCCCACGAGGCAACTGGGGCTGCATGAGCCCAGAAGGATGGCCCCTAACCTCTGTAGATGAGGTCCCTCCTGAAGAGACCTCAGGGGAGAAGGTCGGACCAGTGCTGCGACTCCTCCCCGAACCCCTGTGAGTTCCCAAGAAAGGGCACCACCCTGAATCCAAACCCTTCAAACCCTCAGACTCACAGAGCCCTCTTCCTTGCTATCAGCTGAGGCAACTGACACCATAGCTGACTCTTGAGAGACAGCTGGAGGTGGAGCACCCTCCCCTACCTGAGGCACTCCAGCCGGCCCAGAAGTAGGGCTAGCAAGAACTACCACAGAAGGGGGTACACCTCCCAAGGTGACAGACAGATCACTGACTCCAGGCTGTCCTGTGGTGCCCCCTGGGGCACTCGAGGACTGGTCGGTACTACCGACCACAAAATCAGCAAAAGCCATCCGCTCCTTGGAAGGGGACTGAACTGGAGCTGACGTGCTGGAGGAGGAAGAATCAGTGGATTCTGGAGAACCCGGGAGCCAGTGTGAGTCAGCCTCAGAATCGTCCTCCCCAGAGGAGGCTCAAACCCAGACCACGCCTCGATCCCTCTAAAATGCAGCACCATGAACTGGCCCTGCACTGCCCACAGTGCTGACCCCCTCCCCAGCTCCGCAAATGATGGGGGCCTGGAGGCCTCAGACCATGATGCCAGGGGAGCCCTCACACAAGAGGCAAGGAATGCTGGGATTGGCACTGTGGGTTTGGTATATATACTATAGGAAGGGGGTGTATGTAGGCTGGAGCAAGTGGAGAGAGCCACAGTCAGAGCTTGCCCACTTTGGTTTGAGTTCCCAGATGAAGATGAAAGTGTCGGACTGCAATTGCATTCTGTAATATTAAAAAGAACTGATAGAAACATAGAAGTTGATGGCAGAAGGAGACTGCTAGGTCCATCTAGTCTGCCCATTTGTTTTAGACCTATTTTGACACTCTAATAGCCCTTTGTAGTCAGGGCTCCATTGTGTCTATCCCATGCATTCTCGAATCCCCCCACAGTGTTGACCCCCACAACCTCTTGAGGCAGGCTGTTCCAAGCGTCCACCACTCCTTCTGTGAAGAACAAATGCTGAAGTTGGTAGATAACCTTCCTCCTTGCAGCCTGAGGTCATGTTCCCTGGTCCTGGAGCTCTTCTTGAAGTGAAAAAGTTCCTTTGCCTGTACCTTGTTAATGCCTTTTATGTACTTGAATGTTTCAATCATGTCCCCTCTCTCTCTTCTCTGCTCCAGGGAGTACGTATTCAGTTCCCTAAGTCTTTCCTCACAGAAAATGTACTGTAGACCCTGAATCATTTTTGTTGCCTTTCTCTGTACTGTTTCCACCCGGTCAATGTCCTTCCTGAGGTGAGGCCTCCAGAATTGGACTCTGTATTCCTGGTGAGGCCTGACCAGTGATCTATACAGTGGTAGTACCACCTCTCTCTTCCTGCTCGTGATTCCCCTCCCAATGCTGCCCAGCATTCTGTTGGCCTTCATTGTTGCCTTCTCACACTGCTTACTAGCCTTCAAGTCTTCTGAGATTATAATTCCCAGATCTCATTCTTGGTTTGAGGCTGCCAGTCTTTCACCTTCTAGGTAATACTCCTTTCTTGGATTTTTCTTTCTTATGTGCATGACCTTGCACTTTTTGGCATTTTGATTTTCAAATCACGCTCCTCTGTCTCTCTCTCTCCTTTTCAGCCCTAGAGCTCTCTCTCAATCATGCCACTGTGTATGTTTGTATGCATGTGTGGTGGGTGGGTGGGGGTGCTGCATATGTATCATACTCTACCCAAGAGCAGCGCACTATTTGATGTAGTGCGGAAGAATCTTTCTATAAAAAGATTTTAAAACAAGTAAAATACAACATTTTTTAATTTTATATTTATTTTAATAATATTCCCAAAGTGTAATCACAGTAATACACTCCAGGGTGTCAGTTATGTTGGAATTTACCTACTTCTGGTGCAGCCAGAATCACTCAGCCTGCAGCTTCAAGACAGACCTCACCAGGCATGGGTAAATCCCACCATAACCCACACTCTGTCATGGATTATTGCTTAAGTAACCAATAAATTTAGTGTCATCTATCTGATATGTACTTACCTGGGGTAGTTTGACATCCAAAACTTTGTTAGTCCTCTGTTCGATAACAATTAATGCTCCCTTTTTTGCACAATGTTCAGGACTGTCCAATCTCCAATCACCGAACAGGATCATGCCATCACTCACTGATTTTAAGTCTGAAGTCATCCAACTTTAATGTTCACTCCATATACTTAGAACTGTAGGTTCCAGACAGAAACTTGGGGTGGGATATTCAGAGCAGATGCACCATGCGCAATAGGGATGCACCCACGCAAGAGCGGATATACGTCAATGTGCGATATTCAGCAGGAGCGGCTGTGCAGTACAACACCCAATGTGCCATAGCACAACAGAAATGAATTCCTGTGCAAGTGCAGGGGGAGTAACCAGGAATAATGTGCACAGTGCGATATTCAACAGTAGGCGACGTGCGCAATAGTGGAGCAAGCGGAAGTTGCGCAAGAACGGAAATGAGCCAATACAAAAGGGAGCAAGTGAGGGGAGGATGAATGCACCACAGAGGAGCCATAGTGGGGTAGTGTGGAGACAGTGTGGCAGGGAGGCAATCCAAGAAGCAGGGGGTAGGTGTGACCAGGAGGTAGAGTGTGGGAGCCACTGGAAGTGTGTGAGAGTGAGTGAAGGTGTGTGTGTGTGTGTGTGTGTGTGTGTGCGTGCAAGAGGGCCTGAGCGTGCCACAGAGGACGGAGGGTAGAGGTCAAGAGGCTGGGCACACAGTGGTGAAGAGCCAGGGGGGAACACCAACCAGGGGTTTGACCAGTGCCACCTTCCAGATGGAAGCGGTAATGAGGGGTGTGAGAAGGCAGGCAGCAGGGAGGTGCAGCCGTGGAAGGGCCCGGTGGTGGTATGCCTAGAACAGGCTGTACCGTGCCCACACCACCTTTGAACAGTACAGTGACACCGAGATTGTGGGCTGGTACCGCCTGAACCGGGTGATTCTGAGGCAGCTCTGTAAGCTGTGCAGTGATGAGATGCAGGCACCCACACAACGGAGCCATGCGCTGACCGTGGAGACTAAGATCACAGCTGTCATGTGCCTGCTCACCACGGGCACCTTCCAGAGACCAACAGGGGATATGACAGGCATAACCCAGTCAGCCGCATCACACCTACTCACACAATTCCTTAGCGCACTGCTGCCACATGCTGCGGAGTACATCCGTTTCCCCAGAACACAGGCGGAGCACACAGCAAACATGCAGGAGTTCCACAGGGTAGCACGGTTGCCTGGCATGCTCAGGGCCATAGACTGTACCTATGTAGGCATCTGCATGCCACCTGGCCCAGATGAGGTGGCATACATCAGCCGCAAGGGTTACCAGAGTGTCAACTGCCAGGTGGTGTGCGATGCCAGGGGGCGCATAATCAATGTCTGTGCCACGCACCCTGGGGGAGCACACAATGCCTTCATCTGGCACAAGTCCACACTGTGCCATAGGTTCAAGAGTGGGGACATCCCCATTGGCCATCTGGTAGGTGAGTATGCATAGCACGCTGGATGATGGGTGCAGATGGGAGGGGGTGTGTGGGGTATGGGCAGGGGTGCCATGGGGAATGGCCATGAAGGTCCATGGCACAGTGTCGCAGACCACCATGCTAATGAAACCCCTCTACACACAGGTGACCTTGGTTACCCACTATGGCCCTGGCTGCTCACTCCATACCAGTGCCCCCAACCCCAGTGCAGCGACAGTACAATGAGGCACACGCCACAACACGGAATGTCACTGAGCGGGTGTTTAGGCTGCTGAAGGCACGGTTCCATTGCCTGCACGCATCAGGTGGTGCCCTACAGTACAGCCCCTCAAAGGCCTGCAGGCTATTCCTGGCCTGCTGTATCCTGCACAACATGGCCACCAACTGTGGGATAGCCACTGAGGTCAAGGAGGGGGACAGTGGAGGGGACAATGAGGACACCGGTCCAGCTGGTGTTGGGCAGGTATCCCCTGGGCGAAGGGATCCCCGGCTGGCCCAGATGGCCCAGCAGCACTGGGACATCATCACAGAGGAGCAATTTGGACAACACAGGCAGGTCAACAGGGCCACATGCAACCACCAAGGGCAAGGGCACAGCCCACAGACAGACAGGGGTGGACACCAGGGGAGGACGGCGTCAAGGGCGTGGGAATGGGCGGGGGACCACACACAAAGGCAGGGAACAGCAGCTCTGCATGTGGCACACACACATAGGTACACACACCCCTATCCATGCCCACAGAACCACATGCATGCTCACCCCAACAGGCCCCCCCACAGGACCCAACACAACCACACCCAGTGGCTGGCACTGTGTGTGCCTCAGATGCTGAGCATCATTGCACAGTGGCAGACAGCACTACGCTGGCATCATCATACACATGCCACAGTGGCCAGCAGCCGGGAGGGTGTGCACAGGAACCGTGTGTGTGCAGGGCAAGGCAGGGCACCACACCTATGCAACACACACAGAACACCACAATTTATACAGGGCAGCGGCAGACAGTGGCTGTGGAGGGGGAAGGGTCAGTCATGCAGCACAGTAGCACGGCCACCACGGATGCGTGGGCGGCCCCGCCAAGACCTCCCAGCTGTACCAGACTGACCAGTGGCCTCATGGGGTGGCACCGAAGGGCCCCCAGGACAGACACTGCGTGAACATGACTGTGTCCACGCAGGGGTCTGCAGGCCACTGAATATGCCTGCACCAGGCATTCTAGGTATGCCCACAGCCGAACCCGGTGTCGACATGGCAGGGGTCACCAGATGCTGAGAACGGTGGTGGACACAGCACTCTGCGGGGTGTGCGGTGGCTGGGCACACAACTGGTTGGCCAGTGTAGCCATGACAGTTGCCATTGCAGTGGTCTGCCTGTCAATGGCTGCGGTCACATCCGCCTGCTGTTGAGCCAACTCTGCCAGGAGCAGGGCATGGTCCCTGCTTTGCTGTTCCTATGCCTGTCGCAGGTCCGCACAGAGTGCATCCAGCACCACCACAAGCCACACCTGCTGATCCACAGAGGCCTGGAGAAGACAGCTGTGGTCATCCAAGGGGTCATCTGCATGGCAAGCATGCTGTCCCCGATGGTGTTCCTGGCCCTGCTGCACAGCACCCCTCGACAGTGGGTGCCACACAGTGCTGCCTTCCTGGGGTACATCCACACGCGGTGCTTTGCTGCTGCCCCCCGCCCCTGTCCCCAAGTCGACACTGGCCAGCTGCTGACGCTGCCCCTCCAGCTGCCGATTGCCAGGCACTACTGGCATGGCCACAGCGGCAACAACAGTCCCACCACCCTGGCCGCACGCCAGTGCTGCTCCACTGGAACCTGTAGACGCAATCTGGACAAGGGCTGTTGTGCAGGCAACCATGCCAGCACTACCTGCAGATCTACCTGGGTGGATGCCATCCGTGGGATCACCTTGCGTTCCACATGCAACACTGTCTGGGATGTGCGTCACATCATCATCAGTGCTGGAGTTGGCGCCAATCTGTGTCTCAGCACACAGGACACCATGAGCGGTGTCATGCTGGAACACAGCCAGGGCCATATCTGCACCCGCACCACTGTCATCAGTCCAGATGTTCAGGGCTACAGACGGTTGGTCCCTCGGACACCTGTGGAGGTGGATGGGTGCTCCACCATGTCTAGGGCCGCCCCCTCGGTGGACACACCCACCACCGCTGCCCCATGCAGATGCTCAGGAGCTGTAAAAGAACACAGTACCGTTAGTGGTTCCGCCTGGCCCTGGGGCCAGCCCCCCCACCACCCACACACTGCCAACCCCAGTCCTACCATGTAGTGATGGGCTGCCGCTCGTCTGGAAGTCTCTGCCAGGAACACCCTCAATGACACTACGCTGCATGTTGCCGGCCACCTGCTCCTCCAGTGGCATCAGGCGGGGAATGTCCTGCTTGCCCCCACCAGTGGCAGCACGTGCCACCCTGATGGCAGCCACCTTATCCTTGATCCGCCTCCTGTCCGTGCCAACCTTTTTCTTGCACTCCTGCACAGAACTCTGGTGGCTGCCTGCTGGTTGACAGCACATGCCACCTCGCCCCATGACACTGAACGGGCCTGTGGTGTGCCCCTCTGTCCATTGAGCAGTGGCTCCCTGTCGAGGTAGGCCTCAAACAGGGCATCTGATTCCACCCTGGTGAAGCTGGGCCTCCTCTTCTGCACCCTTCCCAGCTCCTCTTCATCATCTCGCTCGGTCATGCTTGTGCCTGGGGGGATGGACAGGTGTTACCAGGGACTGTGCAGTCCCATACAGCCCTCCCAGACCACTGTCCCCACGTCTCCACAGCATGGCACCTACCTCAAAAGACTGCAGTACCGATCCATGGCCTATGCTTTCCCAGGTCGCTTTTATAGCGCATCGCATGCAAATGAGGGCAGGCGCAACTGTAATGGGATGCAAATGCAGTGGATTCACCGTGGAATGGCTCATGAGCTGATTAGCATAACCTGGCTGAATATCATGCTGTTGCACCTTGCGCAATGGTGTTGAGCATGCTCAGGCTGTGGCTCACCACTGTGATGTGTGCAATTGGCACCACAACACGCATGCCCGCAGTGCTGACACCTACGCTAGTGGCGCAGCTGATGCACTGTGCATGGGAGGCAGTACAGGGCACTGCCACTACTGTGCCTGTGGTGCTCGTGTGTTATATGTCCGAAGGGGCGCACATGCCATGGTGCACCGTGGGCACAATGATGCCTCAGCGCAGTAGGCCACTGCCTGGCATCACACACATGCACCCTACCATGCTCCATGCAGGGGCCTCCCAATAGCACTGTGGCACTCCGTGCACAGACAGACCCTTGACCCTGCAGCTGCCCTTTGCCCTCTAGGTGTCATGCGTCCGCATGGCTGCCCCCCCCATTGTGCAGTCCGGTGCCAGTGCGATTGCAACTGGCAGCACAGTACCACGCTGCCTCTGCACGTGGGTCACGTCTGCTACTGGGCGCCATTTTGAGCTCACCAGTGTCTGCAATATGCCATGCACCAGAGCACCGGTGTGGACCTCGGTGGAACTGGCAAACCTGGTGGCTCTTGTGGAGCCCCGTGCAGGTGCCCTTTGAACAGGTTCTCCTCCTGAGACCACGCACAGTGGTGTGGCAGGAGGTGGCAGAGGGCCTTGAGGAGGCCACAGGGAGCAGCAGGACTGCAAAGCAGTGTCACAACCGCTATGGGGACCTCCAGCGGTGTGACCCCGACTGCCTAGGGAGACTGCAGGCGCGTGTCCGGCGGGGAGCTGCGCCACGGCCAGGTAGGTGCTCCTTCACCACACTAGTAATATCCCTCTGTCCTGGTGGCACAGTGATCGGCAGGCCATGCCGCCAGGGGGGTGGGGGCCAGTACCTGTGTTGCCAGTTGTGGGGGTGCATCGAGTACACCCTGAGCCACCACAGCACAGATGGGCTGTGTAGGCACGCACACTGCTGGGGGGGGGCTATAGTTCAGATGTGTACTAATGGGACTCTCTCCATGTTTCCACACTATGCCTGGAGGATTGCCGTAGGGCCCGAATGGCCCAAGAGCGTAGAGGGCAGGACATTGCTGATGGTGTAGCCATGCAGACAGGGCACAATGGTGGTGCCAGGGGTCAGCAACACCCTGCTGACCGGGATGCAGGTGAGTGCCGTGTTTCCCTTTACAACTGTGCATGATGGGTTGCAGGGGCAGTGGTGAGGCATGGCCCTCTGCACATGGCCCCTACTGCCGTGCATGTCCCACGGTGCCCACTGCACCATCCTATGGGTCTGCACTTGTAGGTGTGTGTCACAGGTGGGCTGTGTGTGCACTGGGCACCTGGCTGTGCCACTGCCATCCCACTGCATTGCCATGAAGCTGGACAGCCATGATGGTGCTGTGTGGTGCATGGTGCAGTGGGGGTGTGCAGCGGTTTGTATGGCTGCGGGTGCCCAGCTAGGTGGATCATGTGGGTGTACCCACTGTGGGTGGTCGCATGTCATCCCAGGGGTGCAGGCCACTGATGTATGCCATGCACATTGGGTGGGCTGCGTTGGTCTGGCCAGTCACTCATACTGATTCTGCTGCCTTGTCCTATGTGGACCACGCTGGACAGCCCTAGAACGCAACATCCAGGAGATCCTGCAGGTCACCCAGGCCACACTGGAGCTGCTGCAGGGGATGGATGGGGTGAACATCGGGGGCACAGAAGGTGCCACAGGGAGGACAGGGATGACAGGGGCCGCCAGTAGGGCCTGCAGCATCTGCACTGTACCATTCCTTCCCTGGAATGTACCTCACACCCCTATGTCCCCCACCTTGCCTTTCCCATTGTCCCCTGACCTTCCCCTTGTTGTAGCCTTGCACATCCCTCCCACTGTGTGTGTATATATATATATATATATATATATATATATATATATATATATATATATATATATATCTTTGTACATAGTTTCTGTTGATGTTTATAGTTACTTAATACATGCTTTTCCTACTATGACTGTGTCGGTCTCTGTTTTGCAGCGGGCGCATGATGCCTTGCTGCAGTGGTGTGCATGGCAACTGTGGAATGGTGCTGGCCTGTTCGAGGGTGTGTCTGCCAGGGATCCTACACTGGTGTGGGTGGGGGCCATGGGCTCTGTCCAAGGTATGTGTGGAGTGCCCTGTGCACTGTTTGCCTGTGTGCAGCGGGCTTTGGTGCATGTGATATGTCCCAGCCACCCCGATGGTGTGTGCCATGCCCGTGCGGCTGTGCCCCTTGCTTGTCTGTGGTTAGCACGGTCATGCCAACCCCACCACCACATGCATGGATGCTGACGTGACATCAGTGGCAGTCCATACCAGCCACCTTCCAGGCACAGTGCCCTGGCAGCTGGCATCCTGACCCCTGGTCTATTGCACATCTGCCTCTGTTGCCACTGTGGGCGGTGCTGTTGTCCCCTTCCATGCAGTCTGTGGTGTCTGGGGTGGTGCCTGTGGTCTGGTGACTGTCACATGGGGTCCTGCTGCATGCAGGCAGTGGCCTGGTTCATGGTGCGCACACCACATGGCATGCTCACTGGCACCATGGTAGTGTGCAGGCTGTAGGTACATAGCACCATGGGACTCATGACGGCAGCATCTGTTGCTCCGCTATGTGTGGCTGTTTGATGGGGTACCCTTGGGAATGTGCTGGGTGGGCTTTGTATGTGCCCTGTGTTGCTTCCTGTGTGGCGCATGCCTCCATGCACCACAGTTGGGTGCTGTGCTGTCTGGTGGGGCCAGTGCTGGGTCGGGGTGTGTACATGGGTGGGTGTTTGGGGTGCCTTCCTGCTAGTGGTGGTGTCCAGGGTGGGCCTTGTCACATGCGGGGTCCCTCGGGTACTGATGCCAGGTTGACCTCCTTGCTGTGCCTCTGTGGGGGCCATGCAGGGGGGCCTTGTGTATGCTGTGGTGGCATCAGTGGATGGTGTCGCCACATGTGGGAAGGGGTCATGGTGGGGATGTTGTGCATGGTGCCATGGGGCAACGGGTTGCATTGTCACGGTGGTGGTGGCATACCTTCGGTGCCATGCACTGTTTGGTCCTGCTTCTGGGCTAGGTGTCTCGGGATCGCTGTACTGGGGGTGGTCATCATTGGTGTGGTGCTGTGGCATGGGTGGGTCCTGGCCATCCTTGTGTTACGGTCTCCATTTGCTGGGGGACAGTGCAGGGGCATCTTGCCCAGCAGGTGGAGACTGCTGGCCCACGTCTGCTGTTGGATCGGCACCAGGGTTCATGGGCTGGTGGTCCATTCTGCTCATGTCTGGTTGTGCAGCTCATGGGGGCCTTGCCCTGGAGGGGGGCGGGGGGGTTGGTCTGTCTGTCCTGCTCCATGCTCCTCCGCGCATGGCACATCCATGGCTGGTGCACAACTGCTTCCTGTCTTTGTTTCTGCGCATCCCTAGGGGTGCTAATGTGCATTGGCCCTGCTCCATTGTGCATCCCTCATTGCGCTATGGTGCATCAGGTGTGATATTCGGCTACATTGCACAGGCACACCTTGGCCTGCACTTGGTTTGAATATCATGCCCGTTGTGCCATATCGCACTGCACTTGCGCCTGGTCCCGCTATTGTGCATCTTTTTGGCCCAGTCTGAATATCCCACCCCTGGTGTTTAAAGTATGTTTGTTTTTGAAATGCAGGGAATGCTAAGAGGCATGAACATTTTCAAAACTTTAGATGGTAGCGGACCAGAAAATAAAATAGCAGATGAAATAAAGTTAATGGCTAGCAACTGTCCCTTATAAGGTTGGCTACCCCAATAAAAACTGTCTGTATTCCATGAAGGTACTTGACATGTATCACTATACTGGATGTTCTCTTAATTGTTCCATGCATTGGAGCAAGTCAATTTTTATACATCTTACATAGGCTCAGAAGTTATTCTTTGAAGACTATATATTTTGGTTCATCAGCAGAAAGCATTCCTTAATATGCTGCAGAAAATGAGGACAAATGGGCAGTTAGGTACAGTAGCAACATAACTTCAGTCTAAACCACAAGCAGACTACCAGGAAATGCACACCACAAACTGACTTTGAGACACTTGGCTGGGCCCCATGCTTCCAACTTAATCCATGGTGTACAGTTACTGAACAACTGACATAAACTATGTTATTTGCATACATAAATATTTCTATATAGGATGACACTTCAGCTACAGCATAGCAATGCAACCATATCAAGGATATGTGATTATTCATAATTCTGTCATTAATAATGTGACCATGTTCCAATGCCAGCCTATACATTGATTTTCACTGTCCACCAGCCACACACAACCTATTATTAGTTTATTTAAAAATTTCACCAGGAAAGGCACACTGAGCAGTGAATGCTTGTTTCCAGATGTATCCTGGGGGAGAGGGGATGAGGATAAACGGTCAATACAAAGCAAAAGTCATAAACAAATAATAATAGATGGAAAAGAGATACAATCAAGCATCAGGATGACAAAACTGAATAACAGACATTTTAATCTAACAGCAGTGTGCTAGAACTATATTAAACAATCAAATGAGTAACATTAAGTGCTAACATGAGTAACCAGTAGAGAGGTAAAATTATGGAGAGGGTAGAAATTAAGCGCATGTGCAGGAAGGGGAAAATAGTCCCTTAGGAAGGAGGAGAGGACCCGAGGGGAGGCAGTGTGGCCTTGAACAGGTTGTGATGTCTAAACAATGAAAGCGTGGTGCTGTGACACATAAACATACATAGGGTACATTTGGCCGGCCCACCGGTGCAGTGCTGGCACCAACGCTTGCGCTGCTGATGACCCGGGTTTAGAAGCAAGCTCAAGGTGTCAGAGGGACAGCCAGGGTGAGGAAGATCAAACATCTGTAGGACTGCTGTCCTCCTCCACAGGGGGAAGGGTGAAGAACAGCCAGTGCTTGACTGGCCCCTGGCAGAAGCCAGGGGAGAAGAAGCCCAATCTGGAAGGTTGAGGAGGGGTGGCAGATGTTGGCACGTGTGCCATGAAGTCATTGCATGCCATGTCTCCCATGGAGACAAAAACAGAATATAGCCTGGCTGCTGTAAGGATGACCACCAGCCTCCGCAGGCCCCACACCTGGTGACTCAGGCTTCTCCCAGGATCTGGATCCGGTCTTGGCAGGTCAAGGGACTCCTCGCCACCCTGCCACAGAAGGCAAGCTGTGGGGGACTGTAGAGAGGTAAAGCCTGGGAGAAGCTAGGGTGACAGGGCTGGGAGGACTGGAGGAAAGGAGGGCCAGCCAGGAAGATGGGAGCATACAAAACCAAAAAAGAATATATACTGTATAGGGTACATTTAATACAGTGTTTTATATGTGTTTTTCTCAAATGGTGAGGCCAGCCTGCAGGGGAGGCCCCAACCTGTTCCAGGGGAGGCTCAAGCCACTCTGAAAAACAATCGTAGTTAAATTTTGAGTTTTAAATATTTTGTGTGAAGGAATGAAGAAAACTGAAAGAGGATAATAGTAAGTGAAATTACGTATTCATTTTCAAATTAGTGACCACAAAAAACGAATACTGAGCCAATGTTCATTCCAGGTGTGCCTGGGAGGGGAAGGGAGTGAATATAATTCAAAAGGTAACTGCAAAACAATAAAGAAATACAAAATGAACAATAGTGCAAACAAATAGGAACAATTAACAAATAATGCGAGGTAACAACTGACCAATTAGATTGGTGGCAGAACAGCCCAAATACAAGGGTTAAGCAGAGAGGTACTAATAGGAAGCACAGGAGGGAGCAAAAGGATCCCTTGAGAAGTTGCTTAAGAGCACAGTAAGAGGGGGAGATGCAGAAGTAGGTAGGACGGTTATTCCAGAAAGAGGGGAAGCAGACAGACAAAGCAGTCTGACCCGTGAAGGTACTGCAACAAGGAGTAACAATACTTTGAGTCAACATAGTGGAACAAGTAGGCTGGCCTGGGGAGGGGTTACAAGTGTCGGGGGGGATTACAACAACCTGAATAAAATGAGAGCCAACTACTGCACTCTCAAAGTCTCCGGTTACCATGGAAACCTCTCGAGTGAAAAATATCCTTGTTGTGTATGAGTGATCATACACTATCCTCTATGTTAACCTTTACACAGAACATAGACATTGTCAACAGAAAAGGACCACTTGGCCCAACCAGTCTGCCCAGATGTTCCCTGCCTATTCTGTCTCTGCAGACCCTACCTGGTCTCTGATCACATCACCCCTCACTGCCTATTTACTAATATTCCCCTATGCCTATCCCATGCATGCTTGAAGCCCCCCACTGATGGGGGGGGGAGACCAGTTCTTGGTTGACATCCTGCCATGATCTAGCCCTCATAGAGTATATCCAGAAAGCCTCCTTCTTCAAAACTTTTAGTTCAAAGTACATACCCTTCATATCCGGTATCACTTTTTCCATCCTTATAAACTGGAATGACTGCATCCTCAAATTCCCACTGGCTAAAATATGAGCAGCAGTGGTATATTCCATATTATACCATGGACCTTGGATAGCGACCAATCAGATGGGCAGGCTGGCACCTTACCTGCATTGTAAATCTACCGATAATCACCACAAAAGGTGCCAGCCAGCCGCATCTTAAAAAAAACAAAACAATCCAATGCCAAAATCACAGAACTCTGACGGTCTGACCACCATCTTGTTTCCCCACTAAGCGGAGACCGTAAAACAGTAGCTCTCTACATCAGGAAAACCAAACAAAATAAAAACACTGCTTTAATACTGACTGGCTTATTAAGCATTATACCAAGTACTGTTTTTTAAAAATAATCAAAAAAGCAGTACTTGGTATAATCGCAGTAAGCCACTCGGGGATCTGCGTTATCGATGGATTTACCACGGCTGGCGCAGATTTACCCACTGGGCATTCCAGCCGTGGTAAATCCCCAGATAACACATACCCCCTCGTGGCTTATTGTTTAATTCCTGTATGTTCCTAACTGTTCTAACATGCTCCCCCACCCTTATCCTGTGTAAAACTACATATTATACCCACAGTCTGCATTCCCTCAGCTACCCTCATTCCTCAGCACCTGTATACCACTGTTTACTGACACAACTAGAGTACTGCATTGACTGCATCGCTGCCGTCTCGCTTGTTCAGTAAATATGTTCTCCTTCTATCCCTCTCCCCTCTGCTTATTCCTCACTCTTCCCACCTTGATCTCGCTTCAGCCCCTTCTTTTGTGTAATACTCCTACTCCTCACTATACTGCCCTTGTGCCATGCCTGTCCTACAAACTCCTACTCCTCACTATACTCCCCTTGTGCCATGCCTGTCCTACAAACTCCTACTCCTCACTATACTGCCCTTGTGCCATGCCTGTCCTGCATACTCCTACTCCTCACTATACTGCCCTTGTGCCATGCCTGTCCTGCATACTCCTACTCCTCACTATACTGCCCTTGTGCCATGCCTGTCCTGCATACTCCTACTCCTCACTATACTGCCCTTGTGCCATGCCTGTCCTACAAACTCCTACTCCTCACTATACTGCCCTTGTGCCATGCCTGTCCTACATACTCCTACTCCTCACTATACTGCCCTTGTGCCATGCCTGTCCTACAAACTCCTACTCCTCACTATACTCCCTTGTGCCATGCCTGTCCCACAAACCCCACCCTCACCATACTGCCCTTGTGCCATGCCTGTCCCACATAATCCTACCCTCACTATACTGCCCTTGTGCCATGCCTGTCCCACAAACTCCTCCTCACTATACTGCCCTTGTGCCATGCCTGTCCTACAAACCCTACTCCTCACTATACTGCCCTTGGCCATGCCTGTCCTACATACTCCTACTCCTCACTATACTGCCCTTGTGCCATGCCTGTCCCTACAAACTCCTACTCCCTCACTATACTGCCCTTGTGCCATGCCTGTCCTACATACTCCTACTCCTCACTATACTGCCCTTGTGCCATGCCTGTCCTACAAACTCCTACTCCTCACTATACTGCCCTTGTGCCATGCCTGTCCTACAAACTCCTACTCCTCACTATACTGCCCTTGTGCCATGCCTGTCCTACAAACTCCTACTCCTCCACTATACTGCCCCTTTTGCCATGCCTGTCCTACAAACTCCCTACTCCTCACTATACTGCCCTTGTGCCATGCCTGTCCTACAAACTCCTACTCCTCACTATACTGTCTCTTTGTGCCATGCCTGTCCTACAAACTCCTACTCCTCACTATACTGCCCTTGTGCCATGCCTGTCCTACAAACTCCTACTCCTCACTATACTGCCCTTGTGCCATGCCTGTCCTACAAACTCCTACTCCTCACTATACTGCCCTTGTGCCATGCCTGTCCTACAAACTCCTATTCCTAACTACCCTCCCCTTGCTGCCATAGCTGTCCTACACACCCCTTACCATAACCAGGTGTCAGCTCCTATGCCTTTTTTCTATACCTGGACACACTTCTCCACCTCTCTTATGTCTATACCTTACTCCTACACCCTATTATGCCTCCATATATTTCAGCTCTCCTCATTCACTGCATTCTCTCTCAAGTGTCCCAAGTACCCTGAGTTACACTTCCTAATTATTGCTGTGCTCGATAGCCTCAGGATACATAAACCCTAATCCAGGCCCAATTGCCCCAACTTCTACAAGCCCCTCTCCTGCTACTGCCTCCCACCCCTCTGCCCCCACTGCTCTCCCTAAAGGTCTTAAGATCCTGCCCTTAAACATCTGTAGTTTACTGCTAAAAATCGACCTCCTACAAATCATGGCAACTACTCTAAATCCTGATCTATTAATTATCATGAAAACCTGACTAAAGGACACGATCCCTGACCATGCAGTCTCAATCCTAGGATATTCCATCCTAAGGGAAGACTGGGCTGGAAGGGGTGGAGGCATGGCCATGTATATTCTCACTACACTACAATTTACTAAAATATGCTCTACCTCCAATCTAGTGACACATGACGCTATAGCCATCCAAGCGACCCTACCCCAGACTGTCCCCATCTTCATATCCGGTGTCTACTGCTTCCCAAACATTCAGCCAAGCACAGCACTAGATTTGATTACCTCAATCTCTGCCCTCTACCACTCTGGTAAACTATACATCTTGGGTGATTTCAATCTAAACTGGCTGGCCCCTAATTCTGCCAAGAAACGTAATGATATAGGTGCCCTAAACCTCACCCAGCTGATCACAGAACCCACCCGTCCCAACCATAAGACTCTAAACCACTCCCTGATTGACTGGGCAATCACCTCCCACCCACACAGAGTAATCAAATCTGCTATCCTTCCCGACGCCCTCAGTGACCATAACTCAATCTTTTTAGTCAGAAAAGTCCACAGGTCTAAATCACTGCACAAAACCCTGCAACTACTCGCTTTAAACCCTCTGAACCTGGAACCCCTACTGCTTCATTGGTGGATCAGGCCCTTACTTACTTCAAAGTTATATTCCTTGATACTTGGGATATTTTTGCCCCATGTAAAACATCCAGAGTCAGGGGATAGCACCTTCTTTGGATTACCCCTGAACTCCTAGCCTGCCACAGGGCTAGATATTATGCTTGGAAGCTCCATAAATCAACCCACACCCCTAGTGACTTTGCATTATACCGTATGCTCAGAAATGTCTGCGCTAAGGCTACGAGATTAGCAAAGTCTGAATACTTCAAATCGGTCTTCCTCACAAGCATAAATACTCCTACAAAATTCTAGGAAGTGGTCCATGCCCTTTTCACTCCCTTATCCCACTCTGCCCTCACCCTGTCCTTCAGATAAACAGCACCCCTGTCAATGATCCAAACATGATGGCAGTGACTTAACTCCTACTACACCTCATGCACCTCTGAACTACTAAAGTCCCTTCCTTCCTACCCTGCCCCATCTACCTCCTCCAACACTACAACCACTCCCTCATCCTCCCCCCTTCTACTTCTCTACCATCACCAATGATGATGCACTAAACACCCTGCTCACCATTAACCCTTCAAACAGTTCCTCCCCAGATGACCTCGACCCCAAGCTCCTCTCTCTCTCAGCCACTGCCGTTGCCTACCCCCTCTCCCTCATTCTAAACCTCTTCTTCACTACTGGCTCAGTCCCCTCCTCTTGGAAGTATGCCGTGGTCCTCCCCTTACCCAAAGGTGGGGATCCCTCTTCCCCTAGCAACTATCACCCCATCTCCCTCCTCCCTACTCTTGCTAAGCTCCAAGAACACCTGGTTCTTACTCAACTTACCACCTATCTGCCTGACTCCTCCTTTTTCACCCTGTTTCAATCTGGCTTCAGGAAGAATCACTCTACCACCACCTCCCTACTCAGGATCACCGACTCCATTCCAACCAGAATGAACAATGGCCTCATCACCTCAGTCATTTTTGTCGACCTAGCCAAGGTGTTCGACACTGTCTCCCACATCCTCCTCGTGGACTTTCTCTCATCAGCAGGCCTATCTTCTTCTGCCACTAACTGGTTCAGGGCTTGCCTCACTGGTAGAACTCAATCAGTTAGGGTCTCTGGAGTCACTCCCCCCCCCCCCCGATTACCACAGGAGTCTCCCAGGGCTCAGTACTCGGGCCCTTGCTATTCTCAATATTCCTAAATGACCTACCATCAGTCTGCTCTCCCTCTACCTCCATCCACATGTATGCAGATGTTAGTCATGTATGCTTCTGGCTGAAGTCCTGCTGAGGTTACAACCAGCTTGCAGCTCAATTTCAACAAAATTCAGCCCTGGTTTGCTAACCACCACCTCTTCCTTAATGCCAGAAAGACTGTCTCCATGACCTTTGGCGCTAGGCAGAGACTCTCTCTCTAAGGCTCCTTAATCTCCCCTACTTCCATACCCTGGATGGGACCATTTTGGAGGACAAATCCTCCTTCAGATACAGTATCTTGGGGTTTGGCCTGACCAACACTTCAACTTCTCTGGACATATTGACACCATCCTGAAGAAACTGTACCCCAAGTTTGTTGCCCTCTACAGGAATTGTAGTAGCATCCCTCCTGTGGCTAGGTGTGAACTTGTCCAGAAGATGATCTTCCATATTTTTGACTACTGTGAAAGTCTATGGTGCAGCTCCCAAATCCTCCCAGACCAGATTGAACACCCTTTTCCACTCTTTCTGCCGCTTTGCCCTTGATGCCCCTGCTTGCACTCATCCTTGCGATTTATACCATGCATTGTCCTTCTCCTCTCTCACAAACAGATGTCTTTCCCACTGCGCAAAGTTCACCTCCAAACATTGGTTGGGCGAACTCCCTACATACCTCTCCTCCTCTTTCATCACCCCTCCCTGTCACTCCCTTAGATCCACTGACACTCGAATGTTGTTGATCCCTTGGTGCTCCACTCTTTTTGGTCAATCAGGCTTCTCCTACCACTTCCCCCAAATTTGGAATTCCCTCCCTCCCCAAGTTCGTCACTCGTCCTCTATCCACTCCATCAGCTTAGCCCTTCACAACTACCTATTATCCAGCTGCTCTTGCCATGACCCACCCTAAGCCATGATCCTGCATATGTCTAGCCGTACCACTTAACCTTATCTACTCCTTTACCTACCTTCCTTCCCCTATGACTTCTGTAGCCACCTTCCAGGGTTCTCAGCATCTGAAGGGGGCCCTCCTGGGCTCAGCCCTCCTCCCCCTTCTTATTCTTCCCCTCTTCTTACCGCTTTCTGCACATATGTAACCAGTAACCCTCATGCAAATATGCATATTTCCTCCACCTCCTTGACTCTCCTCTAAATCCTTCCCTTTCCTTCCAGCCTTCCCTACCCCTCTCGGGTTCTCAGCTTCCTTAGGACCCCCCTCACAGGGTTAACAACATCCTGGTGGGCTCCCTTTTGTTTTTCCCCCTCCCCTCCCCCCTTCCAAATAGGTCTTTCCCTCACAACATTTTATAGTTTCATAGAGGTTTACGTGCTCAGGAGGCAAAGCCTTTTGTGAGCTTGCCACCACAGTGTGGATTAATTGGTTTAATGGTAGTCTACTTTCTTTTAACCCGTGTGCTTGTCTAGTTGTTTTTTAAATGTATTCATGGTTTTGCTTTCTACTGCTGTGGCTGGAAGTGTGTTCCACAGTTTCACAACATGCTGTGAGAACCATTGGCTTCTTTTTTTAGGTTCTACAAGTTTTACACTTTAGTTTGAAATTATGTGTTCTTGTTTGAACCATGGAGTTGTTCTTCTCCAGTCCCAGGGTTTCCATTAGTAGTGGTTCATTCAGGGGTTTGTGTGTTAGGCACAGGTCTCCACGGAGTTGCCTGTACCCCATGGAGTAGAGGTCAAGTCTCTCTAGCCTATCTCCATATTCAACATTGTTCATTCTGCTGATTTTTTTGGTTATTTTCCTTTGAATTCCCTCTATCAATTTCCTACCTTTTACTGCATTGGGTGCACAAAAGGGGAAGCAGTAGTCAAGGTGCGTTCTTACTAGTCCTGTATATAGTGGAATTATGAGGCTGGATTCTCTACTGTTTATGTGCTTTAAGATGCACCCTATAATGCGTTGGCATTTTTTAACTTTTGTTAATGTGTGAGTGTCAAAATTGAGTTTGTTGTCTATAATAACTCCTAGGTCCTTTTCGTTAGTGGTTTCTTGTAGTATGATATTATTCAGTGTGTACTTATATTTCAGGTTATTGTGCCCTAGGTGCATAACCCCACACTTTTGTTTGTTGAAGAACATTTTATTATCTACAGCCCAGGTCTCTAACCAGAACAGTTTATATGCCCTTTGGACCTGGCTCTCCCGTTGTCATCATCTGCCTCTCATCCCTTCCCCCGTCTCTTTTCTTTTCTTCCCACTCTTGCACCAAGTTACCTACCCCTCCCAAAACTCTGATTCCCTTTGGGAATTCCCACCTCTACTAGCACTCCTTGACCCCTTGCAGGGTTTTCAACATCCTGGAGGGGCCCACGGGTTCGGCTTTCCCCCTCCCCTGCCCCCCAGTCCTCCCACTCATGTTCCAGTTCCTCCTTTCCCTGTGGCACTTTATGAATTCACCTAAAGCGAACACACTTACCTTTCCCTTATCTTCTCTACTCTGTTTATATCCAATTGTTCCCTTACTACTAGTTGTTATCTGTTTAGATTCACACCTGTGCTACTACTCGTTTTCCCCATCCACTTACTCTATATTGCTGTTCGTTAGTTTTCCTACTCTTTTATTCTCTGCATGTAACTGATGTCTCTTATACTTAGAGGCTCGGATATTCAGAAGGGTTGCGCATGGTGCAACACAGTTGCGCCATGCGCAACCCACTGATGCGCCCCAGCGCAATATTCAAATGGGGATTGAGCCTGGCACAAATCCCGATGTGCTGGAGCGCATCAGTAATGTATGTGGCGCAGGTGGGGGAGCGTGCCCATGCATACTCTGCACATCCCGATATTCAGCCGGGATGTGCTGAACCATCATCATAACCCTACTGCGCTGCACAAGTGAGCAAAAAAAAAGCAACAGCTAGCCACCCACAGGTGAGCTGCCGTGTGCAAGGGTGCAACACGGCGGCTGCCACCTGTGTGTGGCCACCCGAGCTCCGGCTGCACCTTCTGGTGGCACCCCCATGCCCGATAGCGGGCATATGTAGAATGTAAAAACGTCCAATATCCCTGGTGGACCCGCTTGCAGCCTGATCGTGGGCATATGCAGAATGTAAAAATGTCCAATATCCCTGGTGGTCCAATGGACCGCTCGCAGCCCGATCGCGGGCATATGTAGAATGTAAAAATGTCCAATATCCCTGGTGGTCCAGTGGACCGCTCACAGCCCGATCGCGGGCATCAGTACAAAGTAATGCCACACCACACCAACCCTAGTGGTCTAGCGGTACCTCCCTCCCCACCCACCAACTAAGCCCCATCGCGCCCTTCCCCACGGTCAGCGGCGGGCGGCAACTCCCCACCGGCTTGCCGCCTGCCCGGCTGACTGACACCTTATGGTAGGGCTGTCGCCCATTGGTCCCTGGCAGAGCCAATGGCGTATGTCTCCTCTACACAGTCAGATGTGTGAATGGATCCATTCATATCTGGACACAATAATCTGATACAAACTGCATGCCCACTGGCTCACGCTGTGGACCAATGGATACAGCCCTACGTGCACGTGTCAGTTGGCGGCGCGAGCGCAAGCGGGTGGAGCTGCCGCCCGCCGCTGACCAGTGGGGAGGGGCGGGGCCCAGTGACGGGTGGGGAGGGGTACCGCTAGACCACCAGGGTTGGTGTGGTGTGGCATTACTTTGTACTGATGCCCGCGATCAGGCTGTGAGCAGTCCACTGGACCACCAGGGATATTGGCCATTTTTACATTCTACATATGCCTGCGATCGGGCTGCGAGCGGTCCACTGGACCACCAGGGATACTGGATGTTTTTACATTCTACATATGCCCGCGATCAGGCTGCAAGCGGTCCACTGGACCACCAGGGATATAGGATGTTTTAATATTCAGTTTATGCCCACGATCGGGCTGCAAGCGGTCCACTGGACCACCAGGGATATTGGAAGATTATTTTATTCTACATATGCCCACGATCGGGCAGTGGGGCACATTGCCGTGATGTGCAGGGGGCGTCGGTCCCCGATGGCTGCAGCCTGGCAGGGTGCCAGGTGCAAGTTGCCGGGGATCGGCGCACCTGCATGCAAATGGGGCCATAATGACATGCAAATGGCCCCATTTGCATGTGCACTTTTGAATATTGCGGTTGTTGCGCCTAGCGCAACGGAACTTGCGCTAGCGCATCCCCCTGCTCCACTCTGCCCACTTGCGCTGGCACAGTGCCACTGTGCCATGTGCACTGCGGGTGGCTAGGGTGCGATATTCAACGCTGCTGTGCCATGGCGCACCTCCATTGAATATCACCCTGTCAATGCCCTTGAGCAGCCAAGTTGAGCTGTGCCCAGGCTTGCGCCACAGCCTGGCGCAGTCTGAATATCTGGGCCAGAATGTATAATTAATTGCCTCTGTTTTATTCACTGTATGTAATCTGTTGTCTCGTGTACCTTGAATGTATAACTGTTTATCCACTCTGTACCCCGGACCCCCCAGGTAGCACCGGGAGATGAGCAACTTATTGTTCAGTGTGCTTTCCTGGTGAAACATTTCAATAAATAAATAAATAAAATCCTAAACTGGTGTATGGCTTTTCCTATATAACAACAGCTGCAGCTGCATTAGACCACATGCACTGCATCACACCTCGTGTATCACATGTTATTAGTGACCTAATCATGACCTCCTTGCCAGTCCTAGGGTTCAGAAAAGCTTTTGTTTTTGGGAAAACTACACAAGTCATACATATCCCACATGGATGACTTCCAATGGAGGGGGCTGGGGGCACAGATGTAAAGAATGACTGGCTGCCTTGGATAGGTTGGCAACTATGAACAAAAGGGTAGCTCAAATCCCTCCCTCTCTTGTAAATCACATAGGGTGTGCGTATATTATTAAAAGTTGGATTAGTATCATAGGTGCTGGGTTATATGGGCCCATGGGGCAGGGGCTCCATCAGTATTATGTAAAGCTGGCCCAGCCTCACCAATAATTTTGCCTCTGTTTTTTTTTTTTTGGCACCATTTTTCTTTTTAACTTGCTGCAGCGCACACACTTCCCTCTGTAACCTGTTGCAGCGTTCCCTCGGTGCACACCCTCTGTGATATGCTATGGTGCCCCCCCCCCACCCACTGTGAAGGTAGCAGTCCCCCCACATGCCTACTGGTGGCCATTTTTTTAAATTGGTGCCTGCTTGGGGAGAATTCACTATGCATGCACCAGAAGAGAGCAGGGCCTGTTATTGGTGGCAGTGAAGACTCAAGCCGGGTGGGCAACAAGGAGTCAGAGCAGCAGGCAGCAGAGTAAATGGACTCGGGGGAGAGCTGGCCACACTCAGTCAGTTGACAGGGCAGAAAGGCGGTTAGCCAGTGCAAGGGAGCCAAGCCAGGAACGTTCAAGCGGCAGCGGTGCGACAGTGTGATTGTGCAACGTGGTAGGGGCTCCCTGACCCTGCTTAGCCCATGTGGGCCTGGCTGGGACCAAAGGCGCCAGGTTATATGGGCCCGTGGGGCAGGGGCTCCAGCAATAGTATATAAAGTGAGCCCAGCCCCACCAATAATTTTGCCTCCTTTTTTTTTTTTGCCACTTTTCTTTTTAACCTGCTGCAGTGCACGCTCCCCTCTGTGACCTGTTGCAGCATCCCCCACCGGTGCCCCCCGCCACCCGCTGTGAAGGTAGAGATCCCACCCACATGCCTACTGGTGGCCTTTTGTTTTTAATTGGCGCCTGCTTGGGCAGAATTCACCATGCATGCACCCGAAGAGAGCAGTGCCTGTTATTTGGCGGCAGCGAAGACTCAAGTCGGGCGGGCGACAAGGAGACACAGCAACAGGCAGCAGAGTAAGTAGACTCAACAGGGCTGGCCACACTCAGTCAGTTGAGAGGGCACAAAGGCAGTGAACTAGTGTGAGGGAGCTGAGCAGGGAAAGTTTGTGCGGCAGCAGTGCGAGTGTGCAACGTGATGGGGGCTCCTGGTCCCTGCTCAGCCCACGTGGGCCCAGTTGGGACAGAGTTGGTAGTTTGTGAGCAGCTGGGTGTACAGCGTGAGTGGCCATGTCATGTGAGGGTCATCATGCCAGACGAATACAGGAGCCACTGAGGAGGAGGAGGACGACCATGTTGTGGTCGGATGTCATGACCAGTCCACACCGAATACGGTACACTACAGTATAGAGCCAGCAAGACTGGATCTAACCAAATTATTGTTTTATTTGCTAGAAACATTTAATTTGGTCATTATCTAGAGGAAATTGGGTTAAATAGACTAGCCATATCCTTTCTCAAACATGGAGCCCAGCCCAGTGTCCCTTCATGCTGGGGGAAGTGTGGTAACATACATTGTATAAGAAATGGAATTCTTTGCCAGATATGATGTGGTGCCTTCCATCATTTTTTAATCTGAAGCCAGCTTAGAATACTGTTTTTGGTCCATATAAATTAGTAATGTTTCCTGGTTCCTTTTGGCCTATTAATTCATGATAGGCCATGTAGCGGCATGGGAATACGGGCCTTCTGATCCATGTTTGTCCAGCCATTTTCTTCTGAAGCAGCAATCATCTCTGCTACATGTACTAGCTGGGCAGTCTTGTAGTACTGTGAAAAACTGGATAAACCCAGAACACCATGACAATCTATATATAGAGCAGGGCTGCCCAGAGGCTTCAATTTACATGAGGAATTTGCTTTAGTTTGGGAACTTTTTGGGCTCCTATACCAATGCTGTTACTAGCCAAAACCCAGTGAGGGTGGCTATTCCCACAACACTGCACAGTTCAGACACTCAAAACTTAGTGGCCTCTTGAACAAATTAATAAGTCACCACAGATGGTTTTTAAATGCACACCAGTTTTCTGAGGATTTTGCTACCAGAATTGGATAAGCCCAGGTAACCCTCCAAAAAAAAAAAAAAAAATTTCATGGATTCAATCATTATACCCTCAGTTGCAAAAGAGGCTGGCTTCCTTAGAAGGCCCTTGTAGGTGGAAGGTGGGATGATGTGAAAGGGCAGGTGCCAGCCGAAGTTTTGCATTTCCTACTGCGTTCCAGCATTTGGTTGAGTGACCTGAGTGATGAGTCCTGAAGGAACGGCTGAGTTCCAGAAGCGACTCCCAGCCCAGTTTGAGCCTGTTTTATGTGGTGGTACAGGAACGGTTTGGTCCTATATGGCTGCTTATTATTTATTTTTATCTATGGCTGAAGAGGCAGTATAGTTATAGTATAACTAGCATTGATGAGTTTTGTGGTACGTATTTACACAAAACAGTGCCTCATTCTAAAATCAGCCTGCAATATTAAAAGCTAGATTAGGCAGCAATGGAGAGGGATGCAAGTACATTACTCAACAAAGCAGGTAATTAAAAAAGGGGAATATTCATAGTTTGGTGGAGGGGACAGCAGCAGCAATCCCCTGTACACTAGAACTGATATTTTACACTGGACAGTGATGTGGAGATTCAAAGAACAGCTGCGGCAGACAGGAAAAAGTTATACACCAGGCCAAAACTGCACCTTATGCAGCCCTTGTGCAATGAGGGAAAGATGAGCACAGAGGGTAAACTGTAGTCATGGGTATCATAGGTATCTTATGCACTGCTACTTCAGTAGGAATCAAAAAACAGGTTACTTCTGCTGACTTAAGTGCAAGTGTAATGGGCATCCTTCTTCTTGCTCTGTAGAAACCTATGAAGTATGTTTTAACCAGGTAAAGTGCACAATAGCAGGCTGTGCAACACCTACAGACAGGTGTGGTTTGTTGACTGACTGCATCCAATGTCAATGGGAGAAGAGGCATGCATTGGAATAGAGCCCTGTAGTGCTACTGCATCAGATCTGACTTGCACAGTGCACACCTTCAAAGGCCGACTGCAGCTACTTTGCCCAAAAAATGATTTACTGTTGTATCAAAATGCAAACACCATGGTATACCTCCCTGACAACGACACCAATACAGCAAACTATGTCGATGCCAACAACATCAACAGCTCACTGTATTGGTGTGCCAGAGACCCGGGGCACACTGTCTCCTGGTCCTGCATCCCTTCCCCAAATCAACTCTGACTCAGAGTTGATTATATTTAGAATGGGGGGTGCGGGGGCACAGCCCCCCACATGGGGGGTTCAGGGGGCAAATCCCCTTGATAGAAAACAGAGACAGGGAGTCCTTTGTGATTCATGCCAACCACAACTTGCGGTCGACAAAAATTCTGTCGCTGTGATGCCAGTCAATGAAATTGTTGTCGAACTGGCATCGTAGAGCCCAACATCACGAGGGGCAGGCAGATGAGACCTCTTAACTTCTTAGAATTAAGAAATGGGCCTCTGCCTAATGTGCCTTTCCCAGTTACTGATTTTAAATAAATAAATTTAAAATGTGCAAATGGTCAGAATGCAGAGCACATTTTTTAGTTTAAAGACTAATAGGTTTAAGAATAGTAGGCAGTTTAGGCACCATTATGTTTAGTATTAAGAACTGTTTCTATCAAATTAATTTAAATGTTCAGTAGTCTGCATGTCACAAATAGCTCTAACATCAGTAAATCCTTGCTGAGCAAGGGTACATTTGAGTATAAAATACGTAGAGATATGCAACACGCACAGCAGTTGAGAGACATGCTGAGGGAATACCGGCTTCTATGTATGTTTAAAGCAGTTTACCTTTACTAACCCAATTCAGCTATAAGCTATTAAACAACATGGGGACTGCTGAAACAGGTCAGTAAAGGCAACATAAAGTTATCACTGGTTGTGAATATACAGACGTGTGATTGTGTGTGTGTGTGTGTGCGCTGGAAAGTGCACGGGCATGAGGTACAGGGGCAAGACGCAACTTTTGCTATTATACCGTTACTCAGATTTCCAAATAAGTGGGAAAAAAGGGTAATTGCAGTTTCATTACCCATATTCTATTGGAGACCACCTCCAATACCTGGAAAAGTGTGGGGGACTTTTTTTTGTCTCCATATCAGTCATGGGAATCGTTGCTATAGGTGTGATAGCTTAATGCTTTTGTCCCCCTGTCCCCTGCCTAGTAAGGTCACTTGTACTGGGGCCCAGACATACCCAGCTTGCTTATGCCTCTATGCCTTTTATTTCATTAGGCTGTACCCTGTTGAGTAATTGCCATTTTAGTGTCATAACAAAAGTCTCTGTCTAACCTGGTTACATTTCCCTCAGGCTCTTTCAGTCACAGAGTACAATTAGTGAAATAATTAGAATGAGAACGTAAAGTTCAGAAACTGATGAAGAGCACTCAGTGTTGCTGCAGACTCCGGGTGGCAGCAGCAAACACTATCACATCAGGTCAGCTTTGCTTGCAGGGGAATTACAGTTGTCAAAAAACGAGGGGCTTAACCCTCAGACCCCCAAGTACAGGGGGCTCTGCTCTGCTCCCATAACCCCCCACTGTGGGCTTTCACCTCTGACCCCTGGGCCCCACCAACAATTTTACAAACCCGGCTCCTATGATTAGTACGCAAAATTTGTCAAATTTTATTTATGATCTCCATGAACTGTTTTGCACATGGGGGAAAAGGCGCTCACAAAATTAAACTTTCCATCCCTAATGTTATCATATGACATTTCTCTAGGTCATAAAAGCTTCTCCCTAGGTCACATTTCTTTTATGTTACAAAATGTTCACTTTATATTTTCAGCTTAAGTTCTATGAGCAAATGACTTTGCAGAATCTGCAACTACATCGTTCTTCTATACTAACTAATAAATGGCAACTGGATGTTCTGTTTTTATTAATCACAGAAGAGCAGAGTTTTCATAGTTTATCACAGATCTATAAAAACATGTCCGGTATCTAACAGAGCCCATTTACAGAGATGTTTTACCAACCTGGAAGAACAACTTTTAACTAACCTCCAAGTTACAGGCATCCAAGGTGTGTAGCATGTGAGGTTTCACTATATTAATTTGCCTGTAATTTGAATATTGTCCGAGAAACTGTGATCCTCTTTATTTAGGGTCATGTAAATGATATACAAATATCTGTGGTTACTACAAAAATATTTTCATAATCCTTTCATCCAAAAATACATACAGTAGACGCAATTTAAGAAGAGGGGGAAGAGGACAAGAAACTACCCCCAGTAAAATCCCATTCAGTTTTTCCCCAGTCCAGTTTTGCTGATGAATGTATTTAAATCAAATGTTCACAAGTGCTACATTCCTCCGCATTACACATGCATAATGTGATAGTCTACTTTCATGGGATGGTGCATTTTATTGCTACATTTACTGCATGTGCACATTTTCAAACCCTTTTGCATTATTTAAATGTAAGGGAGCTAGATCATCAGGCATGTGATTACCATCTAACCCTCAAACTACCTTTCTGCTAATATTTTCCTCTTCCTCCTCATAGACACACATTTGAGTTATCAGGATATAATCCGCATACCTGAGGTTAAACTATGGCCATGTGTCCTGCAACTGTCAGTGTCAGTGGCTCAGCAGGTAGCACACTCGCCTCTGAGGCCGGGAGATCAGAAAGCTGTGGGTTCTAGCCCCACACCAGGCACTTGGGTTAATATCCCAATACTGACACTGTAGTGCAGCATAAGGGGGGGTGCTGCACTCCTGAGGTACCGTCTTTCGGATGAGACATTAAACCAAGGTCACATCTGCCTGTCCTGGTGGTAGTTCAGGTGGATGTTAAAGACCCCATGGCACTTCTCGAAAAGAGTAGGGGAAGTTTCCCCAGTGTCCTGGCCAAATTTCTGTCATTCACTAAAAATACCATCAACAGCTTAATCTGGTTCAAGGTCAGTTGACATTCATCTGTATCCCCTTCCCCCGGGTCATGCCTGAAAATAGGCAGAATCCGCCTAGTGCACTTACCCAGTCAACAAAAACTAAATAAATAAAACTGCTTAGTCTGAACTATTTGTGGATTTATCTATCGCCTATAAAGGGTGGAACAGAAACAGACAAACTAACCCACTTTAACATCTTACTCTTGTAACCCCCCCTCCAAGGTCTTACTTGGTAAGCCCTAGATTTGGGATTCAAGTCATTATAGATTGAGGAAGTGCTCCTGATCAATCGGAGCATTCCTTTCCTCTGCACATGAGACACTAATTCTGTGCAGAGTGCCTCACACACTGCTGCTCTGGAAACTGCATGTTCGAGTAAGGTTTTTAAAAAACAAATATATTATTGACCAAGCTCGATCAATAATATATTAATACTGCCACCGAGACCATTCTCACAGCTGTAAAGAGTGGTCTCACATTCTTATGGTATCAGAACTGTTCACCTTCGGTTCACGGTTATCATACACTAAGAATACGTGTGAGATAAGTCTTACAACCAGAAGAGTGGCCTCGGCGGCAATATTAACATACAATATTGTGCTTTGCTGTGCAGTTTGCCTTCCAGAATTTGGGACATTGGACTTCACTGGCTGCATAGTGATGATATGGAGCAGAGTGACAGACACTGAACTGTTATATAACTCACGAGTGAACATTTGCTAATTTCCAGCCAAGTCACTCTGTATAGTGTGTATGTGGCATTAGTGTTCACTTTGCCATTGTGTGACTGACTGCTGCGGTACAGAGAGAGGGAGGGATCAAGATCTCATCAATCAGACAGAGAGAAACTCAGATAATCAAGCTGCTGGAATTCAGAGTCTGTCAGGACTTGTTGTTGACCAGTTGTTTGATCAACAAGTAGGAGCCCAAGCCTAACTGTTGTGCACATGCCTGACTCCCGTGGCACTGAGCGCAAGCTTGTAATCCAATCACATATTGAAGCAGAGTCTGTCAGCTGGGCATTGCGCCCAAACCCTGAGCTGAGAAAGACAGTAAAAGAGCTACTGATGGCAAGTGATGAGAGCCACTGTTGAAGCCAGTTGCTGCTCTTGCCAGAGTAAGTGAAGTGTGATTGGGAAATGGGAGCTGTAGAGGAGACTTTGAGGCAGAGTCTTGTGATCAGGAAAGGTGTAGCTAAAAGTCTGGTAATAGAAAAATCGAGACAGGTGATCGGCCTGTGATAAATCAACAGAACCACAAGAATGTTACTGTACTGAGCACAGCAAGGTGCCAGGGTTATCATTCGTTCACTGTTGTATTTCAGTGGGAACTGTGTGGTATATGGTGAGAGCTAGCAGCTTCTTTGCCAGATCCATTCCTAGATAAGTTCTGTTAACTGTTCACAGAATAGAATTACCAATCGAGAGCCCCTTAGCACATTTACAGACAGCTCTTACAGGAACACTGTCAACCTTTTTTGCATCATACTATTTCTAGTTGAAACCCCACATTTTATAATAGCTTACCTTCTCTAGAATGCATTGGCATTGCTGGTTGTTTAATTTGCTTTGTTCTGCAGTAGAACTAAAATGCATGCTGATGGTGTAATTATATCCAGCTATGTTTTGTTTCAAATACTTGATCTGCTTTCACTGCATACTTCCTCAACACTAGAAATACCCCAAAACACAGAAGTCAATCATGATGCTATAGCATCCTCCCCTCCCACTGCATCTTTTTTTTTTTTATCTCTTTATGGCGCCCACTGGACTGGAACTCTCTCAGGCTGCCAACTTGCTTACCTCTCTACCGCCCACTGAGACCCCCAACCTCCTCAAAGGCATTAGCTCTCTCCACAGGACTCCCAGCCCCTAGGTCCACGGGGAGTTCAAGGGGCGGAGGACCAGTTACGGACATGAGGGGTGGGCAGGCTCTGTGGAGCCATCGCCTATCCAGCTTTTTTTTTCTTAGATCGTGAGCTTCCCCCCCATGCATGGTGCATGCCCCAAAGCACTGGCGCATGGCAACCCTGACTGCATCAGCCATGCTAATCATGTGCTCCCCCATCTCCACCAGGGGTCGCTGGTACGCTGAGCCATTCCACCCTCCCTCCCTGGGGAGGAGAGCACCACAAGGGCACTCAATACTCAACCCTCCCCCACTGACCCCTGGTGGCCGAGCTCGCTCCCGAACCCGGTTTGCCGGCACAGCTCAAGGTGTGGCATCCATTGCCTCAACCCTCAGCACCACTGGGCCAGCCTCTCCCACTGTATCTTGAGTGGCTCAACTGTGTTGGGGTGTTTTCCCCTGTCCTGGAAAGATGCAGTGGAAGTTGATTAAGGAATGTAAACAAAGACATATTGGTGTGGCAATGCCAGTATCGTGGTACCAGAATCAAACTACCAGCTACATCAGCACATCCTACAGAGTGTGAACAATAAAATGTGTATTTTAAACCAAGGACAGTTTGAGGCCTTGGGAGTGGTTAACAGTGTCCCTTTAAAGCAGGCAATATATCCTCTTTAGGAGCATTAGTCAGGGTCCCAGTGTCATTTCTTTTTTTTTTTTTTTTTACTTTTTATTTATCCAGTTTTATGCAATATAACAAGCATACCATGAAACCCACAGAGAAGGGTACGCAGAATTGTAAATGTACAGAACAAATGTAACAGAAATAGCCAGCAAGAAGGATTCCGTCCATTACACAGATGAGAACCACTAATTTTTAATAAGGAAGTAAAGTCCAGTTGGTTAATATTGTAGAATAGTCCGCTCTCACCTAGTGGTTACATTAAAGAAGTATTCACCAATATTTACCACCCCTTGCAGGATTGACAGTTTTGGGGAGGAGATGGTTAACAACAGGTGGTAACCTTAAAGAGGACAGGAAATCATTTAAACAGTTCAGCCCTACGAATAGTGTGATGTTACAATGTATTAATTAGTATGTGTGTTTGTCTTTTCCCCAATGGTGGTAGCGTGTTTTTTTCTATTTTTAATGTTGTCAACCAACAAGAAAAGTAAATATGGCTGTTCATGTAACTGTTAGATTCAGGTTTCCTGCTTTGTCTTTGGGAGTGTGAGCGAGGCAGCCAAACGGTGACGTTATTGTTCATCCGTTCCATGAGCTCACTCAGACAAGCAGGTATGAAGTTGTCAGAAACTGACAGCTACCAGGAAGTGATTTTCTTATTTCACGTAGCTAATTTGTTATCCTGTTAGTTGTTGTAGTTTCGTTTCTCATCTTTATATGTACCTCATTAGTGTTCCAATGTATTGAAAGATCTGAGTACAATATTTTAAAAATATTACATAAATGAAATTAGAGTGCCGCTACTTCACTTATTAGTTTCTGCTCATTTGAGATGCTCATTGTGTAGGTGGTCTGTGAATAAAACTTGTGCCTTAATAAGATGTATTACAGGCTTTTTGTACTACATTAATTTGGAAGATGGAGCATTCCTGCAAATTACAGGCTCCCCACCACCATCCTCTGCCCATGCATGACAAGACGCTGCAGCGCCACAAGACGCACACACACACACACACACACACACACGCTTACAAACACAAAGAATAATAATCCCTGCAAGTCCATCAGTTGTTTTAGTTTCTTTGAGAATGAGTCTGTCTCCCCTTTTCTTTGTAAATGTATCACAGCTTTTGATCAGTTAATTAACTTTGACATCCCAGTCAGTCATCTGCAGTGCTTTGCTACTTCCACAAGAACCACAAAATTTTTTTATGTCAATTGCTCAACCTCCATGACTAGTTTGAGTTATTTGTACCAATAATTATCTATTAATTTATGTACTCTGATTTCAAACCATATATTATTCATTTAATTTTTTTTTTTTGCATTTTGTACTTAAATGATTGTGCAGATTCTGCCATAAATGCTTCAATCTATACATAATGGAAACCTTTCTAATCTAAGTGAATTGGCGGTGATAAATACTTTACAACCCCCCACACACTCTTCACTTTGTCACACAATTGAAATTTAACCTTTGCAAACTTCCGTAGGTTTATCTGTATAGTTAATGATTTATACTTTGTGACATACTATTTACAATTTAACCTGTACAACTATACAGAGACAGTACCTACACATGTTTTCTGCTATGGTCTGTTAAGGGAAATGACCACCCTGACTAACATTTTTTTCTCCTTTTCGGTAGTGTTTTTAATTTTTTTATTTTTTTAATATCTACCACAACCATTCCTTCAGTAAATGGCATGGCACTTCATAGCAGAAGTAAGTATCCAAAGTGCAATCTAACTGAGTAATGTATGGGACAGACATCACTTTACCGGTTTTTCAAGTCTGCAGATATGAATATTTTGCTTGCAGCTGTAGTGTGTTGAAACAGTAGTTCTCAGATCTATATAATTTTTCTAACTTATTTAAGATAAGCAACTGTAGCATTAACCTACATACCAGGGCAAGACACATGAATATGCACAGAATTGCTACGATTATTTATGGTGGACTCTCACAGTGCAACCTAGAGCTGTTAGAAAAAAAGCAGCTCATAGCTTCTTGTCACAATAATTTCACAATCCCCTGTATTTAATGCTGAAATTATATGTCCTGCAAACATTTTTGTTAGTCCCATCAATGAGTGATCCATTAAAAAAGGTCAATGAAATCACGCTCTATTCAACTGCAGTTGATGGGCTCCTCTCTCTCACTGTCTCGCTGTCAGCTGATGCTGTGGTAAAATTGATGAATTATAGTTAATACTAAAATATGCATTAGTGTAGAAAGTGGGCTGTGTGTTGTAAAAAAATTATTATGGATCTAAGAATTTCAGATGATCGGGTACGAGTAGGGTGAATCAGTTCCAATGTGAAGTTTGGCAAATTCATGCATCATGGACATAGAAACACATCGTTGGTAGGGTACAAGATGTGCATAGTGCTACTGACGATCACCAAACTGGAAACAGAGATTGGGGTAATCATGTATTATGACCAACAAGCATCCAACACTGTGACACAGGAATAGAGTGAGCCAGTGATAAGCTAGGGGTGCATATGGAGTGGTAACAACTGCAGAAGGAGTGAGGGAGATATGGCAGGGGACTTTCAAATGCTTTTTAGGTTTAAAAACATGGTACCTAAGGGAATTTTTTTCCCTTGGGGAAAAAAAAGATGATAAAGAAAAAATGTTGCATTCTATTAACCTGTGGTCCTGTGGTGGAGGGTTGAGGGGGTGAGCCTAAGGCGATATGTAAGGAACATTTCTTCACAGAAAGATTTATGGGTGTGTGGAGCACCATGAAAGAATAAACTATGTCGGAAGACGATCATGCGCTAGATCTCAGGCTGCTTCTTTGACCATTATTGTCAGAGTCTGCCAATGACTTATAGTGCAAAAAGACAAGTACTGTAAATGTGTCTTTATATGGAGAAATTTATGGCAAGTGACTATAAGAAATAGATTTGTGTCTGATGAGAGAAGTGGCTCAAAAATACGATCAGTGTGTAAAGCGCCTGTCTCCTCACAACTTCACCTCCCATACCTAACAGTGATCACTGAACTCAGTCCAAGTGTAAACAGTTGTACAAAAGTAAACACTAACATATGTGCATGAAAGACCATATAACTGAAGTAAATCTATTATTGGTTACAGTGCACATTATGGGTATGTGTTACTCATGCAGACAGTGCAAAACTTAAACCTAAGGATGGCTGGGTGTTCAAGAACGTCTTCTACTCTTGTTACTCCCTATCTCTCCTTGTATATAATTTTTGCACTGTCTGCTTTCATATGCTACACATTTTGAATAAAAATGTTAAATGCTAAAATTATATTTCCTACTAACATTTTTGTTTATCCCATCAATGTGCAATCTATTAAAAGGATAGCTGAAAGTGCACTCTAGTCACTCGCAGGTGATGCTCTCTCTCACTCACACTCTGTGTCACTCACTGTCAATCACACACACACACACTCTCTCTCTCTCACTCTTTGTCTCTCCCCTTATCTCTCACTCTCTCTCTTTCGCTCTCTCTCTCTCTCACACACACACACTCTCTCTCTCTCTCTCTCTCTCACTCTTTGTCTCTCCCCTTATCTCTCTCTCTCTCTCTCTCACACACACACACACACACACACACACACGCACACAACTGATGCCATGGTAAAAGTGATAAATTAGTTCAAATGTGAATTACTGTAGAGAATGCATTGTGGACATAGAAACACATCATTGGCATGGTACAAGATGTGGGTAGTGGTACTTATGATCACCGAACTGGAAACAGATATTGGGGTAATCATGTATTATGAGCAAAAGGTATCCAACAATGTGACAGGCAATAGAGTGAGCCAGTGATAAGCTAGGGTGCATATGGACTGGTAACAATTGCAGAAGGAGTGAGGGAGATATGGCAGGGGACTTTCAAATGCTTTTTAGGTTTAAAAACATGGTACCTAAGGGAATTTTTTCCCTTGGGGAAAAAAAAGATGATAAAGAAAAAATGTTGCATTCTGTTAACCTGTGGTCCTGTGGTGGAGGGTTGGGGGGGGGGGGTGAGCCTAAGGCGATATGTAAGGAACATTTCTTCACAGAAAGATTTATGGAGCACCACGAAAGAATAAATTATGTCAGAAGACGATCATGCGCTAGATCTCAGGCTGCTTCATTGAACCTTTATTGTCAGAGTCTGCCAATGACTTAAAGTGCAAAAAGACAAGTACTGTAAATGTGTCTTTATACGGAGAAATTTATGGCAAGTGACTATAAGAAATAGATTTGTGTCTGATGAGAGAAGTGGTTCAAAAATACGATCAGTGTGTAAAGCACCTGTCTCCTCACAACTGCACCTCCCATACCTAACAGTGATCACTGAACTCAGTCCAAGTGTAAACAGTTGTACAAAAGTAAACACTAACATCTGTGCATGAAAGACCATATAACTGAAGTAAATCTATTATTGGTTACAGTGCACATTATGGGTATGTGTTACTCATGCAGACAGTGCAAAACTTAAACCTAAGGATGGCTGGGTGTTCAAGAACGTCTTCTACTCATGTTACTCCCTATCTCTCCTTGTATATAATTTTTGCACTGTCTGCTTTCATGTGCTACACATTTTGAATAAAAATTTTAAATGCTAAAATTATATTTCCTGCTAACATTTTTGTTTATCCCATCAATGTGCAATCTATTAAAAAGATAGCTGAAAGTGCACTCTAGCCACTCGCAGGTGATGCTCTTTCTCACTCACACTCTGTCACTCACTGTCAATCACACATACATACACACACACACACACACACACACTCTCTCTCTCCCTCTCTCACTCTTTGTCTCTCCCCTTATCTCTCTCTCTCTCACTCTCACACATACACAACTGATGCCATGGTAAAAGTGATAAATTAGTTCAAATGTGAATTACTGTAGAGAATGCATTGTGGACATAGAAACACATCATTGGCATGGTACAAGATGTGGGTAGTGGTACTTATGATCACCAAACTGGAAACAGATATTGGGGTAATCATGTATTATGAGCAAAAGGTATCCAACAATGTGACAGGCAATAGAGTGAGCCAGTAATAAGCTAGAATGCACATGGAGTGGTAACAACTGCAGAAGGAGTGAGGGAGATATGACAGGGGACTTTCACATTGTTTTAGGTTAAAAAAACATGTCACTTAGGCCAGCCCGGTGGTGCTGAGGGTTGAGGCGCTGGATGCCACACCTCGCACCATGCCAGTGACCTGGGTTCGGGAACAGATTCAGGTTACTGGGGGTCAGTGGGGGGATGGAGGATTGAGTGTCCCAAAGGATGCTCTCCTCCTCCTCCTGGGGTGGGTTACCGGGGGTGCCTTGAGCACCCAATGCTCCTTCAAAGAGCCAGGGAGAGGAGGACGCTGTGGGTGTTTGCAATGGCATGCATCATCATGTCATTCACTAAGATATACGTCCTTTTATGCCAGCATCCTCGGGGGTCTAAGGGGGAGAAAAAGGGGAAAAATGGAAGGCACCCTGGCTCCCCGCACACAGATGAAACCAGGATGGGGTTGCCTAGAGGGATGCCCAGCCGGACGGAATAGGAGGGGGTACGAGGCCTCCTCCGAAAGCTGTGGGAGCTGGGCAAGTAAAAAAACAAACCAAAAAAAACATGGCATTTGAAGGAAGTTTTTGTTTCCCCTTTAGAAAAAAAAAAGATGCTAAATAAAGAAGTGGCATTCTAGTAACCTGTGGGGCTAAGGGGATATGTACAGAAATATTTCTTTACAGAAAGATGTATGATCACCATGACAGAAGAGTTGTTAAATGCAAGAACCATGTGGTGTTCATGAGCGTTTGGGATAGGCATAATGGAATCTTAGTAATCAGTGAACACACAGATAATCCGGATTTCATGTATTGTCTATTGCCTATGGTAGTACATTACATAAGGTAGAGTGGAAGACTAGCGGGTTCCAATTGTTCATATCTGGTGCAGAATTGTATGTTTTTATTTTTCAATGTGTTCAGCTTTTGCAGAACATAGCAGTGAAGGCAAGGGGGAAGAATGAATGAGTGGAACGGTTTCATTAGATTCCTGGTATGGATGCTGCCATATTACTGAAAATTGTTGCTGAAGTGTTGTCAGCGTGGATGGGTATGCGAACTGTAGGATCATGGGTGTGATAGATGTGAGTGTGATGGTGGGATATTTGGTTGGGAGGTGTTGGTGGTGTGGGTGTGCAAACAGAAACAAAGAAACACAAAAGGATATAAACATAGAAACTGATGGCTGATAAGGAGTTCTAGGCCAATTCAGACTGCCCATTTCCCCTTCTTTCTGTAAAAACCACATACCCTACTTGATCAATGTACAGTATTTACCTTGTAAGCAGTTAAAATGGTAACTCCAAACGTAATGGCTCTTCTCAATAGCAACATCTCCATTTACATTATGGTATCATTAACTGGAGCGTGTTGTGTGAGAGGAACTAACTGTATGTGCCATTTGTCATTTCCATCTTAAAGGCTAAAGTAAGGCTCTGCAAATTTTGGTACATCCATTCTATTTATGTTAGATTCACACTATAGCTAATCTTGAAATTGACCATACTAGTCTTCTACATAAGACCCCCTTAGGAGTATATATACATAAGAAGGAGCGGAGGAGATGGAGCTTTGATTCAGCAACCAATGATCAAATGCATGAGTCAGTGTCACCTGAGAGGTGAGGGGACCAAGTAGTATATGTGAAAACAATTATCCATATACTGTACAACATAAGCACACATTATATATGCAAATTTATGGTTAGATGAAAAGAATTCAAAACCTACCACGTGTTGAACTGCCAGCAATGGGTCTGTATAATTACTAGTATGTTAGTTTCATGAACAAAATGTATCCTATGAAGTGGGGATTGTAAAAAAGAATATGCAACAGGTATCATTAATTACAAACACTTGGATTGTTGGAAACAAATGGATGATGTTAGTAGCTCCAATGGACACCAGATAGGAGGAAGGACTCTGGCATCACTAAAAATATGTTGAAGTTCCACTGAAAACCAAAAAAAAAAGGGGGGGGGGAATTGAAAATGCACCAACACAACAACTAAAGCACATATGAGCAAATAATAAAAAAAGTGAGCAGTAATTGCTGTGTGTTAGAAGAGTTCAGATAGAATAGATGCATTTTTTGCTGTCTGGCACCTTTATGTCTGTCTATGACAATATTCTAGCATTTATCAGCAAACTTGTTTAATGTGGTATCATTATTCAGCAATGTTTAGTTTTTTCCCCCAGTTTTCTTCATTGCAAACCACTACCCTCTGAACGCCCATCATAATCTGTAAATAACAAAACAATCTACATTTCCTGCAGTGTATTTCTTTATTCCATAAAGTGAAGAAAAAAAACATTCCATGCTAATAGCGCACACAATCCAGTCCAACCACCAGTGGCCACCTCCCCCCAACCCATCAACCATGTACCCACCAACCCACAACCCTAATATACCCACCCACGTAGCATCACTCAACAGACCTGGTGACATAGCCAAAGAAAATCTCAGATCAAAGTCATGTCTCACATCTGAAACAGAGAATAAATATATATATTATGGTATCACGGTAGTGCTACCATAGTTAGGGTTAAGTAGCCCTTTTAAGGTTAAAGGGTGAAACTTTGCACCTTAATAACTTTGCCACTGTTCAACAGATTTGCCTGACATTTGGTATGCATAGTTGGGCATTGTAGATCTTGGGATCTGCCAATTTTCATACTGGTCGGATATACGGTTGTGGAGTTATTAAGCAACATTTTTGTGCTCAATTACCTTTTTTGAGAATTCTTTGCTTGTGCCTACAGGTTGCATGATTTGCACGACTGGTCCGAAAACTTCAGGGAACATGCGAACGGGGTCCCCGATGTGCCTTTTGAAGATTTTATGAAAAAATATTAAACAGTTCAAAAGTTATTCAAAAAACAAGTTCCCATTACAAGTCAATGAGAAAAGTTAACAAAAAGTTCGACACTTTCGCAAATACACTTTTTAGTGTCTCAAATGGCCCTAGTAGTGTCGCAAATCCACCATTTTGTTTTCAGTTACTGATCAAAGAAATGCTTGGCATTTAAAATTGGGACCATCTAGGGACATCATTCTTTTTTGTGTTTACCTATTCGAGCCCTGAGGATGTTAGCCATGTCTTTATTTTGGGGTTAAATACACCAGAAATATGTTTTTCAAATTTCTGAGAAAAGTAGTGTCACACTTGCGACACTTTCACAAATTTTTGTGAAAGGTGTCACAAATCACAACACTACTTTTCTAGGCTTATGGCAAAATCACAAGAATTCTTTGCCACCCTGCTGCAAAAGAACGGTTTAGTCTTTTGGGCTGAAATTTGGAGGGAAGGCAGCCAACATCTCATAGAAGTGCCTTTTGGTGGTTTGGTGAAAAAAAATATTGCACAGATGCAAAGTTACAGTACTCCGAAGTAGACTTCCCCCCCATAGACTAACATGGTGGCGTACGCTGCGTCTTGCAGGGCTCGTATCTTGGAAACGGTTTGAGATATGGAATTTTTGTCATGACCATGCATAGCCCTATGGGCTAAGCATGCAATGAAACCTAGCCAGGAAACTCATGAATCATGTGAAATTTAAATTTTTTTCTATGTCGTATGGTTATTGAGATATTAGCATTTTGGTATTACAACTGCTCGTTTTCTGCTCCGAGGCACATTATTATGCATACATTCCTTGTCTTCACTGTCTTTCTCACTGGAGCTTTTGGGGAAAAATAGGGTGTGCGCTCCACTTACTGTTACATGTAGGCTTTACACTTGTGTTTCCGTGCCAGTTTGTGATAGCGTTACCGTGTACGCCACCGTGTGTGTTACCCATTGCGTTTCCATTTCTGTTTGCTTTACTGTTTTCTTTGGCATTATTGTTGATGTTACCATTACAATTTGCATTTACAATTGTGGTACCTTCACTGTGTGTGTTATCATTTGTGTTTACAATAGCGGTACCGTGACCGTGCGCGACGGTTTGCATTTCTGTACGCGCTTGCACTTGCCTTTCTATTTCTGTTTTGCCATTCTTTTTGCTGTTACCATTACCATTTGCATTTGCAATTAGGTACCGTGACCGTGCATGTTAAGCTTTGCGTTTCCATATGCACTTGCATTTGCATTTCTGTTTCTCTACCCTTTGGCATTATTGTTGCTGTAACAGTTAACATTTGCATTTACAATAATGGTACCATGACCGTGCACATTACCAGTTGTGTTTCTGTATGCACTTCCATCTCCGTTTGTGTCACTGTTTGCTTTGGTGTTACTTTGTGCTTGTGCTTCTTTTAACATTTGCTTTACCATTTACGTTTGCATCACCATGTGCATAACCATTAGCGCTTGTGTTTGCATTGCAGTTACCGTTACTATGTCACAAGACATCATGTGGTGGGAGCGCGGGGCCTGAAGGGCCAACACTCCCACCACCACATTACATTACTATTTATAGTCCTCATTCTCAGAAAGAAGGGAAATTCATGGCAAAAACTCAGTTTAATGCATCAGTTAGGGTTGTTCCACAGTGACAAAAGTTAGAAAATTCAGTTGTGTGGGTTGAAAGCCCCATTGCCCCCATAGCCCCCCCAACCGGCATCAGAATGTGCGTTGGGGTCATCGATCTAACTCTCACCCCATTCTCCTATACCTCAGCTTGCTTACACATGTGATGGGATGAGAGTAATAGCGACCCCAATGCATACCCCAATGCCAGTTGAGTGGGTGGGCTGGGTGGGTGGGGTGCAACCCACACCACTCTCTCTTGAATGTTGAATAACCTGATCTGAAGCTATTAAATGGATTTTTGCCATGAATATATATACTTGTGGCAAAAATACTCCATTTAATGCATCAGTTAGGGTTGTTCCACAGTGACAAAAGTGAGGAAATTCAGTGTTAGGGTTAAAAACCCTAACTCTGCATTCCCCCCTCCTCCCTAGCTCCATCCACACACACACACACACACACACATATAGGGGGCAGGACCAAGGCAACACGACCAATCACAGACAACCAGCAGCAGGTGACAGAAATAACATACAACTGTCTAAACATACTACAAGACACATATGACAGGGCTGCAAAGTTACTGTACTCCGGAGCTGACGATTTTTCCCATAGGCTAACATTACGGCCCCGCCATGCCTCTTGGGACCTGTATCGACACGCCGAGGATACAGACTTTCATTGAAAATGCTTAGCCCCTGGAACTAGCCAGGAAAGTAAAATTATATGAAATTTAATTTTTTCCTACGTCATATGGTTACTGAGATATAAGCAGTTTAGTATTCCAAGTGTTCATTTTCTGCTCCAAGGCCCATTATTATGCATACATTCTTTGTATACACTGTGTTTCTCAATGCAGCTTTTTGGGGAAAAAAAGGGTGTGCATTTTTGTTACTGTTACACTTAGCATTTCCACTTGCATTTCCATAACCATTTGCATTAGTGTTCCTGTCTATGCCACCGTATGTGTTACCCTTTGTGTTTTTGTTTGTGCTTGCATTTGCGTTACTGTTAACATTTGTGTTTCCATTACTGTTTTTGTTTGAGTTTCCTTTTGCATCACCGTGTGCATTTTCCATTTGCATACTTGCTTCTGTTTGCGTTTCCGTTTGCGTTTCCTTTGGCATCATCGTTGCTGTTACCGTAATTGTTTGTGTTTCCAATTGTGTTACCATGACTATGCGTGTTACGATTTGCATTTCTGTACACACTTGCATTTGCATTTGTTTTTATTAACATTTGCTCTTGCGTGTCTATTACCATTTGTGTTATTGTTTCCATTTGCATCATCATGTGCGTTACCATTTGTGCTTGCATTGGCGTTACCGTTACTTCACTATTTATACTGCACATTCTCAAAAAGAAGGGAAATTCATGTCAAAAAAACTCCATTTAATGCATCAATTAGGGTAGTTCCACAGTGACAAAAGCGAGGAAATTTGATGTCGGGGTTCCCACCCCCTTGCAACCCCAACGCTGCCCCCACCAACAGGCATTGGGGTGTGCGCTGGGGTCACCAGTCCTAATCCTCACCCCATTCTCCTATACTGCACCACCTCAGCTTGTTTACACATGGGATGGGGAGAGAGTTAGGACCGATGACCCCAACGCACACCCCAATGCCTGTTGATGGGGGCGGGTGGGGTGGGTACAAGAGGGGTGGGAACCCTAACATCAAATTTCTTTGCTTTCTTCACTGTGGAACAACCCTAACTGATGCATTAAACTGAGTTTTTTGCCATGAAAAATATATATATATATATATATTACAGATATTGCAGACTAAATATATATTTTGTTTACTCTCTCTTTTTGCCCCTTCTCTGCTCTGTGCTTCCCTCTCTCAGAACCCCAAAGCACACATGCCACTCGAGGACCAGGGAGTCTGCTCTTAAGGTGCGCCACTTCACTTACCTCTAGAGCCCCTGGATGACCCCCTGGGCAGGGCAGGGGAGAACTCCTCTAACCTCCCCTGAACTTCAATCATGGAGTGTGCACTCTGGAGTCTGCCCCCTGTTCCTCTTGTGGTCGTGGTGTAGTGGGTTCATTGCCTGGAATGGGCACAGAGTATTTTTCCCTTGTTCTTTTTGGTCCACCCCCTCCAACGTCGTCGTGCAAGGAGGACCAATGAGACGGATGCACACCAAGACATGCATCCGCTCCAGTCCTCGGTCGATGTTGGCCCTTCCCTGCTTGTCTGCACCAGCACCACCCATGGTCATGCAGGCATTGTCAGTATAGTGGCAGGGCAAGAAACCCACCCTTCCCCAGAGAAGGAGAGCAAGCCATCAAGTGCTCAATCCTTCTCCCCAAGGCCGACCTCTGGTGACCCGAATCCATCACTGAACCCAGATTGCCAGCGTAGTATGAGGTGTGACATCCAGTGCCTCAATCCTCAGCACCACTGGGCTGGCTGCAGGCTAAATCTGATTGTAACCCATTGAACAGCCACTGCTGTCACTGCTGCTGTTCATTCACAGGTTCTAGGAGTCAGATGTGCCTTGAATAGGATGTTTGATATTCACATTGACACTAAACTGGATAACTGATGTTTTGAGGGAATGGGAGGGGCGTCTATAACGGTGTAGGAGTGTGCACATTGGGATGACTGATGGTGGTTGGGTTGATGAGATCTGCAGAGAACAATTCTCATTTTCCCAGGTTGTAAAAAAAAATAAAATAATGAAATGTCAGTAGATATAATATACCATATTTTACATTTAATGAGGGACGGTTTTATTACTTTCTCATAATGAGTGACATTGACCGTGTGAAAGTATTTATGTGTGCCTCTGTTGTGTGTGGGGGGTTGGCATCTATTTACCGAATTGTCAAAAAAAAAAATATATATATATATATAGGAATGTAGGTGGGGTGTGGGGGAAGGGGGTATTCAAGGGCATATCAATTTACATTATGTGGTGCTGGGAACACAATTGGATAGCCAGTAGAAATAAATACATGTAATTTTCTGTTAGTTTTTTTTTATTTTTCAATTTATAATGTGCAACCAAATAGTGAAACATATGTACTCGACAGTATAAATTATGGTTGGTAACTTTCATTCGCTGCACAGCCTAAATATAAATAGATGCAAAATCAAACTGTGGGACCACATCCACCTTGCAGAAGAATTACACTTGTCGTTAACTCAGTGATGTTTCTATAGCTGAAGAAACTCATGTTTAGAGACATCAGATGCTAAAAAATTTAAATTGCGCCTACTGACCAGCTATACAATTAATGAAATGCAACATGGTGGTAGAGGAATTGAAAATAAAACATTAAAAATAACATTGTTTCACCCTATGAGTCAATACATTTGCGCATGCTATTCCTAATGGAAAACATCCCTCTACTACTTTGTGAATTCCACAATGGTGTGGGTTTGATTCCCACAAATGAAACTGGCAGTCTGATGGAATTAGAGATTTAGTATGTCTTCAGTGCCCCCAATTATCACCTTGCAATCAGGCACTTGATCATAGGATGACTAGCGCAGAAAGCAGTTTATTTTACTGAAAAGGTCGAAGAGGTACAAGTCAACAGTGAACTGACTCTTCACTACTGCGGGGAATTTCAGCAAGGGATGGATCACTGAATGATGAGTGAGTTACAACTTCTTCACTACGTGGATCAGAAAAACAAAACATGGAATACCAGATTTACAATATCAAATCTATTGATTCTACGTGGTATTACTCAAGAGTTATTCAAATGTATTAATACTTTAGGATCAATCTATTTGCTGCCTTTTTTAGATGTTGGTGATGTTAGCCTCGTAAATCATATCAGAAGCAGCCAAGCTGTAAGGTTCGATCTATCACACACACACACACACATACCAGTTACACCATTGCAAAACAAAAAAAAATAATAAAAAAAAAAAAAACTGCATGGAATGATTGTAAAAGGTCGCGCTCACCAAACTACATCCCTTCATACACTTGCATGCCATTTTAGAAGGTGGATACTCATAACAGCACTAGTAACACAGACTAAGCAGAAACGTAAATAACAAAAATTACAAACACTCATTATACGTGAAAATGATTTTATTTATGTCCTCCAGGGTAGGTAATATGAAAAAGAGAGTGAAAACAAATTCCTGTCCCCTTTAAAGGAAATAAAGTAGAAACTCTTTACTCAATTAAGTTGCATGACACCCCTACTATCCAATGTTCCCTAAGGAACCATGTAGCGAAACAGAAAATTAACTAAGTTATTCTTTCCAAGTCCACAAACTGAGCAGAATGAACCTGCACTCCTACCAGAGAACTGGACCCCCACCTGTTATAACTACAAAGATCAGTTACGAACATACGAACATGCCAGCAGAAGCAGGTCTTGCGGTCTATCAAGTCTGCTCGATTGTGCATCTAGTCTCTCATCTCGCAGCTGCCCCACCCACAATATTTCAGTTCAACATGAGATATTTAGTTAGGAGCATAACATCATCTAAAGTACAGATGAAAACTTTTAAACTTAGCAGTAAGCATACCAGTATTTAAGGTATAATACCCAGAATCTGAAGAGTAATATCATAGTCCATCAAACAGAAAAGAAACAAAGGGAGAATCAGCCATTGTCCACCACATCTTCATCCCAAGAGTCTACCGTAGGGGCAGGTTCAGCAATCATTTCAGTGGCAAAGGCAGCAGTCGACTCTGGGTCAGTGAAAACATGTATTTTATTTTTGTGCCTGACCTGAAGTCGAGCTGGGAAGAGTAACTGAGCCTGCACACCATGCTCAAGTAGATCCTTCTTAGTTAACTGCAAAGCCTTCTTCTCAGTTTGGGTTTGTGAGGAGATGTCAGGAAAGAGAGCAAGTTTACTGCCCTCCCAGATGATTTCGCCCCATGCACAAGCTGCCTGCACTAAAGAAATGCAAGCTTCCAAGAAGAGAGTAGCTATGGCTGTGAGGGGTCTCTGACCTACCGGCCCTCGTGTACGAGCCATCATCGGGATGATAAAAGCTTTAATAATAGCCACATCCAAGGCCTCTGGTAATAGATTGAGGTCAGTAAAAATAAATATTTTAAGTGCCTGCAATAAATCCGCTCTCCCAGCCAAATGTGGTGGAAAGCCCACTATTCGAACATTTCCCGCTGTTGGCAATTCTCCAGGGTCTCTACTTTAGTTCTCAGAAAAGTGATGTCCCATACAAAGTGAGCATTCTGCTCCTGCTGTCTGGTGGATTCCTGAGTCAGCTCACCAACAGCCATAGTATTAGCCTGCACTGGGGTCTCTCCAAATTTAGCCTCCACTGCTGCTAGCCAGTGATTCGTCTCATCTCCCATCTCCTGAAGTTTTTGCAACATTGCCAAAATTTGCACAGTCAGTGAGTCAGCAGCTCTAGTGTTGGCTGAGGTCATTGGGCCTTGCTTAGATCCTCATGTTCCATACACTTGCTGCAAATAGGCGTCCAGGTTTTGGAGCTGGTGCAAGTATTCCTGATCCTTTTTTGGCCCCATTGTCTGCAGGAGACAATTATGTCGAAGTCTGTGTAGCAAATATTGTAAGTTGCTAGCCAACAATGTATTTTTATATACAAATGTTGTATTTAGCAGTGAACTGTGCAACAGGTTACTGTAAGCCTGCCGGCATGGGTAGTGAGATATTCGCTTGTCTGCTGCTTCATAAATGTATTATCTTAAAGTATGTTACCAATGGTCAGTTGATCAGTGTCAGTGGCTCAGTAGGTAGCACACTCACCTCTGAGGCCCGGGAGATCAGAGGGCCGTGGGTTCAGTTCCCACATATGGCACTTGGGTTAATATCCCAACACTGACATTGTAGTGCAGCATGGGGGGGGGGGGTGCTGCACTTCTGAGGTGCCATCTTTCAGATGAGACATTAAACCGAGGTCCCATCTGCCTGGATTGGTGGTAGTTCAGGTGGATGTTAAAGATCCCATGGCACTTCTCGAAAAGAGTAGGGGAAGTTTCCCCAGTGTCCTGGCCAAATTTCTGTCATTCACTAAAAATTCCATCAACAGCTTAATCTGGTTCAAGGTCAGTTGGCATTCATCTGTATCCCCTTCCCCCCAGGTCGTGCCTGAAAATAGGCAGGATTTGTCTAGTGCACTTACCCGGTCAACACAAAATAAATAAATAAATAAATTTAGCTTACGGAGCTCAAGAACTTGTGTCCTCAATGATGCTGATCCACAGCGCCCCCCAGTGTAATTTCCAAAGTGTTTTAGCAGTGAACTGTGCAACAGGTTACTGTAAGCCTGCCGGCATGGGTAGTGAGATATTCGCTTGCCTGCTGCTTCATAAATGTATTATCTTAAAGTAGGTTACCAATGGTCAGTTGATCAATCAGCTACCACACCTCAGACACTGACATCAGTGTACTTCAAGCGTCACAGCCTGCAAGGCCTTGTCATCAGCAGTGCTCATTAAGGACTATCATCATCAACATCATCATCACCACTGCCTGAAATGACTGTCTTGCCAACTATGCAGTCATTTACATCCAGCCGGATAGGGAGGTCATGGAGAATCCGGGCCACCCTGCTGCATGGCTGTTTTTGTTGAGCTCAGTTTTGTCTTACAGCCAACAGCTGGGATTACAATTTGAATATTCTTCTTTGTTTTGCCATGTTTCATTAATTTGGGAGTGGGGGTTTACTTCTTATTTGATCAAGTGTACCAACACAAGATGCCAGGCATCGCAGACATCGGGCCTACGACTATACAATCCTGGTTACCCAGTCAGCACTGTAGCAGGGGAAGAACCTTGCTAAACATCATTTGCATACTTGTGAGTCTGAAGGGGGTAATGGGACACTTGAAAGTACAGATGGGTTTACACCACTAAGAAGGATGGGCTGTGGTGTGCTGTCAGTCGTTATTGGCCTGTTGGTGTTGTTTAACTGTTGATTCCCTGTCTAGGTTATTGTTACAATAAATGTTATTGTTATTTTGCATTACAGGTGTCATTCATCATTTCTTAGCTGGAACTGTTGTACTATGTGTGGAGTAGGGGGGGGCACTATTTTAAATCTCCTGCATAGTCACGGGACTGAGTCCTGAAGTGGGGAGGTGGATAGGTACTACATCCTAGGGAGAGGTAACACATTCTGGACCAGGCAACTTTAAAGAGGGAGCCCGGCTAAAATTTCTAACAGCAGTAAATACAGAATTTAGATTAATGTATCACTAATCAACCTCATGCCAAAAGTGAGATCTCTGCGTTACCTTATTTAAAAGTTACAAGGCATTTTGTAACCCTAATTTCACTGCCTGTTCAAAAAAGCCAGTTTCAGTAGCTCTTCATTGAAATAGGCTTTTTTGAAGAGGGAGTGAAATCAGGGTTACAAAATGGCTTGTAACATTTAAACAAAGTGACCTGGAGATCTAGAGATCACATTTTTGGTATGAGGCTTATTGAGGATATGCTGATTCTAATTCTGCAGTGCATCACTTTTGTCTAGACTCCTTCTTTAATTCTCTGGATAGAAGCGCTGCACTGGTATATTTATGAATATGAATCTCCATTCATGTTATACAGTTACATAGCGTTTTACAGCAGAAAAAAGCCTCATTACCCATCAAGTCTGCCAGTTTCTACCTAATTTGTAAAGCATACCCTATTGGAACATTCACACCTTTCTCAAGTATAACTCCCACTTATTTCCACAATCCCCATCAGTCTGTCCTGTCTATACTTAAATTCATTTACAGTATTAGCACATACTACTTCTTTCAGAAGACTGTTCTGATTATCCACCACCCTCTTAATGAACTAATATTTTCTGACATTCTTTTTGAACTTTCCTTCCACAAATTTCATAGAGTTTCCCCTTGTACCAGTATCTGCTTTCACACTAAATAAATCCTTGCAGTCCAATCTGTTTATCCCATTTAAAAAATTATGTGTCTCCATCATGCCACCCCTTTTCCTTCTGTCCCTCAATGTGCACAGATTCAGGTCTATTAAACGTTCCTTATAAGAATTACCCTGTTGCCCTTGCATAATTTTGTGTCTCTCCCTTGCACTGCCTCAGTTCTATCGCTGTCCTTTTTCAAGTGTGGACTGCAGAATTGCACACTATGTTCCAAATGCAGCCTCACAAGGGATAAGAAAAAGTTAACATTACCTCCCTTCTACTACTGATTCCCCCACCTATACAACATAGGATTGTATTTGCCATCCCCACTGTCTTATTACATTATGAAGCTTGCTTTAAGTTATCATTTATTAACTCTTCTAAGTCCTTCTCCCAGGCCATCTCAACTATTTATAATCTAGTCATCATATAGGATACTATTGGATTTTTGTTCCAATATGCATAACCTTACATTTATTACACACTGAATTTAAGTTGACAAACCCCAGACCTTTTCTAAGGTTTTTCTAGATCACTCATAAGTGATCTTATACCCTCCACATTGTCTACTCTGCCACTAATTTGACTTATTCCTCCTGCCTTATCCCCCACCTCCTCACCTCTTCCCCTCCCCACTTCCCCCCTCTTTCAACTTACAACCCTCCTACTCCACCTTTCCTCTTTACTCCTGTCCCACACCACCTCTAGCTACTTTGACAATGCCAGTCTGGCTGCTTACCTTCCCCCTCCCATCATCCCCAAAGCTTAACATGGACCTATTATTGACATGTCTCACTATTCCCAGTGTATCAACAATCCTGCAACAACTTGACGTAATGTAATTTACTCTACTTTTAAGATGTACCTGAAACTAGCAAAACGTGCATCTCATGTGCCATTTTAATGATGTTCATGATGCCTACCATGTTTTTTCTTTTTTCACTGTTATCTTAATTTGTACTTACTATATTCAATTGTATTTGTATTGCTCTGTTTTGTCCCTGACTTGGAACCATTGAAAATGGGTCTTTAACTCAAAGGTATTAATCCCAATTGAAATAAATAAATAAATTAATTAAAAAATCTCCCTCTCCCCCCAAATTCTGTTTCTTATCTGCCTTACCCCGGACACTCTCCAGAGGGTCACTCGGCACTGCCATGTTCCTACCTGCCTGAAGTCCTCCTCTGACACCACCTTCTCCAGCCACTGCTTGGCCACCCAGCCCCTCCCGACTCGAAGTCCCCAGAGGTGGGACTGCCTTTAACTTCTCCTAGTGCTTTATCTATAATCTAGCAGAGCAGCCAGGCAGAGAGGAGGGCCAGAGGAATGAACAGAAGGACCCAGCACTGGGCGTGGTTGGCTGGCCCCTGTACCCTCCTTCGCCTACCTGGAGGTAGGTTATTTTCTTTGTTCCACCCCCTGGTGCGGCCATGCAATGGCATCAGCACAGCTCCTCCTGCAGATGCCCTGCTAGCACCAGACCCCTCTACATATTCCTGTTCTGGAGCAGTGCCCCCAGCTTCCACCAGGCAGTGCCACTGAGCGAGGAAATCCCTGAAACCCAACCCAGGAGAAGAGAACAGTCCTCCAGATGCTTGATCTTCTCCTTCCCTGTCAACCCGATGGCCCAGACTCATTCCTGAACCCGGGTCACTGGCGTAGCAATAGGTGTGGCATCCAGCGCCTCAACCCTCAGCACCACCGGGCCGACTACTCTGCCACTAATCTTGATATCATCTGCAAAGAGACATATCTTTGAATGAATTCCCTCACTCATATAAAAATATTAGAAACTGTGTCATAAACCAATCCATTGGGAACCCAACTAGAGACCTCCCTCCTATTTGAGATTTCTCAGATTAGGCTTACTCTCAGAGTTCTTCTGCATAGCCAATTTTAATTCAGTGAGTAATTTCTTTTCAGTCCCTAGATTATTTCATTTCATTTCTTTGTAGACTTTCTTTATCCTCCATGGCGGGCACTGCTAGTCTCCACCAACCTAACAGAAAAGGGGTGATTTGGACTTACCAGCTCTATGCATGTCCTGGTGGAACTCCTGACCTGGCCCAGAGGCAGTATCAAGCGGTGTCCCTGATTTTCCACTTTTTCTCCCCCTTCCTGTCTTCCTGGGACCCCGGAAGTGGCTCCACATGAGTGTGGAGTCACTCATGTGTGCTGCAGCTCCAGTCGACAGCCCCTTCTACCCTCCCCTGGCCTTGTGCCTGGGCTCTCAGAGGCGGCACCACCATCCAGCCTCCACTTGGTGACAGTTAAGCACCAAGAGGCCCACCAGATCCCTCCCAAGGTGGAGAGCCACCCACCAGCAGCAACTCATGCTCCTGTCCCTCCCCCCTGACCTCTGCCGACCTCGGCTCATTCCCGAACCCAGGTCACCAGCATGACGCGAGGTATGACATCCAGCACTCTCTGCGCAACCTCATTTCATTTCTTAATTAATCACTCACGAGGCACTGAATCAAAGGCATGTACCTCAGTAACAGCTCCCGAGTGTGCATGGTGCAACAAACTTTGCAAATCAATCGCCAAACTGTAGGGAGAGGTCTATTTTCTGTCACTGGCTGCTAACAACTTTTTTAAATCATATCTCATTGCAATAAAATATGGACTGAGTTTTGAAATAGTCCTGGTGATTTTTGGAGTGGTGTGTGCTGAATCAAATGCCTTACTGATGTCAAGGTATAGTACACCCACTGCCTGGCCTTTATCTGCTGACTTTCTGACAAGATTAAAAAGTACATTAGATTTGTTTGATGGGACCTTATCTTTGTGAAACCACATTGTCCCTTATCCTGTAGCCCATTTGACTCCAGAAAATCCAATGATTATTCTTTTATACTTGACTCCAGCATTTTACTTGTTATAGATGACAGGCTCGCTTGTCTTGAGTTTCTTGGCTCATCCTTACTCCCACTTTTATATAGTGGTACCACTTGTGTTGTTCTCCCATCCACTGGTACTACACTGTCTCCAATGAACAGCTGAATAAGTCTGTTAGTGGTGCTGCTACTATCCCTCTCAGCTTGTTCAGTATTCTTGGATTGTGTTGTCAGTACCTATTGCTTTATACACCTTTAAGTTACTAAGACCCTTTATTACTCTAGCTTTTGTAATGTTCATACTCTGAACAAACACATCTCTCCCTTTTAATGTGCAATCTACAATCCTGAAATGGTCCTTTTTTCCCCTACTGAAAATACTGAACAAAAATACTAATTTAGGATATTTTCTTTTTCCTTATCCCCATCTTCCCATCTTCATACCATTACTCATTTTTCTCTGATATTTTGGGGGAAAAATCTTATCCCCTTTTGAAACTCCTTCAGCTTTTCTTTCTGCACTGGATTTTGTTTTTCTCGCCATCTTGTTAGCCTCTCTCATGCTGGCCAGATACATTTCCCTTCTGTCTTCTGCTTGGTTTGCCTTATAATCTTTAAAATCTATTTTCTTTCTCTCAACTGCAATCCTCACATCCTTATTATACAATAGTGGTCTCCTTTTCCTCATTTTTTTAATAATTGCTTTTACAAAAAGACTTGTTGCCTCAAAGAAACCTTGCTTTATTATGCTCCATTTACTATTTACACCTGCTGCTTCCTTTACCCTTTTTTTACTATCTCATGCAGCTTAATAAAATTTGCTCTCCTAGAATCTAGTATTGTGTTATTATTTTTTGATAGTACCATCTAGCATTACTTCAAACCAAACTGTCAAGTGATCACTTGCTCCCAGAGATTCATATACTCCTATATTATTATGCTATTCCCATTAGTGAAAACTAGATCCAGTATAACTTTATCCCTCGATGGTTCATTAACTGTGTTAGGAATGCCTCCTGCATCTTCTCTACTATTATACGGTTTCTTTCACTAGCTGCTGTTGGTATCCTCCAGTCTTCATCAGACATATTATAATTCCCTCATTAATAGTAGTTCCTCTTTTTCAGTAAACCTTTTAATCTTGTCTAACATTCCATTGTCTACTTCCTTCCTTTTGAGAGGCTGGTCTATATACTATACCCACTCTAATTACTCTTACCCTCACTGTATTAATTAGACTCATGACATTTCAAAGATTGTGTTACTTTGGTTGTTGACAACTTCTGTTGCTCAGATGTTTTCCTTCATGTATAATGCAAGCCTTCACCCCTTCCCATGTTTTCTATCCTTCCTGAATAATATGTATCCTGGAATTGATAACTCACTGTTGTGATGCATTGTGGCTAATGCATCTGCGACTGCTACTATGTCCAATCGATTTTCTCTCAAAAATGATTGTACTGTAGCTCATTTGTCTTGTTTCCTAGACTTCTGGCATTAATACACACAATACTTCAGTTCCCTTGTTGCTTATTTATACTCACTCCATCAGTTCTATTTATACTCCTTTTTATATGTACCCTGCCTCCCCGTATCCATATTGTTGCCATCTCTATAAGTCAACTCTTATCACTTCTAGAAGGGGGAGTGCCTGCTTGGTTTCTGTAACTGAAGCAACCCCTGACAACCCCCTACAGTGTCTTCTCCAATGAATTTAAATATGTTTCAATAAATGCATCAATCTTTTGCCTCAGGGTACTAATTCTACTTGGTGATACAGTGCATCCTTTTCATATAGCTGTTTGTCAGTCCAAAAAGTTCTCTAATTTCCTAAGCAGCCAAAATCTTCTTTCATACACCACTCTTACAGCCAGGTGTTAAAGCATTAAATCAGTATATTCCTGCTTCCCGTTAGGACCAAACTGGAAGAACCTCAGAGACTGAGAACGCTGCTGATGCATTACTGATTCTTTTGCTAAACTCTATTAAATCTTCCTTAACTTCCTCTATGGATTTCTCCACCAAGCCATTTGTCCCTAGATGGATAATGACATCAAGTTTCTCTCTTCCACACATTCCCTTTATAATATGCTCAGTCCTGCTCATCTCTCTCCCTCTGCTGTTGCTCCAGAAAGGTACCCTATTTTTTTTGTTCCCTGCACACACATATTTTTTCAGTACTCCTGTGAATAATGTCTCCTGTAATCAGTACCTTTTTAGCTTACTGTTTATCACTAGGTGATGTAACGTTACCCTTTGTTTTAACAAAGGCCATACTGGTAATTTATAACACAACATTGTCAGATTCCCTCAAGTTGTTACTTACATTGAATGAGTTACTAAATGATGAATAACTATTATGTATAGTCACATCGAAAGTTCCCCCCACTCACTCCTTTTTAGACTTGTCTGCCTCTTCCTTTTACAACTTCTATCTACCCTCTTTATTAAAATCTGTACTCTTTGATTAAATGGTTTATGAGTTGTCCCCAGTCAGCCCATACTTTATACAGATTGAGTTATGCTTTTACCTGCATTAACTCATCAGTTAATATTTTAATTCTGTTGCATATGGGACAGGAATGGAATTTCCAAAATACCTGCCTTAAAATTGCTGACTCACAGTTACAACATACAATTAGACCTCCACCCTCCATACCATTCTGTATTTCATGTAATCCTCTCATTTTCTGTACTTATCATATACTGTAGGAGCACCCTATTATATAATTCCCCTTTAATTTCTTGCTTTACTAGTTCTTAGCTATCACACACTGCAGTGACACCCTAAATTTGGGTATTTATAACAACATTTTTACATATACCCTATTTAGACAGTATTTACTTGTCATTACTATCTGCTTGTTTCCTTTTCATTTACCCCCAGCAGTGTGCTATACTACTTATACTCTATAAGGAGAATACTGGATAGGCAACTATGCACAACCAGTGTGTTCTGCCCTCTGACCTTGAGAGTGAAGCTTGAGAGGCATGTGGGAATCAGAACCCCAAGGTGGCAGAATACACTGGTTGTGCATAAAGTTGCTCATCCTGTAGTTTTCATAGTGTATAGTATTATGTGAAATGTGCATGTGGTGATTTTTTTCCTTCCAGAAGGAAACTGACTTGCATGGTCTCTAGAGGTTTCAGAATGCTGATGTGCCGCAGAAAGGTACAATCACATTCCATGACCTTGGAACTGTGGTACAACAGCATCTCGAAAGGGATGGAATTCTATACAGAACAATGCTCTACTATACACTATAACACCCTATACATAAGTAGTGTACATTTGTTTACAATGATACAATGTAGTTTGCTCTACAGTACCTGTTTCCACTACAGGACACTTTCTGTATCATTTGTCATTTCATGTTACATTCATACTTTAGAAAAGAGTGCAATACCTGGGGTGCATAGTCTCCTGCCGACCCATGCTGACACCCCAGTGTGATGCCCAGGCCCTTCAGTTACGGACCGCAGAGTGGAACACTGCTTCAATAACTCTGGTTTATATACTAAGTAAGTCCATGCCCCTTTTTGAGAAGTATACTCATGATTTGAGCCCATGACAACCACACCAAACAGCTGTTGCAGATTACAGGTAAATCCCAAGCAGGTAACAGGACAGTGTATTTGGTAAGCTGCTTCCCCAAACTTTCGAGCACCCTCCCTGTTGCTATTTGTAATGCTCCCTCTTCCACATCACTAAAGTCTCTCTTCTGTGACTTCACTACTCACACCAGCAATTGTTGCAGATCCTAGGCTAATCTCACTGCTCCTCCATCCATACACTTCCTACCACTACAGCCCTGCTTTATTGGTCTACTTTTCCCTTTTGACTAGTTCACCGCTATACTCGTAGTCTCTCCTCCCTCCGTCATTTTGCTGCCAGCTGCACTTTACAGAACTGTTGCTATCGATATGCTATGTTTTGCACTACTTACTTTGTGCTTCTTCTCAATCGTGTACTGTGTGCTTTTAACTTTTTATAAATATTATTATTGTTTTATAATTATTAATATTACTGATGTAGCTTAATACTGCACTTTTCACAACCCCTTCCCCCAGGACACATCTGGAAATGAGCTGTTAGCTTAGCATGCTTTTTCCTGGTGACATTCTTAAAATTAATTAATTAATTCAAGCTTAATGCTGGTGCGCATGCCCGGAATCATAGCTTTACTTTTCAAATCCAAGTTTTAATGTCATGTAGTTCTTCTTTAGAAAAATCACTTACACTAGCCAGCTCAGTGTTTCATCTGTTACATTAAAAGCATGTGGCTTGGAAAAATCACTAACTTGCTCATGAAAGAGTTTACTGGTGCTCTGGTGCCATATTCATTTGGGCACGCACATGAGGGGCGGATTGTGGAAGTGAAGGTCAGGACACAAAATATACAATAAAAAAAAAATACTGCATTGTTATTATTTACGGGAATCATTAATTTTTTTTTTTTTTTGGAAATTATACTTTATCTTATCCCACTACCTGTTGGCCCCGACCCTTCAGGGCATCCAAGGGGTCATCCTTCTACCACCCTGCCCACCAATACTTACCTCCGGATCCCCCATGTAGCTTAGGCTTACCCCCCAAGTGGGGATGAGGTGGGGACCCCGTAAATCTCAACTTTGTTGGGTCTGGAGGTAGTGTGAGCAGGGGCACATTGAAGGCACGCTCGGGAAACCAATCTTCCCAGAGCCGACAGGCATTTTCCATTTTTCTTCTCCATGACTTCAACCCCCAATGTCATGGCTGAGTGGCGTCTGCCTCTGCGTGTTGGGCTGCCCGTTTCCCTTCTAATGGGAGCTTGCAGTCCCTCGAGCTTCCGCCCAGAGTCGGCATAAGTCACGTGGGCAATGGCCTCCCACCCGACCTTCCCTAGAGATGGCGAGCTGTCATGGGGCGGCTCCAGCGTACTCCTCCAGCTGACCCACCAGCGACCCGGAGTCTGCTCCTGAACCCGGTCGCTGGCGGAGCGAGGTGTGGCATCCAGCGCCTCAACCCTCAGCGCCACTGGGCCAGCTGGGAATCATTAATATTATGTCCCAGTAGACTCAGTACCCAAATCTCTCCCCTACTGGCCTTACACATCCCTTCTCCCACCTTGTATTTGACAATATCCCTGGGATTACTCCCCCCCCGCCCCTCAGTTGTTGACCAGTTACCCAACTGGGTAATGGAAATGAGTATGCTTGTCTTTTGTATAACTTTATTGTTATAACCATGTCAGAATTTGGTGTAATTATTGTACCCTAAGTCTTGTATGTTTTGCTTGTAATTTACTGCCCACTGTCTAATTGTTTTTTGGACGCGGAGCCTTTGCAAAAGAGTCTCTGACTCAAAGGGTTGTAATTCCTAAATTTTAATAAAATAAAAAATAAAATAAATGCCATCAATGTACATACAGATGGCAAGAAGCACCAGGTTATAACACTTCAAAAAACAGTCAACAAAAGTTAGACAGTGTCTCTTTAAACCATGACAGCTTTAAATCTGGTTTGGTTTTAGTACACACACAGGCTATGTGTCTGCTCACTAGACCCTGCCTGTCTCTCTCAGCAAGCAGTCCTAGTTTAGTTTTACTTTGTTCTCACTCTAGCAGTTCTGAAAAAAGTCACATTTTTACACTGCAAGTGTAAAGTAATCAACCCTCTCAGCTTGGGATTTAGAAGGGGAACACAAACTATCAAGATTTCTGCTTTTTGACTAATTTTAACAAGTGGATGGAAATAGACTGCTCTTTCACAAAATTTCATAGGTCTGTCTCTTTTCCCCGTAGTTTCTGCACGTGCTGGATCACATGAGCTGCCTTCAGTGAGCTTCCAAAGTAGACTCTGACTGGTCAGAAAGTGTTGGGGAGATCTTGAACCAAATAGCAAAAAGCCAAATAGCCACAAATAGCACAGATTATTTGTTTTAATTCTGGAGTAATGAATAGCCTAATATTCGTGGTATTGGGGAAATACTGTCTGTTACTCACACAGCTGTCTACTATATTTCTACCATCATAAAAAGCTTAAAGCCACTAGATTTACATCAATTATGTTTTAACTTTGTTTTCCGTTTTTTTTTTTACTTCTACCTGTTGGTTTACTAAATATTACAGATAATGCAGTACTTAATTTCTCTGAGTTTTTCAAAATGTATTTAACTTCCCCCGCTGACCTCACAACTGGTGTTTGTGACATTACAGTGCATTGTTATGGGGAGCACTATAATATCATAAACAAAAGCACCATGAGGTTAACTAGGGAGAGATAAATGCTTATCATACAGATTTTTTGTATAGACTACCAAGATGTGTTGTAAACCATGGAGAAGAACATTGAAAATTAAACCAAAAAAAAAAGTATTCTCTAGTAAGCGGTCATAACTAAAACATCATATTTATGAAAAAACATGATGAAGTGCAGAGTTGAAGAAGGCATTCTCAATGTGACTTCTCAGAGGCTTTTACAGTTTTGAATCAAACTCTACATATTTTTACACATTATTAATTCAGCTAGCAAAAGTGCAGCCCTTCAGTTTGTCAGCAAACCAGTTCACCACTTGAGCCCCAATGATTATGTCAAAGAAGATGATTGTTAACCAAACTGAAGGTTGGGCTGGCAGTACAGCCTAGAGGTTAGAGGAACAAGGTTTGAACAAGCTTGGTACATTCAGCAGACCAGACCCAAGTTTGATTCTCACAATCTCCACTTGCATACTGTGTGACTCTGAGCAAGTCACTTAACCACCCAGTGCTCCCAGGTCGCCCCTGAAAACAGGCATTTGTGCCTAGTGGGCCTCATCCGGTTACCAAAGACTAAAATGAAAAAATAAAACAAGGTCTTTGACAAGTTACCAAACTTCTTGTCCTTAGCCATAGCATTTAGAATGTCATTGTTTAACTTTAAAAATGTAGCAGAGGTGGAGTGGCCTGTTCTACACCCAGATCAAACTGAAGGTTCTTATGAAACATGTAGGAGGAGATTCATGAGGTAACACATTTGTTTTAGAATTTATTTGCCCAGGATAGCCCAGCTTGAGAGACAACATCTCTTTTCCATTGGGGACCTGCTTCTACCCATTTCCAGAGCTAGTTGGACTTGAGCTCTGTGAGGTTAAGTGACTTGCCAAGGTCACATGGTGAGTATTTGTTCCTAGCAGGGTTTGACCCTACAAATACCCCAGTTCTCAAGCCAATGCTCCAACCCCTAGATCTCACTGCCTCAAATAGGTTTGAGAGTATAGACACTGCTATTTATTTATTTGGATTACTTAGACCAAAAATGCACACATCGTTTCTCAGGGAAAACAGCTGTGCAGAATTACCTTTCTCTTGGAACTGTTATGTGTATTCCAGCAAGCACTTCTGTCTTAAGTTTGTGTTGAGACATCAGGGAATAACAAATTTTCATGTCCTCGTACACAATTTCCTTTAATTCTTTTTTATACTGATATGTTATTGAATTTTACAAGTAAGACAAGACAAACAACCATGAGGCAGTACATAATGCAAGCATACTTATAAAATCGGTTGAGAAATTTCTGCATCTTGATTGGTCAGCAACTGGTTAAAAGAAGTGCTGGCAATTAGGATACAGCACACTAATGTATCAATGCCTTTCCTAAATAATTTATTACTGCCATTACAAACATGACTGACACCTTTACTCTCATTTGAAAAAGTCAGTTAGGCCTTAAAAATGAAACTCCATCAAAATAAAAAAAAATAATTGAATGTTCTTTCATTTTCGTTATCCCTTTTTTACACACATATGCCAATAAAAAAAAAAGCAAAGTACTACTCATAGCTTTACCTTTTTAAGCTTCTTTCCTGACCATCAAAACCCCCTTTCTATCCTTACCTGCCCACCAGGGAAATCTTTGGTGCTTTAACCTGGTCCAAAAAATCGGAATCCCTGGCTTTATTGAGGCTTTGCGTGTGTTTGTATGGGGAGTGGTAAACATTTACCAGTAAACTTCTGCAGAAGTTTGAATACCTGCATTCCATGATTAACAAACATTTTGTCTACTGAATGTTGATGTCTACTGGATGGACTATTTTTTACTAGTCACTTTTAACAAAATACCTGTTTTTAAATTTAAAAAGTTAGCATTTTTATGTTTGCTTGCACGCATGTGCAGGAAACATAGTGCCATCACTGGAGATTTCGGAGGTGTGTCACCTCCTCCTCTAATTCAGTCAGTGTGCCGGCAGGCGCGGCCCCTGTAAGCCAATGCATTTTGGAGCTGTCTATGACATGCACCAAAATGCAGTGGCATACAGTTGAAAGGGGGAGCTACGCTTGAGTGAGCAGCGATAAGATAAGGCTGCTCACGCGCAGCTCCCCCCCCACAGACGCTCGCAGGCGCACGTCACCAAGACGACAGTAATCAGGCCGACGGGTGCCTAACTCCCCGCCGGGCTGTGCCATGCCTTCCGCCTCCCCCCAAAGCTTCAGAAATGCCACGCTGGGTGCCCACCCCAGCGTGGCAAGTAATCATATGGCCGATGGGGTGCCTAACTTCGCCAGCTGCACTGTCCTCCCCCCAGTAGGAGGCCACGCTGGGAGCCCACCCCAGCGTGGCAAGCAATTGTAGGCCAACGGGGTGCCCAACTCGTCGGCTGAACGGCCGCCTCAATGTCCTTGTGCCACGCTGGGAGCTCCACCCCAGCGTGGCAAACGCCCCGTCATCCGCTTTTTTTTTTTTTTACTCGCGAAGAAAACAGTCCAACGGTGAGTCTCCCGCCCTCCCACAACCCGCACCCACCCACTGCGCACCCAGTCTCTCCACCCTCCTCACCCCATACTTACCTCTCCGGACTCGCACGAATGTATCTTCGTGACCGGGAAATACGTTTACACTTTCAAAGGCGACCGCGAACTGAGGAAATGCCGGTAAGCTGTATAATGGGCTAGATAGGGGTTTCAACTTTATTGCATATCTCAGGCATTTTTTGAATTTAGCACAAATTTTCAACATGGGGTTTTGAGACCCCTTCTCATGATTGATGTCACTGTCATGGCGTTGACCGGGTCGAAGGGTGACTGCGAAATCACCCCCGGACCCGAATAACGCCATGACAGTGACATCACCATGCGAGAAGGGGTCTCAAAACCCCATGTTGAAAATTTCGTGCCAAAATTCCAAAAAATGACTGTTTTACGAGCGTGCGTTGTGCAGTTCCTACACAGGCTCGTAAGTTCGCGAATTTTCAATATTTTCACTCCAGATTTTCAACATTGCCATTTTACCACACCTTCTTATGAGTAGTACAGCTGTCATTTTTCACATCTCACCCAAAATGTGTTTCTGCCCATGTAGTGCACAATGGCGCAGTCGGTGTGCGAAATCAATGTACGGGACAAATCAAGAAAATCACAGTGACACTGTTCATGAGTAAACATCTTAAAATGGGTATGTTGAAAATTTGGTGAAAAAAGTCCTAAAAATGACTGTTTTACGAGCGTGCATTGCGCAGTTCCTACGCACGCTCGTAAGGGCTTGAATTTTCAATATTTTCACTCCAGATTTTCAACATTGCCATTTTACCACACCTTCTTATGAGTAGTACAGCTGACAATTTCACATCTCACCCAAAATGTGTTTCTGCCGTGAAGCGTACAATGGTGCAGTCGGTTAAGAGGTCAATGTATCGGGACAAATTAAGAAAATCACAGTGACACTGTTCATGAGCAGAAGTCTTAAAATGGCTATGTTGAGAATTTGGTGAAAAATTCAAAATGAATGTTTTATGAGCGTGCGTTGTACAGTTCCTACGCACGCTCGTTAGTTCGCAAATTTTCAATATTTTCACTCCAGATTTTCAACATTGCCATTGTACCACACCTTCTTATGAGTAGTACAGCTGTCATTTTTCACATCTCACCCAAACTGTGTTTCCACCCATGTAGCGCACAATGGCGCAGTCGGTGTGCGAAATCAATGTACAGGACAAATTAAGAAAATCACAGTGACACTGTTCATGAGCAGAGGTCTTAAAATGACTATGTTGAGAATTTGGTGAAAAATTCTAAAAATGACTTTTACGAGCGTGCGTTCCACAGTTCCTATGCATGCTCGTAAGTTTGCAAATTTAATATTTTCATTCCAGATTTTCAACATGTCCATTTTATTAAACTTCCTTATGAACAGTACAGCTGCAATTTTTCATATGTCGCCCAAAATGTGTTTTCGCACATGTAGCGCACAATGGTGCTGTTGGTGCGTGACAGCAATGTTTAGGACAGATTAAGAAAATCAGTTACACTGTTCATGAGCAGAGGTCTTAAAATGGCTATGTTGAAAATTTGGTGACAAAAGTCCATAAAATGACTGTGTTACGAGTGAGCATTGCACAGTTTCCACGCACCCTCGTTAGTTCATGACTTTGTAATATTTTCAGTCCAGATTTTCACCAGTGGCATTTTTCCACACTTCCTTATGAGCAGTACAGCTGCCATTTTTCACAACATGGCCGAAGTGTGTTTTCACACTTTCAGTGCAGAGATGCGTGGTCGCTGTGGGAAATCACTGTTCGGCACAGATAAAGAAAACCACAGTGACACTGTTCATGATCGGAGGCACCAAAATGCCTGAGTTGACAATCTGCTGTAAGAAATCCCCAACCTAACTATATTACGGGTGTGCGTTGCACAGTTTCTATGTGCACTCATGACTTCACCATTTTTTTAAATATTTTTACTACACATTTGCAACATAGCCATTTTTTTCACCTCCCCATGAAAGAGTACAGCTGTCATTTTTTACATCCTGTTCGGAATATTTTTGCACCTGTGGTGCTAAATGCCATAGTCACTGTGCATAAGCAGCTTTCGGCTAACAAACTGATATTTCCCCTGTTCATGAGGTGGGGTCACAAAACAAACACGTTGAAAATTTGGAGTGAAAATACCAACAAATGCCTGAGGTATTAGGCTTTTCAACTATAACGCCCCACCCTATAGAGAATGACAGGCATCAGGGGTGAGACTTGGGATTCTTGCCTGTGATGCTCATACCATTCCACACCCTGCAGTCACTGAGAGGCATCGAGGTATGCCTTGGACTCTCTGGCCCCAACTTCACCCCATTCTCCTATACCGCACCCATCTCACCGTACTTCCTAATGGAATGGGGTGTGTATAAAGACCAAAAGATCCCAAGGCACACCCGTGACACTTGTCAGTGTCTGCAGGGTGGGGTGTGGTGAAATGGCGTGGCCATTATGCCTGATGACCCAAAGGTACACCCCAATGCCTGTTCGTATCTGCAGGGTGGTGGCGGGGTTGGCTTCAGTTCAATACTTCACTGCCATTCCCATTATGCAGCTGTCTAACTCCTACACTACCAATCCCAATGCCAGCAAGCAAACATTCGGCATTGACAAATGCTTGTTTTATTTGTTTCTAAAGATATCTCAGTTTCCTCATTTTATAAATGCAATAGGACACATCAGGCTGAGGGTGGATATGTGATAAACACACTTCCAAATGCTGAAGGCACTTGGCATGAATGCCTCATGCCTCACAACACACCTGGATATGCATTTATCACATAACTACCCACAATCTGTTGTGTCTTATTGCTTACTTACCATACATCTGACCATTATTATAGTAAAATGCAAGAGTGGGTGCAAACCCCCAGATGTACAAAGGATAGTATGTAACAAGGTCTCTGACCAAGCCAAGTGAAAAGAAACTGCAGCAGGAACTAACGGGCTAGTAAATCTTCAACCACCATCTCCCACCTCCCCAACCTAGAACCCAGCAGGTACCTCCATATGATCGCCTTTCAATTTGAATGAAGGAATTGCAATTGAAGGGGATAATAATTGAACCCTAAAATGGCAGCCATTAAATGGCAAAATCCAAAATACCCTTGCCTGCATGACATGTACAGGATATTCTGAGCTGCATAGCCCTAGTGGATAGTACCTCACATTTTACTAATGACACTGTGGTATTTGCTGTCTCCTGCTACTCAGTCTCTTTTTGCACTGCTCCATCATGTTGTCAGATTCAACTACTTTGTATTCATTCATAACATGCATTGTGACATGTTCCAAACCTCTAATATACAGAATAATTTATGGGCAACCATACATAACAAGGCTATGTTTCCTTCGGGGGTGAGATAACATCATAGACCTTGAGAGTGAGGCTCGAGAGGTCTCATAATGTCATCTCACCACAAGACAGAAACATCAACATTCTGTAGCGCTCCTCATTGTCAGTGGGTAATCATTACAACTGGGCATAGTGCACCCCTACTAGGGGAAATAGCACAGCCCAAAGCTTTAGAATACTGGGCATATGACGATTCCGGACATCAGCAACTCTCCAGTCTTAGCTGTGCCATCATAGGGGAAAAATCTATCAAGCTTCTCTGAAGAACTTTCAGGCTTCTAGGCCTTAGGGCTGAAATTCTGCATAGCAGGTTGAGGTTACCTGGTGACAAGGAGCACTCATAAAATAAAATTGTGCCTGTTACGCTGTGACTTTCAAACTGGTTAACTTGCTCTTCCCATTTCCACTGCATGTGCTTGGATTGGGTGCTTATTTTCGGAGGTCTCCGATGTCAATATAAAATCAATGGGGGTCTCTCATCGACTGTGTCACATCCTTCAAATATCTGGGAGTCCTTGATAAACCCCTTGATTTCAGTCTGCACATCCAGTCAACCTATAAAGCAACAAATGCCAAACTTGGAATCGCCTATAAGACTTGTCACCTGCTAACACTATCCGCCAAATTGGCAATTGCAAAGGATATTCTGCTTCCAGCACTGACATATGGTGCCTCCACTTTTGTTAATGCCCATAAGACTGCTCTCCATAAATGGGATGTTGCGTATAACAACATATGCCGGTATGCCTCCTCTTCACATCGCCTCAAGCACCACTGCACACTGTATAGCGACCTATGCTGGCTCTCCCCAACTGCCTACTGACTATATTCCCTAGGGACCCTCACAGACTCTAATCCGTAACCAAACCCCCTCCTCCCTTGCAGCTCTACTTGTACCACAGACACCTGCCCATGGACTATGCTCGGCAAACAAATTTCTACTTACCATACCCAGGTGTCTTACTTCAAAAGGCTCTGGAGCATTTCACTGCACCGCCCCGGCCACCTGGAACTCCCTGCCTCCTGCCCTGAGGCAGGCTAACTCCCACCAAATCTTCAAAAAATAACTATATTGCTACCTATCCCGGGACCTCTGCACATGCTTTGATCCCACTAAATACCTCAAAGCTAACCACCCTATTTCGCCCAAGACACTGCTGCACTTCTAAACAAGCTTTACTATAAAATGTCTTTATAGCTGCCACTTAGCCCAGTTTCAGTTGTTATTTGCATGTACTAATGTCACTTTTGTCATCTCTGTATAGCTATATGTATTATTTATTTTTATTTATTTAACAGACTTTAGGATTACAACCTTTGAGTCAGGGACTTATTTAACAAAAGTTCTGCATCAGAAAAACAAACATAAACAATACATATAGACATAGACTGGCAGCTAAAGGTTACAGTTCTTTTAGTTATACAATATTGCAGAATCAAGATCAGCTATACATTGCATTGAACGTGTTACCGAGAGCTGTATTTTACAGTTTTCAAGAGAACAATAAGTTTGCTGATAGAGGGAGGGAGTAACAGGTTTGATATTTTACAGCGAAGTAGAGAATTAGACAGATACCTTGTGAGTGCAGCCAAAGGAGGCATTGTTCATAGGTAATGTTTGGTAGCCCTATCGGTAGTAGCTCAGTGGTGGGCTGGCGGGGTATTATTTTGAGTACTGTCTGACTTGATCTGTATTCTAACCTACCTGTACTATATACTGTGTATTGTATAATCTCGTCTCATTTTATGTATGTATTCTCACAGGTCATGCTGAAAATAGACAACTTTGGCTAGCACACCTAACCCGGTTAACAAAAACTAAATAAAATAAATGGTGCCCCAGGAGCTACTTGATGATGAGGAGGATGAAGCCTCTGAAGAGGTGGAAGGAGGGGGAGTGGATAGAGCTGAAGAGCAGGTTTGCTATCTCTCGTCTGTTTTGATAACAAGTCCTTGTCCTACCTGGTAGCTGAGGCGTGTATGTCCTTACAGCTCAAGGAGGTGCTATGCATGGAGGCAGTGGATGTCAGTTCCATCCTATCCACACCCTTCTGTGCTCCAAACAAGGCAGAGCATAATTCCATCAAGCACACCACTATTCCTGTTGATGGGTCTTTGGTCTTAGCAGACTCGCATGAGTGAGTGATGCTGAGTGCAGAAGCGCCTTTGCTTCTAACTGCGCAAATCTGCAACCCCCCTATGCCTCCTTTATTGTTTTTGCCAGAGCCTTAAACGGTGGGTTACAGCCCTGGGCTGGATTCAGAGGGGGTGAGCATTTTGCAGCTGGTATCCTTGGCCTCCACTGTAGGGGATGCCATCGTGGAAAACTTACGTATGTCTGCCCACTCCACCTATCACATTGTGCAGGTTATGCGAGGCATGTGGCTCAGCCATTTGGTAGCTGAGCAGGCTTCAACCTCTGAGCTGTTCATTCTACCCTTGAGGGAAGTTTGTTTTGGCTCTGACCTGGATGCCAGTTTGACGGATCCAGGAAAAAATGGAACCTATTCAGGTTATTAAACCAATAGTAACAGAGGTGCCCTTGCCAAAGAGGCAATGGAGGCCCAGGGTGAAAGGAAAAGGAAAAAAAGAGCATCTCACTCTGAAAATACTTGTGCACATCTCTGCCTTCCCTCCACTGGTGGAAGACTGCGCAATTTAATTACTCAAGATGGGCCCAGATAATCTCAGTTTCCTGAGTTTTGGAAATTCTGGCCTTTATTTTTTGGAAAAACCTACTACAAAACCTAACAAAAAAAAATCCCTTCAAAGGGGCATTTTTCTGCCGCTGCCAGTTACAAAGGAACCCATGCAGAGGCAATTGTGTCTGAGACCTGGGACTGCCTCACTCAAGCGGTGCAATTTTGCCAGAGTCTTTCACTGAGCAGTGCTGGGGATTCTACTTGGATCTATCTCATAGGTCCCAAGAAGTCGGGGGTCTTTGGCCCATCTGGATCTGATACAATCCAAGAACGAGGGAGCATGGATAAAAAATAGAGGACAGTCAATTCAGAGGAAATAAGACAGGGCACTACTTCACTGAGAGGGTGGTGGGTCCTTGGAATAGGCTTACCAGAGTGGGTGATTGAGGCATCAACAGTGGGAGGATTCAAAAGCGCATGGAATAAATACATAATTGTAAAAAAGTGAGGAGGGATAGATACCCTAATGGAAAAAAGGGGATAGGAATCTATGGGGTGGCACAGAAGTGGGGGTGTAAGTTGACAGAGTTAGGGCTACCTAAGGGGAGGAAACAAGGGCAGACTAGATGGGCCATTGGGGTCATTTTCTGCTGACATACTTCTATGATTCTGTGAGAGACTAAAGGACCTCAATATGTATTTTCTGGAAGTGAGGAAAGATAGGGGGAATATGCTAGCGACTTTCAAATATCTCAAGAGTGTAACTAAGGTAGAAGAACGTAGCATATTCCAGAAAAAAAGATATTCAAGAACTAGAGGTCATGATATGAGGCTGGGGGGGTAGACTCAGGGGTAACGTAAGAAAGTATTTTTTCACAGAAACGGTAGTGGATGCATGGAACAGCCTCCCTGTGGGTGTGGTAGATGAAAACAGTGGGGGAATTTAAGAATGCATGGGATAGACATAAGGGAACACTAGAAACAGAAAAGAGAGTATAAGCTGCAGATCAGTTAGGGTCTGTGGTATGTACAGTAAGTAGGGAAAATGGGCAGACTAGGTGGGCCAAGCGGTCCTTATCTGCCGCCAACCTCTATGTTTCTATGATACACCTAAACGAGTTTGTGCATCATGACCTTTGAGATAGAATCTACCAAGCTGTCCAGCTGGGGAGTTCCTGGCTTCCATAGATCTGAGGGATGTGTTTTTCCCTCAACAGCCCAGATGGTCTTCTTATGGTGCTTATAGTACTGATAGTTCAGCTCTGTTAGGAGGGCTGATTTGCTCATTCAAGCACTACCTGGGCCATTAGCAAGGAAGTCAGTCATCAGGAAGGTGTTGGAGTCTCATGGCTGGGTAATGATTCGGGAATAAAAGCTTTTTTGAGCTGTCACAGACCCTAGAACACCTGGGGGTGGTGTTCTTATGTACCAGGGAACGGGCCTTCCTCTTGCCAGCTAGGATGGAGATCTTATTGACAGAGGCCCAGTGGCTAAGGAGCCAATTGTCAGCTTCACATCAACGTCTACCACGGATTCTGGGCTTCACTTCAATGGCCACAGAACTAGTTCAGGGGCTTACCTTCTTATGCGGCCCCTGCACATGGAAGTTACTCTCAGCCTGGGCTCTGACCTTGGCTGTTTCTCAGGCCAGGCTCAAACTCTCACTTCACCTGAGGCAGTCTGCACTGGTGAGTGAGTTTAGACAATCAGATCATGAGGTCCCCCTTGGAAGTTCCCTTCCACCCCCGCAACAGATTCTGTAATCCTGTGCCAGTCTGTCAGGTTGGGGGGGGGCATTCCTGAACCTTTTTTCCCCATTCAAGGGTCTTAGTCTGTGCAGGAACAACATCTGCTCAGAAAAGCTCTGGAGATTAGGGCGGTCTGCCTCACTGTCTATTTCAAAGATTGATGCAATCAGAAGCCACAAAAAGGTTCAACAGGGGAGTGGATGTTGAACCCGGAAGTGTTCAATGTTCTCTGTGAAAAAGTTCGGTTGTCTTCAGATCCATTTGCTTCACGTGGTTCCAATAAAGGAATATCCCACCCCCAACCCACCCTGGGGGGGGGTCCCCCCTTTTAAACTCTTCTCAGTTCACTCCCCTCTCCCATAACCAGCTGTACCTGCCTCAAATCTAAGTCTGGCCGGTTCAGCCTGTGGTGCACTCTCCTTTTACTTGTCGGCCCCTCCTGCCTAGCTGAGGTTTGCTGCTTCCTCTTTGCATGTTGCCTGTCTGTTCAGCCCTCTGCCTGGCTTGTTTCTGTCCTAATTTCTCGAAATGCTTCACCTCTATGATTTCCAGCTTTGGTTTTTAAAGTTTTGTTTCCTTTATTGTTCCTTTGTTGTTTGCTCCCGCCCTCCTTAACCATGACTCTACCCTCATTTCTCCCTTTTTTCGTCCTTCCATTGTTTTTCTCAAGCACCCTCCTACCTTCTCCTACCCTTCATTCCCCTCCCTCAGTAGCCCACTGTCTCCTCCTTTCTCCTCTCCTCACCTACCACCCCTGCTCACCAAACATCCCCCCCTTCTGCGCCTCCATCACCTCCCCAGCCCCTCCATGCCTCTTCCACACTCATTATCCACACTGCACTGCTCCATTATTGCCTTCTGCATTTTCTGGCCCTACTCCACTGCATGTCTCCCTCCACTCCACCTCCCACTCAGAACCATAGAAGGCATAAGTATCCCCCACATTTATCCCTTTTCTTACTTCTCTTGCTTCTCTCAGTGATATCCAACCCAACTCTGGCCCTCAATCAACCCCCTCTACCTCAGCCCAAATTAACCCAAGCACCCCCCCGAACACTACTCCATCCCTCCTGCCAAAGGGACTTCGCACTTTTCATTTAAATGCCAGAAGCCTCCTCCCAAAAATTGATGCCCTTAAAGTGTGGATAACCCAGCACCCTCCTGACATTCTCCGTGTTACTGAAACATGGTTACAAGCCAAAATCTCTGATTCCTCTCTCTCTTTCTCCCCCCCCCCAGTTCAACCTTTTCCATCAAGTTCAAGGTAAGTGTGGTGGTGGAGTAGCTTTGTATGTCAGACAGTCCCTCTCCTGCTCCATCTCTTTTACAGAATCTTGTCCCTCCTCCCATGACCTCATCACCTTCCTATCCTTTCCATCCTCAACCTCACTCTACATTGGCACACTCTATGCTCCACCTTAGACCTCCCTGGACTCCCTAGTCTCCACCCTCGCCTCTATCTCCTCCCACCTAGCAAATGGCAAACTCCTGCTTCTAGGTGACTCTAACCTTGACTTGCTCTCCCCCTCTTCAAAGCCTACCCTCTTAAAGATCGAGGCACTCAACCTCTCACAGCTGATCCTCAAATCCTCTCACATCAACCCCCACTCCCAAAACCACTCCCTTATGGACTGGATGCTTTCCTACCACCCCCACCGCATTGCAGCATCAGGCATCTTTCCAGATGCATACATAAGATTCACTTCTTCATGCAGTCTCTAAATACATTTGGACCCACCCTCTCCACGCTCTTGACACAGCAGCCCTCCTCTAAGATCTCTCCCTCACAGACAGGCAACCAGAATTCCTAGCCCAGCATGTTGACTCTGCCCTCTTCCTCTTCTCTATCTTATTGACCAGTACCTGGAACCACCACACCCTGCTAAAGAAAGCTAGGGTAAAATGACACCACCATCATCCCTGGATAACACCTGACCTAATTGACAAATGCAGGGCCAGAAATAAAGCCTGGACGAAAAATAAAGTGTCCTTAACCCAGTCAGACCTATAAACCTACAAAACACTCAGAAATAACTGCACCAAAACCATGTGTCACTCCAAGGCAACATACTTCAGGTCCCACCTGCAACAATGTCAATACACACCTGCTAGACAGGTGTACTGGCCTAATCTGTCGATTTACGATGCAGAAGTTGGTATCTCTGCAGATTCCTGTGTAGATAGACCTCACCTTTCAAAATTTGCTTGTTACCCCCGAGAAAATTGATGGATGGCCCCTCGGGGGGCCTATTTCTGATTTTGAATGTTGTGGGCCTTCTGGGCCCCACAGCACAGCCTAGAATGCCTGATTTACAATTCCAAGGTGTCATTTTCTACATTTATTGCCATGCCAAGTTGGATGGAACAACTCAGAAAATCCAAAATGGCTGTCAAAATCCAATATGGCTACCATATTGCTAGTAAATACTTGATTTGTAATTTCCAAATCCCTAGCTTCCAAGATACCGATTATCAATGATTCATGAATGGGGAGTTTATTATTATTATGCTTAATATAAACACATATTAAATTAATATAATGGAACATAAATATAAATAAATGTTGCATAACGCATCGATCTGCTTGTTTGTGCCGTTGACCCAAAATTGCGTCCACTCTGAGAATTTGCCACTTTCTTCACAGGACTGCATGGTGTGTTCATGTACATTGTATGCCTATTTAGTTTGTATTTCTAGTTTCTAATTTTTAATTTTTGTTTCTGTTTCAGAAACATGGATAGCCTTCCAGCTGTACCTGTAGGACTGGTCAATCCATCCGATTTGCCTACCTGTGTTCTTTGTGAGAACCAAATTAGAGATACTGAACTGCAACAAATATTAGGAGAGAATGGGCTGAATACCATCAAGGCTTTTGCAGAGAAATGATCAGTCATAAAATCAACTTTCGAGTACGCCAGAAACTTCAACCTCGTATGGAATAAAATCCGTGACCAACTCCCCCCCTCCCAGCCCTGGAGAAACAGGCCTCCTGTTCATACAAGGTGTCGTTAAAATTTCACCAGTGAAAGGAAATGAAACACCAGCTCCATGAAACAACTTTCTTTGGATCAATCTTCTGAAGCTGAATTCTCTGGCATACCCAACCCACAGATGTTCAGTAGCAGTGAAGCGGTCCATGTAACTCAATGTAAAAGGAAATCATTGGAATTTAAGAAGCATGAGACCTGCTTCGTCTGTGATAAGAAAAGGAAAAAGGGAGGAAATATGAAAGAAAAACTCCAAAGAGTTAAACTTGAAGATGGAAAGATTACATTGCACGAAAGCATGTTACTCAATGAAAATTCCGATGATGCTCTTTTGTCTGGTGCAGCCAAACGTTTGAAGGTTGCTACTGCCAATGTTGACGTCTTTGCTGCAGACAACAAATACCATCAAAGTTGTTACAACACTTTTGCTTACGTCAGAAAATGAGAGAGATGAACACCAGGCAGATTGGAAAGCATTCACACAAAGAGTGCTGAAACGGAGTTTCTTTATATCATGAGAAGAAAGGTTGTTAAGCAGAAATGTTGCTATTTACTCTGAGAGTTACTGGAGGATCTTCATAACCTCTGTGAGTTCCATGGATGCAAATAAGATGCTGCAATAAATCGCACATTTCAGTTGAAGAATCTTATCAGCAATGAATTCAGAGATGAGACAGGTTTTACTACAGGGAAGGGGATACACGGGAATCCTCTCATTCTTCACTTGACAAAAATAAACCCACTTGATTATTCTTTGGCAACCTTGAGAGGAGTTGGGTTCAGAGATAGTGACATCACCAAGGCATTTGCAAAGATGATCAATTGGAAATTAAAAGATAGACAAATTGAGTCACTGCAGTTTCCTATGGCATATGAAGACTTGCTTTCTGAGCTTGATAATTATGAACCCATTCTGGAAATCTTCAATGTGATAGCTCTCTCTATAAGCTCTTCTAAGAAGATTAATGCTCTAGGTTATGCGACCATCCCAACAGAAATTCAAGCTACCAAGATATGGTCCATGGCTAGTGAATGGCAATGCCTCATTACCGGAGAACATTCTCCGCAGTCGATAGTTCTATCCATGGTCATTCATCGTCTCACCAGAAGTAAAGAAGCAGTCAATCTTCTACATCATTCAGGGGCTTGTATTTCTTATACAGATGTCAGAAGACAAAACAAGAAATTGACCCATGATAGTAAATCTGAGAAAAAAAGCACCGCACACGATTCCGCCTGGACAGCCAACTCATGTCACAATTGATAACTCAGATGGTAAGCAACAGACATTGATAGGAGTCTCAACAACACATGACACCAACTCAACGATTTATGTTGCATCCTGCTGTCATCTGCGATTTACCAGTACAAGAACAGAACATTCCAAGCAGCTCAACAAGAGAAGTCCAGGAAATGTTTGAGAGCTCATAACTTATTAACTATGGGGATTATAAAATAGGAAAGAGAAAACCCCCACCCATCATCCCATCCTATGATGAAGATGAAAGAAGGACTGAACTTGATCTTCATTTGAGCAAAGATTGTATTTGGGATCTGGCAGCAAGCATGGAATCTTCCAGAGAAGATGAATCTCTTCCAGTCCTAGGATCATGGACAGCTTTCAATAAAAGAAGCAACATCAACCACTATTTTCAAATCCAAAACTGAGTTCCTGCCCATTATACTACGTGAACCAGATGATGCAGTTTGCAGATATTACCTTGACTTTCTCATGGATTTAACAGATGACCTACAAATTGACCACATCTTCAGGCATAGCGGCGATCATGCAGTTTTCTCCAAGATTGCACAAATAATGTGGAAAGAAGAAAAATATACATAAGTGGCTAATTTGATGGGAGGATTTCATGAACTGATGGTGAGGCAGAAAATTCCTCTACAAGCGATACAGTGCTATGGGACTTCGAGACTGGTGGGTTCAGGCAGGGATAATAACAGACTGATCTGTTGACCAGGCCTTGGAAGGACACCACTATTATAGATTGATGAGGTTACATAAACAGTCCCTCGAGCTTCTCCTACGATTCATGGGATCCAAGATTCATGGCTCACTAACCGACGGACTACGAGAAAAGCTCATCAACATGAGAAGATCTGTATTGGCAGAATCCCTGAATCTTGTATTCTTGGATGAATCTTTCCCTTAAGTGCAGTCATGAATGCTGGAAACCTCTGGCACCATGGGACAGTGGGTGACAGGCTACATTGGTGACACCAGCTCTTTTGTCACCCAGGTCGCTGCATACAGAGACAAGAATCTGAACTTGCATGTGAAGGCTCAATGAGATAGTCTACCTTTACTGTTTCCATTCAACCATCAAAATTACTGTCTGTATTTGACGTGGCATCATGTACACCTCATCGATCTGAAAACCATTAATGAGAACGCATACAATGAACTGCAGGAATATGGCATTGGAGCTAGTCTGTCCAGTGAGGCATTTTCCCCGATACCTGGTGACCAAGTGACTGAGGTCTCAATCGGAGAGGTCAAGGTGAGGGGTGGACCCATGAGAGGCAGTTACAGTATGTCTGAGGAAGCTGCTGGTGACTTCGTTTTGAATTCCCACAAGCTCACTAAAATTTGTTTGTTGCTCAAGAAGATGCTTCTGAAAACATCAGCTACACACGATGAGTTGACATATGGTGCCACGAAGAAACATGATGGTCAAGCGAAAGAGTTAGTGAAGAAGCTTCACGCATATTCAGATCCATGTCAGGGTGTAGCACGACACATCGCAATGGTCATTGAAATACTGCCAGAAATCATAGAGGGCCTTTTGAAGGCAAGGGCTACAGGGGAAGTTATGTTGAGTGCATTTATAAACGACAGCCTCCTATCAAGGAAAGTTGGTTTCTTCGAGCCCATTAAATGCAGCAGAATTTCCACGGGAATGGATAAGCAGAAAAAGAAACCCAAAGCGGAATCAGTCTGGAAAGAAGACCATCAGGCTCTCAGTATCACTTTTGCAAAGTGCTCCGACAAGAAAGATGCATTTTCCCATCCGCTCACAACACATCCTCTTACAATAGCAACTCTGGACGGAAATCTCTACAAACCTAATACCAAAAATGTCTTAAGAAATTATCTCATCGATGAAGCAAAAGCTCAAAGTTCTTCCCCTCCTCCGTTATGCTCAGAGTACATATACGACGCCATGGCGATGGTCAGAGCAGTTCCTGCACAGCGTACATGGGACAGCCTTTGGAACGCACTTCTTGTCGCATTCACACCTCCATCTACAGCAAACCCAGCTGAAGCCATTGTCATTTTTGATAATTATAAGGATGATCAGGAGTTCTCGGTGAAACAGCAGGAACAAGCTGAGTGAGCGGTAGGAACAGGAGGAATGCAACTTCACATGGAATCAGATTCACAAGAGATGCCGCAGGGAAAGGTGTATCAGCAATACCTTCACAACAATGACAGCAAAACAGATCTCATACAACACTTCAATGAGTGGGTTAGACAAGAGGATGTCAGAAGAAACTTACGATACCCACTCACTATCAGCTATAGCAGAAGCATGTATATTATATATCCAGATTCAGAAGAATTCCTGTTTTCCTGCAACCATGAGGAGGCAGACATGAGGATAGTGCTGCATTGTGCTCTTGTGGAAGGCCCAGTTGTCATCCAAGCCAAAGATACAGACATCCTCATCCTGGTGGTTTATGCTTTCACAAAGACCCTTCCAGATTCACCATGGATATTCCAAATCGACCCCAACATATTTGTAAACAGAATCTATATACGATCACACTGGACACACTGCAAGTCTCACTTTACCAGCATACCATGCTGTCTCTGGATGTGATGCAGTAAGTTACTTCTACAAGGTATCAAAGAAATTAGTCTTTGAACATTCAGGGTCGAAGAGAGAATAAATCTCCTTTCAGGGCTTGGGGAAAGCACATATGCTTAACAAGACACTGAACAAAGCGTCAAGACCTTCATTCTACACTGCGTGTACAATGGTACAGGAGTAGAGGATCTGGTAGACACACAACCTGAAAGTGAAGACTACGCAAATGATTCTACCAGACCCAGCGAGCCTACATCAGCACATAAAGAGAGCAAATCTGGTAGCCTACTATTGGCGCCACTGCACTGAGCCGGAAACCCCAAAAGTTGATTCTTGTTTGTCAGGATGGAAATGAGAGGATGAAATGCTGAAACCTGTGTGGTTCACTGGGTTTCAGTTACCGTACATCCTGTGTCATAGAAGAAAGGGAAGAAGGTTAGCCACCCGACGATGTGCAGCGGACGAGATGAGGCAGACGATAATGGTGGGTCAACATCTCAAAGACACACACAGAAGACCAAACAAAAACCTTTGACCACAGTGCCAGTGACTGATTGTACAGGAGATGATGATGACACTGAAAACGACACATTAGCAGCCAATGAACAAACTTCTGTGGACAAATCTTCAAGCTTCGGGAGTGAATGTGACAGTTCAGATCTAGAGTGGACTTCAATATAATGACTCCAAAACTGGACATTATAACCAAGGTGTACTGCTGACCCAAAATATTCATAGTGTTGGGTCAAATCGTTAATAAAATTACTTAATTCTAAACAACAAATCGGCACATACAACATTTAGATTTTAAGCATTACTGTACTCTATAGACCACCAGCCCAGGAGGAAGAAACAGATAGGGAGCTGATGCTAGCCATCCAGAGGATGGCAGACAAGGGTGAGGTAGTACTGGTTGGAGACTTCAATATTCCAGACGTGGACTGGAGCATCCCAGCAGCAGCATCAACTAGGAGCAGATTTATCCTGGACTCCCTTCAGGGTGCCTTCCTCAAGCAACTGGTCATGGAACCAACTCGCAGAAGGCAATACTGGACCTTGTGCTCACAAACAGGGACAGTGTGATGGGGTAAGAGTGGGGAGCACCTAGGGAACAGTGACCACCAGTCACTGTGGTTTGAAATCACAGAAAGAGCAGAACCAAACCACACAAAACACGATCCTGGATTTTAGGGGCAAACTTTGAGAAATGGGAGATACTTGAAAGAGGCATTAAGGGAATGGGGCAGGAATCAGGGTTGAGGAACAGTGGGAAGTATTTAAAATGGGGATTACAAGAGCAACAGAATTATGTATTAAGAAGGTTAGAAAAGGAAAAGGAAGAGGAGACCATTATGGTTTTCCAAAGAGGTAGCAAAGAAAGTGAAAGCCAAAAAGATTGCATTCAGGCAATACAAAAAGACACAGGCAGAAGGGGATAGGGAGAAGTACCAGGAGAAGCAAAGGAGGCAGGGAGGTCAGTAAGGGAAGCCAAAGCTCAGACAGAAGAACACATTGCAAAATCAGTGGGTAGAGGGGACAAAACCTTTTACAGGTACATAAGTGAAAAAAGAAAGGCAAAGGGAGGGATAGTGAGACTGAAGGGGGAGGATGGGGGTGTGGAGGATGACAACAGTAAAGCTGACATATTGAACAGGTATTTCTGCTCAGTCTTTACTGAGGAAGAGGAGGGTAATGGGTCTGAATGGAGTAAAAGGGGTGAGAATGGTGCAGAAATGGACGCAAGTCCCTTTACATGAGAAAGGGTCCTGAAGGAACTGGAAGTAATAAGAGTAGATAAAGCAATGGGGCCAGATGGGGTGCACCCCAGGATCCTTAAAGAACTAAGAGAGGTGGTGGCTGAACCTCTTGCTATCCTGTTTAGCCAATCACTAGAAACAGGGGAGGTACCCAAAGACTGGAGGATAGCAGATGTAGTCCCCTTATACAAAAGTGGGAACAAAGAGGAAGCGGGAACTACAGACCAGTCAGCCTCACCTCGGTAGTGGGGAAGATCATGGAAGCACTACTGAAGGAGAGATTAGTGGAACATCTGTTGTCAATGGACTACAGGACCCAAGGCAGCATGGTTTCATCAGGGAAGGTCATGTCAGACCAACCTCATTGAATTTTTGACTGGGTGACTAGGAGGTGGATCAGGGAGGGCAGTGGACATGGCCTATCTGGACTTCAGCAAGGCCTTTGACACTGTGCCACATAGAAGACTATTGCACAAACTGGGGAATATGGGTGTGGGCAGGACAGTAGTGCGGTGGGTAGGTAACTGGCTGGGCAGCAGGACACAGAGGGTGGTGGTAAATGGCTGTCACTCCACAGAGGGAAGAGTGACCAGTGGGGTACCACAGGGATCAGTGCTGGGACCGGTACTATTCAATATCTTCATCAGTGACATTGCGCTGGACCTAGAAGGCAGAATTTCACTGTTCGCTGATGACACAAAGCTCTGTAACAGAGTAGACACACCAGAGGGTGTAGACAGAATGAGAAGGACCTGCAGAAACTTGAAGAATGGTCAGGGGTTTGGCAGTTGAAATTCAATGCAAGGAAGTGCAAGATAATGCATATAGGGCACAAAAACCCTGGCACAATATATCAGTTGGGGGTGAGGATATAGCATGCACCAAGCAGGAAAGGGATCTTGGAGTTATCATCTCTGATGACCTCAAGGCAGGGAAACAGTGTGACAAGGCAGCAGGTAAAGAATAGGATGCTGGGATGCATAGGCGGGCATCACCAGCAGGAAAAGGGAGGTCATAATTCCACTATACAAGACACTAGTAAGGGTCGCACCTGGAGTACATTGTGCAGTTCTGGAGACCTTACCACGTAAGGACATAGACAGGGTAGAGGAGGTTCAGAGGAGGGCAACAAAGATGGTGCATGGATTGCATCACAAGTCCTATGAGGACAGGTTGAAGGCACTGAACATGTACTCCTGGAGGAGAGGCGGAGAGGGGATATGATAGAGACATACAAGTATCTTACAGGGAGGAACAGGGTGCAGGAATGCACTATTTTTAAGTGAAAAGATGTTCCAGGACTAGAGGGCATGGGATGAAGTTGGAGGGAGGACGATTCAGAGGAAACATGAGGAAGAATTTCTTCACAGAACAGGTGGTGGACAAGTGGAACACCCTGCCAGAGGAAGTGGTGGGGCTGAAACAATCACGGGATTTAAGAATGCATGGGATAGACATAAAGGAATTCTGGAGGTCAGGGGTAAGGGGCAACAGACTTCCTGGAAAACATAAACTGAACTTACAAACTTAAATGGGCAGACTGGGTGGGCCATAGGCCCTTATCTGCCGACACTGTCTATGTATCTATGTATGTACGTATTTCAAACAATTTTACCAGTAAATTGCCTAGTGAATTCAATTGTTTTATGTAGTATTAATGTGTGCATTTGGTCCTGTGTCTAACAGGAAGCCTCAAAGCAATATACAGATGTCATAAATGTTCAGTACCTTGGAAGCTAGGGATTTGGAAATTATTAGCGAATCAAGAATTTACTAGCAATATGGTGGCCATATTGGATTTTGGTAGCCATTTTGGATTTTCTAAGTTGTTCCATCCAACTTGACATGGCAATAAATGTAGAAAATGACACCTTGGAATTGTAAATCAGGCATTCCTAGGCCCAGCTATGGGACCCGGAGGACCCACAACATCCAAAGTCAGAAATAGGTCCCCCGAGGGGCCATCTACCAATTTTCTGGGGGTAACAAGCAAATTCTGAAAGGTGAGGTCTATCTACACAGGAATCTGCAGAGATATAAACTTCTGTGTCATAAATTGAAAGATTAGGCCAGTACACCTGTCTATGCTTCATTCTGGGAAGTGTTATGCACTCTCCTTGATCCCCCTGCTCAACAAGCCTCCCCAGTCCTAAATAGTGATGGCTCCCCTGTCTCTGACCCCTCCTCAGTTGCTGAGCTCTTCAATAAATTCTTTGCCACCTGTGCACTCCTGGATGACCCCTCTTCCCGCCCCACCTCACTCCTCTCCCACCCCTTCTGAATCCACTACTTCCTCCAACTTGTTCAACCTTCCACCTTTCTCTACCCATGAAGTCTATACTGCTCTTACTGTCCTCAATCCAGCCAAACCTAGCCCTGATGGTCTCCACCCTTGGCTTCTCTGTCTCTCCGTCCCTGCCACAGCTGCTCCTCTAGCCCACATCCTTAATCTCTCCCTCTCTACCTCCACCATCACCAAAGCATAGAAGTTCGCTCCCGGGAACTACTGGCCTATCTCCCTCCTCCCACCCTTAGCCAAACTCCAGGAATCTCTCATTCACTCTAGGCTCTCCGAGTTCCTCACCTCAAAACAACTCTTTCTCTCTCCCATGCAGTCTGGCTTTAGAAAAAAACTCTACCATCTCCTCCTTGCAGCAGGTCAATTACTCTAGCTTCTCTGCCATGGACCAGAGTCATATCACATCTCCCATATTCATAGATTTAGCTAAAACATTTAATTCGGTCTCTCACACCCTCCTGCTACTTAAACTAAAATCTGTCAGTCTTGCTGACCCTACAGTTAACTGGTTCCACTGTTATCTACACAATAGGCAACAATCTGTCCTTATTGGTGACACACTTTCCTCCCCTCTGCTCATCCTTTCTGGAGTCCCCCAAGGCTCTGTCCTTGGCCCCATCCTTTTCTCCCTATTTATAAATGACCTCCCCGCTGTTTGTAGTACCTCTAATATACATGTATGCGGACTATACCATCATCTTTACCTTAGGTCCCTCATCTTCCAGTGTACAGCCCCCCTGCAGCAAGACTTTAACAATGTGCAGACTTGGTTCCAGTCAAATCAGCTGAAGCTAAATACAAAACAAAAACAAACAAACAAAAAAAAAAACACACCACATGTTGCTGTGATCTTTGGCTCTAGACAAAAGCTGGCCTCCCTCCACTCTACCCCAGTCTTCTTCACTTTGGACAGCACCCCCTTAGAGACAGTCTCAGCCTTCAAATACCTTGGGGTCTGGCTGGATAACCACTTAGACTTTCACACCCATATTAACTCTATATGTATCAAATTACGACCTAAGCTTGCAGTCCTCTAGTGCCATAAAGATAGTCTTCCTCTCTCCACCCATTGGGAACTGGTAACTAAAATGATTCTACCTATCATAGACTATGCCGATGTGGTCTACAGCACTGCACCAGCCATATCGCTCTCCAGACTGGACACCCTCCTTAACTCGTTCTGCCATTCTGCTACTGCTACCCCTCCTCTCACTCAACACTGTCTTCTCTACTGTGCTCTCTCTCTCTTGCACCACTATCCCACAGAAGGATGATTCATTGTGCCTCCTTTGTCACCATGTTTTGGTTTGGAACTCTACCTCCCTACCTCTCTTCCCATCTCTCTCTCTCTCAGGCAGTCCCCTCAACATATTCCTTACATCACAGAGACCCTCGCTCCTTCTCCATCCTTCACTCTCACTCTGCTTCTGGCCAATCTGCCTTCTCCTATTTGCCTTCCACTTCTCCGGAACAAATTTCCTCCTGATCTCCACCTATCCTCATCTTTCTCCTCAGTCAAAAGACTCCTCAGACTTCTCCCCTCTACATTGTGCCCACAGTGTTCTACAGTCCCTACCACCTCCTGAGTGACCCTCCTCCTCAATAGCCTGAGTCCTCGCAGTCACCTTTCATGAGTTCCCCTCTCCGTGGTGCTGGACTGAGTGCCCAACCTTGCCAATAGGCAGAGTTTTTACTCAATTTTTTTTTTAAGCAATGTTTTTCCCAGAGAGGTTTTGCAAATTGTCGTGTTTCTGTTTTCCTGTATTTATGATTGAACTGCTACTGTAAATTATTTTATTCCTGTATTTGTGATTGTATTGCTTCTGTAAATGATTTTGTTCTCTGCATATTTTCCCATTTGTACTATAACTATTTGCTCTATTGGTTTATGTTCCCTTCCCCCGGGTTGCACCTGGAAATGAGTCCTGGCTCAATGTGCCTTTCCTGGCTACCAAATTTTAAATAAATAAATAAAATAAACGTATTCACCTCCAGCCATAATGCTCAAGTTCAGCAGTTCTTCAGCCACTACAGGTGTCCATAGGCAGAAGCAGTGCATGCCCTGTCACAGGAGTGGATCTTCTACAGATCGAGGCATGGCTTCTGAATGGAGGAGTCTCGTATTCTAGATTTCTCCAAGAAGGTGATGCACACCCTAATGGCTGCAAGGTAGAATTCCATGCCGGCAGCTTCTGGCAGCATATGGACTACCATTAGACCTGGCCCAGGGATAAAAATATCCAACCTTTCAAAGCACCGGTCCTGCAGATTTCATTTTACTGCAAAAAAAAAAAAAAGGCTTAGGCCTAGAGCACCCTGACAGGCCAGGTGTCGGCCCATGGAGCCTCCTTGGATTTCTCCCTAGGGTCTTACCAAGAGGTTTTTATTTTCTGCAGGTTGTCAGTGAGAGTCGAACTCTGTTAACGATTCCCTGTTCCCCATGGGACCTGAATCTGGTTCTGAATGCTTCTGTAAGGAACCTTTCAAACCACTTTTATAGGTACCATTGGGTGTGCTGTCTTACAAGATGTATTTCTGAGTTGATATGTGCTCAGCCAGGAGGTTTGGCGAGTTCCAGGCCTTGTTCCACAAAGCATCTTACCTTGTCATGCATACAGACAAGGTGTTACTCAGAACAGTCCTGTCCTTCATCCCGAAGGTTCCCACAGCCTTCCATGTGAACCAGGAAATCTGTCTCTGTCCATCCACGACCTTCTCTCCCACAGAAGAAGCAGTGGCACAAACTGAATTTGCAACGGGCTATTAGGACATACCTTAGACTACTGAAATCCATTTTTTTCTTGAGTAGGTTGTTTGTCTTTTTCGGAGCAACCAAAAAAAGCTTCCAAAGATCGCCCTGGCTAAGTGGGTGAGGCCCTGCAGTGCCTAGACATATGTTACAGCAAAGAAGAAGCCTACGGTTCTCTTTGGGGCTCATGCCAAAAGAGCTATGGCCTCTTCCTGAGCAGAATGAGGTGAAGCATCTTGTCTTACAGTTATGTACGGCAACTACGGGTCCTCCAACCACTTTTTTCTTTGAGCACTACAGTTGGGATGCTCAGAGCTCTGCTGCTGTGGCCTTGGTTGCAGCGTGTTGCAGTCGGTTGTTAGCAGGTAAATTCCTTCCTACATGTGGCTGACATATGGGACAATATTCTCCTTCACCCTTTTTCTTGCCTGGGTATTGCTTCTTAGAACCCAGTTGGAATGATTACCCACTGACAACAAGAAGTGCTACAGAAAGAAGAAAGTCAGGCCGGCCTGGTGGCGCTGGAGGTTGTGGCATTGGACACCACACCTTGCGCCATGCCGGTGACCTGGGTTCAGGAATGAGCCCTGGCTGCCGTGAGTCGGCAAGGGTGAGAGAGGATCAAGTGTCCGGAGGACTGCCCTCCTCTCTCTGGCAGGGAGAGATTGTCAACCTGCCTGCTGATCGCCCTCTGGTGGGGGCTGGAGGGGGCAAAATAGGCCGGGAGCCATGTAGCCATTGGGCGTGGTGTACAGGGTGCCCCCACATGCGTGTGCTTAAGCCAGACACTGGAGGAGAGGGGGAATGGGGAGACAAGTGGAAAAGGAGCTGGCAGGCTCCTTGATGGCCTGGCAGCTCCACACTGGCCTCCAGAGTGTAGATGTTGGTCTCCGGGGGTAGCTGATACCCTTCGATCTGACCCTGCCATGGGGAGGGTAACCCATGGGGGACCTTCCGGGAGGGTCGGGCGTGGGAGTAGCTAGGGCCGGAGGGCGAGCCCCTCCGAGAGAGGGACCGAAGCTGCCTGCCAGCGCCATCAGAAGAAGCATAAAAGAAAGAAGAAATTCCTTCACACTTCTCCTAATTTCCTGTTTTGTTAGCTCCTGCACTCTCAGTGGGACCCCCCTGGGAGCCTCGCTTCTGCAGTAGAATATTGTCCAGTAGCTTGCGTGGGGATGTTCAGGCCCTGTTATAACTTCTATTTTGTGAGCCTATCTGAATATTCCTCTTTAGTTTACCTGCTGTGCTTGTGTTTGGGTATATTAAAAAAAAAAAGTAGTAATAAGGAGAGCAGTTCCACATCAGAATGTTGACTGCTGCTACACAGATTCAACAGGTTCAAGTTTGATGCTAGCCAACAGGGCCTTCCTTTGTTGCAGGTCAGTGCTTACACTACATGCAGCCATTGCTTTCTTACTATCTTGGTTATCTATCCAGCTGCCACTTCCTATGGGACTGTGCAACACGAGAAACTGTGGAAGACAGGGTTGGAGCAATCACCTTTCCTTCTCAGTTAAGGTAGGCCACTGTTTACTATGTATTATTTTGACTACAATCATATCTGTACAGACAATTAATTGTGTGCTTTGGTGTCAAGTCAAACAATGTGGCATTTATTTCATGTTTAGAAGCACCGTGAGGACAATGGTGAATGGAGAGTTGCTGCTGTCCAGAATCCTCATATGCCTAACATTCTAAAGCTTTGAGCTGTACCATTTCCCCTAGTAGGGGTGCACTATACTCAGTTGCAATGATTACCCGCTGACAGTGTAGGAGCTAACAGAACAGGAAATAATGGTAAGTATGAAGGAATTTCTTCCTTCTTGTGTATGGTTGCCCATACATCATTTTGTATAGTACATGTTTGCTTTAATTCATTTATCTTCCTTCTAACTCTGTTAAACAGAAAACAACCATAGAACAAAATTAAAAACATTTAATGTGATTTAGGCAACAGCTACATGAGCTAACAAGAGACCTATGCACAAATGAAGCCAGGTATGCATGATTCGCACGTACATAGCTTATGCAGCTCCATGGACATATGCATGGTGACTGGTATTCATGATTGCTGGGTGCCTGTCTGTGGTCCTGCCACCCCAGTCCGCAAGATTGCAGGGGGCAGATTGGAGGACACAGATGGGCATCCCACCCTGGTACTGCAGTAGATCCCCTGCTCCACATGAAGCAGGGGATTGTGGGATGGCACAGGCCCCGGATTTATGCAATGTTAGGCAAGTGCCCAAATGACTGTCCCCAGTCCTCCCTGAGGGCTGGGGCATCATGGTAGGGAGGGGGCTATGGATTCCCATGGTCAGGAGGGTACACTGTGGTGGGTATGCAACAGTTATGGCAGGGTCCATGCTGCTGTATTATGTGCCCCTTTGCCTGGGGGTTTCCCATAAAATAGTGCAGTTGGAACCATTACAGTCTAAATATACACTGTACAGACAGTGTAATGTAGTATGATTGAAAACTGCACTAGATTAAACAAACTCCAACCCCATACACATCATTTTGACCATGCGGTTTTTAACTGTGCATCTCTGCCTGTGATCTTGATGGGATACTCTTGCTCGGCACTCCATGCCTTCATGAATGGCTTGGAGTACAGGCATGCCCCGATACACCCCCAGGCCATCTCCGCATGTAGCCGCATGACCAGCTGGGGGATCCAGCACAGAAGAAACATATGTAACTTCTGTACATGCACGCAGGAAGCCCAGTGCATGTAACTGACACTTAAGATTGCCTATGCACTGTGGATCCATGACACATAGGCAATCCATCCTATTATGCACAGGGCCCAATACTGCTAGCGGTTCATCTTTTAACAAATACTTGGGTGTGTCTTCAGTCTTGCTAATATCCTTGTTATGAGGCATCTGCATTGTAGGCAAGAGGAATCTTAATAGACCTCCGATTGTATGCTGTTGTAAAAAAACAGTAGTGACATAATTACTGGGGTACAACAGTATTATGACATCAGTACTGTGGTACAACAGCATCCAGAAATGTATGAATTTCCACATAGAGCAGCACTGAACTCTATACTGTAATGTAATCTCAACCATGGGCCTAATGTCAGCCGATGCCACAGTTCTGTCCAGTAATACCCCTGCAACTTTAGTCCCAAACACACCTTCTCTCCATTTGACTGCTGGTCAGTTTTTGCAGTCCTGTGTTATCCTGTACATATTTCACTGTGTTTTTCAAAAGATTTACAAGGAAATACATTGAGCTGGGAACAGCTTGTTTCAAGATGTGTATGGGGGGTGGGGTATGGAGGGGAGCAGTACCTAACAGTTAATACAATCAAAAGAATAAGGAAACAAAAGAGAGCAACATTACAAATCAAGCTGTACAGTCAATACAGTAGTAAGGCTGGTACAAAGTAAGTGCAAAAACATGACAGAAATGGGGTAAACATAATGTTGCAGGTGCATCATAAATAAAATACAGTTTTAACATAATACATGTGCAAACAACATAAAGATAAATGTTTATCAGCAGGAGTAAAGCAAGCTCCCAGCAATGTAAGGACAGATTACTGAGAATGAATACTTTTATTGCAAGAGGGTCCACTATCTTTGTTATGGAAGTAACCAAAAGCAGAAATTGCTGATAGTGAAGGGAAAAATCATCACTTAGATTTTAGTAATAATATATGTCTGGCAATATACAAATACACCCCTTACGCATCTGATCCCCTGGCAGATCGCATAGCTCCGCATCGGGATGTGCCGGGGGCCATGCCAGCAGTCTGCGTGATTCACAAAAGAGCAGAGTGCTGCGCACATTGGTTGGTGGCTACACAACCTTGGGTGAGCTGTAAACACATGCGGCCAGTTACGTGCTCCCTGGGAATGCAGCTGCTGGCTGCAACAGTGACAGTGGATGGCATCAGCCCTACAATATGGAGGCCCTAGCTGTCGGGGCACACTGGGAAGATGGAGGTGGTCTACCAGGGAACCCCTCCACATCACGTCCGGTGCACTGTGCACCGGCTGCCAACATGGCGCCCACGGGTGCAAATGGTCCACTGTGGGATCCAGACTGGGCAGCCAATTGGCTACCTGCCCAGATCCGCTGTTCTGCACCTGACTGCCCCCCCATGGACCTGCACATGGGGGATGGAACCACATAAGGGTGCCAGGCGGTGACCGGTGTTTGTGAATGTGGTCCCCACATGGATCTCCCAAGGGTGTGGAGCTGCGTGGGCAGAATACGCATCTTTGGCATGTATTTTCTGCCCGTTTGTGAACAGCCCCCATCATAAATAAAGTAAAAGTCTCCTTAGTGTGATGCTGCTCTGTTTTCTATCAGACCCGCATGCTGGTACCATACGAATATCTTCTTAGTGTGATGCTGCTCTGTGTACTACCAGAACCGCATGCTGGTACCATACGAATATCTTCTTAGTGTGATGCTGCTCTGTGTGCTACCAGAACCGCATGCTGGTACCATATGAATATCTTCTTAGTGTGATGCTGCTCTGTGTACTACCAGAACCGCATGCTGGTACCACATGAATATCTTCTTAGTGTGATGCTGCTCTGTGTGCTATCAGATCCGCATGCTGGTACCATAAGAATATCTTCTTAGTGTGATGCTGCTCTGTGTGCTACCAGAACCACATGCCGGTACCATAAGAATATCTTCTTAGTGTGATGCTGCTCTGTGTACTACCAGAACCGCATGCTGGTACCATACGAATATCTTCTTAGTGTTATGCTGCTCTGTGTACTACCAGAACCGCATGCTGGTACCATAAGAATTTATTTATTTAGATCTCGGATTAAACACCTTTGAGCTATCAGCTCTTTTACATAGGTTCCACGTCAGTATGACAGACAAGTTACAGTGAAGAACAGATTCCAATATCAGAAGAGAAACAACATAAGGTGGCATTGTACAATGTATGCCAGAGACTGAGATTATTATAAGAACTGCAGACTGTTGGGACACAAAACATTAACTGTAAGATCAGTCCATGAGGCCTTGTCCAGGAAGGATTCAGGTGGGAGGAGGGAGTGAAAGTTAGGGTAGGAGATGAGGAAGTGAGGAAAAAAAGGGGGGGGGGGACAGGGGAGTAGAGTTTGAGAGAGGAAGTATACAGGACAGTGGCAGTAAGGGCAAGCTCAGAAGGCAGGTACTAAGTGCTCATTGGTGCTTATGAGAAGGATTAAGTAAATTTTAATGGAAGCAGTAGCAGCAGGCATTAGCTTCTAGGTACTGACGGAGCTTTAGTTTGAATGAGCCCAGTGTGGTTTGAGTGGAGACTTCATAATGTGAAGAGTTAAACTAGAAAGGGTCTCGCTTGTAGTTTATGCTGCAGGTGTCATGGCAGGCACCTTGCAGTGGAAGTGACGTGAAAGATGAGAGTCTCATGCTACTCGGGAGTAGCATTTGGGACTACTCGTGTGCCACCAGTGTAGAAAACTATACAGCAGCGAGGTGAAAGCATCCTAGCAGCGCTGCTCAAGTGGCATAGTGGTTAGGTTGCTAGGCAGTGAGGTTGGGATTAGAGAAGCAACAGAGGGTTCGATTCTGGCATACCGCAAATGTGATCCACATTATAGAAAAAAAAAAATCACTATAGAGAATTCTCTGAGGTCGCACACCAAGTAATACTGTGAAGTATTTTTTTTTTTTTCTTCAATATTATGGGGCCTTGGAGTTGATTATATTTATTTACAGGGGCTGCAGGGGGCATAGCCCCCTGCTAAAAAAAATGTTTTGAGTTGTTTGAGATGGACAGACATACAGTTATGGCACTGACGGTATTTCCGTCAACCATACTGTTGTCTGTCTGCCATGACACCTGCAACATAAACTGCAAACACTCCCAGAAAGGTGCTGGGTAGGCAAATTACCTTTGTCCTAAGGAAGTGCAAATACGGAGAATCAGAAAGATATGGTTGTCAGTCTCTGGTTTGACGAGGGTTGCTGTACAGGCTAAGGACTTCTGAATGGCTACAAAATGTGATGCTGCTCTGTTTACTACCGTAAGCTGTTGGTTAACTAGGATCTATAGCTTATCCGTTAGGTGAGCAAATGGGCAGACTAGGTGGGCCAAGCAGTCCTTATCTGACATCAAATTCTATGTTTCTATGTAGAAACATAGATTTTGACAGCAGATAAGGACCGCTTGGGCCACCCAGTCTACCCATTTACCTACCTATTTGATAAGCTGCATATCCTAGTTAACCAACAGCTTACTTCTTCCTACCCCTCACCAGAATTGCCTCATGTCTGTTCCATGAATTCTTGAATTACCCCACTATTTTTGACCTCACGACCTCCTCAGGAAGGCCGTTCCATGCGTCCACAACCCTCTCCATGAAAAAATACTTCCTCATGTTGCCCCTGAGCCATCCCCCTCTCTATCTTCAAATTGCACCCCTTTGTTCTTGTACATCTCTTTTTCTGAAAGATGCTACCCTCTTTGACTTTGTTGATTCCCTTGAGGTACTTAAAAGTTTCTATCATGTCCCCCCTTTCACTCCTTTCCTCGATGGTATACATATTAAGCTCCTTTAGTCTCTCTTTGTATGGCTTCTGTTGCAGACCATGCACCATTTTGGTTGCCCTCCTCTGGACTGACTCCATCCTGTCTATGTCCTTGCGGAGATGGGGTCTCCAGAACTGCTCACAGTACTCCAGATGGGGTCTCACCAACTGTCTGTACAGAGGGATAACAACTTCCTCCTTTCTACTGGTGATGCCTCTCCCTAGGGATACATCCTAAATCCCACCAAAAAATAACCTGACATGAAAAAGACTGACAAAAAAATACTGAAAGGAAAAAATACTGACATCATAAAATCCAGACACACAAAATCCTGACATATTTTTTTATTTTTATTTTCTATACTTGTAAGCAAGATGGGCAAACTGCCTGTTTTCACAAGCGACAAGTTTAAATAGAAAAGACACACATCTCATAAATACAAGACACAATACAAAATACATATAAATAACATTAATTGTTACATAACACAATCTAATTAATCATACCATTAATGAAAACAAATGCACTCTGATTTAGCAGCGAGTCATTGAATCAACCTATTCTTAAATGTCCTCTCTATCCTAGAATTGATTACAGTTAAGGGAAAACTATTAAGAAACATAATGGGCCTATATATCACTGAGTTTTGACCTATGACTTTCCTATATAAAGGAATACTAAACGATTCCTTAGAATGAGACCTGGGCCGGGATATTCAGACTGCGCCAGGCTGTGGTGCATGACTGGGCGCAATGAAACTGGGATGCACATGGGCGTTGACAGGGTGATATTCAATGGAGCTGCGCCATGGCACAGCATCGTTGAATATCGCTCCTTGGCCACCCGCATTGTGCATGGCGCAGTGACAATGCACCAGTGCAAGCGGCCAGAGTGAAGCAGGGGGATGCGCTAGTGCAAGTGCAGCTGCGCTAGGTGCAACAACCACGATATTCAAAAGTGCACATGCAAATGGTGCCATAATGCATGCAAGGCGCAAATGGGCCATTTGCATGTCATTATGGCCCCATTTGCAAGCAGGTGCGCCGATCCCCGGCGACTTGCACCTGGCGCCCTGCCAGGCTGCAGCTGTCGGGGACCAACGCCCCCTGCACAAGCGGCAAAGTGCCCCACTGCCTGATCATGAGCATAGGGATTGTAAATGAATGTCCTATATCCCTGGTGGTCCAGTGGACCGCTCGCAGCCCGATCGCAGGCAGAAGTACATTAATGGAAACCCTCCCATATCCCTGGTGGTCCAGTGGACCACTTGCAGCCAGATCGCTGGCATCAGTAATAAAATATGGCAATCAATCCATCCCTGGTGGTCCAGCAGTACCCCCCTCACCCGCCCACTGAGCCCACCACGCTCCCCGGCAGCGGGCGGCAACTCCCCACCCGACCGCCCGCCCGACTGACGCTGACATGATATGGTAGGGCTGTACGCCCATTGGTCCACAAATTTGGGCCAATGGGCGCAATTAGTCCACAGCGTGGGCCAATGGGCATGAAGCTATGTCAGATTATTATTGAGTCCAGAAATGTGAATGGATCCATTCATTTCTTGACCTGTGTAGTACGGTACAGGCTGTATGCCCATTGGCCCACGCTTGAATCAGTGGGCATACAGCCCTACCATACGGTGTCAGTCGGGCGGGGCGGCTGGGCGGGTGGGAGCTGCCTGCCGCTGTCGGGTGGTGGGGCTAAGTGGGCGGGTGGGAGGGATATCGCTGACCACTAGGGATGGATTGATTGCCATATTTATTACTGATGCCCGTGATCGGGCTGTGAGCGGTCCACTGTGCCACCAGGGATATAGGACGTTCTCCTATTACTAAATATGCCCGTGATCGGGCATGGGGGGTCGCTACCACGCAGATGCCGCCGGAGCTCAGGTGGCCACCCACAGCTGGCAGCGGCCGTATTGCGCCCTGCAATACAGCAGCTCACCTGTGGGTGGCCAGCTGTTGCTCCTTTTTCTTTTGGCTCACCTGTGTGCAGCGCATATAGGGGTTGCGCCTGCATGGGCTCTGCACATCCCGGCTGAATATCGGATGTGCGGATTATGCATGGGCACGCCCCCCCCCTACTTGCGCCGCATACATTACTGATACACTCCGGCACATTGGGATTTGTGCCAGGCACATTCCCCTTTTGAATATCGCACCAGGGCGCATCAGTGGGTTGTGCATGGTGAAACTATGTTGCGCCATGCGCAACCCTTCTGAATATCCCACCCTTGGTATTCTTTAAACCAATTGAAATAGGAAAGAGATCAAGGATGGGGGGGGGGCAACAGACCAAGGGTAACCTTAAACACAAATACTCACAATTTCATTTTTATTCTGCCCCAAAAAATAAAGGACAGTTTGCTTCCCTAGCCAATACTCAGTCATGGGTATTATATGGTAAACTAGTCATAAATCATAAAATACCATGATAAGTGGACCTGAGTTTCTGAAACATTTTTTCAATTGTACTGGAATAAAGTAACAATACGTAATCCAACAAACTTAATAGCAGACTATGTGCCACTAACTTTTTGGATTCTGGAACAAGAAAAGATCATATCCTGAAAAGCATTCCCAACCTCTGATGAATTTCTGTAATTAATATATTAACATGAATTACAAAAGAAAATTGAGAATCCAAAGTAATCCCTAAGTAATTAAATATATCAAGCTGAATGACATTACCCTGTAAATCTAAAATAGGAACAGAGATATCTCTGAATTTCCTGGGACATGAAAAAACCATGACCTTAGTCTTAGATGAATTCAAAATTAAACTATGAGAACATAGCCAATTTTGAAATCTATCAAAGTCACGTTGGACAATTACCAAGGCTGTGTCAGGATCAGGGCCTTCTGCAAACAATATTCCATCATCCACATATCAAATAATTCTAGAACCAACAAAAGACAAGGGAGCAACATTCATAAAAAGGGAAAAAAGTAAAGGGCACAGTATTGAGCCCTGTGGCACCTCACAAGAGATTGGGAGAAACTGAGAGCAAACATCAGCAATAATGGCCTTATGTTCCCTTTTTTGTAAGTTGTCAGATAACCATAATCTCACATCATCTGAAACTCTAACCTCCCTCTGAGACTCCAAAAGATGGGAGTGATTAACAAGGTCAAAAGCCTTGGTGAGGTCCACAGACACTGCAGCTATGGAGTGACTTGAATCCAGGGCACCCCGTATACTGCTTGTGAACCCCACCAAGGCCGTTTCAGTACTGCAACCCCCCCTAAAACCATGCTGACAATCAGATATGTAGAAAATGTTACTCATCATTCTGATGTGCTATGCTACAGATCTTGGCTCTGAGTTTAACCAGTTCATTCAGAAGTGAAGTAATCCAATGAAAGATACCATTAAAACCCCTTACTCTTCGCCCAAGGAGCCCTTGGTTTGATGGTTTCTTGAAGGAGTTGAGGAAAAGGGGTCGAAGGCTGGAGAGAGCCTGGCGGAAGTCTGGCCTGGATACTGATAAGTTTAGACTGATGGAACACAATGGAAACTATCAATCAAAAATCACCCGTAAGAAGGCAGAATTCCTGTCCAGGGAGATTTCTGCTGTGCAGAATTGACTGGCTCAGCTCTTCCAGACTGTAAACAGATTGTGCAATCCAATCTGTCTCCAATCTGGAGGAGATTTTTCGCAGACTAAGTGCGATGAGCTTGCTCGATTATTCGCAGATAAGGTTGTCAGCATCTGGGCAAGCACCGGCCCAGCTCTCTCTATGAGGAACTGTGGTGATCGGTGGGAGGTGATGAACACCTGATCTGCCTGGTCAGACTTCAGTAGGCCGGAACTCATAGATATTGTAAGAAACATCCAGACTCTGCACCCAACCAACTGTAGTTTGGATCCAGGCCCTACACCTCTATTAATGGGCTGTGTAGATGTCATCTGCCCAATCCTAGCTGAAACTGTTTGGGATTCCTTGGGGGTCTTTCCAGATCCCCTAAAGGAGGTGGTCATATGATCACTCCTTAAAAACCCTCCTTGGATACAAACCATCCAGCTAACTACAGGCCTATCTCTAACCTGCTTTATGTAGGCAAGGTTATTGAAAAGGTAGTTGCGTCGCAGCTGGAGGATTATCTTGGGATCTACGGTATCAATGAGGCTCTCCAGTCTGGATTTAGGAAGAGACATAGTACTGAGACTGCACTTGTCTGGGTATTGAATGACCTCCTGATAGCAAGAGATCGAAAGGCACGTACCATCCTGGTCCTTCTTGATCTTTCTGCAGCATTTGACACTGTGGATCATGGTGTGCTTTTGGAGCACCTGCATTTCCTTTGTGGGCTATCAGGTGTGGTCCTCAAATGGTTTAAATCGTTCATCATGGGCAGATCTCAGAGGGTTGTCACCGAAATTTACTCCTCTGGTGCCATCTCTCTGTTCTGTGGGGGTTCCGCAGGGCTCCATATTGTCACCCATGTTGTTCGCAGTGTACATGCTGCCATTAGGAAATATCAGACAATACGGTTTGAGTTTTCACTGCTATGCAGATGATACTCAACTGTATTTGTCTTTTCTACCTGGACAAGAGGATGTAGTCTCTGTCTTTAACAACTGTCTCGCTGAGGTCAAGGACTGGATGAGCACCAGCTGGCTGAGGTTGAACCCGGATAAGACCAAGGTGTTGGTGGTAGACCCAGGTCATCCAGGGGTGGGTATGGGGCTGGGCAGTCGTTGGGCTTATGGCTTGATGGCATCCAGCTCACCACCTCAGACTGGGTGAGGAACCTGGTCATTATTTTTGATGAAGGCCTGACTCTGAGATCTCAGGTGTCAGCTGTAGTCAGATCCTCTTTTTACCATCTGAGGAATATCACCTGTGTGAAACACCTGGTTCCTCCAGATGACATACTAACTTTGGTCCATGCCTTTGTCACCACCCGCCTTGATTACTGCGATGCCCTCTACCTAGGGCTTCCAGGGGTTGACAAACACCGCCTGCAGCTGGTGCAGAATGCAGCAGCCAGGCTTTTGACTGGTACATTCAGGGCTAGTCATATTATGCCTGTGCTGTGTGAACTGCACTGGCTGCCTGTTCAGTGGCAGATCACATTTAAGGTAGGCTTGCTACCTTTAAAGCCCTACACGATCAGGGACCCGGCTATCTGAAAGATCTTCTGACTCCCTACTGCCCCCTCCATCCTCTCTGATCCACCGACAAGGGATTGCTAGAGATTTTCAGGGTGTGCTTGAAATCCTCTGGTGCTCAAGCTTTTTCCTTTGTGGCTTCCATCCTGTTGAATTCTCTACCTCGTCGGTTAAGAGAATGCCTGACCATTGAAAGTTTTAAAGCTGATTTTAAAACCTATCTATTCAACTTGGCTTTTCCTTGATATTTTAATCTTGATGATTATATCTGTAATATTATTAAGTTATTTATATTATTGTTATTGTTTCATTCATACGGAAAACTGTTATGTTTTGTTACAGTGTCTTGGCTTTGGAAAGGCATTCCCCTTAGAAATTCCAGTGTTGATCGTTGCTGTTTCACACTGATCACATTGGCAATTTTTTCCTCCCTGGTGCAACAATGCTTTTTTGCTGACAACCTGGGCAAGCACTGTAGTATCGTCTCACATGTTGTCTCAGTAAGCTTAGATACATAGACAGTGTCGGCAGATAAGGGCCTGTGGTCCACCCAGTCTGCCCATTTGAGCTTGTAAGTTCAGTTTATGTTTTCCTAGAAGTCTGTTGCCTCTTACCCCTGACCTCCAGAATTCCTTTATGTCTATCCCATGCATTCTTAAATCCTGTGATTGTTTCAGCCCCCACCACTTCCTCTGGCAGGATGTTCCACTTGTCCACCACCCGTTCTGTGAAGAAATTCTTCCTCACGTTTCCTCTGAATCGTCCTCCCTCCAACTTCATCCCATGCCCTCTAGTCCTGGAACATCTTTTTTGCTTAAAAATAGTGTATTCCTGCATCCTGTTCCTCCCTGTAAGATATTTGTATGTCTCTATAATATCCCCTCTCTCCCTCCTCTCCTCCAGGGAGTACATATTCAGTTCCTTCAACCTGTCCTCATAGGACTTGTGATGCAATCCATGTACTATCTTTGTTGCCCTCCTCTGAACCTTCTCTACCCTGTTCATGTCGCTCGTGAGGTAAGGTCTACAGAACTGTACACTGTACTCCAGGTGGGGCCTCACTAGTGTCTTGTGTAGTGGAATTATGACCTCCCTTTTCCTGCTGGTGATGCCCCTGCCTATGCATCCCAGCATCCTATTTGCTTTACCTGCTGCCTTGTCACACTGTTTCCCTACCTTGAGGTCATCAGAGATGATAACCCCAAGATCCCTTTCCTGCTTGGTGCATGCTGTATCCTCACCCCCAAATGATATATTGTGCCGGGTTTTGTGCCCCATATGCATTATCTTGCACTTCTTTGCATTGAATTTCAACTGCCAAACCCTGACCATTCTTCAAGTTTCTGCAGGTCCCTTCTCATTCTGTCTACACCCTCTGGTGTGTCTACTCTATTACAGAGCTCTGTGTCATCAGTGAACAGTGAAATTCTGCCTTCTAGGTCCTGCGCAATGTCACTGATGAAGATGTTGAATAGGACCGGTCCCAGCACTGATCCCTGTGGTACCCCACTGGTCACTTTTCCCTCTGTGAAGTGACAGCCATTTACCACTACCCTCTGTGTTCTGCCGCCCAGTCAGTTACCTACCCACCACACTGCCTCCTTTTGCAATTGGGAAATGAATCTGTAGGTGCCGACATGAGCAGAGCATATTAATGCACCCAGTTGATGGTGCCATGCTTCCACCTTATTGTGTGTCTGTGGAATTCCATTTTCAACTTGGTCATGAGCACTGTTTTTCAATATGTACATTTGTGACACATACAAGGGTATTTAGGGCAAGGTAAGTCTATTCACAGATGATCAAAGGGGGATTGCACATAACCTTAACATATAAACAGTAAAAAAAAAATTGTAAAACAAACTTTTAACTTGTTAATTAAAGATGGACTTTTTAATGGTGTCTTTCATTGGATTACTTCACTTCTGAATTAACTGGTTAAACGCAGAGCCAAGGTCTCTAGCACAGCAAATCAGAATGGTGAGTAACATATTTCCTTACTGTCTTCTCACGTTGCTTGCCTACATTTAAGGCATCTGATATGACTACCCCCAAGTCCCTTTCCATTTTTGTTGTTGTTAGTACCCCCCACTGTGTACTCTTCCCCTGGGTTTTTGTTTCCCAGGTGCATTACTTTGCACTTCTTTGCATTGAATCTTATTTGCTATACTTTTGACCATTCCTCCAACCTTGCCAAGTCCCTTCTCATCCTTTCCACCCCCACCTTGTGTATCAACCCTGTTGTAGATCTTTGTCTCATCTGCAAAGAGGCATACTTTTCCTTCCAGTCCCTCTGCAATGTTACTTATAAAGACATTAAAAAGGACCGGTCCCAGTACTGAACCCTGTGGTACCCCGCTAGTAACCCCCTGTGACAAGCTGGCCTGTGGTAGATGGAGAGGCAACATGCTGGGTTTAAAGTTCACAGAAGAAAATGTAATTTTATTGCTCCAAATGTAAGTTATTGCTCCAGAAAAGCATAACCAGTCAGTTCAACTTCTCCAGCCTGGTCAGGAAACATAAAGGTTAACACAAAACAGTTTTTTCCAGGCTGACTTGACAAAAGGAGGTTTTGAACCATTTATGTGGGCCAGCAGTTCTGAATGCACAGTCTCAAACAAAACACAAACAGTTTTCCCTTTAGCCTTATTTGCAGGCTGTTATTAGCAGTACATTCCACTCATTGTTCTTGGCCCCAGCTGGCTAGGTTGATTCTCTACCTCAGGATTCTCTGCTCTAGAAATGGTCTCTTTCTCAACAGCAGGTTTCAGCTTTTCCCCAAATGCTCTCTCCAGCAATTAACCCTTCTCATTGACTTTCTGCTCTGGTTCCTTTCTTACATTCCCCCCTCCATCCTGCAGGGTTCCCTGCCTAGAAGTATCTCCTCCCTACAGCAGTTTCCAGCTTCCAACTGACTCCTTGCTGGATCCTCTCTGCCTTTCAGCAATCTCTCTAATCAGCAACACCTGGGGAGGTACCCCCCCTTGCCTGTTCATGTTGCATTCCCTCAACCTCAGCCAAGATGTTAACCCCTTGTTTCCCAGTGTAGTGTTTACACTATCACCCCCTCTTTCTTTGGAGTGGACTCCGATTACTATTACCCTCTGTGTCCCGTTGTTCATCCAATTTTTTACCCAGGCTACTATCCTGAGACCCACTGCCAGGCTAGCTAACTTGTTTATTAACCTTGTGTGTGAGACTATGACAAATGCCTTGCTAAAGTCTAGGTAGGCCATGTCCACAGCCCCTCCCTGGTCTATTACTTTGGTCACCCAGTCAAAGAAATCTATTTGATTTGTCTGACATGATCTTTCCACTGTGAATCCATGCTGCCTTGGGTCCTGTGCCCCACTGGCCTCTAGGTACTCAACAACTCTTTCTTTCAGAAGGGATTCCATAATTTTCCCTACCACTGAGGTCAAACTAACAGGTATATAGTTTCCTGCCTCTGCTTTGCTCCCACTTCTGTGAAGGGGAATCACATCCGCCCTCCTCCAGTTCTCAGGTACTACACCATCCTCCCATGATTTATTAAAAAGGGTAGTCAGTGCTGTCACTAGTTCTCCCCTTAGTTCTTTTAGAATTCTGGGGTGAATCTCGTCAGGTCCCATTGCTTTGTCCACCTTCAGTTTTAGGAGTTCCTTCAAGACCCTTTCTTCTGTGAATGGACTGGTATTGACCCCTCGATCCAGAGTGCTTCTATTGATTGGTTTAGGTACCTCCCCCTCCTCTTCTTTTGTGAATACTGAGCAGATGTATTCATTCAGTATCCCTGTTTTTTCACTGTCACCCTGTGCCCACCCACCCTCCACTTAATTAAGCCTCACTGTCCCTCCCTTAGTCTTTCTCCACTCCCTAATGTACCTATAAAAGGTTTTATCCCTCTTCTTAACTCAGTTCGCTATCCTTTCCTTGGTTTGGGCCTTTGCTATTCTGGTTGCCTTCCCCACTTCCTTCTGCTTTAACTGGTATGGTTCTCTGACCTTCTCCTTCTGTGTTTTCTTATACTTCCTGAATGCTATCTTTTTCTCCCTTACCTTCCCCACCACCTCTTTTGAGAACCATAGTGTTTTTTTCCTTTGTTTTGATTTGTTTATTTGCTTCACACAGAGGATTGTTGCCTCTGTAATGGCAGTTTTGATTTTCCCCCATTGTTCCACCACCCCTCCTTCTTGCTCATTTGCTAGTGCTTTTCTGAGGCACTCTCTCATTTTGCCAAGGTCAGCCCTCCTAAAGTCCAGTACCCTCACTTTTGTATGGCTTGACTCTATAGCTATGTTTATCATGAACCACACTGTTTGATTGTCACTTGTTCCCAGATGGCTACCCCCTTCTAAATCTGAGATCCTCTCTCCATCCCCTTTTGAGAGTACCAGGTCTAAGATTGCTCTCAACCGAGTGTGTTCCAATGCTAGCTGTCTGAGGCATGCCCCCAGTAGGGCACTGAGAATGACCCAGCTCTTGGATGTGACTGCAGCAAAGGTGCTCCAGTTAACATCTGGCATATTCAGGTCCCCCATCAACAATATCTCCCCTTTTTCTGCCATCCTAAGGATGCCTTCTCTCATTTCCTGTCTCCAGGGTGACCCACAGTGCCTCCTCTCCTGTTTACCCTTTAGTTCCATTGCTTTGATCCCTTCCATTTTGTAGAGAGCTACTCCTCCTCCTCTTTTATCCTCCCTGTCCCTCCTGTAGATTGTGTACCCTGGTATGTTGACATCCCAGTCATGGTTCTCTGTGTACCATGTTTCTGTGACTGCCACAATATCCAGGCATCCCTCTTCCATCAAGGCCACTAGTTCAGGGAGCTTGTTACCCAGACTATGGGCATTGGTACCCATTGTCCTCCATTTTTTGATGGCCTTACCTCTTTTAGTCCCATTCCTGTCTTTACTGTCTGCCTTTTTCTCCATTTACCCCGTCCTTCTCCCAATGGACTTCTCTACCTTGGTGTTTGCCTAGCTAACTACCATGTTTTATGAGGGGGGGTTGGGATTTCCTTGCTCCTTTTCAGTGCCTTTCCCCTTGGCTAATTTAAATGCTAGTCAATGAAGCATTTGAACCTTTTGCCTAGGATCCTGGTTCCCTTCCCGGACAGATGCAGACCATCGTGCCAGTATAAGCCTGTATCCCTCCAGGATGACCCCCAGTTCCCAATGAAGCCAAAACCCTGAGCTTTGCACCAGTTTTTCAACCATTCATTGAATTCCATGGTGTGGAGCACCCTAGCTTCACCCATGCCATAGACAGGCAGCACCTCCGAGAAGGTTACCATGCATGCTACTTGTCTAAGGTACCTCCCCAACTCCACAAACTCCACCTGCACTGATCTGATCCCATTCCCAGCAAGGTCATTTGTCACTAGGTGGACACTGATGTCCAGCTTCCTCTCCCGTACAGCTGCTCCCATGATCCTTAGAATTCGCTTCCTGTCCCTCTAACCATGGCGTGGGCAGGCACCTTACCTCCCTCTCCCCTCCCTACTCCAGTTCTACCTTTTTAACAATTGAGTCCTCCACTAGGAGTTGTTTCCTTCCCCTGTAGGGTCCCATGCCACCCTCCTGTGGGTCTCCTTTGTGGAGGTTCCCAGCATCCTCCTTGGTTTTCACTGCAGGTGCCTCCATAGAGGAACCATGCTCCACCAGAACAGCGTATGTATTGTGGAGAGGTACAACTAGAATGATGCACCTCTATTCCACCACCCTCACCCTCCCTGAGCCCACTGTGGTCCAATCACTCCTCCTTCTTGGCCACCTCTGAGGCAGCACTGGTGGTCCCTGGGTGGGAGAGGAGGTCCCCCGAATCCTGGCCAACTCAGCCTGGAGACGAGCAACCTCCTCCCTCAGCCCAAAGAGGTGCCTGCAGATGGGACAACACCGCATCCTCCAGAATGTGTCCCGGAAGACTGGTGCTCCGCAGCCACTGTACTGCACCACTCCCATCATGTCTTATTTGTGGCCCCTTGCCTGTTGCTGTGTATGCTTACTCTTTCCTCTTTTTTTTGTTTGTTTTTCTCCCTGCTTTCCTACTGCCTTCGCGCTCTTACAGCTCCTGCCCTTCCTGTTCTGGGACAGGACGTTCCTGTATCCCTCAGTAGTCTCCTTCTTACTTGCCAACAGTCAGACCAGTCCAGCAGCTGGGAAGCAGGGAGAGCTACTCTTTTCCTTCTAGGATGGTGAGTCTTGTGTGCCAGAACCACATGCTGGTACTATACGAGTATCTTTCTTAGTGTGATGCTGCTCTGTTTACTATCAGAACCATGTGTTAGTACCATACGAATACATGCACAGTAGGTTAACAAGCATTTGTCAATGCCAAGTGTTGGCTTGCTGGCATTGGCATCAGTAATGCAGGAGTAAGAGAGATGCACAATAGGAATGGCAATGAAGTACTGAACTGATGCCAACACCACCCCCACCCTGCAGAGACTGACAGGTGTTGGGGGTGTGCCTTTGGGTCGTCAGCCATAACGCTCATGCCATTTCACCTCACCCTATCCTGCAGACACTGACAGGTATTGTGGTGTGCCTTGGGGTCTTCGGGCCTTATACTCACCCCATTCCATAAGCAAATATGCTGAGATGGGTGCAGTATAGGAGAATGGGGTGAACGCTGGGGCCAAAGACCCCAAGGCACACCTCAATGCCTGTCACTGGCTGCAGGGTGGTGGTGGAATGGCGTGAGCATTACAACCAACGATCCCAAGTCACACCCCGACACCTGTCAGTCTTTACAGAGTAAGGCGTTATGGTTTGAAACCCTACACCCCAGCCGTTTGTTGGTAATTTTGCTCCAAATTTTCAAAATGGGATTTTTGTGACCCCACCTCATGAACAATCCCGAAAGGTGATTTTGCATAGTGACTGCGTCATTTGGCACCACAAATGTGAAAACACATTTCTAGCAGAATGTGAAAAATGACAGCTGTACTGTTCATGAGGTGGTGTGAAAAAATGGCAATGCTGAAAATCTGAAGTGAAAATATAAAAAATTGGCGTAGTTATGAACGTGCATAGAAACTGCGCAATGCACGCCTGTAATGCAATCATTTTTTAGAATTTTTTCACCAAATTTTCAACATGGGCATATTTGAACCTTTCCTCATGAACAGTGGCACTATGATTTTGTTAATCTGTCACAAAGTTGACTTCCCACAGCGACCGCCACAGGTATGAAAACACGTTTCAGGAAGGATATGAAAAATGACAGCTATACTGTTCATAAGAAAGTGTGAAAAAATGTCAATGTTGAAAATCTGGAGAGAAAATTTGCAACATGGGCTTTTTGGGACCTCCCCTCATGAACAGTGGCATTGTTGTTTCATTAATTGGTCTCGAAAGGTGATTCCGCGCCATGTCTCCGAAATCACTTTTGGGACCAAGAAACTAAATGACAGTGACATGTTCACAAGGTGGGGTCCCAAGAACCCCATGTTGAAATGTTGGGGTCAAAATTCCAAAAAAAATGGTTGAGATATCAACCTAAGTGGAAACCCCCCCATTGCCTCCCATTATAAAACTTACCTTGAAGAGTGCAGACATGTCCCGGTTCAGAGAAGATCATGACTCCTGAGCTCTGGAGGGTAAGTATGGGTGGGGGTGCGGGGAGGTGGTGCACACAGAGAGGGTAGGGATGTGGGAGGGACGAAGGAGACAACGGTGGACCATTTTCTTGTTTGTGAGGGGAGACCACAAGGGAAGGTTTTCTTTATTTACAGGTTATACAAAAAAAAAAAAATAGGCACACTGGGGTGGGCTCCTAGTGTGCCACAATTCTGAGGTGGATGCCAACACGGGGATTGGGCACCCAGATATTGGCAAGGCATATAGATGGGGAGGGGCGCACATCCGACACTGGGAGTGGGCATCCCGGTGTCAGAAAGTAAAGGGGAAACTGTTTAACCTGGAAAGACACACTAAGAGGAAAGACACACTAAGAGGAGGGATGCCGACACAGGGACTGGGCACCCCGATGTCGGCTTTCCGGGAGTGTGTGGCGGGTGGTAGGAGCTGCCATGTTATGGTGTGCCACATAATGTGTGTGGGGGGGGACACGCCGACATAAGGATTGGGGACCCCGATGTTGGTTTTCTAGGGATTGTGTGGCAGACGGCAGAAGCTGCCATATTTATTGAAATGTTTCACCAGGAAAGACATATAATGGAGGTGAGTCATCTGCCGCTGCAATGACGAGCCTGTTTCTGATTGCGGCGGCAGATTCGTTTCAACTCCATGGCTCTCTGAGACTGATGTCATCTGCAGTATGCTCACTGATTGGCAGCTGAGGGACGCACCCTCTAAAGCATCCCCTGCATTCGCCACAACACTGACACACCTCTGAAATGTGCTACTACCAGAAGATGTTGCTTGCATGCGCACGCAAGCCAACATAAAAAGGAACCTCAAGAGATTTTTTAAAACTGACGAGGGAAGCCATCTTTATTGACTTGAGTCGTTTATGAAAAAATAAGTAATACAATCTGTTTTAAACATAACTGATGATAAATCTAAGGGTGTCAGAAATGCTTTTTCGTGAAATAAAAAACTATATGATGACATTTTTTGCCAACTAACAGATACAGGTGCTGTAAGGTTCTTGTCCCAGCCAGGAAAGGAAAGCCGCATGGAAACAGGCTGTCTTTTGTATGGTAATATTGCCACTGAGAGCACTCTTTTAGTTGTAAGAGTGGTCTCATGTGCATTTGTACGGTATGAGAACCACAAACCGAAAGGGAGCATTTCTGATACCCTAAGGATGTATGTGAGACCACTCTTACAACCAGAAGAGTGGACTTAGCGGTGGTATTAATATATTATTGATCCAGATGGATTAAGATTTTAACATTTTACAAAAGCTTTCCCTGAATGTGACCATTTCCAGGGCAGCTGCCAGTGAGACACACTTCACAGAATAGGAGTGTCTCATGAACAGAAGAAAAGATTGCTCTGATTGGTCAGGAGCGCTTCCATCATCTATCATTTTTTAATTAGTATTTATTTCCCTTGATCACTGGTTGACCCCCTTCAGCTGGTCCCAATGCACCATCACCCACCTTCTCCCGGTCTTAACCTTGTCTCCATCTTTCATGGGTAGTCCACCATGGTGGTGCTGCTGGGGGAAGACCACAATCCCCTGGCACAGAATGAATGCAAGGGAAGAGGGAGCTGAAGTCAATGGAGTGGGGCCTGCAGGGGACCAAAACCATCCTGCCCCGGTCAAGGTTTTTACCATATGTCTTTGACAGTATACCTCTCTGTGGGGGAATGAAACAGATAAGAAACTCAGTTAAAGAGGTCAGCATGCAACTGTCCCAAACTATCTTTCCATTTCAAGTATCCATTATCTAAGATGAATAATATTCTTTTTTAATAGCTGTAAAGCAAATTTATGACCCAGATACTCAACAGTCAGGCATTGCTTTAATCAAAATCTTTTGAAATGTATTTATTACCACAGTGTGTCCTTAATAGGTTGGATGCCTAATTTCAGAGGGCTTCTTTCCCAAGGAACTTTTTAAGTGAATAACAGAGGCTTTGGGCCAAAACTCTCCAAACAATGTAAAACCTTCAACATAATCCATTGGACTGCTGCCTTACCACAATCAAAAAAAAATTAATCTGTATTACCATTACCATAACAGCTGGAATGCATTTGAAAAAACAAGCTGATGTAGCACTTTCAAACATTATGAAAACAGTTTACAATGGAACTATAATGAAATCTGGTTCAATGGTAAATATCCCTTATTTTTAAACTTCTTTGTTTTTTATTAGTGCAGGTCAGCCTAGGAAGAGTAAAAGTCAATGTTACCAATTATAATTTACCACTCAAATATAAACCTACAGTGCACTGTGCAAATTCCTAAGGACATACATATCTCTTCGTATGAGGTTGATTAGATGCAACAGGAGATTATATTAGAGGGTCACCCATCCAAAAAATGTTTCTGTATCTATCCATCACCAAACCTTGTTTCATATTCTCTGGGGAGGTGAATCTCTCTGTGTCCCACACAGCATGTATATTCCATGTACCAAAACTATGTGCAGTTTTCTAGTATGGTATGACAAGGATTTCTATCTGCATCATCAGCTGTGCAGTTAAGGACCTTTGGCTACTTTCATTCTGGAGAATTCTCCTGAAGCCATGATCTGTCATTGAAACCCTGACATCCGTGCACAAATAAAACTGTGAAAATGTAACTTATACTGGAGATATCTATGGGCAACGGGGGTATCCCATGAAGTTGGTGACTCAATATGAGCGACTCAATTTGAACACCTATCATAATAGTGACTGGTGTAGAACAGCGCATGTAATGATAGCGAATGGGTGCAGTGAGGGTGACATGCTGGAGTAGTGTCACGGATGCTGTGGTGGTTAGTGCGGTCTCGGAGTTAGATAATTAAAGTGAGAGGGTGAGGAGAGAGAAGCTCCCCACATAAAATATATTGTAGTTGTCATGCCAGTTAATGTGTCATGTCCTGTGTTGGTTTGGGCTGTTGGCTGGGATGGGACCGTGGTCTCATCGTGGCCTAGTGGGTAGAGTGGGGTGTTAGGCAGGTAGGGTGTATTTACAGGTGTGTGCTGTGGGTTTGAGTCTAGCAGTCACCATTTCTAATGAAGCAGTTGCCCTGTCTAAGTGTATGAACAGGGTGGGCATTGTGTGTAGGTGAGAGACTGTATGTGTGTTGTGTGGATTTTAAAGTACAAGGATCTAAGCAAGAGAATTGCTGTTGAGTATGATGTTCGGTCACATTATCACTATCTTCGGGGACTTGCCTATAATTTTCAATTACAAGTTTGACGTTTGAATATTGGTTGTACTGATTATTCTTTGTAGTCTTCTGTAGTATATATATATTTTTTTTAATACCTAAGTCGCTGTTTTGATGTTCGTTGTTATTGGTATGGGCTGTAGTTGGAGTAGCTAATGTGGCTTAGCTTATATGTTCAATGCTGTTTTGACATGGAACCGGCAATGGGCCGTACGTATCCTAGCTCTGCCTCTGATTACTGAATGTTTAAAATTTACAGTCACAGCAAACAAAACTAGCATTTCCTCAACTGTACCCTCAGTGTTCTTAATAATACATAGATCCAAAAAGGTCCAAAGGACCTTGCGCTCCCACCCCTAAAGATGCTGTAGTGCAGGGTTGGTGTGCCACTGTACTGGTGCCTGCATTCGAACCCTGCGCTCCCGCTTGTAAAGACGTTGTAGTGCAGGGTTTGTGGGCCACTGTGCTGGTGCCTGAGATACTGTGGTTCAGACCCTGTGCTCCCACCCCTAAACATATTGTAGCACAGGGTCTATGTGGCACTGCACTGCGGCCTAAGAAACTTTGGGTGCACAGGGTCTCACGTACATATATGTTCTATGGAGGAACTGGAGTGCAGAGCCCCGACAAGCACATTAGGATAGGATTACATTATCTCAAAAAGTAAGGAAATAAGTTGCAAAAAACTTCTTTAATGCATCAGTTAGGGTTAAAGTGACAAAAGTAGGGAAATGTGGCATTGGGTTTCCAACCCTAACACCCCCCACCACCCTGCACAGACGAAGAGGCATCGGGGCCAGCATTGGGGTCATCGGCCCTAATGCTCACCCCATTCTCCTATGTTGCACCCACCCATCCAGCTTATTTTCTTTTTTTGCAGCTACTCTTATTTATCCACCTGGCACTGGCGGCTGCTCTCTCGTGATCCCCAAGCCCTGTCCTCCGCTCACAGCTTACCTCTCAGCATACCCCATGGCTGTGCTCCCCATGGCAGGGCGGCAGGAACTCCCCAACCTGCCATCACACATGAATCCGGTGCCGAAGATTACTGCCCATTGTGGAGATAGTGCCTGTGGCGATCTGATCATTCTGCCTGCCAGTGCCTGCTCTTCTCCTCCATGTTTACTCCCCTTGAAACAAGGCATGCAATGATGCCACAGGGAGCGAGTCTGCGCGCTCCTGTATGTACTCCTCCAAGCATCTGCCTTGTCTCCCCCTTCCAAAGCCTCAGTGGGCCAGCCTCCAGCCTCCACTAGGGGCCAGTCAAGCACCAAGTGCTAGTGTTCCCCCCTCCACGGAGAAGGACAGCAGTCCTACGGACGCTCTATCCCTCTCCTCCCCTGCCGACCCCCGGCAGCCTGTGCTCATTCCCAAACACAGGTTGCCGGAGTGGCATGGGGTAAGGCGTCCAGTGCCTCAACCCTCAATGCCACTGGGCCGGCCCCATCCAGCTTATTTTTGAATGGAATGGGGTGAACATTAGGGCAGATGACCCCAATGCTGCCCCAATGCCTTTTCGTCTGTGCAGGGTGGGGGTGGGGTGTAGGGTTGGAAACCTAACACTGCATTCCTTACTTTTGTTGCTTTAACTCTAACTGATGCATTACAAAGTTTGTTTTGCTATAGATATATATATATATATATACATAAATATATATATATATATATATATTTTAAAAACTGTGTTAATGCATCATTTAGGGGTTAAGCATATAAAAACGAGGAATGAGACCTTTAGGTTGCCCCTCCCCTTCATGTAGCCCCTCCCTCCTCCCGAGATTGACATATGATGTGGTGTGTCATTGGGGTTGTGAGGCTAAATGTCACCCCATTCCATGTGTAATCATAATCACAAGACACAGTAAAGAAGAATGGGGTGACATTTAGGCCTCACAACCCCAATGACACACCCCATTGTCTACTGTATATGAACAGACTGAACACAGATAGATAAGTGAGAACTAAACCACTAGGTAGCCTTCTCTGACAGTTCATCTTTGATTAGCTTGTTGAGGAGAGAGAGAAGGTAGACCATGTTCCAAGGTTAAAAGAGATCAAGTGAACATGGCCAATATGAATGGTGTCTGTGCATGTAAGAATGAAGTCAATGAGTCAAAGGCAGGAGGTGACAGTTTAGTTTAGTTTATTAGTCTAGGAATTAATACCTTTGAGCCAGGGCTCTTTCACAAAGGTTCCACGTCACAAAGAACATTTAACAAAGCACGATACACATTACAGGTAAAACCAGACAGGAAAGTTACATCATAAATTTGCTATTAACAGTTTAAGGCAGTAACGTTTTTAAGTTTCATAGAAAAACAAGCTATAACAGGTTCAAGCGAGTAGACAATTTCGAGGTTAAGGAAACTTCCAGGGAGAGGGTGATCATTAGGTGCCAAAAGGAGGCTAGAGAGAAGGGAAAGGTGGTGAGCGGGAGAGTAAGTGAGAGGGGACAGGAAAAAAGGGGGGGAGTGAGTTTGGGTGGGAGACAGGAAGTAGTAGAGGTACCAGAGGGTTCATTAGTCAGGGAGGAAGAGGCCTCAGATGTGAGGATGGACATGAGGAGTAGTAGTCTTTATCTAGTGCAATCACAGTTGCTAGTGGTGGTGAGGTGGGCATAGAGCATGGATTTGAAAGCTTCAAGGAGGTTGAGGATAGAGTAGGTGGACTAAGCACATTGAACCATGTCGGGGCCCTGTATGCAAAAGATCTTTGTCCCTGTGCAGTCCGGCATCTCGGAACCAGGAAAGGTTGGCGTTCAGAACTGGTGGAGCGTCGTGAGCCAGGATTCAGTTGGAGTAGGTTGTGAATACGTAATGGAGTCAGTCCCAAGATAGATTTTTTTGCCATTGTGCAGGTGAGATAAATAAGATGATTTGATAGGTTCAGCCAGCCTGATTCATAGTACAGATCACACGTGTGAGTCAGTCTTTGAGCCCCCGTGAGGAGACGGCAGGCCTTATTTAGAGTGATTGAGATACGTCTTAGAGCAGTGGAGGTAGCTGAGCCATAAATAATAAGGCCATAGTCAATGATTGAGATTATGGAACTCTGTATAGCTATTCTCAATGCCGCTTGATTTAGAAATAGCCAGTTCTGAATAGTATTCCAAGCGTTGGTTCACTGTTTACATGATGTTGTCAATGTGGGTTGCAAAGGTGAGCCCTTGGTCCAAAGTGATGCCAAGGTATTTGAAAGTATTTACTTGGTCCAGTGTAATTCCATGCAGAGGTTTGTATGGTGAGTGGAGTATACTATTTTGTTTTGGTGATTGGAGAAGAGCATGGCTTTTGTTTTATTGTGGTTTAGCACAAGTTTACTATCCAGGAACCACCTTTCAACACTAGAAAGCAAGCTGCAGGCTTTTAAGGGAGTTTGGATCCTAGTGGGAAGAGAATTACAGCATCATCAGCGTATAAGATTATTTTCTCCTGGCAGATATCTGGGGGAGTTAAAGAACAGGCTAAAGAGGAGCGGTCCAAGAATTGATCCCTGTGGTACACCCGAGAGAACTGGTTTGAAGTCGGAGAGTTCATTAGAGATTTTATAGCCTGTGACCGACTGGACAGGTAACTTTTACCCAAACACAAGGACCTTGCCAGGCCTAGGCTAGAAAGTAGGAGTAAGTAGGCCATGATGGACTGTGTCGAAAGCTTTTGTAAGATCGATAAAGACTGCACCTGTTTGGCACCCTTTGTCCAGGGCTGAGTGGACTTCTCAGAGAAATCAAGTAAGGCTGTTGTTGTACTATGTCCTTTCCTAAAGCCGTGCTGTTGATTACAGAGTAGATTGTATTTGTCCAGGTAATCAGAGTTGGTCTGCCACTATTCGTTCAAGTGCTTTGGAGAGGGGAGTATTGATATTGGTCGATAGTTTCCTGTTGAGGTTTTGCACCCCTTTGTGCACTGGCGTAACTATGGCAGATTTCCATTTGTTGGGAAATTGACTTTGGCAAAGTGACAGATTAAGAATTTTTGCAAGGGGTGAATTACTTCATCCAGGGTGAGAGACAAGTTTTTAGATCTAGCGTGTCACTACTTGTTCTGGATTTGGAGCAGGCCTTTCTTATGTACTTGTGTGCTTACGTGCACTTTGATTTTCTTGAAGTAAAATTGTGGTTTGTCACGAGGGGTGTTTTGTGATACTAGCTAGGCACAGGTAAGTCCAAGAAGAAATCTGGGGAGGACCCCACTAAGGTCTGTGAATGTCTTATTAAGCCGCATCTGCAATAGACTTTGGGTAAGAGTGGTGGATCCATCAACTTTCATAATGGTAGGTGACGATTTTGATTGTTTACCCATTATGTTTCGGATGTTGTCCCAAAAAGCTCTTCCATCACCCCAGGTGGATTCAAGGGCATTTTTGAAATAGGCGCTCTTCATTTGCCTAATTTGTGAGGTACATCTATTTCGTGCCTGCTTGTATTTTAGGGTATCATGAGGTGAGCCTGTGTCTCTGGCAACTGCCCAGAGGTGGTCCCGAACCTTGAGCTCGGCAAGTAGTTTGGCAGTAATCCATGGATTTGATAGCGCTTTGATTTTACGTTTTTTTACTGGGGCGTATAAGTCGCATGCAGAGTTGAAAGATTTAATGAAGTATTCTAGTGCGGTATTAATATCAGTTGATTCAAGGATTGGCATCCAGTCCTGTTGTAGGAGATGGGTTTTCAACTTGATAAGATTCCCATAAGGCAATACTCAGCTTGTTATAACTTTGGGGGGTGGCTTGAGAAATTTATTAGACCAGGTACAGGACACTGGGAGTGGTCACTGAGGAGTCAGGAGGACTTTAATGTTTTTATCCGGTCAGGGTGATTTGTGAGAACCCAATCAATAAGGGTGCTTGTACCAGTTTTGTAATTTTCCAGGTGGGGAGGTTACCATCTGAGTCAGGTTTGCTGCTAGGATGTCATCTTTGTAAGACCCAGTGTCAGAAGCGAGCCAGTTTATGTTGAAATCCCGAGGAGGAGGAGCTCATTTTCAGAGGGCTGCAGACTAACAAAATCAAGTACAGACTTAATACTGGCACAGTGGTCTTTTGGAGGGATATAGACTGCGGCCACTGTGAGAACTTTGTTTTGGGCACCAAGAAGCAGTTTGATAGGGAGGAGTTGCATCTGCGTATTTGCGGGGGTGAAGCTGCTGCGTTGACAGGAGAGGTTGTCCTTTATGTAGATAGCACAGCCCCCACCTTTCTTGCTTGCCCGGTCGAGTCTGAAAAGATTGTAGCCTTCAAGCGAGACCGCATGATCCGGGGTGCTGGGAGATAGCCAGGTTTCCACAATGGCTAGTATATCAGGGTTTTTTTGTCCAGCGAGAGTTTGAAGAGATGTCAATTTGGGAAGGAGGCTGCAGATATTTAGGTGATAATGGGAGACCTACCAACTTTCCCTGTTTTGTCGGCTTCAGTGTAACAGGACCAGGGTTTGGGTGTATCCACCAGATATTAAAAGTAGGAGGAGCAGGAGTTTCAGCAATGCCATTCGTAGTTCATAATAGGTTGGAGTGAGTTTCTGCTTACTTTTTAAGATGCTTGGATTGTCTTCTGAGTCCCAGTAGAGGGTGATGGTAGTGAGTTATAATGATGTGGCAGTTTCAATTAGGAAATATGGCTCTTTGCACCAGGTATTAATCGGGTGATGTTTGTTTAAGACTTCAGAGTAAAGCCATGGTACAATGTTTGAGTAGTAGTATAGAAAGGTGAGAGTAGGTGGAGGGTGAGGGTGAGGAGGGGAGTTGGCATAAAGGGAAAAGGAGGGTGAGGGTGAGCAGGAACAGGTGGTGGGGACTAAGCCAAAGCATTTTTTAGCGAGGCAGGAGAGGCAGTAGTGTAGGGCTAGGCAGTCGGGGGTGGCATGAGCAATAGGGGGTGGTGAAGCTGAGTTTAGTGGGCTAAGGTGGATAGCTAAGCACTATGGCAGTACAGAGAAAAATGAAAAAAAAGACTGGGAGGGTTTGGTGCCAGAGGTTTAGAGAAGTACTATAGTACTGTTGAGATCCAGGATCACATAATATGTTAAAGTTCCTGAAAGGTGATAAACTGTGGCCTGGGCATATGCAATGTAAAATCCTTTTGTCTATATGTTTCCTTTGTTCTTCAAAGTCCTCAGAGATAAGTACAATACCTTGGGAGTAGGTCAGACAGTAGGCATATGCAATGTGTGAAGTCCTTTTGTCTGTATGTTTCCTTTGATCTTAAAGTCCTCAGAGACAAGTACAATACCTTTGGAAAAGGTCAGACAAAAATGTTGATTCAGTCACAAAATGTGTAAAATTCCTTTGTTCTTTAAAGTCCACAAGTGCAGTTGCTTTAGAGTGGTCAGATGAGAATGTTGAAAATGTTGATTCAGTTGCAGGACCCAGCATCACCATGTTTGTAAGACTAGTTGTAAGGTATATGCTTCCTTGGGAGGCTTCAAGAAAGTTGATTTAAAATTAAAAAGCTGATACCTGATGATGGCGATTTGCAGAAATTCAGTCTAGGAGACTTTCACCAATGTTGTGTGCAAGAATGGCACAGGTATTCCCAGCAGAAAAACATGTAAATGAACAAAAACTAACCTACAGACACAGACAAGCACAAACAGCCACCCACATAGCCCCAGGAGGAGGAGCTATGACTGTGGAGTGGTTAGGCCAGAACCTAGAGCGCAAAGGACTGACAAGTCGAACAGGAAGGTGATGAGCCAGGAGTGGACAAAGTGCTCCCGAATCTTAAAAAGGGTGTGTAGGAGGGAAACAGGCTACTAATTTCCTTGGCTTGAGGTGTCATCACCCTTGTGCAGAGGGACGACTTTAGCTATTTTGCAGGTACACTGGACCACCATTTTGTTACTTCAGTTGCTTTTCCTAATAACTGGTTTGTTAGATATTTAGATAGAACACGGATATCTAAAATTGTGCATGGGCCATCCTCCCACTCTGTGTTGGAGTGCCATTGTGCACAGATAGCATATTGGATTTAAAGGAACAGAAGATATAATTTGCTTGGAGGTGATGGGATGCATTCAGAATGTCTATTATTTGTAATATCTCATTGCATCTCCACCTAGATTAGGTCACATGCACCCCATTTCATTTTAAATTGCTGTTGCCCCACACAGGTTAAGCAAATACAGGTTACTCACCTGTAACAGGAGTTCTAGGAATGGTATATGTTGTTCATCCACACTTATTGGCAGGTTCCTTGCCGCTTTAAATCTTGCCGGAAGGTCTTCAAGCTGGCTCCTCCCACCCACCCGGGTGGTAAAACTCTTGGCTCCGCCCCATGACGCCAGATCTGGCCCGCTGGAAGCTCAGGTTGTGCGTTGAAGCGGGAGGTCGGGAGGTAGGATGAACAACATATACCATTCCTAGAACTCCTGTTACAGGTGAGTAACCTGTATTTCTAGGACATGGATATGTTGTTCATCCACACTTATTGGCAGACTCCTAGCAGTTCTCTGGGAGGAGGAGGCAGGCGCACACCCCTACTTAGGGAATAAAGACTGGAGAACCCGAGGCCCCAAAACCAGCATCCCGGCGTGACTCAAGGTCGATGTGGTAATGGGTAATAAAGGTGTGTGCTGACTTCCAGGTAGCAGCCTTGCAGATTTCCTGGATAGGGACGTCCCTGGAAGCAGCCACCGATGCAGCAGTATGATGGGTAGAATGAGCTCTTATCCCTCTGGGAGGCTCCATGCCCGCCAACTTATAGCAGAGATCTATGCAGGAGGTGACCCACCTGCCTATCGTCCGCTTGGCTGCAGGTCTGCCAGGTGCGGCTTCAGCGTAGGTGACAAACAGCTGGCGAACCTCTCCCCGAATTTCAGCCATGCACTCCTTATAATAAGCGAGCGCCCTTCTAGGGTCCAAAGTATGGAGCCTGTATTCGGCCTCCGGTGTGACTGGGGTAGAACACCGGCAGAGTCAACACCTGGTTAAGGCGAGAAACTCCGACCACCTTCGGAAGGAATTTCGGGTGGACAGGACAACCTTGTCCCTGTGGAAGACCAGGTAAGGAGACTCAATGCAGAGCGCCTGGAGTTCTCCCATCCTTCTGGCTGACGTGATAGCCACAAAAGGCGGTCTTCCACGACAGGTGAGAGAGTTCACACCGTGCATTGGTTGAATGGCTTGCCCATGAGCTTTGCCAGTACCAGCAGTAAATCCCACGGAGGTGGAGGTTCTCGCACCGGAGGGGAAATGTGATCAAGGCCTTTGAAGAAGCGCCAGACCACCTTCTCCTGCGCCACCGACTGCTCCCCGGCCCACGCCCGGTAAGCAGAGATGGCTACCAGGTGCACCTTTAGGGTTGTCGACCTAAGCCCTTGACTAGAAAGGGACCATAAATAGTGCAAAATGCTTGCCAAGGAACAGGAGGAAGGGTCCAAGCCCTTGCCCTGACACCAAATGGAAAATCTCTTCCATTTGAAGGCATAGCATTTCCTGGTCGACTCCTTACGGGACGCCTCAACAACATTGAGGACCTCGTCGGAAAGACCCAAGGCCTGGAAGTCTAGCCGCTCAGGAACCAGGCCGTCAGGTGCAGGGATTGAAGGTCCGGATGGAACATCTTCCCCTGATTGACTGAGAGCAGGTCCGGGCGAGCTGGAAGCTGCCTCGGGAGCCTGGAGCTGAGGCTGAGGAGATCTGGGTACCAGAACTGGCGGGGCCAGTCTGGGGCTATCAGAATCACCTGCCTTGTCCCTCCCTTGCCTTGAGAAGCACCTTGTGAATCAAGGAAATGGGAAGGCGAAAGAGGCCGGGGTCCACAGCCTCGAGAAGGCATCCTGCAGCGAGCCCTGCTGAGGGGGGGCATGAAACAGCCTCAGCTTAGCATTCTCCCTGGAGGCAAACAGGTCCACCTGAGGTGTGCCCAGTGGGAGAACAGATCTTGTATTACCTCCAGCAGGAGAGACCACTCGTGAGATGCAGCCCCTATCCGGCTCAGGGCATTGGCCAGGGTGTTGGAGGCTCCTGCCACATGAATGGCTAGGAGATCCGCCTCCAGGCTGCGCATGAGTGACCAAATGCGGAGAGCTTCCTTGCATAGAAGCATGGAGCGCGTCCCGCCCTGGCGGTTTAGGTAGTACATGGTCGTGGTATTGTCCGTCTGGACTCGGACCACTGACCCGGAGAAACGGAGCAAAGGTGGTGAGAGCTAGGCGGACCTCGGGCTCCAGCAGGTTGATGTGGCATGGGACTCCCGTGGGACTGAGAGCCGTCGCGGCTGGTGTTTTCCCCCAGATGGGCACCCCAACCCATCAGAGGGCATCGGTCAATAGAGAGCCGTCGGCTCGGGCGGACAAACAGGATACCTCCTGCAGATGAGATGGAACGGTCCACCACCGAGAGCTTTCCACATCTCCTGGGTCACCACCACTAGCTGGTCCAATGGATCGCAGCGCTGTGACCACTGGCTGGCCAGTCCCCACTGAAGGGGGCGCATGTGCCAGCGTGCCCAATGGACCACGCTGGTACAGGCCGCCATGAGACCCAGGAGGCGCAGGAAGTCCCGGGCAGGGCACGAATGCCCAACCAGAAATGACTGAGCAAAGGAGGTAAGAACCTCAGCCCTGTCCGCCGGGAGCCGTGCTCTGGCTCGAAGAGAGTCGAGCTCTGCCCCGATAAACAGAATCACCTGCTTCGGCTCGAGTTCCGACTTGGCCTCGTTGATGAGAAGGCCGACTTGAGAGCAAACCTGGAGGGCCAGATCTCTGGACCGCTCCACCTCCTGTCTGGAGGGGGCTGCTATCAGCCAATCGTCCAGGTAAGGGTACACCCGGACCCCTCGGTGCCGCAGGAAAGCTGTCACCACTGCAATGCATTTGGTGAAGACCCTGGGAGCTGGAGACAGGCCGAAGGGCATGGCTCGGAACTCGAAGAGGGATCCCTCCGCTCGAAAGCGAAGGAATCTCCGATGTGACGGACGGATAGGGACGTGAAAGAATGCGTCCTGCAGGTCCAGAGAGCAGAACCACACGCGTGTTCCAGAGATGGTATTATCTGCGCCAGAGTGACCATCCTGAAGGTTCGAGACCTTAGGAACTTGTTCAGCGTGTAGGTGCAGAGAATGGGCGCCAGCCCCTGTCCGTTCGAACCAGGAAGTGCCTGGACACAAACCCGGGTCTGAGGAGGTCGCTACCTCCCTGATCACCTCCTTTTGGAGGAGGAGGCGATGTCGGCCCGGCGAGGCCGACAGTGAGGCTGCGGACCCGAGGCCCCCGAGTGCGACGGCTCTGAAGGCGGGGCCTGCTCGAATTCCAGAGGCAGGCCTTTTCCACCACCTTCAGTACCCACCTGTCCGTGGTAATAGCGACCAGGCGGAAAGGAAGTGTCGAGCCGTCTTTCCAACGGGGAACCTGGTGTGAGGTGACGGGGTTGGGGGCGACACCCCTCAGCCCGTCACTGGGCAGGCTTGGAGGAGGGACCGGCCGAGGAACCTCCTGGGCCTTTACCTCCCTGCTTCCTGTTGGAGGAAGCCGACGGCCTGGGTTTGGGATGCCAAGCCCGAGCCTGCTGGCCCTGACGTTGCTGGGCCGGTCGCGCCGGGGGCACAGAAGGACGGAAGGGCTTAGGCTGGCAGCATGCCTTTGTCCTTCTGGACCGGAAGAGACCGAGTCCAAGGTAGCATTCGACTTCTCGATCCTCTGCAGGTGACCTTCCACCCCAGGGCCGAAGAGGTCAGTCCCCAAAAAGGGAACATCCGCCAACTTGTGCTGGGTATCCGAAGTAAAGGTGGATATCCTCAGCCAAGCCCGACGACGCATGGCCACTGCGGCCGCCACAGACCTGGCACATGAGTCCCCAATGTCTAACACAGTCTGGAGCTGCTGTTTGGCCACTGCCCTGCCCTGGTCCCGCACCTGCCTGACCGTACTCTGCAGATCCGCGGGAAGATGAGGGACGACCTCATCCAGGGAGCCCAACAGGGCATGAGACAAATGTGCCATGAGGATGGCCGAACTGGCCTGACGAAGGCCGAGAGAGGATGCAGCATAGACTTTTCGCCCGGCATAATCCAATTTCTTGGACTCCTTGTTGGGAGGTTTGTCCACATCCCTGGCGTTCCCCGCACGCCGGAAAACGCTGTCGGTAACCAACCCCTCAGCAAAGGGGTGTTCCGAAAAACCGGACAGGGAACCGGTAGGGACCACATACTTCCTGGCCATCCTGGCCGAAGGCGCAGGGCAGGAAGCAGGGCGCTGCCAAAGCTCCAAGGCCGGACCCACTATGGCCTCGGCCACCGGAAAGGCCTCCGTAGGGGAATCCCCTCGGTCCAGAATCTCCGTGAGGGGATACCTGGCCCGTTTGGAAACGGGTTCGAGCTTCATCCCGGTGGACTCCAAGATGAGCCGAAGCAATCCTAGGAAGGACGAAGGGCTATTGTCCACTGACTGTCCTCCTGAGGACTCCAAGTCCATTTGCTTGGAGAAAAGGGAGGAATCATCCTCGGACTTGGAAGAATCCTCGAAGAGCTGCTTCGGGCCTGAGCCACCCTCCACCTGCCGAGGTCTATCGGGAGTGAGGGTGACAGACAGCCTATGGGGCAGTCCCTGAGCCGACCGAGAATTTTTGGTCGGAGCCCCAAATAATGGCTGTGGAGGCGGAGGTTCCACCAGAATCGGTGGGGCAGCTGGAATTGGCCGAACAACCCGCCTGGGAACAGGCTCTCGACTAGAATGAGGGGTTGTTTGCCGCTCTGGTGGACAACCACTTAATGGCGGGGAAGGCGGCGGCGTCGGCTTATTCCCGGTCAGGAGGAGCTGTTGCCATGAGTTCCTCGTACTTCCGGCGCAACTGCGCCGAAGCCTCTCCTCGTCCGAGGGAGGAGGAGAGACGGCGGCAGCGCCGCTTGCAGCGGTGCTGAGACCGAGACAGCCTATGATGGCGGGATCGGCTGGACTCTGAAGACGTCGAGACCGAGACCGAGAATTCGCGCAGGGCCGAGGGACGGGCGGCGTGAGGTGTCGAGAATCAGCACTCCCTTCGGTTCGGACAATTCCACCGAAGGCTCCAGAACCGGAGGCACAGACGAGCCGACGGGATCCTCACCTCCCACCGGGGGAACCGGGGAGAGGGGATTCTCAGCTTCTCCAGCCGACAACCCGTCCAACGGGTCGAGAAAAATCTTGACCGGATCGGACGGAGGTCTCGGTCAACTGGCCACGACGGGACACGTGAAGCCAGTGGCCGAAGCTGAGGGGTCGACCGAAGTCGACTGTCGACAACTAGGGGAGGGAGATCTTTCCCGCTCCCAAGAACATCAACGGTGAGACTTACCTTTGTCTCTCTTTTTGGACCGAGAAAACGGTCCAGAAGAAGTTGGACCCTCACCTTTCGTCGAGAGGGTCAGACAAACCTCCTTAAACGAAGCCGAATATGAGGTACCGAGAGAGAGCGGGACAAATGCCGCAGCCGAGGTAGAAGCGGCCCGCACCGCCTCCTCTTCGAGGGCGATCATCTGCTCGAGCTGATCCGCCAAGCCCGCCGCCACGGACACCGCCGACCGGGCCTCTTTAGACTTAACCGGGGGAAATCGCTTCTTGGGACGCCCCAGCTATAAACGGGCAGCACGGTCTTCGAGGACGTAGGCCGAAAAAGAAGAGCACAGGTCGCAAGCCTGCGGGTCATGCTCAAGGCCTAAGCAGTAGACGCACGTGGAGTGCGGATCCGTCCGAGACATCTTCTGCCCGCAAGGGCATCTCCGAAACCGGAGTTGATTTGTCCATCGCAGCCGCGAGGGAGAGAAGACCGAAGTCTTTTTAGCAAAAAACTTTTGATTTCGAAGATTCTAAGAATTAGGAACCAGTTTTATACGCAGTGCGTTAAGGAGGGAACCTGAGCTTCCAAGCGGTAAGGAAGATCTGGCGTCATGGGGCGGAGCCGAGAGTTTTACCACCCGGGTGGGTGGGAGGAGCCAGCTTGAAGACCTTCCGGCAAGATTTAAAGCGGCAAGGAACCTGCCAATAAGTGTGGATGAACAACATATCCATGTCCCTAGAACTGTAAATTTTAGGGTAGCCTTGTTTTGTTTGAAAGGCTTTAAATGGGAGGTATGAAAGTGACTTAGTGGAGTTTCTTTCAGTGACTATGGGACTGGAGTGTATAGGATGGATGCTAATATCCATTCTTATATTGTTACACATCTAGCTCTCCGTGGTAAACCTGTTAGCCGCAAACATATGGTAAACAAGCCATACTAGCGGAGTTACAGAGTCCTGGAGTTTGTAACTGCTAAACATTCACAGTGAGCTTGTTCCATGAGGAAGACAGAGTGTAGGCATAGGTCATCTGGCCCTACTGTGATCTCATTTTAAGCAGACCAAACCTCTCCTTGTTACATCTCTTAGGGTGTCCCAGGAGTTCACGTAGACCAGAAGGCTAGATAAGTAGACTAAAATATTACAATTCTTGCTCTCATAGAAATATAGAATGTGTCAACAGATGGTGTCCAAGAGGACCATCTAGTCTGCCCATGTATACTACCCCCCCTCCAAATTAGGCCGCTATCTTAAGTTTACCACACGATAAAATTACCCACCATAGTAATGTTTCTTCTAATGGAGTCTTGCTGTATTCTGACTACATGCAGTTAGCCCCAGCACTTGAAGTGCTCCGGAGAGGAAAGGGTTAACTCTATGCCAAGGCATAGAACGTTGAGTTCGAGCTCGGTTTTCAAACCTCTGTCCCTGGTACTCCTCAGTGTAACCGTCAGATTCTTATGAATACTATGCTAACTAACTACTAAATAGAAATTGTTTTTAAAATTTTGTGCCAAAATGCAATAAACAAATTTTTTTGGGTCCAAAAGACTCAAGTCAAGAACCCCAAAAGGAATCCAAGTAGGTAGTAAAACTTAATATATATTTAAAGTAATAACAACAAAAACCTCATCCTAAGAAGAGGTAACCCAGGCACACCTCTGGGGTGCAGCACAGCACCTGCCAACCCACATCCCAAAAATACTAGGTTCCAAGAGGAGAGGCAGGTCAGAATACAGCAAGACTCCATTAGAAGAAACAACATTACTACGGTGAGTAATTTTTTCTTCAAACAACATGAAGTTTTGCTGTATTCTGACTATATGCAGACTACCAAGCAGTACCCACTTGAAGGAGGGAGTTACAGAACCTATTTTGGGAACAGGCTTTGCAGCACTGCTGTGCCAAACCTAGCATCACTTCTTGCCTGGCTGTCAAGAGAATAATGCTTGGTAAATGTGTGAACAGTTTTCCAGGTGGCTGCTTTACAGATTTCTACTAGAGGTATGTCTCTAGCTGCTGCGACCGAAGCAGCTGTACCTCTGGTGGAGTGAGCCCTCAGGCCTGAGGGTGGCTTTTTCCCCAACTTTGAATAGCAGAACTGGATACAGGAGACAATCCACCTGGCAATAGTTCTCTTAGTGGCAGGTTTACCTTTTCCCAGGTCTCCATAAGTGAGTCACAGCTGTGAACAGTCATTTCTGCGGGCCTTAGTGTGTTTTATATAATAACTAAGGGCCCTCTTTACATCAAGACTGTGTAGTCTTCTCTCCCCAGAGGAGGAATGGTCAGTGAAAAATATAGGCAATGACAGACTGATTCAATGAAAGTCTGATACCACCTTGGGGAGGAACTTTCTGTTTGTTCGAAGGACCACCTTATCCCTGTGAAATGAAATGAAATCAGGTTCCACTGATAAAAGCCTGTAATTCATTGATTCTCGTGTCAGAGATAATGGCTACCAGGAACACAGTTTTCCAAGTCAAGAATTTTAGCTCAGCTGAAGATAATGGTTCAAAGAGGGGCTGCATAAGCTGTGCAATACAGACATTCAGATCCCAAACAGGAGTAGGGTCCCTAAAGGGAGGATTGATATGAACCAGACCTTTGAAAAATTGCTTGAAAATTGGATGGGAGGCTAAGGAAGAGCCCTTCCAAGCTGAAAGGAAGGCAGAGATGGCTGCCAATGCACTTTGAGAGTGGTAGGCCTGCCTGAGGCCTAAACTGTTAAGATGCACCAAATAGTCCAGGTGTAACCCCCCTGCAAATGGGGGTTCCAAAAGACTTCCAGGAGCTTGCTTGAATGCTCCAAGCCTGAATGGTGTAAGGCGTTTAAGCCATTTATCAGTGAGTGTTTTTAGAACCTCTGGTACTGTCTCTTTAAGAGCTGTCTGCTTGCAGACATAATTAGTTTGTATGGGGACTGTGTGTTTCTTTGATTGAGTACCACTTGAGCTGCTGCCAATTCTCTCCATTTTTGCAGTCACTAGGAGTGCAAAGGGAACCTATCTGAAAGATGTAACTGTTTGCCAGAAATCATTTAGAGCAATAATGAAAATACAGTTTGTCTAACCTGCTTTCTTTGCAGTCAGAACTGTGTTTGCCTAGTTCCCCATTCTAGTTTTGAACTGCTGAACTGGACCAATCAGTGTGGGGTAAGCTAGCTCTAAAATGGTGCCTTGGACGAATCAGAACTGGACTCATAATCTGAGCCAGCCACAAGAGGGATTGTATGGGCAGTGACTCTGGGAGATGTAGTTTAGACTTGAGCCTTTTGGACCAACAGAAGCAGTCTATTGTGGTGACAGCCAATCCAGTCAAGAACTGGGAGGAACTCAAAGAAGTGCCGGTTTTGTCTGTTGGAGTTTCAGTTGAGCTCTGGCAGTGAAGAAGGAAGAGCCCTGTGCTTTTCAGTGTGCAGTTTTAGTCGGAAAGCGTGTAAGGCCCAGAGTTCGGTCTGCAGCTTGTGTAACTGTTTGTTAGGACTGAATCCGTCCTGTGAAGAGAATCAAAGGATATCTGAAGAGTAGAAACCAGGCTCACCCTGTAGAAGACTGGAAAAATTGCTGAATTGCACTCGGTCTGTCAGGAACTGAATCTGCTGTGTGTTCTCCGGGTATTGTGCAGTAATTGCGATCGATAGAGAAGCAGCCTGCCTGGTATAGTACTTTCTGTTTTACCATATAAATGTGTGAAGAGGCTTGTGTACCTCAAGTGAATCCTGCTGCCATTAAAGGACTTTGCCTGTTACTGTTCACCATATAAATGTGTGAGGAGGCTTGGTTAGCTCAAGTGAATCCTGCTGCCATTAAAGGACTTTTGCCTGTTGCAGTTTGCCATATAAATGTGTGAGGAGTCTCGTGGAGCTCAAGAGTAGCCCTGCTGACATTGAAGGACCCTATCTTGTTTGGAGGAGTGAGTACTAATTCAGGGTCGCTCCCTGTTGAATTTCCACATTGAATCCAAATGGAATCACTGTACTGCTGACTGTTTAAACTAATTTTTCTTTTCTCTGTGGGAAAGGGCCCCTACCAGCTGCCATGGTTTGGACTAGCCACTAGGGCTTGGGTACCCAGGGACAGTAACTGGTAGGGATAGGTCTGTGCACAGAGCCATAGGTAGATGAGTAAAGTGATAAGCTAATTAACCTGATTTCCCCCTGTCCTTGTTATATTCCCCCTAAATAAATCAGAGCTGCTTGTTTCAGCAAAGTTATACTGCCAGAGGTATTTGTCTATGTTAAAGTATTGTACTGTGATTGTTGCACTGTATCTTATTTTACAGGAGGTCCCAGCGCCTGAACCAGCCCTGGGGGTAAGTGTATACTGTGAAGGTAATTCTGATATATTATGTGGGCCACTAGTGGGAAGAAAGGGGTTGCAGTGTCCCAGAGGGCTGTGACCAAGTAAGTTTAACTATTACAAACCCTGACCTCTGGGTGGAGGCACCCCATTGGATCCAGGCCCCTCAACCTGTTAGTGGCAAATCAGGCAGGGTAGTAGCCCTGGATGACAGCATCTAGGGGTTACATCTTGGAGGCTCACCGCTGGGATTGTGTGTCCTCTAGTGGCCATATTCACGAACCACTGTTAAGAAAAATGGGTACCCGACAGAAGTGGCTGTGCACCGGCTGGTGAGTGGTGTACTGGGGAGGAGATCGACCCCCAAAATGCTATGCTTATACTGGACATCCCTTGGTATCAATACGGACACTGTACAGGAGTACTTTCCAAGGTGGAAGGTTTACAAAACCCTGTGGTGGTGGGTCGGCATGCTAATCTGCTCACCCACACTTTTCTGGCCCTAGTAGAGTTTAGGATCCCATAGATAGCTCCAAAGTGCCACAGACCATTACCCCAGAGGATCCCTCACTGCTTGGAGAGTGATAACTAAGGACAGTAAAGACCGGGGAATGAGCCCCACCACTATCTGAAACTTTTGAGGAGAAATTTGCTAAATGGTTGCTGGGAGAAGGAAAACTGTGGAGGACTTGAAGAAACTATTCTTGCCACCTGGGGTGTTCTCCCCAACACCCTCTCCCGCTCCAGTGCCCGTAATGGTGGCTGAACCAATGCAGACTCAATTTCTGCACCTGCCATTAGTCACGACTCTTACGAAGGTTGAGGATCTTCTCTGGCACCTCCCACCCCCCAAGGGAGGATGACTGGAAGACCTGGATAGACTATGTTGCCCCCAAGTGCTAGAATGGCAATGCTCGGAAGCTGAAAGCGAAGAGGTTAGTGAGAGCCTCCGAGGTCCTGCCTGGCTACCATCCGTGCTAAGCAGACCCAGTAACCCTAGGCGACTGCACAGGCCTATCTTGAGGCCTTGGAGAATGTGTATGGAGCCCAGATTCTGATGAGGACCTATGGTGGAGAGTAAGAAATGCACAACAGTACCAAGGGAGTTGTTGTCTGTGTATGTATCTCGGCTGGAAAATTGTTGCAAGAATGCCTCAGAAAGGTAGTTTGCCAGCGATTGAACTGGACCGAACCAGACTGGACAGAATCCTTAAGTCCCCCTTCTCAGAACTGCTGTTGCTTCAGTTACGCCTGGCAAATCGACTGGAATCCCCTCCTCATGATGAGTTAATGAGAGAAATTGAGGAGTTGAGAAAAGGCGACCTCGGGAGGACCTGCACCAACAGCTGTGGCTACGACCGAGTGACTGAGGTGACCCATCAAGTGAAGTTCAGGGGCAGAGGTTGACAGTCAATGAGTGCTCTGACAAGGAAAAGATATGTCTCAATGGGGCGAACTGTTGAGAGAGATCCGAGAATTCAAAACAGTCCCTTTATGAAGGCCACGCCTGCAAATGCAGGCCCTGACCTATATCCGACTGCATCTGCTATGGGGGTGGGGTACCACCATGTATCTCCTGCTGATAACAGCTCCAAACTCAATTCCTTGACCATGGAAGTGGAGAAACTGACGAGATGTCTCCAAATGCTTATCAAGCCGCAGACAGAGATGGCACCAAGGTTTCCAGTTAGTAGTACCCGCCCTGGCTCCCAGTGTGGCGCCTCGGCCAGCTCAAACTCCAGAAAGTATGTTTTGCTATAATTGCGGGAAGGATGGGCACATGAAGAGGGAATGCCGGTCCCCAAAAGACACTGACAAAGTTGCATATAGGCTACAAGGAGAGCTTGGAGAACAAATCAGTGGTTAAGAGGTGCACAAAATGATCCCAGTGAGGGCACCAAAATGCTAACTCACGTCTTTTGTGGCAAGGTCAGTTGCCCAGGCCCCATTACCGCCTCTCCAGACTGGTCCAGAATAGTGGGTCCCTCCATGGAGACCACTGTAAAGGTGAATGGAGTGTCTACAAGAGCTGTATTAGACAGTGGCTCCCAAGCGAAATTATGTTCCAAGATTGGTATCAGAAGCATTTGTCAGGCGTGCCCTTACAACCATTAGAAGGACTGCATGTATGGGGTTAAGTGAGAAGGCCTACCCTATTCCGGGTACATCCGAATTTGGCTGTCTTTCCCACCTCCGTGGCTGGAGTGGCGAACAAGTAGAGACCCTAGCCTTGTGTGTCCCCAGCTGGACTCCTGATTGTGAGACTGCTTTCATGAGATCATATATCAACTTACCCATGCTCCAGTGCTGGCCTATGCCGATCCAAGAAAACCTTACGTCCTGCACACTGATGCTAGCTTGCAAGGGTTGGGGCTGTGTTGTACCAAGAGCAAGAATGGCCTGAGACCAGTGGCCTTTGCCAGTAGAAGCCTGACCCCATCCGAAAGAACTATCCTGTACATAAGTTAGAGTTCCTAGCTTTGAAGTGGCTATTATTGACCAATTCCATGAGTACTTGTATGGGGCTAAAATACTAGTAAAAACAGCAATAATCCTTTGACCTATGTGCAGACCTCAGCTATGTTGGATGCCACTGTACAGGTGGCTTTCTGCATTATCTACATATGACTATGCTCTGAATACGAGCAGGTCTGAACCACATAGATGCTGATGCTCTCTCCTGAGGCCTGTTCCCAGAATGATTGGGTCCGATTGGCAGAACCTGACATTCGGGCACTCTGCGAAGTTTGACAGGAGGAACAAATGTCCCGGACGATGGACTGCATGGTGGATTGCTTGGGACCCTCTGAGAATTGCATACCTGCTGCTTTTGCCACTTTTCTGCAATAGACATTGGTGCACTGCCTCAGCTGGACAATGACAGTGTATTCGGGCTCAATCCGCGACCCCATGATCAAATCAGCTTTAGAAGCCCTCTATGCAGGAAAAGATGTGTCCAAATTACGCTCCACTGATTTGAGAACTGCACTGTTATACAAAGAAGGTCCTAAGTTGAAACTGATCAATAAACTGTTATACAGAGAAATGGTAGACAGAGGGGGACAAGTAGACAAACAACAACTAGTGCTGCCCACTGCCTTTCGAGACTCAGTACTGAGGTCCTTGCACAACCACGTGGGGCACCTTGGTATAGACAGAACACTTGACTTGGTGAGATCCAGATTCTATTGGCCTAAGATGGGGGCTGATGTGGAGCAACACATTCGAACTTGTAGTCACTGCTTACAGAGGAAAGCTTTGCCTCAGAGGGCTGCCCCTTGTTAACATAACCACCAGTGCACCATGGAGCTGGTCTGTATTGATTTTCTGAGTTTGGAGTCAGATCAAAGAAATATCAGTAATGTGCTGGTGGTCACTGACCATTTCCACGAGATATGCAAGCTTTCCCCACCAAAGACCAGAAAGCATCCACTGTAGCCAAAGTACTTGTAGAAAACTTTTTGTTCACTATGGGGCTCCACAAAGAATCCATTCTGATCAAGGAGAGACTTTGAAGTCGTCTGATCAAAGAGATGCTTTCTCTGTGGGGAGTGAGAAAGTCCAGAACCACTCCTTACCACCCCAGGGGACCCACAGCCTGAATGTTTCAACCGCACTTTGCTAGATATACTGGAGCACCTGCACCCAAAGGACAAGACTAGATGGAGCCAACAAATTAGCACCCTGGTACATGCTTATACTGCACCAAAAGTGATGCCACTGGGTTCTCCCCTACCGCCTGATGTTTGGAAGAAAGCTCGACTACCGGTAGATGTGTGTTTGGGGTCTCTCCTGATGGGGTTCAAGCTGACAACTATTTACAGTATGCAAAAGTTAAAGGCCCAGCTAACTCATGCGTACCAACAGGCTCAAACCATGGCTGCCAAAGAAATCTGGCCAACAAGAAGGTATGATAAAAGGTGAAAGCACAGGAACTCCAGGAGGAGATCGGGTATTGCTAAGAAATCTGGGACTGCATGGCAAGCACAAGATTGCTGACAGATGGTACCATCTCCCTCACATTGTAGTGGGCAAACTAGATGATCTGCCAGTGTACAAAGTAAGGCCTGAGAATAATTCAAAGATGTAAAACAATGCATAGAAATCATTTACGCCCATTGGACAAATCTTAATTGAGTCTGAGCCCTAGAAGTGCCCCTCTGGACCAGTGACTAGAGCTGCTGCTAAGAAAGATCAAGAAAGTCTGCACCTACAGAAGCAAAGTTAAAGTGTTCCCTCCACAAGTCCCAGTTGAGCATGACTGTCAGTCCATCGGAAGAAAGTGAGAGTGACTTTGAATACTATCCTTCTTACGAACTGAGTCAATTGTTTGAGGGCAATCCCTAGTCAATACTGGAGATGAAGCTGGGCCTTCTGGACTGTCAAGCCCCAGCTTAGTCCTGGAGCCAATGCTCCCAGAAGTGAAGTGCAAGCATCAGATCAGATGAAATGGGATCATTGTGCATGGTTGAACTGTTTGAGCTTTCAGGGGAAAATGATGGATTGGGTCAGACTGGTGATACACAGAACAAGAAGAGTATTTTGAGTGCCCTGACAGTCCACTGCCAGTGTCCAGCTCTCCATGCGGGCCAAATGTTGTGGACTCAGAAACTGTAACTCCTGGAGCTGAAAGTGCCCCAAGTTCTAGCCTCTCTACCCCATGGAGACTCCCCTGACAAGTGAGGACAATGCTGAAAATGAGGCTCAGAGTGCAGGGACTGTAACAGTTCCCCCTAGAAAGACTGGTCGAGCTGTAAAGCCTGTGGTGCACCTCAGTTATGATTCCCTGGGCGGCCAGTGGATCTGCCTCTCAATGTTGTCCATAAAGTGTATGTGTCCCGAGCTCATTGCCCAAACTGGCGTCAGTGCTAACTCAAGTTACTTGTGTTGCCCTCTAAGTATGGTGCCTTGCCCCATCCAGCCCAAGGTAACTGTATAGGGAAGGGCCCCTCTCTTCAGGTTTCATGTACAAGAGGTAATAACTTGAGTTATGGTACAATGTGTGTGTAATACTGTGTAAAAGTGACGATGCAATGTTTCAGAAATGTGTTCTTGGTAAAATGATATATTGACTGATGATTACATGTGAGCCTAATGCAAATGTATATGGTTGCAGTTAAAACTTATAGGGTACTTGCACGTGGACATCAAGCTTTCCCAGGCCAGGAAGGGTGTAACCCCCTGCAAATGGGGGTTCCCAAAGACTTCAGGAGCTTGCTTGAATGCTCCAAGCCTGAATGGTGTTTGGCGTTTAAGCCATTTATCAGTGAGTGTTTTTAGAACCTCTGGTACTGTCTCTTTAAGAGCTGTCTGCTTGCAGACATAATTAGTTATGGGGGGACTGTGTGTTTCTTTGATTGAGTACCACTTGAGCTGCTGCCAATTCACTCCATTTTTGCAGTCACTAGGAGTGCAAAGGGAACCTATCTGAAAGATGTAACTGTTTGCCAGAAATCATTTAGAGTAATAATGAAAATACAGTTTGTCTAACCTGCTTTCTTTGCAGTCAGAACTGTGTTTGCCTAGTTCCCCATTCTAGTTTTGAACTGCTGAACTGGACCAATCAGTGTGGGTAAGCTAGCTCTAAAATGGTGCCTTGACGAATCAGAACTTGGACTCATAATCTGAGCCAGCCACAAGAGGATTGTATGGGCAGTGACTCTGGGAGATGTAGTTTAGACTTGAGCGCCTTTTGGACCAACAGGGCAGTCTATTGTGAGTGACAGCCAATCCAGTCAAGAACTGGGAGGAACTCAAAGGAAGTGCCAGTTTTGTCTGTTGGAGTTTCAGTTGAGCTCTGGCAGTGAAGAAGGAAGGAGCCCTGTGCTTTTCAGTGTGCAGTTTTAGTCGGAAGCGTGTAAGGCCCAGAGTTCCGGTCTGCAGCTTGTGTAACTGTTTGTTAGGACTGAATCCGTCCTGTGAAGAGAATCAAAGGATATCTGAAGAGTAGAAACCAGGCTCACCCTGTAGAAGACTGGAGAAATTGCTGAATTGCACTCAGTCTGTCAGGAACTGAATCTGCTTGTGTTCTCCGGGTATTGTGCAGTAATTGCGATCGGGATAGAAGCAGCCTGCCTGGTATAGAACTTTCTGTTTTACCATATAAATGTGTGAAGAGGTTTGTTACCTCAAGTGAATCCTGCTGCCATTAAAGGACTTTTGCCTGTTACTGTTCACCATATAAATGTGTGAGGAAGCTTGGTTAGCTCAAGTGAATCCTGCTGCCATTAAAGGACTTTTGCCTGTTGCAGTTTGCCATATAAATGTGTAGGAGTCTAGTGGCGCTCAAGAGTAGCCCTGCTGACATTGAAGGACCCTATCTTGTTTGGAGTCGTGAGTACTAATTCAGGTCGCTCCCTGTTGAATTGCACATTGAATCCAAATGGAATCACTGTACTGCTGACTGTTTAAACTAATTTTCTTTTCTCTGTGGAAAGGCCCCTACCAGCTGCCACGAGTTTGGACTAGCCACTAGGCTTGGGTACCCAGGGATAGTAACTGGTAGGGATGAGGCCTGTCACAGAGCCATAAATAGATGAGTAAAGTGATAAGCTAATTAACCTGATTTCCCCTGTCCTTGTTATATTCCCCTAAATAAATCAGAGCTGCTTGTTTCAGCAAAGTTATACTGCCTGAGTATTTGTCTATGTTAAAGTATTGTACTGTGATTGTTGCACTGTATCTTATTTTACAGGAGGTCCCAGTGCCTGAACCAGCCCTGGGGGTAAGTGTATACTGTGAAGTAATTCTGATATATTATGTGGGCCACTAGTGGGAAGAAAGGGGGGTTGCAGTGTCCCAGAGGGCTGTGACCAAGTAAGTTTAACTATTGCAAACCCTGACCTCTGGGTGGAGGCACCCGCCATTGGATCCAGGCCCCTCAACCTGTTAGTGGCAAATCAGGCAGGGGTAGTAGCCCCTGGGATAGCGCCATCTAGGGGTTACACAAAGCTGTGGCAATGTCAGCTGAATCTGGCTGAATATACCTCTGAGAACACCAGAAACCAAATCTCTTCCATTTGGAATTGTATGTTTTTCTAATGGAAGGTTTTCTACTAACCTTAAGAATGTCCAAGACGGATTGGGAAAGATGCAGGCTTGCATATTCTAGCTCCTCAAGAGCCAAGCTTTGAGTCTGAAGGTTGGGATATAGTATCCTCCCCTGTGAGGAGGTGAGGAAATTGTACTGTCTGGGAAGACACAGTGGAATTGTCACTGACACTGACAATAGTAGGGGGTACCATGGCTGCCTGGCCCAGTCGGGAGCCACTAGGATCACTGTGCAAGGCTGAGATCTGATCTTGACCAGAACTCTGAATATCAGAGAAAAAGCATACAGAAACTTGCTTGTCCAATCCAACAGGAGAGCATCTTGGGGAACAGACCCCAAAAAAGGGGGTCTGCAGCAGAACAGAGGAAGCTGGTGATTGTCTGGGGCTGCAAAAAGGTCTATCTCTGGAGTGCCCCACCTCTTGAATATGACTTGAAGAATTAGAGGATTCAGGGCCAATTCATGGTGATCTTGAGAGATCCTGCTGAGAGCATCTGCCAGTACATTGTCCTTCCCTGGCAGATGCACAACTGTCAGGGAAACCTGAAGAGAATAAGCTAGTGACCATATTTTCATGGCTTCAGTGCACAAGATCGAGGACCGAGTGCCCCCCTGCTTGTTGCTGTACCACATGGTTGTGGTGTTGTCTGTCCTGATCTGCATCACTTTCCCCTGAATTGTGTTCAAGAATGTCTGAAGTGCTAGAAAGACAGCCCTGAGTTTGAGAAGATTTATGTGCAGGAAAGACTCCTGATGAGACCATGTTGCCTGAGCAGTGAGCTGGTCCAGATGGGCTCCCCATCCCAGTAGGGAAGCATCCGTGGTGAGAATCACTGTAAGACCTTGACTGAGGAAAGGGACACCTTGCCTTGAAATATCCAGCTCCAACCACCACCACTGGAGAGCCTGAACCAGAGTTTGAGACACTGGAACTAACTTGAGAGAGGGTCTTTTTTCTGAGACCAAAAAGATTTTAGATGAAACTGAATATCTCATTTGAAATCTTGCCCCTTGCACTACTGCAGTGGAAGCTGCCATGTGGCCTAGCAACTGTAAAAAGTGCCTGGCTGGTCAAGACACTAGTGGGCGAAAAGAGGAAGCCAGGGTGATGAGGGACAGTGCCCTTGAAAGAGGAAGAAAGACCTTTGCCTGGACAGTGTCCAGTTCCACCACTATAAATGTGAGAAGCTGGGCTGGTTCCAGAACAGACTTGTCTAGATTTAGGATGAATCCTAAGGAGTCCAGAAGCTTTTGAGTGACCTCTAGAGCTGACTTGACTTGGTCTGAGGACTGACCCACTATGAATCAGTTGCCCAGGTAAGGGAACAGTAAGATGCCTTGTCTCTTGAGAAAGGCCACCACTACTGCCAGACATTTGGTGAACACCCTTGCAGCAGATGTTAGGCTGAAAGGCATTGCTCTGCACTGGTAGTGACCCGAGGGCAACTTGAACCCGAGGTACTTTCTGTGGGAATGTCTGATAGGTATGTGGAAATAAGCATCCTTCAGATACAGAGAGGCTACCCAATCTCCTGGTCTCAGAGAGGGAATTATTCCCAGAGTCACCATTTTGAACTTTGGCTTTAGTATAAGTTTGTTTAGGTATCTTAGATCTGGGATAGGTCGCCACTCCCCTGTCTTTTTTGGGGTAAGAAAGTATCTGGAATACAGTCCTTTTCCCCTGTGACCAAGAGGTACCTTCTCTACTGCTTGCAGAAGAAGTAGTAGAGAGGAGACTTCTGCCTCTAAGGCCTTTGTCTCCAAGGGAGAGGGAGGACTGAAAGACTTTGCTCTCAGTTTTGGGAACCTTTTGAAACTGAGAGCAAGTCCCTGGCTCACTACTTCCAGGACCCATTTGTCTGAAGTAATAGACTGCCAGGCCTGGAAATAGTGAGCCAGTCTGCCCTCTACTGGAACTGAGGAGGCGCCCCTGACTGACACCTCAGGGTGCCTGTTTGGCAGAGGGCTTAGACTGAGTGGAGAATGGAGTCCTGGTCATCCCCCTTCTGCCTCTTCCCCTAAAGAACCCCCTCTGCTGGAAAGAATAGGAGGCCTGGATTTGGTAAAAAGGCCTATGAAAAGGCCTCCCCCTGCCAGACCTAGATTGCTGCTTCTGAGGAGTGACCTGATTTTCCTTGGCTGCAGCACTCCTATAGGTGGTCCTGTACTTGTCCATCTTTTTCATGTACGCCTCTGTTTGCTCCCAAAACAGAGAATTACCCGTGACAGGAAAATCCATGGCCTTGGTCTACGTATCCTGTGAAAGACTGGTACACCTGAGCCAAGCAAGTCTCCTCAGGGAGACAGATATAGTCATAACCCAGGAATGTACATCATTCAAGTCAACAGCAGCATGAAACTGGACCTTTGATGCCTTAATACCATCCACAGCCACCTACTCCAGCTCCTTGACCAGCTGGGGAGGGGCATTCTTAGCCAGCTCCAGAATCATATCCCACATAGATTTCTGGTATCTGGCTGTATATGCCATGTAAGTAGCTTGCCTGAGCCCCAAAGAGGATGTCAAGTACTGTTTCTTTACCATGGCATCCGCTTTCCTGGAATCCTTATCTGCGGGGTGAGATGCCAGGGGAATGTTAGCCTTGTCACAGGCTGCAGCTTGCACTACCCCAACATGGCTGCAATGATTTGTAAGGAATTCTGTCCCAGTACCTGACAAGGTATACCTCCTGTCCATCTTCTTATCCACATCAGGTATGAATGTTGGAAACTGAAGAATTTTTTGTGTCTGTTTCCCCAGGGTTTTATGCAGAGGGATAGACATCCTTTTGGACTCTGAGACATCCATCATCTCAACATAGTCGGGTTCCTCCTGATCCTGTTCAGCCTCTTCCACTGGAAGCTGAAGAGTATACTAACATACTAAATTGCCAGCAGAATAGGCCTAACGGTCTTTCGCGCCTGCTCGTTTGGTCAGCCCCCACCCTGGGCGCTGACCTTGCTGCCCCCTCGTCTTCTCTGGCTTCTCCCTTCCCAGTTCCGGATATTCTCGCTGCATTGGATTTTGCTTCCAGAACCCTTCCCCTGTACCTGTCCCGCCCCCTCTTGAACCCCTCCACTGTCTCTGCCTTCACCAGCCCCCTAGGCAGCGCATTCCATGGCTCCACCACCCTCTCAGTGAAGTAGCACCTCCTCCTTTCTCCCCTGAATCTTCCCCCCTCCAGCTTCCACCCATGCCCTCTAGTGGCCCCCTCCTCCTTCCTTCAAAGCACCCTGACTGTTCCTCCCCTATTTACCCCCTTCATGTACCTGAAGACCTCTATCATGTCCCCCCGGTATCAGCCACTTTCTTGTAGAACAAGAAATGGGGAGAGGACTCAGAAAGTCTGGGAGGAGACACATTAGAAGGCCTGTCTGGGGGGGATGTCTCTGGCTTATCTAGGCCTTCATAATCCTCTTCTTCTTCATAATCTTCTTCTCCTTCCCAAGCGCCCTGATAAAATGATTCAGGATCATATTCAGAAGCAGAAGCTTCCGACCGAACCGATCGTCTTTGAGTCAGTGTCGGTTCGGTCAGAACCGGGCAAAGCGATTGTACAATAGTAATTGCTTTAGCTATTTCTTCAGCGGTCGGAACATGGGGACAGAGATCCAAACTGGCTGACTTGCGCTTTCTCTTAGACAGAACCGATTCCGCAGAATCGGCTCACCTTTTGCCCAAGGAGGTATCACCCAGGTCCGTGGGCACCCCCTCAGGTTCAGTTGGAACTGAACTGGCTAGGCCATCTGGGTCAGCGGACTTCTCGGCCTCCCTTTCCTTCAGCCTACTTAAACGTTTATCTAAAGTGGCTTTAGGAAAGTTTTTGCAAATCTGGCAGTCTTCCTTGAGGTGGTCAAACCCCAGACAATAAACACAGACGAGGTGGGGATCAGCCTTAGCAAATGCCTCCCCACACTAGGTGCAGTGCTGAAACCCAGTGGGACCGGTTTCTTTTTGGGTTTCTCAGACATGCTCATACAATAATAAGTTACCCTTACCAGCGTCTAAGCCAGGCAACTACAAACTTATTGGTTCCAACTGTGTCACAGGTCGGTTAAAAAAAACAAAGAAAATTTTGTTTTTTTTAGGATCCGATAGGGAAACCACAGTACAAAAAGTAGAAAAAAAAAATACAAAGAAAAAACAATACAGAATTTGCTTCGGTTCCCAACCAGACTGACCGGGAAGAAACTGAACAAAAAACAATTTCTACTAACAAAACTACCTACCTACTAAATACTCTTACTGTACCATAGACAGATCTGAATACCGAAAAAATAAGAAAACGGTTGAAAAACCGACCAGTTTTTTACTTGAACTGAACCGAAGCAAAGGAGAAGATCTCCGGAGCGACTTTACAGTTAGGCAGAGTAAAGAATCTGACAGTTATACTGAGGAGTACGAGGGACAGAGGTTTAAAACGAAGACTGAGCTCAACATTCTATGCCTTGGCATAGAGTTAACCCTTTCCTCTCTTGAGCAGTTCAAGTGATGGGGCTAACTGCATATAGTCACAATACAGTAAGACTTCATGTTATGTGAATGTCTGTCCCATGCCAGCTTGAATTCCCTGACCGTTTCTGACCCCACCACCTAGGGGGGAGAGGCCATTCCAAGGCTCCACCACTCTTTCTGTAAAGAACTTCCTTGCTTTGCTTCTGAACCCCCCTCTTAGGTGCATGTCATGACCTGCGGTCCAGGTACAAGTGTTTACCTGAAGGAGATCATGTGCCTGTACTTTGCTTGATACCGTTCATGTATTTAAAAGTCTCTATCATGTCCCCCATCCCTTCTTTGTGCCAGGGAACACATGTTGAGCTCTGTTAGCCTTGCCTCATATGGCTCGTGATGCAGACCATGCACCAGTTTTGCTGCCCTGCTCTGTATAGTCTCCAGTCTATCAATATCCTTATACTGGGTGTTTATACTGGGAATAGAACAGTAAAAGGCTAATTAGCCCATTATAACCATTCCCCCACATTAGTGGGACCATCTGGAACCATTCTATAGTAACCAAATATCAGTTTTATTTTAAAATCTTTAAGGTGACGGCCTCCAGAATTGGACACAGTACTCCAGGCGAGGCCTCACCATGGACCTGTACAGTTGCACAATCACCTCCCTTTTTCTGCTGGTTATGCCCCTCCCTATGCAACCCAAGATGCTGCTGGCCTTTTGTGCAGCCTTTTCACACTGCTTGCCTACCTTCAAGTCATCTGCGATGATAACCTCAAGATCACGCTCGTGCTTTGTTACCAACTGTTCCCATTTAGAAAGTACTCCCTCCCTGGGTTGCATCTTCCTAGGTGCATAACCTTACATTTTTTGGCATTGAACCTAAACTGCCACTTCCCTGACCATTCTTCCAGTTTATTAAGGTCTGACTCCATACTTTGAGTCCCTCTGACTGTGTCCACTCTGTTGCAGAGCTTTGTGTCATCTGGAAATAGGCACACCTTGCCATTTAGGTTGTTAGCTATGTCACTGATGAATACATTGAAAAACATCAGTCCCAGCACTCAACTCTGTGGAACACCACTTGTAACTCTACCCTCCTTTGACAGTGTGCCATTTACCGATACACTCCGAGTCCTCCTGTTGAGCCAGTTTTGGATCTGATTTACAATTTTTAGCCCAATGTCCGTGTGCTCCAGCTTGTTTATTAGCCTCCTGTACAGAACGGAGTTGAAGGCTTTGCTGAAGTCCAGGTACACCACTTCCACCACCCTTCCCCATGGTCCACTTTTTTTGTGACCCAGTCAAAGAATTCAATTAGGTTAGTCTGGCAGGACCTTCATGCCGTGAAGCCATGTTGCATTGGGTCCAGCTGTTCATTGTCTTCTAAGAAAGTCACTAACCTCTCCTTTAGTTTCCTCAACACTGAGGTGAGGCTGACTGGGTGATAGTTTCCTGCTTCTTCCCTACTGCCACTCTTGTGTAGGGGCACTACTATAGTCTTTTTCCAGTCTTCAGGGACCTCCCACTTTCCAGTAATTTGTTGAAGAGCTCAGCCAGTGGGGCTGTTAGTTCCTCTCCAAGCTCCTGTAGTATCCTCGGGTGTATTTCGTCTGGCCCCACTGCTTTGTTGACCTTCAATTTCTTGTGTTCCTCCAGGACTCCTTCCTCCGTGAAAGGACTTGTGTCTGCTCACTTGAGGTGGTGTACTTTCCTGCATAGAGATAGTCCTTTGCCTGCTTTCTCCTGCGTAAAAACTGAGCAGAAATATTTGATTAGAACCTCTGCTTTCTCCCAATCATCTTCTGCATGCTGGTCCTTGTTCTTTGACAATTTGACTATTTCCCCTTTGCTCTTTCTTTTCTCACCCCTCAAACTACTTCTACAAAATTCCCCCATTACCCATCAGCCCCATCCGCTATGGGACAACCAAACGGTTCTATTAGCTTCCTTATTGGCCACCCAGTGCTCTTTCTCTTGTCATGCAGCCATGTTATTCTATGCGACTTTCCCTTGACTCAATATCTCACCCCCACAGGTGGCTCACCTCTACAAAATCCCTCACAGACTCTACATAAACTGACATTCAAATTGGCACTCAGCAGGCTAGAAACTGCTTACCCTACTGCTTCTTTGCTTTGGTAACGTCGAACTAAACCCAGGTTCCTTCCTCACTCTGGCATCCCCCTTGGACTTCATGCTGTCTAATGGCCTGAAAATCATGCTTATAAATGTATGTAGCCTCAAAAAGAAATGGGATGCTTTCAATTACTGGGTCTCGTATACAAAACTGGACATTCTGGTGATAACAGAAACCTGGCTAACAGTCTCCATAACATATCACGATATCTCTCTACCGCCGGCCCGGTGGCACCGAGGGTTGAGGCGCTGGACGCCACACCTTACGTCACGCCAGTGACCTGGGTTTGGGAACAAGCCTGGGTCATCGGGGGTCGGCAGGGGAGGACTAGGATCGAACGTCCGACGACAGCTCTCCTAGTCCTGGGGAGAAGGGAGGGATACACGCCGCGCTCTGCTGGTCCCTGGGGACGCACGGCGGTACTGCAGTAGCGTGGGTGCTAGTGGGGGGGGGTGGAAGCACGGCAGACGTCTGCACATTAGTGCACTGACTTCCTTGCACATCTGTGCTTCAGGAACAAATGGAGGAAAAGCAACACACAGATCCGTGGCAGCAGTAGCTGCAGTTCATGACCAACAATGCCCGGACATGTGCCGGTAATGGTTCGCCGGGTAGTCAGGGGCCCCTTTGTGTGCAGAGATGGGTCCCAGCTGGGCATGGCGCTCGGGATTGGAGGTGGAAATGGAGGAGCGGTGGCTAGAGGTAAAGCAGGACTGTGGTTGCAAGGAAGGAGAAATTGTTAAATGATAAAAAAAAAAAAAAAAATAATCTCTACCTCCTATAATACATTTAGGCTCGAAGACCAACCTGGGGGACAGGTTATATATGTCAACAACAAGTTCACAACCATAGAAATCGATGCCATAACTAAACCTAAAGAATACAAATTCCTGGTACTTAAACTATCACTCTCCCCAGCACAATCTGTCAATATTCTACATTGCTATAGACCTCCTTCAGGAGGGCTGGATTTGCTTCCACAACTTTGCAACTTCCTCAACAGTAGTAATAATGAAGCTATCATCCTCAGTAACCTAAATCTTGATTGGTCCAGTCCCAAAGCTAACACTATTAAAAAACTATGTGATGAAATAGGCTTAACACAGCTCGTAACAGAACCTACTACGCCTAATTTAAAAAAACCTGCTCAGAAGCTCCACCTTGGACTTAATACTAACAGACTGCACAAAATTACCAATGCCACTGTCTTCCACAATGACCTGAATGACCACAGTATTGTTGCCTGGTATCAGGGGCTTGGAAATACCTATTACCGCAGCAAAATTCACTATTAAATAGAGCCTCCATAAATTCAACCCTGCCTATTATCTACATGTCTTAAGCAACATAAGATGGCAAAGAGTCTACCTAGCTACCTCGATTACCAAAATGACTGCCTTCTTCAACACCTTTGTTTTAGACATTATCAATAAACATGCCCCTTTAATCAAAAGCAGAATCAGAAAGGCTTCTTGCCCATCGTTTACCAAAGAACTAAAACAGGCACTGACTAAAAAAAATTACATCTGGGTCACAACCAGGCACTTAAAATCAGCCACTGATTGGTTAGCCTTCTGGAAGTGGCGTAATACCTGCACCAGGCTAATCAGATCAGTAAAACCAACCTTCTGTTTGAATGCCCTTGAGGCAGCCAGGGGTAAACCAGCCAATACCTGACAAGAAAAAATTACTCACCTTAGTAATGTTGTTTCTTCTAATGGAGTCTTGCTATATTATGACAATTGCAGTATGACTGCAGGTTAGAACTGCTCCGGAGGTGAAATAGTTAACTTTCCATGCAGGCATGGAACTTAGAGCGTGAGCTCAGTTGAAAACTCTGTCTGTTGTGCTTCAAAGGTAAACTGTCAGATCTTTACGAGCTAAAACTCACTAAGGTTCTGTGTGGAAGCTGTAAACCTACACTAGCCAACTGGCTACTAACATAAACACTCATTTTTGGTCTAAAACAAAGACTCAAGTCAGGAGACCCAAAAATGCAAAAACACAACACCAATTCACCCCAAAAAGTAGGTGAAAACAACAAGGTGGGCATCAAAAAAGTGCCAACCCTGTACTGCCCACCCACATCCCAAAACAGAGGTTCTGAGAGGGGCAGGCAGGGAGGGAGGTCATAATATAGCAAGACTCCATTAGAAGAAACAACATTACTAAGGTGAGTAATTTTTTCTTCAAACAACATGAAGTCTTGCTATATTATGACAATTGCAGACTACTACAGCAGTACCCCCATGGAGGAGGGACAGAACCTACTTAGGAAATGGCTCTGAGCAGAAAACAATATAATGAGCATCACTCCTAGCCTGGATGTCAGGAGTAATGCTTGGTAAAGTGTGAACTGTTTTCCAGGTAGCTGCTTGACATATTTCTAGAATAGGAATGTCTCTGGCAGCAGCCAGAGAAGCAGCTGTACCTCTGGTAGAGTGAGCCCTCAGGCCTGAAGGAGGAACTTTACCCAACTTCCGTAGCAGAATTGGATACAAGAGACAATCCACCTGGCAATGGATCTTTAGTGGCTGGCTTCCTGCCCCAACTTCGCCATAGGTAAGGAACAGTTGAGGGAGTCAAACCCATGACCCTTGGTACGCTCCATGTAGTAACTAAGGCTCTCTTCACATCTAGGCTGTGCAGCCTCCTCTCCCCAGAGGAGGGTGGTCAGTGAAGTACACTGGAAGAGAAATAGATTGATTAAGGTGAAATCTGAAACCACCTTAGGCAGGAACTTTCTGTTAGTCCGAAGGACCACCTTATCTCTGTGGAAAGAGATAAACTCCTGCTCCACTGACAACGCTTGTAATTCACTTATCGTCTGGCAGAGGTGATGGCTACCAGAAACACAGTTTCCAAGTCAAGTACTTGAGCTCAGCTGAAGACAAGGGCTTGAAAGGGGGTTGCATACGCTGAGCAATGCAAACATTAAGATCCCAGGCAGGGGCAGGATCTCTGAATGGAGGGTTGGTGTGCAACAACCCCTTAAAAAACTTGGAAAATACGGGATCAGCTGAAAGAGAAGAGGATTTACCTGCTGAAATAAAAGCAGACACAGCTGCCAAGTGCACCTTGAGGGTAGCTGGTCTCAGCCCCAAAGAATTCAGGTGGACCATATAATCCAGGACTGTGGGTAGATCAGCAGAGACTGGGGAAATATGCTTTTCCGAGCACCATATGGAAAACCTTTTCCATTTGGAATTGTAAGTAGCCCTGGTGGAAGGCTTCCTTGAGGCCTTCAATATATCCATTACACCTTGGGAAAGGTGTAAATCAGCAAACTCTAACTCTTCAAGAACCAAGCCTTGAGATTGAGAGATTTGAGATTCGGTACCAGACCCTTCCCTGGGCACAGGTTAACAGATTGTGATTCTTGGAAGGCACAGGGAGGATGGACTGCTAAGGACAGCAGGAGTGGATACCAGGGCTGTCTGGTCCAATCCGGAGCTATCAGAATGACCTTGCAGGATTGGGATCTGATTTTGACTAGCACTTTGAACAGGAGAGGAAAGGGGAAGGCATAGAGAAACTTCCCCTCCCAATTGAGAGCTAAGGCATCCAGCGGGAGAGAGCCCAACACTGGGGGCCTGCAGCAAAAAAGAGGAAGTTGGTGATTGTCTGGGGCTGCAAAAGATCTATCTATGGGTGCCCCATCTGGCAAATACTACTCCAAGACCAGGGATCCAGTGACCATTCATGGTGGCCCTGGGAAATCCTGTTGAGAGCATCTGCCAGGACATTGTCCTTGCCTGGGAGGTGAACTGCCGAAGAGAGGTGTTAGGGAGTAAGCCAGAGACCACATCTCATCGCTCGGTGCACAAGGTCAGACTGAGTGCCCCTTGCTTGTTGATGTACCACATTGTAGTGGTGTTGTCTGTTCTGACCTGAATACTTTGTTCTGAACAGAGTTGGAAAAACTTGAAGTGCTAGAAAACTGCTCTGAGCTCCAACAGGTTGATGTGGAGCAGGGATTCCTGGGAGACCACAGACCCTGGGTGGTGAGGTCACCCATGTGAGCTCCCCAGCCCAAGAGGGACGCATCTGTAGTAAGGATTAGAGAATGAGACTGAGTGACAAAAGGAACCCCTTGTCTCAGGTTGGTCTGATCCTGCCACCACTGTAAGGCTTGGATCAGGGTTCGAGTTACTGGGATCAACTTGGTAAGAGGATCCTTTCTTTGAGACCAAAAGGCTCTCAAATGGAACTGGATGTCCCTCATCTGAAATCTTGCTCCCTGCACAACCGCTGTGGAAGCAGCCATGTGCCCTAGGAGCTGCAGAAAGTGCCTTGCTGGCCGGGAGACCTGCAGGGTAAATGAGGAGGCCAGGGAGACCAGGATCTTTGCCCTGTCTAGGGGAAGGAAAGCCCTGGCTTCCTGTGTGTTCAGCTCTGCGCCTATGAAGGTAAGAAGCTGGACAGGCTCCAGAACTGACTTTGAGAGATTCAGAAGGAAACCTAGAGAGGTAAGCAGTTGCTGCGTTACCTGGAGATGTAATTTGACCTGGTCTGGGGACTGGCCTACTATGAGCCAATTGTCCAGGTAAGGAAAGATGGCATCTCTTGCCTTCTTAGGTAGGCAACTGCTACTGCCAGACATTTGGTGAATACCCTGTGGCAGAAGTGAGGTCGAAGGGCATTGCTCTGAACTGGTAGTGGCCTGAGGGCAGCTCGAACCTGAGGTACTTCTCAGGGAGCCTCTGATGGGAATATGGAAGTAGGCATCCTTGAGGTCCAGGGAAGCTAGCCAGTCCCCTGGCCTTAGAGAGGGTAGGATGATTCCCAGAGTCACCATTTTGAACTTTGGCTTTAAAAGGTGCTTGTTTAAATATCTGAGATCCAGGATGGGCCACCATTCTCCTGTCTTTTTTGGGGTAAGGAAGTACCTGGAGTACAAACCTTTGCCCTGGTGTAGGGGAGGAACCCTTTCCACAGCTCTGAGAGCCAGGAGGGTAGAGACCTCTGCCTCTAAGGCAAGAGCCTCTGAAGGAGTTGCAGGTGGAAAAGATCTGGTTCTCAGCTTTGGAAATATTTTTGAAACTGAGAACCAGTCCCTGGCTTACTACTTCCAGGACCCACTTGTCTGATGTTAAAGACTTCCAGTCCTGGACAAAGTAAGCCAGCCTGCCCCTACAGGTAGGAGGAGAATCGGCCCTGGCAATCCCATCAGGGTGCCTGTTTGGCAGGGGCTTTGGGCTGAGGGGTGGAAGCAGACCTGCTTGTACCCGTCTGCCTCTTCCTCTAAAGAACCCCTCTGAGCATAGGCGGAGGAGGAGGAAGCAGGCTTGGTAAAGGCCTATGAAAAGGCCTGCCCTGCCTCTAGGAAGCTGCTTTTGAGGAGTGGCGTGCCTTTCCTTGGCTCATGACTCCTATAGGTGGTCCTATATTCATCCATTTTCTTCATGTAATTCTCTGTTTGCTCCCAAACAGAGAATTTCCCACAACAGGAAAATCCATGGCCTTGGACTGGGTGTCCTGAGACAGGGTAGTACATCTGAGCCAAGCCATCCCGCGAAGTGCCACAGATGTAGCCATGACTCTTGATGAAACACCATTAGAGACCACTGCAGCATGAAATTGCACCTTGGATGCCTCAATACCATCCATAGCCACCTGTTCCAGCTCCCTGGCAAGCTGGTCAGGGACTTGTTTTGCTAGGGCCAGCACAGTATCCCATCTGGATTTCTGGTACCTAGCAGCATAAGCCATATAATTTGCTTGTCTGAGCCCCAAAGATGCTGCCATGTACTGTTTCTTTGCCATAGCATCAATCTTCCTGGAGTCCTTCTCAGGGGGGTGTGAAGCTAGGGGAATATTAGCCTGTCACAGGCTGCAGCCTGCACTACCTCACATGGCTGCACTGCTGAGTGAGGAAATCAGTGTCGGAGCCTGATAAGGTATACCTCTTGTCCATCCTTTTATCCACAGGACGAGTAGTGAGGAGTTTTTAAAACTTTTACTGTCTGTTTCCGAAAAGATTTATGCAAAGGAATAGACAGTCTCCTAGACTCTGGAATATCCATCATTTCTACATAATCTGGCTCCTCCTGGTCATCAACAGCTTCCTCAACAGGGAGCTGGAGAGTTTCAGCAACTTTTTTGTAAAACATGAAATGAGAAGAGGACTTAGAAAGTCTAGGAGGAGAAACCCCTAGGGGTCTATCTGGAGAGATGTCCGGATCAGTGGGCACATCCAGATCTTCAAAACCATATTCACTCTCCTCATATTCCTCTTCCCCCTCCCCTGGTTCATAAAAATCCTCAAACTCATAATCTTGAACCGGTGGAACTGGCCGAACCGAACTCTTACCAGAAGGTGTCGGTTTGGTCAGAACCGGAGAGAGAGACTGGACAATTTTAATTGCTTTAGCTATTTCCTCAGCAGTTGGGGAGAGAACTTTTGGCTCTAAACTAGCTGACTTTCTAGCCCTTTTTGATGGAACCGGCTCCTCAGAACCGGCTCTTCGTTTGCCCGAGGAAGTATCGCCCTGGTCAGAGGGCACTCCCTCCGGTTCGGTTGGTACCGAACCGGGCTGGCCATCCGGGTCAGCGGACTTTTTGGCCTCCCTTTCCCTGAGCCTACCAACTCTCTTATCTATGGTGGCAGCAGGGAAACTGTGACAAATCTGGCAGTCTGAATTGAGGTGGTCAAACCCCAGACAATAGACACATGTGGTGTGTGGGTCAGCCTTAGCAAAAGCTTCCCCACAAACACTACAGTGTTGAAACCCAGTGGGTCCATTTTTTCTTTTGGGTTTCTCAGACATAATGCCAGCCTAACTAACTTGCCCATTTATGGCAATCCACCAAGCAAGACACCCTTATCGGTTCCCAACCGTGTCACAGGTCGTGGAAAAAAATGTAATGAAATCCATTTTTTTTAGAACCGATAAGAACCGGAACCGCACTCTAAAAAGGGCTAGCAGATTTAACATAAACCTGATCGGTTCAAACTGAACCGATAACAAATTACAAGTTCCACACAGAAAAAAATAATGTAAAACCTATCTATTACTTACATTACCACAGACAGAGCTTGAACCGACCGGTTGCGGTTTAATTTCAGCTAAAAACCGAAAAATAACACTTTTAAACCGACAAAATGAACTGAGCAGAAGGAGAAATCTCCAGAGCGACTGTCGAGTGAGGCGGAGTAAAGAATCTGACAGTTAACCTTTGAAGCACAACAGACAGAGTTTTCAACGGAGCTCGCGCTCTAAGTTCCATGCCTGCATGGAAAGTTAACTATTTCACCGCCGGAGCAGTTCTAACCTGCGGTCATACTGCAATTGTCATAATATAGCAAGACTTCATGTTGTTTGAAACAATTAAAACAATTGAAGGAAACAGAAGCTCCCCATCAATACCCACCAAAATAATGTTTCAGGGCACCTTAATTACCGATAAAGCTGTCATCCTAGACAATTTAAATATACACTTTGGGATACTTCTCAGACAGCAAAATTCCATACTCCTTCCGTGACTACAGACCCCTCACCTATTCAAGAGATTCCAAAGTCCGTCAACTTCTCCCAAGTTACCTTCAAAAAAGTTGAAGACCTGCTCCTCAACCTTGACACCAATAAAAGTGCCGGCACCGATTGCATTGAACCCAGGTTTCTGAAATTAGGATACTTCCATCTCACAGCACCCCTAACCCACATGTTCAATTTGTCAGTGTTATCTGGTGATTTCCCCTCCATATGGAAGACAGCTAATATATTGCCCCTCTTCATATCTGGCGACATGACCGAGCTCAACAACTACAGGCCAGTTTCCATACTTCCAGTTCTCTCAAAACTCCTTGAAAAATTAGTTAACGATCAGTTAAGAGACTATATTAATCAGTCTAACCTCATAAACCCACTCTAATCCGAGTTTAGGCCCAACCATAGTACAACGTCTGCTCTATCAATCAATCAATCAATCAAAATCTTTATTTATTCAGGCGGACATCATTGAGCGAAGCTCATTTACAAGACGGACCTGATAGGTCAAGATCAAAATAAAGTACAGTAGCATACATAAACAAATACAGAGAAAAAGACAAAGACTATAATATAAATAAACAGGTACAGTAATAAAAAAACGTATATACAAGCAAGGTAGCTAATGGTTTTGGACCACAAAACAAAATAAGTCAGACAGGTTTGACTCAAATGACTGTAAGGTATTGGGATTGTGAAACTGGTCAGGTGTGTTGTAATTGGATAGATACTTAAGCAAAAAGATATGGGGGGAAAAAGGGAATGGCAATGGATTGTAGATATTGTAGCTAAGTTTTAGAAAAAGCATATAAAAGGAGATAGAAAGAAAAAAAAGGGGGGGTAAAGGGTAAGAAGGGACTAGGCTTAGTGAAAGCAGTTGCATATCTCAGGAAAGAGACTTATGAAGAGCTTTATAAAGGATGCTATAGGGATGAAGGTGTTCAATTTTAGGGTCTTCTGCAGAGAATTCCAGGTAGATGCTAAAAAGTAGCTGATTGCAGATCTCCCATGCCAGGTACAGACTTTAGGTATCTTCAAGGTGATAAGGCTATTGCTTCTTAGGGCATATGATCTAGGTGTAGCCAGAGTGAAGCAATCGGAAATATAAGGTGGAAGTTTGTTTGACAGAACTTTGTAAATCCATAAAGCAGCATTTTTATTCCTCCTAAGGTGTAAGGATGTCCAGCCAACAGCATTATAGAGAGAGCAGTGATGAGTGTTGAAAGGAAGATCTGTGATGAATCTTAGAGCTCTGTAGTACAAGGTATCCAATTTACTTAAATAGGACATAGTACACTGGCCATATAGGAAATCTGCATAATCGATGTGAGAAAGAAATGATGCCTGTATTAGTCTCTGTTTAGACTCTCTGGTTAGATAATGTTTGATTCTGAAGAATAGGCCGAGCCTCTGTCTGAGTTTTTTCAGGAGCTCCTCAACATGTTGAGTGTAATCAAGTCTGTTATCAATCCATACCCTAAATATTTGAATTTATCCACATAATCAAGATTTTCTCCAAGGATGGTGGATAGTTGGGAAGAGTGTTTGATGAGAGAGTGGTAGAATATATATTGGTGGAGAAGAACATAGCCTTTGTCTTCTTGGCATTTAATAGTAGTTTCTTTTCAAGTAGTTGATGTTGCAGCAGGAGAATTCTCATTGTAATAACTCACAGGCCTTTGATGGAGGGATTACTGACATACAAGACAGTATCATCAGCAAAAGGTGAACATTGGCAACAGTGAGGTTGGAGTCAGTTTGTTGATGTAGATAGCAAAAGGATAGGGCCCAGGATGGATCCTTGCGGTACTCCCTTAGAAGTGGTTTTGAGGAGGATAGGACACCTTCATTTTCACCTGCTGTATTCTATCAGTGAGGTAACATCTGAACCACCCAAGAGAGGTTGAATCCAGGCCTAAGGAGTGCAGTGAGGAAATTAGCAGCTCATGATCCACTGTATCAAAGGCTTTACTTAGGTCTAGAAATACAGCACAGATGCTGCTTTTTTTTGTCTAACTCAGTTTGCCAATCATTTGTTACTTTTGCTAATGCAGAAATGGTACTGTGTCTGGTCCTAAACCCAGATTGAACAGGGTTAAGGAGATTATTAGCATCGAGGTAGTCTCTTAGTTGGATACTCACTAGTTTTTCTAACATTTTAGACAGCACCGGTAGGATGGATATAGGTCTATAATTGTTGAGATCCATGGGGTCCCCTGATTTGAGGAGGGGAAACACTTGTGCTGTCTTCCACAATGTAGGAACAGAACCAGTGGATAAGGACAGATTAAAAAGATGAGTTAGGGGAACTGCAATGGCATGTAGAGCAATTTTTAGAAAGTAGGGGTCCAGAGAGAGTCTGCACCTGCACTTTTCTTGGTGTCTAGGTGTAGCAGTAGGTCTTCCACTTGTTTTAATAAAATTGGCTTGAAGGAGAATGAAGAAGCAGCCTTCTGACCATCGATAGACTGGAATTTAAGTTGTGACCGTAATAGATTTGCTGGGGAGGAGTCAAAGCTAGGCCAGCCGTAGTGAAATGATTATTGAATGCATCTAAAATTTCACGCTTGTCAGTGATAACAACATTGTTAAGGTGCACTTGGGATGGCAAGGAAGTGCTGGAATCCTGCCCTAGGATCCCCTTGATGGTGCCCCAGAATCTGGCTGGGTTAAGGTAGGAGGCATCAAGCTCGGCTGTATAGAAGGCAGCCTTGGCTTCTCTCACTTTTTTTGGTGCAGCTGTTTCTGGCTTTTCTGAACTGAAGCCAGTCAAATGGATCCTTGGTCTTTCTAGCCCTTTTCCAGAGTTTATCTCTAGCAAGCAATGCAGATTTAAGATCGGCAGAAAACCAGCGGCAGGATTTGCTTTTTATTCTAACGCTAGTGAAAGGTGCATGAGTATTGAGGGCGCCTATGATAATGTCATTTAACACCTTGAGTGCTGTTTCCACAGAAGCTGTGTGGTAGAATTCTTGCCAGCGTACAGAATGGTATAGATCATGGAGATATCCTTCAATGTTAAGGTTTTTTTTTAGACCTTCTTGTGAGAAATTTGCTCTAGCCCTAGTGATAAACAATTAGTTCACTGCCTTAGATCATAGATTGACAGTTGGAGTGGTGTGCCTGGATCTGAGTAAGGCATTCATTACCGTAGACAATAACCTGTTAATAGTTAAACTCAAGGAGCACTGCCTGCATGATACTGTCCTGAGTTGGTTTTCCGGGTTATCTGACAGACAGACTACAGCAAATTAAAGCCGATGGGTTGCTGTCCTCTGCACTCCCTCTCACCAGAAGGGTACCCCAGGGTTCCATCCTGGGACCTCTACTGTTTATGATCTATATCAATACACTCGGCAATAACATCAAGAATGCAAAAATCCATTTCTTCGCAGACAACACCGTGCTTTACACTGCTAAACCCTCATTAGCCGATGTCTGTGCCAAACTTCAATCAGACTTCGACCAACTTCAAATCAACCTCATCCAATCTAAACTACTTCTAAATGCTAAAAAAAAAAAAAAACTGATGTTCTTCCACCCCACAAATCCCCTACCTGACCCCAAAAACATTACCACCACTATACCCATCAGTACCCTCTTAGGGCAAACACGCAATGCGGTGGAAAAATTCAAATGCCTATGCCTGTGGCTCGATCACAACCTTTCCTTTTCAGCCCATATCGAGGCACTCACCAAAAAAATAAAGGATGAGACTAGGCTTTTTTTACCGTACCAAATTGTTATTCCCCAGCGAGACCAGGAAACTACTGGTCCAAGCTACCTTTATACCCCATAAGATTACGCAGACTTTATCTACAGCTGCTGTTCATCTGCCAATTGGCACAAGATGGATGTGCTACATCACCACGCAAATCGATTTATTACTAATGCCCCCGCCAGAACCCACCACTGCAAACTCTACTCCGAAATAGGATGGTCCTCACTTGCCACCAGAAGACTTACGCATAGCCGCACAAGGCTCTACAAAGCCCTACTTAAACTGCTCCCTACATAACAGGCCTGTTTCACAGTACCTGGAGTTGTAACTCGCTCAGAAAAAAACCTTGCTTACTACTCTCGATGTCCCCAGGTTCCACATGCTCCATGGTAAAGCTGCCATCGGCTATGCCTTGACATCAGCCTGGAGCAAACTACAAACTATGATTAAACTGACTTATCTTGTATCACTAACTGCATTTAAATCCGTACTCTATAACCACCTGGCAGATACTTGCAACTGCCACCCATGAATACCCTTGCCACGCTTGGCTGATCCCTTCTCATCCTCCTCTGCCCCATCTACCTCATTCCCTCCACCCTTCCTCTCCCCCCTTTTCTCCCTACCACCTCCCCCTTGCAATTCCTACCACCTCTCTATGTTTCGATGATCTGTAAGTTAACTATATACCATCAGACCTCAATCTCTGCAAGGTCCAAATATTGCCATAGGCTCCCATACTGTTAGACTATGAATTCTGCACATTTCCTTTATTTTGTTAGACTAAAATCTGTTACATTTTCAGGCAATGATATTTGTACAGCTCCTGTTTATTGTTCTTCCTTGTTTATTTCTTATGTATTGCACTTCTTGCATTTGTAAGCCACTGTTTTGTACTTATGTGTTGCACTTCCTGCATTTGTAAACTACTGTTGTGTATTGTAAGATACTGTTTCGTATTGCTTTGAGTTTCACAGGTCCATAAAGTATATTAATTGACCAAAAAAAAAAAATGAAAATATGAGCTTGCTCAATGGAGTTTTCCTGAAAATAAACTTGAACTTGAAACTTGAGCTTATCAGCAGAAAGTTCTGTCACCATTTTGGACCCCCTTTGCTATCCTCTCCTCTATTTGAGCCTTTGCCGTCCAAATTGCCTTCCTGGCCTCTTTAAGTAATTCCCTATATAGCTCACTGCTGCCCTTTTTTATGTTTGCTTGCACGCATGTGCAAGAAACATAGTGCCCTCATCCGAGATTTCGGAGGTGTGTCACCCCCTCTTCCAGTTCAGTCAGTGTGTTGGCAGGCGGGGCCCCTGTAAGCCAATGTATGCTGTAGCTGTCTATGACAAGCTCCAAAATGCAGTGGCATACAGTTGAAAGGGGAGCGACGCTCAGTGAGCAGCGATAAGATACCCGCCTGCCCGCGCGCAGCCCCTACACACACACACGCATACCGCATGCTACCCCCACGACAATAATTTATAGCCGACGGGTGCCCAATCCCATCGGCTGTGCTGCGCCCCCAAAGTTTTTCCAATGCCACTCCTGGTGCCCACCCCAGCGGGCAAGTCGATGGTATAGCAGACGGAGTGCCCAATCCCCGCCGGCTTCACTGTCTCCCCTCATCGCCGACGGGTGCCCAACTTCGCTTGCCCCCCCAGAAAATAGGGTGCCACGCTGGGAGCTCCACCCAGCGGCAACAATGCTAAGGCGGGGGTGCCCAATCCCCATCAGCTCCACACTCCCAGCCGCCCTTCTGCCATGCTGGGAGCCCACCCCAGCGTGGCAAACGCCCGCATCGTTTTTTTTTTTAACCTGTAAAGCAAAACGGTCCCATGCAGTCTTCCTGCCCTCCCACAACTCACACCCACCCACTGCGCACCCTGCCTCCCCACACCCCCCACTCCCATACTTACCTCGGAGTCCGGGCGCGACGATCTTCGGTGGACCGGGAACACGTCTGCACTCTTCAAAGCCGACCGTGAACTGAGGAAATGCCGGTAAGCTGTATAATGGCTAGATAGGATTTTTTCAACTTTGTTGCAAATCTCAGGCATTTTTTGGAATTTTTGCACCAAATTTTCAACATGGGGTTTTTGGGACCCCTTCTCATGAATGCTGTCACTGTCATGGCGTTATTCGGGCCCCAAGGGTGATTTTGCAATCACTGCGTAAAATCACCTTTGGGACTGATTAACTAAACGACACTGCCAGTGTTCATAAGGTGGGCTCTCAAAGCCTTATTTTGAAAATTCCAGGAAAATTCCAAAACTATGTTTTAGTTAGCGCATGCTGTACAGTTCCTACGACGCTCAGAAGTTCACGAATTTTCAATATTTCACTCCAGATTTTCAGCATTGCCATTTTACCACACCTTCTTATGAGCAGTACAGCTGTCATTTTCACATCTCACCTAAAATGTGTTTCCGCTCATGTGAGCATTAATGGCTAGTTTGTAAAAGCGAACCAAGGTACGGGACAAATTAAGAAGACCACAGTGACACTGTTCAGAGCAGAGGTCTTAAATGGCTATGTTGAAAATTTGGTGAAAAAATTCCTAAAATGACTGTTTTACGGTGCGTAGTTGCTAGTTCCCACGCACTCGTCAGAAGTTCGTGAATTTTCAATATTACTCCAGATTTTCAACATTGCCATTTTACCACACCTTCTTATGAGTAGTACAGCTGTCATTTTTCACATCTCACCCAAAATGTGTTTCCGCCCATGTAGCACACGATGGCGCAGTCGGTGTGCGAAACTAATGTACGGGACAAATTAAGAAAACCACAGTGACAATGTTCATGAGCAGAGGTCTTAAAATGGCTATATTGAAAATTTGGTGAAAAAATTCCTAAAAATGACTGTTTTACGAGTGTGCGTTGCGCAGTTCCTACGCATGCTCGTACGTTCGCGAATTTTCCAGATTTTCAACATTGCCATTTTACCACACCTTCTTATGAGTAGTACAGCTGTCATTTTTCACATCTCACCCAAAATGTGTTTCCGCCCATGTAGCGCACAATGACGCAGTCGTGTGCAAAATCAATGTATGGGACACATTAAGAAAATCACAGTGACACTGTTCATGAGCAGAGGTCTTAGAATGGCTATGTTGAAAATTTGGTGAAAAATTCCTAAAATGACTGTTTTATTTAGCGCAGCTATGCAGTTCCTACGCACGCTCGTGAAGTTCGCTAATTTTCAATATTTTCACTCCAGATTTTCAACACTGCCATTTTACCACACCTTCTTATGAGCAGTATAGCTGCCATTTTTCATATCTCACCTAAAATCTGTTTCGCTTATGTAGCGCATAATGGCGCAGCCGGTGTGCGTAAATCAATGTACGGGCAAATTAAGAAAAATTGCAGTGACACTGTTCATGAGCAGAGGTCTTAGAATGGCTATGTTGAAAATCTGGTGAAAAAATTCCTAACAATGACTGTTTCACAGAGCGGCGCTATGCGGTTCCTATGCACGCTCGTAAGTTTCTAAATTTTCAATATTTTTACTCCAGATTTTGAACATTGCCATTTTACTACCTTCTTATGAGCAGTACAGCTGTCATTTTCATCTCATCTGAAAATGCAGACATCTTCCAAGGAAAGTAACAATGGCTAGTTGGAAAAGGAATCAATGTAATGACAAACTAAGAAAATCACAGTGACACTGTTCATGAGCACAGGTCTTAAATGGCTATGTTGAAAATTTGGTGAAAAAATTCCAAAAGATGACTGCTTTATGAGCGAGTGTTGTACAGTTCCTACGCACGGTCGTAAGTTCGCGAATTTTCAATATTTTCACTCCAGATTTTCCACATTGCCATTTTATTACACTTCCTTATGAACAGCACAGCTGCTATTTTTCATATGCTGCCCAAAATGTGTTTTCGCACATGTAGCGCACAATGGTGCTGTTGGTGTGCGAAAGCAATGTTTAGGACAGATTAAGAAAATCACAGTTACACTGTTCATGAGCAGAGGTCTTAAAATGGCTATGTTGAAAATTTGGTGACAAAAGTCCATAAAATGACTGTGTTATGAGGAGCACTGCGCAGTTTCCAAGCACCCTTGTAAGTTCATGACTTTGTAATATTTTAAGTCCAGATATTCACCAGTGGCATTTTTCCACACTTCCTTATTTACGGTACAGCTGTCATTTTTCACAACATGGACGAAGTGTGTTTTCACACTTTCAGCACAGAGATGCGTGGTCGCTGTGGGAAATCATTGTTCGGGACAGATAAAGAAAACCACAGTGACACTGTTCATGATCGGAGGCACCAAAATGCCTGAGTTGACAATCTGCTGTAAAAAAGACAACCCAACCTAATTATATTACGGGTGTGCGTTGCACAGTTTCTATGTACACTCATGACTTCACCATTTTTTTAAATATTTTTACTGCAGATTTGCAATATTGCCATTTTTTACACCTCCCTATGAACAGTAGAGCTGTCATTTTTTACATCCTGTTCGGAATGTTTTTGCACCTGTGGTGCTAAATGCTGTAGTCACTGTGCATAAGCAGCTTTCAGCTAACAAACTGATATTCCCCGTTCATGAGGTGGGGTCACAAAAAAAACATATTGAACATTTGGAGTGAAAATACCAACGAATGCATGAGGTATTAGGGTTTCCAACCATAACGACCAACCCTGTAGAGAATGACAGGCATCAGGGGTGTGACTTGGGATTCTTGCCTGTAATGCTCATACCATTCCACACCCTGCAGCCAGTGAGAGGCATCGAGGTATGCCTTGGACTCTTCGGCCCCAATGCTCACCCCATTCTCCTATATTGCACCCATCTCACCGTATTTCCTAATGGAATGGGTTGCGCATAAGGGCCAAAGACCCAAGGAACACCCGTGACACTTGTCAGTGTCTGCAGGGTGGGGTGTGGTGAAATGGCGTGGCCGTTATGCCTGACGACCCAAAGGCACACCCCAATGCCTGTCACTCTCTGCAGGGTGGTGGTGGGGTTGGCTTCAGTTCAATACTTCACTGCCATTCCTATTACACAGCTCTGTAACTTCTACACTACCACTGCCAATGCCAGCAAGCAAACATTCGGCATTGACAAATACTTGTTTCCTTGTATCTCCTGAATGCTCTCTTTTTCTTGATTTTAAAATGCTATATCCCTTGAAAACCAGAGTGGTTTCTGTTTCCTTTTTGTTTTGCTTACTAGCTTGGATTGGCACACTGCGATGTGACTAGTGTTATTGCTTCCTTCAGTTTCCTCCATTGTTCTTTCACTCCCCCTTTTGGCCAGCAACCCAGATTTTGTTTTAGACAGTGTTTCATCTTGAGGAATTCTGCCTTTCTAAAGTCCAGGACCTTCTGTTTAGAATGACTGATGTCCTCTGTCCTGTTTACCATGAAACATGCAGTCCTATAGTCACTTGATCCTAGATGGGTTCCCACCTGTATGTTTGAGACTGTTTGATAGCACAAGGTCCAGGACTGCCTCCTCTCTAGTGGGGGTCTCCGCCAGCTGGCTTAGGTCTGCTTCTTCTATGATTTTTTTTTTTCTCTTTGTTTATCCATATTACTGATGCTATACTTTCTGCCAGGTGGCATCTCAGACCCCATCCACCTCCCATCCTTGCCATGTACCTAGTTCCAGGGGGTCCACTTGGGTATTTCCTCATTGAGGGCATTTCCATGTGTTGTGAGCTCCCTAGGGGTGGCCTATATGCATGGTCCTCCCTCAGGCCTGACATATAGAGGTATTGATTTGGCAGTTGCGAGTGGTGGTGCCTAAGAGCACCAGCCACAATCTGCCTCATATCAAGGTTTTCCCTTGTTCTGGTCCTGTCCTTCCCCTGAGCATGCATACACTGTTGCAACACAGGGTGGGGATGTCCATCAGCATGTGATCACCCGAGCCACTAAGGATGTTTCCACAAGCCTCCATTAGAAGCCACTGTTATGGTACTGTGCTGCAACCTTCTTCCCAGGAGGAGTGTCTCTAAGATGCTAGAAGGCATTCTTAGGATGGCAGAGAAAGGGGAGATACTGTTGATGCGAGACCTGAATATGCCAGATGTTAACTGGAGCACATTTGCTGCAGCCACATCCAAGAGGAGGACCATTCTCGACACCCTACAGGTGGCAGGCCTCAGACAGCCAATTTTGGAACCCACTCATGAGGGAGCAATCTTAGACCTCGTACTCTCAAATGGGGACAGTGAGAGGATCTCAGATCTAGAAGTGAGTTGCCATCTGAGAACAAGTGACCATCAAACAGTGTGGTTCACATTAAACTCAGCTACACAGTCAAGCCATACAAAAGTGAGGGTACTGGACTTCAGGAGGGCTGACTTTGGCAAGATGGGAGAGTGCCTCAGAAAAGCACTAGCAAACCAGCTAGAAGGAGGGGTGAAGCAACAATGGGGAATCATCAAAACTGCCATCACAGAGGCAACAAGCCTTTGTGTGAAGCAAATAAACAAATAAAAATGGAAGAAAAGCCACTGTGATTCTCAAAAGAGGTGTCGGGGAAAGTCAGGGAGAAAAAAAATAGCATTCAGGAAGTATAAGGAAACATAGAAGAAGCAGGACAGAGAGCTGTACCAGTTAAGGCAGAAGGAAGCAGGAAGGGAAGTCAGAATAGCAAAGGCCCAAACTGAGGAAAAGATAGCCAACTCAGTTAAGAAGTGGGATAAAACCTTTTATAGGTACATCAGGGAGCGTAGAAAGACAAAGGGAAGGATAGTGAGGCTGAATAGAATGAACAGTGGGTGGGCAGAGGGGGACAGTGAAAAAGCAGGGATACTGAATGAATATTTCTGCTCAGTATTCACAAAAGAGGAGGGGAAGGTGCCAAATCCAATTAACAGAAGCACTGTTAATGGAGGGGGGGTCGATCCCAGTCCTTTCACAGAACAAAGGGTTCTGAAAGAACTCCTAAAACTGAAGGTGGACAAAGCAATGGGGCCTGATGGAATTCACCTCAGAATTCTAAAATAACTAAGGGGAGAACTAGTGAAACCACTGACTACCCTTTTTAATAAATCATGGGAGGATGGTGTAGTACCTGAGGACAGGAGGAAGGTGGATGCGATTCCCCTTCACAAAAGTGGGACCAAGACAGAGGCAGGAAACTACAGACCTGTCAGTTTGACCTCTGTGGTAGTGAAAGTGATGGAATCACTTCTGAAGGAAAGAATTGTTGAGTACCTAGAGGCCAGTGAGGCACAGGACCCAAGGCAGCATGGGTTCACAGCGGGAAGGTCATGTCAGACGAATCTAATTGATTTCTTTGACTGGGTGACCAAAATAGTAGACCAGAGAAGGGCTGTGGACATGGCCTACTAGACTATAGCAAGGCATTTGACACAGTCCCACACAAAAGATTAATAGTCAAATTTACCAGCCTGGGAGTGGGTCCGAGCAGGGTGGTAGTCTGGGTAAAAACACTGGCTGGACAACAGGACACAGAAGGTAATTGTACATAGAGTCCACTCTGAAGAAAGAGGGGTTACTACTGGGGTACCGCAGGGTTCAGTACTGGGTCCCGTCCTTTTTAATGTCTTTATAAGTGACATTGCAGATAGACTGGAAGGAAAAGTATGCCTCTTTGCAGATGACACAAAGATCTGCAACAGGGTTGATACACAAGGACGCATGGAAAGGATGAGAAGGGACTTGGCAAGGTTGGAGGAATGGTTGGAAGTATGGCAGCTAGGATTCAATGCAAAGAAGTGCAAAATAATGCACCTGGGAAACAAGAACCCAGGGGAAGATTACACAATGAGAGGGGGGAGGTAGTAACAACAACAGAAAAGGAAAGGGACCTGGGGGTAATCATCTCAGATGACCTTAAGGTTAACAAGCAATGTGAGAAGGCAGTAGGGAGGGCTGGGGGTATACTGGGATGCATAGGGAGAGGCATCACCAGCAGAAAACAGGAAGTTGCTATTCCTCTGTACAGACAGTTGGTGAGACCCCATCTGGAGTACTGTGTCCAGTTCTACAGACCCCATCTCCACAAGGACATAGACAGGATAGAGGCAGTCCAGAGGAGGGCAACAAAATGGTGCCGGGTCTGCAAGAGAAGCCATATGAGGAGAGACTAAAGGAGCTTAATATGTATACCCTTGAGGAAAGGAGGGAGAGGGGGGACATGATAGAAACTTAAGTACCTCAGTGGAATCAACAAAGTCCAAGAAGGTAGCATCTTTCAGAAAAAGAGACGTGCAAGAAGAAAAAATTACTCACCTTAGTAATGTTGTTTCTTCTAATGGAGTCTTGCTATATTATGACAGATGCAGTTTGTCCCACCATTAGAACTGCTCCGGAGGTGAAAGAGTTAACTTCCATGCAGTGCATGGAGCTTAGAGCGTGAGCTCGGTTAGAGAAGCTCTGTTAGGGTGGTTTCAAACCGAAACCAACAGATCTTTACAAGCAAAACTCACTAAGGCTCTGTGTGGAAGCTGTAACCTACACTAGCCAACTGGCTACTAAAATATTCACACATTTTACTGGTCCCAACACCAAGACTCAAGTCAGGGGACCAGAAACAGCAAGATAAAATAAATAAATAAACACAACACCCAAACATAAAAGGGGCATCAATAAGTGCCAACAGTGGACTGCCCACCCCATACCTGAAGTAGAAGTTCTGAGAGGGGCAGGTTGGGAGGTTGATAATATAGCAAGACTCCATTAGAATAAACAACATTACTAAGGTGAGTAATTTTTCTTCTCAAACAACATGAAGTCTTGCTATATTATGACAGATGCAGACTACACAGCAGTACCTCCAAGGAGGAGGGACAGAACCTACTTAGGAATAGGCTCTGAAGCACGGTGTCACAAACCGAGCATCCCTCCTGGCCTGGATATCCAGGGAGTAATGCTTGGTGAAAGTGTGTACTGTTTTCCAAGTAGCTGCTTGACAAATCTCCAAGATAGGGATGTCTCTAGCAGCAGCTAGAGATGCAGCTGTACCTCTGGTAGAGTGAGCCCTCAGGCCTGAGGGGGGAACCTTACCCAGTTTTTGATAGCAAAACTGGATACAAGAGACAATCCACCTGGCAATGGATCTCTTAGTGGCAGGTCTCCATTTCCCAACCTCACCATAAGTGAGAAATAGTTGGAGGGAGTCAAACCTGTGACCCTTGGTACGCTCTATGTAGTAACTTAGGGCCCTCTTAACATCTAAGCTGTGCAGCCTCCTCTCACCAGAGGAGGAATGGTCAGTGAAGAACACTGGAAGTGATATAGATTGGTTAAGGTGGAAATCCAAAACCACCTTAGGCAAAAACTTCCTGTTAGTCCTGAGGACTACCTTATCCCTGTGAAAGAAATAAAGTCAGTCTCCACTGATAAGGCCTGTAACTCACTTATGCGCCTGGCAGAAGTGATGGCTACTAGAAATACAGTTTTCCAAGTCAAATACTGAAGCTCTGCCGAAGACAGAGGCTCAAAGGGGGGTTGCATCAGCTGAGCAATGCAAACATTAAGATCCCAAGCAGGGGCAGGGTCCCTGAATGGAGGATTGGTATGAAGCAATCCCTTAAAAAACTTGGAAAATACCAGGTGAGCAGAAGAGAAGAGAGCTTCCCTGCTGAAATGAAAGCAGAGACAGCTGCCAAATGCACTTTCAGGGTAGCTGGTCTCAGTCCCAAGGAATTAAGATGGACCATATAATCCAATACAGTGGGTAAACCAGCAGATTCCGGGGAAATATGCTTCCCAGAACACCATATGGAAAATCTTTTCCACTTGGAGTTATAGGTAGCCCTGGTGGAAGGCTTCCTAGAAGCTTTCAAGATTTCGAGAACACTTTGAGAAAGTTGTAGATCAGCAAATCTAACTCCTCAAGAGCCAGGCCTTGAGGTTGAGGGATTTGAGATTCGGATACCAGACTCTCCCTGAGCACAGGTTAACAGATTGTGGTTCCTGGGGAGGCACAGGGGGAGATGGACTGCTAAGGACAGAAGGAGTGGGTACCAGGGCTGCCTGGCCCAATCTGGAGCAATCAGGATCATCTTGCAGGGCTGAGACCTGATTTTGACTAGCACCTTGAACAGGAGAGGGAAGGGGGGGAAGGCATAGAGAAACTTCCCTTCCCAATCGAGGAGAAAGGCATCCAGGGGGACTGAGCCCAACACTGGGGGCCTGCAACAAAAAAGTGGAAGTTGATGATTGTCTGGGGCTGCAAAAAGATCTATCTGAGGAGTGCCCCATCTGGCAAAACTATCCCAGTACTAGGGGATCCAGTGACCATTCGTGATGGCCCTGGGAAATCCTGCTCAGAGCATCTGCCAGGACATTGTCCTTGCCTGGGAGGTGAACTGCTATGAGGGAAGTGTTCAGAGAATAAGCCAGAGACCACAACTTCATCGCCTGGTGCACAAGGTCAAGACCGAAGTGCCCCTTGTTTGTTGATATACCACATTGTAGTGGTGTTGTCTGTTCTGACCTGTACCACCTTGTTCTGAACAGATGCAGAAAAAACCTGAAGTGCTAGAAAAACAACTCTGAGTTCCAACAGATTGATGTGGAGGAGAGATTCCTGAGGGGACCATAACCCCTGGGTGGAGAGGTCGCCCATGTGAGCTCCCCATCTCAAGAGGGACTCATCTGTAGTAAGGGTCAAGGAGTGGGACAGAGGGATGAAAGGCACCCCTTGTCTCAGATTGCTCTGATCCTGCCACCACTGAAGGGCCTGGATCAGGGTTCGAGTCACTGGGATTAACTTGGATAGAGGATCTCTTCTTTGAGACCAGAAGGCTCTCAAATGGAACTGAATGTCCCTCATCTGAAATCTTGCTCCTTGCACTACAGCTGTGGAAGCAACCATGTGTCCTAGGAGCTGCAGGAAATGCCTTGCTGGTCGAGACCTGCAGAGTGAAGGACGAGGCCAGGGCCACCAAGGTCCTTACCCTTTCTAGGGAAGGAAGGCTCTGGCCTGCTTTGTGTCCAGTTCTCAGCCTATAAATGTGAGTACCTGGACAGGTTCCAGAACTGACTTTGGAAGATTGAGAAGAAAGCCCAGAGGTAAGCAGCTGCTGGGTAACTAGCAGGTGTGATTTGACCTGGTCTGGAGACTGACCCACAATGAGCCAGTCATCCAAGTAGGGAAAGATGGCAATCTTTTGCCTTCTTAGATGAGCAACTGCTACTGCCAGACATTTTGTGAACACCCTTGGGGCAGAGGTAAGGCCGAAGGGCATTGCTCTGAACTGATAATGGCCTGAGGGCAGTTCGAATCTGAGGTACTTTCGATGGGAGCTTCTGATAAGAACATGGAAGTAGGCATCCTTGAGGTCCAGGGAAGCTAGCCAGTCCCCTGGCCTTAGGGAGGGTAAAATCATTCCCAGAGTCACCATTTTGAATTTTGGTTTTAAAAGGTGCTTGTTTAGATATCTTAGGTCCAGGATAGCGCCACTCTCCTGTCTTTTTGGGGTAAGGAAGTACCTGGAGTACAGACCCTTGCCCTGGTGTAGGGGAGAAACCTTTCTACAGCTCTGAGAGCCAGGAGGGTTGAGACTTCTGTTTCAAGGCAAGAGTCTCTAAAGGGTTTGCAGGTGGAAAAGATCTGGTTCTCATCTTTGGAAATTTTTTGAAGCTGAGAACCAGACCCTGCCTCACTACTTCCAGGACCCACCTGTCTGATGTTAAAGACTCCCAGTCCTGGACGAAGTAAGCCAGCCTGCCCCCTACAGGTAATGGAGAGCCAACCCTGGGCATCCCATCAGGGTGCCTGTTTGGCAGAGGCTTTAGGCTGAGGGGTGGGAGCAGGCCTGCTCGTACCCCGTCTGCCTCTCCCTCTGAAGAACCCCCTCTGAACATAGGCTGAAGAGGAGGCCTGGGTCTGGTAAAAAGGCCTGTGAAAATGCCTGCCCCTACCCCGGGGCTGCCTCTGAGGAGTGGCTTGCCATTCCTTGGCTTGTGCACTCCTATAAGTGGTTCTATATTCATCCATTTTTCATATAATTCTCTGTCTGCTCCCCAAACAGAGAATTTCCCACCACAGGAAAATCCATAGCCTTAGACTGGGTATCCTGTGACAAAGTAGTACACCTGAGCCAGGCCAATCTCAAGCTACAGATATAGCCATGACTCTAGAGGATACATCATTAGAATCCACTGCAGCATGGAATTGCACCTTAGATGCCTCAATACCATCAAAAGCCACCTGCTCCAGCTCCTTTGCAAGCTGGCCAGGGGCCTGTTTGGCAAAGGCCATGACAGTATCCCATCTAGATTTTTGGTATCTTGCAACATAAGCCATATAGTTTGCTTGCCTGAGTCCCAAGGACGCTGCCATGTATTGTTTTTTGGCCATGGCATCAATCTTCCTGGAGTCCTTGTCAGGAGGATGTGAAGCCAGGGGAATATTAGCTTTATCACAGGCTGCAGCCTGAACTACCCCAACATGACTGCATTGCTGTGAAAGAAATTCTGTATCAGGACCTGACAAAGTGTACCTCCTGTCCATCTTTTTATCTACAGGAGGCACACAATTAGGAGCTTTAAAATTTTTATTGTTTGTTTCCTAAAAGATTTATGTAAAGGGATGGACAATCTCCTGGACTCTGGGATATCCATCATCTCTACAAAGTCAGGCTCCTCTTGCTCATCCAAAGCCTCCTCTAAAGGAAGCTGGAGGGTTTCGACAACTTTTTACAAAACAAAAATGAGAAGGGACTCAGCAAGCCTAGGGGGAGATTCACCTAAAGGTCTGTCTGGGGAGATGTCCGGTTCAATGGGCACATCCAGACTTTCAAAGTCACATTCACACTGATCATAATCATCCTCCCCCTCCTCTGGTTCATAAAACTCTTCTATATCATATTCTTGAACCGGTGGAACCGACCTTTTGCCAGATAGTGGCGGTTCGGAGGGAACCGGGGACAGTGACTGGACAATCTGTATTGCCCTGGCTATCTCTGCAGCAGTTGGAGAAGGGATTTTGGACTCCACACCTGCTGACTTTCTAGTTCTCTTTGCTGGAACTGGCTCCTCAGAGTCAGCTTTACGTTTGCCCGAGGAAGTCTGGCCCTGGTCAGAGGGCACTCCCTCAGGTTCGGCTGGCACCGAACCGGGCTGGCCATCCGGGTCAGCGGACTTTTTGGCCTCTCGTTCCCTGAGCCTACCAACTCTCTTATCTAGGGTAGCTGCAGGGAAATTCTTGCAAATCTGGCAGAATGCATTGAGGTGGTCAAACCCCAGACAATAAACACATGTGGTGTGTGGGTCAGCCTTGGCAAAGGCTTCCCCACAGACACTACAGTGTTGAAACCCTGTGGGCCTGGTTTTTCTTTTGGGTTTCTCAGACATAATGCCAGCCTAACCAAAAAACTTGCCCTTTTGATGGCAGTGCCAGGCAAGACACCCTTATCGGTTCCCAACCGTGTCACAGGTCGTGGAAAAAGCCGTAATGAAATCCGTTTTTTTTAGAACCGATAAGAACCGGGAACCGCACTCTAACAAGCCTTAAAAGGCTTCAGAATAAAGTTTAAATACAATTTGATCGGTTCAAACCGAACCGATAAATATTTACAAGTTCCACACAGAAAACCTATCTATTACTTACAATACCATAGACAGAGCTTGAACCGATCGGTTTGCAGTAAAAATAAAGAATATCGCGGTTGAATTTAACCGAGAAAAAACACTTTAAACTGAGAAAATGAACTGAGCAGCAAGAGGAATCTCCGGAGCGACTGTTCAGTGAGGCGGAGTAAAGAATCTGACGGTTTCGGTTTGAAACCACCCTAACAGAGCTTCTCTAACCGAGCTCGCGCTCTAAGCTCCATGCACTGCATGGAAGTTAACTCTTTCACCTCTGGAGCAGTTCTAATGGTGGGACAAACTGCATCTGTCATAATATAGCAAGACTTCATGTTGTTTGAACAAGGGGACACAATTTAAAGATGGGGGAGTGGTTCAGGGGCGATGTGAGGAAGTATTTTTTCATTGAGAGGGTAGCGGATGAATGGAACAGCCTTCCTGAGGAGGATGTGGGGTCTAAAACTGTGGGAGAATTCAAGAATGCATGGGACAGACATAAGGCAATTCTTGTGGGGGGGTAGGAAAAAATAGGTTGTTGGTTAACTGGGATCTGCGGCTTATCCTGTAGGTAGGGAAATGGCCAGACTAGGTGGGCCAAGCGGTCCTTATCTGCCTTCAAAGTCTATCTTTCTATGTTTCAAAGTCCATGTAGTCCTCCCTGCCAGACTCCACGTTTGTCATCCTAGGCTTAGTGCATGAACCCAGTTGCCAGTGTGCCTTAGCGATCCCCCATCACCATGTCCAACTTTAACAAATTAGCTTTATTCTCCAGATGGTAGATCAAAATACCAAAGTTTACCTGTGGGAGCATTGTGTGCACAACAATTTTTTGTCTAGCTGTTGGAACAAGTTGTGTCCATATCTCCTAAAGGCACATAGTTTTACAGAAACTTTGGTACAGAATTTATGTGCAAATTGAATTTTTATTAGGGTTAACCCAAAAGGTTGAATATTTGTAGCTTTCAACATGTTCTATTTTTAGAACTGTCTAGAGTTCTTATGTAGAAGTCAGATAGATTCTGATTTTTTAACTTACGGGAGGGGGACATAAAGCAGGGAATTTGCTTTCTTTTTATAAGTAAGTTTATTTCTCATCAACCAATAATGTACAATGTTGAAATCCTGATGCAGCTGTGTCCTGGATGTTTCTGTATGAGAGCCTTAATTAGGATAACTGCATTTCCAGTTGTGTGTAGGCTTCGCCCATAGGCAGTCAGATGGTATGGGCTGTCCTCCCTTGCTAACTGGGACAGGTTGTTACAGTGTAAGACAAGTCTTAGAAGTACGCCGTCCCAGACTCCTTCAGTCTAACCTTCTGTCCAAGTCTGCAAGAAGCACTGAATAGAAATAGGAAAACACGCCTTCTCCCGGGGTGCCAACTATAAGGATCTGGTTCTTCACATTCCTTCATAACTCTGGAGATGGCACTTTGCGAGTTGGGTGGCAAGGTCACTTCCTCCTTCTCCAAGGGCCAAACCACTCCCGCTGTCTTGACAGTCACTGCAATAGGTAGCTGCCCTTCCTCCCTTCAAGCCTTCTGATTTATTTATTTATGTATTTATAATTTGGTAACCAGGAAAGACACACTGAGCCAAGGTTCATTTCCAGGTGCAACCGGGGAGTACAAAGTGCAAAATTCAATGGCAGTCCAAGTGAGGAGATTAAGTAAGAAGCACCACATGAAATAACTGGGCAAAGCTTTTATCTGTTGCTTGGTTTCCATTTCATCAGACAGGTGTCTAAATATGTGGGTGTTGGTCTAGACAGTGACAGGAACTTTGTTGTACATCTCAGTCTCCAGGCACACAAGTACGAATGTCTCTACGAGACCTCCTATTCCTGTAACGTTTTGGGAAAACTTGATCCATACCTTAACACATCCTACATAAGGGTAGTTGTTTCACTGAGTCCCAGAAAATCTAGTCTGTCCAAAGGATGCAACTCTAAATGGGACAGGTGCCTTTCATATCGGTCTTTAAAATAATAGTCACTTGTGACCCACTATCAAAGATGGCTCCACTACCCACTCCATCAATGGCCATGCTGACTTTAGATGAGGGTCCCACCAGTTCCTTGGACATGTTATATAGAGTTATTGTTGGTTTGACAGCTGACCTGGCAGAGCTTCCAACATCTGTCGTGCCAGAATGACCCTCTACTGGACCCCATAGGAGTTTCCCTGTTTTGTGTCCCTTTTCTTATATTGGTTTGTGACCTTCCTGAAGTCCTTGGGAGCTATACAACCACTCTGCAGGTGTCTATCTTCTCAACAGTTGTAGCAGGAGATCCCTTCTCTACTGATCAGATGATGTGATAGCTCACTGGGGAGTTCCAGTCCTGACTAACTTCCCAGGGGGCTTCCCACTTGCATCAGGACTGGACACCTCGTTGCTGTAATTCCTGATTCAGTGCATCTCTCCAAAGGTGGTTTCACTGGCTGGGAGTAGCAGCTTTGATAACAAAGCCACAACATATGCTCTTTCAAGTCCTTCATCTGCTCCTGCAGATGACAGATGGCTGAATCACTTGAATCCAAAGTAGATACATTCACAGTCTGGGCACTGTGAGACCACCTTGGGGGTGCATAGGATGTCACTCCTTTGAGCACTCTTCTTTCTCTTATTATCTTTCATGTGTGTTTTGCATAAGGGGGTAACTGGTTATAGAAACATAGAAGTTTTCTGCAGATAAGGGCCTTTGTCCCACCTAGTCTTCCCATTAGCAACTGACCTCCTTCAAGCTTTACCAAAACTAGGTTGTAACCCACCCCCAACTACCAGTATTCCTCTATTCCTGGAAAAGGCGAGGTGTTAAATGGCTACTTCCACTCAGTCTTCACCAGGGAAAAGGATTGGCTACAGCCGCAGGGAGGGGGTGAAACAGGGGACCTGGGGAAGGGCGATCTCATCAATGGAGAAATCCAGGTTGGTCGGGTGTGGAGAGCTCTCAGAGCTGTTAGAATGGACAAGACTCCAGGGCTAGATGGAGTCCACCCCAGAGTTCTGAAAGAACTGGCAGATGTCCTGGCACTTCCACTAATGGAACTCTACAACTCCTCCCTCCAAACAGGCTGTGTCCCTCTGGATTGGAGAGAGGTGCACGTGGTGTTCATATATAAGAGTGGACCCCAGGATGATCCATCGAACAACAGACCAGTCAGTCTGACTTCTATCATAGGTAAAATTCTGGAGGCCATCTTAAAGGAAAGGATAGTGGAGTTCCTGGAGATAAATGGTTTTTAGGATGAAAATCAGCATGGGTTTGTCCGTGGTAAATCGTGCCAAATCAACCTGGTGGAATTCTTCGACTGGGTGACGTGGTACCTAGATGTGAGTAAGCCAGCTGACATCATATACCTGGATTTCAGCAAGGCTTTTGATTCTGTACCACACAGGAGTCTGATCTGGAAGCTGAGTGAACTGGGGTTGGGGGAGAAATTGGTGAGGTGGGTGGCAAATTGGCTCAAGGATAGGAAGCAAAGGGTCATGGTGGGGGGAGATATATAAACACCCAGAGGAGTCACCAGTGGAGATCCACAGGGCTTGATCCTAGACCCAGTCTTCTTTAACGTGTTCATTGTGGACATCAGGGTGGGGGTGGCTAGCAAGATGAGTTTGTTCACTGATGACACCAAAGTGGGGGCGGTGGTTGAAAATGAGGAGGGGAGAAGGGCACTCCAGAAAGACTTAAAGATACTGGACAGCTGGGCCCAAAAGTGGCAGCTGGGGTTCAATGCATGCAAATGCTGTTTGCTGCACCTGGGAGGGAGGAACCTAAGGTTCATATACCACTTGGGGAGGCTGAGCTGTCTGTTACGTAGGTGGCAAAGGACCTGGGGTGCTAGTGGATGATAAGGGTGACAACTCAGAGCAGTGCAGAAAGCTAATAAGATGCTGGGTTGCATAGCTAGGGATATTACATCCAGAAGAGGGTCAGTTATTCTGCCACTGTACAATGCATTGGTGAGGCCACACCTGGAGTATTGTGTCCAGTTCTGGACACCCCGGGCTTAAGAAGGACATGGCACAGCTGGAGAGAGTCCAGAGAAAGGCAACCAAAATGGTTCAGGGAATGGAGGGGGTGACGTATGAAGACAGGCTGAGAAAACTGAACATGTACATGCTGAAGGACAGAAGAGACAGGGAGGACATTACAGAGACTTTCAAAAACCTGAAGGGATTCAGTAAGGGGAACATTGATGAGCTTTTCCAGCTAAAGGAAAGGGGGGGATCACAAGAGGTCATAGTTTAAAGCTCTTGGGGGGGACTTCAGAGGGGAGGCGAGAAGGCATTTTTTTCACCGAGAGGGTAGTGGCACCCTGGAATGCACTGCCTACAGAGTTAGTGACACTGGAAACATTAGAAGGGCTCAGGGAGGGTTGGGACAGGCATGGGGCAGGGCAAACACCACTATGGACCATGGGGGGCAGGGGAGAAAACTATGGGGGAGGGGTAGCGCAGTCATTGCGCACAAACAGTGAACTGTATCGGGTAGACGCAAGAGACTGATGGGTCTAATATGCCGGCAACAATGTATGTATGTATGCCTGTCCCAAGCATTCTTACAGCCAGTAATCGTTTCTTCCCTCACCACCACATCTGGCAGCTTGTTCCATTTGTCCACCACCCTCTCTGTGAAAAAAGTACTTTCTAATGTTCCCTTTGAACAGTCTTCCCTCCAGTTTCATCTTATGCCTCCTTGTTCTTAAGCATCTTTTTCTGTGGAAAATTGTATTCTCCTGTACCTTTTTTTTTTTTTTTTATTTAGTTGTTTAACCAGGTATAGCACACTAAGCTGAAAGCTTTTTTACAGGAGCGACCTGGGAGCACAAGGAGGTTAAGTGACTTGCTCAGGGTCACACAGTATGCAAGTGGAAGCTGTGGGATTCAAACCCAGGTCTGGTCTGCTGGATGTCACCAAATTTGCAGCTCAGAGCCTTAGACCACTGCGCTATACTGCCTCCTTCCCTGTGAGGTACTTAAATGTCTCAGTCACGTCCCCCCATCCCTCCTCTCCTCCAGGGAGTACGTTTATTGACTTCTGCCTATCCTCGTGGGGCTTGTGATGTAATCTCTGCGCCATCCTGGTTGCCCTCCTCTGAACTGCCTCCACCCTGTCTATGTCCTTATGAAGATAAGGCCTCCAGAACTGGACACAGCCTCACTAAATGTCCCATACAGTGGAATTATTACCTCTCTTTCTGCTGGTGCTTCCCCTGCCTATGCATCCCAGCATCGTGTTTGCTTTTCCTGCTGCCTTGTCACATTGCCTACATACTTTGAGGTCATCAGAGAAGATAACTCCCTGCTTTCCTTTTCTGCTTTGAGCATTCTATTTCCTCCCCTCCCAGGTGATATGCTAATCCTGGATTTCTGTGTCCCATGTGCATTATCTTGTATTTTTTTGCATTGAAACTCAACTGCCAATCCCTTAACCAATCCTCCGGCTTCTCTAGATCTCTCCTCATTCTATCTACTCCCCCTGGCATGTCCATCCTGTTGCGGAGCTTTGTCTCATCAGCGAACAGACACATTTTCCCTTCCAGGCCTTCTGCAATGTCACTGATAAAGACACTGAAGAGGACTGGACCCAGCACTGATCCCTGAGGCACCCCACTGGTCACTTTACCCTCCGTAGAGTGAATGCCATTTATCACTACCCTTTAGGTCCTATTTTCCAGCCAATTTTCTACCCACTTTACTGCCTTCTTTTCCACCCCCGTGTTCCCCAGCTTTGTTAACAGCCTTCTGTGTGGCACAGTGTCAAAGGCCTTGCTGAAATCCAGATAGGCCACATCCACTGCCCCCCCGATCTACCTCCCTGGTTACCCAGTCGAAAAATTCAATGAGGTTAATCTGGCACGATCTCCCTCCCATAAAACCACATTGCCTTGGGTCCAGTAGACCGTTGACAACCAGGTGCTCCACTATTCTTCCTTTTAGTAGTGTTTCCAACTGGTTTCTCAGACAAAGATTGGTCGGCATCTGATCAGAGTACACGACTTCTTACGACACCTGCTTGATTTGGACACAGTCCATGCTCTCAGCTGACAAGCTGCCTTTATGTTATGCCCTCTGTACTACTTTGTCCATCCTGATTAGCAAGTCAGAGAGTCTCTCTCCCTCATTCTGCTTCAATGTTGTCAATGTCATCAACACCACTCCTGGTTTCTCAACGCTTCCAAACATTCCTTCCAGTCTGGAGAGATATTCGAGTGAAGTAGCCATTCGGGCAGGTAACTTTTAGAATGTAATGGAGTCTTGTGCTGGCCTCTTAGGCACTTACCCATTCTGGCCTTCTCATCATAACAGGTCAGATCCTGTACTATCTGGGTGGCCTGTTCTAGCCACATATTAAAATTCTCCTCCCCACTGGGGGTTAGTCTGATTCCCCAAAAAGTCCTTAGTCTTTGATATGGTGATAATGTGGTGTTGAAGGGAGTATGAGGCAATAATGGCACTTGGCACTGTAAAGATAAAGGACAAAGCCCGAGATCTCTCTCCACTGTGCCCAGTGGCATTATTTCTGAGGACAGGTCCCTCTAGCACACTTTACATTATTTATGTTACACTGAAATGGAAACATTGGTAACATGGTGCAAGTGGTAGGCAAGAAGTACAGGATCTCAGATATTGGCACATATGAATGAAACTCAGACTGAAGACCATTACCCTGAAGGATAAATCTTTCAATCAAGACACACCTATCTGGTTTATAAAGATACTAGTAGATCCAGTTAGATATACTGAAGTATTTCTAGGAAAATTACATTGTTGTACAAGTCAAAGTTTGTAATGGGTACCCCAGATTTCAGATCATAGACCCAGAAGCTGCCATTATGTTACTATTTTAGGAATTAAGTTCCAATATAAGTGGAATGAAATACAGTAAATGCAAAAAAGTACAGGAACCGAGTTCCTGAGTATTCCTGTTCACTTTCATCACTGTGCTAAGAAGCATGGATAACATAAAAAATAAGTAAAAGCTTTTTTTTTTTGTAGTCATTTGCTGTTATCTTTGAGTTTTAACTTAAGAGTCTATGACAGCACCACAAACCAGGAAACTGAAGCCCTTTTTTTCTGTTAAGTTTCTGACAGAACTTTCACAAGGTGAACTTTAGGTCAGAAAGTCATCAGCATGTCACATAAACCCCATTTCAGGTCATCCCTACAAAACCATCCCCTGGTGAGGAAGGGGACAGGCAATAACTTCAGTGACGATTCTTGTGTTTAGGGGTATTCAGTTGGTACATTCTTCCCAGGAGTCACCCTGTATGTTTTATTGACCCAAGCTTGTAAATTCCCCACACCCTTGGAGGCATGACCTGCTGGGGCACAGTCTATAAACTCTTTATGCACCTTGGTAGGAACCAATTTGGCCACAATACCTGTGCCCCTTTGAAGGAGAACCACTCACCTCTGTATTGCTGTGGCCCTCCAGCTGCGTGAATGAAGACTTTTTCTCCCTTTTGCTCTGCACTGCCTGCATGTTTAGTGCAGCAATGGTGTCCTCTCCCAGGGCTTTCGGGGATGCAGGCACTCGCATCCTTTACGCACATTTTGTGTTTCAGGATGCTTGCCTGCCAGCCCCGAGAGTTCCCAAGACTCTCAGCAGTACAGGCCCGGGAGTCCTGAGCAGGCCCATGTACTGTGCATGCGCGAAATGCACGATTTTGTTTATTCCCCCCACCATTCCCTTCCCCGCTTGGTGGTTTTGGCACCTTGGAGAGTGGCGCACACCACCAGGTGAGGTGGGTAGGGGGAAAAAGAGGAGGAAAGACCAGCAGCAGCATTCGTGGGTGGGGAGGGCCGATCAGTTCCCCCCTTGGAGCCGCCTGTGTATGGTTCATCTGGGGGACAAGAGCTGGTGGACCGACAGGCTCTCAGGAGCCATTCTGGAGAGACGTCGATGGAGAAACATGGCAGGGAGAGGGAAAGCAAACAAAAGAAAAAGTGTTTAAAATAAAAAAATGCGCGGTCAGACAGTCCGCCCCAGTCACCCGAGGAGAAGGAGACGCGTGGGTGTATTCTGTCCGGGCCAGCAGGCTGCACACATTTGCTGGAGGCACCAGGGTGTTTTCTTAACACGGAAGGGTCATTTTTCAATGTACAATTATTTTAGGCAGTTAGGGCATCACGACTATTTCTGGTCAGCAGTTTAGTGAGCTTAGGGTTTATACTGTGTCTTTTTGTGCTTTTGTGCAGGGCCAAGTCAGTGGAGTGTACTGCAGCCAGGAGAGAAGGAGGAGAGTGAAGAAGCTGGGCGAGAGAAGCCTCGAATCCTCCACACCAAAGGACAAGGAACAACCAACAACATCATCCTCTGAGTGTGACTTAAGCACATCTCAGGAGACAGACATTCTGAATGTTGAAACTAAAAATGATAAGCAGTCTGAACAGACAGCATCTGCTAAAAGTAGCACGAAATTAAGGTTGTGGAGGGACAGTTGGACAAAGTTACTTCCATGGCTTGTAAAGGAGGAAGTAGAGGGAAATATTGTTAGGAACTGCAGTTGGTGTAAAAAAGGTGGCAAAAACAATCCATTTGCCACAACTGGCACAACCTGCAAGTGTCTGCTTTCTACAGACATGAAAGAAACAGAGAACATTTGCTGGTGTACACTGGAAAGAAAACAGCAGAAAAACTGTCTCTGCCAGTGGCATTTGAGAAGCAGATCTCAGGTCCTGAGGCAAAGGATGACAGTAAAGTTGCTCAGTTAAAGTTAATGACAATGTACTACCTAACCAAACAAGGGCAATCTCACTGAACCAGTTTGAAACACTGATAGCTCTACAGGTGAGGAATGGAATCTTTTGGGCCAGGGCACAGTGTGGCTGTTGCTTGTGGAATGACACTAATGGTGGTGTTTTACATCCACAGAAACAAAATGGCTGTCCAGCCTTGCAAGACAGTGGCACAATCTACTCTTGTTGGGATGCAAGATAGGACATGCTCGACTTCATAAACAAAGTCCTACAGGACGAAATCAAAGCTCACTTAGCAGTTTCTCAGTTTCTTGGGGTAATGGTGGATGAAACCACCGATGTAACCATTCACAAAAAGCTGAACATTTCTGGGAAGTGCATACACAATGCACAGGCCAACATTCATTTCATTGACTGTACTGCAATACCTGATGGGAGGGCAGACACAACTGTGGGAGAACTGTTAGTGCGTGTTCTGCTAATGCAGTTGACCCTATCAAGATCACCACACTAGCAAGTGATGGGGCCAGCATTATGACTGGAATGCACAATGGGGTGGGTGCAAAGTTAAGACAGCAAGTTAACCTAAGGCTGATTCAGATTCATTGTGTTGCCCACAGACTGGCACTGGCAGCAGGACAAGCATGTCGGCACAACCACGTATTCAATGAATATCAAGTAGCCATCAAAAATGTGTACAGATACTACAGCAACTCTGCAGTATGGTACAATGCCTTGTGTTTCATCCAGGAAACACTCAATGACGACAATATCAGATATCTGTCCCTAAAAGAACCTGCAAGTTTTCGGTGGCTGTCACTACATACTGCAGTTCAAGCAATTCAGATGATACCCTGCACTTTTACAAGGCCTAGAGTATGATGCTGCAGCAAAAGGTGCCCAAGAAGAAAAGGGCCTTCACACAAAACTGAAATCAGTCTGATTTATCTTATGCACTTCTTTTTTCATGGATGTCTTAGATGTGGTGAATAAACTGTCTTTAGTCATGCAACCAGACAGTGTTGACATTTCGGTGGCCAGCAGCATAATAGAAGCCACAGTTGCTAGACTGCAACAGTTTAAAGAGCAGAATGGGGTACAGCTACACAAGACATTTCAGGAACTTGACCAACGTCCTGGCATGTGGCTGGATCAAAAAGTGAATGACAAGCCAGCACTGCGAATGTAGTTCCAGATGGCATCTCAGGAATACATTGAAAACATGCACACAAGATTTGAGACTTCAATGCAGCTGTTGCATAACTTCAATGTTCTTCTAAATCCAAAGTGTCTCCCAGATGACTCCAACATAATGGACCATGGACTGCAGGAACTCAAGGATGTTTGCGCTTTTTTTCAAAAAAACAAGCTTCAAAGAAGAAACACTGCCAGCACTTATTGACCAAGACAGGGCTGAAAAAGATTACGGACAATTCAAACTTGTTCTGAAATCTAAAAAAGACTGACTTTGCTCAGTAGTGTCTGCCAAGACTTAACTGAGAACTATTCAGATGTATTCCCAGATTCTGTCACAATGGCCAAGATTTTACTTGTGTCACCTGTTACATCAGTGGCATGTGAAAGAGGGTTTTCTGTACAAAAACAAAATGTAGATTTTTATTTATTTATTTATGTCTGTTTACCAGGTAAGTGCACTGATCCAGAGGACCGTTTTCAGTCACGACCCGGGCCACAGGGTGGCAAGCAACAGAGAGAAACACAGCAGCACATACAAAGAACTTCAAAAATATACTGCAAATTCACACCTCGGGCACGAAGTGGTGTGGAAAAAAAGAAATACAAAATAACATAATAGTACATGGCAATGGCCAGACACACACAGGGTGAAAAGTGGGCCATACATAGCAACAGAAATAACATGAGATACAGGATGCTCCCTAAAGGCTGACACTGTGAGCAAACTCATGCGCATTGCCCAAGAAGGAGCTGAACTTGAAGACTATGATACTCATCAAGCACTTAAGAAATGTAATGCATAAGAATGCGTAGAAAAACTTATTTTAAATTTTAAAATGTTTTAATGAATGTCTTAATTGTGTATTTTAGTTTCAGACATCTCAGATGACTAACATGACCCAGAGACAGGACGATTGAGGAATTTGGGCAAAGGCGTAGAGAAGATAAGTATCAAAAAATACTGTTGTTCCAACAAGGTCAATATGCTACTTTTGGTGGGGGAACGGATCGAGATTTCAACTCCCAGGGGTTGGGGGTGGTGGTTGGCCATTAATATCCCCATTCTGCTAAATTGCTGCATCGTGTTTTCTTTTTGGTGGGGGAGGATCACAGTCTAACACATTCAGATTGGGTGGGAGTGCGTAAACTAAGTAAATATAGCCTCAATTAATGCATACACTGTGTTTTTTTTTTTTATAGTGGGGGGACAGTCTCGAGATTATTGTCAATGTAGTTACCTAACCCAGTCTACTCTTTCCACAGTTTGTCTGTAACAGTGGCTTCTAATGTCATCAACACAAACAAAACAGTTAAGAAATGTGCAGGAGAGCTTGGAGGTTAAGTTTTGGGCAAGGGAGTGTTAGGAGAAGTTATGGGCAGGAGGGTGTTGAGGAAGTTATGGGCAGGAGGGTTACAGGAGAAGTTATGGGCAGGAGGGTGTTTAGGAGAAGTTATGGGCAGGAGGGTGTTAAGAGAAGATATTGCCACAGAAAAAACGGCATGCCATGAAAAAAGAAGTTCAAAGAAAAGCAAACTGATGCAGATTTCATGCCACCACCAGACTGTGCCACAAACCAGACAGCTTTGGGAGACCTGCTGAGCCAAGGTAGGTTGTGGGTGGGGTAGGTTGGGGGAAGGGGCCTTTTTAGTCACTCCACTGTGCTATCCAGTCATGAACACTGGCACTAGTTCTCTTTTAGCTGCCACACACACAATTTAGAAATGTGCAGGAGAGTCGTGTTAGGAGACGTTATGGGCAGGAAGGTGTTAGGAGAAATTGCCAGCATAGAAGTATGCCATGAAAAAAGTATACAGAAAGCAAAACATTGCAGACTGAGTTGTTCCATACCCGACCAGATGGATTGTGCCACTGTCTTAACAGCAGATTTGTGACAGTTGTCAAGTACAAAAAGGGTGTGGGTGGGTAGTAGGGGCCTTTTTAGTCACCTCAGTCAAATTCATGTCTCTGGTACAGCCAGGTATTCTTACACAATTAAAAAAAATTTTGTGCAGGAGAGTTGCAGGGAGAAGTTTTAGGCAGCAGGGTGTTAGGCGACGTTTTGGGCAGGAGGGTGTAGCAGAAGAAATAATCACTGTATTATGCCAGGACAAGACACAAAAGTAACAATTATTTGCCACACATATGGCACCACCAGATTGTACTAGGAGGGTGTAACTTAAGTTTGGGCAGGAGGTGATGTAAAGAGCCAGTCTGGTTTAGCCAGGTTAAAAAGACAACTTAAGCATGATTGCACTTGTCAGGCAGCAACCACACAATCAAGTTAGATTGTGTCATCTTTCTAGCAGCCTGAGTCATCACCAGTGGGTGGGAGGAAGGTTTCTGCAATGTTTTATTAGAGTTGGGCGGTGGGTGGGCACTGGGAGACTGAAACAGGGCTGTTTTAGATTATAAGTAATTGCAACTAAAAATGTCAATGTGCTGGAGAGAACGAAGGAGAAGTATATTGGGCAGGAGGTGACTGGTAGACATAGGTGACTGTCAGCATGACTGTTCATTATAAAAAAATGTTTACATCTGTGTACCTAATCTAATGGCCAACTTTGTTTGTAGCAGTTTGGCAAATAAATCGGGCCACTGCACTCAACTGTAGCAGAATTCCCAAATTTAATCAATGTACCAGAATTGACTGCAAAAAGTACAGTTACGTAAGAACTTACTGTAACAGTAGATCTTCGAGAGAGGCTCTTGCAGTAGGTAATTACATATAGGACTGGTGCCGGCAGGCATCAGGACCCCATGGAAAAATTTCTAGCTAGCAGTCTCTGGCAGGGGACGGCCCCCACATCAGGTGACTGACGTCATGTGACGTCAGTATAAAGGTGCGGTCCCCCACGCCCACCTTCCAGTTCTTTCCCAAAGGCCAAAAGGTGAGACGAAAGAGAAGCAGATATTTCCCATCCTGGAAAAGGAGCTGAAAAAGCTTAGGGGATGGAGGGCGGGAAGGTATTACCTACTGCAAGAGCCTCTCTTGAAGATCTACTGTTACTGAAATAAGTTCTGTAACTGTACTGTCTTACTTCGAGAGGGCTCTTGCAGTAGGTAATTACATATAGGACCAAGTCCCAAGCAGTCTGGAATAAGAAGCAATGGGAGGAGGAAAACTACTCAGAAGTAGACCATCTAGCTGTGAAGGCCTTAGGCAAAGAGCCCTTACAGAACAGCCAACCCGAAGCCTGCTCTATGGTGAGAGGCAATGTCCAAACTGTAATGTTTCACAAAGCTGATCAGTCTTCCTGAGATCCTTCGTCCTGTTGGTGTAGTATCCCAGAATCCGGTGAACATCCAGAGTATGCAGGAGGTACTCTCCATGATGGGAGTGCTGCATGAAGAAAGCAGGTAACTGAACTCCATGGATTGATTCAGCCTAGATTCTGCTACCACCTTGGGGAGAAACAAGGGTTGGTACGCACAGCCACACGTTCCTTGTGAAAAATCAAATATGGGATTTTACACATCAGGGCCTGGAGCTCAGAAATTCTTTGAGCAGAAATAATGGCCACTAGGAAGAGAGTCTTCCAAGAAAGGAACTTTAGGTCTGCTGAGGCTGCCGACTCAAGAGGGGGCAGAGTAAGCTTCTCCAGGATAAAATTCAGATCCCAAAGAGGGGCAGGAACCTGGATACGGGGTCACAAGTGGAGGACCCCTCTAAGGAATGTGTTAGAGACCTCCAGCTGAGCAAACATTCTGTCTGCAAAAGGGACATAGTAGGCTGAAATGGCCGCCATGTGAACCTTTAAGGAAGAATGACTCTAAGACCCAGGTCAAGGAGGTGTCGCAGGTAATCCAGAAGCTGTCCAACAGAGCATGAGAAAGGCTCGAAATCTTAGGAGGCCAGGCGGCCCAGATAGTGAACCGTTTCCATTTCATGGCATAAGTAGATCTGATGGAGGGTTTTCTGGCCTCCACCAGAATCTCCGCTACTTGGGGGGAGGGACCCCAAATCGGGCTTGAGCTACCTCTGCAGGAGCCACGCGTGCAACTGAAGGGACTTGAGGCCTGGATGGACCAGGGTCCCCTGATCCTGGGTCAGCAAAAGTTGTGACAAAGGAAGAGAAAAAGGAGGTTTCTCTGAGTACTGTTGCAGAAGAGAGAACCAAACTTGCCTGGGCCAGAAAGGAGCAATCAGAATCATTCGGGCTCCTTCTGAACTGAGTTTCTGTAAGACCCTCAGAATCAAGGGAATTGGGGGGAAAGCACAGACGAATCTGCCCTTCCAGTCTAGAGACAGAGCATCTCTCCAAAAAATGCCACGCCCTGGAGTGACTGAGAAGTTGGGAAGTTTTGTGTTTTGAGGGGACGCGAACAGGTCTACCTGCGGAGTTCTCCAATGTAGGAAGATATCATCTGCGACCCCCTGATCCAGTTCCCGCTCATGAGCTAGAGCCGACAACCGACTGAGGCTGTCTGCCAATGTGTTCTTGTCCCCTGCGACGTGAATTGCTGTGAGGTGAAGGTTGTGCTGCACTGCCCAATCCCAGACTCGCATTGCCTCCTTGCAAAGAGGGTAGGAATGAGTTCCTCTCTGTTTGTTGATGTACCAGACCACACACATATTGTCCGTCTGTACAAACAAGTGTCTGGGAAGCAGATGCAGAGCCTGAAGAGCGTACAGCACAGCCCGAAGCTCAAGCACATTGATGTGAAGAGATTTCTTGAACTTGGACCAAGAGCCCTGAGTCCTGTGAGGCCAGAGATGGGTTCCCTAACCCTCACCCGAGGTGTCTGTAGTCAGTGTCCGAGAGGGGGAAAAAGACAGAAGGGAACTCCTCGGCAAAGGTTCTCCTGAACCATCCACCACTGCAAGTCCCGAGCCATAGGAGTGAAGACCAGAACAAGTTGATCTAGGTCGTACACCAGCTGATCCCACTGAGACTGAAGCATCCACTGAGAGATTCTCATGTGGAGCTGAGCACGAGGGACTGTCGGAATCACAGTCGCCATAAGCCCGAGGAGGCAAAGGACCGACCTTGCGCTGACCCGCCTGCGGCAGGACAACAGGCTGACCTGAGCCTGGAGTGTGGCCACTCTGTTCGGTGGCAGGAAAGCCATGCCAGAGGTCGTGTCCAGGATAGCTCCGATAAACTGAAGCCTCTGGGATGGGATCAAGTGGGACTTGGTATGGTTGATGGTAATACCCAAGCAGGCAAATACCTGCTGGGTAAGGGAAAGGAAGCACAGGAGTTCCTCCCTGGATGGGACCACCAGGAGCCAATCGTCCAGGTACGGGAAAACCTGTATCCCCTGGGTATGCAGGTGGGCCGCTACCACCGAAAGGCATTTGGTGAACACTCGGGGCGCCGAGAAAAGACCAAATGGGAGGGCCTTGAACTGTTAGTGGTCCCCCCGGAACGCAAAACGCAGGTATTTGCGGTGGGAAGGGCGGATAGGGATATGCAGGTAAGCATCCTGCATATCCAGAGCATACAGCCACTGTCCCGGCCAGAGAAGGGGCAGGAGACTCTGCAGAGAGAACATCCTGAACCTCTTGTACTCCATGAACAAGTTCAGGGAGCTGAGGCCGAGAATCGGCCTCATGTCCCCTGACTTTTTCAGGACCAGGAAGAAATTAGAATGGTACCCCGTCCCCAGAAGAGGAGGGGGACGGGTTCTATTGCCTCCTTCAAAAGAAGGGAGGAAATTTCTTCCCGAACCAGAAGAAGATGCTCCTGAGAGTAAGAAAACCTGGGGGGGGGGGGTTTCGAGGAGGTTTCTGAAGAAACTCTATTGAGTGTCTCTCTGCAATCAGCTGGAGCACCCAAGTGTCTGAAGTTATCTTCTCCCAACCCGGAAGATGGAGGGAGAAACTCCCTCCTACCGGTTCCTCTGGAGCCACTCGCACCAATAGGCCGCATGGCGGCGGCCTTACCAGGAGTGGGGGCCTGCAATAGCCCGGAGGTGCCAGAAGAGCCAGAGTGTGAGCCAGATGGGTGGGCCAACACCGTCTTGGAAGCCTCCAAGACGGCCGTCGTGGAGCGGTCCCCCAGGGGGGACGTTACCTGTAACACGGCGACTCTAGCCGAAGTCGCGGTGGACAAGGAGCCCAGGTCCCTATGCTTCTCCTTATCCTTCTTCTTACAATGGCCTTCGGGGGAAGTAGAAGCCTGACGGAGCTTTTTCAACTCCTTCTCCATGGAGGTCACTTTCTTTTAAGGATGTGGGCCTTCAGGGACTGCTGCCTCCGTCTGCGGTTGGTGGCACTGAATTTCAGGCAATGCTGGCACTTCTCCACCTGATGATCCGGGCCCAGACAGAAGAGACACTGGGAATGGCCGTCCTTGTGCGGGAGTTGGGTGCCGCATGAGTCGCACTTATTCTTGTGCTCAGAGGGTGTAGGGGATGACATACACCACTGAAAAAGTATTTAATTAAATCGGGAAAAAAACGATGGTTGAACTAGCAACGACAGGCTGGCGAGCGCTGAACTTTACCGTGAGGCACTGCCACGAGCTAATGGTGGGAAAGAACTGGAAGGCAGGCATGGGAGACTGCCCCTTTATACTGACATCGCATGACAGTCACCTGACATGGGGACGGTCCCCCGCCAGAGACTGCTAGCTAGAAATGTTTCCGTGGGGTCCTGACGCCTGCCGGCATCAGTCCTATATGTAATTACCTACTGCAAGAGCCCTCTACATTTTTCTCATTGTTAAGTTGTGAACAAATTAATAGACAACACACATCACAACTGAATGAACAACACACATCACAGGTCAGTTGAATTCTTTCTTTGTAATTATAATGTGATCACTGCTGTGGTTTTTAGCCATGATAGGTAAAGGCTGGTATCTTTGTAAAAGGACTGCAACAACACTGCTGAAAAAAAAAGACAATTTTTGGCATTATATCTGCAAAATAATGACTTAGGAATATAAGAAATACATGGGTATATTAATAAACACTGAAATGCACTTTCCAGACTCATTCCATTAATTTCAATGGGGACCCCCAAAAATTTCACAAGAACTCTCAGATTTTCGGTCCTGACTCACATTTTTTTTCTCAAGAAAGTCCGGGACTCCTCAACAAAAAATCTTACTGAGATCCCTGCTCCCCCTCACTCTGTCTTTTTCTGTGCATCACATTAGCTCCAGGGGAAAACAGAGCCACCTTTGTTGGTCAAAAAATTGAACTGGCATGCATGTTACTCTGTACACCAATACTGTCCCCTTATGGCAACTTGGGGTGGGCTTTAATTTATTTCTAAAAGAACTAAGGGTAGAACTAGTGACACCGCACTGACTACCCTTTTTAACAAATCATGGGAGGATGGGGTGGTACCCGAGGACTGGAGGAGGGCAGATGTGATTCCCCTTCACAAAAGTGGGAGCAAGGCAGAAGCAGGAAACTATAGACCTGTTAGTTTAACCTCAGTGATAGGGAAAATGATGGAATCACTTCTAAAGGAAAGAATTGTCAGTATCTAGAGGCCAGGGGCACAGGACCCTAGCAGCATGGATTCTCAGCGGAAGGTCATGCCAGGCAATCTGATAGATTTCTTTGACTGGGTGACCAAAGTAGTAGATCAGGGAGGGGCTGTGGACATGGCCTACCTAGACTTTAGCAAGGCATATGACACAGTCCCACACAAAAGATTAATATACAAGTTAGCCAGCCTGGGAGTGGGTCCCAAGATGACAGCCTGGGTAAGAATTGGCTGGAGAATAGGACACAGAGTTATAGTAAATGGAGTCCACTCAGAAGAAAGGAGGGTTACTAGTGGGGTACCACTGGGGTTCAGTATTGGACCGGTCCTCTTCAATGTCTTTATAAGCGACATTGCAGAAGGACTGAAGGAAAGTATGTCTCTTTGCAGATGACACTAAGATCTGCAACAGAGTTGATGCACAGGGTGGGGTGGAAAGGATGAGAAGGGACTTGGCAAGGTTAGAGGAATGGTCAAATGTATGGCAGCTTAGATTCAATGCTAAGAAGTGCAAGGTAATGCACCTGGGAAACAAAAACCCAGGGGAAGAGTACACAATGGGGGGTGAGATACTAACAACAACAAGAATGGAAATGGACCTGGGGGTAGTCATATCAGATGACCTAAAGATGGGCAAGCAATGTGAGAGGGCAGCAAGGAGGGCTGGGGGATACTGGGATGCATAGGGAGGCATCACCAGTAGAAAACAGGATATTATTATCCTCTGTACAGACAGCTGGTGAGACCCCATCTGGAGTACTGTGTGCAGTTCCTGGAGACCCAATCTCCGCAAAGACATAGACAGGATGGAAGCTGTCCAGAGGAGGGCAACTAAAATGGTGCAGGGTCTGCACCGAAGTCATATGAAGAGAGACTTAAGGAGCTTAATATGTATAGCCTCGAGGAAAGGAGGAGGGGGGACATGATAGAAACGTTCAAGTACCTCAAAGGGAATCAACAAAGTCCAAGAGGGTAGCATCTTTCAAAAAGAGGTGTGCAAGAACAAGAGGGCACAATTTGAAGATAGAGGGATGCAGCTCAGAGGCAATTTAAGAAGTATTTTTCACAGAGAGGGTTGTGGATGCATGGAGCGGCCTTCGGAGGAGGTTGTGGAGTCAAAATCAGCGGGGGAATTCAAGCATGCATGGGATAGTCATAAGGCAATTCTGGGGGGTGGGGGTAGGAAGAAGTAGGCTGCTGGTTAACTAGGATCTGCAGCTTATCCAGTAGGTAGGGAAATGGGCAGACTGGGTGGGCCAAGCGGTCCTTATCTGCCGTCAAATTCTATGTTTCTATGTTTCTAACTGTAAACCCATAGCTTTATCCCCATTTGCATTAGCTGTTGCAATCGCATTAACACTTGTACCCATTTGAATTACTCAGGACAGAAGGTAGACATGTAGGCATAAGCTGAGTTCAGTTTATTATATTGAAAAGGCATGTGAGCAAAACAAATGCCTGTTTTCACAATCATCCAGTTAATGGACTACAACAAGTTACAGACTAACAAAAACATAAATAAAAAATATATGGCAGTAATGGGTGAAAGACAATAGCAGATAAAGAAGGACTGAAACAGACAAATTAGAGGGAATAGACAAAGTAGGGTTTAGGCAACCAGATGAGAAGCTAGCAGCAGGGCACCAGAAATATGGGTACAATTTATGTGAAGCCAGAACATGGGAACTGGAAAGAGGAATGGGAAACCAGAGACAGAGTAAGGTAAATGATCAGAGGATAAAGCGAGAAAAGGACTAGGGCCGGGGACAGTTGCATAAAGCAGTGGAGGTGAGGTGTTTGGTTAGATGGTGATAAAGGATGCTAAACTAAACTGATTTTACAAAACTCTTAACATTTATTTACACGTTGGTGCACATGCAGCATGAGGTAGTGGTGAGTCTATAGCCAGAACTACCAATTTGAGCCTAGTTTATTTCAGCACACCAAATCACAGTCATCGTACAGCATAATCATGGTTGGCAATAATCACTGTTACTGTACATGTCCCTTGATCATCCAGTTGCAGATCTGATTCTTTTTAACAGCATAATAAGTTGCAATATATTTACACCTCCATATCCCATTACACTCCTGCTCCTAGCTTCAGTTACACATACGGTGACAGTTCCACCTTACTTAATGGTGACACACGAGAATTCCCATTTTGGGTTGCGATTCCTGTACAGCTATGAGTGAGCGGAGGACATAGGGGTGTACCCAGCCCTGAATGGCACAAAAAAGCAGTATGGTGCCTCTGGTGAAGGTTAAACAAAGAGGCTCACCCTTACAAACACACATATAGCACAATAAGATATAGGCTACTCTGGTTGGCCTACCCTTGCCTCATGCTTCCCTGTTGGTTGAAGTCAGTGACCAAAGGTCACAGACTACAGTGGCTTATCCTTCACCAGATACTGGGTACACCCCTTGTCCTTGGATTTCGGGTCATCCATTCCAACTAAGCTGATCTTTCTATTGTACACAGACTTCTTTATGCTCCCATCAGTTCAGGATTCTCATCTGCAACTTCTCCACCATTTCAGATACCCAGGACAGTTGATGCAGAAGTCATCAGAAGATCCTCCTTGAGGAAGAGACCCAACAGGCCCCCCACTGTTCCCATTTTCAAACCCCGATTGGGGCCCAATCCTCTGCAGATCTGCACCAGAGAGAGCTAGTGCACCCCAGACCCAGGAACCTTGCCACCATTTTCGAGGTGGTAGGCCCCCTCCAGTCAGGGTGCACCTGGAGGTGCTAAAGCTGGAGCAATTTACCTGCCTGTTCTCTTAAATGTACCTGCTCTACGGTGGCGGTCCACCCTTGTAGTAACAATTGTGAAACAAATTTATGCCTGCTCTGGCACTATTGCTGGACATGTTGTATTACTCTGTTCTGTACATTTCCTGCTGTATTTTCTATGTAACCCCTAGGCCGCATCTGGAAACGAGTGGCCCCCGCTCAGCATGCCTGCCTGGTAAATCTCTTAAATAAATAAATAAATAAATAAACAGATGCACTCTGATGCTCTGGACTAGAACACTGCACTTCATGACTGCTTTTTGAAGGGTTGTGGCCCCTATTTATACGCCTCTAGCAAGTGGGAAAACACTGCCAGGGAACCCTCCCAACCAATGGGCAGTTTGGGCACTTGAAGGTACAAGCACTGGCACATAAGACACATAGTCATCAAGAAGAAACACATTACTGTAAACAAGATGTAGATAATTCCCATTTATTTGTAATGTATTTTACCACGTAAGCAAGAAGAGCCCTGACAGGCTCATTTCCACCTACAATCTGGGGACATGGGTGACAGGAATCAACAAGGAGATATAATACAGACATTCCAGTAAAAATAAATACAGAGCCAACATATGTACAGAGTCACAAAGTACACAGAGTATGAAAATAACTGCTGTGAAATGGTACAGAGGTTTATATACAAGGCCCTGAAGGGTGCTGATAATGCATCATATAATTTAAAATGAAAGGAACAAAGTCATAATTACATATAGACATTACTTGTACGGTGGAGAGAACATAAATGCCCTAGAATGGTACAAAGGGAGTATATACATGGCCCCAAAGGGGAATAATGTATGACACTACACCGCGATTACCATAGGCGCCGGGTTGTATGGGCCCGTGGGGCATGGGCCCCATCAATATTTATTGAGCTGGGCTGAGCCCCAGCAATATTTTGCTATACTGCTGCTTTTCTCCCCTTTGGGCCCTTTAAATTTCTTTCATTGTGTGCACGTGGTGCGTGCCCTGTGGTGCTGCCTGTGACCCACCGCGCCAGCATGATTCGCCTGCCCCCCCCACCGCTTAATTTGCTTGTACTGCCGCAGTGGCCTTGGCGCGCTGGCATCATTTAAAATTCGCGCCAGGATTAGGTTTGTTAACTTTGACCCCCCCATCGTATGACTGCTTCTGGTTGGGTGGCGGCTGGTGGCATTTTTCAATTTGCCAGCGCTTGCCGCCTGTGATTGGCCACTGGAGGATTTATTATAGGTGCCATACACATGCGGGGTGAATCTGAAGCAAGATGGCATATGCAACTCAGGCAAGAGAGAGAGAGTTCCGCCGAGTAGTCCGGGCGAGTTGAGGCTGGGCGACGAGATCATCAAGTGAGAGAGCGGGAGTAGACACTCATGGGGACTTGGAGTCGGGACTGGGGAGTCTCAGGAGCGGAGGGACTCAGTGGGAGCGAGTCACAGTCGGGGCGCCAGTGGTGAGGCACAAAGCAAAAGGCAGCACAGGCTCCAGCACCAACCTTACCTTTTTGGCTAGATGCAACAGCAGCCGGTGAGCGGGGGGGGGGGGTTCTTAAGCTTCCGATCATTCGGTGGCGGTGGGCAGTGTAGTTGCCTGTCCTAGTGCTGCCTGGCCAGTGAGATTTGGGAGGGTAAAGCGAGAGGAGTCACAGTCACACCTACTGGGTGGCACGCGAGTCACGGTGCAAGTGTCGGTGGTGTCAATCGGCGTCGCTGGTAGGTTGCGAACTTGCGGTTGCCGCCGGTTGGGAGAAGTCCGACTCTGGGACCGGGACTTGGGAGTGAAGAGATCTAAGAGAGCAGCAGGCTGAGGCTCAGCGAGAGAGATCCAGCAACAGCAATCTAGACTGCAGTGCAGACAAGAAGAGAGGTGAGTGTCACTGGGTTGGTAACTACTGGGCCTGGCTGTGGAGGTGGCTTCTGGTGTTTAGTTTAACTTGTGGTATGTGTCAGAGGACATTAGGGCACTGTGTAGTCCTGGACTTGGTTTGGACTCGGAGTCACTGTTGTTGTGTTGCTGCCTGTTGGTAACTTCGTTCTGTATCTCTCTCTCTCTCTGAGGAGTAGAGTGAGTGGGAGACCTGAGCCTGCTGGTTAGGGAGGTTATTGGGCAGGTGGCAGGAATACAAGTGGCCGGGTGGGGTCCTTCGGTCTGGGCGGCCAGTGGCAGCACAGAGCATGGCATCTAGAGCAGCAGCAGAGGAGGAGAGCATCAGCCAGCAAGCAAAGGTAGGTTAGCAGCAGCACAACTGTTCTGTGGGGTGCACGTTCAATCACAGTAGAGTGTCTCCTAGCAGTTAGGCTAGGAAACCAACCCTGCTCCTCAGGCACTTCAGCTCATAGTATACTCTGGGCTGCTTAACTCATGCTGGAGAAGGGGCTGGCACATTTACACTTATTTTATAGGTGGGATGTTGAGGTTTCCTCTGTGGGGATGGATGGGAGGGATGCTGATGCTGTGGGGATGGATGGGAGGGATGCTGATGTTGCCTCTGTGGGGATGGGAGCGATGTTGATGTTGCCTCTGTGGCGATGAATGGGAGGGATGCTGATGTTCCTTCTGTGGGGATGGAGGGGAGGGATGCAGATGTTGCCTCTGTGGGGATAGATGGGAGGGATGCAGATGTTGCCTCTCCAGGGATGGATGGGAGGGATTCTGATGTTGCCTCTCTGGGGGTGGATGGGAGGGATGCTGATGTTGCCTCTGTGGGGATGGACGGGAGGGATGCTGATGTTGCCTTTGTGGGGCTGGATGCGAGGGATGCTGATGCCTCTGTGGGGGAGGATGGGAAAGATGCTGATGTTGTCTCTGTGGTGAGGGATGGGAGGGATGCTGATGTTGTCTCTGTGGGGATGGACAGGATGGATGCTGATACTGCCTCTGTGGGGATGGATGGAAGGGATGCTAATGTTGCTTCTGTGGTGATGGAAGGGAGGGATGCTAATGTTGCCTCTGTGGGGATGGACTGGAGGGATGCTGATATTGCCTCTGTGAGAATGGATGGCAGGGATGCTGTTGCCACCTCTGTGGGGATGGATGGGAGGGATGCTGATTGTGGCGGTGCATCTGTGGGGATGGATGGGAGGAACGCTGATGTTGCCTCTGTGGGAATTGATGGGAGGGATGCTGTGGTGGCGGTGCATCTGTGGGGATGGACAGGGAGGGATGCTGATGTTGCTTCTGTGAGGATTGACGAGAGGGATGTTGATGTTAGTGGAAACAAAAAAACACCATGCATTCCAGAGCCAGGAGAACAGATAGTCCTCCAATGAAGGTAGTTACAAATTGCCAGAAGTCCAGTTTGCTGTTTGTTTAGAAAAATATTGGTTTTATTGAACAATCATGAGAAGGCACACCAGGTATTTGCAAGGGCCCCTGCGTTTCGACAATTAAGGCTTCATCGGGGGATGAACCTTGCAATACTCAATCTCTTTTTATACTAATTAGTTTCAAAATCTGTGACATCACAGTTATTAACCAGACTGCTTCTTTCCAAAAAAAAAACTAGCAAATATTCAAATAAAATATTTGGTAATTAAGAAAAAATGTTACTCATTAGTTCATGATAATGGTAGCAACCCTTTTACATATCAAATATTTAAAAAGTGTAAAGTCAGTTGCATCAGCCAATCAAATCGCTCGATACAAAATTTAGTATTTTTGAGGCAAAATTATTCCTGTTAGCTAGTGGAGGAATATACCACATACTAAAACTCAGAATCTTCTCACAATTAATATTAAAAATGGGCTTATCAACCAAAAGTTTGTAACGACCAATCAGATTGCTATATTTCAGATACATTAAATTTATAATATTTCTCTTACTAAGTAGATGATGATGGTTGGTAAACCATATTATATAAAAAAAAAAACCTCAAATCAAACAACCTCATTTAGGCAATAACAAAATAGAATTTTCTGCTGATGTTGCCTCTGTGGGGATTGACGGGAGGGATGCTGATGCTGATTCTGTGGGGATGGATGGGAAGGATGCTGAGTCCAGTGACTGAAGTGGGCCTGGTGGTCTGTCTCTGCAGCAGTGTGTGACTACTCTGATGGGTATGGGGTGGACTCTGTCTCTGGCAGCTCTGCAATGTATGATGCATGGGGGAACAGCCTAGGGAGCTTCAGGATGGGAACAGAGACCTAACCTACTGACTAGCTTGCTAACTTCCTTGCTGTCTTGCTGAAGCCTTCGGCAAGAAAGTTAGTAAGGTAGCCAGTACGCTAGGTCTGTTTCAGTCCTAAAGGCCTTGTTATGGGGTAAGCAGCAACACAGTCAGGGCATGTTTATTCTCTCCTGGAAATACAAGAATAAAGTCATGTAGTACTAGTAGTTAATTGCTGAAATATGAGCATCCTTTACCTTTCCTGCCAGTGCAGTCACAGCCTTAATCAGATCATTATTTTGCATCTACCTGTTCTCCTATTCAGCTAACAAATTTTTGCCACCACTACTGTGATTAATGTATATTTGTTTATCAGTTTCTTGAAAATACCACAGGGGAAAAGAAAAACGCTTTTTAGCAATAAAGAATGAAGATTATTTTTTGAAGGTGTCAGCCTCAAGGGGCAGAAAACAAACAGTAAAATTCTAATTAAAGGTTGCGGGCTTATATGTTACATGTGAAGTATGCATGCCCTGACGAAAAAGTCTTTCCCATGTTTCAGATTGTGATTGACAAAAAGTTTGGGAATCCACTTAAAGGTATAATCGAACATGACAGACTTGTTTCCAGTGGGATACGTGCTAGTGAGATGAAATAAACCCAGTTCAGTGATATTTCTGTTGGGCTGAAAACTATATGATGTAAACATTTTTGCTAAAGCATTTGTCAACATTATTTGACAGAGATTTTGGTGGGGGTGGGGGGTCAATTGTTTAACCAGGAGTAGCACACAAAGCTGAAAGCTTGTTTACAGGTGCGACCTGGGAGCACAGGGAAGTTAGGTGACTTAATCAGGATCACACAGTATGCAAGTGGGGGCTATGGGATCAAACCCAGGTCTCCAGATTTGCAGCTCAGAGCCTTAAACCACTGCACTATACTGCCTCCCTCAAGTTAAGTTACGTGTGAGAAGAAAGTGGTGTGGTGATGAGATGGGGGCACAGGTGTGACTTGAGAGGGGTCAGAAAACCCATTTGGAGAGTGTGATCATTGTAGCATAATGAAAAAAGTAATAAATAAATAAATAAAAAAGGCAGCTGCATTCCTCGTTAGACTGCACAGGGAAGCATTAAAAAGCAATAGCTGCTAGTTATCCGAGTTATTTCTAGGGTTCCTACTTCACTGTTGTTATGTGGGCCTGTGGCTACTGAAAAGCAGGTTTAATGTATATAGTGGCTCTTGGATTGCTAGGACACAACTGTGCCATTGAAAATGTCTGTTGGGCCAGTGTGTTTTCCCAATCACTAGCCCTTTTAGCTACTGGCTGCAAAACTTAATTTTGACCCCTGGTCTTCTATGTCTTTATGGCCATGTCCAAAAAAGCATATATAAAGTATCTGTCCAGGAAAGATATAGTACTCATATATATAAACTTTATTTGGACATGGCTGTCCATGGGGACATACAGTCTCCGACTCTTTGTAACCTACCTACCTGGTGATAATGGCATATATGGGTATGCAGTGAAATGCAGTACTGACTCCATTTATGCCACACTGTGTCTCTCCCGTCCTCTGCTAAACACATAGGGCAGCCCGGAAGGGGATGCACTGTGTTAAGAAATTGTGTGAGTGACTTGATGTGGGGAACCTGGAGGGTTTGGGGTGAGGATTCTTTCATGGCTATTGGCTCCTCTACTAGCCCACAGATATCAAAACCTGGTGTATCCTGCTCTGTTTTGGACTGCAGGGGGCGTGGCCTTGACCCCTGGGCCCCACCAAATATTTTACAAACCTATGGCGATTACCCTGAAAAGAGCAAATTAGAGCATACTCCAATACCATAGGCATAGTAGTATCAGAACACATTTCAGAACTTTGATACACAAGGCTATGATTAACCCTAAAAGTGCACAGTATTTTTATTCACAGGCCATATAGCACAGACCTAATGTAACACACAACATTATTTTAAACATACATGGGTCCTGGTAACCCCTGTTGTGACAGCCAGGTTACACATAGTCAGAGTGTCTTTGTGCACTTATTAACATAATCTGAGTGCCTTTTCCCTAACTTGCATATTCCAAGTGCCTTTTTGCACTCATCTGCATACAAAGAGTGCCTTTTTGCTGTTTTGCCTCATTTACAGGGCACTGTCACCACACAATGCCCTGTAAATAATGTATTATTTATTTCAAAGATTTATCTGTGAAGACATACTGAGCTGAAATAGCTTGTTTCCAGATGTGTGCTGGGGAGAGGAGGAAATGAGACAATACAGCAATAAATTACAAAATCGATTACACAAATCAAAAATATAAGTTAATTAAATAACAACAAAAATGAACAAGTGCTAGAGAGAGCACCTGAAGAGCAACAGCTAAATAAGTGGAAATTGCAGCATAACTGGAGTATGAACAAGGTACTGCTAGGAGCGGTATTAAAGTGCAGATGTCAGCAAAATTAAAGGGTGACCAAAACACTAGTGGGTTCAGCAGAGAAGAGTGGCAGGAATTAGGGGGGAATTGTATTTGGGTAGGGGCAGTGGTGGGCAGTAGGGGTTGGAAGAGGATAAATACAGCACTGGATCAGAGACAACCGGTGGAGAGAGCAGTGACTTCATGGAGGAGAGATTTGGGAACAGGGGGGAATTGTATTCGGACAAGGGCAATGAGGGCAGTAGGGGCTGCAGGACAGCTAAATACAGCACTGGATCAGAGACAATATATTAAGACGAAGTAAGCAATCTGATTGGCTAATGTGATATCATCTAAATAAAAAACGCTCTTAGTGAATCTGGGCCTTTTCCATTAAGGATCCCACTGGGGGACTCGACTGAATGTCAGCAGGCAGTGCAGACATCTTTGAGTGCTCGCTGCTGGGGCCCACCCCCCTCAATCACATGATTTTACCTTAAAGTGTGTAATACAGGGGAAGGAGGAAAAAAACAATAAGAAATTAACTTAATCACCTTTGAAATTCTTTCCGATCTGTCGATAGCGGGTTGATCTATGCTCTGAAGCTAATGTTAACTTATCAATTGTAAAAGTAGAAGGGATATAGATCAGCCAATAGTGAGAGGAGGCACCAAGGAGGAAGGGCTATCATGTATTTAAAGGAGGCCTGGGAGGCGGGAAAAATATCATAGGAGGATAAGCCCCAGAGTCACTGAGGTAGCTTTGAAAGCGGCCTTGTGTGGTAGGCGCGCTGAAAAGCGGTCAAGTCTAGGAAACAGGAGAAGCAAATTAATATTAAAAAGGACATAGGGTGGGAGGCTGGCGCAGACTGTCAGCGGCGGTGGGGTGATTAGGATAAAATAAAAGGCTAGGAGCTAGACAGGTGTGGGATTACTGAACAAAAGAGAAAGCATGCAATTTACAGCGAGGTGGCCAACAGCCAAGAGGGGGTAGGGAAATTTGGGCAGAGTTTCACGGAGAGTGGAGAGAGAGAGAGAGAAAGAGAGAGAGATAAAGAGGGAGAGAGAGAGAGAAGTAGCTTTGGGCAAGGTTAGGAAAAAACCAAAAAAACGCAGGCAGGTATCAACAAACAAGAAGGTTTAATTAGGAGAGGGCAGGTTTAAGAAGGAAGTATCTATATCCCTTCTACTTTTACAATTGATAAGTTTCTTACTTGTACATTCTTTCTGTCTATTAAGACAGTCAAAAATGAACCAACACATAGTACTATTTCTTCTCACAGCCACACTGTCACTGCTCCACCTATCAATTCATAAAATACCTCAATTTGGATCTATTCTCCCCAACTTCCTGCCACATGAACATCACTACTCGAACCTCCTACTGCTTCCTACCCCACGCTGTGACCCTTCCCCAGTACTACTAAATAGGGCCTGGATCCACATGATTGCCTATGCCCATAATAAATGTATCATGCATCTACATGCCCTATGTCCCTTCCTATGTTGCAAACTCTGGCATCTCCTCTTACTTGCTATCCTGCTCTCTGTGGATGTTCAACTAAATCCAGGACTGACAAATGCTACACCTGATTCTATTAGCAATGCTAAAGGTCTTACCATAGTACACCACAATATCAGAAGCCTTGCACACAACCTACATGAACTCGAATCCTGGACCTCACTCTACGAACCTGATATCATATGCCTAACTGAAACCTGGCTAAAACCATCCACACCTGACTCTCTGTGCTCCCTTCCATCTTATAATCGCTTGAGACTTGACAGCGCTGCACCCAAAAGTGAGGTGGTACAGCTATCTATTTTAAAGATCATCTCCACATCATTGCTGTCAATTTAACTAACCCAGGCCACTGTGAGGCACTACATGTCCTGCTCACTCTTGGTACAAAAAAGCTACATATTGTATGTGCCTACAATTCCCCCATAAATGGTCTAAAAGACTGGATGAGCTACTGGATCAAACCTTAAGCCTTGCAGGGAGAAATGAAGTCCTTATACTAGGGAACCTTAACATTAATTGGCTGGGCACCAACCAATCCAATCCACTAACCAAACTACAGAGCTATAACTTGCACCAGCTGATAACTGAACCTACCAGAATCTCCCTTCACTCCAACACGAACACCTTACTTGATTGGATAATGGTCCACCACCCTGAAAATGTAATTGCTTCTGGCGTTCTACCAGATGCCATCACTGATCACTCCCCAACCTACTGTATCTGGGGAAAGAGCAAACCTACCCCATTGAGGCCTCGTTTTACCACCTTCCGCAACTATGCACATTTTGACTCACAGCTTTTCCTACATGACATTGCTGCTGATTGGTCTTCCCTCCTTACAGCAAATGATGCCCAAACTATTCCTGACCCACTTCCTAGTGCTCCAGGATAAACACTGCCAACTTCTAACTCGAAAGGTAAAAAATAGGCAAACCCGCTGGCTCAAATCTGACCTCCTCTCGAAGCTAAAGCTGGCTCTTCTACAAAAGCTCAAGGCTATCCTCTGACCTTAATACTTACAGGGCCCTATGCAATTCCTGCAAAAAGGACATCAAAAAGGCTAAGCGCTCATATTGCAAAGATCTATTAACAAACTCCTATGGTGACTCAAAAAAATTCTGGTCACATATTAAATTCTTTCTTGGTCAGAGTCCGGCACCCACCCCAAATGACATGTCACTAAATGGTGCACACTGCAATAATCCCAGAACCATTGCCAATGTTTTCAATAGCAAATTCTCTGTTCTAACTAATTACACCTCCTCTTTCCTTACCCAATCGACCTTGCCCACCCCATCAGCTGTCAACGGCCCTCATTTCTTTTTCAAGGCAGTCTCAAGATGTGACATACTCAGATTGCTAAAAAATATCTCTGACCACACTGCAACTGGCTCTGACAACCTAGAACCCAGGCTACTAAAGATAACTGCTCCCCACATTGCTGCTCCCCTAGCCAAGATTTTCACACTCTCCCTGTGCCAGAGCTATGTCCCTGATGTATGGAAGGAAGCTAGGATAACCCATTTTCAAAAAAGGAGATCGTAAGGATCCCTCAAATTACAGGCCCATATCCATCCTGCCAGTCCTCAACAAAATTCATGAGAAGGTGGTAGCTGTCCAAACAATTGATTTCTTCCAGAAATATGATCGACCTACCACAGCCCAACATGGCTTTCACAAGGACCATAGTACCACTACAGCCCATCTCAAATTCACGTCGGATACCCTAGTGGCTATGGATTCTGGTCTTCTCACCATGGCCATGTTCATTGCTATGACTAAGGCATTTGTGATCACTCCCTCCTCCTAGCCTCCCTTGGATCACTAAGCTTCTGATCAAATGTTGTAAGGTGGTTTGGTAGCTACTTGTGTGACAGGACCCAAACTGTGAAACACAACTCTGCTTTCTCGGATAAGGCCACTATAAATGTTGGGGTGCCACAAGGATCTATCCTTGGGCCTCTGCTTTTCTCTATCTTCATAAATAACATCACCACCAACCTCCATAGGCCAGTGTCCCTATTATATGCAGATGAAATTGTTCTATATACCAGTACAAAAAACATTGATGACATAAATCATAAATTCTCTCTTGACTTTCAGCTCACCCAACAGTGGTTATTTAATCACAAACTTGTCCTAAATGAGTCCAAAACACAAGCCATGCTCTTCGGATCAAATGCCAAACTCAAGCATGCCCATTCAAATTTTAAAGTCTCCTCCTCAAATGGCTTAACTATTGGGGTGGTGGATTCATTTAAATACCTGGGTGTCACACTTGACCTATCAATAAATTTTGACCTACACATCAAACAGACTTGCAAGCTGGTCAACACCAAACTGGGCATTGCATACTGTACCAGTAATGTGCTTACTTCCTTGGCAAGGCTTGCCATTGCACGTGGCATCCTCCTGCCCTCACTTACTTAAGAGGCTGCTACATATACCTCTGCGTGCAAAACAAGCCTTCGGAGGTGGCATGTGACATACAACAACACTTGTCGCTATGCATCCTCCTCTCATAGGCTGAAATACCACTGTCTCCTTTATTCAGACCTGGGATGGCTTCCTCCACTTGAATTAAGGCTTTATGCCTATGGCTCTGTCATAGACAATATTGTCCGGCTACAAATAGCCAAACTCTTTGCGGGCCACTTCCAAATCATGGTACCATCTTACGGGTTGTGGTCCACTGACAAAGCCCCTGTCTTTATACCCAGACATAATACCTCCAAAGGCGGAAGTGCTTTTGCCTGTCAGGCCCCCCAATACTGGAACTCTCTCCCTCTAGCCTTGCACCAAGCACCATCTCATGCAATATTTAAGAAACGATTGCGTACCCATCTCGAGTCCTCCTGCAAGTGCTCCTGTTTCAACCCCCCTTAGATTTCACTTCCTTCCTGCCTCATCTCTCCCCACCTTTTCTGTTTTTACTCCTACTAAAAAAAATAGCACTTCCCTCCACCTATCTGTCCTACCTCCCACTTAATCTCATTCCCAAACTTCTACCTGCCTCTTCTTCTATCTCCCGCACTCCTATCCCTAGTTTTTCCCTACTGTCTACCCCAAATGAATACCGCAGCATTTACAATCTTTCTTGTTTTTCCTCAAAACATAAATGTATGTAACCTTGCATTTTGAACTGTATCTGTATACTATTCCTATCACACTGTTATTGAATCTACCATGTCTGTAGCTACCTCTTTTGTATATTACTTTCTCACACTGTTACTGCGTCTGCTTTGTCCGTAGCCACTTTTTTTCTCTACTTACTCTGTATACTACTGTCAGCTATGTTCAAACTTGTATTGAAATGTTCTGTCTGCATTGTTGTACTGTACCCTCCCGGGTCGTGCCTGAAAATAGTCATTGCTATGGCTAGTGCACTTATGCGGTAAACAAAAACTAAATAAAATAAAAATAAACATATGGGAAGTATCTGCTATTAAACTAATAGTTTGCAGCTGATCGTGTCCAGTGAAATATCTGCCAGAACAGGTTTGTCTTACGTTAAACACACTTGTCTGCTCATCCATTTGTATTAAGTACTGTTACTGACATTTACCAAATATGGAAACAGGAGAAAACTTAGTGGAAATGTTAGACAAAGTAAATCCTATGAAGCGCCCACTACCGTCTGACATCAGTTCTGAGGAAGCTGAAACACTTGAATCTGACCCCCCAAAAATGAATACTGCATATCCTGTCACAAACGCACATTTTGATATATTAATGCAGGAAATTTCTGGCATGAAATTCACCCTAGATTACATGGCACATGACATAAAAGAGCTTAAGAGTGAAATGTTAGTGCACAGCAAAAGAATTCAAGATGCAGAAGTCAGAATAAGCAGTTTAGAAAACCTGTCAAAGAACAAAATGAAAGGGTTGCTAACAGTAGAAGAATTACGGCGCTAGAAAACAAAATCGAAGACTTAGAAAGTAGAAATAGGAGAAATAACCTTGAGAATTTTTGGTCTTCATGAGGGTACTGCAGGGGCAGATCCTGTTGAATTTGCTAAGCGACTGTTCACAAGCATAGCAGGGCCACCACAAGATGGGGAAAAAATACATAATTGAAAGGGCTCACCATTCCTTAAAGCCCAAGCCAGGGAAAAATGAAAAACCTAGATCCTTCGTTTTAAAACTACTGAACTTCCAACAGAAAGTACAAAGAGCCCTTAGGAACACAGTTAGCATCTCGTTTGAAGGCTGTTCCCTCAAAATTTTTAACAACCTGTCTCCTGAGACCATCAAAAAAAAGAGATGCCTTTTTCCCTATTAAATGGAAATTGCATGAAGCTGGATATAAATATGGACTGTTCTTCCTGACTAAATTGAAGGTTTGGGCACCTGATGGCATCAAGGAGTAGAGATTTTCCCCAGTCTTTTTAAATACTTTGACTTTCAACAATAATATGAGAAATGCCAGTTACAAGTTATGTTCACATTAACATAAATGCTGGTACATAATTCTAACAGGTACTGTGGCTTATTAATTTATTAAGGGTACTGCTCTTGAGCCGGTGTCTCTTGGGGTTAGCCGTACTTGGGTTTGGGGCTCAGTCTCTCCATTTACACCCTTCATATTTTGATATTTAGTGATTACTTGATAAATGTAGGTTTGGATCCGAGGACCTTGTCTGACCATGGAATGGTGCCCATGCATATTTGGCCGTGTTCCAAGGTTAGAGACTCCTCCTGGAGGTTAAATGTTTCCCTCCTTAACAGGGACGAGTATAAAGAGCTCCTGAAAGAAACCCTGAGACAGTCTGCAGTGGACAATTCCACCCAAGATTCTTCGACAGCAATCTGGTGGGATAACCTGAAAACAGTTATTACAGGAGCCACAATAAGATATGCCTCGAACTTGAAAAAAGCACAACAGAGGGAGATTCTAGAACCGGAAAACCACTATTTTGATTTCGAAAAGGAACACAAAATTGTTCTCAACGAAAGAGTTAAGGAGCATTTAGAAGAAACTAGGAGGAAGCTTAATAAGATTCTAGATGACAAAATTGAAGAGCATTTAAGATACTCCCAGAGATTTTTTGAGGCTGGGAATAGGGCTGGTAGCTTCCTAGCCTGGCAACTCAGGAAGGAAGCGGCCAGTAGAACGGTCATCCGTTTAAAGGCACCGGCAGGTCCCAGTCACTATGTGACAGACCCCACTGAGATAGCAGCTCAATTCCAAAAGTTTTATAAAAAAACTTTATAGCCAAGAGGGGGCAGAGGAATACCAGGAGAAACTGGATGCTTTTTTCCAAAAGGTCAAACTACTCAAACTCTCGGTAGATGACAGGGAGAGGTTAGAGGCCCCTTTAACAGACGAGAAGCTTCAACGAGCTTTTGGGAGTTGAAAACAGGGAGGCCCCTGGGCCAGATGTGATTGCTGGGAACTCTATAAGGCCCTAGAAGCGGAGTTAGTACCCCTGCTGGGTAGGGTTTGTCAGGGAATCCGGGGAGAGGGGACTCCCCTGAGCTGGCAATATGCCCAAATTTTGGTGATCCCCAAAGAAGGGAAGGACTTAGAGGTATGTGGCTCTTATAGGCCCATCTTGCTTTTGAATGTGAACCAAAAAATATACACCATGACTTTGGCCCACAGGTTGTAGGGCTGTGTGGGGACACTGGTTCACCTGGATCAAACCGGCTTTATAAATGGTATGCTAATTCATGATAACATTAGGCACCTGCTTAACATTATATCATGCCAACAGGCATCAGGGGAACAGACCTTAGCGATATTCATGGACGCAGAGAAGGCCTTTGACCGGGTGGACTGGTGGCTCCTACACAGAACCCTGGAGGAGATGGGTATGGGCCCTAAGTTTAGGACAGATATTAAAGCCTTGTATGCAGCACCACAAGCCACTGTAAAAATCAATGGCTCCACAACTGAGAGGTTTCACCTGTCCAGAGGGACCAGACAGGGGTATCTGCTCTCCCCCCTGCTTTTCGCCTTATGCATTGAACCACTGGCTAGGGCAAACAAGGCTAATGAGAACATCAGAGGGGTCCATGTGGGAGGGAGAGAACACAAAATATCCTTATACAACGACACCCTTTTCTTTGTGACCTCTCCCAGAACCTCGCTCCCGGCACTGACAAGGGAATTGCAGAATTGTTTGGTCTCTGGTTATAAAATTAATTGGGACAAATCCGAGGCGATCAGGTTTGGGAGGACACTCCCTAGAGATATAGAGCAAAACTGCCCTTTCAAGTGGGTTGCTGCAAACACAGTCCAATACCTGGGGGGTCAAACTATTGCCGCAAATTTCAAAACTCTCTAAGCTTAATTATGGTAAGTTATGGGGGGAGATAAGGGCAGACCTGGGGAGGTGGGATATACTCCCATTATCTATTGGAGCAAGAATTGAGTCGATAAAAATGAATATCCTCCCCCAATGTCCCAGACTCCTTCATCACTCTGGTGAACTCGACCCTTTCGACCTTTATCTGGCAAAGGGGCAGGAAGCGAATTAGCCACAAACTCCTGACACAGCCCAAATGTAGGGGTGGATTAGCCCTCCCGGAACTTAAACTGTACTATATGGCAGCACAGCTGACCCCGGTGGTGACATAGGTTAAACAAAGGAGGGAATCAGGATGGAGAGAAATCGAGGCACAACAAATGCAGATAATCTCCCTTGTATCCTTGCCTCATGCCCCATTAACCCCAGAAGTATGGAAAACCATACGAAATCCCTGGATGAAACTTACATTAAGGGTGTTGGTGGGGGCCAGAAGGATAACGTCTACTCCTGAAGGTGTGGGTCCTCTAACGTCAATCGTGGGTGACCCTCACTTCATACACCCTCGTTCTGACTCTGGATACCAAGGTTGGAACAGGCAGGTCCTAACACGGTTTCACAATATGTTACAAGGTGATGGAATGACTTCCTTTGAGTCACTTCAAAGCAGATACCTCCTAACAAAAGCGGATTTTCACAGGTACCTGCAAGCTAGACATTATATACTGTCCAACAGCTTAATCCCGAAGATCAACAGGGACCTGACGGGATTAGAAAATTTTCTACACTGGTCAGTGCTTTTAGTAATGAAAGGCAAACACATCTCTGGGGCCTATAAAACACTTCAGGGTGAGGAGTGAGCACAATTTGAAGAATTAAGACAAACGTGGGAACAAGATAGTGATCTTTCGATCCCAGGGGCTCAGTGGGCGAAGGCGTGGGAGAGGGGTTGGAGAACCATGGCCTCGCCTGGGTGGTGGGAGTTCCACTGGAAGTGTCTCTCCTGTTTTTTCCATACCCCCTCAATAACAAAACATTTTGGTGGGGGCTTGTCAGATAGGTGCTGGCGGGGTTGTGGGTAGGTAGGCACCCACTTCCACATATTCTGGGATTGCCCAGGGGTAACAGATTACTGGAGGGAGATTCATGGGACATTGCAGAGGGAACGGAGCGCACAGGTCCCACTGAGTTTCCAAGTGATGGTGGCAGGGTGTAGACACCCTTCTTTAGGCAATGCGAAACAACAAATGCTTTTTAGAACAATATGTCTTGCGGCTCTAAAGGAGATTATGACAAACTGGCTGAAGACCCTTCCCCCGACATTGGAGGCATGGAGGAGTAGAGTGAAGGGTATTAGGAGAATGGAGGAGCTCACTGCCAGGCTTAGGCTCTCCCTAGATAGGCACCTGGAGCTGTGGCAGATGTGGGATTCCCTGTCGGCATGATCCAAGAAGGGGATAAATCGGGATTGGATATTTGGGATTGAGGAGGGACAGAGGGGTTGGTTCCCCCCCCTCCTCTATTCCCCTCCACCCCTTCCCCTGACAGTTCTCTTACTCTTCTGTATCACTATTCTCAACTTGGAACTTCTAGAGGTGTGGCATGGTCTCCTTGTCTCAGTTTTGATACAGGTTGACTATTGTTGAGTCATATAAAGTACAGAGGGGTATATGTTTGTACCCAGGAGGGGTTTTTCCCCTCTAGTTTAGTCAACCCATTCCAACCACCACTAAAACATAATTTTAATTTCCTTTAGTAGATCATTACTGTATAGATCTAGTCACAAAGCTGAGTATAACATAGACACCTGCATATTAGGTCATTTTGATGAAAAATTTCACTGGTCAAAGGAACAAAAATACTCTCCATTAATAACTGGTGCTTCAGTTAGGAATGCTCTGCTTAAATATTGGGTGGAAGACAAAATTCCAGCTTTGCAGGAGCGTAAGGCTCAACTGATTGAAAATCTGAGTCTGAAGAGGTTGGCTTTAGGTATGAAAGGCCTCAGCCACACATTTCCCATCAGATGGAGTACATTGTATTAGTTTTTTTCCAAAAAAAGTGGGATTGAACATTATGAATGCGATCCACAAAATAGCTCAGCTTTTGATTTGTGAAGGTAAACCACTACCTTAGCACTGCACGCTAGCTCTTATACCTTTAGCTTTTCGTACATTTCCTCTTTCTTTCTCATTATGCTTCAGGGTTTCTGATAACAGATAACAACTACTTTCCTTCTTTAACTTCTTACTTTTCTTTTGATGTATTGTTAGAGAATAGATACTTCTGAGTATTACTGATATATAGTTGTTTACAGATTATATTACATGTTATTAGGGGACAATGTGTTTGCTCAATAAACAATATACTGTTTACGGTAACATACAGTATGAGAATAATTAAAAATATTAGACTTTGATTACATAAGTCAACCGATTGCTGTTTAAAGCTGTTTTACTAAATGGACTATTGTCTAGGTTTTTTTCTCCATTATTTAATGCGCATGGTACTTGTAATTGTTATATTTACTAATATGTTGGTCATTTATATTGTTGTATTTGACATTTTACTTAAAATTAATAAAAAATTTAATTGACAAAAAAAATAAATAATTAAGGATCCCACTGCATGAAGTAAATGACTGATGTCACTGCACTCCCATGAAGTACCGCAAATGATTGCTGATCTTGCACTGTCTTCACTGTACTGGGTGAGTTGCAGAAACCTCTAAGTCACCTGCTGACTGACTGGCTATGGGAGCCCAAGCAGGCTTCCCTGAGTTGGCTCTGGCTAGCAGTGCAAACCCTCCTTACACTGTGAGAGCTCACTGTCGACTGCCTTCTTCTGGATATGCCCTCTGCCTTTCTCTGGGCAAAGGCAGCTTTCCATTGGTACACAGAGCTGTCAGTCACTTAAATCAGAATGCAGAACATTCACCCAGCACCCTACTGGCTAAGTGAAAAAGCACTATGCATACTGTGCAGTCACTCTCCCAGCATGTTTCTGGGGTCACATGCTGAGATCCGTGACCTCTGACTGGCTGTGGCTGTGGTCAGGGGTCAGCAAGATGGTGTCTTCTTTGCTGGAAGAAACATTGCTTCACATTTAAGTCTTTTTATTTGTGTTACTGCCGTTCTTTGGCTGTTCCTGACCCCCTGTTTGATAGGACACACTGTGCTTAGTTATCAGGCTGTGGGTTGGTGTCAAACAGGGCATTCCCACTCCACTGGGAGCTCTGTAGTCTGTCCCCCTTGGCAGATCAGGTCTCCCTTTCAAATGCAGTTTTGCAGCCGGCAGCTGCACTGACTCAAAGGCACAATCGTGCCAAACTCATGTGGCTTCTGTTTTCTCCTCCTCCTGTGTCTCCAAGACCCTGATGCCTTCACTAGTTTCCCTGGGGCTGGAGCACATGGAGGAGGTCTTGTGTGCTTGCTGGGTTTTGGGCGGTGAGAACAATCTGTTGCAGGTGGGGCATGCAGCGCACCGTGAAGGAGTGTGCGAGCTGGTGGCAGCTCGCACATTCGATCAGTCACCTCGAACTGTTGCATAGGCAGCAGTGCAAGTCACTACAGAACCACCAGGCAGGCACCAGCTCAGATCTCAGCTCTTCCATCCCTACACAGGCTGCAGTCCCAGGGGCTGAAGTGAGCAGGACAAACTGGTGGCAATCTATTTAGGGGCAAGGACGAGATACAGGTAAGCCCCACCATTTGGAGGGCAGTTACAATAGTCTAGTGGAAACATGAAATTACACTTTTATAGCTTTCTTCAACCTAAAAAGCACTACTTGGATAGAAATTGGGGTTGGGGGAATGTGCCCAACAGAGTATATGGACATGATGGCCCAGGCTGGCCCCTCTCTGGCTGTGGTCCTGGAACAGCTCTCCGGTCAGAGTCTCAACTGTTCTTCAGTGCAGACATCTCTCTCGGATGATCAACTCTGTCAGTTGGCCTCTCTCTCTCTCTCTGCTCCCTCACATACATCAGCTTCTCTTACTACAGTTTTGACCCAAAAGCGAACACTCACCTGTCAGTGTGTCATCCCCCTCATAACAGACCAGTCACTTGCCTGTAGAATCTGGTGGTGACTGTGTTCTGGACACGGAGCTGTAATTCTGGCTGGAAGAACCCTTCAGTCAGATCTCAGGCAGGGGACTTGGTGTGTTCAGCAAATCTCCCCTTCTTTGGGGTTCTCTCAGTTATCTTCTCCTTACCAGCTGTTAAAGCCCTGCAGTCACTTCCTGTTTCCTGGTTATGGAAGCTTCAAGCAGACCTCTGAAGTGGAAAGGATCAGGCAACAGTTGTGCCTTCAAGCAGTTTCTCACACAAACTGAAGCAGTCTGACCAAGTTCTGGAACAGCCTCTGCTGTTCACTGGGTAATTCAGCTCTCCCACTGGTCAGCCTAAGTTGTCAGTCAGTGGGGAGGGCTGTCTGGCTGTTATCCAGTGCCCTACTGGCTGAACACTGCAGGCAAACTCAGTGTCCTCCAGTGTCTCATAAGTCCTCGCTGCAGGCTCCAGAGCCTGATTGGTTGTGGTGCTGACCCCTGACCCCACAGTCATGGATTCTGCAGGTCAGGTACAGCAAAGATGGTTAATGCCTCTGTAGTTTTTATGGCCACTGGACTCAAAATTCTTATGTGAAGATCCCATGCCTGTAAACATTTATTTGTGCTGCCAGTTTGGTCATAGTGCTGCTGTGCTGATGTTTTTGGCAGATTGGTGACTGTTCAGTCTGGAGGAGAACTCATCAATGTATTCTCCATTCCTAAGCATAAGATCTCACTCTCCATTGGAGACCACCTTTGATTTGCAGCTGAACTGTGAAATTGCGTGTAAAACCACTTAGAAGGATGGCACAGAGCGCCAAAGAACATCTGGGGCTCTTCTGCTGCTGCTGTAGTCCCCACTGCTAAAGTCCTAGTCCTCGGGGACCAGAGGGACGCATTGTTGGTGGCGAACTGCAGTGCAGTGCTCCACAGAGACAGTGGAAAACCCTTCACAGTCGAGGTGAAGTACACAAATGTCTGGGGAAGTGCCTCGCCTTTATTTTTGCTATTTAAAATTTTTCCAGTTGCCAGCATTGGTTAATCTCCTCAGGGGCACCTGGTCATTGGGATCCACAATCCAACATGACTCTCCTTTTAACTAATTGGTGCAGCGTGATGCTTATAGTATGATCAGTGTTGCTTTTTTTGGAAAGAACTTGCGTCCCTGGTTTGGTTCCCAGCAAAGGCTGCAGGTGGGGTGTGTTTGCCAAGTACAGTGTATAGACATTTAGGGTTACACCTCTCAAGTGTCCCTGATTTTACCACAGAAATTTCCTTAGTCCCTTCTAAATTTGGCCTTCTGTCAGTACACAACTTCTGCACTCATTCTTGCAGCTGCCACTGACACTGGGCCCCAGGCTGTTGCCCGCCACCTTCCATTCTCTGCTCCCCCCTTTGCCCTGCACCCTCATTAGTACAGCTCCCTCTTTCACCCTCCTAAGTTGCAATCCGTACTCCCACCATAAACCCTATACATGTACTGCATATTGTATTCTGCTTAGTGTTTTCCCTTAGCACGTCATTCATCGTAGAGTATCACCTTACACAGAATCCTGCACAATCGTTTATAGTTGATTTTGTTGCTTATTATCTTATTTGTGTAACCCCTGTGACCCCCTTGGGGTTTCTAGATCCCTATGTAGTGTAATGGGTTTTTATTTTTAGTTAGGGTGGGCAGCAAAGGGTTAACAGGGCACCCCTGAAACCCCTATTAGTCATCTGGGCAGAGGTTTCAGGTGGGAGGGGCCTTGTAGCAGCATAAGCCACAATGGAATGCTACAGTTGGTATCAGTTGCTCACTCACAGTTTTGTGTTAATCTGACTGAGGACAGCCTCAAGAGCAGTACCAACTCCATCCTTTCCTGTTTCTCTCCCTAGTTCGGTCCCACAGTAGCCGAGTGTTGAGTCATGGCAGTGGCCATCTCCTGTGGCATAATTCAGTGTGGGGTGAAGGACTTTAAAGACATCTAGTCATGGGGACCAGGAGTAAAATGAGGGAAACTTCCCTGAACTGTGAGAAGCTTTCCTGTGTGTTACTGCTCAGTACTGACTCCACCATGACTGTCCAATTGGGAATGCCTGTGCGGATTTTGGAAGGACTAAATTTCAGTTTGTAGGACAAGATGTTTGAAATGAAACACTCCAAGTGTTGCCTCCTTGGCACTGTATACCATTAGAATGGTGACTTAAAATTGTCGCCGCAATTAAGGCGCTGCAAGAAGGGCGACAGTGAAAGGGGCGATCTTGATTTTAGATTGCCCCTCACTGATGCCACCCTTGCACCAACACTGTTACTACCCCCTCCAGGGCATGCCCGCCCTGGAGGAGGTTCTATATAGTTGTAGGAGGTGTGGGGGGGAACCCCCTACAAAAGACAACTGTTTCCTGGGAAGGCGCATTGACGCTGTAACTCCTGGGAAGCATAATGCCTGGTGCTCTAATGCTGGGGGGTATGTTGCCTGAGCCATAATTGGCATTGCCAACATGTTTTTCGCTCTGACATGAGTGAACCCCTTGGCACAATTTCTGTATGTGACAGAGTGAATTACCCTGATTAGGAAATAGACTACTACCTCTCTGACCAGAAGATGGGGAATGGCTCTTGTACTAAACAGTGTTTTACTTGTCACAGTACAGTGAGTTTTCAAGAAAAGGACATCATCTGCCCATTAAGAGTTTGTCTCTGAGGAGAAAAAAAATTAAGTGTGTTTCATTTAAAGGACATATTTTTATTTATTTATTCTATTAAGAGAATCGGAATTACAAACCTTTGAGTCAGAGACTCTTTTGCAAAGGCTCCACGTCAGGGATGTACAAAAATAATGATACAGAAAATGACAAGCATATTTGGTACAAATAAAACAAAATCAATATTATACAGGATAAAAATTATCCAAGGTCAAGTAAACACATTATATAATCAGACAAATAAGAACAATATAGAAATTAGGTAAATAGCACCAGGCAGAGCTTGGACCAGGAGAAAGTGGTAGGTATGGCGAGAAAAACTGGGGAGGGGAGGAGTGGTGGGAGCGATCAAGAAGAGGAATCGAGGCAAGCAGGGAGGAAAGTTAGAAGCAATCGCAGGAGCTGGAGAAAATTGTGTGTTCCCTAAGGAGAGTTTTGAATGGGACAAGTTTGGATACAGCTGAGGTAGCAGCCGGTAGGGAGTTTAACCAAAGTGGTGCCCTATAATGGAAAGCTCGCTGTCTAAGGAAGGTCTTACAGTGGGGAACCTGCATGGAGGCTTTAGAAGAACTTCTAGTGGATCTTTGCGATGGGGCAGTTTAAAGGAGACTGAGGAGCCCAGGAGGGGAAAGGCCGATTGAAATCTTTTTGGCAAGCAGACAGGTCTGATATTTTAACCTGCTGTCAAAATTAAGCTAATTAGACAGACTGTAGAGGTGACAAGTATGGGTGCACCTGACATAGCCCGTGACAAGTCGTCAGGCTTTATTCAGTGACACTTCAATCCTACAGAGGGCAGTACTGTCAGCGGCTCCATAGATAGTAATCCCAAAGTCCACAAGAGAGAGAGAATGGAGCAAAGTGCGCCAGGGGGCAGACAGAGTCTATGGTGGTACATGAGCCCTATTCTGGTGTTTATGGCAGAGCTAAGTAGGTAGATATGTTCATAGAAAGTAAGTGCAGAATAGAGTGTGACTCCGAGATATTTAAAGGAGTTAACTTGATCAAGGTAGGAGTTATAATGGTTGCACATTTGCGGTCGGGCACCATTATGTTTATTCTGGTGGTGAGAGAAGACCATGACCTTAGTTTTCTTGTAGTCAAATATAAGTCTCTGGGCAGAGAACCAGATTTCAGCCTCAGAGAATAAATTTTGGATGGCTTGCTGGAGAGGGGTGCGGTCCGGGTGGCAGCAGAAGAGAACGGCATCATCTGCCTAGAGTAGAAGATTTCTGGAGCAGGCCTTGGGAAGAAAGTTCAAGAACAAACTGAACAGAAATGGTCCAAGGATAGAGCCTTGGGGAACCCCAGACCTCACAGGGAGGCTAGAGGAGAGAGTATGGTTAATACGGACTTGCTGGGTCCTGTTCCTTAGGTAGTCAGCAAACCAAGAGGAGGCATCCTATGATAGCCAGAGAGAGAGAGGAGGTACCTGATGAGGAGGGTGTGGTTTACAGTATCAAACGCCTTAGTCAGGTCTATATACACAGACCCAACTAGGTGTCCTCCATCTAGAGCCTGGTGAATGAAAATGATATATTCCAGGAGAGCAGAGGCAGCACTGTGGTCCTTCCAGAAACCATGCTGTTCCGGGCATAGTAGGTTGTGTTTAGTTAGATAGTCAGAGAGCGGTTCAGCAACCATTTTTTCAAGAGCCTTGGAAAGTGGAGGCAGGATAAAAATGGGACAGTAATTTCCTGGAAGGGTGCAGTCACCACCTTTAAAGATAGGCGTGACAATGGCAGATTTCCAGCAGGAGGGGAACTGACCAAGACAAAGGGAAAGATTGAAGATTTTTGTGATAGGAGAGAGGACTGCATCAATAGTCAGATGAAGGAGCTTATGATGTAAGGAATCACCACTTCTGCTTCACTTCACACAAGCTGTCCCTAAAGAGCTTCTGCTTTTCAGGAAAAAATGTTCAAGTTCCATGAGGACAGTCTCTGTCCTGGCTCTGATCCCAGATGTGTGACGGACAAAGAGATGTTTGCCTGATCCCAAATTCAGGAACCCATTGGAGTCTGTGTACAGTACTCTGGACTTGGTACCTTCTGCACCTGCAGCCTGCAGTGGGGCAAAATGTTTGTTTAAAACATCTTGGGCTTGATATTTAAAAAATGGTGCGTGCGCCAACTGGTCTTTGCCTGCGCAGACCTGGGTTTGTACTGGATCCCAATATTCAAAAGGGGCCTTAGTGCAGGCAAAGAGGGTTAGTGCCTGCACAAAACATAATGTATGCAGGTGGGCAAGGGGAGGGGCATGGCCAGGAATAGCCACACTATCCCATATTCAGCAGCCTTGTGCTGCATGTGCAAATACAGATGAAAAAAAAACAAGTTACGCTGGGCAACCCTAGTGGCTGCTGACAGTAATGCAGCCGACTAGTCAACTGGCCACTGGGGAAGCACACCCATCCTCTGTGGTCTGTGGCACTCTCCCTCTAACTGCCATCCTACTGTAGAGATAAACCCATCCCTGGTGCTAGTGGTCCCCCCCTTTCCGATCGCCACCATGTTGTAGGAATAAAACTTCAAGTAAAATGAAAATTCTTTTCAAAAAATGAAAAAAATAAAAAGATATTATACAAGGATATGAACATACAAAATGTGATGGGTTTAAAGTGAATAACGTGCCTCCAACACATTAATACTGAATGTATTATGAAAATGGTCCTGTCTTCTAAAGACTATTTTGATCTCTGGTCTAGTTTTCTGTTGTTTTGTATACAATATAAACATTATTTGTTTATTACAGTATTATTTTTCTTTAAAAAAATCTTTGAGTTATTTATAAAAAGAACGAAATTAAGGTTAAGTATAAACATAAAATAAAAAAGTCACTCCCCGAGTGCTTATTATAAAACCAAAAAATGTATGTTCGTAGAGAGTTAAAAGAATCTGTAATTATGTCTTTAAATGATCTGATGTCATGGCACGGAAATTGTATAAAAAGCATGTAATCCCTTGATTCATTTATCACACCTCCTGAGGAAGGGTTGAGGAACCTGAAGTGCCATGGCTAATGTGGAGCTGGATACTTGCTAAATAAAGCTCTTGAATATTTACTTTTGACCTTATTTTTCTCTTGGTGTGCGAATGTTTTGGACATGTGTTGTAGGAATAAAACCCTCCCTGGTGCTAGTGGTCCCCCTTCCCCTGATTGCCAGCCTCTACGATGGGCTGGCGATCAGAGGGGGACACTAGCACCAGGGAGGGTTTGGCTTCACAGTGGACTGGTGGATCGGGAGGGAGGGGGACCACTAGCACCAGGAAGGGTTGTATTCATATGATGGGCTGGCGATTGGGGGGGTGGACCAGTAGTACCAGGGAGGGTTTTATCCCTCAACAGGCTGATGATCCGAGGGAGGGGGGGACCACTAGCACCTGGGAAGGTTTTATTCCTGAGGCAGGCTGGCATTCGGATTGGGGAGGCAGCGCCGTGCAAACCTGCCTCACTACTCATGCAAATGAAACCATAATGGGCATGCAAATTTCACCTTAGCGCCTTGCATGCCCAATGGGCTAATTTGCATGGGTCCCTCTGAATACTGCAGATAATGCTCCCGAGCTACCCAGTCTTCTGGCGTACTTCGGGATCCATGTCAGGGCAGCACTACTTGACTTAGCACTGACATGGTCCTCTATTCAGTCAAATAGCACTGGTGTGCTATTCGACTGAATACAGTATCCTCAGGCTTCCCATCAATCGCAAGGCACAGCGCACAGTTTTGCGCTCCACTTTGTACTATCTTGAGTATCAGGTTGCTTGTGACAGAATACAACCTACTACCTGACACCAGCTACAGTAGAGGATGTTCCATGGTGCTTGCTGTGTTTTACTGGTGCCCAATCATGATAATCTCACAACAACTCACACCTTGGTGTGGATTACTGCAATTATGCTTTGGGTAGGTCAGTAAAATAAAGTTTTTTTTTTAAATAAATGCCATATTTATGCTTGTTTTTAATATTTTATTAGCACTATCTGTTAATATCCATTCTCCTTATAATTAAGTAGTTCCTTGTTGCAGTAAAAGTAATGGTGAAATACTCTCCATGATATTATGTTTTTGTACTTGTTTTTAGCTTGTAGTTTTTTATGGCTGTGGGCGTAGCCCAGCAGATGTTTGGCATTCAGAAAGGGGATGATGTCATTTTTGCTAACAAACATGATAAGAGTGTTAAAAATAGATCCCTCCACTGAAGCCTCATTACTATGCTGCCTGTGTGTATAAGAAGCTGTAGATCACCATTTTTCCTCTGGCTGGAGGAGTTAATTGAGCTCACAGAAAGTTAACTCATTATCTTCTGGCAGTCATTGTGTGTCAGATTACCAATGGATAGTACAGACATCATAGAAAAGCTGTTGGAAGTAGAATGGGTTAAACCTTTCCTGGAGCTTTCTGCACAACAAATAAGCTCTGCTGTGTCCTCAGGCCCTAGGAACACCTCATTAAGCCATTTGACACCACCATCCTAAGAGCAGTCATTCTGTTACTTTATAGGACATTCCATAGCAAAGAGTCCCAGTGATGCCTGTTTCCAAATAATACACCAATTTCATTTGCTCAGGCAGGCAGTTCTGGGCTACTGTTTATATTCTACTGAATGTTCTTAACCTGCAATTTGTGACTATAGGTGTTTACAACTGAATGATAGCAACCACATTTGCTTCACTTGCAAATAGGTAGGCATGTGTGTATCTAATTTTTGTTTGACTTAGGTTACACATATAATCTTATAACATGCTGCACTGTGATTAAATGAACTGATAAATGGGGCTTTTGGTTTCTATTATATTCATTTTTCCTGACCGTAGATATACTAAAACAAAAATTTCTCAACAAAATGCTTAAAAATAAGGAGTTTAGCAATAATTTAGTTGATGTGGTGTAAAGAGCTGCTCCCTGGAAAATAACCTGGTTTGGTGGGCTGCCACGAGCATAATGGGACTTCATGGATGGGGGAGCTCATGGCAGCAGAAGAGGCATAATCAGGGCTCCAGATAAGATTTTTGGGGATGAGTACTGTACTCATTTTGAAAGTGAGGTGAGTAAAACCAAATTCAGATGCATACAAATGTCTGGACAGAATGGAGTGAGGAGTACATTTTTAAAAATAATGTCATTTTGTTTTGTCTAGATAAGAATTGATCAAGTGCCAGTAATGCTCCAGATAATGTTGGCAGGTAGGAATAATTCACTCACCAATTTTAAAATGTAGTGAGTAAAACAAAATTGGGATGCATACGAGTGCTGTAAATCTGTAAAGAAAACTGCTCCTTTTGAATCACCAGTTATGTTATGAAACACTATTCTTTGGTGTGGAGTATTTACAAATGCTGGGTGAGTATTGGTACTCATTAAAAAAAATTTCTGAAGAGTATTTCCTAAAATGAGGTGAGTAAAACAGGTTGGTACTCCCCTTATCTGGAGCCCTGGGCATGATGGCACTAAAAGCTTAATGGTGTGCATGCAGAGGCACCAATATTTGAGCATGAATTTGGCAGAGGACTAAGTTTGACTTGGGGGTGGGGGATCATCAGGAATTCAGTGAGTCTTGGTATTTTTAGCATAATGGTTTTCTGAAAATTCAGCCTTCGATGGGTTAGACTCTGCATCCATCTGTACAGTATGTCACTAAGCCACATGCAGTGAGGTATGAGTAAAAACCAGATCACCAGACTCAGACTAGAGATGTAAAATCTGGACTAGGCACAGCTTGTGCAAATATTGCTGATCCACTCACTCCACGTAATCTGGTCTGGCATTTACCTATCTGGTCTGGTCCTGATGGTTCTGTTTTCAACCATGCTAAGGAAGGGTTGAAAAACAGACATCCAGGAGTGGACTAGATTCATAAGTCAGACTGAACAGTGCAACCAGATTGACTGGACCAGCATTATTTGCGCAAGTTGCACCCAGTATGGTCAGTTTGAATTTTTACAGAACTGCTGCAGTTCAGGTCTGTCAGTTAAGTTTTTAATCAATCAATCTTTATTTAATACTGAAAGATATGTGAACAAAAATGCCCATTTACACAAATGTCCAGTTAAGCATAAAAAGAGAACAGAACATCATGTCAAACAATTACAGAGTAAAATACAGTATAAACAGGTCTAACATAAACAGGTCTAATACAGGGATCTTGAGGGATATACAGAAGAAAGGGGAAGCAAATAAATAACAGTGCAAATTTACAGCATGGGATATAGTTTGAGGTACAATTCAGGAACATGAACAGCTAGGTGATGTGTCGAAAAGAAGTACAAGTCCTGCAGCACCCAGATCCTGCATACAGATGAGCATTCCTGCTGCGTGATCTGCCTAGGCCCCAAACACCAGGTTAAGAACTGTGCACCCTGCCAATCCTTCAACCAGGCCACATGGATTAGGCACCAGAAAAAGCTCAAAGCCCACTTGCTGAAGGAGCACCTAGCTTCGATGGAAAAGGAGCTGCAGAATCTGTGGGAAAAATCTTCTGCAACGCCAGAACCCAAAAAGAAGAAAAAGGACAAGGAGAGGCACCAAGACCGGGATAGGTCTCCATCCACTTGGTGGCGACCGTAGGACACCACTGACACCAGAAGGGCCTCCACTTCAGTAAGTACCCCTATTGCTAGGTCTCCTACCGCTCCAGCAGATCAGACCACAGTCTCCCTGCCTGCTTTACTCACAGTGCAGTTGGGGCTCTTCTTGGACAACGGAACCCCTATTGTGCTCCTTAGGCCCATGTTTTCTTCAGGGTCTATAACCAGGAGCCAGGTCAATAAGTCGCTCCCCAGCCCCACCGAGGAGTGCACAGTCACAGCCGGTAAGCTGGACTCCAGCTCCGCTGTTGTCTGCATGGCCCAGCCTGATAAGTCAGATGCTAGCTCTTCTGATGCCTACACGGCCGTGGCTGATAAGTCGCTCCCTGGTTCCTCTGGGGACTGCACAGCTGAGGCTCTCCCATCAGGGTCGCAGGATACCCCCAACGTCGAGTTGAGCCAGCTGCCGGACACGCAACAATTTTTAGAGGGTTCCTCGCTCCCACCGACCCAACTGGACCCTCTGGGCTTGCCTGAAGATCAACACACCAGAGGTGGGCACTAATCTGGAGGTTCTCCTTCCTTCGCCGGGGCAAGTCTCTTCCTGGTTCGCTCACTAGGCCTATTGTTAATCCCTCTGGAGACCTTCCATCAGGACCTCCTCAACTGAAGCCCCCTTGGACAACCAGGTTCCACCATCTTGGACTCCAGCTCCCCAGATGATGGCGGGTCTTCCATTGGGTTCTACTCACACCCCGACGCCAAGCGACCCTTCGCCAGGTCAGGGTATGTCTGGCACTCCAGCCATTCCTCAAATGCTAGATGGCCTTCTGTCAGACCCCTAGGCACCGAAACTCCTGGCACTGGACATTCCTGTGCCTGATCCAGTGCCAGCCCCTTCAAATGTCCCTACGAGGCCGACGCTTGGTCCTTCTGGACCTCCTGCCAGGCCTTCGGCCCCACCTCCTGCTGGGCCTTCAGCTCTAGCTGGACCTATGGGCAGTGTTCTGGGCTATCAACCCCCACAATACCCAATGTACCCTTCGCCAGGGTATCCAACGCCTGGTTATCAACCCCATTATGTACAGGGGTACCAGAAGCCAGGCTATGTCTAATCAAGGGTATGCTCCTTCTGGCTTTCCCTACTCCTATCAGGCTCATGGATACCCTCAATATCAGATGCCGGGCTATCCACTATACCTGCCTCCTCCTCTACCCTCTCCTCCTCAGCCTCAGGCTGATATCCAGGCAGTGTTTCAGACCCTGATTCAGGAGGCCAGGACTCAACTAGCCTCGGAGCTTGACCATAAGAAACCATGGCAACCTTTTCTCCTGCCTCCTTTCCGACCCCTAGATCAACCTCTCCTGCGGATTCCAACCTTTTTCAGAGAAGGCTCCTCTAAAACCAGTAGCAGTCTGTATTCCCGCCTCCTTTCTGACCTCTAGATCAGCCTCTCCTGTGGATTCCAACCTTTCTGGAGAAGGCTCCTCTAGACACCAGGTCAGGGATAAAACCCAGGACACTCCTCTAAAAAGGGTTCAGACTCTCAGCAGGCACTCATCGGACTCTGACTCCAACTCGTCCTCCAGCTCTGGTATGCATACACCTATAGAGCCTCAGCCTATACAAAATGGCTGTGGCTGGGTTATCCAGGAACAGGATCCAAAGCAGAAAAGGTCTGCGGAGCATCTAGACATGGCTGACACAGCTCCTATGCCCATACTGCCTTGGACTGGGCCCCATGAAGACCTGATGTCCACTATTCTTCCTTCATTCCAACTGTTTCAAAAAAGGCAGACAGGATGTACCACCCCCCCAGATGGGGTCACACACTTTACTGGCCATCCTAATGCAGACTTGGTTGTTATCATGGCTGCCCACAACCGGTCCTCTAAACCTAAACATTTGAGCATGTCTCCTCCTGATAAGGAGTCTAAGCAGCTGGACAATTTTGGTCACTAGATCCATTTCTCCTTCACTTGCACCCTCAAGTCCCTTAATTATGTGGCTCATACGGTTTCCTACCAGAAGTCTTCCCTAGCCTCACTTGAGTCCAAGCTGGAAGCGATCCAGGACCAGGAGCTTAAGGCAGAGATTGCCAAGATAGTGAGAATGGCTAAAATCTCCTGTCGTCATGTTCTCCTGGCCACTTATGACAGAGCAGACTTGGTTGCTCGCACCACAGCCACAACCACTGCTGTCTGCATTAGGCAACATTTCTGGCTCCGGATTGCTGGCCTGGCTCAAGATGTCCAGGTAGAATATCTGGTCATTATGACAGGAAGAGCCCTATATTCCCCTTTTTCCATCTGGAAGGCTGCTGTATTCCTGGGAGATCTGAGCTGTGTGGCAGTGGGTCTTTGGAGAGACTACAGGAACCGTAACTATTATCGCTGCACTGTGTTCCGTTTTATTCAGAGACTGTGTGAGCTCATGTTGCTAGAGTGTGATGCTGCTAAATCCCTTACTGACTTTGGAATTAACTAAGCCTGCTGGTGTATGACTTGTCACAGTATTGGGGTGCATTTTAATGCTGTGGAGATTTTATTATTTAGCACTGCTGGTTTGAGTCCCTGCTGAACTGCTGTTTACAAAGTGATTACTTGTGTGCTGCTGAAAAAGGGACCTAAATTGTACTGTTCAGGGTGTTTGTGCTGTCCTTCCAACAGTGGAGCCAATTAATTAAGTACAGCTGCTGCCACTTCAGTAACTGCATCCTGCTCATATCCATGTTGCTAGATTCTGACTAGCTTCTTCTACCTGTCGCTAGCTGCACCCCTTCCCCCGATTGGTGGAGGCAGCCCAGTCTGTGGGGTTGAGGTATTTAAAGATCTCACTTGCCAAACGCGGTGGCATTTGTGCGGTGCAGGTGCAGCAAGTGCAATAAGTTCAGGGGAGTCTAAGGGAGTCCAAGGGAGGTAGGGGAATGGGAATGTTTGACTATAATACTGTTGGTGCTGTATGTTATGTTAATAATGTGGAACACTAAGTGTTTACCTATTTGGGTGTGTATGGGCTGGCAGTATAGCCTAGAGGTTAGAGGATTTGAGGTGTGAATGAGTTTGATACATCTAACAGACCAACCCAAGTTTGATTCTCACAATCTCCAGTTGAATACTGTGTGACTCTGAGCAAGTCACTTAACTGCCCAGTGCTCCCAGGTCACCCCTGAAAACAGGCACTTGTGCCTAGTGGGCCTTACCTGGTTACCAAAGACTAAAATAAATAAAAAAAAATTATTTGGGGGGGGTGGGGGTTGGTATATGTGGATCATACTGAATTACACAGGTTTGCCGCCCGGAACACTGCCTCATATGAGACAAGTGATTTTTTGCTTTTCAAATTGCTTAGTTGTTGATGTTGTTACTGATTCATGGCAATTGTTGTTGAGTAGCCCTATGCCCATAAGACAATGTGGGAATAGGGGTTACTTTACTTTGTTTGCACTATGGCATGTTACTTTGTTCTAAATTGGGCAACTGTGTTTCAGCCACCTTTCTGCTAGTTTCTGGTGATGTTGAACTGAATCCAGGGCCTTGCTTTTTGGATTCTATGTTTTCCTCTCAAGCATGGTCTTTGAATAATTGTCTGAAATCCTGTCATGGATTTAAAATTATCCATTTGAATGTTCATAGTTTAATCCCTAAGATTGCTGAAATCGAACAGCTTATTGCTCTGTATCTGCCTGACATTGTTGCTTTATCAGAAACGTGGTTGAAGCAGGGGGTGCCCGATAATGTGCGTCATATTGGGGGTTATAACATTTTTAGGGTAGACCGTAAAGGTTGAAAAAAGGGTGGTGGGGTCTTGATTTATTATAGGGCTCATTTAGAAATTAATTTGTTACGGTCTAGTGAGGATTTGGATTGTGATATTGACTGGTTGGTTTTGCAATTTGTTCTTGGAGGAAAGAAGAAGTTAAATGTGGGCTGTTTGTATTATCCCCCTCAATGTGGTCTTCAAGGTCTTAAACATTTCTTGGATGTTTGTGTAGTTTATTTAAAGCACAGTGATTCTGTTGTTGTTGGACATAACAATTTGAATTGGAGGGCTAATGACACCATGTGGCTCAAATCTCTTCTTCTCTCTTACGGACTGACTCAGTGTATAAATGTGCCTACCTGTCTCAAACCCATCTCACAGAATCATTCTCTGTTGGATTGGGTCTTGACTAAGTCCCAGAAACCTCCAGAGGAGCTACCGGCTCCCTCCCCTCAGCCTCCTGACTCGTGGGGAACCCCCCCGCTGCCTCCAGATCATCTGGGGGACCCAATGGGGGTGGGAAGATTTGTCCTTCACCTTCTGGGGTCACAGGACATAACCCCAGACTCTTGTGTCCTTCAGTTAATAGGAAGAGGCCACACCACAGAGTTCCTTGACAGACCTCCGGACAACCCTCCAAGCCTCTCCTGTTATCCTCCAAGGCACCTGTCTCTTATAAGGGATGAGATCCAGGCTTTTCTGCAAAAGTCAGTCATACAGCCCATGGCTCCAGCACAGATAGGAAGAGGGTACTACTTCCATTTCTTCCTAGTGCCCAAAAAGACGGGCAACCTAGGACACATCTTGGACCTCAGCATGCTCAACGTGTGTGTCGCGTACAAGAGGTTCTACATGCTCACCATCCAGGGACTTCTACCCCTGCTCCACAAGGGCCATTGGATTTGTGCACTGGACATGCAGGCTGCTTACCTGCACATCCCTGTCTTCCAGGCCCATTGCAGCTTTCTTTGGTTTACCTTCCAGAGGGAACATTACCAATTCAAGGCTCTCCCTTTTGGCCTATTCTTGGTACCTCGGGTTTTTACCAAGTGCCTAGCAGTGGTGGCTATGGCCCTATGTCATAGAGGATCTAACTGTGCCTGTATCTGGATGACTGGCTTCTGTCAGCCCCATCACAGAGCAGTCTGAGGGAGTCCCTCTCCTTTACTCTGGACCTCTTTTCAAGACTTGGAATAACTGTCAACTAACCCAAGTCCCACCTCTCCCCTCCCAGCACCTACAATTGATTTGGGGTAGTGCTGGATACGGTCCAGGGCAGGGCCTTCCTCCCATCGGACATAGCACAGGCACAGCAGGAACAGGCCAGATTAGTGGTCAACTCATGCTGGACCACAGCCCAATCAATCCTCTGTCTTCTGAGGCTGATGGCAGCTGCAATCCCTACAGTTCCTCTAGCCAGACTGCATATGAGGGTGACCCAATGGACCCTTCATGTCCAATGGGATCAGCGGCTGGACAACCTAGACCACAGGGTCCTAGTGTCTGGGTACATGAAGAAGGATCTTTGGTGGCAGGAGTTGTCCAATCTCCCCACGGGGGTTCCCTTTCAACCCCCTGCTCCTACCATGACCCTTAAAATATATGATTCGTATTAAGGCTGAGGAGCCCACCTAGGAGGCTATCAGACCCTGGCAACATGGTCTCAGCTGGAAGCGTCTCTACACATCAATGTATTAGAAATGAGAGCAGTGCTGTATGCTCTCCAGCCTCTTCTGTGTCCAGGAACACTCCTGGTTCAGACCGACAATAGGTCTGTGATCTGGTACCTGAACAAATAGGGAGGCACTCGCTCGTACTCTCTATGCTGGGAGGCAATGCGAGTGTGGTACTGGGCAGTCCAGCACAACCTCCACCTGACTACTGTCCATGTGCCGGGCATCAGCAATGTCCTGACAGACAGTCTCAGCCATACCACTGTCAGAGCTCACGAGTGGGAGCTAAATCAAGAGGTGGTCAAAAGCTTATTTGACCTATGGGGTCAGCTGGAGAAAGACCTCTTCATCTTCCCATCCAACACAAAACTACCCTATTTTTGCTCGCTTATTCCTGGGTGTGGTGTTTTCTGACAAGATGCACTGTCTCTTTGATGGTCAGGGAGGTTCTTGTATGCCTTTCCTCTCTTCCCAGTGCTTCAGAGGGTTCTCTTGAAGCTACAGGCGGAAGGGGCTCACATGATTCTAACAGCCCTCTTTGGCCTCATCAGATTTGGTTCCTTCTGCACCAACAGTTATCGATGGAACCCCCAGTACCGCTGCCTCTCTGCCACGATCTTCTGACTCAGGAGCAGGGCAGACTGGTACATCCGGGCCTCAGATCTTTTCATCTGCATGCATAGCCCCTTTGGACATAGCTGCTACACACTTTGGAATTTCCGCTCAAGTGGCCCAGGTCCTTGTAAAGGCCAGAAAACCTTCTACCAGAACTACTTATGCCATGAAATGAAAATATTCTCCATTTGGGCAGCCTCCAAGGGTTGGGACCCTTTCTCTGGCCCGGTGCCCCAGATCATGTAGTACCTCTTGTATCTTTAAGATCTCTGCCTCTGCTATTCTTCTTTGAAGATACACCTGTTTGCCGTTTCGGCCTACCACCTCCCTGTGGATGGCAAAACCATAGCTCAGCTGGAGAGTTCCAAAACCTTCCTGAAAGGAATTTTCCATCTGAAACCACTGATTTGTTATCCAGTCCCACCTTGGGACTTGAAGCTTGTTTTGGAAAAACTTACTTTGCCTCCTTTTGATCCAGCAGCAAGTTGTGCTTTTCTTAGCTGCTATTATTTCAGCTCAAAGAATTTCAGAGCTTCAGGCCCTGGTGTGTAAGAAGCCTTACTGGATTTCTCATATAGACCGGGGGGGCTCTGTGTACAAACCCTAAGCTTTTACCTAAAGTGGTTTCTGAGTTTACGTTGACTCAGACAATTCAACTGCCAGTATTCTTCCCTGAGCACTCTAATCATGGGAGGCTCTTCTGCACACTATGGATGTGCACAGAATTCTGCATTACTACACTAACTACCCTAAAGATGTTCGTAAGTCCATTCAGTTGTTTGTTTCCTTTGCACCCAAAAGACAGGGCACATAAGTTTCAAAACAGTGCCTGTCTAAATGGTTGGCAAACTGCACTGTTTTCTGTTACCAGAAGTACAATAAACCTCTTCCGGGAGAAGTGAAAGGGCACTCAACCAGAGGCATGGCTGCTCCTACTGCTTGTTTCAGAAACGTCTCAGTTGCGGACATTTGTGCGGCTGCGCATCTGTTCTGCAATATTTTATTTATTTTTATTACCATACATGTTATGTTATTTTACCTGTCCACCCACCTGAGATGCAGAGCAATTGAACACATCACCTGTTGCCGCTGGAATAGCTCTGTATTTGTCACCCCCCTTCCTTTTATAGCTACTTCTCTTCCATTCCACTTTGTTTTATTTTTATTAATTTCATCCCTCTCACTTAAATTATGTGTTATGTGTAATAACTCCCATTGTCATTATCTTTTTACAAAAATTGTCAACTGTGTAGATGCATTTGTAAAAAATTAATTATATTACATGGTCACCCTGGCAACCTATCGACGGTTAGCAAACCGGTTAATGATAGAGGACCATACATTATCCTCTTAGTTTTCCCTTTACCTCATCAGCTACGTCTAACACATCACATTCCACAATTTCAGAAACACCATTCCATGCTATTTATTCCAATGGCTTGTAAAGGTGTAGCTACTATATCATGGAATGTTCAGGTTGGTAGTATAAAAAATAAGAGTAGCAGCTGCTGAGGACTTAGGAGAGAAATAATCAACACAGTGACAAAGGCAATAAAAATGTGAAAACTAATCTGAAAAAGTGGGTCTAAAACTTATGAGAATGTAAGGAAAACAAAAAGGAACCCATTATACCATATAAACATGTAAAACTGTTTTCTGTCATGACAGTAAATGACCATACCTAAAATTCATAGTTGAAAATACGAGGTTGAATTACTGCTAATGGACTTAATGGCCATACTTTACACCTCCTAGACAGACTTGTTTTACAAACAAAGGCCTGTGACTAGTGACATCAGAACTGTTTTTGTAACCTGGACATGCATGCAACAGTGAGTGATTTGATACAGTTTCAATACTATCTGAGCACTCAAAATGGCCCAAAAACTGAACTACGTTTAATCAAAACCGGATGACCAGATAAAGACCCTGAAAACCGGATTGTCAGTCACAAATCAGCCTGCCATGAGTACTAAGCTAAACAAGGAAAGGGAAAAGGAGAAAGGATCTTTACCAGCAAAAAATAAAAGCAGTAGTTAGTATAAAATGAAACAGCTTGTAAATGCACTACACACAGACATTTTTTTTTCATTTCACTAATGCTATGGCGGCACATAGTTAAACCTCCATGAAAAGGACCTGGCTTTAAATTAAATAACAGTTATATTTATTTGTTTATTTATTTGATACCCTGGTTGAGAGTCAAACTGCAGCTTTTCACAGGAGGAACTGCACTAGCCCAGCTGGGCAAGTAACAGAGATTCTGCACTAGCCAGCAGCAATGTGCACTAGTAAATGAATGTTAAGGTCGACCCCTGTTTCTACCCCTTCTAGGATGTCATCTAGCTCCTCCTTTTAGAATATAAAAATTATGCAAACAATGATCTTCCTGTCGGGAGATATTTTAAATACTGTGACTTCAGCAAAAACTAATTTCCCAATATGACTCCTTAATTAACATCCTCTCTTTGATCTCGAGCAGTTCCTCATCCCAGGGCACATCAAAGGATTTTTATGACTTTTCACACCATGGCATAAAAATGTGTTTTTCCTCTAAAATGTCATAGAAGTTTACAATCCCTACATCCTGGCAGCTGGGTCAGTTCTAATTACAGGACACCCTTAATTAAGTCTCTCTAGTCTTTTAATTACCTCCTGGTTTCAGATCACTTGACTATAACTGAAACCTGGGGGGGGGCACTCATGGAAGCACTGACAATCACACATTATATTTTTATATTACAAATATCATAGAACAATCATAACCAGCTGGCCAAGCGTAGCACTCCTTGCCCTTCTGGCCTTTCAGGTTGGAGACTGTTTTCCGCTATGGCCCGACCTTTGGTCATGCCATCGTGCTCGGCTTCCTGTGTTGGCTATCCTCCCTTTTGAGAATTACTGCTTGGTAGAAGAAACCAGAAGGGGAAGAAAACATATTCATATCAGTGCTTTACAGTAAGTAACTGGTAACTGCTATTTTTGTTATTAAACTTAGATTGTGAGTGTTTAGTGACACTGTAATTTCTTTGCTGTCTTTACTTAGAATTGTTTTTGGGCTGCTGAAAATTTAAAACGTAGTGGTGGTGTATTTCTTTGCTGTCTTTAATTGCTGCAAATTTTGCCCCCAACTCTTAATTATATGCCCTGTTAAATCTGATTGACAAGAGCTAAACACAGGGGATAGTAGGGGGTGTGAAGTAGGAGGGGCATAAGAGGAAGAAGCCCACCCTCAGCACGACAAGTGTTTTGACTCATGTATTTATTTTCTTTTTTTTTAAAGAAAAGTATCTGAGGATCAGTGGCAGGATTTTTAGGACAGTAAATTAATAAAAAGGGAACTAGGAGAACTTCAGTAACAGACAAGTAGTGGAACAGCAGTATAATGTGGGGAGTGGTGCAATGCAGTAGCTGCAGGGCAGTCATATTCAGGCAGACCTTCTGGACACTGAGGTGCTGCCCTATCTGCATGCATTTCTCTGTACTGCAGGATGAGGTAGCCAGACTCAGAGCAGAATTAAACTGGGTTAGGAGTACCATCACCGCTATCCAGAGACCACCCAGTCCAATGCAGCTGCCCCAAAGGATGCCGAAAACGAGGAGCACTTGTATGACAGTGAGCTCAGGGAGGGTTAAGACAGTAAGGCAGAGGCACATCCCAGATCCAATTCCACTCAATAACTCATATGCCACACTGCCAAATGGGGGCAACCAAATAGAGGTACCCAGAGAAGTGGAAGGAAAGGATGCGGAGGTTAGCCAAGGAGGTGACCTCAGCAGGGAGCGCAGTGGACCCCAGAGGAGGAGGAAGCGAATCCTGGTGGGGGACTCCATCATAAGAGGGATCCAGCTAGGAACACAGGAGGGGGAGGACCGGGAGGTAAGGTGCCTACCAGGTGCCACGGCACGGAGGGATGGAAGGAAGACCCTGGGGATCGCTGGGAAGGCAAGACAGGAGGGTGAGCTGGATGTCATTATCCACCTAGGTACTAATGACCTGGTAAATGGGGAGCCAAAGGAAGTTCAGGAAGAGTTTAGGAAATTGGGAAGGGGTCTCAAGCAAGTAGCTACTTCTGTCACCTTCTCAGAAGTACTACCTGCAAGAGGCATGGGCGAGCATAGGGGTGCATGCACCAGGAACTTTAACTCATGGTTGAAGAACTGGTGCTGTGAGGAAGGGTTTGGATTCATTGGTGACTGGGGACCCATCTGGAGGGATGGAGGTTTGTTCAAGCCTGACGGCCTGCATCCATCCTGGTAGGGAATCCAAGCACTCAATGATAAGTTTAAATGCTACATTGACAAGCATTTAAACTAGCCAAGGGGGGGTGGCAGGCCAGCAAGGAAGGTACCTACTTGCTCACCCCCACAGCTAGCAGTGGAACCAGTGAACCGGAGGAGTGGATATCTCAACAAAGCAGTGTGCAAAAGATGGAGATTTGCGCGCAAGAGGTGGATAGGCAGAAAAGGGGCAAAAATCAGCAGAAGGGCAGACAGCAAGGAGAAACAGGGATAAAGGACAACCAGGAAAGGGGCTGGAGTAGAACAGCTAAACAGTCTAGGGAGGCCAAATCATGGAAAGCCATGTGTGCCAATGCCAGGAGCCTTAGCAACAAGATGGAAGATCTGGAGGCTGTCATGATGCAGTCAGACCTGGACATTGTGTTCATCACAGAAACCTGGTGTAATGATAACCATGACTGAGAGATTGCCATTCTTGGCTACAACATATTCAGAAGAGACCGGGCAGGTAGGAAGGGAGGAGGAGTGGCACTGTATGTGAAAAATGACATAAGGGCCACAGAGATCCAGGAGGAACAAAATGGGGGAGAGATACTGTGGGTTAAGCTGGAAAGGAAAATGAGGCTGGCCATCCGCACAGGTGTGGTCTATAGACCACCAGCCCAGGAGGAAGAAACAGATAGGGAGCTGATGCTAGCCATCCAAAGGATGGCAGACAAGGGTGAGGTAGTACTGGTTGGAGACTTCAATATTCCAGATGTGGACTCGAGCATCCCAGCAGCAGCATCAACTAGGAGCAGATTTATCCTGGACTCCCTTCAGGGTGCATTCCTCAAGCAATTGGTCATGGAACCAACTCGGCAGAAGGCAATAGTGGACCATGTGCTCACAAACAGGGACAGTGTGATGGGGGTAACAGTGGGAGCACCTGGGGAACAGTGACCACCAGTCATTGTGGTTTGAAATCACAGAAGGAGCAGAACCAATCCACACAAAACAACGTATCCTGGATTTTAGGGGGGCAGACTTTGGGAAAATGGGGAGATACTTGAAAGAAGCATTAAGGGGAATGGGGCAGGAATCAGGGGTTGAGGAACAGTGGCCAGTATTTAAAACGGGGATTACAAGAGCAACAGAATTATGCATTAAGCAGGTTAGCAAGAGGAAAAGGAAGAGGAGGCCATTATGGTTTTCCTAAGAGGTAGCAAAGAAAGTGAAAGCCAAAAAGATTGCATTCAGGCAATACAAAAAGTACAAGGGATGAGAATGGTGCAGAAATGGACACAAGTCCCTTTACAAGAGAAAGGGTACTGAAGGAACTGGAAGTAATAAGAGTTGATAAAGCAATGGGGCCAGATGGGGTGCACCCCAGGGTCCTTAAAGAACTCAGAGAGGTGGTGGCTGAACCTCTGGCTATCCTGTTTAGCCGATCACTGGAAACAGGGGAGGTACCCAAAGACTGGAGGACAGCAGGTGTAGTTCCCTTATACAAAAAAGGGAACAAAGAGAAAGTGGGGAACTACAGACCAGTCAGCCTCACCTCGGTAGTGGGGAAGATCATGGAAGCACTACTGAAGGAGAGATTGGTGGACATCTGGTTGTCAATGGACTGCAGGATTCAAGGCAGCATGGTTTCACCAGTGGGAGGTGATGTCAGACAAACCACGTTGAATTTTTTGACTGGGTGACTAGGGAGGTGGATCGGGGAGGGCAGTGGACATGGCCTATCTGGACTTCAGCAAGGCCTCTGACACTGTGCCACATAGAAGACTATTACACAAACTAGGGAATATGGGTGTGGGCAGGACAGTAATGTGGTGGGTAGGTAACTGGCTGGGCGGCGGCAAGACACAGAAGATGGTGGTAAATAGCTGTCACTCCACAGAGGGAAGAGTGACCAGTGGGGTACCACAGGGATCAGTGCTGGGACCGGTCCTATTCAACATCTTCATCAGTGACATTGCGCAGGACCTAGAAGGCAGAATTTCACTGTTCGCTGATAACACAAAGCTCTGTAACAGAGTAAACACACCAGAGGGTGTAGACAGAATGAGAAAGGGCCTGCAGAAACTTGAAGAATGGTCAGGGGTTTGGCAGTTGAAATTCAATGCAAAGAAGTGCAAGATAATGCATATGGGGCACAAAAACCCTGGCACAATATATCAGTTGGGGGGGGTGAGGATATAGCATGCACCAAGCAGGAAAGGGATCTTGAGGTTATCATCTCTGATGACCTCAAGGTAGGGAAACAGTGTGACAAGGCAGCAGGTAAAGCAAATAGGATGCTGGGATGCACAGGCAGGGGCATCACCAGCAGGAAAAGGGAGGTCATGATTCCACTATACAAGACACTAGTGAGGCCCCACCTGGAGTACAGTGTACAGTTCTGGAGACCTTACCTACGTGAGGACACAGACAGGGTAGAGAAGGTTCAGAGGAGGGCAACAAAGATGGTACATGGATTGCATCACAAGTCCTATGAGGACAGGTTGAAGGAACTGAATATGTACTCCCTGGAGGAGAGCATGGAGAGAGGGGACATGATAAAGACACACAAGTATCTTACAGGGAGGAACAGGGTGCAAGAATACACTATTTTTAAGCGAAAAAGATGTTCCAGGACTAGAGGGCATGGGATGAAGTTGGAGGGAGGACGATTCAGAGGAAATGAGGGGAAGAATTTCTTCACAGAATGGGTGGTGGACAAGTGGAACACCCTGCCATGGGACAGACATAAAGGAATTCTGGAGATCAGGGGTAAGGGGCAACAGAGTTCTAGGAAAACATAAACTGAAGTTACAAACTCAAATGGGCAGACTAGGTGGGTCATAGGCCCTTATCTGCCGACACTGTCTATGTATCTATGTATAATAGTGAGACTTTTTGAAATGTTATTTGATTTACCATACTCATGCTTGTCTACCCACTTACTCAGTCTCCTACTTGTTTCTGTCCTTGTACTAACTAATTCCTGTTGCTTCATATCAATGGGTTGTTGATTTTCATATTGTGTGTGCCTGGGGTGGAGCACCAATAAAAGATAAACTATGCAACACCCTCAATAACATACCTACCCCAGTTTACCTTACCCAACACCCATTTTGAGGCCTTGTACAGTAAGATCTTACTTCAAGAGAACAACTTGTGATGACGTGTGTAAAATTTATATTGACAATTGAAAATACTCACTTTTATATTATACTAATTATATGTGTGTGTGTGTGTGTGTGTACTGTATAACAATCTCTAAAAAAATAAATTAAGCACAACAAATGTCTTCCTAAATATATCTCAACATTGTGTTTATCTTCCACCTTGTCACAGCATATAGTGCTTGCAGTTAAGGTACAGTACCTTCATGTATATGATGGCCCGGTTCTGCTGAGTTGATAGCTATAACAGTGCATAGAATAAAATGTGAAACATATAGGTAACTGTAATACAGACTGTGGCATTATTTTTGTATCTGCCCTTTCTGAATGTACCATACTTTGATTCGGTTAGTGTATGCAATGGCAATTCATGTTTATGCTTAAGCCCATGAAACACCCTTATCTAGTTAACGAATTTACAGCCGTAGTGGCTCTGCCAGAACTTGTTTTTTGTAGGGGTTGAGAAGAGCAAGAGATGTGTGATTGGGGGGGAGGGAAGAGAGAGAGTGCAAACTCTGAGTGGCAGCTGCTGCAAGGACGGGATGTTTTGAGTGGCTGGTGCTGCTGGAAGCCTGAGATGTTGTGCTGGATTGGGTTAGCAAGCGCATTAGAGGTTTGGGTGGAGTTCTTTATTTTTTGAAAAGTTGGTGTCATTGTAGGGGCTGAGAAAGAGTGAGAGAGAATCCAAGTTATTGTAGTGGTTGAAGAAAGTGAGAGATGTATAACCAGCAGCAGAGAGAGAATTATGTTTGAGTGGCAGGTGCTGAAACAGCAGAACAGTTGAGTGGCTGGCACTGCTTGAGTGTGAGATGCTGTGCTGGACTGGGTTAGTGAGCAACTTACAAGCTTGGGAGGAGTTCTTTATTTTAGGAGAATCCTGAGTTAAATTTTGGGTAGGAGTTTTATTTTTGGCAGCAATTCTTTTTTGTGGCATCTGTTTTGGGGCAGGAGGTGTTCTTTGAAATCTGTGGGATATGTAATCTATTGAGCAGCAATATTTTTGAGTCAGGAGGTTTTCGGCAGCAGTTTTCAGTTGTGAGATTCTGTATATAAATGATGCATGTTATCTAAGGCATATTTACACTTGTTTTGAAAAGTGTGGGAGTTAATTATTGTGTCAAATGGTATAACATGAGAATATGAGTGAAAATTAAAACTGTTACGGAAAGTTGGAAAGAAAGATGACAGCTAAAACTATTTTGCGAACTGTGAAAATGGTGCAGTATTTTTTTTCTTTTACTGTATACAGGTCGACTGGCACTTTTTGCTTGTAGGAAGATTTAGTCACAGGAAGACAGACATCTTGGCCAATCAGATTGTAGGATTTCTTGCAGAAGCTTTCAATAATACGTTTACAGACCTAACTGCCCTCCTTAGCAACTTGCCACCCCTGGCAACCCCCTTCCCTGGGATAGATCCTACTGAGCATCCCCCTACCCTAACTCCTGAAAATCCACCCCTCCCATCTTTCTACTTCCAGACCATCACCCCTAAGGACACTACCAAACTTCTAAACAGCCTGCCTAGCCGGGGTAGTCCAGGCAGTGATGGTCTTTTTCCTGCAATGCTCAAACTTATATACCCTGCCATCCTAAACCCACTCACTTACCTCTTTAACCTGGCACTGACCACCTCCTCAGTGCCTAGCACTTGGAAGTATGCCAAGGTGGTCCTGATTTCTAAAACTGGTGATCCGCTATCCACAGATAACTATCAGCCTATATCCTTGCTCCTCCACCTTAGAAAACTCCTTGAAAGGATCATACACTGACAACTGTCCAACCACATCAGCTCTCACAAACTAATGTCCAGAAAGCAACATGGCTCCGTAAACATTACTCCACCACATCTGCCCTGGCCCTGTTTACTAACCACATTCACAGTAACATGGCCCTTGGGAGAGCCACAGGGGCTGTCTTTGTCGACCTATCAAAAGGTTTCGACCTGGCTGATCACACCCCGCTGCTCTCCTCCCTTCGTTACCTCAGCTGCTCCCCGAGACCACTCAGTGGTTCCAAAGCTACCTCTCAAATAGATCTTAGTCAGTGTGCATTGGTTTTGCCACCTCCCCTGCCCTCCCCACCGTGTAACGCAGGGCTCCATCCTTGGCCCACTATTATTCTCCTTGTTTGTTTTTTTTTAAATTCATGTTTATTGCTTATTTTGGCACAGGTATACATTGATTTAAGAATCATTCCCATCTCTCACATCTCATCAGGCACGGTTGACAACATCAGAGATCTCAATAAACATAGGCATATTTCATCATTTAGATCTTTTTTTTTTTTTACATAATAGTCTTCTCCATATTTTACTATATATTATTGGTCTGATTACATCTTTCAAGCGTACACCATTAAGACCCCCCTATCTCCATTGCCCTCTGCCAGGCCCCCCCCTCACCTCTCCACTGCCGAGGTGTTGACAGCAGGTTCCATGGGAGTCCACCTTCTAAGGAAGATCTGTGTTCTCAAATTTATTCTAAAGGTGATCTCCTCCACCTCTTTTATTTCATTTATAATAGATACCCAATCATCTACCACTGATGGGTATCGAGAAAGCCACCTCCTGGTCAGTGCCTTATGGGCTACTGTAAGTAGGATGTTCCACAGATATAACTTATCCACGCCCCTAATTTCCCTAGGTTTTACTCCCAAAATCAGGTGTTTAGGTCCCAAGATGGACTCCAGGGAAAAAAACCCCTTTTATTTGAGTTGCTTCGGTCCAGAAATTCTTAAGGATCGGACATGACCAGAGGACATACAAATAATCCGCCCTGAGTGTCCCACATTTTCTCCAGCACTCCCCCGTCTGCTCTCTGTCCCATTTACATTGGACAGCAGGTGAGAGGAAGAACCTCAATCTTATCTTCCACTCAAACTCCTTCCACAGTGGAGACGATGTGGTTCTGAAGACCTGCCCAAGAGCAAAGGCCCACTCATCCTCCCCCATTTCCCCCTCCCATCTGTTTTTGATTTGGGAGGTTCTATTTCCTCCCCCATCCCTCAGGGCTCCGTATATGGCTGACAACTGACCCCTCTCTCTTACCAAGCTCATTATTTCAGTCATTATCTTCAGAAGATTTGCCGAGGGCTGAGTTTGTCTGTAATGAGTTTGCAGTTTATGTATATGGGATCTTATCTGCAAGTATCTATAGTAATCCATCTGCCTTAGGGAAAATTTAGCTTTAATCTGGGCAAACTCTAGGACCATCGCTCCCTCCATGAACTGATCCAGGAACACAGGCCCAATCTCCCCCACCTTTTAAAGGTAAGGTCTTGTCTGGGAGGAGAGAACTGCGGATCCCAAGCGAACCATTTCAGTGGCCAAACCTCCCCATCCAGGCCGTGCTTAGTTCACAAACGTTTCAAAGATCCCAGGGTGTTTCTGACCACCCAGAGGGGCGCGTCTCCCTCTGCAGTCCATGCTCCAGGTGTCGGAGCCCGCGCTCCCAGTGGCGCCCCATCTGTTAGCTCCTCCTCTATCGCTTTCCATCGGGCTTTATACGATCTAGCTGACCACAAGAGGGCCCACCTCAATTGAGCGGCCAAAAAGTAGTCTTCCAGATTAGGGAGATTCCTACCCCCGTTTCTTATTCATTTGCATTATTATACTTTTGATCCTGGGTCTCCTGTTGCTCCAAATAAACCTTGAGATCATCCTCTGCCAGATTTGGAACTGGTTTTTATGTATTTTTATTGGGAGGCACTGAAATAAGTAGAGGTATTTAGGGAGAATATTCATTGAGACTGAATGTATCCTTGAATATAAGGGTAAATTTAAGGCCTCCCATCTCTTAATATGTTGCCTTATCTGTATCACTATAGGGTCAAAGTTACACACAAATAACATATTTAAGTTTTTTGAAATATGGGTGCCTAAATATTTTATTTTCCCTTTGTTCCAACTTACATCAAGGAGCTGCATAACTTCAGATGAGGGGCTATAGTAAAATTTCAAAACCTCAGTTTTATTTTTGTTTAGGGTATAGCCTGAAAATTGACTGAACTTCTCAATTATGGACCAAATCCTGGGGATGGTGTCATCTGGATTAGTTATGTATAAAAGGACATCGTCCGCATATAAAGAAATTTTGTGTTCTTCCTCTCCCACCTTCACTCCCTTCACCTCCTTAGCCTCCCTTATTGCCTGGGCCAAGGGCTCTATATATATATATCAAAAAGAAGCGGAGACAGTGGCCAACCCTGTCTGGTGCCCCTCCCTAAATCAAATCTCGATGAGATGCCACCATTTACCCTAACACAGGCCTGTGGAGAGGCATATAGAGCCTTAATTGCATCCAAAAATAACGGTGGGAAACCAAATCTTTTTAATACCATAAAGAGAAAGTTCCAATTTACTTTGTCAAATGCTTTTTCTGCGTCAGGCTCATAAGACAAGCCGGGATACGTTGTTTATTAATAATGTCTATTAGGTTTATAGTTCTTCGAACACCCTCAGGGGCCTGCCTACCCTTTATAAAGCCTGTCTGATCTGAGTGAATTATGGTCGAGAGGAAGGATTGCAGCCTCCCAGCCGTAAAGATTTTGTAATCTACATTTAGAAGTGATATTGGTCTATATGAGCCACAGTCCTGTAAATCATTACCCTCTTTTGGAATCACTGTTATCGTAGTAAAGTTCCATGATGGAGGGACTGCTTCCCCCCCAAATCTGATTATAAACCGTTTGTAATATAGGAGCCAATTCCTCCCTAAATGTTTTATATAATTCTCTGCCGAACCCATCAGGACCCGGACATTTTCCAGCCTTGAGGCCCCCAATTATGTCCAGTATCTCATTAAGGGTAATCGGGGAGTCCATTTTCTGCCTCTGTGAGTCTGGGGAGCTTCAGGGTTTCCAGAAATTCCCAAGCCACTTCCGTGCAGGAGTCTGGCTGCAGACGGTAGAGTTGTTTATAGTAGGTGACTAAAGCATCTGCTATTTGTTCCCATTTACGGGACAACTGACCCGTATTAGGGTGTCTCAGGTCTACCACCTGCGCCCAGGCTGATTGTTGTTTCAGTCGGTAGGCTAAAAGGCGGGTAGCCCTCGGACCTCCTTCATAATAGGCTTGCTTCGTGTACATCAGCGCCTTCTCTGTCTCAACCCTCAGCAAGCGTTGAAGTCTTGCTTAGAGTTCCTTTATTTGATTTTCTCTGTCCCTACAGTATTTTAATTTTGTTGATCTTCTAATATTTTAAGTTCAATTTAACTGCTCTTTTGTCTAACCTTTCCCTTTTTATGTGTGGCTATCGAATCAGTTTCCCTCTAAGCATCATTTTCAACAGTATCCCATAAGATTTGGGTGTGGTGTCCAGCCCTCGTTCCAATGAATGGCCTGCCTTATTGCCTCTAATCTCCTCCCTCACCTGCTCCTCTCTAAGTAGACTAGTGTTCAATCTCCAATGTGTAGGTTTTTTGGGCAACTGGAGATCAATTTCGACATAAATGGGCTTGTGATCAGACAGACTCTCCGTCCCCACCCACATAGAGTCAAACATCGACATATCCTTTCCGTAAGTAAAAAACATGTCTAGTCTCGAGAAAATTTTATATCTTGGAGAGTAGTATGTATAGTCATGAGCTAATGGATATTTCTCTCTCCAGATATCCAGTAATCCTGTGTCCCCCATAAGCCTCTTCAGGGATCTAGCAATCCTCCCATTAGGAGACGGGATGCGGGAAGTAGTGTCCACGGATCTGTCTAAAACCACATTCCAGTTGCCCCCTACCACAACCAGTCCTCTTGCCTTATCCGTCAATAACTTAAACATATCTGCAAAAAAGGTCACAGGTGAACCCGGGGGAGCATAAACATTTATTAGGGTTATTTGTATATCTTGAATTCGCCCCACCACAAGTCTATATCGAGCCCCTACATCCACTATTACTTCTTCCTCTTCAAAGGAAAGGGCTGCTGATAGTAAAATCGCGACCCCTCTCTTTTTGCCACCTTCTAGAGATGCATGATAGACAACAAGAAATTCTCTGGTTTTTAGCGTTATAGCTTCTTTAGGAGAGAGATGAGTCTCCTGTAGAAAATGTATCTCACAGTTCTGCTTTTTAAGGAACTTGTGAGTTGTTTTCTTTTAATAGGTGGTTTATACCATTAATATCATAGGAGATTATTTTAGATTTCACCTATCCATAATTTAGATTTTTAATACTACCTCTGTCCCACGATCCAGCTTAACTTTACTTGAAGTGATTTCCATCTTTTTAGCCTTTGTTTTTTTTTATTTGCTCCCAAGTTTGTACCTTTCTCTCTACAATGCCCCCAATGTGTAACTGTGCCCCCCTATAGCTTGTCTTGTGCCAATAGAAATATTTCAAAAAAATCCTTAACCAGCTGGTTCCCAACCACTGACCAGCTTTAACACTGTAAACAACCAACTTATTTTTGTCCCTCACGAGTGCGGAGGTCAATCTTTCAACATTACATAACCATAAATTTGTCATCAAACCTTTTGTAGTTTTCAAAAATTGAAATACTAACGTTACTAAGAAAGAATAAATTCTCCCCCTCTCTTCCCAGCATCCGCTGTATATTTTTCTTGTACTCTGCGAATGTTGGGGGGAGGATAAGGTAGTCACTCCAATGACTGTATACTTCCTAGGTCAGTCCATCTTCCTGTAGAAGGACTGGTTTGTACCCATTTGGGGACATTGCCCTTTACGCTGTTGGGCTGAAACCTTGACCGAGCATAATCAAGCCCCCGCTGGCCCAAGGTATCAATACTGATGTCACTAAAGCCAGAAGGCAGTGGGACGAGCTTTTGTTCCCCAGTTTTCTAGCTCCTCTCCTCCCACCCCAGCCCCTGTCTTAAATCTAAAGCAGGGGTACCTTCCTGCTCCAGGTTCTATTAAATATGCGGCTCTGTTTTTTGGTTGTCTTCCTCCCCCCCTCCCCACCCGGCGAACAGCGGGAAAGGACAGGAGGAGACCATCAAATAGCTTAAACTGCCACCTATGTGCCTGTGTGGCCAAAATTATTCAAGGGCAAGCATATATTATTCCCCTTATCTAAACACCCTTCCCTATCCCCTTCTCATTTTTTATATACAGTATATCGCCACCTTGTCTTGTGTCAGTGGACTACAAACACCTTCTGCATCTCTCTATTAGTAAGCTTAAATCTTTCCATTTCCATCCCCACTCTCATCCATATGACTTTTCAGACCCCATTCTCCCCCTCCCACCAACTCATTCAGGTCCGACCCCCCCCAACTTATATTCTGAATTATTCAAAAGTCCAGTACTAATGAGTTCTTGTGCATTGTCCTGTTACCATCTGACTCGACCAGGCAAGCAGATCATTTTATGGCATCACCATCTCCTGCATATTCGTTTTAACCCCCCCTTTTTTTTTTCCCTCAGTCTCCGGAGGCCCTATTTGTGGTGGAGGTCGTCGCTTGTTCCTGTGTCTCCGTTGCAGAAGCCTCTCGCGGTGCCAATTCTATCAGTTTGGTGGCAGGAGCGTATGATCTTAGCAATGCTGCAATGTCTGTTCAGAGATTAGTAGTTTCCGGTTTTTGTGTGCGTGACAGCTCCTTCCGAGCCACCGACTAGGCCGAATGCTTCAACTCCCTCTCCATCCTTTCCTTCTCCAGACTTGGAACAGGTATGTCATGCTCCTCCAAAAAATGCTTTGCTGCCAAAAGATCTTCGAATAGTTTGGGGCCCTGCTTGGTCTCCACCCTAAATCGCTCTGGAAACAGCATTTGCGCTTTCAGATTCCGAGCGCTAAGTTGCTTTACTACCGGCCACATGGCGCGCCGCGCCTCCTGCACTCCTGCCGTGTAGTCATTATCAATCGTTATTCGATGTGCACCCAGCATGATTTTCTGTCAGTGCGCCAGTCTTTCTTTGCAGCTTCCAAACTGATTATGTCAGGCTCAGGTAAGCGTGTTTCTTTAAATCAGTTTGGGGCTTTCTGAGGTTGCGTGGGGGCAGTGGGGAACTCTCTGAAAGTATGTTCTGGTCTGGATTTGCCGTTATTCTCATCTGATATTAAATATATTTTGCATTTTGCAAAACAGTATGTCACATTGACTAGTTACATTGTGTTCTGCTTTACAGCTTCTTCCCGCAGTTTCTGTTATGTTGTAGAGCTAATGCTTGGGGGTGCCATTTCAGACCTAAAATGTACTGCTTAGTTGAATGACATTCTGGCTACAATTACAAAGTGTGGTAACCGTATCCTGGTATGTTTTGCGGAGTTTGGGGCGGTGTTTTTGTACTGAGGTTCTATCATTATAGAGCTAGCAGTGATAGTTGAACTTTATTTTATAAATTGTTTTTTTTTTGTACATCATAGAATCTTCACCAAAGTCAGTGTAAGGGAGGTGGGCAGGGTCTCGGTTGGGAAGTCAGTCAAAAAGACAGACACTTAATACACAGACCTGCACCATCCATAACAACAAGTTAGTACAATGTGGAAATACTTCAAGGAAGTGAGCAATCCAGCTGATAATAAAAGAAAGTAACAGAAGAAGAGAAAAATTAGGATCGGGAATATGATCGAAGTAAGAGAAGCCGTTGCTTTCAGACAGCCTGGCTAGAAAAATATGAATGGCTCAGATACAATGCCAGTAAAGATGTGATGTTTTGTAATTTGTGTCAGAAGCATGATGATCTGCAGTCGGCAAGGGGGGAAATAAAAATAATTTTCGCCATGGAACTGACAACTTCAGACTGGAATCTGTTACTTCACATGGCATAAGTGAATGTCACATTAGGGCCAAAAAAAAAGAGTATGCCATCTCCGCCATCCCAGGTACGAGCACTGCAGAGCGCATGCTGAAGACTATGAACCAGGCAACTCTAGATCGGCTGGAAAAACTATTCCGGACTTGTCACGTCATTGCAAGGAAAGGGCGTCCCTTTAGAGACTTTACATGGATGTGCATTCTGGACGATATGAAGGGATTGGACCTCGGCTCAACATACCGAAATGACAAGTATGCACGCCATTTCATTCACTATATTGCAGAGGTGGAACAGATCTCCCTGAGAGAGAAGATAAACAGCACAAAGTTCCTTTCTCTCATCAGCGATGGCACCACTGACTCTTCTGTTACAGAGGCTGATATTGACTATGTGCGGTTTGCCACCGCAGGCAAAGTGTGTAATCAGCTGGTGGGCCTGCAGACCATGGCAAAAGCTGATGCCCAGTCAATAAAAGGGGCTATATAAAAAGTTGTGGAAACAAAGCTCAATATACCAGCTGAGGGGTGGACAAGAAAACTGGTAGGTTTTGGCAGTGATGGAGCAGCTGTGATGGTCGGCAGGACCAATGGGGTAGCTACCCTCCTGAAACAAATGCAGCCTTGCGTGCAATCAGTACACTGCTTTGCCCATCGCCTTGAGCTGGCCTACAAGGGAGCTTTGAAAACCATCCCCATTTATAACAGATTAAACAATCTGTTGCTGCATGTGTTCTGCTTCTACCACAACTCACCGCTAAATAGGAGCAAACTAAAAGAAGCATATGAAGCACTACAGATGCATCCTTTACTTCCGACTAGAGTTGGCACACGATGGCTTCCTCACCTCCATATGGCTCTGCAGATTCTGCTGAAGGGGTGTCCTGCTGTAGTTCTACACATGACTCAGGTACATTTTACATGATTCTCTGTAAACATATGACATGTGGTTTTCATTTGTGTGCATTTATTTTGTTGTGCATTTTTAATGTTTCTGTTTTGTGTTACAGATGCAGCAAAGGCAGGGTGTGAATCTGGAGCAGATGAACAAAGCTGCAGGCATACTGAAGATCCTTCGGCAGGCAGATGTCATGAAATTCGCACACTTTATGTTTGATGTTGTCGGTGTTCTTTCAGTTCTATCCTGTGTGGCCCAGGAGAGGGATGCAACTGTAGTTGATGTGTTTGCAACTATGCAGTCAACCCAGGAAACTTTAAAAACATACAATACAAGGTGAGTACTGTGGTATGAGCTAAAGAAGGATGCAATGATCTGCTAGCATGATCTACTACCAGCTAGCCTAGTAGTATTTAATTTTTCAATGTATTTCCTTTTTTTTTTTTTTTCTCCTTTAGGCTGGGACCAAAGGAACGACAAGTGGAGGGTGTCACAGAGCTGCATGGACAAACACTGGTAGGGAATTCAGATATCACTGCTGTCCGCAAAAAGGTACTCAAAAGTTTGGAGGAAAGTCTGCAGGATCGTTTCCTTGATGCAAGCCCACAGCTTTTACGTGCTGCGACAGTTGCCAGCTTCACCCTATGGCCAGACAAGGACAGTCAGCAAGGTAGAACAGAATTTATTGTGGGCAATTAGATAATTGTGCTGGGAATGGCATGGGATGGCAGGGACAAAAAAATCTAACATTTTTATTTTGGGGGGTGTTTCAGAATTTGGAAACCAGGAAGTGGCCTTCATTGTAGAACACTACGAACCAGTCCTAGAAGGTGCTACTGTGAAAACGGACATGATCGAAACAGAGTGGACTATGTTGAAATCCGAACTGTATGCAAGGTATGTGAACGTTTCTTTGTCAATTCTGAGTTGAATGTATGTTTAAAGAACTTATTGCCTTATTTATAGAGGAAGAAAGTTAATATGTGTGTAAGTTTTTAGTGTGTTGAATGCTTCTCATTTGCCTTTCTTTTTTTATTTTCCAGATTTGAGCAGATTCACAGTCTGACTTGGGAGAGGGTGAATGCTGCTTACCAACAGAAGTATCCCAACATCCTAGCTCTTATGGATCTTCTGTTGACACTGCCTGCAAGTTCAGCTGAGGCAGAGCGAGGTTTCAGCCAGTTGAAGCTGACACAAGTCCAACCTACGTTCCAAGCTACAGTCGGACTCAGTGACGGACCTCATGGTGGTACAAATGAATTCCCAGACATTGACAAGTTCAATCCCCAAAAGCAATCTGCCTTTGGAACAGCGCGGGACAAAGGAGGAGGCGGCACAGACTGGAACAGTGTTGGCACGACAGCAGGATGACTATTCAGCAGACTCACAAAGTGACTGTAACAGTGATTGTGACAGTGATGTGAGTGACATTAGTAGTGTGACTGAGTATCTCTCTGACTCCCAAGATGAAGATGCACAAATCTGAACCTCGAGTCATGTCATGTCAATCCTTGAAAAGAACATTTGGGGGGGGGGGGAGTTGTCTTGATATTTATTATGAGTCACAGAATGCTTATATTTTGAAACAATTGGTCATTTTGTGTGTTACTTCATTGTTGTATAAACGTAAATACATTTTTAAACTGCACTGCTTTCTACATTTATTCATTGAGTTGTGAGTAGAAAGCAGATGATGAGTCTGACTGCGGACTAGTGCAAATCACTGCGGGCTAGTTCAATTTTAGACTGACCTGTCCTGCTGGCTAGTGCAAAAAAAAGTTAAGGTCAACCCCTGCTCCCACTCCACCACAGACTTGACTATGCACTTGGCTGCATTTTGGACAGCGCCATCAGGCATGGTGATGCTTCCTCTTATGCGTCCCTCCTTAGCACCAGAGCTCCTATGAGATGTTTGCATGCATTCTCAGTCCACCCCCCCCCGGAAATCCCTAAAGTTTCCTCGGCCATGGGTGGAAAAGCGTTATCTGTAGCTGCTCCCACTCTGTGGAATAATCTTCCTGTGCCCATCTGTTCCTTGGACACCCACGCCATCTTCAATCCTGGCTGCTTGATGAGGCTAAGTGCCATTGCTCACCTGGCTAATCCCCGACTGCACCAGCCATCCCTCCTAGGCTGCTTAGCCTCCCCAAGCGCTCTCCCACTAGCAATGTGTCCTGTCTTATCTCCCTCAATACATGTTTTGTGTACTCACTCTCCAAAGTGTCTAGTGAGTTCCTATGTATTGCACTTGTTTACACTCGCTGCTTATCCTGCTGTAAATAATTGTACAGTTAGTGTTTTGATTATCCTGATGAACTGTTTTGTTTAACTATAAGTTGTACAGCCTCTCCTTATTTGCCTCTCTCCTATGTACTTTGCTTTGTCTATTCAGAGATGTCTGTTTTTGCACTAGCTCTTACTCATTGTATAATACTTTTCTCTTTCTGTACTGCCACCTGTTGTGGCCCGGGTCGTGCTTGAAAACGGTCTCCTGGATCAGAGCACTTACTCGGTTACCAAAGACTTAAATAAAATAAATAAATTAAATTATGCTATAGTATAACTGGAATTATATAATGGGGTCTGAGTTTTCAGCATGGGTAAATCATACAAAAACCTATGCAAAAAGTGCCTGGCAGTTGTGGTGGCAGCAGCACAATAATTTGTGTCAATACACCTGCTCCTATGGGGAAAAATCAAAACAAACCTGTCACCATATTTTTCCCCACCAAAGCTGACTGGGAGAAACTAACACTTACACTAGCTACAGCAACCACTCACAAAAGCAGCAGGATGGGAAAACAATTGAGAATTTGAATCATTTTATTTTTTAATCAGCTCTCGATTTGAACAAGTGGGCTAAGAGCAAGAAGGCAGAGGACTGGAGTTACAGCTTGCAAGCTTGAGCAGAGGGGGTCAAGAGCAACTGTGAGTTGCACTTCACATTTTTAAATCTAGGGCCTGTTCTGAGTTACAGTGTGCCAGTCTGACTTTGCTTTCAGTTGGGGTGGGCTGCAAACAGGAAGGCAGAGAAACAGAGTTATGACACGTGAGTTTTTTGTTCGTGCTGATGTAGATTTGGCATCTTGACCGCACTTCTCAACCGACAGCAGGCAGGCAGCATGACAAAAAAGAGAACTGGGGGTGCCGCTACTAATTCACGATGATCCTCACTTAAAAAGATAGAATTTGCTGGCAGATAAGGGCCACTTGGCCCACCTAGACTGCCCATTTTTCCCTACATACAGTATCCCGGCAGATCCTGTTTGATCTCCGTCACATTCTCCCTCCCCCTTCCTTTCCCCTACGATTCCCTTATGCCTATCTCATGCATCCCTGAACTCCCCACTGTTTTTGTCTCCACCACCTCCTTTGCTAGAAGGCTTCACATACGAGCCGCCTGCCCAACAAGCTATTTAATAACAACAACAAAAACTACTCTCTCCTGATACTGTCAATCAATCAAAATCTTTATTTAACCAGGCGAACACCATTGAGCAAAGCTCATTTTCGAGGTGGGCCTGGACATAGATACATAGTCAAGCATAGAAGGGTTACACACACACACACACACACAACAGAATCACAATGCAAGTCTTAATACAATATAAATTGAACATAAAACAATGTACAGAATTCAGATGGCTAACAGTACTAATTCTTGGTAAAAATATACATTCAAAAATATACATGAGATTCTCTGGACTGTATGAAGGGAATAATAAATACAAGTTACAAGGAATATACAGGGTGCAAAAGAAAGAGGGCTCTTAGATTAGGTACGAAGCAGAAGGATAGAGCCATAAAGTGAGGGGGCAGGGGCAGATGCCTAAAAGGGAGGAGGTATGGGGTAGAAGACTAAATGGGCAGTGGCAGCCATACGATGGCCACTGATCACAAAGTGCGGCTGAGACCACCAACAGAATTAAGATGGGCCCCAATGGCAAGGACAGGGAGGGGATAAGAGAACAGAAAGAACAGAAGTCAGGGGAGGATGGAGAGTGGGAGGCTCAATTTAAGTAATAAGGCAGGATCAGGTACAACAATTACAGGATTCCTTGAAAGAACGAGCGTAAAGAGTTTTGAATGTTGACAGTTTGATTGGGTAGACCAATTTCAATGTTTTTTGTAGCTTGTTCCACAGTGAGCGTAACGTGTAACTTAAGGATGTCCTACCAAAGCATGATCTGACCTTAGGTATAATAAAGGAGATGTAGGAGGCACTCCTTAAAGCATATTTGCCTACAGAGCTTAGGGGCAGGCAATCCAAGACATATTGAGGCAACTTCGTAGTAACAGCTCTGAAGGTCCAAAAGGCGGCATTCCTCTGTCTTCTATATTTGAGGGATGGCCATCCCACAGCAGCATATAGGGAGCAGTGATGCGTGGTGAAAGGAAGGCTGGTAATGAACCTTAAAGGCTCTATGATAGAGCGTGTCCAATTTGACCAGTGCAGAGGCGGGGCCTTGACTGTAAAGGAAGTCTGCATAATCCAAAAATGTTAGGAACAGTCGCTTCTTGACCTCTCGAGTAAGCAAGTGATTAATCCTATGGAACAGACCAAGCCTCTGTCTAAGCTTTTTTATAAGTTCGTCAATATGGTCATTATAAGAAAGTCTAAGGTCGATCCAGACCCCCAAGTATTTGAACTTAGTTACATATTCCAAAGGTTCGCCTAGGAGTGTGGAGATCTGAGGACAGGTTCCTTGGGCAGCGGAGTTTGTTACATGTGCAGAGGGTGAGAGGAGAATTGCCTTTGTTTTCTTAGCGTTCAGCAGAATTTTCTGGTTCAAGAGCTGCAGTTGCAGCAGATTAAACTCCTGCTGAAGATCACTACATGCTGCTTCTGGGGAAGATCTGCTGATGTAAAGTACTGTATCATATGCGAATAGATGTATGTTTGCAGTACTGAGATTGGCATCAACTATGTTTATATATATTGTGAAGAGCAGGGGGCCCAAAACTGAGCACTGTGATATGCCCCTTAGTAGGGGTTTTAGGGTGAGAATTCCCCATCTGCTTTTACCTGCTGGAGACGACGTGAAAGATAGCTGGAGAACCATCTCAATGATTAAGTCCAGACCTATGTTCCGGAGGGACGTAAGGAGCAGATCGTGATCAACAGTGTTGAATGCCTTACTTAGGTCTAACAATACTGCACAAACAAAATTCTTGGCATCCAGGTCACACTGCCAATCATTAGTCACCTTAGCAGGTGCCATGATGGTGCTATGGCGTGGTCTAAAGCCAGCTTGCAAAGGGTTACTGTGATTAAAACAAAGAAACAACTAAAAAAGAACACTCATTTTCCACCCTTTCTGCGCTTTCGCTTATCACACTGTCGCTTTCACCACCTGGCCCTTGCTCACAAAAGTGCTGTCATTCCCAGCTCACTCTGAAATCTTGCTCACAACTTTACATTTTCACAATTTCTACAGTAAAATAACAGATACATAACAAAACAACATACATGTCCTCTTCAGCAACCTGCCGGGGGACAATTTCATCTAGGAAGGATATCTGCACATAATACAAAACATTAAAAAAAATAAATTTAACAACTTTATTTTATTTTTAACATCGGTGTGGTAAATTCCAAATTATACAATGGGGTCTTTAAATTCAGTAAGCTGATTGGTCAGCTGGGGTCTTGACCTGTGGGTAAATTCCAGCATAACTCACGGGTAAAGTTCCAGCTGTCTCAGGTGACCAGTGCACAACAGAATATAAATCACTACCTCTGGTTTGCCCTCAGTGTCGTCTCCGTCCCTGCGATCTCTGTAGCTGGCTCCTACATGTGCCTTCAATGTAGTACCTCACTGCCAATCACTGTAATCGCCCCTCCCCCCAAAAAATAACGTAAAAAGCACACATAAAGCAGGAACCTCATCAACTGGTAAGATTGATATCAGGCAAAAAAAAAAAAAACTTGCTGGAAACACATAGCAGCTCTAGCCACCTAAACAGACTCTAGCCATACATACATACAAAGCCTGCTTACAGGCATCTTTAACAAAAAAAAAATCTGTTTTTTCTTCACCTCCTGACAAGTTCTCTATTCCTTCCTCTGTACCACGAACGTCCCGGAAGCACAAGCTGAACGTTGCCGGCAGACCCCCACTGCTTGCACCACGCTATTTCACGCTGTCAAACAGCTACTGCTTCCTACTCCCAGGCTGTCTGTATAAACTGGAGAAAAAAAACTCATGACTTTCAAGCTCTCCCTTTAAAAAAACATTACTTAACAGCATACTAGTGTGTGTGTGTGTGTGGCTATGTTTGAGGGAGGCAGTATAGTGCAGTGGTTTAAGGCTCTGAGCTGCAAACCTTGAGACCTGGGTTTGAATCCCACAGCCCCCACTTGCATACTGTGTGACCCTGAGCAAGTCACTTAACTTCCCTGTGCTCCCAGGTTGCACCTGTAAACAAGCTTTCAGCTCAATCAATCAAAATCATTATTTATCTAGGCGGGCACCATTGAGCAAGGCTCATTTGCAAGGTGGACCAGGTCCTGAATACATCAAAATACAGTACAGAAGCAGGTATACAAAAAGCAATAACATACAAGGAAGAAAAAGTATATACAGTGTATACAGTACAGTACAAGGCTGAAATAAAAAAAAGCATTATTTTACAATTGAAAAAGTCAACAGATGTACAATCAACCAGAGGTATACAGGGGTTATAAACAGAGATCTTTTCAGTGAGGCAGCCGGCAACAACACATATAGGGGAAAGAGGCTGTGTATGGGTTGGCAGGTTAAAGAGGCAAAGAAGTGGAGGGATATATTACTGCCGACTGGGGGAAAAATTTGAGCTAAAACCACAGAAAGTGATGATGGCTGTCGTGTACTTGTTTATTATGATAATGACGGAGGAGGGATAGATAATTGGGACACTGCTATGGATGGGGTGGGACTTTAGCCAGGCTGGAGTGGACAGGGAAGGGTGGGTGCAGCAGGAAGAGTTAATAGGGAAAGACTGAGAGCCAGGGGTAGAAACATGGCGAGCGTCAGGATGGAAAGTGGGAGTTGCGGAATTAGTGGGCTAGCAGCGAGGAAAACATTTGCAAGGTGCTTTCATGTAGCGATCATAGAGCGCCTTGAAGATATTCAGGCTAACACGGCAGCTCAGCTTCAAGTTCCTTTGTAAACCGTTCCACAATGTGGGTAAAGAGAAACTTAGTATGCTTTGCCAAAACGAGTTTTGACCCTTGGAACGTGGAGGGCAATTAGGGAATAGCTCCTTAGAGCGTAGGTGCCTAACACATTCCGGGGAATACAATCTGAGACATATGAGGGGAGCTTTTTGGTCACCGCTCTGAAGGCCCATAGGGCAGCGTTTCTATTCCTTCAAAAGTGAAGGGAAGTCCAGCCTAACGAAGAGTACAGGGAGCAGTGGTGTGTGGAAAGTGGAAGGCCAGTAATGAAATGGATAGCTCCGTGGTAGAGAGTGTCCAACTTAGCCAGTGCAGAGGCAGTACAGTGGCTGTAGAGCAGGTCCGCGTAATCTATTAAAGATAGGAAGGTAGCTTGAACCAGTTGAATCTTGGCCTCCTTTGTGAGCAGGTGGTTAATTCTGTAGAATAGTCCTAATCTTTGCCTTAGTTTCTTCTGTAGTTCTTCGAGATGGTCAGCGAAGGAAAGTTTATGATAGAGCCAAACTCCTAGATATTTGAAATTAGCTACATACTCTAGGGTTTCTCCAAGAACAGTGGTAATTTGTGGGATAGCTCCCCCCCAGCAGGAATTGCCGCATGCAAGGGGAAAGCATAGCTTTGTCTTTTCGCATTGAGCAAAAGCTTTCTGTTTATGAGCTGGTATTGTAGAAGGTTAAATTCAGCTTGGAGGTCTTCACAGGCTGCTTCCGGCGTGGGACAACTCAAGTACAGTACAGTGTCGTCCGCAAATAAGTGGATGTCGGCTTTTTTGATGGGGTCATTGATGTTATTAATGTAGACTGCAAAGAGGAGGGGACCAAGGATAGAGCCCTGGGGCACTCCCCTCAGCACAGGTTTTAATGGAGAAAGATCACCTTCAGCTTTAACCTGCTGTTTCTGTTCTCCGAGGTAGTCTGCAAACCAGCACATAGATTTATGGTCCAGGCCTAAGGTGCTTAGGGAGGAAAGAAGCAGGCTGTGATCAACTGTGTCGAATGCCTTACTAAGATACAAGAAAACAGCACAGACATGCTTCTTGTTGTCAAGGTCTAGAAGCCAATCATTGGTCACCTTAGCTAGGGCTGTTATGGTGCTGTGCTTTGCTCTAAATCCAGACTGAACCAGGTTTAATAGGCTTCTGGATTCTAAGTATATCCCTAACTGGCCACACACTGTTTTTTCTAGTAATTTAGACAGGATGGGGAGGAGGGAGATCGGTCTGTAATTATTTAGATCGCAGGGGTCACCTGCTTTTAACAGAGGGATGACATGGGCTATCTTCCATTGAGGGTGGAGGCTACCCTGGGAGAGTGACATGTTGAATAGGTAGGTGATTGGCACCACAAGCAGATGGTAGGCACGTTTAAGATAGTATGGCTCGATGAAGTCGGAGTCTGCTCCCTTCCTGGTGTCCAGTTGCAGCAGTAGGTCTTCCACCTCTTTCAGAGAGACAGGCAGGAGGGAGAAGGCCTCCTCGGTAGAGGAGGACTCGTGGGTTGGTGGGCCCTGAGCTGTTCGGAGGTCATTGGCAGAAGTATCAAATGCTAGCCCTGCCATTGCAAAATGGTTATTGAGGGCTTCCAACATCTCCGATCGGATAGCGATAACTCTGCCACCGGACTTAATTTTTGCTGAAATGGAATTACCAGGTGCGTGTCCAGACATGTCTTCTAATGTTTTCCAGACATCTGAAGGATTTCTTGAGGCAGAGGCTAGCTCCGAACGATAGTAGGCGGCCTTGGCTGCTCTGACCAACTTGGTGCACTTGTTACGTGCTCTCTTAAAAAGACACCAATCCGAGTCGTTCTTGCTTCTTCTGGCTTTTTTCCATTAAGTATCCCTTTCTAACAGGGAAGCTTTTAGCTCAGGCGAGAACCAACGGCAGGTGCTGCTCCTGACCTGCACCTTAACCAAGGGTGCATGCTTATTTAAAGCCTCACTTAAAATATTGCAAAAAATAGTATATGCCCTGTTAACCGTTTTGGCTAGGAAGAATTCCTGCCATCGCAGTGAATGTTTCAAGTCGTGGATGCAAGCAAACAAATCAAAGTTGCGTTTGCACCTCTTGATAGAGAACTTTGCCACGAACTGTGGGTTGTGCATGAATCTAATGGTGGTGATTATACAATGATCACTAATGTCTGAGAAAAATGTTCCGACATGAGAGAACAAGTGTGGCTTGCTAACCAAAATTACATCTAAGAGGAAGCTGTTGTTAAGGTTCTTTTTATTCAATGAGTTGCACCAACCCTAGAGTGTCACAAAAGGATTTCAAGGGAGCTGATGCACTTGATAGCCAATCGTAGTTCAGGTCGCCAAGAATAATGGTTTCCAAGGAACTGATCCCCAGTATGGAACTGAGGTGAGACAGGAAATGAGGCCTGGCAGAATGGGGCCTGTAGTAGCCTATTACACAGAGTCCACTGGAAGGAGAAAGTTCGATCTTTAGGGTCAAGCACTTGAATTCTTTGGGGGAGGACAATGTGTCTATGCATGCGGCTGAGTATTTGTCCCTTACATAAATTTCCACCCCACCTCCTCTTGATTGCCTATCCACTCGGAAGAGTAAATAATTTGGGATATTGATTTCATTGTCTGGGGTGGCTGGCCTAAGCTAGGTCTCAGTGATCACTAGGACGTCGGGTAGGGTGTGGCTCACCCAAGCCTGGATAAGGGTGAACTTTTTCAGCAAACTACAGGCATTAAGATGCATAAAAGACATTTCTTTGATACCTGCCAGGTCTGATGGAGAAGCAAGAGTGTCTAAAGGTCCTGGGTTGAGTTCGACATTGCCTGAGCACAATAGTAAAAGAAGCAGGATTCTTTTTAAGGCAGTGAACTGTAATTTGTAAACACTATTTTTTGAGCGATAGGGGAGGTGGTGTTGATGGGTAGGCCTGTACCCACTCCTGGTGTTATACTGGCCTAGTGTTGCAGCCACTAGTGTCCTGGCAGAAATTTGCCATGAGCAGGAAGTCTCAAGTCTGGATGGGGGAGTAATGTGCAGAGGCAGCTCGGGAGATGTCCCACTCCCCGGCTGAGACAGCTGAGAAGCCCAATAGTCCAGAATGGCTACCTGAAAGGAGCTGTTGGATGCAGGACAGGGAGAAGTGCAAGGGTCATTCCACTTTAGGGAGGGATGAGGGTTCTGAAGAACAGAGCTGAGTGCTAGTAAAGCTAATGACACACCGAGGAACCAGCTGTAATTTCCAATGGTAGATCTAAACGCCACAACAGCCAGCAGTAAACGCCACTAGAAGCCTAGACCAATCGGTGATCAGGTGTCATAAGTTCAAAATCCTTTTGTTGGCTGAGAGGTGGTTTTGGCACTGAACGTACCTGTGGAGCAACTCTTTGCAGCTGAGTCAGTGAGGTGGTTCAAGGCTGCAATCACGTGTGGCAAGATTGGTCTGTATCTTTCGTTTCTGGCCCTGCTCCAATAGTACAGAATGGGAGTGGGGGCAGGCATTCAAGACTTGCAGCCTTAGTGGATGAGCATGGTTTGGCCTGAGAAACAGGCAGAAAAAACCCGGGGAAGGTCCTCAGAAAGAGGGGTATCCCAGGTCCACTAGAGCAGACGAGGAAGTAGAAAATATCATGTTTTTTCTCTTTAACAGAAAAAACAGCTGTTGTAGCCCTCTAGTGGCTATGTAGTATAATTTGCAAATTTGCTTTACAAAAATGGATAGTCTCCAAGGGTCAGCAGCACTGATAAACGTCTCTAATGAAGCCAGGTAAAATGGAGACCAGCAGGAAGAAGTCAGTGAGGCTGAGATCCTCCAATCAGAGTGCTGGCGCTGAAAATTCAGAATGTCCAAAGGCGCCAAATACCAATGTACCTGAGGGGGTATACGGCTTTTGGCTGTTTCTGTAGCTTTCTGGGCCCTGCAACAAACCGGAGTTCGGAGGATCCCAGGTGGTAGTTTCAACAGGGGAAGAAAGCCTCAGGGTCTGCTAATTTGCAGTAGCAGAATCGTGGGTTGCTTCCCTGGACAGGCTTGTAGCTTTTCCTCTGGCGGCGAGGTGCCAGCCCCAGGAGGGCACAGCACATCTGAGGGGGTATACAGCTTTTGGCTGTTTCTGTAGATTTCTGGGACCTGCAACAGACAGGAGTTCGGAGGATCCCGGGCAGCAGTTTCAACAGGGGAAGAAAGCCTCAGGGTCTGCTAATTTGCAGAGCAGAATCGTGGGTTGCTTCCCAGGACAGGCTTGTAGCGTTTCCTCTGGCGGCGAGGTGCGAGCCCCAGCTTAGTGTGCTACTCCTGGTTAAACAATTGAAAGAAAAATTAGGAACTAGGCAGCATCTCTACTACACACAGTCTACCTAGCAACACAGCACTATTTTTCTGGCGCAGCCATACAGTAAATAAAAATTTAGAGCCATTGTATAATCGCAATAAACCACTCCAGGATGTGGGTTATGCTGGGATTTACTCACTTCTGGTGCGGACTTGGTCACGTGGCACACAACACCAGGGGTAGGTAATTCCCAGCATAACCCACCCCTTGTCGTGGTTTATTGCTTAATTATGAACTGAGGATCGTAAATAGAGGAATCTCATTGGCCGAGAGCTCTTTGAAGCCGAGATGATATCGGGCTACATCATCACGGCTTAGAAAAAGTTCCGGTGCCACCCGCCTACTTGTTCGCTACTGTCTGAGGACTAATTTTTCAAAATGTACTCCTACACCACCCCAAAACTCATTCATAAAACATTTTAAAACCTGTTTCTTTTATTTATTTATTATTTTAATTTGAAACTCAGTTCATAATAGCAATAAGTCATACCAGGGTGTGGTATATCATGGGATATCGTCACTTCTCGGGTGGTTGGATGCACTCGGCCTGCGGCCTCGTGCCCAACCACCCAAAGCATGACGGTATCCCATGCTATACCACACCATGTCATGCCTTATTGCTTAATTATACAATGGGCATAGAAATGAAGCACAAATCCTCTAATCTCATTGGCTACCTGGCACACCTCTCCCACTGTAAAAGCTACAATCACCCCATGGAAAGAGGTGCCAGCCACCAGTAAGCTGCATCAAGGGCCCTGGAAATCAATGCACCATCACAAACACAAAACCGCAAAACACTGACAGTCGCAGGCAAACCCCCACAAAGCCACTATATGAAAATCCCAGCAGTTTCAAAATGTAATTCAGCTATGAATTAAAAAGAAAAAACAAATCACAGGAATTTTTTCTTTCTTTTCTGGCTTTCGTGGGGGGACATGTTGCTCTCTCTTTCCATTTCACTTTCAGAATCCTGTTCTTACAGTTTGTCAGCGACACTGTAAAAAAAATCCCACAACAAAATTACGTCTCTTCGTTTTTGCTCCATTTAAATATGCACTAGTACAGCTTACATTGCTGGACTCCGGACCCACGGTTTCCTCGAGCCTCTATTTTCCCCAAACTGTAACCATTAAGGGTATCTCCTCACCCACTTGCTGGCACTACTGCACATGCGCATACCTACCAACAAAGCACTATTTTTCCAAGTGTACCATCAAATCTAATAAAAACATCTAAACCAACTTAGTTTTTTCTTATATTTTCACACACAAAATATACAGATGTCCATTGTATAATCTCAATATGCCACTCGAGAACGTTGGTGATGCCAGGATTTACCCATGCCCTGGGAAGTGGCCAAACACCCCAAGGCATGGGTAAATCCTGGCATCACCAACACCCTCTCGTGGTATATTGCTTAAATCAACCCACAGTCTGTCCTAGATTATTGCTTAATTTGAAAAAAAAAAGTCCCAAAGTGAATTATATCCGTTACTTTAACCACAGGAGGCCCAGTTGATTACCACAAGACTCCCAGATCAACAGTTGTCCCTGTATTAGTGTATTTTACAGGGATTGGGAGCCATCTCCATGGAAATTGTTCCCATACACTTGCATTGGTTATACAGCAAATCACCCTGATGTGTTTATTTGGCGAACTGGCGACCTGGTCTTCTTCATCTCAACCGTCATCGTTTTCCCACCGTCCCTGCCCCATCACTCTCCCCTACGCCACGCAGGTAAACAGTTGGAGCACGTCAGCGGCTGTCACGTAGCGTCATGCTTCCCATAGTTCCCGGCGTGGGAGGGCGCGCTGGACAGGAAAGTTTCTGTTTGCAGTTGCGAGGTTAGCAAAGCAGTGTGAGAGAGAGAAAGACAGCGAACGGGGCGGTGACGAGGAAGCAGAGGGCGAAAGGGAGGCGGCTGTCAGTGGCTGGAGTGTGTGAGAAGACGCCAACGGTACTTCTGCTGTCCCAGTTCCGCAACCCAGACCAACTCTCATCATGAAAGGCTCTTGGGACAGACCGGGGCAGCCGGGCGACTGACTTGGTTAAAATGTCCGGGGAGCCTAGGGCTTCCCCCGCTGGCAGAGTGAGCCACGGCTGCCCGAGAGGGAGGTACTGCTAACGTTTCTTTCGTAACGAGCTCTAGGTATGCTATCCCGAAAGAAAAGTAAAAACGAAGCCTCCAGACCTCCGCCAGTGGTGCACGGAAAGTACGTGAAGAAAGAGACGTCTCCCCTCCTGAGGAGTGAGTAGTACCTTGTTTGTATTGGTGTGTGTATATGTACTTACCGGGAGACAGCGAGCATTCGTGGTTGGGTTGTTTCCTGGCGGGGAAGGGCCGATGTTGGCTGTACTTTGGGCTCTGCTACACGCCAGACGGAAAATAAGAGTTACCTTTTCTTTCCAAACATTTGGTCCCCCTTGGAAAGCAACTTTCGAAGCAACTTCCCGCTCGCCCTTAAAGAGCAACTCTTTTATACTATAATGCTTGAAAACACTAGATTTACACCAGTTATGTTTTAACTTGTTTCCTAGTAATTTATTTTTTACTTTCTCTTCTTGTTGGTCTACTAAATATTGTTGATAAAGCAGTACTTATTTCAGTGAGTCTTTCAAAATGTATCGCACTCTCTCTTGCTAACCACACGATTGCAGTTTGTGACATCACAGTCTGCTGTCTTAGTGAGCACTATGATGTCATAAGCAAAGGCACTGTAAGGTTAGCAGGGGTGGAGTAAATGTTTTCTACGCTCTTTTAGATGAACTACCAAGATGTGCTGTAAATCTTGGTAAGGAACATTGAAAATGAAAGAATGTATTCCCCAGTAAATTGTAACAGCTGAAACGTCTTATTTTTGAAAGCACATGCTGAAATGCAGAGTTGTTCTTTAAAAATGGCCTCTCCTATCTCCTGCATGTTTTGCTGCAGTTTTTCTGTTGCATTTGGAGTTTTTTTAATTTGCTTTTAGTTGTTCAATGATTTGTGCCTTCATGGTGTTAAGGAGTATAATACTTTTATAGAAATTGGCAGGCGGCAGTAGGATTTGCATAGCTCAGGAAGCTGGCCTTGAATTAGAATGTTTATTTCTGTGATGAAAATGAAGGGGAAAGCTAGAAAACTTAGGACACATTTAGTTGTTATGGGCTGTGTACACTAACTTCAGCATTATGCTTATGATCCTTAGTATGTGCACATTTTCTTGACCTGTTGATAGGTTAAGTGTTAATTCTGGATGAAAAGGGTAAATCTGATAGAGACCGTCTTTGAAGATATGCATTCCAAGGGTGGAGTAGGTATATGGTGGCGACCTTGTGCAAGGAGTCGCTGATCACAGTGCCAGCCTGGGCAATCATGGCTATTATTATTCATTGCAAACAAACCAAACAGGTATGTTTATTAGCATCAGGTAGTGCTTAGGCACAATGCAGTAATTAGGTTAAACATTCAACTAAATATTGGTGAATGTGTGGTGTTCCTTGGGGTTTGATTGCTCAAAGCAGTATTGCCACTCAGTACCCTAACTACAGCACTGTCTTTCAAGACCGACTTACTTTACTCTCCTTCACCAGTGCTTTAAAGGAGGGTGCTGCAGTTACGGTAATGCCTGTGCTGCTCAGAGCAGTCCATAAATCCCAAGGAACACCGTACCATAAATTCACCAAGATTCAGAAGATTTTTTTTTTCTATCATGTTGCATTTTCCAACTTCTGTAGTTGTGTGCTGCAGCATATTTTTTTTTTATGAATTTCCATCATTTTTCAAAGTATATTAAGTAACAAATGTACATTAATTTTTATTGTCATGCCTCTTTGGATGGCATGATCAGTATTATTTGTGCCAGGCAGTCCGTAGTGGCTTTCCCATCCCCATGCCATCTCCTACCAAATAGCCATGGGATTTGGTGGCTCCACCCCACTCCATCCCTGTGCTAACAGTCCCTGGTGTGCAGCAGCACTCCATACCTCATTCTATTGCCTTACCTGTCCCTTGCATCCGGTGGCCCCTCCTGTGTGCCCCAAGATGAGCACTTCCTGGTATCCAGTGGTACCCTCCTTCCTGTTAAGAACACAGAGGGCACAATCACTTGCCTGTGTGGCTAGATGCCATCTGAATTACATTATTGTAAATGCAGTGTAATAAAACGGATGATGCTCCCAATAAAATGACGCATACTGTGGGGCTGGGGGAAGATCAGTATAGCGGGTGTGTTCCTCGTACTTGTTTGTGTACTGGGGGGGGGGGGGTTGTAGCCTCCCAAGCAGCATGGGTAATGGACTTCCCATGATGCCCTTGATGTTGGTGCATATATGGTAGGACAGTCGTGTATCACCAGAGGTGGACTCCCGGTGGCCACATTAATGGGGGTTTAGGAACACTTCAGTGACATCGGGATGGGCATCTTATGCCATATTTGAATGCCACTTTGGGGGGCAGAGAAGCAGACGTTTGCAACACTGGGGATGGGCTCCTGTTGCTACAGAAAGTTGGGGTTTGGGAAGTTTATAGAGACTGTGGAAGAGCTCTTGCTGCCACTTTTAACAGTGTGGTGGGGCAGAAGAGGGTCAGAGTACTTAACAGACACCAGAAAATGGTTTCCAATTTCACACTGAAGAGCAGGAGGGAGGGTAGTTAAAAACCACTGGCTGCACTCACCAGTCTGTAATTGCTGGAATGCAGATATAGGCACGTGAAAAGACCTTGTGCGAAGCCTACCCCCCCCCCCCAAAAAAAAAATGGCCTGCATGTATGCAGCCGGTACTACTTTACTTTCCTTACCCCCACACTGCCTCATACCAAATAGCCATTGGGGACTAGTGACACCCCTGTTACCCAGTCCCTGTGCAAAGCGGTCCTTGATGTGTAGTCCTTGGCATCCATTGGCACATCTCTCCCTTCACTGCCAATACCAACCTATCGCTGGCATGTAGTGCCCCTCACTCTGCCTGAAGCCAGAGAAGTCCCTGGCATCCAGTAGCATGCTTCTCCCTGTTCAGACTGCAGCCAGCACAACCACTCCTCCTACCTCTGTGGCTAGCTGCTATCCAAAATACATTATCATAAACTCTGCATCATTAAAATAGATATACACTGCTGGGGGCAGGCATCTGTATGGGGGAACCATTCAGCAGAACAGAGACTGGTTCCCTTTGCCTGCTTAAGTATGTCGGGGACTGGGGACAGTGGATAGCAAAGCAGCATTGTGGATTAGTTCCTTGTGACTGTATTTGATTGGGGGGGGGGTGTACTGGGCAGTAGCACACCACTGGGGATAGGCTCCTTGTTCTGTATTTCAACATAGAAACATAGACTTTGACGGCAGATAAGGACCACTTGGCCCACCTAGTCAGCCCATCTCCCTACCTATTGGATAAGCTGCAGATCCTAGTTAACAAACATCCTGCTTCTTCCTGCCCCCCACTAGAATTGCCTTATGTCTGTCCCATGCATTCTCGAATTCCTCCACTGTTTTTGACCCAAACAACCCCCTCAGGAAGGCCGTTCCTTGGGTCCACCACCCTCTCCCGTGACAAAATACTTCCTCACATTGCCCCTGAGCCGTCCCCCCCTCTATCTTCAAATTGTGTCCCCTAGATCTTCTTTGATAATAATAATTTTATTTCGCATAAGCACCTTTCAGGCCATCAAGGCACTTTATAAAAAGATAACAACCATATAAAACAGTAGACATAATAAATAAGTAACATACAGAAATAATAAATAACAGGGAATCAGAATTATGTGGAGCTATCCTAAGCGAGGCTCCAGAAAAAGGTTTTCAATGCCTGTTTGAACTCCTCCACAGTCGTGCACTCCCGAAGCTGACAGCGTAGAGAATTCCAGAGGGTTGGGGCTGTGTGCATAAATGTACGGGTCTCAGAAGATTTCAGAGACACCCTCGGAATCTCTAGCAACCCCTCGTCAGCCGACCGCAGCTGTCGCACTGGGTGGTAAGGAACGAGGGGTTGCTAGAGTTTCAAGTAGTCTTTGAAGCAGTCTTGCAGCAGGTGATAACCAGTGGGATTAAGCCGCAGGCATCATCTCCTTCGGATGATTTTCGCGACAGTTGACCCTGGGACCTCCCCCTAGCACCACCACATGGTATACACCTGGCAGGTATAAAAGGGGGAGGTCCCAGTCACGCCTCAGTTCTTTTCAACCATGACCTGCATGCAACAAGTCCTCCTTTGGAGTTCCTACTTTACAGTCGTCTTAAGAAAAGTTCTACAAAACAAATTAAAGAAATTAGATGCCATTGGAAAAAAAATGTTTTTTTTCCCCCTCGGCCACCTTGTCCTTCCATGTACTCAGTTACATGGGACACCTCCTGAAATATCAGGAGGACATTTTAAAAGCTTTCCAGGTGACAATCCAGTCCCTCCCAGCGAGTTCTGTCCAAGAGGACCTGACGGTGAAACTATCTACTGCGGCGGCTGTAGGTCGCCACCTGCTTAGGGCCACTTATGATGCTGTGGATACTACGGCTTGTATGTCCTCTGCTGGTATATGTCTCGGGTGTCATGCCTGGCTCAGGGTATCTGTTTTTTCCCAGGACGTACAGTAATCCATCTTGAAAGACTTGCAAGACTCCGGTCGTACCCTTCAGTCAGTGCAGATCCTTTACTGCCCTAAGGCCAAACAACCCTTTAGGGGTTCCTCGAGAGGCCGCCCCTACAGCGGCTGTCCTCCGTTCAGCAGGCAACCTCTCAATAAAAGAAAACCTCAATTGCAATTGCCAAGTCCTAGAAATGCCCAGAAAACCCATTATGTCTCTGCTCCCCAGCAGGGCCAACCTTCTGCCTGAAAGTCTTCCTCCAGTCGTGAGTGTGGAGGCCCTACCCACGACTGTCGGAGGCAAGTTTTCCCTGCACCTGCAAGGGTGGCATGCCATCTTTTCTGACCAGTAGCTCCTGCAACTGACAGGACACCCACTGGTGTTCACGAAGATGCCTCTTCCATCTCCACCCAGGGTCTCTCACTACCCTCCAGACCAGATACTGTTCCTATGGATCGAGATCAGTGCCCTACTGTCAGAAAGGGCTATTAAACCAGTCCCCCTTCCTCAAGAGGGGTGCAGGATTTTACTCCCACTTTTTCCTAGTCCCCAAATGGACAGGGGATTTACACCCTATTTTGGATCTGAGGTGTCTCAACCTCTACATCATTTACCAAAAGTTCCGCATGGTGTGCCTTCCTACACTTCTCCCTTTGCTGAATACGGGAGATTGGCTCTGCTCTCTGGATATGAAGGATGCATATCTCCATATCATGATGCACCGGGCTCACAGACAGTTTCTCCATTTCATGTTTCAGGGCCCTCCCTTTCGGTCTTTCCTCGGGCCTGAGGGTATTTACAAAATGCCTTGCAGTGGTCGGAGCGGCCCTCCGAAGGAAGGGCCTCCATGTCTTTCCATACCTGGACGACTGGCTCCTGAAAGCGTCCTCCGGACCAGGGGTCGCATTAAGGGTGTGCTCTGTTCTCAGAGCACAAATTGCATTTTGAGGAGCATATTTTCAAAGCCCTTTCCACTGCTATCTGTGCTCCTACTGTATACTAGAAGCACAGAGTGGGAAGGGCATTGCAACTGGTCAGTGGTTGTTATTTTTATTTATTTATTTATTTTTTTAGAATGGAGGGCAAAAGTATTTTTAACGGAGTGCATTTTTTTCTTTAGTACAGAGTACAAAATAGTGATGGCATTTTTACAGCAGTAGTTTTAAAGAAATCTACTGGCTTTCTTGCATGTCTGTCTGACTAATTGGGGAGGACAATCTCTGTTCATTGGCTGTAAACTCCAGTTGTTACTCGGGCAAGCGCAGAAAGCATGAGGGAGAGTAGAGCATGGAGCGTGAAGAGAAGGTGGCGGTGTTGATACAATCCAGCCAGCATTCGCTATTTCACTCCAGCTTCAAACAACAAACAAATGGTAGGTTGACTGTCCTAATAAATGCAATACCTTATTGATGTGCCTAAAAAAAGTTATTATTTTTCCTAAACGTTGTTGTGGAAGTCACAATTTGGGTTTATGTGGCGTCCTAGCACGTTTGTGTAATCTGAAAGATGGCGAGCACAGTCTGTGGGGCAAACTCAATAACTTTAATTTTTATGCTGCTGCTCCATTACTTTATTTGACCTGGACTGTGACATTTGAAGTAAGATCCAAACGAAAGTCTGCTTGCTATAATGTTCATTTTGAAATTGTGAAGACGGGGAGGGGAGTTAGGTTACTGGTCTCATGTTCACCTGTTCTCCAGCCTTACTCATTGTAACCTGTTCTGGTCAGCTTTAAAAAAAAAAAAAAAAATACAATTGGTGGATTTTATTTTGAACCTTTTCCTGCCAATGCTCAGTCATCTTGTGTAGGGGTCCATCAGGGCAGACTGGCCCAGGGTGCCTGAGTTGCTAATTGCACCCTGCCTTGTGCTGCAGACTCGGTGTATCTTTTTTTTGTTGTTGTTGTTTGTGCCTTCGAGTTCATTGACTTGCCATGAGTCATTTGGGTTTTTTGTGTTTTTTGATTGGGATGACGTCTGCCAGCACTGTACTGGTTCACTTGTAATAGACAGGGAGCTCTCTTTAAGGCTCCTCTCCTCTGCCTGATCACTGCACTGCCTGTGAGTGTGCGAGGGATACTAGCCCCAAATGCAATTTTAGGCAGAGCAGCATCAAGGAGAGCAGGCGTGGTGAGCAACTAGGAACTTTGACGATCATGGGCTCGTCACAATCATGAGCGATTTGGTTGGTCAGTGCAGCGGTGCCCGATCGGGCAGTAGTGCAGCTGTATCATGGAGCTGGTGTTCGCAGTCTGCGGACTTAGCATGGGACATCATTTACTCTGATTCCTACCACACTTGTAACAAGGCAGCAAATTGCCAAGTGGAGGAGACTGAGAAGAAGCTGGTGGCCGTTTGAACGGCTCATCTGGTGATGGTGCAGCAGACTACAGAGCACAAGAGAGATGACCCTCATGTAAGTATAATTACTGGCACTGGTCATCTTTCATATTTTTATTTGGGAATGGGAGTCAGGATATGTGATTAGGCCATATTTCTTGGCACTGGTCAGAGGGGCTGAGACGCGAGTGGGACCTCAGTACTGGCAGGGGACGTGGTGTTCCATTCCATTCGATCCCTCGTGGATGATTAGCGGATAATGTTAAATATTAACTGACTGAACTGTACCCAGCCTGCAAAAATTTGTGAGTTCTTGACTGTCATTCCACGTCTGTATCAAGCTGATATGGCAAGCTAGTTTTTAATTTGTTTACTAAAAGCATGATCTGTCATTAATTTGCTGGTGACAAGATTTGCTTCAGCCCCCCGACCTACTCTGCAGCCACAATTGTGCCCTTGAAGTGTTTTTTTTCCGATAAACCACAAACATGTAACAACCTTTTCCCTTAAAAGGTCATTGGACATTAACTAGTGGTCTAATGTGGCTGCAGAGAAAGAGGGAGCAGACTGTTATGAGACTGTCTGTGCATGGCTGACACTTAGTACAGTATTTAATTGAAAAATTGCTAGTTTGTGCCAGGAGAAGGGTTTTACGTGGGACTCGGGAGACTAGTTTTAAGTTTACCTCTTTCAAACAGGAAAGCTGTGTCAGGAGCACTGTCCTTCTGTATTGCAAATAATCTTTTCCTATTTGTATACATTTAAAAACTCCTCATCCCAGTCTGTGCCCAGTGTAAAGTAGGACCTGGCCTTTTATTTATTTTTTATTTTCTTAAATAAATGGCCTCACAGCCAGCTCTTGCTGCGATCCATCCCAAGCATATAATGCAGTCGAGGGAGGGGGGAGAGGAGGGTTGTATATTGCTGTTGGGTGATAGCAAACTGTACCTTCCTGGGTCCAGTGGCTGATGTTCTGCTCATCCCCGTCTTAGAGGTCTGCATGAAATAGCCCTCCCCCAGAGACCTATCAGGGAGAGAACAGCTAGGGGCCGGGGGATGTCAGTCATAACAGGATCTAGCTGGAGCATGGGAGGTCCTGTCTGAAGTATCAGTGTTATCTGCTTTAGAGACCATGAGACAGTGGGTCAGGATGAGTTGCACCCACCACCAGACAGGAATCAAAGGCTCAAAGTCCAATATACTTTCTAAATGTATTAATTTAGTTTTTTTACTCAAGAGAAAAAAAGATGGTTTATCACATATACCTTAGAAATAGCACTGTAGATTTGACGAGGCTTAGGAGTAAGAGAATGAACAAAACCTATGGTGCGCAGCATAGTAGGTACCCAGAAACTAGATCTGACACGTATGCTAATATTATTATTATTAATTATAGCTGAACCTAACTTTTTTGGAAAAACATTTTTTGTTTCACTGCTGCTTTAATCACTCCATCTAAGTGCTGCTCATCGGACAGTACATCCAGGGTGAGCTAGATATTTAAATTTTGTGACTTGCTCAATAAACACCTTGTCAGCAGTAGAAAAGAGGTGGTACCGCCCCTTTATAAGGCCTACATACAACCTGAATTTATCCTTGTCAACCTGATGAATTTTTAAAAGTGTAAAGAATGTAAATTTTTTTCAGGGCACCATTGCAGATTAAATTGGGTAAGACTTAGGCTTTTTTGGAGTTAAATGAGGTGCCTCGGAGGAAGTAGGGAGGGGCTGTATGGAATGGCACTATTGTGAGTTTTATCACGAGTTGAGCCCTCAGTTCTTAACCATCGTTATTCTTGGTGTTCTGGTCCCAGAGTCCCTGACCCCAGTGGCAGTTCTCCTCACTGCACTGCTTTGAATATGGGTTTCTGATGGTGTAGCACATAGTGACTATAAACTGCGCTGACACAGCCCCAGATTGAAGATGGCCCACAGGTCCCTAAAGGTGATAGTTGGAACTAAAAAGGATAGCACCGCACCAGTTCTCCTGTGGGCCATATTCTTACCTAACATGCTAATGAGCCTATTCGGCATACTAGGCACTGTGGGCCATTTGAATGCTCATTATGGGCTAATGCATGCGTGCAGCCCACCCGATCGCCCATCCCATAGTTGTACATGGTAAAATGATTTTTATTCACTTATCTTAAAAAAAAAAAAAATGACATTCAGTAAGTAGGAGATTCAGTCGGCAGGAGCACATATTTTGGGTCTTGATTTTGCCAACGTGTGCTCCTAAATTTCAAAGGAGCACACCGTGCCAAAACCTTAATGCCATCCCTGCTCCAGACACCAGTTGTCTGACACGCTTTCTCGAATCCTACAGTTGTTCACCCAAGTAGGGATTGCGGTAAACTATCCGAAGTCCAAAATGGACCCTACTCAATGCTTCCAATATATAGGAGTCGTGCAGGACTTCTCCGTGGGAAAGGCATGTCTGCCCATGGCTTGGGTGGACTCCCTGATCGCTTTAGCGTGCAGCTTAGAATCCAGCAGATTGGTCTCTGCAAGAGACTGTCGCTGCCTCCTGGGACATTTAACATAGAAACATAGAATTTGACGGCAGATAAGGACCGCTTGGGCCACCCAGCCTGCCCATTTCCCTACCTAATGGATAAGCTGCAGATCCTAGTTAACCAGCAGCCTACTTCTTTCTACCCCCCCTAGAATTACCTTATGACTGTCCCATGCATGCTTGAATTCAACCACTGTTTTTGACTCCACATCCTCCTCCGGAAGGCCGTTCCATGCATCCACAACCCTCTCTGTAAAAAAATACTTCCTTACATTACCTCTGAGCCACCCCATCTATCTTCAAATTGTGCCCCTTGTTCTTGCACACCTTTTTGAAAGATGCTACCTCTTGGACTTTGTTGATTCCTTGAGGTACTTGAAAGTTTCTATCATGTCCCCTCTCCTCCTTTCCTCGAGGCTATACATATTAAGCTCCTTTAGTCTCTTTTCATATGTCTTCCGGTGCAGACCCTGCACCATTTTAGTTGCCCTCCTCTGGACAACTTCCATCCTGTCCATGTCCTTGTGGAGATTGGTCTCCAGAACTGCACACAGTACTCCAGATGGGGTCTCGCCAGCTGTCTGTATAGAGGGATAACAACTTCCTGTTTTCTACTGGTGATGCCTCTCCTTATCCCAGTATCCCCCCAGCCCTCCTTACTGCCCTCTCACATTGCTTGCCCACCTTTAAGTCATCTGATATGACTACCCCCAGGTCCCTTTCCATTTTTGTTGTCGTTAGTATCTCACCACCCATTGTGTACTCTTCCCCTGGGTTTTTGTTTCCCAGGTGCATTACCTTGCACTTCTTAGCATTGAATCTAAGCTGCCATACATTTGACCATTCCTCTAACCTTGACAAGTCCCTTCTCACCCTTTCCACCCCACCTTGTGCATCAACTCTGTTGCAGATCTTTGTGTCATCTGCAAAGAAACATACTTTTCCTTCCAGTCCCTCTGCGATGTCGCTTATAAAGACATTGAAGAGGACTGGTCCTAATACTGAACCCTGCGGTACCCCACTAGTAACCTCCATTTCTTCAGAGTGGACTCCATTTACTATTACCCTTTGTGTCCTATTCTCCAGCCAGTTCTTTACTCAGGCTATCATCTTGGGACCCACTCCCAGGCTGGCTAACTTGTATATTAATCTTTTGTGTGGGACTGTGTCAAATGCCTTGCTAAAGTCTAGGTAGGCCATGTCCACAGCCCCTCCCTGATCTACTACTTTGATCACCCAGTCAAATAAATCTATTAGATTCGTCTGGCGTGACCTTCCTGCTGTGAATCCATGCTGCCTTGGGTCCTGTGCCCCTCTGGCCTTTAGGTACTTGACAATTCTTTCCTTCAGAAGTGATTCCATCATTTTCCGTATCACTGAGGTTAAACTAACAGGTTTGTAGTTTCCTGCTTCTGCCCTGCTCCCACTTTTGTGAAGGGGAATCACATCTGCCCTTTTCCAGTCCTCGGGTACCACCCCATCCTCCCATGATTTGTTAAAGAGGGTAGTCAGTGGTGTCACTAGTTCTGCCCTTAGTTCTTTTCGAATTCTTGGATGAATTCCATCAGGCCCCACTGCTTTGTCCACCTTCAGTTTTAAGAGTTCTTTCAGAACCCTTTCTTCTGTAAATAGGCTGGTATCAACTTCTGTATCCAGAGTGTTTCTATTGTTTGTTTTAGGTACCTCCCCCTCTTCATTTGTAAATACTGAGCAAAAATATTTGCTTAGTATCTCTGCCTTTTCACAGTCACCCTCTACCTACCCCCCTCCCCTTTAAGCCTCACTATCCCTCCCTTGGTCTTCTTTCGCACCCTGATGTACCTAAAAAAGGTTTTATCCCCCTTCTTAACTTAGTTGGCTATCTTTTCCTCGGTTCGGGCCTTTGCTGTTCTGATTGCCTTCCTAGCTTCCTTTTGCTTTAACTGATACAAATCTCATTCCTGCTCCTTCTGTGATTCCTTGTACTTCCTGAATGCTTTCTTTTTCTCGTGAACCTTCACTGCCACCTCCTTTGAGAACCACAGTGGTTTCTTGCATCGTTTTGTTTTGTTTATTTGCTTCACATAAAGGATTGTTACCTCTGTGATGGCAGTTTTTATTATTCCCCATTGTTCTTCCACCCCTCCTTCCTGCCCATTTGCTAGTGCATTCCTTAGGCACTCACTCATTTTGGCAAAGTCAGCCCTCCTGAAGTCCAATACTTTTGCCTTTGTATAGTTTTACTCTGTTGCTGTGTTTATTGTGAATCATACTGTTCGATGGTCACTAGTTCCCAGATGGCTACCCACTTCTACATCTGTGATCCTCTCTCCATCTCCATTTAAGAGAACCAGGTCTAAGATTGCTCTCTCTCGAGTGGATTCCAATACTAGTTGTCTAAGGCATGCCCCCTGTAAGGCATCTAGAATAACCCCACTCTTAGAAGTGGCTGCTGCAAATGTACTCCAGTTAACATCTGGCATATTCAGGTCACCCATTAACAATATCTCCCTTTTTTCTGCCATTCTAAGTATACTTTCTATCATTTCCTTGTCCATTTCCTCCTCCTGAGGTGGAGGTCTGTATACAACCCCCTGTGCGGATTGTGGTGCCATTGCTTGTCTCCAAATTGACCCACAGTGGTGCTTCTCCTCCCTGTTTTCCCTTTTGTTCTGTTGCTTTGATTCCTTCCCTTATGTAGAGAGCTACTCCTCCTCCTCTTTTACCCTCCCTGCCCCTCCTGTAGATAGTGTATTCTGGTCTGTTTACGTCCCAGTCATGGTTCTGTGTGTACCATGTTTCTGTGACTGCCACGATATCCAGATGTTCCTCCTCCATTAAGGCCACTAATTCAGGAAGCTTGTTACCCAGACTATGGGCATTGGCACTCATTGCGCTCCATGTTTTGATGGCTTTACCTTCTGTAGCAGCGTCCCCCACTGACCTTTCTACCTTGGTCTTTTTCTCATTTAGTACCCTGTTTTGTAGGGGGAGGCTGGGATTTTCCTGCTGCTTATCAGTGCCTCCCCCCCTTGACTAGTTTAAAAGCTCGCCAATGAAGCATTTAAACCGACTGCCCAAAAGACTTGTTCCCTTCCTGGACAGATGTAGACCATCCTGCCAGTATAGGCTGGTGTCCCTCCAGGTGGAACCCCAGTCCCTAGTGAAGCCAAACCCCTGTGCTCCACACCATTTTTTTCAACCATTCGTAAACTGCATGGTGCAAAGTACCCTCGCCTCACCCATGCCACTGACAGGCAGCACCTCTGAGAAGGATACTGTGTGTGCTACTTCTCTTAGGCCCCTCCCCAACTCTATAAAGTCCTTCTGCACTGCTCTAATCTCAGGATGAGCCAAGTCATTTGTCCCTAGGTGGACAGCGACACCCAGCTCAGACTCACGTGCAATTGTGCCCTCACGAAACATTCGGCTAAAAGCTCTGACCTACTGTTGCGATGAGTGCCTTCCTGTCAGCAAGATGCCCTACACCACAGTTTGACAGAGAAAATACCCTGCTAATCAAACAGAAAAAGATCCAGATATCCAAGTCAGACACAGGTAAACCTCCCCAACCCCAAAATAGCCTGGTGACTTGTGCTCTGAAAGCAGTCTGCCCCAAAACAAGTCAGCTGTGCACAAGGACAGACACAGAAAACAGTATTCAGTCCCTCTGGGTTTAAACTCTTCCTGCACTGAAAATCTTAATTGTAACGAAAGTAAAGCAAGGTTCCCCTCCCTCTGTTGATTGAAAGACTGCCTTTTCTGATAATTCTAAATTCCTTATTTCACCTTTCAGTTAGAAGTAGCCTCCACCTGAAGAATATTAACTTGCCTAATGAATCTGCTACAAACCAAAGACAGTTGTAAATTGTAAGGATCACCTCCCTCTGTTGTGAGCACAACTCGCTTTCTTACAAATCCTAAGTCCAGTGTTGCAGTTTCCAGCCAGAGGTAGCTTCCCCTGAAGAATATTAGGTTTTCTGATGAGCCTGCTAAAAAACCACTTGCTTATAGTACTGTTGTTATCAGGTCTGTAAGACTCTCCCAAAGCTATTGGCTGATAAGTAGCTGTGATGTAAGCACTTCCTGACACAGTCTGGCCTGGCATTTTAAGGCACACAGGGATAAACAAACACACACACACACACACACACAAAAAATGGTTTCCACCTCCTGGCTCACTGTCTCAGTCAAATACACAGCCTGTAACCTGCACTCACTTCAGGACTTATGACAAAGAACACCCGTGGGCCTTAGGGCCCACTCTACAAGGGGTACTGCTGCTTCTATAGCAGCTGAAAGAGATATTCCTTTGTTGGAAATTTGTAAAGCAGCATTTGGTGTCCACAATCCCGACTGTCCTCAATGCCAGGTTGAATATGAGGGTCCTTCAGTGGTCCCCCAGGGTCCAGTGGGACCAAAAACAGGCCAATTTTGATGCCCGGTCCTGCTGTCTTCTCCGACTCTTTGAGCCCTGCAGTGGTGGAAGTCGCAGGACAATCTCATGTGAGGCTTGCCATTTCGATCGCTTGTCTTGAGTCTCATTCTGATGGCAGATGATTCCTTGTCAGGGTGGGGTGCTCACCTCCTGCATGTCCGATCATAAGGATCTTGGATGCCAGTGGAGGCCCGCTTCCACATCCATGTCTTGGAACTACAGGCTGTACTCTACGCCTTACAGGCGATCGAGGCTCACCTCCCCCCAGGTTGCCTGCAAGTGCAATCAGACAATTCTACGGTAGTTCACTACATAAATAAGGTGGCACCCATTCCTACCCTCTCTGCAGAGAATCGATGAGGGTGTGGTATTGGGCGATCCAGAGAAATATTCATTTTCTGGTAGTATACATCCCTGGAGTGTCCCAACACTCTGGCAGATACCCTGAGCAGATCCTCTGCCCAAGCCCACGAGTGGGAAATCTTACCCGCCATTCTCAACTATGTCTTCTGCTTGTGGGGCCAACTGGAGTTGGACTTGTTTGCCTCTCTGCAAAACTGCTGCTTTACTGCTCTCTCATGCAAAATCCTGGAACTGTGTGACTGGACGCATTATCTCTTTCCTGGACAGGAAGATTTCTGTATGCCTTGCCGCCCTTTCCACTTGTTCAGAGAGTACTACTCAAACTGGTCCAGGACAGGGAGTCTATGATTCTCATAGCGCCGTTCTGGTCAAGACAGATTTAGCGCTCTCTTCTGGAGCTTTCAGACATGGAACCAATCTCTCTGCCTGTTTGTCGAGCCTTACTGTCCCAGGCGCACGGCTCCCTGTTACACCTGGGCCTTCACTTCCTCTACCTGCATGCCTGGCTCCTGAGGACATAGTCCTCTTGCGCTTCGGAGTGTCCTTGAAGGTGGAGGAAGTTCTCCGGGCTGCTATGAAACAGTCTACTCTGTCTTCCTAGTCTCTGAAGTGGAAAAGCTTCTCTATTTGGGCATGCACTCTGGCCTTGGATCCTTATGAGTGTTCCCCTCAGTGCATCTTAGATAATTTGTTCTTCTTTCCGGAGGGTGGACTAAAATATTCCTCTGTGAAGGTCCACCTTTTGGCCATAGCCGCATTTCATTTGCCTGTGGATAACATTCCTTTGTCCCAGTTACTGTTAATTCAGACCTTTTTGAAAGGTATTCTGCACGTATATCCCCCTATCAGGGATCCAGTCCCTGTCTGGGATTTGAATTTTGTGCTTGAAAAATTTACCACGAGTCCCTTTGACCTTGCTGATCCAGTGACCTCCGGTATCTATCCTGGAAAACTGTTTTTAATGGCCATTAAGTCTGGCAGATGGGTCTCAGAGTTGCATGCACTGATGTGCAAACCTCCATATATTCAGTTTCATAACGACCGGGTATCTTTACACACCAACTCTGCATTCTTGCCTAAGGTTGTTTCTGCATTTACTTTAAATGCGATCATCCAGTTACCAGTATACTTTGCGGAATCTGGGGGAAGCATTGCTTCGTACTTTCGATGTGCATAGAACATTGAGTATTTACCTTCTCTGCACTTCACAGTTGCATAAATCTGAGCACCTTTTTGTTTCTTTCGCCTCTGGAAACCAGGGTGTAAGTGTTTTCCAAGCAGTGCTTGTCCACATGGTTGGCCAACTGCATTACGTTTATTCATGATAAGTACAACGTACCTCTCACAGGTGTTGTCAAACCACACTCTGCCAGAGGCATGGCCGTCTCTATGACTCGTTTCTGGGGCGTTTCGGCCTTGGATATTTGCGAAGCTGCCACATGGTCTACTGTACATACCTTCACTAAACATTACAGTCTAGATATCGCTTCTATGAGGCGAACCGTTTTTTGTTGGGCCGTCCTACATGGCCTCCTGTCCTGAACATTCATGATTCGCTGCCTTCTCCCGCTGGGTATAACAACTGCTTGGGAATCTTCCCACTGGTTATGACCTGCTGCAAGAGATTGCCTCAAAGAAGATAGTACAGTTGCGCAAGTACTTACCGTAACAGTAGATCTTCAAGGGCATCTCTTGCAGCAGGTCATGCAGTCCCACCCTCCTTCCCCCTTGCTGTTGCTCCAAAAGGATTCCTTGCTCCTGTTTCTAGTACTCCATGAGCTACTGCCTTAATTTTCCTCCTCTGTTCCCATTGGAGGCCCGAATATATGGTTATACATATGGTCACTGGGATGGTAAAAGAACTGAGGAGTGACTGGGACCTTTCCCTTTTATACCTGCCAGGTGTATACCACGTGGTGGTGCTAGGGGGAGGCCCTATGGGTGACTGCTGTGAAAATCATCCAAAGGAGATGATGCCTGCAGCTGAATCCCACTGGTTATCACCTGCTGCAAGAGATGCTCTTGAAGATCTATTGTTACGGTAAGTTCTTTCTCAGCTGTATTTTTTGCACATCTTTTTTTCTGAAAGAGGCTACTCTCTTGGACTCTAAATCCCTTGAGGTACTTGAAAGCTTCTATCATTCTCCCTCTTCCTCCTTTCCTTGAGGGTATACATATTAAGTTCCTTTCATCTCTCTTCGTATGGCTTCTGATGCACACCCTGCACCATTTTAGTTGCCCCTTTGTTCTTGCACATCTCTTTTTCCGAACAGGACACAGAAGGTAATAGTAAACGGATTCCACTCTGAAGAAAGGGGGGTTACTAGTGGGGTACCGCACAGGGTTCAGTACTGGGTCCAGTCCTTTTTAATGTCTTTTATAAGTGACATTGCAGAGAGACTAGAAGGAAAAGTATGCCTCTTTACAGATGACACAAAGATCTGCAACAGGGTTGATACACGGGGGGTGTGTGGAAAAGATGAGAAGGGACGTGGCAAGGTTGGAGGAATGGTCAGAAGTATGACAGCTTGGATTCAATGCAAAGAAGTGCAAAATAATACATCTGGGAAACAAAACCCAGGGGAAGAGTACACAATTTGGGGGTTGTAACAACAACAAAATGGAAAGGGACCTGGGGGTAATCATATCAGGTGACCTCAAGGTTAGCAAGCAATGTGAGAAGGCAGTAGGGAGGGCTGGGGGGGACTGGGACGTATTGGGAGAGGCATCACCAGCAGAAAACAGGAAGAAGTTATCCCTCTGTGCAGACAGTTGGTGAGACCCCATCTGGAGTACTGCGTCCAGTTCTGGAAACCCCATCTCCGAAAGGATGGAGGCAGTACAGGGGAGGGCAACTAAAATGGTGCAGGGTCTGGAAGAGAAGTCATACGAGGAGAGACTAAAGGAGCTTAATATGTATACTCTTGAGGAAAGGAGGAGGAGAGGGGGGACATGACTGAAACTTTTTTAAGTACCTCGGTGGAATCAACAGTCCAAGAGGCTAGCATCTTTCAGAAAGAGAGATGCGCAAGAACAAGGGGACACAATTTGAAGGTAGTGGGGGGACGGCTCAGGGGCAATGTGAGGAAGTATTTTTTTACAGGGTGGTGGATGCATGGAACAGCCTTCCTGGGGAGGTTGTGAGGTCTAAAACTGTGGGAGAATTCAAGAATGCATGGGACAGGCATAAGGCAATTCTTGTGGGGGGTAGGAAGGAATGGGCCGTTGGTTAACTAGGATCTGCAGCTTATCCAGTAGGTAGGGAAATGGGCAAACTAGGTGGGCCAAGTGGTCCTTATCTGCCGTCAAAGTCTATGTTTCTAAGTTTCTATCCACACTTATACCTGGAGGATATATAAAGCACTCCTAAATAAGCTGTCCCCCTACTTTACCTCTGCTATCCATCAATTTAGAGTGCCTGTGCCTTTAGGAAATGTGCATGTATCTCCTTGGTTGTACCCAAATTTTGTACCCGCCATGGTAAGGCTGCCATGAACTGTCATCCCCACCATCTGGAATAAGCTCCAAGCCACACTAAAGCTCCAAACATTAATTCCACTAAATGCCTTCAAAAGAATTATTAACAAAATCAACATTGAATCCTGCCATTGTACTTAATTTCCATGGAATGGAAGGAACAGTCTGTTGCCACACTTGAACGCTTGGTGTCTCAGCAGAAATAGAAAGGAGGTAAGGGAGTTTAGAGGCACAGTGGATGAGCTCTTGTTACCTCTTTTAACGTGGGGGGGGTGGGAGAAAGGTATTGGTCCAACTGACTGGCACTGGGGTTGCCAGACTGAAGAGTGGGTGGAGTGTGATTAGTAACTACTGCCGTCGCACATCCATCTATAATCTCTGAAATGTGATTACAAGCCTGTGAAAAGACCTTATGACTGTTTAGTTGGGTGTTGCTTGGGATGGATTGAGATCTGACCTGGCCTGGTGTCATGATGTCCATACAAATATTGTATACTGAGCTTGTTGAATCAACTTCAGGGTATTTGTAATTGGACAAGGAATAAGCTATACGATGCTAGTTAGTGATATGAATTCTCTACCCCACCTCCAATGGCTGTCCCAGTTTTAGGGAACATTGGGAAGGGAACATTGTTTAACCAGGAGTAACACACTAAGCCGAAGCTCATTTCCAGATGTGACCTGGGAGCAGAAGGAAGTTAAGTGATTTTTCTCAGGATCACGCAGTATGCATCTAGGCAGCTGTGGGATTCAAACCCAGATCTGCAGCTCAGAGCCTTAACCCACTGCACTATACTGCCTCCTTAGAGAGCCAGTCAGTTTTATAAAGTTTTTTCTGCCCATTTTGTCTGAAAAATTTTTTGAGAAAATTTATTTTTATAGTTTATTAGTGACTTTTTAAGAAACTGTGCTCTATTAGTTCTACAGATAAATGTGGAATGGATAAAGTTTTCACAACTATACCTGATGAGAATGAACATGAAGCTGGATGTTATATAAGTTACCATGCAAGATGAACATAATATATGGTACTGTGAAAATACTTTTAGTAAACAAAGTATATAAAAAAAGACCTTATGAAAACCCTCACAGTGTGTATGTAGTTGGTAGTAATTTAAACGTGTAAAACTTTTTTTAATTTTAAATAATTCTGTGCCCCAAAATACAAAAGGACAGGATTTATTTATTTTTATTTCAAAAGTTTCACAATGAAAGACATATTGAATATTTAAAAAGTTTCACAAGGAAAGATACTGAGCTGATAACAGCTAGTTTCCAAGTACATATTGAGGGAAGGGCGTGGAGGAGAGAAAAGGAAAAAATATTCTATAGTACAATAATCGTATACATAAATGGTAGTAGGCGTAGGTAATCCAGTACAACAAATGGAGCAAGATACAATATGTTACAGATGTACGAACAAAAATAATTGCAGTAAAAATATGTTCAACAAAGTGCTTATTGTAAACCTCATCGTGGTGTAATAGTTGGTGGGGAAACGAGTAAAATGGGAAAGAGGCAAACAGTGAAGGGGTAGGTGTTTATTTAAGGATCAGAGAAAGTTGCTGGTGGGATAAATAAAGTCTCAAAAAAAGAGAATAAAGGGAGAATGGAGTAGAGGCAGAGCGAATGGAAAGGGGGAGAGAAGACAAGTGTTTAGAGAAACTATACGAGAAGGCAGCTTGGCTAACAGTAGATTTGCTAAGGGGGGATAGAAGGGGAATGGGAAACATTTCTCTGGAGAGTGTAGGAGGTTGGGGTGGGGGTAGCAGAGAGGTAAGGTAGGAAGGAAGGGGACCAAACCAGAATTTGGATATTTATTTATTTTTATTTAGTTTTTGTTGACCGGGTAAGTGCACTAGACAAATATGCAGGAGGCACTGTGGGAAAAGCACCTGGCATTAAGGGAGGGGAGGTAGAGTGGGGTGTAAAGAGCAGTTATGGGTATGAGGGAGATAGTCCAAGGCAAAATGGCAGGAGGAGTGAAGGGGGGGCAAGTCTGGCAAGGGAGGATTTGGGTGCAGCACTGTAGACCGTCACCGTAGTCAAAGATAGGAGAATCATCTTTAATACAGTCTCATGACCAACATGAAGTGAGATACGTGCTTTATTCCTTTCAGGTGCGCCAAGCTTGGGGTGAAGCCTAAGGTGGATAACATCAGTGTGTGCTGAGAAATTGAGATGGCGGTCTAGCCAAACCCTGAGGTACTTTAAAAGGAGAGACATCCTCAATCACAGCACCGTCAATGTTAGAGAGTGATGTGAGGGGGGAGAGTCTGGTAAGCCTCTGTTGGGAGCCAGAGGCCGTGAGACAGTTTTTTTGGCATTAAGGGACACTTGGTTAGCCCAGAACCAGCACTGAATATTGTCAAAGTGCAGTTGTAGTAGGGAAGTAAGGTCTTGGGCATAGGAACAAGAGGCAAGGAGCAGTGTCAGTATACATATGAATTCGACGCAGAGGAGCAGGCAGAAGATGGATCAGTTGGGAATATGGAAAAGAGAATGGGACCCAGGATGGAAACTTGCGGGATACTTGAGCAAATGGGGAGTAGGGGATAAGGCGCTTCTAATCCGGACAGCTTGAGACCTGCCCTTAAGGTAGGAGCAGAACCAATTGACTAAGGCAGCAGAGAGGCCCTCTGCCAGCAGCTTGTTCAGAAGGAGGGTGTGCGTCATGGTGTCAAATGCTTTAGCCAAGTCTTCAGAGATGGTGGAGGTGACTAGAACCTGATCCATCCCTTAAAGAAAGGGTGGAGTCAGTGAGTCTGAGGAAGGAAGTGGATATGGAGTGGCATTTTCTGAAACTAGTCTGAAAAGAACTGAAGGAGGAGTCAAGGAAGAAAGAAAGCTGCAAGAGAACAATGTGTTCCTGTAACTTGCTTGAATGGGAAGGAGAGAGAGAGGTTGGTAGTTATAAGGAGAGGAAAGATAACCACCTTTAGGGAGGGTGATGACAGTACCCTGTTTTCAGACATCAGGATCAGTGGTGGAAGGAGAAAGAGAGGCTGAGGAGGTGGGCAATTGGGAAAGGCAATGGCAGGAGCGGAGAGAAAAAGAAACTTGGGTTTGAGACCATTAAGGCTTATGCTATTGTGAGGGTCTTTAGGGAAACAGAGGGAGTGGTGGGAGAGAAGGAGAAAGAGTGGAGAGGGACGTCAGAGGAAGAGGAGTGCAGTGGAGGTCTTGAAGTAGGAGATAAAGGCAGAGGCAACAGCAGAAAGGTCTGAGATGAGGGAGTTCCAGCGACGATGACATGGGAGGGAGACTGGGTAGGAGGGTAAAAAAAGGAGTGGATAACCTTCCAGAACTTGGAGGGGTGAAGATTGTTATGGAGTTTGGATGCAAAACACTCTGACTTTGGTACAGAAATTATGAAGATATCATTAGTGGGACAAAGTGGCCAGGGAGGCAGTGATTTTATAGGACCACTAGGCAAGGTCTCTGGTACAGAGGCAAGTTTAACAACTCGGCAGATAGCCAGAGGAGGTGAGAGACCCATATTCTAGTGTTCCTGAGCATTGCATGGTGATCCCATACGGTCATATATTTGGCTTGAAAGGATTTAAGGGAAGAATTTAATTTTGGATGGGGGCCAGTCAGTGGCCAGAAGCTTGATTAGAGGGAGAACAAGTCCAGTGACCTGAGGGACTGGAGAGAGATGAATTTAAAGGGGGAGGGACTGTAGGGTGGTGAATTTTGCACACACGAAATACCATATAATGATCACTGAGGGCATTGGGGATATTGTGGGGGTGGGAACAGGGGACCCAGTCCAGGAGGGAGTAATTCAAGGTTCTCTCTCCTAAGCTGGTCTCTGCTTCCATACAGATGGGCTGTACAGATATGCAGGCAGAAACTAAGCTCTGCAGCTGGGGATATCCAGCCCTCCATTTCCAGTTTCCACCAGTTTACTTCCTGCCTTCCAACTAGCAGGTACTCAGCAGCAGAGCTCTGTCACGATGTGGCAGGGCTGAAGACATCAGACTGTAAGTCACAAAATTTTATTCTTATCGGATTTGCTGAAGAATCTCAGCACTTCAGAGCACTGAAGACATCAGACTGCAAGTCACAAAATGTAATTGGATTTGCTGAAGAATCTCAGCACTTTAGAACACTCTTGTGTGGGCCCCAGTCACATCTTTGCAAGCTGCACAGCCTGGCCCCAATTTACTGTGGCGGTTTTTCCTGTGATTCTGGGCCCAACCCAGTGTTCATTGTAGCCTTGGAGTTCATCTACTGGTGGATTTTGTCGACAGATGGCATTTTTATGGCAATTGGATTGTATTAGCACCTCAGTGCTCTGAGAGGATTCTCTCCTCTTCAACGACAGGACCGTTTTTCTTCCGCCGACAGCTGGCTTCCTGACTAGCCGCTCGTTGACAATGGACCTGCAGCTCTAATTCAGTCTCTCGTCGACGCTCCAGTGCTGTCTCGTTGACGGGCGCTGCATTTTACAAGGAGTGCTGCTCAGGTATAAAGTTTCTCACGCATACTGCAGACCTCTTCTCCTCCCCAGTACTTGGGGAGCAAGAAAATATTAGCTAATCAACCAACAATTTAAACCGCTCCGCTTTTTTGCTCTTAAAGGGCCAGCCGCAGTGTTCAGTGGGGCTTCGGCATTCTTCAAGCAGCCTAGTATTATCATGAATCCTCCGGGGTTATTAGAATCAAAGGGGATTAGAGCCATTTTCAGTCATGGCCTCAGACAAGCCTGCCAGGACAGAAAATGCAAGTGTTGCAAATCCCCTCTTCTAATCACCTTCGCAGGTTCACTTTGCCTAAAATGTGAGAAGGCCGTGTCTGCAAATGGGGAGGACATGAGGCTTCTCTTTTCTCGGCTTGGACAGATAGCCAACAGACAGACAGGTCTGAGCGAGCAGCAGCCATCAGGTCTGAGAAGGCAGCGGCCACCAAGGAGACCCAGCAGTCTGCAGCCCCCTCTCTAGCCCCAGACCTCATAGACGAGCTAAACAGGGCCTTTGCTCTGGACCCTGCATGCTTCGACTGGCAACCTTCGGGATCCTCAGATGTGAGGCCTCACAAGAAGGCAAAAAGAAAGAGGACCCCATCCCCATATGAAGAGGAGCAGTTGTCCTCACATCACTACAATAAAAAGAAAAAACCCTGATACAGCAGATCCTTGGACAAGGAGGATCAGCATTCCTCATACCACAAGAGAAAGAGAAATCCTCATTCTTGGAGTAGATCTAGGGGCACCCATAAGGAGAAGGGTCGGGACCATTTCCCCAGACTCTAGTTCCTCTTCTCTAGAAGAGGGGGAGTTAGAGGACTCATCCTTGGACTCTGATAACTCTCTGTTCAGAAACTTTGATCTGGAGGACCTAGACTTTTTCATCAAGAAGGTCATAGCTGAGATTCATCTCTGTTCTTCCCCAGTGGCTCCAGCACAGCTGAAATGGGCCTTTTGCCTGGCATCTGCCGCCAAACCGGCCACAGCCTTCCCTATTCTTTCAGTCATAGAGGATTTGCCAAAAGAGGAAGGGCAAGAACAGACCTATCCAGTGCCCTGGCGGATCTCGAAGCTCCTCGAGTTTGACGAGAAACCATCTGAAAAGTGGCTAGACTGCCCCAGAATCGACCTGATTTCAGACCTCACCAAGAAGTTATCCCGGTTGAGGGAGGAGCATTACTCATGGACCCAGGGGACAGGAAAGTGGATGCCTCACTCAAGGAGGACTTCCAAACTTCAGCAACATTTCTCAAGGTGGCAACTGCCAATCTTATTTCAGCCAGAGCCACCCTGTCCTGGGCCTCAGAATTATTCATCAGCTGCAATAAATGGGTTTGTCATTGGCTCATGCAGCAGACGATTCAGAGAAGGTGGTCAGGTGCACCACTCGGACCATGTTGTATCAAACTTTGGCTTGACGCAACCTCTAGCTTCTGGCCTGGCAAGCAGACCCCTCTTCAAAGAGCCATTTAGTAAATGCCCCCGTGAAGGTACTCTCCTGTTTGGCTCAGCTTTGAAGGAGGCGGTGAAGGAATCCAGGGGGACAGCTAAAGTGCATATGCCCCAGTTAAGAGGCAGGGGAAAATCATGCTCCTCAGGCCCCAGACGCAATGAAGCTATCCGGGCCCATCCTTGAGTAGGGGGCAGATTTTCAAAATTTCTCGAGGAATGCATCCAAACTACGTTGGACAGATGGGTCCTAGACATCATGAGCAAGGGTTACCTAAAAGAATTTGAATCCAAGCCTCCACTACCTCATGTGGTGCCCTCCCCTATCTTAGGCAACTTGTGCAAGAGACCGGCAATTACAGACCTTCAAGCAGGGGCTATAGGGAAAGTTCCCACACAGAGATCAATTGGGTGGGGTCTACTCCCTAGTCTTCATAGTGCCAAAATTCGCAGGGGGATTCAGGCCAGTCCTAGACCTCAAATTCCTGAATCATTTTGTCCGCAGCAGACCGTTCAAGATAGAAACCTTGTCATCAAATCAGGGAGTTGCAACAAGAGGATTTTCTGGCATCCATCAATCTGCAAGATGCCTGTTTGCATATTCACATTCAGGAACTACACAGGCAATTTTTCCGGTTCAAGGTGGGGGAGCAGCACTTCCTCCACTAACCCCCCTGGTGCCCACATTCAGATTTTGCCATTGCCTGGGAGGCAGCATTGCCTGGAGCGAGCGAGCCGGGCATCATTCTTCCTGCTCCTATTTCTGTTATCTGTGCCCTGACCTGACAGCATGCAGTGATACAGATGTGGATGGACTTCGAGGCAAACATGCACCATGTGCTGGCCGCCCCAGTTTGTGTTGCATCTTCTGTTGCCCTGCCATCACGTCTCCACATGTTGGTGGTGTAAGGGTACTGCATAGAGTCTCTCCCCCCCTCCTTGATGGGAGAGTGCAGTCCAGACGCTCAGTCCTCTCCGCCCCCAGCTGACTTCTCCCCCATGCAGCCTGAGTCCACTTCCAAATGCGGGTCGCTGGCATGGCAGCTGGTAGCTGTAATGCTGAGCCACTAGGCCAGCTTGCCAGTCTTCAAAAGCAGGCTGATGGTCACCGTTTGACTACAACCATTTACCTACTGGTTGCAAACTTTCAATTTTAAATTGGTACGCTCAAGTGTGTAGGTGGAGACCCCCCTTGCTTCACCTTTAGGGATGTGGTGGGTAGAGACTTATGTAACAGTGTGTGGACCGAGGGATCCCACAGTAAGCATATAATTTAAAATCTACAGTTGTAATAATGAACATTGAAAACATGACCAAAAAAAGGAACCTCCAATCTACTTTTCCAATTATGTCGTCCATTGTTCAGTGTTTATAAGTGCAACTGAATGTTTTATTTGTATATTTAGCCTTCCCCTCCATCTCTGCACAAACACTTCCAAAGGAAGGGCAGGTCAGGAATACTGCCAGTCTGCTTTCCTGTATGGACTGTGAGCTTTTTCTCTTGGATTATCACGGCTGCGGTACAGCATATTTGTATACTTATTCCAGTCCTCGCTCCGCGTACTTTAATACAGATTCTAACTTGAGATGGTTAATGGGAAAGAGTAAATTTAGATTTAAACATGGAGCATTTAAGATAAGTGTTTGTTACCAGCACTGTTAACAGTAGAGTTATAACTGTGCTGGCCCACCAACATAAGACCTGTGTTTAGGGTTGCCACTTTCGGATAAGGCTCAAACTGAATAATTAACTACACCCAGACTCCACACCTAGCCTCACCCATTTTTCAGAACTGATGAGGACACAGACTTTTCTACAATGACATTTGCTATGTCGGAGAAAGGAATTATTGGTGCACGATTAGCAACTATGGTATGAAAAGAAAATATTCAGAGGTCTTACTAGCTGACTTTTTTTTGCCTCATTGAGTGGCTGGTTTTGCAAGCAAATGTCTTGATGCCATCATACCATTGTGTACAGCCCAGAAGTGTGGCCAGAGCAATGTATGATTTTGCAGCATTTGTTATTAGAGTATGCATTTCTTTGTCCATTGCAAACACATCACAAAAACCAAAGTACCTCTATAGGCAAACGGAGGAGTCTGCTTCGGACCTTAATAAACCTGATCTGGCCAGAAAGGACAGCTCAGCCTTGCAGACGACCTGGATTTGGGAGTAAACTCAGGTTGCTCACACAGGAGTTGGCAGACTGGGAAGCACTTCCCATTGCAGCGTGTTCCAGCCTGGGAAGGATGGGGTGGTACATTCTGCTACCACAGTACCCACTCTGCATTGGAGCAGTGATCTGGTTTGCTTTTTTTCTGTAATGGGACCTACTGCGTGTCCATGATCCCATAATGGGGCGTGTACATGATGCTGCAGGAGGTGGGTGGGCAAAACCGGTGGAGGGGTAACTGCCAGGATAATGGTGTCTGCATGTTTGGGACACGTGTCCGACATCCACCCTGTACTGGATTATGTCTCAACTGGGAGGGACTGTGTGTGTGTGTGTGTGTGTGTGTGTGTGTGTGTGTGTGAGCGCGAGCCATGGAGGACTGAGGGGAAGATTCTGACACAGTGGCAGCAGTATCTGAGCAGCTTCAGTTCCCTCTAGTGGCCCAGTGTGGGGTGGGTAAAAAGTTGCTTGGGATGATAGTATTCCAACACGCTACTGATCCTGTCGACGGATGTAAATAGGTTTTACACAGTGTATAATGACTCTGATCCGTATCAGACTTAATTCCTTGGTTCTCGTGGGGACCTACCATGAGAGGGAAAACAAGGTAGGCATCCAGGAATTTCTTGATTGCCATGCTCCCCAGCCCCATCTTGGTGGGGGCGCAACTGTATAATGAAAGGGAAAAATTGTATTTAGTTAGCAGTCCGTTTAAAGAGCTGGACGTTAACCTGATTGTTGATCTAGCCGTCAGAGGGCACTACAAAATTGCTGAGGAAACTGAAAGGAAGGGACAGCTAGCACTTTTTCCCAGTGGTTGTCTGTCATGGTTCCCTCATTTCAGGATTCTGTATATCATTGTCAATGGAGCAACACCACATTGCACTGTCACAAGCCAGCATTCAGTTTGCGTTTTGTGTTTATAATGCGTTTAGAGTGTAACCACAGATTTTTTCTTTATTTTTTATTTTATTAAACTCTAGGATTACAAATGTCTTTAAGCAGGAACTGCTCATTTACAAAGGTTCCACGTCAAAGGATGAAGGGTAACATACATACAAAGGTAGACGATGATTACAGTCTTAAAAACACAAAGATGTCTAAGCATTTATTATACAGCCAAAAATGGAGAGAGACAACATAAGTCAGCTTCAGACAAGTTTCAGGGTGAACAGTATATAGTTAGGGTAGGAGGGAGTCAGGAAGAAGTAGGCAGGCTAAAGGGCCATTGTCGGCGGGTAGAGTTGGGTGGCAAAAGTGCAAGGTTGATGGTCTGGAGGGCCCCATATCTGAAAGTGCCATTAGAGAAGGGAGGTGGGTGAGGCTGCATGGGGGGTGAGGCGGAAACTGGTGACAAAAAAATGGAGCTCTAAGGGAGGTTACTGGTAACCTTCAACTAGAGTAAAATGAGGAGGCAGTTACTTAGGAGAGGCAGTCTCATTGAGTGGTAGGGGCGAGGACTAGTCGGAGTTGCCTTTTTAAAGCTACCAAGCGTCACAGTTGTGTTTTTTTTTAAGGGTATTGTACCGCTGAGGAGCCCTGTGCGTGAACGACCTCTGACCCATTGTGGTCTGGCATCTGGAGACCTGGAAGGTTTGATATAGAGCACTGTGTGCAAGCTGGGCACTGCTGTTGGCAGTAAGGAGCTTTGCCACTCCTGATGGCATGAACCCAAGGAGAACTTTTTTGGTTAACAAGCAGGTCTGGTATTGTATTCTACTAAGGAGTGGTAGCCATCCGGCCTGGGTGGGCGTACTGGTCACAAGTGTGTGTTAGGCAGGCGGCACCAGTCAGAAGCCTGCAGTCCTTGTTGAGTGTCACTGATATCCTCCGGAGGGCAGTAGGGGAAGCAGAGCCATAGATGACTAGACCGTAGTAGGCTATGGAGGTGACGGAGCTATAGATTGCCAGTCTAAGGGCATCAGTGGTCATGCAGTGTTTGTGCTTGTGGAGCAGCCCGATCTGTATGTTGGTGGTCTTTGCTACATTGTCAGTGTGCCGCGTATAAGAAAGGGAACTGTCCAAGGTGATGCCGAGATATTTAAACTCAGGAACCTGTTCAAGTGAAGTCCCAACGTGGTTCTTGATGGTGAGGACAGAGGTTTATATGTGCGTTGCAGAATGTCATGACCTTAGTTTTGCTGGAGTTGAGGATGTGTTTTTGTGAGCTAAACCACTCTTCAACATGCCTGAAATCACACTGCAACTGACTCTCAAGTTGTTTAGAGTCTTGGTTGCTAGTAAACAGTACTGCGTCGTCCGCATAGAGTAATATTCTCTGTTGGCAGACGCTAGGGAGACTGTTCAGGAATAGAGAAAAGAGTAATAGCCCCAGTATAGACCCGTACGGGACACCTGAGAGGACTGGTTTTTCATCAGAGGTGACGCTAGCAATCCTAACATGTTGGACCCTTCCCCTGAGGTAGTTAGCAAACCAGGGCAGTGCATCCTTGGAGAGCCCGAGAGTGGTCAGTTGCCTGAGTAGGAGTGGGTGGTTAACAGTATCAAAGGCTTTGTCAGGTCAATGAATACCACTTCCACAGATTCCTTATTGAGGGGCATCATGGATTAATCTGGTGAATTCCAACAGTGCCGTAGGTACTATGCCCTTTTCGAAGCCATGCTGTTCTGGGCACTGGATTTCTTATTTATCCAGGAACTCGACAAGCTGGTCAGAGACTATTAGTTCCAGAGCTTTAGATGGGGGTAGGATGGAGATGGGCCTGTAGTTGGTGTGCAGTGACTTGTCTCCACTTTTGTTTACTGGTGTGATAGTAGCCTGTTTCCAGAGTGATGGGAATTGACCCAATCTTAGGGAAGGGTTGAAGATCTTTGTCAGGGGTTCAAGGATTTCATCTAGGACTAGTACAAGCAACTTCAGGTTGAGTGAGTCACCACTGCAGCCAGTTTTGCGGATAGCCTTGCTTGTATAGGGTCTGGCTAAGTGCATTGGGATCTCTTTGAAAAAGAAATGCGGAGCTGTGTGTACTTGGGACGCAGTGTTAGAATCGCTTGGATTCTACTCTTGTATTTACACTCCTGAATGTGTCACAGGGTTGTTTGGCTTACCTGGGAGCTTCATCCTGTCAGTCTGCCCCCCTGGGCATGACGTGGAGGCATGCGCTGGAGGCAAAACAGTGAAAGAATTTGTTTCTGCCTTCTTATGTGGCAGCAGGGTAGGCAGTGGTGACACACCTCACTGAAAAAAAAAAAATCATAATATATAACAATCGCTACCTGATCATAAACTGGTAATGGTAGTCTTCCTCCTCCTTTGTATGATAAAATCTGCTTGAGCCTTGCTCTGATGAATTAAGGACATCATAAAAAGAACTCTGGAAAAATTACTACAACATTAGTTATGATAGGTTAGCAATTGTCTTTAATTAGCCTCTATGCAGTAACTATTTCTTCAGTAACTGTGACTGGCCTGCTTGGCTGGACATGATTTTAGTGTAACTTCATCAAGATCAGTGTCCCCCTCCACCCCCATACTACGTAGCCTGATTTTAATTTAATCACATCAGCCATTTCAGTGGCAGCCTTCACCTGATCCAGTGTCTATCTGTTCTGTATGACAGCCCTGCAAAGTCTGAGTCAATGCCTGGGTACAGTATGCGAACAAGTCAAATAACCAGCATGTCTGCCTCGCCTGTGGCAAACATAAGCGCATTCTAAAATTAGAAAAAAGTAATTAATTTGTGAGTGTGTAACCAGTTTTTTTTTTTCCCTTTCTCAACAAAGACAAGAAACAGTCTGGTAGAGCTGGGCCAGGGTGGGGGGAAACTGAAAAATACAGGCACTGAAATTAAATCAAATGGCAAAATGGGGGGGGCGGGATTAATGCTTTGGGATACAGCGTTTGAATTCCTACAAACAACATTGACCATGGCTTAAAAAAAATGTTTTTATGACTCGTCTTCTGCAAGAACTGCTATGCTGATAGTAAGAGATGTTTTCCCCCCTAACATTGAGAACCACAGAAAAATTTGTACCAAATTGAGCCAGTGACAGTAGCCAGAGTTAATTATTTAAATCTAAAATAAACTTAAAGCTATTTGGCTTATGAAATAGGATCAAATAGCTATTTTTCTGAAGAGCTTGGCACTGTTACTTGGTAATGCTGTAATATAGCATAATATTGGATAACAGCCATGGATCATAGCAAGATGACAGGATCTTTGTAGATCTCTGCAAAGCTTACGACTTGATGGACCATAAACTTATTTTAAGCTACATTCTTTTGGATTGTCTGACCCTGCTCTAGCTTGGTTTGCAAATTATCTGCAGAGTAGGCAGACGCTAGACAAATACAACAGGGCATTCTCTGTGCTAATTCCTGTTGTGGTGGGTGTCCCTCAGGGTTCCATCCTGGGACCTGTCTCATTTGCCTTGTTCATAAACAGCCTACCCCAGGTGCCAGCCCACTGTGGTTCCGACCTTTATGCTGATGACTGGTGTTACTAACTAGCTCTCAAGATAGCAGTCATAAAATCCCAGCTGAAGGGTGGTTTCCACCAAGTCCAACACATTTGTGTCGTATGTATATACTGTTACGGTTGCTATGATCTTTACTTTTACTTTACCCCTATGCTGTAGTCTTTTCATTGTTAAAATTGTATGCCTGCATACCTTGTAACCTCCCTAATTGTACCTGAAAATAGGCATTAGTTGTCTAATGCGCTTATGTGGTCTATACTGCCAGTCATGGGGCTGGCATTATAGCATAAGGGGTTAGAATAACAAGCTGTGGATAAGCTTGGTACATGCAGCAGGCTTGGGTTTGACTCCCACAACCCTCACTGGCATACCCGCATACTGTGTGACTCTGAGCAAGTCACTTAACCTCCCTACTGCTCCAGGGTCACCCTGAAAACAAAAACGTATGCCTAGTGGGCCTTATGTGGTTATCAAAGAATAATAATAATTATTAAACCTAAATAACAATTGGTGTGTAATTTGCAATTCTTGTCTCAAAGGACTTCTTCAAGCTCATTTGTATAGTATAACCCCTTAAAATGATTTTCCAGTATCTGGAGAAAACTTTTTTAAAATATGATATATTCAGATTCAATGCAGATATTAATTTTCTGTTATCTCTGCATTCTTTATTATTGAGGATATTTGCATGAAAACAGGAGCTCTATGTTGTCTGGTCCTCCCTTCAGAAGTCCTACTCCTGTGTGGCATCATTATTTCTTCTGCACTTCATTGAAGGTTTAGCAGGAGACACATACATAGTCTGAGTGTCAGAGATCGGATTCCATGCAAATATCCCGGGTAACAAAGAATAAGGGGAGATAAATACAGAAAATGCACGGAGTATAAGTTGAATTGTGCCATACAGTAACAAGGTACTTCAAGGTTAGGGCTATTCAACTGCCATCCCTGCTTCAATTTTTCATCCCTGTTTATGAAAGAAGTATGCTGTGTGAATACATTCCGGGTTATTGGAATGTCCTACCTGCTGTACTCCCCAGAGTGCCCAGTGTTTCCCTTAGTAGGCAGACATTTGTCCAGGTTTGTCTTGAAGGCCTGTATTATCTTCATGACCACTGTCTCCACTGGTTGACTGTTCCATGGGTTCGCCACCCTCTGGGAGAAGAATGACTCTCAACGTTACCCCAGAATTTACCACCCCTGAGTTACCGCCATAAGAACTGGGGTTGTCTACAGGCCCCCAGACCAGGGGGAGGACATAGACACATTACTCTTAGATATACAAAACATGACAGCTAAAGGGGAGGTTCTGATAATGGGAGACTTCAACATGCCGGATACAGATTGGTCAATACCAGCAGGAACATCTGCCAGAACTAGACACATGTTAGATTCCCTGCAGGGGGAGGGCCTCAAATAACTGGTACAACAACCCACAAGAGACAGGGCTATCCTAGATCTAGTACTGACTAACAGGGAAGGGATCGCAGATCTCTAGATAGGTCACCTGGGGGCCAGTGACCATCACATGGTATGGTTCAATTTGGCCACTACATCTAAATCATCCCATTCCAAGGCAAAAATATGGGACTTCAGAGGAGCTGACTTTGGTAAGATGGCCAGAGTTAAGCTAACCCTGGCAAAAAGAAACACAGGTGAGGGGGTACAAGTAAAGTGGGCAAGCATTAAGGATGCAATACTTGAAGCAACATCCCATTGTGTTAGACAGAAAAGGAAGTGCAAAAGAAGAAGGAAATTACTTTGGTTCTCAAATACAGTAGAAGAAAAGGTCAGAGCCAAAAGGCTGGCCTTCAGGAAATATAAGGGAACACAGTGGGATGAAGATAGGGAGGCATACCAAACTGTCCTAAGTGAAGCAGGAAAGGCAGTAAGTCAGGCAAAGTCCAAAACTGAGGAAACACTAGCACGAACAGTAAAAGAAGGTGACAAGACTTTCTATAGATACATTAGTGAAAGGCAAAAGTCCAGAGGGGGTATTGCTAAGCTCAAAGGAGAAAAGGGGGCATGTGAGGAGGACCCTGTAAAAAAGCATCTATCTTAAATAGTTTTGCTCAGTATTTACTGGAGAGAAGGTAGGGCAGGGCCCACAGCTCAGCACCATGGACACGGGGGGGGGGGGAGAGGCGAGCACTACTCCCTTCACAAAAGAAAGGGTCCTACAAGAGCTCGCTAAGCTTAGGGTGGACAAGGCAATGGGACCTGATGGCATACATCCCAGGGTACTTAAGGAGCTAAGGGTGGAACTAGCAGAGCCATTAGCAGAACTGTTTAGTGAGTCTCTGAGCACAGGACAGGTCCCAGAAGACTGGAGAAGGGCTCATGTGTTCCCGCTCCACAAGAGTGGTAGCAGGGGGAGGAGGCAGGGAACTACAGACCAGTCAGTCTTACCTCAGTAGTGGGCAAGATTATGGAGGCACTCCTTAAGGAAAGGATAGTGCAACACCTGGAATCCATAGGGGCACAGGATCCAAGACAGCATGGGTTTACAAAAGGAAGGTCCCGTCAAACTAATCTTATAGATTTCTTTGACTGGGTAACCAGAGTGGTGGACCAAGGGGGGGAGCAGTTGATGTTGCCTTCCTTGACTTCAGCAAAGCTTTCAACACTGTTCCACATAGAAGATTGATAAATAAACTGGGTAGGCTCGAGGTGGTTCAGAAGTTGGTCAGCTGGGTGGCAAACGGGTTGATGGGCAGAAAAGAGTGGTAGTAAATGGTATACAGTCAGAAGAGATGCAGGTCACAAGTGGGGTACCTCAGGGATCAGTTTTGGGGCCAGTCCTCTTCAATATCTTGATTAGTGACATTGCAGATGGACTAGAGGGTAAGGCTTGTCTGTTTGCAGATGACACCAAGATCTGCAACAGAATAGATGATCCAGATGGGGTGGGCAGAATGAGAAGAGATCTGGATAAACTAGCAAAATGGTCAGAAGAGTGGCAATTGGGATTTAATGCAAAGAAGTGCAAGATCATGTACAGAGGGAAGAGAAACCCTGAAGCCACCTATAGGCTGGGAGGGGAGTTGCTGGCAGTCACAAAGGAAGAAAGAGACTTGGGCATCATCATCACCGATGACCTGAAATCATTCAAGCAGACCTCTAAAGCAATGGGTAAGGCTAGGGGGATGTTAGGGTGTATTAGTAGGGGTATCACAGGTCGTAAGAGGTAGGTAATAATCCCTCTTTACAAGACAATGGTTAGGCTCCATCTTTAGTACTGTGTGCAGTACTGGAGGCCACACCTTCACTAGGACATTAACAAAATTGAGGCAGTCCAGAGAAGGGCAACCAAAATACTAACATACTAAAATGCCAGCAGAATAGGCCTAACGGTCTTTCGTGTCTGCTCGTTTGGTCAGCCCCCACCCTGGGTGCTGACCTTGCTGTCCCCCTCGCCTTCTCCCTTCCCAGTTCCGGATATTCTTGCTGCATTGGATTTTGCTTCCAGAACCCTTCCCCTGTACCTGTACCACCCCTCTCTTGAACCCCTCCTCTGTCTCTGCCTCCACCAGCCCCCTAGGCAGTGCATTCCATGGCTCCACCACCCTCTCAGTGAAGTAGCACCTCCTCCTTTCTCCCCGAATCTTCCCCTCCAGCTTCCACCCATGCCCTCTAGTAGCCCTCCTCCTTCCTTGAAGCACCCGACTGTTCCTCCCTATTTACCCTCTTCATGTACCTGAAGACCTCTATCATGTCCCCCGGTCCCTTCTCTCTTCCAATGTGTACATATTTAGCTCTTGAGCTCTCCTCATAGGTCCTGTCCCCAAGCCCCAAATCATTTTGGTTGCCCTCCTCTGGACCCTCTCCAGGAGGTTAATGTCCCTCTTAAGTGTGGCCTCCAAAACTGCATGCAGCACCTGAGTGCGGCCTCACCAAGCAGTTATACAGAGGAGTATCACTCCTCCTTCTGGAGGTGATCCTCTAGCGATGCATCCCAGCATCCTGTTGGCCTTGGCTGCTGCCCTCCCACAAGTCTCAGAGTTGTTCATCTTGACATCCACCACCACCCCAGGTCCCTCTCAGCCATCGAGACTTGTGGCATTTCTCCCCATGGTGTACACTTGGCCCGGGTTTCTGGCCCCAGGTGGAGTACCCTGCATTTCCCTGCATTGAACCTCAGCTTCCACTTCTAGACCATCTTTCCAGAGCCTCCAGGTCCCCTGTGGACCACCCTCCCCTCCTCCCCATCCACCACCGCCCCCAGTTTCGAGTCATCCGCAAAGAGACTCATCTCACTCCTGATTCCTGTCCTTATGTCAGATACGTAGGCGTTGAACAGAAGGGGCCCAAGGACTGATCCCTGTGGGACCCCACTAATGACCCTCCTTGGGGATGAGACTATCCCACCAACTATGACCCTCTGGGTCCGGTCCTGGAGCCAATTGCCTATCCATCTGATCATCTGGTTCCCCACCCCCATTTCTCCCAGCTTATCCAACAGGCCCACGTGAGGAACAGAGTCAAATGCCTTGCTGAAGTCTAGAAAGAGGACGTCCACTGGTCTACCCAGGTCCAAGACACTTGTCACCCAGTCATAGAACTCCACCAGGTTTGTCTGACACGATTTCCCAGGATGAATCCATGCTGTCTATCGTCCAGGCACCCTGACTTATCCAGTCCCCCCAGCCTCTCCTTGACAATGCCCTGCATCACCTTGCCCACCACCGATGTCAGGCTGACAGGCCTGTAGTTCCCTGCCACCTCCCTTGATCCCCCCTTGTGGATAGGCACTATATGCGCCACCTTCCAGTCTTGGGGCACCCACCCTGTCCTCAGAGTGATGGTGAAAAGCTCCGCCAGGGGTTTCGCCAGGACATCCGCAAGTTCCTTCAGCACTCTGGGATGTAATTTATCCGGCCCAGGTGCTTTCTCCGTCTTAAGGGAGCTGAGGGCTTCCCTCACTCTCTCTGCTATGATTTCCACTTCCGGTACCCCTTCTCCTGCTTAGCCCTCCCCACCTGCCAGTGATGCTCCCTCTCCCAGACCCGCCAATCGGTAAGGGTCCCTCCTCAGTATCTCTGTCTCCTCCCATGTATGATGCAGCACTCCCATTTTCCTTGGTGAAACTGAGGAAGTACTCATTTAGTACCTCAGCCTGCTCCCCGGGTCTTGTGCCCATCTCTCCCTGATTTAATCCTGCTAATCTGCCCCTTCACCCTTCGTTTTTCCCCAATGTATGTAAAGAACCCTTTGTTCCCTCTCCTAATTTCCCTGGCCAGGTTCTGTTCCTTCCTTGCCTTAGCCGCCCTCACCACTCTAGTGGCCCTTCTAGCCATCAGCTCATACTCCCCTCGATCCCTTTCACTCCTTGAGCACTTGAATTGCTTATAGGCTGCTTTCTTTCCCCGCACCACCTCCTGGACCTCCCTGGTCCACCAGCAGGGTTTTTGGGCTCTACCGCATTTTCGTCTTAATCTTGCACAGGTGCTGGTAGCATCCTGCACCCCTCTCCTGATGATAGAAATATTCAAACACCTTAAGGGCATTAACAAGGTGAAAGAGTCTAACATGTTTAAATATAAGAAAAATAGCAGGACAAGAGGACACAGCATGGGATTAGAGGGAGGCTGATTAAGGGGGAATGTAAGGAAATTATTTTTCACAGAAAGAGTGGTGGATGCATGGAACGGCCTACCTCAGGAAGTGGTGGCTATGAATACAGTGCAGGGCTTCAAACAGGCATGGGATAGGCATAAGGGAGCAATACAGATGAGTATGAATAGATGGGCCACTGACAGAGCAAAGGCCGGTGGCACATTTATAAGGTAGAAAAAGAACTGGGCAGACTGCATGGGCCTTGCGGTCCTTATCTGCCGTCAACCTCTATGTTTCTGTACCGCGCATGTCCCTGCATTCTGCTTAAGACACCAGCTCAAGCTTCTCATACTGTTTGATCATGTCAGTACCCTTAAGTATATGAAAGGTTTGAGATCATGTTCTCGCTCAGCCACCTTTTCTCCTGAGTGAGTATGTTGAGGACCTCCAGCCTCTCCTCATAGCTTTTGTCATGTTGCCCATATTACTACTCATTCTGGTGACCCTGTGTTCTACCATCTTGACTGCCCTAGTGTCCTTTTTGTATTGAGGCCACCAAAATTGCATGTAGTTCTCCAGTGAGGCCTGATCAGGGCTTTGTACAGTGGCAGAATTACTTCTCTCATTTTGACACTCCTCAATATTCTGCTAACCTTCTGAACGGTGGTAGTGCACTGCTTGTCCCACTTCAGCTCATTGTCTAGTGTGACCAAGCAGAGTATGTCATGGTATAAAATGTAAAGGTGTAATAACCGTTGCGTTAATACCATAGTTACTGTAAAACCATTATATTAAGGAAATAGTACATTTTGTACCAATGAAAAAAGTTTGAAACCCTTGTGTTGGGGAGAGTTAATGTGGTACATAGATACATACATAAAAGTTGATGGCAGATAAGGGCCTCTTGGCCCACCCAGTCTGTCCTATTTATCCCTACCTAGTATGAGGCCTGATGCCCAAACTGAACTCTAGAACACCCTCCCCCCCCCTTACCTCAAGGATACCCTTGTGTCTGTCCCATTCCTTCTTGAATCCTGTTACTGTTTTAGCCCCTACTGCCTTCTCTGGGAGGCTATTCCAAGCGTCCACTTCCCTCTCCATGAAAAACTATTTTCTCATGTTACCCTTAAGCCGTCCCCCCTCCAACTTCATACTGTGCTCCCTTGTCTTGAAGCATCTCTTGCTATGGAAGATGCTCCCTTCCTGTATTCTGTTTATACCAGTGAGGTTTTTATATGTCTCTGTCATGTTCCCCCCCCCCCTTGCCTCCAGGGAATACATATTTAACTCTTTTAGTCTTTCCTCTTAGGTCTTTTGCAGGCCTTGCACCATTTTAGTTGCCCTCCTCTGCACCTCCTCCACCCTATCTGTTTTTCTCAGATGGGGTCTCCTCTCCAGAACTGGACACAGTGCTCCAGGTGCGGTCTCACCAGTGTCTTTTATACAGGGGCAAAATGACCTCCCTCCTTCTACTGGTGATACCGCTCCCTGTTCATCCAAGCATCTGGCTAGCCTTTCCCACCGCCTTGTCAATCCGGCTAGGCTTTCCCACCGCCTTGTCACACTGCCTAGCCTCTTGGGTCATCCGAGATCATAACTCCCAGGTCTCTTTCCTGCTTTGTGAGTGTTAGTACTTCCCTCCAAGTTTGTAAGTTGCCCTTGGGTTCTTGTGCTGTGTGTGCATGATCCTTTTTTTGCATTTAATCCCAGCTTCCATGCTCCAGACCATTCCTCCAGTTTTTTTAAGGTCCTCCCATATCTTTTCAACCACCCCCACAGCGTATCCTCGGTATTACGTTTTGTGTCATCTGCGAATAGCATACCTTTCCCTCCAGCCCCTCTGCAGTGTCCCCAATATAGACATTGAAGATGGCTGGCCCCAACACTGACCCTTTCGGCACCCCACTCGTTAACTCTCCTTCGCCAGAGTGTTTCCCGTTTATCACCACCCTTTGACTCCTGCCAGTAAGCCAGTTCTCTACCCATAGTACTATTTTAGGTACTTGGGTATGGACAGTCGACCCTGAAAATACAAAAAATAACTTGAAGGGCCTGGCCACTAAGTTATACCAGGAATCACAGTACTGGAAATTGCCCACTGCAGCAACTTCCAGTATTGCAGTATATCGTGAAATGGTGACCCTATGACATCCCTAGCTGCAAGGTTCTTCTACTTCTTGACAGCAGCAAGAGGAGTGTGTAGGTCCTACCTCGGTTTTTCCTACCCAAGCGTAGCATCTTTCATTTGGCTGTATTGAATCTAAGGCTGCAGGAGTCTGATCAATCACTCAGCATGTTCTGGTCCTCCTGAAGCTTGTCCCCATCCTCCGAAGAGTCCACAAACCTATTCGGCCTGCTGGAGACCCCAGCTTCCAGATTGCTGTTGAAGAGCAGTGGCCCCAGCACCAGTTTCTGAGAGATACTGCTGAGCACTCCTCTCCACTTGGAGTAGTGCCTGTTCATCACCACCATCTGCCGTCTTACCCTTAGTTAAATAAAAGTAGTGTTGGAACGTTCTATTGTTTTGTGTTTTACATCACTGCTGTCGCTAGCCTGAGGTTTCAGAGCAACAGCATCCAATAATAGTATGAAATAATTTGCCCCAGCAGTCTTCATCCTGCTTAAAGGAGAACTGTGGTGCACTGTACCTGTAAGTCATTTTTTTCACACTAGGAACTGTATTGTTTAAGTACTGGTTCCAGTTCTGTTATTGCATTGATACAGGCCTTTCAGTAACCTCAGTGGTTGCTTGTGATTTACACCCTGACAGTAAGTGCCATTTTAGAACTGTGATTTAGTTTGTCCCCGTCAATCAAAATTCTGTGGTACAACACAGATGCCTTGTGACAACAATGCAAGAGCTAAGAAAAGACAAACTACATTGCTAAAT